>OY728125.1:1837811465-1840311465 GCA_963277665.1 Viscum album
AGAGGTTTGGCTTTGGGTTGTGGTACACATTTTCAAGCTTGTGTAGACGCTGAGAGATCTTATGGTGGATTTGGCCACCACCCTTTTCTGTGGAGCAGCTTGGTGTTGGTGGAGTCTAGTGACTCAGTTTCTTGATGAGTCGTCACTTTTTTGGAGTGAATTTCAGTTGTTGTTTCATGAAGAGTTTTTCACCCCTGCTTATGCTCCGTTCGGATTCAGGATCTCCTGTAGTTTTAGTAGGGAGGGATGACAGCAGCCGAGTACCCATCCAGCTTCGCATACCGTGCACGCTTTTACCCGGACTTGGTCAATGAAGGTAACTTCTGAGCGCAGGAGTTTGAGCAGGGTCTCCGTTGAGAGATTCGTGCGATCATAGCACCCTTGGGAATTCCCACTTATGCTGGGGTGCTAGAGCAGGCACAGGTGAAAGAAAGATTTCTGTCATGTTCTACAGTTGGTGGTGGTAGCAGGTATGATGGAGCCGAGATGTCTACCGCAGCTAGCAGGCATCGGCAAGAAGAACCTCGACGCAGGTGGTTTTCTAAAAACCGGACTCAGGGGCATGGTCATACACTATAGTGGCACCAGAGGGAACCGGTAAATCATGGATATATTCGATGATATGCTTGTGATGGGCGAGTTCACCTGACGCGGGACTTCCTGACCATGCACGCTGAGAATATCGGTCATGCAGCAGGTGCAACACTGCGACAGAGGTAGTGTCGTGATCAGAGTAGTGACCAAAGAGGTGGTGCTTATAGAGGAGCTGGATGAACTGGTAGAGCGGGGAAACTTTACGATGACATCCCTTCACCACCTGTCCGTCCAAGCCAGGCTCTGGGAGTTGATGGTTGGGACCACAGACAGCCGCAAGCTTTGGATGTCTGTGATCCCACAGAGAATGAGTTGATAAGAGGTATTTTCTACTGCTCTTCAACTTTTGTAGTAGAATTATTAGGCTCTATGTGTGAGATGCTTTTCTACCTACTCCTTGCTTGAGGTGTTACTAGGGTTAGGTGGGGTGTCGGTTTAACCCTGTGTCAGTAGAGTAAAAGGCGTGGTTCCTTTCGATTTAGTCGATGGTGTTGACTCCTTCACTTTCGAGCGTGTAAGAGAGTCTTGGTCATGGGGAATCGACTATGAAATCTTGTGTGACCAGATATCCTTGGGTGTTTCACCATATGGATATTCTGAAGGAGGGAATCCCTGGGCTTTTTCAGAGGTACAAATGGTGATTCCAGTCGTGGCGTGCGACGTAGTTGTTAGTTTGAAGCGGTGAGCTACCCCCGAGAGCCTTCATGCCATTTGACACCGTGAAAAGGGATGGTGAGGTTCCCTACCGCCTTTCCCTAACCCCAAAGTATGGAGTGGGTGCACGACGTCTCCTGAGTGGCTTACCTGAGGAGATGTGTGTGTACTCCTATGAATGTCATCGGCAAGGGAAGAACTCGTGTGAATAGATCAAGCCCTTTGGTCTATGTGTGATGACACAAGACTATGCAAGAGTTCTTCATGGTACGGGAGAGGCAGGTGCGGGATTAGTATCCTGAGTTGTTCCCTTTTTTTTCTTTTCAGGGATGAAAAGTTTGAAGAAAGGAATGATGTAAGAACCTGATTTTTTCTATAAAAGGCTTTGGAATATTTTTGATGTTATTCTAGAGTAGTGCCTTCAGACGACTTGCGATTTTGAGCCCCAGTGTGGCTGGAATTAAATTTTCAGTGCGTTCACACTAGGCATGCCAAATAAATGGGATAACTCATAAACGGTGATCCAGATCAGAAATATGAGTGTATAGATGGGTCCAAAATGGGGTGTTTACCCTAGGGAGAACATAAAACATGTCAGCGCGGGATGTTGGGACCCCTCGCTCGTTAACGGAACATTAAATGGATAAATAAATAAATTAATTTATTAGTTTAATGGTTAAACTCAAGTATCTCTTAAATGGTGGCTTGAATTGGAAAATTGAGGGCACCGTTGAGTTCGGAGCTAGTTTTTTACCCTAGGTGGGTTGTAAGTTTCACGGGTGCGTGCCTTTTGTGGAAAATGGCCCCATGGGTGTTTTCGTAATTTAGCGACCTCAGATGTTAAGTTTTATAACATTTTAACATGGCATTGGTTTAAAAATCCGAGACCGCCGTTGTGCTCGGGGGGGGGGTGGTGGTTCGACTAGGGGATGCTTAACCTCAACTCTGTCAAAGGTTTTAGATGCGGGTTAAATTGGGAGTTTCAATTAATTAATTTTTTTAATTAATTTTCCTTATTTAAACATAACTCACCCCACCCCCCCCATATTCATTGTTTGCACCTCCTGGTGGAAGGATCTCCCAACCAAGGAGCTCTCAACCTCAATCCCAAGATACCCTCCTCCTCCAAGGCGATATCCGATTGACGGCGATGTTCTGGGATACGCCCAACAAGGTAGGCGGTCATTGTTTTCAATTTGTAAATACCGAAAACCTCTTTGAATCCTAATTATAGCATTAAAACATTGTTTAATCTTCAAACAAATCCCTTGTATGCGTAGTAGTTTTTCCAAGCTTTCCATCACATGTTTCAGTTTTTAAATCTGAGTTCTGAGGAGCTCACAAACGTCCACCGATGATCAATAAGTTTAAGGGTGTTTTATAGTCGTTTTTTGGAGTTTTTTTAGCCGGTTTTGGGGATTCCGGCAGCGGTCCGGTGAGGGTTAGGCGACGCTGGCTCTGTCGGGCGGTTCGGCAGAGCGGCGGTCTACGGCGACTTCAGCAGGGTGGTCGGCTGTGGGCTTCAGGCACGGCGGTGCAGGCTCTCTTCAGTGGAGGTTGCCGGGCGAGAGTCATCGACATGAGGCGGCGGCTCCAGGAGGGGCAACACAGCAGCTGCAGGCGGTGAGGCTGAGATTATTGGGGTGCAAGGGAGCACCAGGGATGCGACACGCGACCCCAGCGGGGGGATAGAGACCCGCGTCCTGCGGGTCTTCACGCGGCGGGACGACCGACCACAAGGGCCAGTCTGCACGTGGACCATGGGTCCACGGCCAGCCCGTGTGGCTATGCCACGGGCGGGCACTGTGAACAGGGCCGACCGGTGTTGGCCGGCCCAGAACGGGCAGACCAGCCAGTCTAGGCCTGTCCAGTCTAAGGGACTCGCCCGCCTTCGACTTCGGATGCCCGTAATTTTCATTATGGGTGTCTGTTTTGTGTGCCATCGGCAGTAGTTCCTTCCTGGAATCAAGATGAGCATTTTGAGATGGTTTCAAGGATTTTTAATTTCTGAGAGGAGCGTCTCGGTTGCACGACACGCCGTAAAGCAGTTTGTCATTTTTCCGGGGGTTCTTATTTTGGGCGGCGTAGACATATCCGATGTCTGAATTGAGCACTGTCAGTGGCGTTGAAACCCTGGCGTTGAGGTGGAGATTACCAGTATGGTTTTGGGCGTCAAAACTGAAGTTGAGGTGTAGGACCCATGGTCCATATTTTATTTTGAAAGCAGCGTTTAGAAACTTTTTCATCGGACGTCCGTTCGGGGCATGCGAGCAGTCGATTTTGGTTTTTTTTTCGATTGAATTGCAATGGCGCAATCCAACTGCTTAAATTATCCACGATGGTGCGGGCCCCTCAAGGTCCATTTTGGGAATTGGCGGTGATTTCAAGCTTTATCACCAGGTGTCTGTTTTGGACATGTGAATAGTCCATCTTGTGTACTTTTCCGAGAGGATCGCAATGGTGCAATCGGTTGGCAGTGCTCGAAGACTGGGATCCACTCATGCTCGGTATGTCAGAACACATCTTTTTCTCTGGATATCCATTCCACTCAAGTGAGCAGTCCATTGATGTGTTTTCATGAGGGGATCTCAATGGTGTGATGCACCCAACTGTTTTCAGGGCTGAGGCTCGGGATCACGGGACGTCGTTCTGGCGTAAAGCGGTGTTGGAAACTTTTATATTGTATGTCCATTTGAGAAGATTATGTTGTCTATATCGTGTGTTTTTCAATGAGATTACAATAGTGTAATCCATTCAGGTGAGTGGAGCCTCTTATGTGATCTTATTAATTGTGGAAATATGATGGGTGTTCTAGTGGCGGTTCTTCATGCTATGTTCGGAAGCGAACTCTTTGCGTGTGATCGCGTGCACTCCCGTGTGAGTGATGTAGTGTTTAAAAAGATGTAGTTATTCGTGCTTGGACCAATGATGAGGCATGTTGGAGATGTTATGTTTATGCCCTTCGCATTGACTTTGGTTGTCGTGTGCATGATAGCCTTTGGGTGGGAAACAGGGTATACTCTAGGAGTATACAGGAACACTTGGAGGTATGTGTGGTTGTTTGTACCTAAGAACGTTTGTGTAATGGTTGGATTTTACTTGGGGCCACACATTTTGTGGGCCCCATGTGTGTGTCGTGTTCTTCTTTGCGTACCCTTGACCTCTGCGATGTATAGGGTCCCTCTGTTCACATTTTTTGACCCACAGGGCTGAGTTTTCCATTGGTTCTGTTCTCATTTGTGGACCAGCATGGTTGAGTATCCCCCTGGTTTTTTTCCCATTTGTTCACTAGAAGGGTTGAGTTTCCCCCTAGTCTTGTTCATGATGGTTTCAACCAGCAGGGTTGAGTGGCTTCCCCTGGTTCTGTTCTCGATGGTTTGACTGATAGAGTTTTTTCGGGTTCCCTAGTAGAGTTCTTGTGGATTCAGTGTGACCAACACATTTCGAGGGCACCGATCCTCTACCAAGGAGGTTATTTCCAACAGGACTGGCCTGGAGGTTGTTTCTTATAGGGCTGGATAGGAGGTTGTTTCAAGCAGGGATGGCATGTGGGGTACCCTCCTACAGGGATGGCTAGTGGGGTACCATCCAGTAGGGATGGACAGTGAGCTACCATCCAGTAGGGATGGCCAATACATTGGTGTTCACCGAGCAGTACCATCCTACAGGGATGGCCAGAGCGGTTCCAGGTTTACCTCCGGTGGGTCTGGGAAGTGGTTCCCAATGCCAGGTTTACATCCTACTGGGCTGGGAAGTGGTCCCCGATGATGGTTCTGAGCCACCCTCCAGTGGAGTACCCTTTTACTGGACTGGGCATTGGGCTCATCGATGAATTTAGCCAGTTCTCCCTCCATTGGATTACCCTTTTATGGTGTTGGGCAGTGTGGCACCCGTCAACTTTTTTTGGGTCTCCCTCCAATGGGAACCTGTCGACTTCCGGGGATTACCCTTCAGCGGGGCTAGGCAGGGGATCGCCTGTCGACTTTGAGGAGACCTCACGACTGCAGGGTAGTGAGGATATGTGTTTTGAAGTTCCCCATTACTCTCAAGTACGAGGGGCGCTTTCCCCACTGAGACACATCCTTGTGACACGACCTAAAACCTTGTGGAAGAGTCCGTGCCACCCAAAGTGGATAGTGTCAAGGTGCGGTGATTTGAGCCCCTTGACTTCCAGTTTAGGGCATACATGCGGGATGCTTGGAATCAATGGTGTTTACATTTGGGACTGTTGGAGACTCACTTTCTTGGGCTGAGATACAGGATGGAGATCCCCTTAAGAGCTTGTTCGGGTTTCTTGACAGAGAATATAAATATGTATATTCCTTTTTCTAGTACCCACTTCTTGGGCTTGGTTACTCTCCCTCTAGGAGAGGCGAAGACGTGCGGGGTATGCCATGTCCTTTCTCTGTCTAGCTTCTTATGGTTGGACGAGTCTTGTCTCCTGATATAGGTAGCAAAGACACGACGAGAAGTTCGTATTCTCACCATTTCTAGCTCCTTGTGTCTGGACGAGTCTACCTCCTTTCACTTGTTGGGTTCAGTTAGACTCTCTACTGTTACTCTACTGCACTCCTTGTTGTACTCTTTATTTCACTCTCAGTTGTACTTGTTTACTTTACCCTGTTCGATCAACCTCTCACACTTCAGTACCTCCTTTGTTCCTCCCTCGAGCTTTTGGAGTAACCTACTGAGTATTTTTATACTTACTCCTGCTTGGGATTTTCCAGCACTTGGTGTGCCCTTGAAGAGGACCGACAGGTTGGTCATGACTTCAATGGAGCTTAGGAGTCTAGGAGCTTTGACCGCATGCAGTGGTCGTAGTGGGGGACCCTTTCAGGTGTTTTTATTTTGTTTACCTATTGCTGGGGTTTGGCACATTTTCTATTTGGGCGCATGTTTTCCCCTTTTCTTTTTCAGTTTACCATCAGTACATGCCTTGTGCTGTTTAGAGGTCGATGCACTTTGTGGTTTATTTATAACAGTTGGTACATTACTTTTTATTTTACTATGCACTTTTTCATTGATTTTGTTGTGTTTGTGTATACAGGTACTCAGGAAAAGGCCTCCCCGAGTTTTTTAGCCTTCAGCGCTTGTCTCCATCCCATGGCCTATGGAGGCGGGCTTGGGGTAGTTGCGACTCGAGCCCGGGTAGGGTCAGGTTATGATAGTCATGCACCCACTGCCGACCTTGGGGTTTGGGAATGGTGGTAGGGAACCTCTCCATCCCTTCGTACGGTTCCAAACGTCCCAAATGCCCTCAGGGGTAGCTCACCTCGCCGACCAAACTTCTACGTCGCACGCCCCGACTGGAATCACCATTTAGACCTAGGACAAAGCCCGGTGATTCCCTCATTCAGAATATCAATATGGTGAATCACCCAAGGATTTCTGGTCATGAAAGGTTTCATAGTAAATGTTTCTTAGCCAAGACTCTCTTACATGCTCGGAATTCAATGACGTCGACACCATCGACTAATGGAAAAGGCCCCATGCCATTTTCATTACCAACCTAGGGTTACACTAACGCACCGCGCCACCCTAGTAAAAACTCAAAAAAGGAGTAAGGAGAAAAGGAATTTCACACACAACATCAAATAATTCTACTAAGAGAAGTAGAAGAGATATAAAGAATACCTCCTACCACCTCATGCTCCGCAGGATCGTAGGCATCCAAAGCTCGCGGCTGTACGTGGTCCCAACTGTCAGTTCCCAGAGCCTGACGTGGACCACCTAGTTGTGATGGAAAGTCCTCGTTAGGTCATCCCCCACTACCAGCTTCTCCCACTCCACTGCTAGCACCATGTCTCTAAGTACTACTCCGATCATGGAGCTTCCTCTACAGCGGTGGTGTACTTGTTGCCGACCCGATATTCTCAGCGTGCCTGGTTGGGCAGTCCCACGCCAAGTGACCTCACCCGTCACAAGCATTACACAGGCTCTTTTTGGGCTGCCTTGGTGCCCTCGGGTGCCACTATGGCATACAACCATTCTCCTGAGTCCGGTTATTAGAAATCCACCTGTGTCGAGGTTCTGTTTGCTATTGCCCGCTAGCTACGACAGACGTCTCGGCTCCATCGTGCCTGCTGCAACCACCAACTATAGAAAATGACAGGAAGCATTCTATCACTAGCTCCTACTCTAGCACCCTGGAATAAGTAGGAATACCCTAGGGTAGTATGATAGAACGAACCTCTCGTTGGAGACCCTGCTCAAACTCCCGCATTTGGATGATGCCTTCATGGATGAAGTTCGGGTAAAAGCGTGCACTATCTGCGAAACTAGCCACATTCATGGACACTGTTATCCCTATCTACTGATACTGCAAGAGCTCATGAATCCGAATGGAGAGTACGAAGTAGGGGGAAAAATCCTCACGAAACAACAAGTGAATGTCGCACCATGAAAGCGATGACTCGTCATGAAACAGAGTCACCAGACTCCACCAACGCCAAGCTGCTCCGCGGAAAAAGTTGGCGGCCAAGGCCACCATAAGATCTATCATTGTCTGCACAAGCCTGAAAAGGAGAACCACTGTACCAATCCAAACCTCTGCTTCCTGAGGGTCTGACTCACCACCGAACCTCAGCGGTCTCTGCCGCTGAAACTCATAGTGCGCGGTCAACCTACGGTCAAGTTCAGTCTTCTCTGCCGAAGATGTTTGTTGCTCACCATGTGGGGGTGATTCTACCGGCCCACCCGGAGAAAGGGACTCACATGATGGGTCCTGGACTGAGTCCTCTTATCTCATAGGGTCGTCATCACGAACCAAAGCTGGTATCCTGGATGTATGTCTTCGTCGAAACTACCTGCATATTATCAAGGAGTGTCGTGGTCAGATGAGAATATATGTTTATAACAACAACAACAATAGGGATCTGATTCAATAAGGATAATCAAGACTCAATACTATGTGATGCACAAAACAATTTTCCCTGAAACATGTGTCTCAGCATACCGAGTCGACAAGTGTGTTATCAAGGTCCTGGTGAATGGATACGTTGGCTGCCACACCATCACTAGCTCCATGTCCTGAGAGCCACTCCTGAGACACGTTGAAATTTCATCCCTAAATCCCAACCAATTCCTTTTTATGGACGTCCACACAACATCCCAAGGAATGAACCTCCCTCTAATACCACTTTGTCATGATCCGAACCTACCTGGGCTCGAGCCGTAACTACCCCAAGCATGCCTCAATAGGCTAGGGCTGGCGACAAGAACAAAAGGCTAAACAAATCGGGGAGGCCTTTCCCTGAGTACCTGTACACACACACACAACCCACTCAATGCCGAAGTTCCAAGTAAAAGGAAAATTAAAGTAACAACTGCTATAAACAACCAAAAAATTTCATTGAACTCAAAACAGTACAAAGAAATTCCTAAAGGTAAACTATAAAGTAAAGGGGGAAAACACACACCCAACTAGAAATGTGCCACAAACTGGAAATAGGTAAACAAAAGCAAACACGTGGGAGAGTCCCACACCTAGATCCCAACTACGACCACCACACACGGTCCATGCTCCCGAACTCATATGATCTTCTGAAGTCACGACCAACCTGTCTGAATACTGCAAGGGAACACCAAGTGCGGGCAAATGCCAAGCAGGGGTGAGTATAAAAATACTCAGTAGGATACCCCGAAGGTTCGAGGGAGAAACAAAGGAGGTACCGAAGGTTGAGAAGTAGATCGAACATGGAAAAGTAAAGGAGTGCAACTGAGAGTGCAGTAGAGTAACAATAGAGAGTCCAACTCAACCCATCAAGAGAAAGGAGGTAGAATAATTCAGACACAAGGAGATGGAAACGGTGAAAAGATGAGATTATTGTTGAGTCTTCGCAACCTATAGTAGGATATTAGACTCATATAACCACAAGAATCTAGACACAGAAAGCACATGGCATACCTCGCGCATCTTCGCCTCTTTTGGAGGGAGAGTAACCAAGCCCAAGAAGTGGGTATTGGAACAAGGTATATACATATATATATATATATATATATATATATATATATATATATATATGATCTGTCATGAATCCCAAAAAAGATCATAAGGGGATCTTCATCCCGTAGCTCCGCCAAAGAAAGTGAGTAGACAACAGTCCTAGAAGTAAACACCACTTATGACCATCATCCCACACGTCTGCCATGAACTGCAAGTCAAGGGTCTCAAATCACTGCACCTCGAAACTATCCGCTTTGGGCGGCACTGAGTCACCCACACGGGTTTTGGTCGCATTGCAAGGATGCGTCTCAGTGGGGTAAGTTCCCCTCGTACTTGAGAGTTCTGGGGGAACATCAAGCCACACCTCGTCACTGCTCCGCTGTCAAGTGGTCTCCTAAAAGTCTATAGGCATCCCCCGACCCAGCCCCGCTGGAGGGTAATCCCTAGAAGTCTATGTGTTCCCATTGGAGGTAGACTCGGAAAAAGTCGACGGGTGCCACACTGCCCAGTTCTGTAAAAGGGTAATCCATTGGAGGGATACCTGGCTGATGTCATCGATCAGTCCTAATTCCTTGTCCCGTAAAAGGGTACTCCACTGGAGGGAGGCTCGGAACCTTCATAGGGGACCACTTCCTAGCCCAGCTGGAGGTAAACCCAACATCGGGGACCACTTCCCAGCCCCGATGGAGGTAAACCTAGAACCGCTCTGGCTATCCCTGTTGGATGGTACTGCTCAGTAAACACCATTGTACTGGTCATCCCTACTGTATGGTAACGCACTGGCCATCCTGGGTGGATGGTACCGCACTAGGCATCCCTGGTGGATGGTACCTCACCAGCCAAACTTGAAAGAAACAACCTCCTGGCCAGCCCCGCTATAAACAACCTCCTGGGTAGAGGATCAGTGCCCACGTAATGTGTTGGTCACACCGAATCCACAAGAACTCTACCAGGGACCATGAACCACTCTGCCGGCCAAACCATCGAGAACAGAACCAGGGGAAACCACTCAACCCTTCTGGTCGATACATTCGTGAACATGACCAGGGGGAAACTCAACTATACTGGTCAAAAAACAAGAACAAAACCAGGGGGAAACTCAACCATGCCGGTCAATAAACAAGAACAGAACCAGGGAAAACTCAACCCTACTGGTCAATAAACAAGAACAATGGGACCCTCTACGTCGTGAGAGGTCAAGGGTATGTAAAGAAGAACAGGGCTCACACAAGGGGACCACATGATGTGTGGCCCCAAGCCAACTCCAACCAATCACACAAACGTTCACAGGTACAAAACACCACATGTGCCTCCATGCATTCCCATATACTACCAGAGTACACCATGATTCCAGCCCAAAAGATATCGTGCACACGACACCCAACGTCAATGCGAAGGGCGTAAAAGTAACAACTCCAACTTGCCACCTCATCAGACCAGGCACGACTAACTACATCTCTTCAAACATTACTTCACTCACACGAGAGTGCATGTGATCACATGCCAAGGGTCCACTACAAACACAGTAGGATGAACCACCATCGATACACCGTTCGTGGTTCTATATTTAATAAGATCTCAAATGAGGCTTTGCACCTCTAAAGGGATTGTACCGGTGTAACAATCGTAGAAAAACATGCATGATAGGCTATTTACTCGCCTCAAATGGATATCCGACAGAAAATTCGCCGACACCACCTAACACCCGAACAGTGTCCCGTGATCCCGAGCCTCAGCCTTGAAAACAGTCAAGCGCATTGCACTATTATGATCCCCTCCGGAAAACACATCAAAACGACTGCTCACTTGAGCAGAATAGATATCCTTTAGAAAAAGATGCATTTCATCAAACCAAGCATGAGCGGTTCTACATGGGGCCTGCACCCCGGTCTCAAAGCACAATGAACAGATCACACCAATGCGGTCCTATCAAAAAAGTACACAAGATAGACTATTCACTTGTCCAAAACGGACACCCGGTGATAATGTTTGAAATTACCGACAACTCCCAAAATGGACCTCGTGGGGCCAAAACCACCATGCGGAACTAAAGTGGGCAGATTGTTCCATTATAATGCCCTCTAAAAAACACCCAAAATCAACTAATCGCACGGCCCAAATAGAATTCCAATGAAAAAGTTACAAAAATCTACGTGCAACTCAAATAACGGGTCGTGGGGCCCATGCCTCAACTCATGCTTCAATTCCCGAAACCACACTGGTAATAAGAGACTCAATGACTAGGTCACAATGCCACTAAAAGTGGTCAATTTGGAAATTGGATATGTCCGCGTCGTCCAAAACAAGAACCCCCAAAAAAAGTGACCGTCAACTTAACGTCGTGTCACGCCACCGAAGCCGCCGTTTTGGGAGATAAACCCACCCAAAACCATCTCAAAATGCTCGTCTTGACGCCCGAAAGGAACTTCTGCTGACAAGACACAAAAGTAACACCCGAAATGAAAATTAAGGGCATCCGATGTCCAAGGGGGTCGAGTCCCTTGGACTGGACCGACCGGGACCGGCCGGTTCGCCCGTTTTGATCCGGCCCGCGGTTCAGCCGCGTGGGCCAGCCGTGGACCCACGGTCCACGCGCAGACCGGCCCTTGTGGCCAGTCGTCCCAGCACGTGAAGACCCGCTGGACCCGGGCCTTTTTCCCCACACTGGGGTCACGCGCCGGGACCCCGGTGCTCCCTTGCGCCCTGGCGAGCTCGGCCTCGCTGCCTGGAGCCGCTGCGCCTCCCCGCCTGGAGCCCCCGCCTCATGCAGACGCCGCTCGCCTAGCCACCTCCGCTGAAGGGAGCCCGTGCCTCCACACCTGGAGCCCGTAGCCGACCGCCCCGCTAAAGCCGCCGCCGTCCGCCGCTCTGCTGAACTGCCTAATGGAGCCACAGCCACCTAACGCTCACCGGACCGCCGCCGGAACCCCCAAATCGGGCCGAAAAAACTCAAGAAAACCACCGAAACACCCTTAATCCTATTGATCTTTGTCAGACATTTGTCAGCTCCTTGGAAGTCGGATTTACAAACCGAAACATGCGATGTAAAGTTCAAATAAATTACTACCCATAAATGTGATTTTTTCGACGATCAAACAACGTTTTGATGATATAATTGAGATTCAAAGAGGGGTTCAGGAAATAAAAACTGAAAACAACGACCACCTACCTTGTTGGGCATAGCCCGGAGCTTCGTCGTTGATCTGAAATCACTATGGAGGAGGAGGGGATCTTGGGCATGAGGTTGAGAGCTCCTTGGTTGGGAGCTCCTTCGGCCAGGAGGTGAAAACAAAGAGGGGGGTGAGTTATGTTTAAATAAGGAAAATTAATTAAAAAGATTAATTAATTAAAACTCCCAATTTAACCTGCATCCAAAACCTTCGACAGAGTCGAGGTTAAGCCTCCAATAGGCCAAAACCACCCCCAAGCACAACGGATGTCTCAGATTTTTAATCTGAGTCCTCGTTCAAATGTTATAAAACATAACGTCCGAGGCCACAAAATTACGAAAATTCCCCTTGGGCCATTTTCCACAAAAATCATGCACCCGCGAAAATTACACCTCTCTTAGGTTGAACAACATGCTACAAACTCAACGGTGCCCTCAGTTTTTCAATCTGAGCCACCGTTTAAGAGATACATTAGTTTAACCATTATATGAATAAAATATTTAATGAATTTATCCGTTTAATGTTCCATTAACGGGTCAGGGGTCCCAACGTCCCGCGCCACCATTTTTATGTCATCCCAAGGGTAAACACCCCATTTCAGACCCATCTGTAAACTCATTTTTTAGATCCAGATCACCATTTAGGAGGTTTCCCATTTATTTGGCGTGCCCAGTGTGAACACACAGAAAATTTAATTTCTGCCACACTAGGGCTCAAAATCGCACCCCATCTGAAGGATCTACTCTAGAATAACATCATGAATTTTCCAAAGTGTTTTAAAGAAATAACCGGGTTCTTACACACAGAGAAGAATTTTTTCCCATTTTCAAAATCCGGTATACGGGTTCCCGGTAAACGTACAAACACTCCCCAAAAATCCAGATTATAAATTTCAAATTCAAACCGAACCATTATCCATCAAACACCATGTGCCACACCTTGAGCCTCGATCACATCATCACATGTCGCCATTACTGTATCACCATCATTGCAGGTCGAACGCCATCACTGGATCACAATCAATGTTCAACATCCATCCCTGTAGGTCGCTGGTGAGACCATCAGAAGCGTCGTCGCCAGAACCTCCTCCGCAGATCACCACCATTAAACATATGTCTCATACATTGAATCACACATCAGTAACAAACAAGAATCAGCTTTAATTCCCAGAAAACAAACAAGAACAACCAGCACAGAAGCAGCAACATCCCTTCAAAGGCTTGGCCGCCGGAACCAAAATCAAAGAACCCCACCACCAACATGAGACCTCCTCCATCATCAGAAACACAATATAAAAATGAATAAGAAGTCATACCATAGAACGTGGAGCCAATCCACCGTCACCTAGGATTGGGAGGCCCAACCCCTTGTCGAGGTAGCATCACCAGAGATGAGATCTGGGATTTGAAAACATGGAAATATAAGATAAAACTAAATATGATGTTTCCATTGATAGTGATAGATAAAAGGTTTATAATAATGTCAACAATCACAAATCTGTAAATCTAGGATGATCTAAGGGGCCATTTGATTCATCAGAAAAGAAGGTAACCATATATCCTTTGTGGGTTCAATATACATTCCCAATATATCATGATTTTTCATGAGAATATATACATACTTGATTCATTAAAATATATCCCTTTTTTTCCTAATTCAATTTCCACTTCACCTCTTTCTCCAAAAATAAAGGTTATTTTTTCATTCCCAAAGTACTAACTGATCTTGTGATCCATGATAATTTATCCTATATGTCATCTATTACCATAATAAAATTGTTAAAATAGGTTATCCAAAACAAATAAATCATCATATAGGGATACAATACATTAATCTCAAAAAAAAGATCATCGGAATCATAACATAAAAATTCTATATATGGTAAACCATATAACATTTTTAAAAGATAATAATCCCAAACATTAGATAAAAGGTTAGCAAATCATATTATAATTGATCATATATATATATATATATACAATTATCTCATGGTTGTCACATTCCAACCATATTAATCCCCTAATAATATATTCTATTAAAACATGACAATATCATAAATTACCATAAATTCTTTTTTGGAAAACATGCATGCCTCCTTATTCCAAATATTACTATTTATCATTTTTAAATTCAATAATTCATAATCATCATCCATGATGATATAAATATCCTTGTTTGAAAATAAATAATTAGTAAATGCTTAATCAATAACATCTTATTTACTTTACCCATATCAATTATCTCTTTATCCAAGCTAAACAGAATTTTTACAACATCAGGGAGAAAAATATTAGCAACCTTCCCTTAACAAATATATCACCATTCCATTAAATCTATTTTATAGTTTATCAACTCCATTAAATATATTTTTTACTAAACAATGATAGAAAACATATATTTATCGATTTATATAACATTATTCATTAATTACTATACATATAAACTTAAATCATCAAACTTTATTCTAAAACTATTACACAAGCTTCATCATCTTATCCCTTAATACCACTTTCTTAGAATATTAAATATGAATAAAGAATTTAATTTTATCACACTATACCTAATCATTGTTTCTGTGTTTAATAGAAATAAAACTGGAATAATATCCATTACATTTCACATGTCATTTGTGGTCTCAATATCTTCATTTAAATATTTAATACTCCTATTCCATATTGATTCTATTAATGACATTTCCACTAAGGAAATCCATTTTATTTTTCCCCATACGTTCCACATATGAAAAATAGAATGTTATTATAGTTTGTTCTAGTTATAAATATTCAATAAAACTTGAAATCATAAGGCAAGAAACACTTATCATGACATAATGCCACATATTTATGAAAAATTACATACATAATGTATAAATAATCACACCTATTTATTTAATGAATGAAACTATAGATTTATCCTAGTTTATTCATAATTATATTCTTTTTAAATCCTTCATGATGGTTCATAATTGTTTTTTTCTGAATTCCCATACCCTGTCCCATGTGAGTGTCAAACTAGTTGTGAAGTAAGGCCTTTTATTGTGTGCTAGTTCCCCATTGAGTCTTCCTCAATATAATGTTTTTAGGGTTGTTAACCCTATAACAAAATTCTAGATCTTCATAAATAAGTAGTATTTATACAAGAATATATTTCTATGAAGCCACGTGATCTATCCTTTACCAATATTCGAGAACATGTTTATATACTATAACTCATAGGTATAATTATCCATAGAGACATCACAATACATATCTATAGAAATAATCACAGGGATATCAATAAAGTTTTAACATCCTGGTTTCTAAATGATTACTAAACCGTTCCTATGATACCAAAAATATCTAACCAAGATTAAAATACATAGATATTTCATCATATTTAATAAATACTTATCACATTAAAAATGTAATTCCCTGAGGACCCAAATAGATTAGTGTCTATGGAAACAGGGATGAAACTTTTTCTAACATGGTGAATGATCTTCAATGTTTACCAAAAATATCTTCCTAACTACTATATCTATATAAAACTATTCTTCATAACATGGGGAAAGGAAACATACTAAAGGGGTGAGCTCAAACTCACAAAAAGTGTATATAAAGGAAATACATAATCTTGACAAGAATATAAGGGTATAAGAACATGAGAATTACATTTAATGAACATAAACTACATATAAAAGATTAGGGACCTGAGACATGAAATAAATATGGGCGTTACATAATAAATGAATCATAATATAATCAATAATAATAACCATGTGAGATTATCATCAAAAAAGTACAAAAAATTTGTGTCAAACAAAAAAAATATAATATATTTACTTATAATTCATGGATTATTTCCAAAAACTTATCAGGATACATCATGGGTACTACACCTACTAGATGGGAAAAAATACCATCCCCAGTCACAATTTTTTACTTAAAGGGGATTGGGTGTCCCCATTTTACTATAGTGGATCTAGTTTCCCCATATTTATAGAGAGAATCAGGTTTCACCAACATACAATTGTACTTCAGAATCCCCCATTATTCCACAATGGGTTTTTCCCAATCCTCCCATAGTGGAGGAGGTTTCCCTATCATTCAATGTGGATGAATACCATCAACATGATTAAAACCATTATCTCATGTGATATAAATCATTACCTAATTCATTTGAGGGACATATATGTCCCATCCGTAACATAATTAAATCATTCATACATCTGCCAAAAAATCATTAAAAATAATATCATCACCAATGAGATGAAATCAGTGTCAAAAACTTGTAATCAAATCATAACATGTCGGAAATGATAGGTTTTATAATCAATTAATTAGAGCATAACTAGTCAAAAGAATTGGGTTTCATAATCCTATAACCCATGGAATAGAAAGGGGTTTCATAAAAATATATCTTTTAAAATAGAAATGGGTTTATAAACAATATTTCATCAAAACATAAATCATTCATAGAATGAATATAATTTTAATATCTGGATCATTTTCAAAGAACGACATTACTATGGGAAATAGATTTTATCTTAGAAATAAAATAATTTTAGAATAGTTTCTAAAAACATATCTTGAAGAAAATATCATTTCTTAAATGAATAAAATTTATTTTAAAACATAAATCTTTTGGAAACAATTTTTTTAAAAAATAAACTTGAATACCTATAATGTAATATAGAAAAACATTGTTCATGAAAACATATTAAACTACCAATAAAAAATATTTGAAACCATTTTTCGTTGAAAAAAATATTGAAAACATATTGAATACCATTTTCCTTGATTATATATTTTTGAAAACATTTTGAATAAAATTTATTAAAAAACATTTAAATGAATCTTTAAGACATTTTTTAAAACAGTTTAACTATAAATTAATATTGGAAATAAATTTATTTTTTTAAAATATTATTTAAAAACATTTAAATGATGTTTTAAAATCATTCAAATATTATTATTTGAATGAATCATTTTTCAATCATATATAGTGATCATTGAAAATAGAAAAAATTCACTTCTTGAGCAGAAATATATATTTTTGAAAAATTATATTATTGAAAATTCAATGATAAAAAATTAATATCCTGAATATTAGGAAAATATATTATTAAAATTTAGTATATAAAACATTAAAATAAATCATAAAATGAACAATGATCATGATGGCACATAGATCCATACTTGGCGAACATTTATGTTTCATCGTAAAATGTTTAGAAAATTCCCTCGATCAAAAAATTAAAAGAATATTGATTTAAAAAACACTTTTGTTGAAATGGAATAAGATTAAAAATTATTATCATTATTATTTTAGAATATTATAACATTTTAATGACATTTTTTCAAAAAAATACTTTTGAAGGAACATAGATTTTTGACCGAAGAGTGAGATAAAGTCTGATTTTCTTAAAAAAAATATTCTCAATTATCATTATTAAAAAAGAGTGAAAATTATACTAAAAAATATATTATTATGAATAAACATACTAGATAAAAATTCAATAATGTTATGGAAATATGAATCATAATATTTCCTCAATTAAATAATAATTATAAACAATCCTAAAAATGATGATATTTTTGGAAAAAAAACATAAAACATAGTAACATTAAATCAGGACCTCCATGTATGAAAATATAATTAAATAAAGCTTAAAATATCATGGAAATAATAATATTAATGATATCAAATAACTGGTTATGTTTATACACCTTATAGAATAATATATTTGCATAATTGGGAATATGTATTAAAAAACGCAAATTGACACAAAATTTCTTCCGCGATTTGGTATCACATGAAATAAAAACCCCATAAAAGAAAGATATCCAAATAGTTATTTCAATACCAATAAAGTAATGTAATATAATACTACAATAAAAAAAGATGCATACACAACACATATAATAAATAGGTGGTGAACATGACTTGTGTCTCGTAGAAAATAAACATGATATGAGAAAACCCTAACCTTAAGTCTTGAATTACATCATAGACATTCATACCTCATGTACAAAAAATATATTTTTATTATAAGTAATACAAAAAATTATATTATTATATATAAAACCATATGAGATTTTTAATGGATTTATATTACCCTTTATTTAACAATTTCATGTTAACATTACATTTCAGGTGATATACCCGTTGTTTTTCATATATGTTTTCACTTGATATTTTTTATCCTCTTACATATATCATGATTTTATTAATTATAAAATTTAAAATATTGTTTTTATATCATAAATAATAAATATATAAATATTTATAATAATATATAAATGATAGATGTAAGAAATTGAATATACTATTTATTGAGACAGTATGTTGTTTGCACGCATGAACATTATGTCCGTTTTCATGAGGTATTGATAGAAATAATGTAAATGGTGTATATGAATATATATATATGTAACATATTTATAGTAGGATTAAAATTCAATATATATTATTTAGTTTTACTAATCAAATCCTTCATACATTTCATGTTGTGTGTGAATGACTCACATCATTTTGAATAGGCGGTAGTCAACACACCCTCAAACACTGTTATTGTATTTTCAAAAAATGGAAAACATGAAGATATATTTTATATAATAATTAAAGTATAATAAATATAACATAAATATCATATATATAATATAAAAATATATTTGACATCAAAATTACCATCCATGAGAGTTTGTGAAGAAAAAAATACAACATTCTTTCGTGAGGCGGCTGTTTTCCATGAAAAAGACCAGTAAATTTGTTACCCATTAGATTGAACTATGTGTAAGTATAGTTGAAAACATTAGAATAAAAATATATCTATATTTTTTAGGATACTATGGTTTTTATATAACAATTTAATATGATTATTTTAGTGCATCGAGAATGGAAATAAATAAAAAACTATTAAGGGAGGATGTTACCTCTTCTTTTGGTAACTTGTTTTAGTTTACACCCAACAGATTCATTGGATGGAATAATGAAAAATGGAGTATTCTAGGACAATGTGTTGTTTTGGGGGGAGGGGGATATTATTTGAGCATATTTCTTTAGATAAAAAGGGATTATTTTTTCTAATGATATTTAAGGGTTGAGCTTATTCTTATAGTTTGGGAGGAGTTTCATTCTTTTATATTTTTTAAAATGGAATTCCAACAACATTTTTCCTTAAATAAGTGCCTAAAATAATTATAAAAATAAAATTAAAGGGATTATTGTGTCTAAATATGGACATAGATTGTATTTGGATGAGTATATATGTTATTTAGGTATATAACTATACAATTTAGTCCCTTGTTAAATTAATTTTCCTCTTAATTGTTTTAATTTATTTTTATTACAATAACTAATATTTTTGGTCACAAAATATGTTGAAATTTTTATACATTATGAGTTATTATTATTACAAATATGGAATCTATTTTTCCAAATTCAATTCAAATTATTCGAAGAAATTAATTTATAATTAATACTATAGAGATTCCATAGTATAGAGTCTTTGTGCAAAAGGTTCCAAAATGTTGGAATGTTTTTTATACAATTTAATTTTGAAATTGGTTCCAAAGACATGAATAATATTTTTTATATATAATTGATCTATGTAATATTTAAAAATAAACTAAAATATAATTTATCTCTATAAATAAATTAGTCAAAAGTGTTTTTGTGAATTAAAATGCAGTGTTTTCCCTATTCATGAATAAAATTAATCTTCGTTGAAAAATACCAAATATTCACCCATTTTAAATTTTGATATTCCTTTTCATAAAATCATGATCAATTTTTCAAATAAAAATTATAAAATACTAAAAAATATAATTTATAATGGTTTGTACATTAAAATGTGGTAAAATTATCTTTTCACGAAATACATCTTTAAATTCAAAAATTAGATTCATTATTGTTTTATAACTATAAAATATATTAGATGAGAAAAAATAATTTTAACTTAATATAAAACATTAATGAAATGTTGCTTTTATTAATTTATCTAGATAATATTGTGTTTTTAAATGGAAAATAGATTTCTTAGGAAATTAATTTCAATTAATTGAAATAGTTCTTAAAATAACTTATTATAATTGATAACTAAAGGATTCTGTTTATATAATAGTGTAAATCCTATTTTTAAAATTTAGTTAATATAATTCCCAACATTTGTCCTAATTACTATATAGTAGATATAATAATATTATAATAATAATGTATTGATAATAGTATTTTAATAATAATATTAATAGTATCTTGTAGTATGGTAAAACTTGACATTGCGTGTAACAAAATCTCTCAAAGGGACTAAGAAATGTGTGTACTCTAATCCAAACATTATCTTTCATGTACATAAACCTAATATGGGTGTTGTATGTAGGGAAATTGTGAAATTTCGTTGTTTATAATGAAATCAAAAATTAGATATTTTTATTAAAAAATGATATATTCAGTGTTGCATGAAATGTAATGTATGGAAATATTAAATTAATTTGAGAAAAATAATTCACAAAATCTTGGGGTATTGCAGCTACTGAGTTTTTTATTTTTATATTGTTATTGGTATTTACATTGGATAATTTTACTTGTAACAATTTTAATTAGAAATTTATGAGGGATGGTATTGGATTTCCTTTATATTTGTTCATGGAGTTTGATGGGGATTGTACTTTTTATCTATAAATCCTATTTACATTATATAGTTAAATGGTTCCCATAAATGATATTTTTATAACCTCGGTTATAGTCACCAAACCGAGGCCTACTATACGAATAATTTAGGGTAAATTATGTCTCTCCCTTCATTGTGGTATTTTTGGTGAGAGGGTGTCATGGAAGTGTGATATTATAGGTGAATGTTGAGAGAAATAATGGATTTTAGAGTTAGGCACCATGATAATTTCATGAGTTGGAATGGAAACTATTCTAGTTGATCTTGGTTTGTGATATTGGTCTGGGGGGCTATCCTGAAAGCACAATTTTAGGGAACACAATGATCTAGTGCATAAACAATGAGATTATTGAATGACCAAGTGAGGAGGATCTTCTTGCTAGTTATAGACCTCAAATCAGCACCTTCATTATAATGACTTCTCCTGTAGATTTAATAGTTTTTTGGAAGTATAAAATTAATAAAAATTAATATTAATGAAATTTGATAATACTTTGGATAATGAATCCCTTGAATCCTATTTCAGTAATGGATAATGTCTATTGATCCTGTGTGGGTAAGGATGTGGATGTTCACTTTTCTAATCTAGATGTTCTCCATATGGTTGATCCAGTAGGGGAGGATGAGGCTTAGAAGAGGGCATTATTTTCTTTCCAAATACTAGATTAGGGGAAGTAAAAAAGAAAATGATTTAGATTTATAGACATGCAGATGGATAAAGGATATCGAGATCACATTTAGTTTGATCCATGCCCTGGTGGTATACTGGGTTCCTTTGGCAGACGGCTAAATGAAGGTATGTATGTGTTAGTGGTAGATGCTATATCTAGGATACTGGGAGGATGAATTTGTTTCATGAGTAAAATTTTATAAATATTGTCATGAATATTTCCTTTCTTCAACTATAATGTTAATTAATAAACATGATCTTCATTATATTAAGATGGAGAGTATGATAGTGTGAGATTTTGGAATCATTATCAAGGATATTCTATACTTTGTCCTAACAATTTTTCAATTTGAGGCATATCATGTGAGACATCTCGAGGAGGCACTCTATTCCTCTATATAGTACATAGTTACTCCTTTTATATTTCCAATGTATCTTGAAGATTTCAAGAAGCTATATATGATTTAGTGGATTCACTCATAACGAGGATTACTTTGAGAGGAGAATCATCAAGGTTCCTCTAAGAGCATATTTGTCAATGGGAGGTTTCTGGTGCTAGGATGTTCAAGGATTTGACCAACAGGGAACCATCCGAAACATTATCCCATCTAATATTCTGAGGCTAGTGGCTCCTTGATTTATGTTTGGTGGGGACGGATACATTGACCACCAAACTCAACATTAGTTTTGACTATGACCATTACAACAATAGGTGTAGCAAGCATAAGCTCCACCAAGGGGATATGGATCAGGTTGAGGAAAAAGATAGGATTCTCTTTATATTTTGACACCTCAACCTGAGAATGTTCCTAGAGGTGGTATTCAGTAGAGGAGTAGATGAGATGTGCATAGTTAGTTTCATGTAGTGGTGGTGGTTATTCGAGATGATCCAAATATCATCTAGGGTGAGATCATTTTTTATTACCCTTTATTTCCATATTTGATTCAAGGGTGTCTTAATCATTTGTCGCATCCACTCTTGTGTATGATCTGGGATGAGATTTATAGAGGCTTCATATTCCCCTAGTGATTACTATGATAATAAGAGTATAAAAAACTTGTTATGCGTATGATGTTAGTATAGACTGAGGGTGTGGCTGATCAGTCCCATGGGGATATTTTCTTTCTATATATGTATCCATGAGATGTTGGCCTTAACAATGAATTGTAATATTCCATAAAATATATTATCAAATTCTTATGAAGTAGAGTTTTTTTATCAAATATGGATGTACAACCTGTTGTTTTCATTAGTCAGTAGGGTTGTTAGTTGTGCAGTTAGTATGTGAATCCCTTAATTTATTTTGTAGATGATTTGTCAACAAATCCGAAGTGGTTGGTATAATGGAGGTCCTCAGGGTCTTTGGGAAGTTCTTTGATATATTTATAGAGGAGGATCGGTCACTACACCTTTATGTGATGCTGATTTTTGGATATACATGCATCCTATTGAATTTCATATTTTTAGGGACCCTTATTAGATTACACATTTGGAGTTGTCGTATTTTTGGATATAGATATATGATTTAATGTGGAAGGGTCATATCTAACCAAATGTGTCATTGTGGGGTGCTCCGTCATTGTACTATAAGAAGGTGGATGATATTCAGAGGCTATACGTAGACTATTAGAAGTGGAACCAGGTTTCGGTGAAGATACATTACCCTATTATATAGATATATGACCATTTCAACCAACTGAGAGGGGAGATTTGGATTTCAATGATCGATATGCAGTCTCAATATCACCAGTTGAGGGTTAAGGGTGGAGATATCTTGAAGACTACCTTTAGATACATGTATGGGAACTATGTGTTTGTATATTTGGAAATTAGTTATAAAAAAACATTAACATTTTTATGGGGCTTATGGAATCCATGCATCATTATTCCTTAGACCGGTTCATTTTCATATTCATCAATGATATATTGATCTACTCGAAGTCATAGGATGATTTGATGACTTCTCAGAACCGTCTATCATGTTCATAAACCCTTACTACTATAATGAATGTTTTCCAAATGTTTGTTTGGGAAATTATTGGTCAATTTCATTAAAAATGGGGTCTCTTAATAGGGTGTGTTAGTGGTATCATCTTAGG
The DNA here is from genome assembly GCA_963277665.1 of Viscum album. Lineage (NCBI taxonomy): Eukaryota > Viridiplantae > Streptophyta > Magnoliopsida > Santalales > Viscaceae > Viscum > Viscum album. The sequence continues at coordinate 1,837,835,249 of OY728125.1, forward strand.
TTGAGATATTTTATTTCTTAGGTTGAACCATTGAATATTGAAGAGGGTTATAGTTTTCAATATCTTGCAAGAAATAATTAAACGGTTGTGACCAACATCCCTTGATTTTAAGCTCCATTAATTGATTTGACTAGATAGGTCTAGGATACTATGAAGACTGATCAATTCCATGTATAATTCAATCTCTTGAAATGGATTATGTTCAATGCTATAGTGCTTCAGTTTCCTGATGAGTTGGTGATGTTTTTTGTGTTTTGTGATGCTTCCTATATGGTCTTGGGATACATGTTGATGAATCAAAAAAAATTAACTCTTATATTTCTATAATTTTATGTCCCCATGATCATGACCATTCCACCCCTGATCTGGAGTTTTAGTAGTTAAATTTGTGCTGAAATTGTGCAACATTACCTCATTAGAGAGATATTTTTATCATTCCGAGTTCACAAGGTATTGGGATATATTTTTTTATTTGTGATCTATACTTGCAGACATATAGTTGTATGTATTTTCACTGAGATTGATTTTTAGTTGTCTTTTACCCCTTAGGAAATGGGGATGTTTTATCATATACTTTGAATAGGATTTTGTAGATGGGTGTTGTTTAAGAGTGTAGGGATAGTTGGATATATATTGAGTAGTTTTATGACTCACACATAAATTATGGGCTGGGTAGTGGTAGAGGATGATTTTTTACAATTATATTGATGTCTTATCTAATGCAACTTGTGGAGGAGTCTCAATGGTGATACATGGAGGTAGAGGAGATGCACGATAGTGTTGGCTATGGAAAATCCTAGGAGGGATGTTTAGAGGATTGTTTGAACCAATTGTTCTTTCCTGTAATGTTAATTTATCTTGTAGTGATGCATGTTGGATTCCATAATTAGTATTTTTCTATCACTTTATCTAGTACACATAGGTGTTTCCATGATTTATCGTGGCTAGTAGATGTGCTTTCGGTGGCCTGAGATGAATGAGGATATGATTGAGTTCCTAAAAATGTGATATATTATCTAGAAGTTAAGGGCCAATTTTTTTCTTAGATATTTGTTGTATCCTTTGGATGTCATCGAGTAGAAATGAGATTTAATCTTGATAAATCTAATCACAGGGCACCCAAAGATCTATGAGGTTGTGATGTTATATGGGTGATCAGGGATCGATTGATGAAATCATCCAACATAGTAGATATCAATGATTTGGGAAAAGTGGATGTTTTTTATGATGAATGTGGGTGAGATGGTTTGGACGGATGGATTTTTGAGATCCATTATGTCAGATTAGGACACATTTTTTACCGCTGCTATATGGAGGGTATTACAACAAGCTTTTAGAACCCAGTTACGTCTCAAAACAACTTTACTCCCTTAGAAAAATTAGAAGATGGATCAGTCGATCCATACATTGGAGGATATATTCAGATCATGTGTCTTGGACAATGGTTGAATTTGTGTACGATAAATGCATTTGGTTGAGTATTCTTATAATAATAGGTATCACTCGTCAATTTTCATGGCTAAATTTTTTGGATTTATATGGGAGGGAATTTCATTCTCCATTATGTTGGATGAAGGTTGGGGGATATTCCCTTAGTCCTATTACTGGGAAAAGAATGATAGATAAGGTTAAAATTGTTCATATGAGGTTGAAAATTCTTCAGTGCTAATATAAGTACGAATATTCTCATATAAGAAGTCCCTTGAAGTTCTAGGTTTGGACTTTATGTCCTTGATGGTTTCCACTCAAAGTGGGTAGTGGAGTTTTTGGCCGTGGGTAAGCTTTATCATAGGGTTTTGTTCCATTTGTGGTGATGGGGAGAGATTTAAAAGAGGAATGTTAGTTGGAAGATCAATAGTAGATAGATATGATCCATGAAATATTCAATGCCTGTTATCTTTTTTGGTATCTTCACGATGACTCCCATGTCCTTGAATTGGGGGAATTGGATATGGAAGATGACACAACATTCATTGAGTGTCTGGTAGAGGTCCATAATTTTGAACAGATTGCTTATGTGTGAATAGGCCATTCATTTTTTCATGTAATTTGTAGTAATTGTGTAATGTAAGAATGTATGTGGTATTGAGGGACTCCAATGTGTGCTCAATACCCAGAATTGTATTAAGTTTTTCATTGTCACGTTTTTATATCTGATTTGATGTTTGTTTCTTTTTTAAATTAATGATGTTTTCCCTCCTTTTTTTATTTCTTTTATGTGATGTGATATAATTACCCATTATATAAAAATGGGAGTATTTTATTCCTAAAAACCATTCATCAACTATGATTTGACTAAAACTATGTGCGTGATTCTATTCAACCTAATGCAGATAGTATCCTATCATTTATTATGGAATTATCTGATTCGTGTGCTTAGAATAATGTAGTTAGTTGTCTTTTTGGGGTCTATGGGTTCATGTGGTTGTGTGAAAATAATTTTCTATGAGATTTTTTGGACATTTTATTTTGAATGTTTGGTTTGTTTTTGCATTTGAGGTATTAAAAAACTCATTGAAAGGTATCTCACAATGTAGTTGTTTGGATCCATTTTCTTCTAGGTTTTTTTTAATATCAAGTGAGGTAATCATTTAATAGGTATCTAATTTAGTAATCTATGAATCCCTATCTTGATATATTTCTAGGTTTTGGGGTCATAGATTCTTGGATTAGTCCTCGATCTGGAAAAGAAGAGTTTGGCTATTAAATGTTATAAGCGGGGTGAATACACAAAATGTAAACATTACACACCATGTAATTGTGGTTCAATAATTATAATGGTATTTTTAGGGGGTGTTACATGATGTGTATATGTTTAGGTTTAATTAATAAAAAGGTGATTAACTTTTGATAAACTGTTTTAATTCTTTAAATTTAATGAAATACACATTGTGTATGTATTTCACTAGATGAAAATGCTTGAATCCTCAATTTCAAATCAATTTCATGGATGAATTTTCATGCAATCACCTTCCTCTAATCTCTATCATTTTGGTAGAGCCCTATTCACTCCCAGTGATTTCATTAAACCCTTTTCCTTCCTCTTTTATCCATTTGTTCAAATGGTTTTTATTTGGAAATTTGTTGTAATCCCTTCCCTCTTCGTGGTAAGTTTACTCTTGTTACTCTTCAAAGATTCAGTATAGTTGTACTGTTATGATTGGGTTTCCTTTTTATGTTATTTGGGAGCATTGTACGTTGATTTTTTGTTTTCATGGTGGATTTGTGGTTTTTTGGGAATTCTTCTTCACCATATGGGTTCAATGAGTTATCAAATCATCTTCATGGTACAAAATCCATTGTTTCCCTATATTGACTATCACGAAGGATGAGTATATTTTTTTAATATATGAGTTATAGGTTTTCTAGATTAATAAATGATAAATAATGGGAATATAGAAATTTATGTGTAAAGGGATTTTATTGATATGATTTTATGGATTTTTTATTTTTGGGATATTTTGATTGTATGAAATTGATTCCCTATGGAAAAGTGTGGATGTTGGGGGATTTTTTTATAGTAGTTGACATTTTTAGGACTGTTAGTACTATTCTGATTATTGTGATATCACCCTAATATGGAAATTATAAACCACTTATATTTCAATTAGTTAATGGTTTCTCTAGGAGTATGGTTTATGTGCTAATGCCCCTAAATTATAGTGGAATGTGATAAAATCTCTGTTGTAAATTTTTATAATGATCAATAGGTGTTGTGATGCTTGGTTGAGATTATGGGATGATGATGTGTGGTTGGGGCCAATATAGACAACAGTTTTTTAGATATGTTTTTTAGTGGTGTGGTTTTTGTTTGGATGGAGTTTTGGGACAATGAGGTGGTGGTGTGATGGGGATGATGAGTTATATGTGATATATGGTTTCATTATGATATAATTTTTAGTAGTGTTGGAATAAACAATTATTTAATAATGTTTTAAAATGGAATGGGTTGGTTTCGGTAATGGGTTGTTAATTGATGAAGAATTTTTAAGTCATGGGACATATGGTAAAATGTGGGATTTTGATAAATACTGAATCTAATTGGATGATTAAATTAAATTGGTTGGAAATGTGAAATGCAGGTTGTGGCCTGTTGTTTGGTGTTATTAATTTTCAGGATGAATAATTGATGAGGATTTTTTGATTTGATTATTACTTTTTTTGTGAAACCATATGACGGGGTAGTGTGTGTATATATGTATATATCTATATATTCCATGAAATTTCTATGCTCACCCCTCCCACATCAAAAAATATTTGATGACACCCATGTAGTGACACATGAGGTTTTTCCTAAAATTTAGGGATGAGGAAGGATGGATGGGTACCCACTCTTTCTATCCCTATATTCCATCCATGGAAGGAATTTTATAGGCTACGATGGTCTGAGGTCTGTTAGGGCATTAAATCTTGGTTGTGATAACAAAGTGTTTTTCTTGAGAGACATCATCGTGTAAATGTAGTGGTGGCCTTTGATTTTTTGGGTGGCATGTGATGATACCCATATTGTGGGTTTGAATCTAGTGGGGTTCGATCATGGAAGGATAAGATAACAAGATTGATGCTATAAAAGTTCCTTAAAGTTGACTAATTTGGTCATTTTTGTGGAATATTTGTGTCCCAGGTGTTTTCAGGGGATATGTGATGTGGTCGTGCTTATGGGGCAGTGAGCCTAGGTGTCTTCGGGTGAAATTTTTATATTTGTGTTTTTTTGAAAGGTATTGTATATGGAAGGATATATTTTACAAGACATACAATGTTGGGGTCTGAGAGAATTATATTAGTATAAAAGTAGTTCAGGTTACCCTTTTTTAATGCGATTCTTCATATATTATTTAATTTATCTTGTGTTATTTTGTGAGCATTCCTTAGTGAATTTAGGGTGTATAGACTACATATTTAGGTGTTGTTGGATTCCCTTTTTTCTCACCGGTTCTTTAGTGCATTTCTTTCACATGTTCACAAGTTACATTGGTATTATTATGGAGTATACTTGTATGCTCACCTTATGTATATAAACTATATTTAGGTTTTTGGGAGGAGCAACTCAAACCATTGGATATCTACTCTATCATTTTTATCCTTTCTTTATGGTATTTACTTTGGAGACTTTTTTTTATTAGATTTTTTATATATGCACATTAAATAGGTTTTTCTTTTTTTATGTTATGTCATGTAGTTTATTGTAGATGTTTATCATATCATTTAGTCTAATTTACATTAGAGAGGGTAATGTTTCATGTACATTACATTTTTAATCCTCAGTCTTAGTCCCCAACCGAAGGCCGAATGGGGTAATGGATTGGGGGGTTAATTATCTCTCCCCCTTCATTTTGGAACCATTGTTGGGAGGGGGTTGTGACACCTACTAATATCTCAATTCTTCATCCTTTAATCGAAGTTGGGTCTCACTTTTTTCTTAATCATTATTAGTGATTTTACATGAAAATTGAAGAAAAAGGTACGACATTTTATCATATTCAGTAAAATCATTATTTGTTTCATTTTCATTTGAAACCATGCTATTTTCGTATAACATTTTTTATTTTAGGTGTTTTATCATGCTTCTAACTTTACTTCTACATAGACTGACCCATTTGGTTGATATATAATCTATATGACATTCAATGAATAGGGTACACAGCCCTTCTATTTTATATGAAACATCCCAAAATATAGAAACCTATATCCAGTGTTTTGGTTATTACAATTGGACAAGATACATGGTATCACATAAAAAAGTATCAATAATTTGAGTAATCATGATGAACTAGATACATACACAATTCCCCTTTTATATTGGAAAAAATAGAAATCATTGAAAAAGTAAATGACATAAATCAATGGAACTCATTCAATGATTCATTTTTTATAACATGTTTTAAGGGAAAAAATTGTCTAGCTAATGTTCTCATTAAGGATTATATACAATAGAAGATATAATGAGTAAATAATATATAATCAATATGACATAATGGATAATTAACAATCATAATATTCAATAAATAACATGTGTTCAACATGATTCCATGTATTATATCAACATTGAAAAAACATGGATAATGAAATAATAAATTGGTAGTACCCTAAATACATGATTTTATATATTCATGATCAAGACATACCAAACAATATATCTTGAATCTTACCATCATAAGATCTGAACCAAGAAATCATTCTTAATAAATATGTATAAGTTAACCATATAGAAAACTAATGTGACCATATTTTTTTGTCTCATGTGACATATTGACTCATAAAATGGAATTCTATAACCCCCCTCCATCTATAAATTACTTTTTTATGCATTCTCTATATTTTTACTGATTAATACAATTCATTATAAAGAACCCAACAAGTCAAAAATTATTTATATAAATCAATAATATAGAAAATCATCCTTTTATTATCATATAAAATTGTAATGAATAATAATTATAGTATCATGGGGTTATATTGACAACAATATCAATGGGGGTTATCATAGATGAAAATACATTTACAATACCACATTATCATTGATAGAGGTAAATAACCATTCAATTATAAAATCAATTTTCTAAAATAAACATTTGTCAAGAATACTTGGGAAGATATTTTCATTGAAAATAACTATTTAAAAATATAAAAGAATTTTTATATAAATGTTTATTTTTAATTCTATTAAATGGTATTCAAGTGGTGTATGTTAATTCAAATATTACATTCATAATTTTGGTAAAATGTATATAGATTAGAAAATAACATAAAGATTTATCTTAAAACCTTCTTATAGAATGTAAAAATTGTGTTAAAAAGAATTAATAAGTCATTGAGGAATAGTAAAAACATTCCATGAATCATTTTAATGAAAATATTAAAATACTATAAAATTGCTTATAAGAAATCATGAAAATAATATTTTTAAAATAAATCTCTCACATGTAACGTAATGATCGATTAAAAATATTGTAAGAGACGAACTGGAAGGTGAATATATAATTTCCCAAAATAAGCATATGTGAAGAAAATATATATTTTTTACATATTAATTTTATTTAATATTCTCATATGAAAAATGAACATAATTTTTTTTTAAATGAAATGATATTGTAAAAGGAAACCCTTACTACTTTGGTATATTTTGAATAACACTCACAATAGAGAAAAACATTAAGTCAAATATTATGTACTGCCAAAATAAATTTATACATGATATAAAATATGAATGGTGTATTATATACAACTCAAAAAATAAACATGTGTGGAATGTGACTTATAACTTATGGAAAACCAAATGTAAATAAGAAAACCTTACCCTAGGACTAACATTTGTATTTGTTATTTAAGCTACTACTATGAAAATTTTAAGAATATTATTTTTCTATAAAAAACTTTAAACAATTTAATATTATATATGATGACATTATTGTATTTTAATACTCATTTATTAAAAAATATTTAATTATGTTTTCATTTAAGTGTGTCAACTTTTTTTATTTTCATGTTTTTTTTGGTTCAATATTTTTCATAAATAAATATTTCCTATGGTTCAATCATCTATTGAATGTTTATAATTGAAAAATATCATCTATATACATTATAAAAATCTTTATAGTCTTCCATATAATGAAGAAATGACAAATGAAGGACATCACATCAAGGAGATGGTAGTCTACACGTACGTAAGAACGATTCTATAATTTGTTAATCTGTGGAAAGGTAAGACGTTAAGTGATATATTATATTTACATAAACCTAATTATATCATAGATACCATATATATTCATAATATATATATTTAAAACCATCCATGTAATATAGAGTTGAGAATTGAATTATAGGGCTATGTGGAGATGTTAGGTTGTACATACACATGAGAAATATATTTTTCATTCTAAATGAGGATCATTATTGGAAAAAGGATATTCCATTTACATAATTAAATATACTTGGTTTTACGACAATGAATTTAATATTTTAGGATGTGTAAAAATCATTCATAGTAGTTATATAAAGATATATAACTGAAATTAATCAACACATAGTTATAAATCATAAGGAACCATATATACAACATAATAATAATATCTATCTTATATAACATATATCTCTAATAAATTATTGTGAGATGAGAAACATTTTACCATGAATTTCACCATATACATTACCAACTCATTTATAACCAATTTATTTTTATTGAAATATCAAATAAAGGACAATATTCATATATATATGTTTCGTTGGTCCTTGAAACGTGATATTCTAGATTTAAGAATCCTTGTTTCCAGTCGGTTTACATTGGATTTATTCATGGGACCGGAATCTTCCCATGGTTCTTTTCCAAAGAGGACCTGCTTTTCATAGTAAATTTTTAGTTAGGTTTTAAACAATATGATACATAAGAACATGCATTGGTCGAGAGGATGGGAGGTCGGAATTATCACACCCTTTTGGGGAGAATTATTTTCTATTCATGGACTCTCTTTGAAATTAAAATATATTCATGAATCCTTATTAATTCACCAAGTATATCATAATTATCCCTTGGAATTTAAAAATCACTTATTTAATGTGTGTAAAATTTTAGAATTATCAATATTTATTTGAGGTTTTCTATCAATGGTATCCTCAAGTATCTTTATTAGAGATCATTTTAATCATTATTTATTATGATACTAATTTTTAAGCCACTCAGTGGGGCACTCTGGAGTTTATTGTCATCCAGGGAGATGAAGGTTTGTTTCAATCATGGGATCTTACTCATAAAATTAGCTACCTATGTATCCTTGTGAAAGTAATCAGAACCCACTTAGTTTGGTGCCCCTTAATGGGACACATCATACATTTTAAGATCATGTGATAAAGGCCTCTACGTGGAAGGTGGATAGTTGTAGAATAGTGTGGGAATTATGTTGAAGCAGCCCAAGGATTTTGGAAAGGATATGGATTTTCAAATAAGATCAAACCCTATAGGGAATATGACACAAAGAGAACAGGGTTCATTTGATGTGTTTGGTTTGAACCTCAAGGAGTCTTCCTATGTATCCCATATGGATGGAAATAAAATCCCATGTAGTTTGATTAATCTCATAAGAGAGTATAGTCATTTGATGTAGATGAGTATGGGATTACTTCCTGAAAAAGGATGCCTTGATGATTTGAGGATTGAATATGGGACTTGTTTCCTAAGGAGGATACCCCAATTGGTGGAATTAGGGTTGGATTCCTAAGGAGGATATCCAATGAGCTCGGTACCTAAAATGGCTTACTACGTATCTTATTTTGAATAAGAATCAGAGTTCTCATAGTTTATTTTAATGAGTCTGTTCTCACATGTTACAACCATCACATATCTCTATTCCCACGTGAGTCATGCTCGGTGTGAGAAAAAATAGGACGTGAAAGATTCAATAATGACATTCAAACTTACAAAATTTTCCTCCATGATGATGGAATAAGGACCGTCGACCATGGTATAGGGTGGGGCGATGAGCCTTCCCTCTGTTACATTTACATGGGACAAGGGTCCAATGTAAGGAAGAAGGGGTGAAGGTGAGGGGCTTATCCAAGGATGGATTCCCTATTGAAATTGGTTGGGGATTACTTTTAAGGAGGATTCCCAAATGAGGTATGGTTGGGGCTTACTCATAAGAATGATGCCCTTTTGAGGTTTTACCTAGAAAAGAAGTCAAGTGAAGCGGTTTTAGTAGTTTCATAAAGATTGTATAAACTCAAGGTACTCGAGGAATCCATAAAGAGATTCCAAACTCATAACATGCGAAAGGAACCAAGAGGAGTAAGTCAACACAAAGAACTTCATTGAGTGTTATGGAGTGTCTCAGATCAAGGTATTCCAAGGATGGATTTATGGCCACAAAAAGGGCCCAATGGAGAATGTTGTCGACTGGATACGAAAATTCTGCAGTGCGACTCTCCATTTTTCATGGGGATGCGGGGGCGCAGCCCCCCCCCCCCCCCCGATACGAACCCGTGCGGTTGCGTAGGTGCTCTTCCAAGGTTCCATACATAGGTTCTACGTGTAGCTACCCCACTGAAGTACACAGGACAAGTATAATGCACAGGTGATCCATGTAGATTCTCTATGTCGATGCTCCACGCAGATGCTCTGTGCAGATGCTCCACACATATGCTCCGTGCAGATGCTCCGCCCAGATGCTCCGTGCAGATTCTCCCAGCAAATGCCCTGTGAAGGTGCTCCACAAATATCCATGTGTTCTATACCATGATGAGACTTTGAACAAAGTTTCCCCATTAAATTCTCTCTTATCTCATGTTATAGAGAGCTAACTGATTACAATTGGGGGATCATGGCGTAAGAGCTACACAATGGGAGCTTTGGGTCATCTTCCAACTTTTTCCATCATTTAAATTGGGAGCCGAAGTGCTCTATTTATAGGAAAGGATGGGACCTGGCTGAAGGGACATTTTCCGCACAGGTCCTCCGCATAGGTCCCTTACATAGGTCCCTCATGTAGGTCCTCCACGTAGGTCCCTCTCATAGGTCGCTTTGTGAAATTGTATTCGTGTTCCGAGTTCCATAACTTTTGATTCGTAATCCTGTTTGGGATCTGCGACCAGTCAAAGAAGGTCATAAAAATATCTACACTTCTTGATATGGTAAATATACCAAGTCTTCTCAGATGAAACTCAGAAATAGAAATTAATGTGTCAACACCTTCTCCTCATTGATCTTGGAAATCCACTTCCTACTTCTAGACGGGGAATCATTCCACATACCCGTTGGTATGGAGTTGTATTGTGGCATGTATAAATCCATCTTGAATATTCTTCCTTCATGGTAAAAACATCTTTACCCATATATGATAGTTGTCTTCTATGTGAGAATCATATCTCCACTCTACGAAAAATTTCATGAAACAAATGTCATGGTGTCAACAATAAAATAAAATATATGATATTATTATGACATTATATTTCTTGTTTATTAACAATGTCATGTTAATGTAATGTTTTTGGTAAAAAACATTTTGTTTTTCATATAGGAATTGAGTAGTTATATTTTATACTTGTACATAAATCATTTCATAAAAATTTTCAAAATTTAAAAAATGAAATTAATGTAATATATATTCATCAGATATTTATTTAACATAATCAAAAAATTATTAAATTATGAAATGAAAAACATACTTCACGGAGATGATAGGCTGTGCATAAACATGAAAGATGTTCATTTCATTTTGTATTTATTATGAACTGTCCTAGAGGGGCCCATAGAAGGAATAATCCTAACCCGCCTCAAATATGATAGGGTATGATGACTAGATCTATGTAGTAATATCAAACAAATGGGAGGAATTATTTTAAGTACACTTATATATGTTCACATTTTCAATCCACAAAATTATAAAAGGTAAAAATAATAATTAAAAAATGAATGCAAACCACTACATCCCACAACCAGAGTATAATTGGGAAATTACTGGAAGGTATATGAAGCTAGAATAGAAAGAAATAAAAAGAGTATGTAAACCATAATGTCCAATATATAATAAAATGTTCTGGGATACTATTTGAAGCCTTATGAACACCTCATTATGAATGTTCTCACAAAGCCCTGCCGATCCTTGTCCATCCTCAACACTATCAGATGGTCGTCGATCTGAAAAAATACATGACATGTTTGGGAAATTATTTTCCTAGGGTTAATATAAAAATACATAGTAGGAAACCCCAAAACCATAAAATTAAAACTGAATGAAAAGGTAAACTCATCACAACACAAGTGTGTGTCTATAGAAAATATAAAAAGAATATATTGATATACTCAAACCAAGAGATTCATTATAGAGGTAATTCAAAAATATGAAAAACCTACATTGGGGATTCAGTTCCAAGATTCCAAAAATAAATCATCTAGGATAACACACTCAAATATCAAATAGACATGATGACATCCGTCCGAGAAGTACTATTTCATCGATAAATACCATTAGATAGATATGCTGATAGATATGAAGAAAGAGACATCATACATCACATGTGGATCACAACTAAGACCATGGGGTAATACCAACAACTCCATCTTGAGTAACACACTATGTATAGGATCGTTGCCTGGTACAATTAGACATGTCTATACTAAGAACTCTTCGTAGGGAATAAACATAAATAAAGGATCCACTCCGAGCCTCTTAAGGGATTATGAAAACTCTATCCAATAAGTCATACTCAAGGGATCAAACTCCTATGAGTATAAAAAAATACCAAATAACCTTTAGGTAAGAGATAAATGTAAATAACCCTAACAAAACTCAACCAATATATAGTGAACAAGTTAATTAGTACACATAGAAAAAGGGAGTGTATAGAGAGTGGTGGTGACACCCACTTGTTCCTTGACCCTGAGTAATCCCATGTAAACAAACCATTTCAGTAAAAACATACCTAAACTAAAACACTCCATTGGTCAAAAAAGTACCACCATGATGTTATGGTACCAATTATGTAGAAAAATTGTCAAATTCATGCACCATTTTAATGTTATGGGGTTTGAAGTTTCAATATAAGGGGGTGTTACTAGGTTGTGAATCGACCACATGGTCCGTCCACCTACCACGACAGTCGACCACTGCGGTTGGATTATCAGACCAGACACCACTAGCTACCATGGCCATGTAGATACTTGGTTAACCACAGATAGAAATGACCACCCTGTGTTCGATCCATCCCACTGGGTCAACCCGAACTGTTGGGTCTGGACGGACCCATTCAACTGTCATAGCCCACTATTCTTGGGCCTCTCGGCCTGGCCTACTCTACATGGCCCACTCTTCTTGGCCTACTCTACTCCTGGCCCCACTCACCCTCTTTGGTAACTACTTCTTGAGGACTTTCCACATTCACCGCGTCTTGGAGACCGTCCATGTACAACGACCTTCAAATTGCGCGGTAAACATCTTTATTACACAAGGATCATCCACCACAACTATTATCCTTGGACACCACCACTTTTTTTCATCTACAATAACCACCATGATCACATCCTCTTGTTGATGCACTACCTTGATAGGCTTCCACACTAGTGTTCCCTTATAAGGACCACTAAGCCCCCTTAGAAGCCTAAAATTTGAAACAGGCATAGATCTGGGATCCTTAGGTCCCTATCATCATTGATTCGGGCTCAGCTTGCGGTTTTCTTCTTATCTAAGGGTCAGATCACATTCGGAGTCCCTTGGAAGGTTGATCCATGATAATGAGGGTTTTATAGTGAAGAAAACTAAGAAAAATGGTGAGAAAAGTATATGAATTATAATGGATCAACCATAATTTTTTGTTCTTTTCAACCACAATTTGTTCATGTTAGAAGGATAAACGAAGAGGCATTTATCCAATATTCCATAAATAAGCCATGAAATTTAATTCACATCCTGAAATTATAGAACCATAAATAAATCTATTAGTGGATTAATTAGAATTCATCATGAGAGTAATAAACAGGGAAACAAATCAATGAGAAATATACCTACCTAGTGTTTAGATAAACAGTTGACAATAAATAGTTGTGTTGTCATTATTAGTGATATCCTTTGATTTTGTTTCATGAAAATAATTGATCTATGATCCAGTCATTTTTAAACATTGTAAAATCATCCACGATCTACCTAGAAATTATTCAATGATCCTAGGGTTATGCAGCTAGCCTTAGGTTTTTTCATAAGAATAATTTTCAAGGAAATAGTTACTATGTTAAAAAATAATTTATCATTAAATTTTTTAATGGTGATTATATCATTTCTAGGTTTTTTTTCATAGAAGCCCCACGTCAACTAATGTTAAGTCGCACCTAGAGAAAAATCCACAATTAAAAACTCAAATGTGGTCATAGATTTTCAATCCGAGTCAGATTTCATGACATACTTGGATTTAAATATACAATAGTTTTATTTAAATGTTTTCTTTTATGGTTATGTATTTGGAGATTTTTTTAAAAATAACCTGCATTGACAAATGTAATGTCATGCCAAGTGTATATGAACTACATAGAGCTTAATGGTTACCTTATATTTCTCATCCAGAATACCATTTATGTTTTTTATAACATTTTTTAAAAATTTACACCCGCATGATATTAAAAATAGATCATTTTTCTTCAACCTTTTTTGTGCATGCAAAGCCTCAAAATCACACACCATCTCTACACCTGCTCTCATAATTTTTCCAAATAATTTGTTAAAAAAATCTAGAAAATCGGAGTCATTAAAATATTTTTAATAATAAAAAGTGAATGATATATATAAATAGATTATATTTATAGTATAATTATTATTTCATATATATCACGCAGTTCAATTAAAGTTATCCTTAATATGTTTTATTTTAGTCTTGAACCAATCACATCAATTTGAGGAGGCAATAATCTACACGTCAAAAAACAATGTTATTATATTCCCACAAAATAAAATAATGAAGGTATGTGTTATATAATAATTAAAGAAGCATAAAACATCACATATATAAAATATATCATATAAAAAGAGTAATCCAAACCTCATTCCCATCCTTGAATGGCTGTAATGGAAGAATGTATGGCATCTGTTCACGATGGGGTAAATCACCAAAGACACAAACGATGATTGTGTGTCCCATTTGATTGATGTATATGTGGGTTTAGGTTATAAAATTAACATAATGACATATTTTTATATTGAGTATAATTATTTTTTTATATAATATTGGAAGAAAATTAATATGTGGGTGAAAAAGTGATAAAAAAGTTCTTGTTAAAGGACATTACCTCATATTTGGGTATCTCTCTTTGTTGTTCACCAAAAAGAATTTTTGGATTTATTTCATCCCAAAGGGAGGCTTATATTACTAAGGGTGGGAAATTGGGAGATTTATTTTTTCAGTTTTGGAAGAGACAATGATATTGATATGTGTGAATTAGTGGGAGTCAGTGAGTGCCCTTTTTATTGGGGGAAAGGACACACTTGACATTTTTAATAGAATTTGTCAGCTCCCAACATTTTTACCTCCCAAGAGGGTTCCATAACGTAAAAAATTAGATCAATGAATTTATAAGATATAAATACGGACAAAGAATGGTTGTTGGAAATGTGTAGGGTTAATTTTACACCTTATATTCTATGTTTATTCATTTAGTAAACTCATTATTATATTAATCAGAAAAAATAATTTTAACTAATTTCGATAATCACTATGGTAATAAATTATGTTTGATTTATTGGACATTATATCTTATTATAATAACAACTATGGGCATGATTTTTTAGAATTATAATCACATAAGTGTCTTAAATTATTTGATATTAATCCTAGAATGGGGATGGGATGAAGTGTTTTTAATGTGAAAAATCCTGAATGATTAAAATGTCTAATAACAAATTTCAATTTTTAATTTATTAAAATTACTGAAATTTAATTAATTGATATAAAATTGATATAATCATACATTAAAACAAAATTAAATGATATTTCAAATTTATAAATATATTATATCAAAATTTAGTTTTCATTTAAAATTATGTATTTTCCAATATCCATTAAAATTAAAACCTCGCAGAAAAATACCTAACATTCACCCAAAGTAATTTTTCATGTTAATATTTTCAAAATGATATTTTGTTTTTAAAATAAAATTTATAAAATTTACATAAATTAGTTTTAAAAATATTATTCCATTAAATGAAGTTTAAACTACCTTTTAGAACAATACCACTTTAATGCAAATAGTGTATTTATTCTTATTTTATTCCAATGAATCATTTTCGATAAATTTTAATTTTTTTTAATATATAATTTATAAACTTAATTAATTTTTCTTAATTATTGTGACTAATTTAATTTATTAAGATAGAACACCTTTGGGGGTAGCAATATAGTTTTTTTTAAATCACTTTTTTAATATTTGATTAATTTTTATTTTTATTTTTATTTAATTTTTTAAAAAATAATTCATTTTAAAAATATATTAAAACCATATATTAACAAATTACTTAATATCAATCATATATTCTATTTCAATGGCTATATAATAACTAGAATAATCTTTTAACAATAATATTAATAGTATATTTTATAAGGGTAAAACCCATAATTGAATGTCATAAAAGCTATCGATGGATCTCAAAAATGTTTTTAAAACCAGAAAAACATTCATTTTTATACCACAAGCTAATCTAGGTTTTTCATGTAGAGAAATATTAACTTCAAATTGTGTATAAAAAATGAATAACATGGTAATGTGATCAATAAAATACAACAAATAAATTGAATTTATTTAAAGATAATAATTTATAAAAAAATGATGTGTTACACCATGAAATATATTGTTTAAATCCAATAAATGAAAAAATTCTCATCAAAAATATATTTTCTACATATTCCATACCATAAAAAATATTTTAGAAAATATAAATTAAATATTACACAACAATCCTTAGATATTTTATGAATCTTATTATGAAATTATCATTGATATAACACATCAAAAATAAAACTATTTTATGAATCTTATTATATGTTGTACTTTTAGAGAAATAAAATTATGTGATAGAGTTTTCTTTCGATATTTACCCATTTGAAAATCTATAATTTTGATGATGGTAATTTAGATATTTTTTCATGGATGATGAAGGAATTGTGAAGGCAGAATTCAATTAGGGGGTGGAGAATGTAAAAACCCGATAAAATTTAGCTATAAAATAATAATTTAATTAGATGTTTATAATTAAAACTAATGAATGATTTAATAAAAAGGTTTTGTAAATATTTTTAATAATAAAAATATTTTTTTAATTATAATATAACATAATACATTTTATTTTTTAATAAAATAATATTTTTACATGTGTATATAATTTGTAATTTATACAAATTGATTTTCAAGGATATTTGTATATGAGAATTATTTTTAACTATAATTGATTGTTTTTGTATAGAAATTAATTATTTTATAATTTTTTAAAAAATAATTATTTCATAACTTTTAAGTATAATATATGATATAATTATTAATTTTGATACAAGTATTATAAGATTATTAAAAAAGAAATGTTAAATGGTAGAGGTTTCTTATTGGGGGGGCTTGTGTGTGAGACAAAGCCATGGGTATCGTTTTCATTAGGATCAGGAAGCAGTCAACCTCGAGGATAGGTAAGGAAATACTGAGGGTTGATTTTGATGGATTGTGTTCATTGGATAAAGACCAAGGACATTTGAGGTAGGCTAAATGAGATCGGCTACTGGGGTAGGTCTGATTCAATCTTGGGTGTTTGGTTTCTGAAACTTGTGTTTCGTGTCCTGATCAGGGGTTAGATCTTTAATGAGGAAGATATATGTCATTGTTTTTCAATATCTAAAATTATATTAACCAAATATTCTGAAAATTGCCTCAATAGTGCTATGTATTTTTAATTTATAATTTTTCATCTTTATGTTAACATCTGGTATCCCATTCACTATGATTAGTTCTATATTTGATGTCCTCTGATTTTTTTGCATGTACTGATGTGTTACCAGTCCTTATCAACACACTTTACATATTTGAAATTATTTGAATAAGGATCAATTTTTTTAATTTTTTCATAGTTTAAAATAGTATAATTTTTTTCATTTATGTTATGTATCATTTTGTTAGCATTTTTATCTGCAGCCTTATCTTTCTTCAAATAAGTCATGAATAAATTATATCAAATAAAATCTATCTATGTTGTCTTCTTACAACCATCAAAATTACACTCTATCAACAAATAACACTAAATGGAAAAATTTATTATCACATTTAATGTTAATATTAACATGGATGTCAAATAAATTCTATTTAAATAAGTATTGACATCATAATTTGGCGGCACCATGTGTGTGTCAGTTTGAAGAGGAAGACTGCATAAAGACATTGTTTTTATTGTTTTCATTATCTTCAAAATATGTGGAAGTAACAGAGATAGTGTGTGTAAATGTAGGTGTTTGAGTCTTATTCAACAAATAGGAAGAAGAAGATGATGTAAAATTAGTAAGAGGTTATTTATATTTTTTATGTTCTTCATAATCATTTTACATTTCGATAAGATATATATTGTCTTTTTTTTCTACATACGATCTAGATTTTTTTATTCTATGTAAGGGAAATTAAATTTAGATTCATTTTTTTTAAAATCTGATATTAATAGAATTATAATTTTAATTATTTCATTCTTTGAGATTTTATTTTCAGTTATAGTAAAATTTTATAGGATATTATCTTTATAAAAAAAATCATGTCACTTATAATTAAATTTGACTGGAATTTTAAAAGTAGAACTATATTGTTTTGAAACTCATTAGCCATGTGCATTTTTCATAAAAATTATATAATAAGTTAAAAAGATTTCTAAAATTATTTATATATGTATATTTCCAAAAGAAACCCAATTTTGGATTATTATATTTAAAGTATTATTAATTTTAATGTTATCGAATTATTTATATTAATGATTATTTATAGTTAATTTTTTTATTAATATTTACCTCAAAATAAATGTATATATATTTTTATTATAGTTTTAAATTACTAATACTATAATTTCATGTGTAAAATTACATGTACGAGCATGAATGCCATTCACATTAAGATGTATAACCATAATCTTATTCAATGTCTTGTCATCCATTGGTTTTATTATTTTTGTGTGTATATATGTATATGTTATTAAATATATATATATATATATATATATATAAGAGATGGATTTATAAGTTTGATAAATGAAATATTATTTCCTGAATGTGAATAATCCTTTTGTTAAAATTTCACATACAAAAGCAATGCTTAAAAAATGGTATAATTCAGTTGTTCCGAATCACGATGATGACCTCCTATAAAATGTGTATATAAACATATATATACATATGCACTTGAATATGATGCCCCAAATTTCAATGAAGAAAAACTAGTATGAAATATAAATATATGTAAATAATGCTTAATTTGTTTTATAAAAATCGTTTCTTGAAGGTTATAAATATTGTAGGAAATTGGGAAGTTTACCAAATCCCTTCATAAGTGGGTAGGCCTAATATATCGTTCAATGATGTATGTTTCCACAACGTTTTTTTATAAAAAATATTATATAGTGTTTATCGAAAAATCACTTGATTACTTTTAAGGATTTTTTATATGTAATTAATTTCTAAAAAAGTATATTTTTTGAAAGCATAAATAATTTCATTAAATATATCAACAGGTTTATTAAAAATTTATTTTCAATGAAATATTTTCTAAAATTTATTTAACATATTTCAAAACCCCGTATTGGAAAATTTAAAGCTCCCCCTTTTTTGAAAATTATTATTACAGTTATCTTAGTTATTATATTTTAGATAGATTATTTTTCAGATATTTTGTGCACGAAAGCATATTAAGAATTTGTTTTATTTTTGTTTACTCTGATAAAAATAAGGTCTTGTATAATCCTTCATAACATAGACTAGTAATAGGTCTTATATTTTAATAATTGTGGTGTAATTGTTCATTTTCTTTTTTTAAAAATAAAATTACACCAAATTTTGAAGCACTGATTCAGATAGAGAAGGATCATGCTATTATAGACCAATACGTGGATATTACTCAAAATAATCACATAGACATAAATAACTTATTTTATAATGATTTAGTGCATAATTCTCTATAACTAAAAGTTTTTGTTGAGGCCTTCTCCTGAGACAGTTTAATCTATTGGTAGGTATACACCAAAAAACCTATTTAATAATGCGAGAAAACACAATTTTCTCATTATTAGTAATAATGCATTGAGGTTCAATTTATATCTATTCCTGGACTATCACATAATATTTCTGATGTATCATCTATAAGATAAAACTATACAAGTTAATCAATATTCTATAATAATCAACAACTATCCATATTAGAGGAACATACATACAAAATGTCAATACCACAACCCATAAATGTGAAAACAAACCACTAATAAGAATATAGTTGATGCTATCATTGGATTATATTCTTTTTAAAGTTTAAATTTTGACAATGTATGTTGAAATAGATGAAAATAAATTAACAAATAACTATAAAATCTCTTATAGAGAATTACCACTTTCCCAATGAAATCACATATTTAAAATCTTTAAATTAACCAAATATTATGGATTTTTTCAAAACAAAACATAAAAAATTGTAATGTAAATTTCAGCACATTGAATTATCATGATTTAATAAAATTTCATTGATTTTATATAATTTAAAAACATTCCTTTCACAATTTTATCAAAAAAAGTTAAAAAGTAACTTGTTCGGAAAACAATATGCTGATTTTGATTGAAATACTTTTTAAATTTATTAAATGGGTAAGAAGTATTTAATAAATAAATTAACAATGTTATAAAAATTTCATATAAAATTTTATGGAAAATGTGGATAGAGAATATTCTTTAAATGAGTATAAATACATAGTCTGTTTCCCTAAAAAAATTTGATATCTTGAGTACGTAAAATAATGGAAAATGAAAAGAAAAATTTGAGAATTATAAAATGAATTGAGGAAAATAATATATAATGGGTTTTAATATTTAAATATTAATTAATTCCACAAGTGGATACCTTAACATAAGAAATCATCAATAATGATTAACTTGTTAAATACACCCTAAACCAAGGTCTGAGAACATTCATATCTATTCGAACAACCTGTATAAAAAATATTAAATTATTATTAATCTATTTTAAAAAAATAATATATATTATATAATAAAATATTTTATTATAAACATTTATCACCCACAATGTTATAAAATAATTATTAAAATTAATGTTTCAGGTGATAAAAAAATTGGTTTCCAGGTTTTTTTGGGTTCGATAGTTTTTTATTATAAATTAACAATAGTTTTATCATCAAATCAATATAAATGGTTATATAAATATAATATATATTAAATAAGTCTATCCTTGTTATAATAAGTGTATGTTTTAAATAAAAATTAGATTACATAATTTATTTGAGGTGGTAGTCCACACATATGCATGAGCGTAATAATCATTTTCTAACGGATTGGACGATGAGAAGGATTTTATGGTAATGTAATTTTATAAGAATATATATTTCATTAGTATAATTTCTATTCATTAGTTCCATATATTTTACTATTCATGTAATATCGCAATTAAAAACATTACATCACTATGTGGAGATGGAAGTACATATATATGCACGAGTAATGTTTTTGATTTTTATATGATGGAAAAAATAAATAAAATGGTTTTAAAATAATCCTAATATAATCTATGTATACATAGGATTAAGAATTTATTATTTATGTATTTTTAAAATAAATTTAGATTATTTAGAATTTTAAATATAATTGATTGAGCCGGTAAAATGATAATAACCTCTTTGAAATGGTTCCTTTAGATATACCCATAAGGGACTAAGAGTTTCCCTTTTATGAATTCCAGCATCTCTAAAAAGGAAAATTGATATATGAAAAAGATTTTATGGAATTTTATAAGATAAATCAATCAAGGATGTGTATATAATATTAATGTGGAAACTTGTTATTTTATTGATTGAAAGGACACATGTGTAATTTAAAATAAGTTTTAAATATAATAAAATTATTTTTAGATAAAAGATGCAAAATATTTATATAGATTAAAAAATAATATAGGATATCATTTAAATCCCTTCAAATAATAAATTTATTTATAGGGTTATTATGTATTTTAAACCTTATTTTAGGTTTAACACCTTAGTTAACCTATTTTAACCTCAACTGTGGTAACATATTTTGAATTATAATGCATTTTAGTTTTACTAATAAGATAAAAATTTTCCAATAAATGGAAAAGAGTGAAAATCTTAGACCATATTTTTTTCATTATTTTCCTCTTTTGATAATATTATTTTTTATAAATAATTTAATAAACTACTAATTTTCATTAAATATCAATAATATCAATTTTATAGTATTATTTTAATTACAAAATAAATATTTGAGGGGATATATTTAGTTTTATTATATACTAATATGAAATTTATATTATATAATATATATCCAAAAAAATTTGGGACCTAGTAGATCAGTCAATTTTTTTTGTTTTCGTCATTTTAAAAATAATTTATATTAGTTTCCTGTTAATTTAATAAATAATATTCAGAATCTCATAAGAATATAAGGTAATTATTTAATTATTTAAAATTCAAAATCAAAAATCAATATGAAAAAATTAGTTTATCATTAAAATGAATATATGTATTTCATTATTCAGGATATTTATTATTAATATAAATAAAATATTGTTATTGAATTCAATAGTTTGAAAATTTTTACTTATTATTATATTCGAGTAATATAATTATCTTTATCGAATAGTTATTTCACTAGGATGGAATATATTGGAGATAAAGATATAATTTATTAAACTAAACCTATCAAATTGGATAAATCCATGTTTTAGGATGATTTCGAGACCTTATCTCTTGGTTTTGTACTAATTTTACCCTTTTACCATTACTAATTAGAAAAACATTTACAATGGTTACTATTCATAGTGAATAAAAGAAAATTAAACTACATTTGAAATTTTTTACTCCTAATTATGAATTAGGAATCCATTTTTCATGGTTATAATTCATTATGTGGTAGAAATTAACTTATGAGAAATGAACAAAAAACAATGGAGATTTTTTTAGAAAATACATTTTTATTATACTAAATACAAACAAAAAAATTATTACAATTAAATAAATTAAATTATTTATAATATATGGGATATAATTTTACATTAAACCATTTTAAAATTTAAAGGGTGTTTTTAAATCCTCGAAAAAAATTAAAATTAAAAAGAACCAATAATCATTCTCTATTAAATAGAAAATAAATATTTTAGGAAAAAACAAAATAAATTACAATATGATATAATTTAAATGAAGATTAAAAATAATATATTATTTATTTAAAATTATATTTCAAATATTTCTAGGAATTAATTTTAATAATTTCATCCATAAAAATTTAATTTTTTTCAAAAAATGTATTTCGATGACTAAAATGACATTACTAACAATAGAGTGTTTATTTACTAAAAATTGATCAGTAAATTTTTAGTGAGTAGGTCCTTTATATATATCTCTCTCATATTTTGTTTAATCATATTCCATCCATCTAATTATACATCTTGGTTATAATATTTATATTTAAATAATAATAGTTTGACTATCATTTAATATCAGTGTAGCGTAATGTAATATCATCTAGAATAAGACAAAACTAGGTTTCCAAAAAAAATAACATCAGTGGGATATATAAATATGGGGATGTGGAAGAGAAAATAAATTCAATTGGACTAATATATAGTTATGTTGGAATTTATAATGTGATATATAATGACCATTAAACTATACATCTATGATGACTGAAAAGAAAATTCATTTTAGAAGTGATTATCAAAGGACAATATTGGTTTCTAAGATCCTTTCCATTTAGCTTTTTATTTAAATTACAATATAGATAAATAACATAAGGGAATATAAATAAATAAAAAATAATATTTTCATTATTTAACAATTTACACCATAATTTTATACATTCTCTATGCAATGGGTATCCAAGATGAATTTCGCACGCCTGATGTAATGAAATCTACAATAGAATATATAAAAAGAAATAAAAATATGATATTCTACCTATATATAATTTTTAATGAAACAATTTTTTTTCAAAATGTAATATAATATCTGATATAAATAGTCTTTTGTAAAAAAAAATGTTACTTTTTTCCTCAAAATTTCCACAATAAAACCAAGAAGTCAACTATGACTTTTCTCAAATAAAGAACCATAAATTCGAATTAACCTCAATAACTTCAAAAATATTGAATGTTCTAACCTCAATAGTGAAATCAAATATTTCATCAAGTATTAAATTTTTTAATTTCATTCTTCCAAGATAACCTTTTCTTTTAAACACTGTCTTAAAACTAATTTTTACATATACTTTTACCAAAAAGACCATTCCAATATATTTTTAATTACTATGATAAATCAAAATATAAACCTAGAATTTAGTTATTAAAATTTATATACTTAATTGAAATTTAATCCTTAGATTGGTCATTAATATCTATGATCATATCACCATTTCAATGAACCACTTTTTATCCATCAAGATTAAATATATTTAATTATCCAATAAAACATAATTAACATAAAGTCAAATCATATACTAATAAAAATGGATATTTAAAAATTAATAGACTCTTCTTCTAAAAACCGAGTGAACGATTTATATCTTTTCAAAATCATATCACATTAAACATAAAAAGAGGTATATATGCTATTGAACATTTTAAAACCTTAACTATATAAACATGTGATGGTATCCATAACTATTTTGTTAACCTCACATGAATACATATATTAATCTAAAAATTAACACAATTCTAATGCCCTAAATAAAATAACATAGTATTTTGATAAATTAAAAATATAATAAACAACGTCAAGGATATCCTATATAACATTTTCATCAATATGAAAATCAATTTTTAAGGACATTAATATTGTCCCACTGCTTTCAACAAATTCAATCATCCCTTGAACTAGACTAAACATTATCACGTTACATCTAAATCAAATTTCTTGGTTATCAATTCCATTTATAATGAGGTTTTATATCCTTAATTAATATATGATATAGAACATATTTATAATGATTCCTGATAGTTTTTTCAATAAAATAATTCATATAAAAAGTCAAAACATCATTTTTGAACCCCCAATTGTTAAAAAAATCCATCTTTCCACTTCTATTTTAATAATTGTATATGTTGTCCATCTCCCATTAAATTATTATATAGTGATATAGTTTTAAATTTAATGGATGGGTTAGAACTGTGTCTCATCAACATATTGTTAATGACTTGTACATTTCTAGGATATCCATTATACTTACATTAATGATCATAATATCATTTTTCTTATCACTTGAATAAAATTAATTATCCATTTATAATAATACCTTAGTGTTTCCTACACAAGTATCTGATGATAGAATATCCCAATTTCTCTTATCTACTTGATCTATTTGGTTTTAAATCGTTATCTTCTACTAATACATTCATTTAAATCCCTAACACTTTTAAAATTATTTACATATACTAATATCAAATGAAACTATACAATCATTTGTCGATAATGTTTGGGAGACTATTTATATTTTAAGGATTTGATTTATCCTATAAATTAAACTATCAATCATATAATTATGTTTTCTTATTTTTTCCACAACATAACTTGTTTAATTCATAAAAATAACTTTATATAATGAACAAATTTTATCTTCTTATTATTTTATACTCTAAATATTACTATGTATATCTATTCAGTGTTCACAAGGGAATATTTATTCTAAGAAAATAAACATAAAATCCTTCAAATCCATGATCAATATATCCTCATCATCATTACTATTTTGAAATAGTGGCCACTTTTGATCCACATCCCGTAGAAAATGATAATGTTCCATGAAAACTATATCTATTTCATTTCCTCAAGAAGAAGAAAATATATTTTCTAAGGTACAAATACATTATTACAAAAAAATAGATTCACGGATATACTGAATAATGTATTTCTTAGATGAAATGGTTTAACATTTTTCTACTAATCTATAAATCAAGAGTATACTCAATAATAGATTTCTTATTAGATATAACTTGATTCAGATGGACCAAAATATTAGAATTTTACCTATTCTATATCTAACCTTAGTTTAATTTTCATTACATAGAGTGTATTCCCTACATATACTAAAAGCAATGATATAGTTTTTATTCCTTCCTATAGAGGAACATTATAAATATTTAAATTCACTTTATTATATCATAGATTTATATATAATAACAATTATTTTATAAACTAGATAAATAGTTAACTAAATTTGAATTTTATTGCATAGATAATATATTAATAATACCTTTGGTTTATTTTAAAAAAATATAAAAATAAAAATATTCACATATTAAATAGATAATTGAAAACTAAATATGAAATTACCATAGAATGTTCACATGGAGTGTGAAACTAGGCATTTTGTAAGTTAACACTCACTGTGGACCCACTTGATAATAATTATATAAACAACAAACACTTTTTAGGTTATTACACAAAAAATAATCTATTAAAAAACCCTCATCTATTTTTTGTATTTAGAAAGTGATACATTACTATTAAACGATTATAGTCTCTACCAAACAAAAGCATTTTAATTTTAACCAATACATATACATACCACCAATTTTATACATAGTTTTATTTTCCCAAATCTATGTTTTCCTAAATCTAATTCGCATGGTTCTTAAAAAATATCCTCTAATAAAAAAATACCCTTACCCTTGTAGCCTAGATAATGTGGTTATTATTTTATATTGGAAATAGATATGAGGAATTTCAAACAGAAGGACTAAATAGTTTATTTTCTAAATAAAATATATACATAATAGAACCTCATATTACATTTAGAATCGTAAAAGAAAAAAAGATGGTCAATTGAAATATTATGAATCCTTAATGTCATTGCATGATTATAAGTTCAAATCAATATAAATTGAAAAAATAATTGTGTGTTCAAAAAATATGTAACGTTTTGATACTGGGGAATCTAAAGTGAGTAAATAAAGAATAATCATTATTGAAATGTAAATAAAATAATAACATTACAATTAATCAATATCATGGTAATGAAGAATAATATGTAAGAAGTTAATAAAGATATAATGATTCCATATTAATACTACCCTAATAATTAAATGAATACATGAATATTATTCAAAACAATATCATTGAAATTAATTACCTATTTTATAATTATGTAATGCATCATATTAGACATAAAAACATATCATTGAGGACTCATGCCAAGACAATTTAATCAATCGGTCGATATAATCCAAGGAACCATTTTTTATGTCCAACAATATTATTTGTCTCTAGGAAATAACCAATGAATCTAGGGTACTTGAAATTATAGAATCCACCCCTCACAAAATGCTACAAATGTATTCATTATACCAATTAACAATACAACACAATCCATGTTGTTTAAAAATTAATAACAATATGTATTGGAAGAACTAGATAACTATATTTAAATACTTTAACTATAGAATATGAAACTAAAACATCTATGAAACTAGTATAGAAGGTATAATAAATGTATATCATTAGTAAATAATAATATTAAACAATAAATTTAGAGATATATGAATATAAATAAAAAATATCATGGTAAAAGTGTTTGTGGGAAATAAAAAAATTCAATTTAGAATCCACAAATAAAAATATATATTGTAACACCCCAAACTTAGATCTCCTGAATTAAGTTCATTATTAAATATCATTGGCATTATTATGTTGAAATAAATCCTAAAGGACTATACAGTTTAGTAGTCCAGTAAATCCATTTTACATACATGATACCCATAATATATTGGGAAAACAAAATAAAACATGCTACACAATAATTGAAATAAATTTCATCCTTGAAATTTTAATCAATGTAATCCTTGTCATAATCTAGGGAGAGAAACATAATAATGTTGAGCTCAAATTCTCACTAAGATTATGTACAACAGAAGCAATAATCAACCTATATGGATAGGTAAATATATGAGAACACTTTCCCTTTACAAAACTAGATAAGGCACAAAAAATATGGAATGTAAGGTACTGAAACATATTACAAAAATAAATAATCATATACTGAAATACATCCATAAATACATCAATGAAAAATATCATGTATAAATAATAACAGAAATTAAATGAGGGAAATACTTTATTTGAGGACGTCATGTCTCAGGCACATGAAAACCTATTACCATCAAGACAATTCACAAGGTAGTTTAAATTTAAGGGTAAAAAATATTTTTTAAGACTTATTTGTCTCATTAGAACCTATAGATTCATCTAGGAGCTGTATAATGTTGGAGATCCACCCATCATTTCCAATCAAATTTTTTTCTCATATTGAATAATCAAAATAAATAATATTCCATATCAATATATCCATTTTGAATGAGTAATATCGATCAATAAATAATTACACTAAAAGAAATAATATATTATCCTAAAATTAATGAGATTAAATATATAACATGTCAAAAGGTATAATATACACTGTATAAAAGGAACTAGGTGCATAACATTACAATATGCCTCAATGAAATGAAATAGAGATGAAATACCTTACCTTAAGTCTGTTGCTCTTTTTATTTTTATGAAACTCCTTTATGTTGGTATTATTAACATATAATTGAATCATAATAATATTTATGATATCATATATTATTCTTTTTTGAATTTATATTTCCCATATATTAAAATTTTGATGTTAATGCAATATTTTGGGTAATAATAGCTTTGTTTTATCGAACGTGTTTTGACTTTTTATTCTTGACCATTTAACTTATATCGTGATTTAATTACTTAAAAAATGTATAATATGATTTATATATCACATATATTCATAATATAAATATAAATAATTGATATTAATACACCGTTCCTGCAGATGTTAGGTCATACATAAGATTGAACATTGTTTCCATTTTCTTATTATATTAATGGAAGTAAGTGAATGAAATATATATATACATACATATATATATATATATTATTAAAGTATAATAATTATGTGACATATTTAATAATTATTTATCATATATATCCTTCTAATAATTCTTGGATTGTGAACGTGGAAGATGATTCTCAATGCATTGTTGAGACGGTAAGATGTTTATATGCACGATCGAAGATATCATTTCCTAAATAGATTTGGATTTAATATGAAATGTAAAGAAGTAATATCATGTTATATTTATTACTTAATTAATTTTTATTCATCATTTTACCCATCAGAATAGTATATATATATATATAATAGTTTCTACCGTGGTATAGAGATGTTATGCCATTTGTATGTATGCATTGTGATATTGTTTTTAAATGGTCAGGAAAAAGAGTAATATTGTTGTCCCATAATCATAAAAACATATTAAAATATAGTAGATTTTGGATTTATTATTTTTGTATGGAAACAACTTAGTAAGTGGATGTAGATGATGAAACGATCTTTGATTAAAGGGATAAAATTATTAACTCTTCTTTCGATTTCTATTTATTATTTTCACAAAAGTACTCCTTATATTGGTTTTATACCCAAAGGGTGGACTTTAAGATTAAGTGAAGTATTTTTGATGGAGTGACTAGAATCTATTCCTAACTTTGTGAAATGGGAGTGGACCATGGCCCATGTTTTTCATAATGACAAGAGAGACTTGAACTATGCACTTGGACTCGACATGTGTGACTACTCAATGTAGGATCACAACATAACAATGGATCATCTCTGTTGTCATCCCTAAATCAAAAGAAGAAAAAAACTCAATTCCTGGACTACACATAGAAACTCGATGTTCAGAACGAGAAATGGTGCACGACTCCCTTCTTGTACTGACCTACCGAGTCCAGACAATGCTAATTCTATCTATTGAACAACGAAAATAACAAGGGTGTACTCTAAAAACATTTTGTCATGAAACAATGTTGGTCAACCGTAAAATGGTCTCCCAAACTAATTCATGATAATGCTTGAGGCCCGTTCCCAATCCCCACAGCATGAAAAATAGTGTCGAGCATCAAAATTAAATAGGCTAGAAATTTTTTCCTATAATAAAGGAAAAATAAATAAATAAAAACTAAACAATGAAAAAGAAAACTATTATTGTAAATAAAATAAAACTGCATATACCTCTATGTTACCCTGTGTGTCACCACAAACATCATACCAATATTGCACGACAATGACCAAAACTGAGCAAGAAGAAACACCAACACTAAAAACGAAGATAAAACAATAGGCATGAGTATTAAAACACAATAGGCATGTCCAAACAATCTATTATGATTTTAATTTATTTTAAAAAAAATATTAATAAATTTGACATTTGAATTCTAATCAATAAATGTATGTCTTTCCCACATTTTCTATTTAAAAAAATTTAGAGTACATTTCATTTTTTTCAATTAAAAAACACATTATATATTCAAGAAGTAGACGTTGGAATATTAAAGGAGATTATTTTTATAATTAAAAATTGAGGAATGAAAAGTAAAACTTTTTAAAAAAACATTTTCTAAAAACACATAAATATGTTTTATCACTTTTAGAAAAAATATACACCACAAAAGGGAACATGATCAACAAATACACTACACATTAAATAGAAAATATCACACAAGAGTAACCAACCAACACATGCATCCCAATCATCCGTCGTAGATAACAAAGTTCTAGACAACGTTAATGAAACTAGGAACTCATGAATAATATATTATGTACTATACATGTGACTCATATCGATGGATTTTTCTTCATTATCACATCATAACACCCAAATACTAGCTCATCACCCTACATGGATTGACCTAAGGACCCTATCCTATTATAATAATAACAAAATATCCCTCTCTTAGGGGCCACTAGCCAATGCATAATATAAACTATTGTAGAAATAATTCATTGAAAATTCTATAACTATGATAGGTTCTAATGTCACGAATAAATAGCGGGTGAGGAAAAAACATCCAAGAATCTAGTCAAAAGAACATATATTAAAATCAAAAACATATAACTCACACAAATAGTCACCCCCATGTAATCCCAAGGAAAAAGTCCCTTACATTTAACTATTTGATCACAAGGGAGTCCTACATGGAGGAACTCCTACAAAATTCCCGCTAACATGGAAAGAGTACCATCTAAGGAGTGTCTTCCCATGAAATTATTTTTAAATTTACATCGCGGACAATCACAATCATCACATCATAAACCATTTCTCAAAGAACCACATGAAATCAAATCCATTTCCAAATAATCAAATAAACAAAACTTAAATTTTTAATGAAAATTTGAACCACATTTTAGAATTGTATTTGATAAAACCGAAAACATTTAAAATCCATTACATTTATTAAAAATAAAAAAATACCTAAAAAGGCCAACTGAGAAATTTAACAAACACCAGGAATGAACATTTAATAAAAAAAATTTACGAGATTCAAATACAAGTAGAAATAACTCCATTTCACAATAAGAATTTATTAAAAACCATATATTAATCATTCAATATTAAATAAAGGTTCCAAAGAGAAGAAATTAATCATTTACTAAATTTAAAGGTAGTTCATGGGGAACCTATCTAAAAAATTATTCTTTTTGACGATGAACACTCGAACATACCCTTCTAGCTTAAACACATATGAATTTATTGATATATATAATTTCCCCTAGCTGTATTTCAAAAATTACATCACCATGAGAGAATATGTATAAATATAGAATTTAAATATATTTGCCTTACCATATTCATATACATGTAGTCCTTCCAGACACTCGCATCTAGAGACAATCGTAGTGAGGTCCAACACACTGTATAGAAATTTTTGAAAACTAAAAAGTCCCAATAGCACAAAAAATAAAATAAATTAAAACAATAGAACCATGATACATGTAAAATATAAATGAAAAATTTAGGAAAAATAATGTTACAAGATAACAGTTATTTTTAGTGTACCATATTCTTTTGAATGCTCATCCATGTGTGCACTCCATGAACCCATGGATGAGCCAACATTCTATTGTACTTTCCAAAAGTCAAAGATAACACACAAAACCATTTTTTAAAGAAAACTGCATGCTTCAAAACAAAAATAGTAAGACATAAATGGGATCCATTCCTTAATAACTCACTAATCCACACACACAAGGCCACATCAACAATTCAACAAATCAACATATATATTTTAAAGGGATATCATTATCCAAAATACCCAATTTGTTAATCAATATAAATTTTTCATTTTCTCTTAAACATATAGTGTGGATACACATAAAAATAATTAGGTAATCATTTCAAAACCAATTTTTAACAAATTCATCTAATTTGAAAACATGCTAATATAATAACCATGAAAATCACAAGTATGTCAATAATGTATAAAAATTAATTGAAATCATTTAAGAATTAAAATATTTCATCAGAATGGAAGACCCTAGAATCAAAAAAATTACCGATGTGTGGTGATATCAAAACACTTTGATAAGGGAAAGAATGTCACAAAGATCGATCTAAAAACCCTAGAAATTTATAAAAACACAACCAAGAATAAATCAAGGTAGTTGGGTATGAAAATGAGAAGAAAACATTAAAAATTACACGGATTCACACTGAATGGGACGAGAGACTCACCAGAGTTCCTTGGCAGGTTTAGTCATGCCTGACAACGGGGCTGCATGAGGGACATTGAAGACAAAGTGAAGGGAACTAGAGGCAGGTCACACTGGAGAGAAATAGGGCTTAGAAGAGGTATTTTTCTAGAGGTGAAGAGGTCATGACAATGGGTCGCATCTGTAAAAAATATAACACTAGAGGGTAGGGTGACATCGGCATTTCATGTAGGGATGAAGAAGGAGGCACCGACAGTTCATACAACATAGGGTAAGGGTAAGGGAGAACAAGTGGTAGAGGGAAAAGGTATATTGGTAGAGACCCTTGGTTTCCATATAAATTAAAATACAATAAATAATAATAATAATAACTTAATGATAATAATAATGATCCATCCAACGGCCCAAAGGCCTTTAATATATTTATTATAATAAAACCCCCTTTTAAAGGAATAAGGGAAAAACCCAACAGACTTCATGAACATAACGACATAACATGAACTGAAAAAAAACAAACTGAAACATGAAACACCCCTCCCCAGCATGTAATCGTGATGAAGCACTCCATCGTTGCAAGGATAATCAGCAAGCCAGTGTCCTGTGTCAAAGCACAGGCCCGATCTGATGGCTAACGCCATACCCTTTCAAACATCCAAGTCAGAAAAGCTCTGCAAGATAAACCGTTAGCTCAAAATCTCCCTTGGGGATGGATCCATATGGTCGAGTCCATCCAACATGGATCATCAGCATACAACATAAAAAAATTGAAACCACAAAAACCAAAATCCACCTTCCATAATCATACTGCCGCTATCACTTTCCAAAATCCACAAATCCAGATTCAAAAATTAAGACAACATCAACCTTCAATATTATTAATAATTATCATGATAATAATAACAAAAATAATAATATTTTTAATAAAAAATATTAATATTAATATTATTAATGAATTTCCATTTTATTTTATTTCTTTCTCTAATTTGTTTAAATTTTCATTAAATTTAATTTATAAATTTTAAATATTGGGAAACTGTGATACCTATATCTTCCCACTTATAGAGGTGATTCAAACTTTTATTATATGATTTAATAAACCAAGCAAATATGATGCACCATAACAAAGACCAAATAGGGAACCCGCATGGGCAGTACCTGGTTACCTCGAATAGTGCTATATTACCATGAAACCATAAAAAGGGATTCCAATTTTTTTTTATATTTTGACCTACTAGCTAATAAATCTTATAATAAAGATTAAAAATAATTAAAATAATTAATATAATTAATTTACATGGTTGGGTGGTGAAACCAACCCACTTCCAGCACTATACTATGATACCAACATAGTCATACATGGGGTGTTTTTTCGACCATTATGGATAGATGTATGGGTACACATTCTTTTAAAATATATCTTCTAGGATGGGTATATATTTCATATTTTGTGATTTTAGGAGTCATGTAAGTGAATTATATGTTGGTTGTGATAGCCTAGTGATTTTCAGAAAAGATGTGACCATGCGTGTGTGGAGGTGGCCTGGGTGTTTTTGGATGAGATGGGATATAAATGTTCTTTTATAATGACATTTTTTGGATTAAATCATGGTATGAGGAGGTAAATATGTTGATATCCCACATGTAAATGATACCCTATTACTCTATTTATGTTTTTGGATGTGTTGTGGCCTAGGTGTTTTAAGGTGATATGTGAGGTGGCCTTGCTTGTGGGGTGTCGAGCCGAGATGTCTTCAGTAAATGTGCGTTGTGACAATGCCTATTATGTAGTGTGGTATTCAGAATATGTTATAGTTAGGGGATCTAAGATGTTGGGGTGTGAGAGAAACATTATAGCGGGAAGGTATTGCACTGTACCCTTTATCAATGTGATTCTTCTTATATTATATTATTGGGAATACATTATTTTAATATAATTACTTAGTGTTGATGTGGTGGTTTGTGTAATTTTTAGGTTTTATTTTTTTCTACTATTTTAACTCAAGTGCATTATGATGCTTATTTTCTATGTTCACGGGATAATTGGTTTTCCTATTAAGTATGCTTACATGCTCACCCTATACATATAATGTTTTATTCAATTTTCCAGAAGGAGTACATGGAACATTAAATTACTAAGTCATACCTTCTGATAGTTTCAATAAAGACCCAAGCATACCTATAAGGATATTAAATAATTTTTTATCAATACTCCTCACATTACAAAATCACTTGCCTAAGGGAAATAATATGTTAGTTTATCTAAAAACTTGGAACTAAATATTATAACATGGCGAAAGATATTCAATGTTTCCCACAAAGAACATCCTCTTTATTACTTCTATATAAAACCATTCCACATAACATTTTGAATGGAAACATAATAAATGTGCGAACTCAAATACTCAGTAAGAGTAAAAAAAGGAAACATGTAATCATGATCTGAAGAAAAGAGTACAAGTACACGATCACAAAATCTTAATATCATAACCATCATATAAAAGGTCAAAAACATGATACATGGAATAAATATGGGTAGTTTATAAGACATAAATCAGAATATAATCAATATCATGAAATATTGGAGAATGAAAAATGCATAATATATAATTTTTTCAAAACACATAATCATGTAATATCTTTCCCTTTAAGTCAAGTATCATCACCATGAATATATCGGGTCACTTTATGGGTGATGCACATAATAGGTAGGACACACCACCAACCATAGTCAAAGTCATTTCCTTGTAATATATTAGGATTCACAATTTTTCATACTAGATCATGTTTTCTTAATCATCCCATTGTAGATTGGGTTTCCCCATCTTCCCATAGTAGATCAGGTATCCCCATCTTACCATAGTAGATCAGTTTTCCCCATTTTCCTATATTATATTAGGTTTCCCAATATTTCTTCGTTAATCATATACTTAAACATGATTTATAACATTATATAATGAGATATATATATTTATCCAATTTATTTGATAGTTATATAGGTCCCACTAATCTTATTATTAAATAATACATAAATGTTCCAGAAAATCTTAAACCATCATATCATAACATATGAAATGAAATATGTGTCCTTAATATTTATTCAATAAATAACATATGGAAAAATATATGCTTCATTACCATTTCATCAAATAATAACATGTGAAAAGAATTGGTTTTCATATTCCAATATCCCATGAAAGAGAAATGGGTTTTATAAAAATATAACCCCTAAAAGATAAATAGTTTTCATAAATATAATTTAATTAAAACATAAACCATTAAATGAATGAATATAAATTGAATCATTATATCATTTCTCTAAAATGGCATGATTAAATCCAATGAATTATATTTTTTATGTAAAATAATATTAAAATATATTTTATAAAAAATTCATTCGGAAAATATGCATTTCTATTTGAAAAAATTAAATTTAATATATAAAATATTTTGAAACCCATTTCCATTGAAAAAAAACATGAATAATTATAAAGGTTTCTAGAAAAGTAGTTTCCTTGAGAACATATAAACAAAACTAAAAACTTATTGAAAACATTTCTCTTGAAAACATAGGCTGGAAAACATTTTGAAAATGTATTTCCCAGAAAACAAAATATTGAAAACATTCTTAAAACCATTTAATTAAAAACATAAAAATGAATCATGGTTTTTTAAACCATTTCATTGAAAAGAAATCTAGAAATCAGTTTGAAAATATTTTTCAAGGAATTTATTTCTAAAATAGATATTTTATGATTTTAAATAATTGAATACTTTTTATTTTAAAAAAACATTTTGAAAATATACAAATGGATCTTTTATAATCAAATAAAATAGTTTTTAAACATAAATACATTTTTTGAAACTATTTTTCATTGATATTACCATTAAAAATATGAATGTATAGAATATTAGGAATGAAATTTCTTTAAAATTCTATTTTAAAAATTCAAAGGAATATTCAAATGAAGGATGGTTATGATGGCAGATAAATCCATGCCGGCCAAACATTCCATTTTCTTCGTAAAATACTTAGAAATGTTACTTGGTTGGAAAATGAAAAGGGCATTAGTTTTAATACACACTCAAGAAAAAATAAAAAGTGGGGAATTTTTTTAACTTTAATTTGATAATAGTAGATCATTATTGAAAATACTTTTAGAAAATATTCTTTTGGGAGAACTGAGATTTCTAACTAAAGAGGGAGATAATGCCGGATTTTCATAAAAACACATTGTCAATTATCATTAATATGAAAGAGTGGAAAATTGTAATAAAAAATGAATTTATAATGACTAAAAGTAAGATAATAATAGTCTTGTGGGTTCCTGAAATATTTATCATAATGTTTCATAAATTAGACCATAATAATATGAAATCCCAATAAATGACGAGATTGTTGGTATAAAATCATAACACATGGTAATTTTAAGTCATAAAAACCATGTAATAAAAACCATAAATGATGATTAAAATATCAAGGTAATAATGGGAATAATTATATACCATATAAAAGGTATGATTATACATTTAATAGAATAATATAGTTTTATAACAAGCCATGTGTCTCAATGAATGAAAAATTGAGAAAAATTACTTTACCGATTTGGTAACATTCAAAAATTAATTCCAATGAAATAAAAATCATAAAAAATATATTTAAATACCCATTAATTTATGTATATTAATCATATAATACTTCCATGGTTAGTTTAGACACTAAATATAATAAATACTGCGTGAATAAGGCTTTTGTCTCATAGAAACTAAAAGTGAGATGAGAAATCAATTACATTAGGCATTGACATTCATCGCACACATTAAACCCACCTATTTGATAAATATAAGTTGATTATAAATATACCAAATGACTGTTTTATTATTTCTAATACCACATTTTATATTATTATGACATTATGTTACCCTTTTATTAACAATTCAATGTTAACTTTAAATTTTGGTTAATATCCAAGTTGTTTTTCGTATATGTTATTACTTGTTATTATTGATCATCTTACGTAGAAAATGAGTTACTTTTTTCCATAATTTAATACATTATTAATTAATCATAAGTATTTAGTATATAAAAATGTATAATAATATATAAAAGATAGATATGTGAAATTGAATACACAGTTCCTAGAGATCGTATGTTGTATGTACACATGAATGTTGTTTCTGTTTTCTTATATTTTTGAAAGAATGAAAAAAACATTATATATATAATATAGTTATAGTATAATAAGTGTTAAATATATATCATATAATTTCAATGAACCAACCCTTAATACATTCCACATAATTTTTGAAAGAATCACATCACTTTTATGAGGCATTAGTCCACACATCCACAATCGAAATTATCATATTTATAAAATGTAAACAATTAATGAATATTTTATAAAATACTTACATAAGAATAAATATATCTATAATATAATATATTGAATATAAAAATAGTTTTCTATAAAAATTCCCATAAATGTTATTGGTAATGGAAAAACAAACAATATCATTTCATGACGCGATTTTTCTTCGTACACAAGAACAAAAATTTCATTACCCTATAGATGTAGGTGTGTTTAGGAGATGGTAAAAAATATATAATAACTAAATATAATTAAATGTAGGAAACTGTTGTTATTATGTAAGAATGTAATATCAATAATTTTGGGGGTTTTATAATGAATATAAATAAAAAGATCTTGATGAAAGATATTAACTTTTCTTTGGGTAGCTCATTTTGGATTTCACCAAATGGATTCCTTGGATTTATTTCTAAACAAAATTGATAATTTTATGTTAAAGGTGATTTTGGGATATTATTTTAAAAGATTTTTTTAAGATAAAAATATCTTTAATGTTTTGAATAAATAAGATG
Source organism: Viscum album (assembly GCA_963277665.1). Classification (NCBI taxonomy): domain Eukaryota; kingdom Viridiplantae; phylum Streptophyta; class Magnoliopsida; order Santalales; family Viscaceae; genus Viscum; species Viscum album. The sequence goes on from OY728125.1 coordinate 1,837,873,395, forward strand.
CGTGTGTTCCTTTTTATAGTAGAGGAGTAGTGGAATTCTAGTAAATTTTTTAAAAGGGAATTCCACCAACATTTTTACAAGGTAAAGTGGACCCAAAAATGAACCAAATTAGAAAAAAGTAGTATAGGGTCAAAATATATTGGAAATTTTATTTTTTATAAGTTTATTGGTCTTTTAAGACCATAATTGTAGGTTTTAGTCTCTTATTACACTAATCTTTCCTCTTAATCATTCTATTTATTTTTAATTACATCCATTAGAAGATTTTTATCAAAAGATAATTTCACCAAATTTTGATATTATTAATAAAAATGATTCCAAATATGGAATCCATCCATCCAAATTCAAATCACATTTGTTTTATAAATTATTTAAAAATTAATCTTATAGAGGTGCTATGATAGTTGGTTTTTAAGAAAAAAGGGCCAACCATTTCAAATAGATATATATTAAATTTAAATGTTTAATTTGTTCAAATTATGTAAAAATTATTAATTGATTTATAGCTGAAACAATTAAACCCAAAAAATTTAAAATTTAGAATAATTATAAAAATAAATTAGATGAAAAATTTATTTTGAGTTAAAATTCAGGGGGTTTCACTATTCATTAAAAAATGAAACATCTCAAAAAATATGAAAAATTATACCAAAGAAAATTTTAATTTTCAACATAAAAAAATAATGAAATTTTTTTCAAATAATAATTATAATATTTTTATGAATAAAATTTAAAATCGGTGATATATTAAAAGGTGGTAAAATTACCTTTTAGAAAAATTCATATTTCTATACATTAAATTTGATTTATTATTATCTTATACCTATAATATAAAATGAATGAGTAAAAATAATATAGATTAAAAATATAATATATAAATTTTATTGAAAATATTAATAATGTATTGATTGTTTCATTTCTTGAGAAAATTTTGTGTTTGTACATAGAAACTAGTTTTCTTAGAAAAGTTAATTCTTAATTTTTTATTTGTTCTTATGATAAATTTAACTAATTGAAAACAAAAATATTCATTTTATATAAAAGGGTAAATAATATTTTTAATTATTTATTATATTCACAACATCCTTTCAAATGTCCAAGTGGTCGATATAATAATATTTTAATGAAACAATTAATAGCATCTTGTAGTTCGGTAAAATATGACATTTAAAATAAGATAATATATATAAGGGACTCAGAATTGTGTGTAATATGAGGAAAAAATTTTGTTCCTTGTACCAAAATGTATCAAAGTGTAACATGTAGCACAATAATGAATTATTTTTTTGTGCATATAATGCAAGATAATCAAAGTGTTTTCATATAACAAAATAAATATCCAGTGTTGTGTGAAATGTATAATATCCAAATATTATTTAATTCAAAAAAATAATCTCACAAAATATTAGGGTTCCATATTAAGTACCCCCTTAAAATAATTTCTCACTCTATATTTTTAAGGGTTACCAAAATGTTAATACATGAATGTTCCTTTCTTAGGAATCCACATCGTAAAAATGAATACTAAAACATCTTTAAAAATGAAAATTTGGAAACTAAATGGTTACATACAGAAATACCTAACTAGGTTTTGACATTGTAGGACATATGTGGGATGTGAAAAGATGGAAATATAAGATAAATCTAAATATTATGTTCTCATTGATAGTGATAGATAAAAAGTTTATAATAATGTCAAAAATCAGAAAGCCATAAATCTAAGATGATCTAAGGGGCCATTTGATTCATCAAAAAAGAAGGTACCTGTATATCCTTTGTGTGTTAAATATCTTATCCCAATATTTCATGATTTTTCATGAGAATATATTCATACTTGATTCATTACATTCAATCCTTATTTCCTAAATCAATTTCCACTTCACCGCTTTCTCCAAAAATAAAGGTGATTTTTTCATTCCCAAATTACTAACTGATCAGGTGATCCATCATAATTTATCCCATATGTCATCTATTAATATTATAAAATTGATATAATAGGTTATACAAAACGAATAAATCATCATGTTTTGATAAAATACGTTAATCTCAAAAAAAAATCATTGGAATCTTAAATTAAACATTCCATATATGGTTAACCATATAACACTTTCAAAAGATGATGATACAAAACATTATTTAGAAGGTCATGAAATCATATTATAATTGATCCTCTATATATAAAAAAGTAGCTAATGTTTTTAACATTCCAACCATATTAATCCCCTTATAATATATTCTATTAAAACTTGAATATATCATAAATTACAATAAATTCTTTTTTAGAAAACATTCAGGCCTCTTTATTCCAAATATTAGTAGATATCTTCCTTAAATACTGGAATTCATAAACATCATCCATTATGATATAAATCTCTTTTTTTCTAAAATAAATAATCAGTATATGTGTAATCAATACTATCATATTTACTTTACCCATATTAATTATCTCCTCATCCAAGATAAACTCAATATTCTCAACATCAGGGTGAAAAATATTGATTACCATACCTCACCATTAAATATATATTTTACTAAGAATTGATGGAAAACATATATTTCTCGATTCATATAACACAATTCTCTAATTCTTATATATAAAAATTTAAATCATAAAACTTTTTTCTTAAACTATTACACAAGATTTATCATCTTCTCCCTTAATACCCCTTTAATAGAATATTAAATATAAATAACACATTAATTTCTATCACCCTAAACCTAATCATTATTACTGTTTTAAATAGAAAAAATACTGGAAGAATATCCATTTCATTTAAGATGTCATTTGGGGTCTCATTATATTTATTTTTATATCCAATACTCTTATTCCATATTGATTCTATTAATGATAATTCCACTAAGTAAATCCATTTTATTTTTTACCATACATTCCAAATATGAAAAATTCAATTTTATTATAGTTTTTTCTAGGTCTCTCTATTGAATAAAACAAGAAATAATAGGGCAAGAAACACTTATCATAGCATAAAGACAAATTGTCATGAAACATTACATACATAATGTATAAATAATTACAGTTATTTATTTAATAAATGAAAAATAGATTTATCCTTTTTTATTCATAATTATCATATTTTTAAATCCTTCACGATAGTTCTTAATTTTTTTTTGAATTCCCAATGTATATCCCATGTGAGTGTCATACCAGGTGTGAAGTAAGGCCTATTGTTGTGTACCAGTTCCCAATTGAGTCTTTCTCAATATAATGTTTTTAGGTTTGTTAACCCTATGAAAAACTGTTTTAGACCCTCACAAACAAGTATTATCTATAAAATTATGTATTTATAAGAAGCCACCTGATCTATCAATTAACAATATTCAAGGACATGTTCATATACTTTAACACATATGTTTAATTATCCATAGAGACATCCCAATACATATCTATAGAAATAATCCTAGAAATCTCAATAATGTTTTATTATCCTAGTTTCCAAATGTTTTCCAAACCATTCCTATGATACTAATAATAATTAACCAAGCATAAAATACATGTATATTTCATCATTTTTAATAAATATTTAGCACATTACAAAAGTAATTCCTCGAAGACCCTAATTTATTAGTGCCTATGGAAACAAGGATCAAAACTTTATAACATGGTGAATGATCTTCAATGTTTTCTAAAAATATCTTCCTAACTACTATATATCCATAAAATTATTATTCATAACTTGGGGAAAGGAAACATAATAAAGGGGTGAGATCAAACTCACGAAAAGTGTAAATAAAGTGAACACATAATCTTAAAAAGAATATAAGGGTATAAGAATAAGAGAATAGCATTTAGTGAACATACACTACATATAAAAGATTAGGGACCTGGGACATGGAATAAATATTATAATTACATAATAAATGAATCATAAGATAATCAATAACAGGAACCATGTGAGATTATAATCAAAAAATAAATAGATTTAGTTTCAAATAAAAAAATGTAATATATTTACTTATAAGTCATGGATTATTTCCAAGAACTTATCAAGATACGTTATGGGTACAATACCTACTGGATGGGAAACTCCACCATCCCCAGTCAAAAAATTTTACTTATAAGGGATTGGGTGTCCCCATCTTACTATATTGGATCTAGGTTCCCCATCTTTATAGAGTGAATCAGGTTTCACCAACTTACAATAGTATATTAGTATCCCCCATCATCCCACAGTGAGTTCGGTTTCCCCATCCTCCCATAGTGGATGAGGTTTCCCTATTATTAATAGTGGATCAATACAATCAACATGATTACCATCATTATGTTCTGTTATATAAATCATTACCTAATGCATGGGATGGTCATATATGTCTCATCCGTATCATAATTAAATCATACATACATGTGCCAAAAAATCATAAACAATAATATCATAACCCATGAAATGAAACTGGTGTCACAAACATGTAATCAGATCACAACATGTGGAAATGTTAGGTTTTATAATAAATTAATTAGATCATAACCAATGAAATGAAGTGAGTTTCATAATCCTATAACCCATGAAATAGAAAGGTGTTTAATGAAAATACAAATTGTAAAACAGAAATAGGATTTATAAACAATATGTCATCATAAAATAAACCCTTCATAGAATGAATATAATTTCAATATTTGGATCATTTTCCCAGAAAGGAATCAGTAAGAGAAACAGATTTTATGATAGATATAAAATAATATTTAAATATCTTTTCAAAATATATCTTCACGAAAATATCATTTCTTCATTGAAAAATTATTTTTAAAACATAAATCCTTTGGAAACAATTTTATTTAAAAACAAACCTAAATAACTATGTAGTAATATAGAAAAACATTTATCATGAAAACATATTAAAGTACCAATAAAAAATTTTAGAAACCCTTTTGTTTGAAAAAAAATATTGAATTTTTTTTGAAAACCTTCTTCCCTGAAAATATATTCTTGAAATCATTTTGAATACCATTTCTAATAAAACATATAAATGATTCTTGAAAACATTTTTGAAAATAGTTTCACTATAAATTATTATTGGAAATATATTTAATATTTTTGAATATTATTTTGAAACATTTAAATGATGTTTTAAAATCATTAAAATATTTTTATTTGAAAGAATTATTTATTTAATCATATATCGTGATCATTGAAAATACCAAAAATTTCTTCTTGAGCACAAATATATATTTTTGAAAACATTTATCATTGAAAATATCATGAAAAACAATTAAATTCATGAATATTAGGAAAAATATATTTTAAAAATTTAGTATACTGAACATTCAAATAAATCATAAAATAAAGTATGATCATTATGGTAAAAAAATCCATACCTTCCAAACAATCATTTTTCATCGTAAAATGATTATAAAAGTCCATCAATCAAAAAAAGAAAAGAATATTTATTTAAAAAAACATTTTCTTAAATAGAAAAATGATAATTTTTTTCATTATTATTTTGGAATATTAGAACATTTTAAGGAAATTTTTACTAAAAAATCTTTTGAAGGAACATAGATTTCTGACCTAAGAGGGAGATAAAGTTTGATTTTATTAAAAAAACATTCTCTATTATCATTATTAACAATGAGGGAAAATTGTAATAACAAAAATATTATTATGACTAATAATACAAGATGAAAATTTAACAATGTCATGGAAATATGGATTATAATATTTCAACAATTAAATAATAATTATAAATAATCCTAAAAATGATGTAATTTTTGGAAGAAACTCTTACAACTTAGAAACATTAAATCAGGTTCTCCATGTTAGTAAATATAGTTACATAATGCATAAATTATAATGGAAATAATAATATTAATGATATAAAATAACATGTTATGTGTATATACCTTATATAAAAATATGGGTGCATAATATGGAATATGTCTTAAAGAAGGAAAATTGAGTCAAAATTGCATCAGCAATTTGGTATCATTTGAAACACAAAACCCATGAAATAAATATATAAAATAGTTATTTAAATACCATTAAATTAATGTATTATAATCCTATATTACAAAAAAAGTATGCATACACAACACAGATAAGAAATATGTGGTTAACATGACTTGTGTGTCATAGAAAATGAAAATGAGATGAGAAAACCCTTACCTTATGTTTTGACTTTCATCATAGACATTCATTGCTCATGTATAAAAAATATAAGTTTATTATAAATCCTCAAAAAATTTAATTATTATATATAAAACCATATGTTATTATTAATGGCTCTATATTACCCTTTATTTAACAATTTCATGTTAACATTACGTTTTAGGTGATATCCCCATTGTTTTGCATATATGTTTTGAATTGATATTTTTTATCCTCTCACATAGATCATGATTTTATTATTTATAGAATTTCAAATATTATTTTTATATCGTAAGTATTCAATATATAAATATTTATAATAGTAAATAAATTAAATATGTATGAAGTTGAATATACTGTATATGGAGACAGTATGTCGTACGTACACATGAACATTGTTTCCGTTTTCTTGAGGTATTGATTGAAATAAAGTAAATGGTGTATATGAATATATATATATAACATAATTAAAGAAGTATTATTATGTAATATATTTTATTTATGTTAATTAATCCCATCCTTAATACATTTCATGTAATTTGTGAACGACTCACATCATTTTGAGGAGGCGATAGTCTATACCCCCACAAACAATGTTATTTTATTTACAAAAAATGGAAAACATGAAGGTATGTTTTATATAATAATTAATGTATAATAAATATAACAAAAATTTCATATATATAATATAAAACTAGATTTTACATCACAATTACCATCCATGAGAGGAGGTGAAGAAAAAATACAACATCATTTCATGATGCGGCTGTTTTCCATTCAAAAGACCGGTAAGTTTGTTACCCCTTAGATTGAACTGTGTGTAACTATAGGTTGAAACCCTAGAATAAAAATATATTAGTCTTTTTTAGGATAATAATGTTTTTAAATAATCATGTAATATGATTATTTGAAGGCATGCAGAATGAAAATAAATCAGAAACTGTTAAGGGATGATGTTACCTCTTCTTTTGGTAACTCTTTTTAGTTTACACACAATAGATTTCATGGATGACATTAAGAAAAATGGAGTATTCTAGGACTATGTTTTGGGTGGGGGAGGGGTGAGATTATTTGAGCATATTTATTTATATCTAAAGGGACTAAGTTGTATGAATAAATTTAATAGTTGAGTTCTATTTTATTGTTTAGGAGGAGTGGAATTATTTTATATAATTTAAAATGGAATTCCAACAACATTATTACATTGAGAAGGTCCTAAAATAATTAAAAAAAATAATATTAAAGGGATTATTGGTTCTAAATATGGACATGGAATGAATTTGGAAGAGTTTATATTCCACTTAGGTGCATAAGTGTACAATTTAGTCCCTCATTAAATTTATTTTTCCTCTTTGTTGTTTTAATTAATTTTAATTACAATCACTCATATTATTGGTCAAAAAATATGTTGAAATTTTTATTCATTATGAGTTATTATTATTAAAAATAAGGAACCAATTTTTTCAAATTCAATTCACTGAAGTCAGAGAAATTAATTTAAAATTAATCCTGTAATGATGCCACAGTATAGGGTTTTAAAGTAAAAGGTTCAAAAATATTATAATGTCTTTTATACAATTTATATTTGAAATTAGTTCCAATGCCATGAATTGGATTTTTTATACATAATTGATCTCTGTAATTTTTAAAACTAAACTAAAATATAATTTAACTATATAAGTAAATTATTCCAAAATGTGGTTGTGAATTAAATTCAATCTTTCTCCCTATTCCTAAAAAAAAATTAAAATTCTTTGGAAAATAACAAAAATTCACCAAATATAAAATTTGATATTCTTATTCTTAAAATAATTATCAATTTTTCAAATAAAATTTATAAATGTTTGAAAAATATTATTTATAATGTTTTGGACATTAAAATTTGGTAAAATTATCTTTTCAATAAATACATCTTTAAATTCATAAATTAGATTCAATATTATCTTATAACGCTAAAATGAATTAGGTGAGTATAAATAATATTAACTTAATATATAAAATATTAAATTTTTTTAAATCATTAATGAAATGTGGTTTTATTAATTTATCTAGATAAAATTGTGTTTATACATAGAAAATAGTTTTCTTAGAAAATTAATTTAAATATATTGAAATAGTTCTTAAAATCACGTATTATTATTTATAACTAAAGGATCCTATTTATATAATAGTGTAAATCCTATTTTTAAAATTTATTTAATATACTTCCTAACATTAATCCTAATTTCTATATAGTAGACAGAATAATATTATAATAATAATTTTTGTATAAAAATATTTTAATAATAATATTAATAGTACCTAGTGGTTTGTTAAATCATGACCTTGTGTGCAAGAAAAGCTCTCAAAGGGACTCAGAAATGTGTGTACTATAATCCAATAATTTTCCTTCATGTATATAAACCTAATAGAAGTTTTTTATGTATGTAAATCATGACATTCTGTTGTTTATAATGAAATCCAAAATTTGATATTTTTATTAAAAAAATATATATTCAGTGTTGAATGATATGTAATGTATAAAATTTTAATTATTTTGAGAAAAATAATAACAAAATCATGGGGTATTCCATCTTATTTGTTTTTTTTATTTTATTACTATTTTTTACTTTTTATAATTTTAGATATGTCAATTTTAATTAAAAATTCATGTGGGATGGTTTTGGATTTCTTTTATATTATTTCATGGCGTTTTTTGGGGATTATACATCTTATCTATAGATCATATTTACATTATATAGTGAAATGGTTCCCATAGCTGATATTTTCATAACCTCAGTTCTAGTCACCAACAAGAGGCCTACTTAAGGCATGACGTAGGTGAAATCATCTCCCTCCCCTCGTTGTTGTAGTTTTGGTGATAGGGTGTCATGAAAGAGTGGTATTATAGGTGAATGTTGAGAGAAATGATGGATTTCGGAGTTAGGCACTATAAGAATTTCATTAGTTTGAATAGAAACTCTTCTAGTTGATCTTGGTTTGTGATATAGGTCTGGGGGACTATCTAGGAACCAATATTGTAAGGACCCCATTGATATAGTGCATAAACTATGAGATTATTGAATGACCATGTGAGGAGGATCTGTTTGTTTATAATAGACCACAAAGAGGTACCTGCATCATAATGACTTTTCTTATAGATATAATTGTTTTTTTGGAAGTATAAAATGATTTAAATTTTGTTTAAATGAATATTAATTAAATTTGATAATACTTGGGATAATGAATCCCTAGAATCCTATTTTAGTTATGGATAATTTTTATTGAACGCATGTGGGTTAGGATGTTGAGGTTCAATTTCCTAATCTAGATGTTCTCCATATGGTTGATCTGGTATGGGAGGACAAGGCATAGAAGAGGTCATTATTTTCCTTCTAAATAATAGATTTGGGGAAGTAAAATGACAAGGATTTAGATTTATAGACATCGATATGGATAGAGGATCTCGAGAGCACTTTCAGTTTGATCAATGCTCGGGTGGTATACTGGCTTCCTTTAGTAGATAGTTAAATGAAGGGATCTATGTGTTAGTGGTAGATGCTATATCTAGGAGAGTGGGAGGAGAAATTTGTTTCATGGGTAAAATTTTACAAATATTATTTGATTAAATTTCCTTTATTCTACCATAATGGTAATTAATATACATGATCTTTTTTGTATTATGCTGGGGAGTATGTCAGTGTGAGATTATGGAATCATTTTCAAGGACATTATATACTATTTCCCAACTCTTTTTCAATATAAGGCATATCATGTGAGACATCAAGAGTATATACTCTATGATTCTATATAGTACATAAATACACCTTTTATATTGGCAAAGTTTCTTGAAGATTACAAGAAGGTTGATATAATCGAGTGGATTCACTCATGAAGAGAATTACTATGAGAGGGGAATCATCAAGGATTCTCTAGGAGAATATTTTTCAGTGGAAGGTCTTAGGCGCTAAGCTGTTCAAGGTTTTGACCAATAGGGAGTTAACCTAAACATTATCCCTTCCAATATTCTGGGGATAGTGGCTAATGGAGGTATTTTTGGTGGGGGTGGATACATTGACCACCAACCTCTACATTAGTTTTGACTATGACCATTTCAGCAAAAGGGGTAGCAAGATTATGCTCCACCAAGTGGATATGGACCAGGTTGAGGAAAAGGAAATGATTCTCCTTATATTTTGGGACCTTGAACTTAGAATGTTCCTAGAGGTGGTCATCAGAAGTGGGCTATAAGATATGTTCATGGTCAGTTTCACATAGTGGTGGTGGGTGTTCCAGAGGATCCAAATATCATCTACGGTATGATAATTTTTTACTACCCTTTTTTCCTTGTTTGATTAAATAGTTTCCCACTCCTTTATTAAATCCACTCTAGTCTATGCTGTAGAATGAGATTTATAGAGGCTTCATGTTCCCCTAATGATGATTATGATAATAAGAGGCTAAAATAATTTCTAATATGTATGATGTTAGTGTAGACTGATGGTGTGGCTGGATAAGTCCCATGGGAATATTTTCATTTTTTAGATGTAGCCATGTGATATTCTCCACAACAATGAATTCTTATATTCCAGACAATCTATCATCGAATTCTTCTTAAGTAGTTTTTTTTATAAAATATGGATATACGACATGTTTTATTTCATTATTTAGTGGGGTTGTTAGATGTGAAGTCGGTTTGTGGATCCCCTTGTTTATTTTTAAGGTGAGTTGTTAATAGATTCGAGGAGGTTTGGGTAGTAGAGGTCCTCAGGGTCATTGGAATGTTATTTTATATATTGATAGAGAAGGTTGTGTCGCTACCCCTTTATGTGATCCTGATTTTGGGATAGACATGCATCCATGTGATTTTCAAATTTTTATGGATCCATATTAGACTATACATTTGGAGTTGTAGTATTTTTGGATTTAGATATATGATTTAATTTGGAATGGTCATATCTAACCTAATGTGTCATTGTGGGGTGCTTTATCATTGTACTATAAGAAGGTGGATGATATTTTAAGGCTATACGTAGACTATTGGTGGTTGAACCAGGTGTCGGTGAAGAGACAGTACCCGATTATATGGATATATGATCACTTCAACCGGTTGACAGGGGAGATTTGGTTTTCAATGATCGATTTGCAGTTTCAATCACTAGTTGAGGGTGAAGGGGGGAGATATCCTGAATACTACCATGAGATCCATATATGAGAACTATGAGTTTGTAGACATGGAAATATGTGTTAAAAAATACTATCCATTTTTATGGGGATTATGGAATCCAAGCACCATTATTCCTTAGAGCAATTCATTTTAATATTCATCAATGATATATTTATCTACTCGAAGTCGTAGTAGGATTATGATGACTATCTCAGAACATGCTATCATGTTTTTCAACCCTTCCTACTCTATGGAATGTTTTCCAAATGTTTTTTGGACATGATTGGTAAATTTCATTGGAAACGGGGTCTCTTAATAAGGTGTAGTTGTGGGATCTTCTTTGGTTGAAGTATTTTTTTGGGTTGAACCCAAGAACATGAAAGAGGGTTGCAATTTTAATTATCTTGCAATTGATAATTAAATGGTTGTGACCAACATCCCTTAATTTTAAGCTCCATTAATATATTTGACAAGATAGGGCTTGGATACTATAAAGATAGATTAATTCCAAGTATAATTCAGTATCTTGAATGGGATTATGTTCAGTGCTTCAGTTTCTTGAGGAGGTGGTGATGTTTGTGGTGTTTTTTGATTCTTTATATATGGTCTTGGGATAAATGATGATGATTAAATAAAATATTAACTCTTATATTTCTAGGATTTTATGTCCCCATGATTTTGACCATTCGACCCATGATCTAGAGTTTGTTGTAGTTGGGTTTGTGCAGAAAATTTGAAACATTACCTCACAAAGAAGATCTTTTTAGAATACCCAGTTCACATGGTATTGAGATATATATTTTTATGTGTGATCTATAATTGTGGACATAGAAGTGTATGTATTTTCATTGAGATTGATATTTAGTTTTCTTATACACTTTGTGAAAGGGGATTGTTTTAGCATATACTTTGAATAGGACATTGTGGATTGGTGTTGTTCAAGAGTATAGGGATTTTTTGATATATATTTAGTAGTTTTATGACTCAGACATAAATTAAGGGGTGGATAGTGGTTGAGGATGATAGTTTTCAACTATGTTGAAGTCTTCTCTAATAAAACTTGTAGAGTAGTCTCAGTGGTGAGACATGGAGGTAGAAGAGATTGATGATAGTGTTGGCTGTTTAAAAGATTAGGAGGGATGTTTAGATGATGGTTGAAACCAATTGTTTTTTCATGTGAGGATATTTTTCCTCATAGTGATGCATGTTGGATTCCATGATTAGTTTTTTAGATCAAATTCTCTGGTAGACATAGGTGTTTTCAAGATTTATCGTGGATTGTTGATGTGCTTTTGGTGGCCTGAGATAGAAGAGGTTTTGACTATGTTTCTAGATAAATGATATACTATCAAGAAGGTAAGGACCATGAATTTTGTTTCGACATGTTAGTTGTATCATTTGGATGTCACTGAGTAGAAATGATATTTAATCACGATAAATCTCATCACAGGGTTCTCAACTATCCAGGAGGTTGTGATTTTATATGGGTGATCATTGATCTATTGATGAAATTATCCAACTTACTAGATATAAATGATTTAGAAGAAGTGTATGGTTTCTTTAAGATGTATGTGGGTGATATGGTATGGATGGATGGAGTTTTGAGATCCATTATCTCATACCAAGACACATTTTTTCCTCCCCTATCTGGAGAGTATTAAAACATTCTTTAAAATTCAGTTATGTCTAAAAACTACTTTACTCTCTTAAAAAAATTAGACGATGGATCAGACTATCCACACATTGAAGGATATGTTCAGATCACGTGTCCTGAACAGTGGTTGAATTTTTGTACAATAAATGCATTTGGTTGAGTATTATAATATTAATTGGTATCACTCATTAATTGTCATGGATAAATTTTTTGGACTTATATGGGAGGCCGTTTCATTCCCTATTATGCTGGATGAAGGTTGGTGAGATATTCCCTTATTCCGATTATAGTGTGGAGAATGATAAAGAAGGTTCAAATTGTTCATATGATGATGAATTTTGTTCAGTTTTGATATGAGTAATAATATTGTCATAATAGGATTCCCTTGACATTCTAGGTTGGGACTACGTGTCCTTGATGGTTTCCACTCAATGTAGGTTGTGGAGTTTTGAATGTGGGTAAGCTTTATCTTAGGATTTTGTTCAATTTGTGATAATGGGGAGACATGGAAAGGAGGAATGATGGATGGAATTTCCATAGTAGATAGATATGATACATGAAATATTCTAAGCTTATCATCTTTTTTGGTACCCTTATGATGAATCTCATGTCCTTGAATTGATAGAATTGGATATTATAGATGGCACAACATTCATGGAGTGTCTGGTAGAGGTTCATAATTTTAAACAGATGGTTCATTGTGAATAGACCATTCATTTTTTCATTTTTGTGTATTAATTGTGTCATGGGAGAATGTTTGTGGAATTGAGGGACTCAAATGTGTGTTCAGTACCCAGAATTGTTTTGAGTTTTTCATTGTCCCATTTTTTTCTCTGATTTGATGTCTGTATCTTATTTTATCTAATTAATTTATCCCTCTTTTTAGATTTTTGTTATGTGATGTGATATAATGTATTATAATATAAAAATTGAAGGTTTTTAGTCCTAAAAAAATACATTAACTGTGATTTGAATAAAACTATGTGGGTGAGTCAGTTCCTCCTAGGGTAGATAGTATCATGCCATGAATTAACTGTGATTTGACTAAAACTATTGGGTAGCATGGCTGCGTAAAAAATAATGTTCTATGAGATTTTTTTGCACATTTTATTTGGAATATTTGGGTTGTTTTTGTTGCATTTGAGGTATGAAAAAAAGCCTTAAATGGTATCTCACAAGGTAGTTGTTTGGACCCATGTCCTTCTAGGAATTTCTTTTTTTATTATCAAGGGAGATAATCTTTTCATAGGTATCTAATGTAAGGATATATGCTTTCAAAGGTGGATATATTTCTAGGTTTTGGGGTCGGAGGTTCATGGATGAGTCCTAGAGTTTGTCTAGCAGAGTTTGGCTATTAAATTTTATAAGTGGGGTGAATAAACAACATGTAAATATTACACACCATGTAATTGTGGATAATGAATTACAAAGGTAAGTTTAATTAATACTGACTGAAGGATGAGTATATATTTTCTAATCTATAATTTGGGGTTTTTTATCTTAATCAAAGATAAATAATGTGAATATATAAATTTATGTGTAAAGTTTTTTGATTGATATGATTTTATGAATTTTTTATTATTGGGATATTTTGATTGTATGATATATATTCCCTATGGAAAATTGTGGATGTTGGGGGATTTTTTTGCACTACATGATTTTTTTGGGAATATTAGTACTATTCTAATTATTTTGATATCGATATGATCTGGAAATTACAAACCACTAATATTTCTATTACATAATGGTTTCTCTAGGAGTATGGTTTATGTGATAATGCCCCTAAATTATAGTGTAATGTGATAAAATCCCCATTGTAAATTTTTATAATGATCATGAGGTGTTGTGATGTTTGGTAAAGATTGTGGATGATGATGTGTGGTTGGAGCCCTTATAAATGAGGGTTTATTGGGTATGTATTTTCAGTGGTGAGCTTTTTGTTTGACTATAGTTTTGGGACAATGAGGTGATGGTGCAATGGGAATGTCAAGATATATGTGATATATGTTTTCATTGTGATATATGTTCTATTAGTGTTGGAATAAAATATTATTCAACTATATTCTCAAATGGCATGTGTTGGATTGATTAATGGGTTGTTAATTAATGATGAATTATTAAATCATGGGATGTGTGGTAAAATGTTTTTTTCCTAAATAATGAAACTAATTGGATTATTAAATTAAATTGGTTGGAAATGTGAATTGTATATTGTGGCTTGATGTTTTCTATTATTAATTTTTAGGATGAAAAAATGATAAGGATTTTTTATTTGAATATTATTTTTTGTGAAATGATAGGATGTGGTAGTGTGAGTGTATATATGTATAAACCTATATCTTCCTTGGGATTTATATAATCACCCCACCAACATCAAAAAATATTTGATGGCACCCACGTAGTGACACATGAGGTTTTTCACAAACATTTGGGGAGGAGGAATGATGGAAGGGTACCCACTCTTTCTCTCCCTATATTCCATCCATGGAATGAATTTCATAGGTTGTGATGGTCTGAGGTATATTAGAGCATTAAATCATGGTTTTTATAGAAAAGTGTTTTTTGGGAGATACATGACCGTGAAAATGTAGTGGTGGCCTTTGTTTTGTTGGGTGGAATGTGTTGTTACCCTACTTGTGGTGTTCATTCTAGTGGGGTTAAATCATGATAGGATAAGAGAACTAGATTTATGTAATAAAATCTCTTGAAAGATATCTAATTTGGTCATGTTTGTGGAATTTTTTTGTCCCAGGTTTTTTTAGGGGATATGTGATGTGGTCGTGCTTATGGGGTGGTGAGCCCAAGTGTCTTCCGGTAAAATATTTATTACAGTGTTTATTGATAGGTAAGATATATGGATGGATGGATGTTCCAAGACACACAATGTTGGGGTATGAGAAAAACATATTAGTGGAAAAGTAGTTCAGGGTACCCTTTTTTAATGTGATTCTTATTATATTATTTTACTTATGTTGCATTATTTAGTGAGCATTACATGTTGAGTTTAGGGTGGACAGATTACATATTTAGTTGTTTTTGGATTCCTTTTTTTATCAAAAGTTATTTAGTATGATTCTATCACATGTTCACAGGTTACTTAGGTTTTATTACTGATTATACTTGTATGATAACCGTATGTATATAAACTATTTTTCGGTTTTTGGGAGGATTACATAGACTGATACATTACCAGCTCAAACCATTGGATATCTATTATGTCGTTTTTTATCTTTGAATTATGGTATTTAATTTGGAGACTTTTGTTTTTATTATATTTACTTATACATGCACATGGGATGTATTTTTCGTTAATTTATATTATGTCATGTACTTTATTGTGGATGTTTATATTATGCTTTGGTCTAATATACTTTACAGATGGTAATATTTCATGTACATTACATTTTTAATCCTCTGTCCTAGTCCCCAACCCAGGCCCTAATAGGGTAATGACTTGGGGGTTCATTATCTCTCTCCCTTCATTTTGGAACCATTTTTGGGAGGGGGTTGTGACACCTACTAATATCCCACTTTTTCTTCCATTAGTACATGTTGGGTCTCACTTGGTTCTTAACTATTTTATGTGATTTCACAGGAAAATTGAACCAAAATGTAATATATTTTATCATATTCAATAAAATCCTTATATGTTTCATTTTCATTTGAAACCATGCTATTTTATAATAACATTCCCTATTTTAGGTGTTTTCTTATGCTTCTAAAATTACTTCCACATAGACTAACCCAATTGATCAATACATAGTCTGTTTGACTTTCAATGAATAGGGTATGTGTCCCCTTTATTTAATATGAAACATCCCAAAATCTAGTAACCTAGATCCAATGTATAGGTTATTACATTTGGACTAGATTCATCGTATCACATAACAAGGTACCAATAATTTGAGTAATCTTGAAGAACTAAATACTTACACAATTCCCCTTTTATATTGGAAAAAATAGAATTCATTGAAAATTTAGATGACATAAATCCATGGAACTCATTCAAGGATGCATTGTTTGTAACATGGTTTAAGGAAAAAAATTGTCTAGCTCATTTTTTTAGTAATGATTACATACATTACAATAAATAATGGGTAAATAATTTATAATCAATATGATATAATAGATAATTAAAACTAATACTATTCAATAAATAACATGAGTTTAACAAGATTCTATGTATTATATCACAATTATAAAAACATGGATAATGAAATAAAAAATTTGTAGTGCACTAAATACATGATCGTATACATTCATGATCAAGAAATACAAAAAAAATATATCTTGAATCTTACCATCACAAGCTCTGAACCAAGATTTCATTCTTAATAAATATGTATAAGTAAAACAAATAGAAAACTAATGTGACCATATATTTTGTCTCAGGTGACATATTGATTCATAAAATGGATTTCTATAACCCAACTCCATACATTAAATTATTCTTATGAATTCCTCATATTTTGACTTATCAATACAATTCATTCTAAAAAATATCAAAAAGTCAAAAATTATTTATATTGAATCAATAATTTTGAAAATCATAATTTTATTATCATATAATGTACAAATGAACAATAATGATAGTATCATGGGGTTATATTGACAACAATATCAATGGGTTCTATCATAGATTAAAGTACCTTTAAAATACCACATTATCATTTATAGAGGAAAATAACCTTACCATTATAATATCACTTTTCTAAAATAAATATCATTTTAGATTACTAGGGAAGATATTTTACTTGAAAATAACTATTTAAAAATCTAAATTAATATTTATATAAATTATTATTTTTTATTATGTTAAAAGTTATTCATGTGGTGTACGTTAATGAAAAAACTACACTTATACATTTGGTAAAATTTACATAGATCATAAAATAACAAAAAAATATATCTTAAAACCTTCTTATAGAATGGAAAAATTGTGTGAAAATGAATTAACAAATCATCAATGATTAGTAAACACATTTCTTGAATCATATTAACCAAAATAATAAAATCTAAGAAATTTGGTTGTACGAAATATGGAAAATAATATGTTTAAAAGAAAAATCATACATGTAACATAATTATTTATTTAAAATATAGTAAGAGAAGAATTGGAAAGCAAAAATATAAATTCAAAAAATAAGCATATGTGAAGAAAATTGAATTTTATTTACAAATGAATTTCATTTAATTTTCTCATATGAAAACTGAACATAAAAATCAAGAAATAAAATGATATTGTTGAAGGAAACCCTTACTGCTTTGGTATATTTTCAATAACTCTTACAAGAGAGAAAACAATTAAATAAAATATTATCTACCATAAAAATAAATATATACTTTATATAAAATACCAATGTGGTATTATATACACCTCATAAAATAAACATGTGGGGAATATGATATATAACATACAGAAAACCAAAGGGATATAAGAAAACCTTACCCTAGGTTAAACATTTTTATAAGTTATTTTAGGAAATAGTATAAAAAATTTAAGAATATTATTCTTCTATAAAAACATTAATCAATTTAATAACATATATGATGACATTATATGGTTTTAACACTCATTTATTAAAAATTATTTAATGAAATTTTTATTTAAGTGCATCAAATATTTTGTTTTCATGTTTGTTTTGGTTCAATATTTTTGATAAATAAATATTTCCCATGGTTAAATCATCTATATAATGTTTATAATGACAAAACATCATCTATATACATTATAAAAATATTTATAATCTTCCATGTAATGATGACTTGACAATTAGAGGACATCACTTCATGGAGATGGTAGTACACACTTACGCAAGAAAGATGCTATAATTTGTTAATGTGTGGAAAGGTAAGAAGCTAGATGATATATTATATTTAAATAAACATAATTATATCATATATATCATATATATTCATAATATATATTTAAAACAATCCATGTAAAATAGAGTTTAGAATTGAATTATAATGCTATGTGGAGACGTTATGTAATTCATAAACATTAGAAATATTTTTTCATTCTAAATGATGGATCGTTTTTTGAAAATTTCTATACCATTTACATAATTAAATCTACTTGTTTTTAGGACAATTAATTCAGTATTTCCGGATGTGTACAAATCATTCGTAGTAGTTATATGATGATATTTAATTGAAATTACTAAACTTATAATTATATATCTTTTTTGAGAAACCACCAATAACATACAAATATACCTTAAAAGAATGGGTTTTTGGAATAAAAAAGACCAATTAACATTTTAAATAAGATAATATGGAATATGTTTGTTTCTTGTATAATATATAATTATAAAAATCTATTAATAATGGATAACATCTTGTTCAATTTCATAACCGATGGGAGGGGTTTCATTTTAATCACATTAATTATAAAACAATTTAAAACTAATTTTCTTTTATATGATAAAAAATAGAAACATTGCAATTATAAGATGATGATAAGGTTAAATTATCTCATTTGGACGTTATTTTTATATGTTAATGTTATGGTCCAATCCTTATCTCTTTCTTTCGTCCCATCGTACAACCTTTTAATTATTATTATGACATAAAAGTACTTTAGTATTAAATGGCCATGAATATAGCTATAAAAGGAAAAATGATTCATTAATGGATATTTTTTAGACATATCCTATTAATGTATCAAAGTAATTTATTTTAATGAATTATATAAAATTTAGTAAATTATTATTTAATCTAAGATACCTTTAATGTCATTTTTTAGAAAACCAACCCATTTAGAATTTTAAAAATATAAATTTAGTAATGTAATTATAATATATAATTTTATCATTTCACTAATATCTTATTTTTTATAAAAAAATCATTTCAACTCAATAATTTTTGACAATTATATTAATTTTATTGTTTTTTAAATCATTTACAAGATTTGTTATTTATTTTGAAAAGTACTACGTCGGTGTTGTGTAAATATATAATGAAATTATTCATTGAGTAAAAATTAAAAATAAAATAAAATAATAAAATAAATATTTAATCATTAAAATAACGTTTTATTATTGAAAATTACCACAATTTAAAGATATTATGAAAAAAATAGATATTTATAATCAGTGAGTAACATTTTTTGCAATATCCCCTAATTATAATAAAATAACTATTATAAAAAAATTAATGTTATAAATAAATTTCCAAATTTAGAATTATAGGATTTTTGTGGTCTTAAATTTTTTTCGAATAGATAAATAAAAATTATAAGGATATATTTAGGCCTTAGTTGAGAGTTTTAAAAATATTTTACCCTTATAGAGTTGAGGAATCTTTACTTTACTTATGAATCGATATTTCTAAAAATAAATGGGTAATATTTTAAAAATTTAAAGCTAATGATTTAATAAATAGAATCCATAATTAATGTCCCAATTTATTAATTTTTTTGTAATAAATTTTATTATAAATTTATAAAACTTAATGAAATTAAATTTTTAGAATAGAGATTGTTAATAAAAAATATAAATTATAAAAAAACAAAATATTATATGGATTTATGTTTTACTAATTATATTATATATAATTAATGGGATCATTTCATTCGTGAAATTCAAATTTAAAAAACAGTGACACTTTTAAATCATTTATTTTAATGAAAATAAATGAATGTTTTACTAAAATTGGAATTTATTAAATTTCAGTTAAAAATAATAAATTTTAGAAAAAACCCCAAATCCAACCAAAATTATTATTAACATGATGATTTTAAAAAATGATAATCATAAAATCAAAATATATTTCCAAAATTACTATAAATTAAATATAATTTCATAAAACAAAATCCAATATATTTCATTTTTGAATCATGAAATATTCATATAAAAATTTTACTATATATTTTCTATACACTAACTAATACTTCTCCATTTTTTAAAACTAATAATGATATTTTCATAATGTGTTAATTAATATCATATATTCTAAATTAATAGTATGGTAATTAATGTTACATTTAAATAATAATATATCTGTATTATATAAATTTTTTCATAATGATCAATATCGAATTTTAAGAAAGCTATAAATAATATTATTCAATTAAACCAAATTTAGGGTATTTCATATAATTATATATTGAATAAGTTTTATCCTTGAAATTTATATCATAAAAAAGAAATGTTTTTATAATTTAAAATATGTTTATTTAACCCCACTTCTTATAAATGGATAATAAAACATTTTTTAATTGGGGATGTGGGAAAAGTAAATGTCACCCGAAATGACACATACTCATGTTCCCAAATAATGATAACATTGGTGGTATGTTAAAATATAGACATTGAGGATGAAGTTAAAATCAAATGGCAGATAGAGACTAAAAAATAATGTAGTCATGAGAAATTTAATGAACACAAAACCATAATCAATGAGTGATTTAAAGACAATAAATACATCAAAATTGAAGGTAATGGAATTAATTTTATATTTCATGATTTTTTACCTAACGTTGATGAAATATTAGACTATCATGATAGAGATAATGATAAAATGTTCGTAATGGATTTATTCCCTTTTAATAAGAATATTTTTATCATTTCACAGTGCATTAATCAAATTTTCCTCTATTATTACTCTAAAAAATAAATATATCATATGAATTTTTATTCCTAAACCATTAAATATAATGATTAAAAAATTATAAGATATATACAAAAATGAAAACACATTCCTCATATCTCATATATTTTTACCATAAATAATTTTTTTGAAGAATATATCATATAATTATAAGTATAACATAGTTATTTCTAAGACCACAATAATAACACCCAATGTTATTATTAATCCATTATATAAATTGGTTACCATAAGACACCTCAAAATTATGTCTGACCAAAATTAAAAACCCAAAAATATAAAATATTTTTTCATATATATTTTTACATGATAAACATTATCATTTATTCAATTATAAAATTAAGTATCTCATTATACCACAAACTAAATACTTCAATACCGTGATCATATATTCCGTTAAATGATAATAATTACCTAAATCATCCTAAGTATCCAATGAAACCATATTTGAATCAAAATCATTACCCTATACTTATTCCATATCTTAAATCATGTACCAACTAAAATAACCTTATCTTAACATTCATTAATATTACATCATTATAAATGAATATTCTGTATATTAAAAAATCACATTCCCGATGAATGTAATATTATCGTGACTTTATAAATAGGGAAACACAATTTTCAATCTTAGTGAAAGATCATCAATATCTACCTTTAAATATCTCCCCTTAAATATTCATACTTAATTACATTCTTCATAACATGAGGAAATTAATCATTAGAATGGGTGAGATCATATTCAAAATAAGGGTAAAAATTATGGAGATATAATTATGACACATACATAAAGGATTGATTACGCAAGAATTGAATTTTGTGATCATACCCTGAATATCAATGATCATAATCATGAGTCATGGAATAAATATAGCACTTCATATGGTAATAATCATAAAAAACTAAGGAACATGAGTGATCTGGTAATAACAATGGCATATCACATAGACTTGTGTCATATTGATAAAATATATAATCATTCCATATATGTAAAGGATCATTTCCAAATCATATGAAGGCACATCATGGGGGATACACGTACTAGGTAGGACAATCCACCATCCCTAGTCACATCCCTTTATGTATAGTGGATTAGGGAATACCTTCTTCCCATAATTTATCAATCTCATAGACATGGTTCCATCATTATTTTATGACATATATATCTATAACCATTACATTGGAATTTTATCTATTCTACCCAATAATATAATATATAATGGGTTCACATGGTGATATAGGGCCCACCCAATCATATAAGCTATAACATGATTATCCAACACTATCTAGGACACCGTAACATATAAGATATAACAGGAACACCCTTTACAATCTCATCCACTATATCATATATAATATAATGGGCCTACCCAATGCAATCCTGGATATCATATCGTATAATCTACAATGGGCTTACCTGACACTATCTTGGCTACCCCATCATATATGATATAATAGGCTTACCATATTCTATATGGCCCTCCACATCATATAAGATATAAGGGATATCCTAGTGCTTTTTGGGCCACCACATAATATAATATACAATGGGCTTACCCGAAACTATCGGGACCACCACATCCTATAATTTATAATGGGATTACCTAGCACTATTTAGGACAACACATCATATATGAAATGTCGATGAGTCATAATAAGAATAAAGTAAAAATATATTTCATATCATCTTGAATACATTAAAAAAATTATAATTTCATTACATGATTAACATATGTAAATGAAACCGGTTTCATGTCAATTTATTTGAAACATGAATTACATGTGGAAAATAAATGGGTTCCATAAACATCATGACATCCAAACATAAATTATTTGAAAAAATAATATGAATTCTATCTTCACATCATATCCCTTAAAAAAGAATAATATATATAAATGGATGTCATATTATAAAGATATATATTTTGAAAAAGAAATTGGCACAATTTTTAATGAAAACAATATTTCTTTCAAAATCATAAAACATTTTCCAAAATATTTTTATTAGAAAACTACATAGAAAAATTATAAAGAAAACATTAAAATAAATTTAATCAATTTTTTAGGAAAAAATATTTTACACATTGAAGAACTATTTTTAAAACATAGATCATTTTTAAAACCATTTTCTTTGAATATAACATTGTAAAAATATTAAATATTCTTAAAATAAATTGTCCAGATGGAAGAAAAGTTCATACATGCTGAACATTCCTTTAGTTCTATAAAGTACCTTGATCAGAAAATGTTAATAATATTCAATTGAAAAATCGTTTGTCAAAAAGTTAAAAAAATGTGTAAAAATTTCATTTCATTAAGATAGGATAATAATATAATCTTTCTGAATTTGTTTATAAATATTTATTTTAATGGAAACCATTTTCTGATCCAAAATATATATAAAGATGGATTTCAATCAACAACATTTTATAAATTATTTAAATTAACAAAGTGTGTAAAAACTATACCATTACATGGATATATCATATATAACCATAGTATAAGAAATATAAAGATAATTATTATGATAGAAATCTTTAAATTTCATTAATGGTTGCATAAAAAGAAATATTCCTCATAGATGATTAGATTGTACCTATAAAAAATTACAACGTTGGAAACATTGAATCAAAATAATAATGAATGAATACCATTACATGAAGATTAAAATATAATTAAAAAAACTATATTCATTATAAAAAATGTTAATGGGTATTATATATTCCATATAAAAGAATTTATGTTCATAACATAACATTTATTTTAGAGAAAGAATATTGAGACTAAATTACCTTACCGATTTTGTAAAATTTGAACCATAAACCCCATTAAACAGAGATAATAAAATGGATATGTAGATAACAATTAATTTCAATATAATAGTTATATAATAAGATCTTGGGTATTATATAAACCAAAAAAGGGAAACAAGTGGTCAATAATGAACAAGTCTCATAGAAATAAATGTGAGACTAGAAATACCTTGACTACATGAGTAATATTTGAATCCTGAGATCTGTGAATATGTAAAATAAATTGAAGAATTTATTATCTATATATGATATAATATCATTATTTAAAATTTAAAATGATATTATATATACCCCAAATCAAAAATATGTTTCTAACATAGGATATATCCTATAGAAAACAAAGTGAGAGATGAAAACCCTTACCTTCTATATTGACATTGTTCATACACATTCAAAAATCTTGTATCATAAATAAATATTTCTATTATAAATACACCACATAAAAATATTATTATATATAACACCATATATTATTTTATTATAACAATTTATTATTCATTTATTAACAATTACATGTCAAAGATATATTTCAGGTAATAATGACTTTATTTTCTATTTATGATTTGAACTGTTATTCTTGACCTTTTAATTAGATCACGATTTAAATATTTAATGAAATTAAAATATGATATTGATTTCATAAATATTCAATATATATGTTTATATGTTATTTTATAAATTATATAATTATGAAAGGAAATATATAATTTATGGAGATGGTAGGTCGTACATACGCATGAATAGAGTCTACATTTTCTATTATCATATTTATAATGAAATAAAAGTAATATATATATATATATATATTATTTCTTATATATAAAATATTTTTATTAAAATAAATATTAATAAATTCCATGTGAAGAAAAAATGAAAGACATATCTTTGAGGAGGTGGGAGTCCACACGTCCATAAACAAAGTTATAATATTCCCATGAAATGAAAATAATGAAGTTATATTCTATATAATAATTAAATAATAATTAATACCTCAAAAATAACATATTTATCTTATAAATATAGTAATTAAATCAATTTTCCTGACCATGAAATGTGGTAATGGAAAAACAGATGACATCCATTCATGATGTGTCAGTATGTCATATTGACGAATAATAATTCCATATGTTATTTGATAGAAGTTTGTGTGAGTGTAGGTCATAGTAATAATAAAATTAAAATATTTATAATGATGAGTTTATTCTATAATCATGGATTAAATATAATATATGGTGTGTGGAAAAAAGATAAAACAAAATTTCTTGTTCAACGATGCTACCTCTTTAATTTGCAACTTTTTTAGGATTTCACCAAAGGTATTCCTCATATAGATTCTTAATCAATGGTGCAATTATAGGAAGACTGTATGGTAGATGGGTTATTATTTGGCTAGGTATTTGATTATCCATTGGTCATGTGAAGTGTGATTAAATGAGGGTGGTGATTACCATTTTATATGTGGGGGAAAGACAGACATGATGTTTTTAAAAAGAATTTGCGATCTCTCTAAATTTCTACCAACAGAGAGGCTTCCCTAACAAACAGAACATAATATATAATTTTTTAAGGTTAAAATATGGTAATAAAATAGGTGTTTTTCATGTCTATGGACTTTATTACACATTATATTTTAATATTATTCATTATAAAAACTCACTTTTATGTCAATTACTGAAATTAATTCTAACACATCTCAATAATAGTATTTATTGAAAATTACGTTACACTTATTATAAAATATAAATTCTAATGATTCAATGTATTTAATACATTTTTTCATATTCTATTCATAGAAATGGTTGAAATTATATTAAAATTAATCTTATGGATGGGCTGAGATGATATGTTTTAAATGTTCTAAAGTTCATACTTTTTAAATGTGTTTATATCAAATTTCAATGTGAAATTTATTCCATTAAAAAAATGTTAGTCTGATTGATGTTTAAATTATCTAATTATAATTTAAATGAAAATTAAAATATACTTTATATATATAAATAAATTACATGAAAATGTAGATTTCAATAAAAGTTAGTGTTTTAACTATTCATCAAATAATAAAATTCTTAGAAAAATAACAAAAAGTAACCTAATGAAATTTTTTATATTAATCTATTAAAAATAAACATAACTTTTTCAAATAAATATTATAAATTATTCCAATTTTTTTTTCAAAATAAGTCTTCTATTAAAAGGTAGTAAAAATCCCTTTGAGAATTATACAACTTTTTATTCCAAAAACAATGTTTGTTCTTCTTTTATGCCTATAAAAAGTTTTGGATGAATTTAGAAACATTTATTTCAATTTATAATAAATTAATTTCATTAATATATTTCACTAATGAACATGAATTTAATTTATAAGATAAAATTAATTTGTGTTCAAAACATTTTTTTGGAAAATCATTTCCTTTATATTCATTTTTTTTATTTTCATTTATAATTAATTTATAACAAAGAAATTAATTTTATAAGATTATGTAAATTATAGTTTAATTATATAGTTAATAATAATAATATCATTAATTAATAAATCTGGAAAATAACTATTATAAAATTTTAATACTAATATTAAAAGTATATTGTAGGCTGGTAAAACCCAGTCTTATATGTAATGAAAGTTATAAAATAAACTTAGAATATTGTGTAACAGAATCCAAACATAATATTTTGTCCACAAAATGGTAATATAAGTGTTTCATTCAGTAAATTATTGACATGGTTTTATATATAAATTAGTAATATCTTGTTATATGATGTAATAAGATCCATCAAAGACATTTAATTTTATCAAAAACAATAATTTTTATAATCAAGGGGTGTTACATTATAACCCTAAAAAATGTATTTCAACCTCCAATTTTGTTAGATTTTCTAAATATTAATATATGAATATTCATTTAATAGAAACTCACCTCATAAAAATTAATACCATAAAATCATTTTTAATGGGAAAGTTTGAAACATAACAGGTACCCAAAGTAACTCATAACTATATTTCAACATAGGATAACATTGGTGGAATGTTAAAAAATTCACATGGAATATAACTATAAATATAATCTTCTATTCGATAGACATAAAAATATGGTTTGTAAAAAATTTATTGATCACAAGTCCATAAACCATATAGGATTTAATGACATCATTTATATCATAAAAATGATGACAAAGAGAAAATAATTTTCTTCAAGACCCTTTTCCTAATGTTGAAGAATTTTCATGAGAATATATACTTCTATTAAATAAATTTAATACACACAATATCACCCTATGGTTGTGTCTTAACTAATTTATACTTCATCTCATACTTAAAAAATGTAATATACATATGCAGAATCATAATTCATTCCATATGTCTTTAGTTTTCATCATAGAAAAATAGATATCCCAGGTCATCCAATATGCCTAAATATTCTTATGGATAACTAATACTATAATATATAATGACTTATATGAAGATTAAATTAATCCCCTCTATAAATGGAAAACCTTTTAACCCTAACAAATTATGAGAATATAAAAAATTAGAAAGAAGTAAACTAAATCATATTAACATCACTCCCCCATATATCATAAAGAATATAATAATTTTAAAATAAAAACGTGTTAATACCTTTATTATGATTAATATTTAATCATGGTAATAATATGAATTTCCAAAAAATGTACAAAAATACATACATTCTTTATTCTTAAAAAGGCAATTGGTTACATTACTTAAATACAAAAAGTTTTAAACTTTACCTATGATAACATATGACACTTTAAAAATAATAATAATTAAAATGGTAATACATACTATCCAATTTAATTTATCCAAATCAATAAACTCATTATCCATGATGAAAATATTTTCATAACATCAAGAACAGATTACGGGTCACCATCCTTGAAATAGAATATCACCTTTCTATTAAATCACTTTTTATGCCATTAGAACCATTAAATATATCATTGTAAACCCTTTAATGAAAAATATATACATCATGATTCATATAACATAATTGTAAAATTACAATACATTTACTATTCAAAAAACCATATTTATTCATAAACCATTACTAATGAATCACCATCTTATTCATTAATACACATTTATGAGAATATGAAATATGAATCCTATATTAAGGTTCATCATCATAATTTTTATAATCCTTATTACGTTTAATGTAAAAAATACTAATAAAATATACCATACTTTTCACATATCATCTAGTGTATCTTTATCTTCTATAGTATAACCTATACTCATTCTAGCTTCTTAATTATCTTCATGAGATTCCAACTTAGGACATCAATTTTCCTAATACCCAAACATTAAACATCTTTATAATTTAATTTTAACTCATTTCTTTATATATCACACTATTGAATAAGACTAGAAATCATAGTGTGATCAACCCATATCATTGCATAAAAGAAAACCATCATGAAATATTTCTTATAAGATGTCTAAATAACGAGACATTATTTTAAATCTATGACCCTTTTGTATTATCCTTATAGTAATTCTAGGAAATATATATAGAAACACACCTAGGGATCTCATGTTTTATTTCTCTTATTAGTTTTCAATAGTTGAAAAAATGTCCCTTTAATAGAATCTATAACAACACAAGCATAAAAAGCATGAATATTACATCATTTGGTATTAATATTTCGAAAATTACCAAAGTAAGTTCCCATGTATCATAATAGTTTAGAATTTTTGGATGTTTAAAAACATAATATTATATTTCATGAATGATCTTAAATATATCCCTTAAAGGTCATCCACTTTAGTACTCCTACTTAAACCAATTTTCATAGAAATTAGTGATATCAGATTCTTGATAATGGAAAAGATGATATACATATTCATAATATGAATATAAGGGTATCATAACATGGGAATAAAATTTTATGACCAAAACCTTCATTTCAAATATCATAATCAAGTGTCATGGAATAAATATTGTATGGTCACAAGGCATGAATAAATATTTAATAAATGAACCTACGTTTTGAGTACCTAATATTATCATAACACAAAGAATTTTGGAATACTAATACCCATATAAAATAATTCTTTATAAATCAAGGATCATTTCAGAAACATATTAGGGAAATTATATGTGCTACACCTACTTGGCGAGAAATAACAATATCCTTAGTCATATCCCATTATTTATAGTTGATTAGGTTATACCTTATTCCCATAGTGGATCATTCCTATCAACTTGTTCCCATAATTATCATACGTGATATAAATATTTACCCAATTCATTGGTGCACTATGTGGGATACCCAATAATATAATTTATAACAGGCATAACTGATTCTATATGGTTAACCCCATCATATAATCTATAATAAGATCACCCAAGGATTTTGGGCCACCCCATCGTATAAGATATAATGGGATTACCTTTTTTCATCTGGTTCACCCCATCATATAAGATATAATGGGCTTATATGATAGTAATTGGGCCTCCCCATTGAATAAGCAATAATGGGATTACTGGGCGATATCAGGGAAACCCGTTCATATAAGCTATAACTACATTAACGGGTTCTATTTGGGCTACCCCTTCATATAATCTATAGGGATTTTAGCTATTTCTATCTGGGACACCCCATATTATAATATATAATGGGATTAGTCATCATTATCATGGCCACCCTATCTTATATGTTATAATGGGATTTCCCGATGCTATTTGTGCCACATCACTATATAAGTAATGTCTGTAAACCATAACATGAATTAAATAAAAATAGAATCCATATCATTATTAAAAAGACAACCCCAATTATTAATTCAAAACATTATAAACCAATGTAAAAGTAATTGGTTTAATGTCAATATATTTTATACATCATTGACTAATAGAAAATAAATGGGATCCATAACCCTCATTCCATCAAAATAGAAACCATTCGTATAAAGAATATGAATAGTACCTTAAACAATTCCCCTAGTAAATAATAAAATATATCAAAGGATGTCATCCTAGATGTGGAAGTATTTTTATAGATATCTTGGAATATTTCTTATATAAATTAATCATTTTTTGAATGTTATAAAACATTTTCAGAAAAAACTTTTTTGTAAACTGAATTGAATACTAATGAAGTATTATTTAAAAATAAGTAAAAACATTTCTTAAAGAAAACATCCTTTCCACTGTGAAAAAAACATTAAAAAACATTTTGAAAACATTTTTATTTTTAAATAACTATAAAAAATATAATATAATCGTCAATAAAAATGAAGGCCATGATGATATATAATTCCATAAATGTTGAATATATATTTTGTGACGTCAATAGTTTAGACACATAACATGGTCAAAAAATGAAAAGATGAATAATTTTTTAAAATAAATATTATAAAAAGGTGAATATTTGGTAATATTTATTTTAAATATCATAGATTAATATTACAATATTTAAGAAAACGTTTTTAGAAATCATGTTTTAGAAAGAACACAGATTTTCAACCTAAAAGAGAATTAAAGTCATATTTTATTATATAATTTTCTTAATTATCTTAAGCATAAATGAGTAAAAAAATGAATTCATTCCTTTGATATATAATGGATAACTATAATAGAATAAAATTCATGATATTTCATAGTATATTCATTTTAATGTTTTATTAATAAAAGCATAATCTTAAATAATCCCAATAAATAATGAAGTTGTTCTAATAAATTCATACCGCATTTGAAAAAGTATATCAAAATAATAATGAAATAATAATATTAAATGAAGCATTAAAATCATCAAATAACTATATTCATGATCTAAAATATCAATGGGACACATATACACCTCATAAAATAATATAGGTTCATTACATTACATGTGTCCCAAAGAAGAAAAATATATACATGGGTTGCTTAACTATTTAGTAATGTTTGAATCATTAACCCATGAAGTAGATATAATAAAATGGATACGTAGATTCCCATAAATTTATCGATAATAATAATTTATTAAATTCATGGGAATTAAATTATATACAACACAAAATAAATAAATGGTAAATAAGGAATAACTCTTGATGAATTAAAACTAAGGCTTGAAATCCCGTTACTACATAAGTAAATTCTTATTTGTGAGATCCATGAAAAAATTATGTCAGTTTAAAAATTTAATATCATTAAATAAATGAAAATTAAGATATTAAATGTCATAGATAACTGTATATACAACACAATAATAATATGTTTCTTATATAACATATATCTCAAATAAATTAATGTGTGATAAGAAAACTCTTACTGTGTCTTTCACCATATACATTAAAAATCATTTATAAAAAATTTATGTTTATTAAAATATCAACCAAAGAAAAATATTATTATATATAATACAATATATGATTTTATTATGACTATATATTACCGGTTTTTTAACAATGCCTTGTTAATATATGGGTTTAGGTAAAAACTATTTTTTTTTCATATATGACTTGAACAATTACAATTTATACCTGTATATAGATAATTTCATACAAATTTAAAAAATTTAAAACATGAAATTAATATTATATATATTCATCATATTTTTATTTACCCTAATCTATAAATTATAGAATAATGAAATCAAAAAAATCATTCATGGAGATTATAGGTTGTGCGTAAACATGATCATTTTTCCCATTTTTTTGTATTTATCATTAACCGTACCAGAGGGGCCCATAGAATGATTAATGCAATCCCGCCTCAAATAGGATAAGGTATGGTGACTAGAAATGAGTAGGACTATAAAAAAATGGGAACAATTATCTTAAGTACACGTATGTATGTACACATTTTCAATCCACAAAATTCTAAAATGTGAAAATAATAATTAAAAAATTAATGCAAACCACTACCTCCCACAACCAGAGTACAATAGGGAATGTTTTGGAATGTAAATGAGGCTAAAAATAGAATCCCAAAAAAGTGTATGTAAACCATAATGTTCTATATATAAGAAAATGTACTAGGACTACTATCTAAAGCATTATGAACACCTTGACCTGTGTGATCTCATAAAGCCCCTCTCGATCTTTATCCACCCCCAAGTCTATCAAATGGTCGCTCGTCTAAAAAAAATACATTACACGTTTGGGAAAATAATGTGCTGGTGATAGTATAAAAATACATAGTAGGACACCCCAAAACTATAAAATAAATACAGAAAAGGTACACTCATCACAACACAAGTGTGTGTCTACAGAACATATAACAAGAATATATATATATACTCAAACCAAGACATGCATTCTTGAGGTAATTCAAATCTATCAAAAACCCAATTTGGGGATTCTGTTCTAGGATTACATAAATAATTAATCTAGGATAACACACTCCTATATCTAATAGACATGAGGATGTTTGTCTGAGAAGAACTGTTTATTGGGAAATACCATGGGATATATACGCTGATGGATCTGAAGAATGAGATATCATACATCACATGTGGATCACAACCTGGACCAAGGGGTGATATCAACATATCCATCTTGAGTAACACAGTAAGTATATGATTGTTTCTGGGTAAGATTGGTCATATCAATAATAAGAACTCTTCATAGGGAATAAATATAAATAAGGAATCCACTCCGAGCCTTTTAGGGGATTATGAAAACTATATCGAAGAAGTCCTACTGAAGGGATCATAGTCTAATGAGTATAAAATAATTCAAACTAAAAATTAAAGATGAAATAAAGGTAAATAACTCTAACAAAACTCAACTAATATATGGTGAACGAGTTAATCAGTACACATAGAAAAGGGGAGTGTATATAGAGTGGTGGTGACACCTACTATGTTCCTTGACCCTGAGTACTCCCATGTAAACAAACCATTTCACTGAAAACATGGCTAAACTAAAACCCAAAATTGGTCAATAAAGAACCACCACGATGATATGGTAACAATTATGTGGATGAATTGTCAAATGGATGCACCATTTTAAAGTTATGGGGGTTTGACGTTTTAATATAAATGGGTGTCACTAGGTTGTGAATCGACCACATGGTCGGTCCATTTACTTGTCATCCTCTACTTTTATATCCACTCGCCCTATTTTTCCACTGCATCCTAAGGACTATCCAAATCCAATGCATCTTGGGGACTGGCCGCGTATCACAACCTAAAAACTAAACAGTGACCAACTTTATTACACAACGCTCATCCACCATAACTTTTATCCTTGTACACCACCGCTTTT
Organism: Viscum album; assembly: GCA_963277665.1. NCBI lineage: Eukaryota > Viridiplantae > Streptophyta > Magnoliopsida > Santalales > Viscaceae > Viscum > Viscum album. The sequence goes on from OY728125.1 coordinate 1,837,906,936, forward strand.
TCCATCTACAACAACCAACATGGCCACTTACTCTTGTTGACTCACTACCTAGATACGCTGTCACAATTTTGGTCCCTTATGTGGACCACCGAGCCCCCTCAGATGCCTGAAATTTTAAACAGGCACAGATATGGGCTAATCATTTCTTGATCATAATTGATCTAGGCTCTGCTTGTGATTTGCCTCTTATCGGAGGGTCTGATCACATTCAGAGACCCTCTACAGGTAGATCCATGATAATGAAGGTATGGTAGTGAATAACACCAAGAACAATGGGGAGAAAAGAATACGAATTATAATGGATCAAACCTAATTTTTTGTTCGTTTCATCCCAATTTGTTCTAGTTTGAAGGATAAACAAAGATTAATTCTTCCAATATCCCAAAAATAAGCCACACAATTTAATTCACATCCCTTAATTATCGATCCATAAAAAATCTATTAGTGGAATTATTAGAATACATCATGGGAGTAAAGAACAAGGAAAAAAATCAATGAGAAATACCCCTACCTAGTGTTTAGATTGACCATTGACAATAAACTGTTGTATTGTCATTATTGGTGAGATCCTTTGATTTTATCGCATGATGATAATTGATCTATAATCTAGTCATTTTTAACCAAGGTAAAATCATCCAAGATCTCCCTAGCAATTTTTCAATGATCCCAGGGTTATGTAGCTAACCTTAGGTTTTTTCATAAGAATAATTTTAAAGGAAATCGTTACAATGTTTACAAAAAATTTTATATTTAAATTTTTTAATGATGATTATGTCTTTTCTGAGGTTTTTTCCACAGAAGTCCCACATCGACTAACGTTAAGTTGCACCTATAGAAAAATACCCAATTAAGAACTCAATGGTGGTTATAAATTTTCAATCCAAGTCAGATTTCATGAGTTACTGGGATTTAAAAATAAAATAATTTTGTTTAAATAATTTTATTTATGGTTACTTATTTGGTGAGTTTTTCTATAAATAACCCACATTGACCAACGTAATGTTGCACCAGGTGTAAAGCCACAACATGGAGCTCAGTGGTTTCATCGAATTTCTCATCCAGAATATCCTTTAAGGGTTTTTGAACACATTTGTAAAATTCACACCCTCATGATATTACAAATATAACATTATTATTCAAATTTTTCCATGCACACAAAGCCTCAAAATCACACGTCATCACTACACTTGATCTCATAATTTTCCCAATTAATTTCTTACAAAATCTAGAAAACTTGAGTCATTACTGTATTCATAAATAATGAAAAGTGAATGATATATATTAATATATTATATTTATAGTATAATTATTATTTCTTATATATCACACAGTTCTATTAAATTTATCCTTTATATGTTCTATTTTTGTCTTGAAACAATCAAATCTATTTGAGGTGGTGATAATCCACACGTCATCAAACAATGTTATTGTATTCACACAAAATGAAAAAATGATGGTATGTTTAAAATAATAATTAATGAAGAATATAAAATCACATATATCATATATATCATATAAAAATAGGAAGTCAACCCTCATTCCCATTCTTTAATTGATTTAATGAAAGAATGGAGGACATCTGTTCATGACGTAGAAAATCACTACAGACATAAATGATGATTGTGTGTTCCATTTTATTGATGTATATGTGTGTTTAGTTAATAAAATTAACATAAAAACACATATTTATATTGATTATAATTAGTTTATTATATAATATTAGAATAAAATTAATTTAGGCAGTGGAGAAAGTGATAAAACAAATGTTCATGTTGAAGGACGTTACCTCATATTTGGGTAACTCCGTTCGGTGTTCACCAAAGAGAATTTTTGGATTGATTTCATCCCAAAGGGAGGATTATATGTCTAAGGGTGGGAAATTGGGAGATTTATTTTATAGTTTTTTGAAGAGAAACAGATATTGACACGTTCAAATAAGTAGGAGTGGGTGAGTTCCCTTTTTAGTGGGGGAATGGACACAATTGAAATTTTTTAAAACAATTTGTCTGCTCCCAACATTTTTACCACCCAATAGGATTCCATAACAAAAAAAATTAGTTCAATGAATTTATAAGATATAAATACAGAAAATCAATGGGGGTTGGAAAAGTGTAGGGTTAATTTTACCCCTTATATTCTATGCTTTGTCATTTATTAAAATCATTTTTACATTAATCACTATAAATAATTTTAACTAAATTCACTAATCACTATGGTAAAAAATTATATTGGATTTATTAGAAATTTTATCATATTTTAATTTTAGATATAGACATGATTTTTCTGAATTATAATCTCATAAGTTTCCTAAATTATTTGATATTAATCATGGAAAGGGGATGATATGAAGTGTTTTTAATTTGAAAAATATTTAAATATATAAATATTTAATAATGAATTTAAATTTTAAATTTTTTCAGATTATTTAAATTTAATTATTTGATGTAAAATTGATCTAATCATACACTAAAACAAAATTAAAATATATTTTAAATATATAAAAAAATTATATGAAAATTTAGATTTCGTTTAAAAGTAGGTGTTTTCCAATATCCATCAAAAATGAAACCTCACAGAAAAATACCAACCATTCACCCAAAGTAATTTTTTTATTAATATTTTAAAAATGATATTTATTTTTTAAAATAATAATTATAAAATTTTCATATATTATTTTTAAAATAATTCTTCTATTAAAAAGAGGTAAAACTTCCATTTAGAACAATACCACTATTATGCCAAAAAGTGTATTTATTCTTATTTTATTCTAATATAATCATATTGGATTAATTTCACAAATTTGTTTTAATATATAATATATTAATTTAATTAATTTTTCTCAATAATTGTGATTAATTTAATTTATTAATATAGAACACCTTTATGAGAACAAAAATAGTTTTTTATAAAATCACATTGTTAATATTTGATTCATTTTTATTTAAATTTATATTTAATTTATATGGAAATAATTATTTTCATAAAAATTTTAAAACCATATATTCAAAAATTAGTTAATATTAATCATATATTCCATTTCAATGGCTATATAATAACTAAAATAATATTTTAACAATAATTTTAATATTGTGTTGTATTTTGGTAAAACCCAGACTAGTGTGTCATAAAAGCTATAGTTGGAACTCAACAATGATTATAAAACAAGAAAAACATACTTTTTTGTAACACAAGCTAATCTAGGGTTTTCATAAAGTGAAATATTAACATTACATTGTGTATAAAGTATGAATAACATGTAACAATGTTCAATAAAATCCACCAAGTAAATTTAATTTATTATAAGAAAATAATTCATAAAAACATGAGGGGTTACACCATAAAATATATTCTTTAAATAAATAAATGAAAAAAATAATCAACATAAATATATTTTCTATATATTCCGTACCATTCATAATGTTCTTAAAAAAACATAAAAATTTACACAACAATCCTTAGATTTTTCATGAATCTTATTATGAAATTATCATTGATATAACACATCTAAAATAAAATTATATAATACTAATGCATAAAAATATCAATCATTCCACTTGAATGACTTGAATAACAATATTCCTTCCTCATTCTAATTTTTATCCCTTAGATTAGGCCATTTACATTAATAATACCCATGTTCCCCATACATTAAACATTTAATTCTATGGATTTATTTTCAATTTCCCTTCATTTTGGAATTGAAAAAATTATACCATACCATTGAGATATTATCTTGATTTCTTATTACCATAATATTGAGATAAAGAAAATTAAACACTCCTTCCTATATGATACCATCTAACTAATATTGAATAAAATTCCAATTTGTAACAAATTTTTGTGTTTATAAACTCACCAATTATTATGTTTTAAATCATATATGATGATATATTATAAATCCAAATCACATGGTTCCTCCTTAAATTTCCTATATCAATAAAATTATTAGGGGGGGGGGAATAATGGAATTTTCCATCATGTTCATTGTGAAATTCATTCTTATGGGTCATATCCATTAACTAAAATCATTCATCATGGTTTGAGAAACAAAATTTATAGTGAAAACTATATAATATTGAAAAATAATTCATATGATGTCTAAATAATAACATATTATTTTTTATTTATGAAACCTTGTATTTAGACATGATTACCCATTATCATTTATTATTATAATACATTATAATGGTTTATAAAGATAATGTGGATTAAATAAAGAATATAACATAATATTTCCTATCCTAGTGTTCAATATTATTTTTACTCTTTGTTCAAGGATGATGATCAAATTGTTACCCAATCTAGAGATTTTAGAGTTATTACCCCTAAGTGTTTTTTTTCACAAACTACATCCACATTCTATTATCCTAATAAAGATGAATTCTCTAGGAAAATTGAAATCCTTTCAGGTAACGAACCCAACCCTGTTATAGCCAAGATAGTGGATACATTATTACATTGGATCTAGAAATATGAAATCACATTATAAAAGATATAATAATTTTTTTATCTTGGTAAATTAGAATCACTTTTTATTCTCACATTATTTTTTAAAGGATTAAATGAAAAACATTGTGAATGTAAATATTCTAAATCCTTTAACCCATTAAAATATTCCATCTTTATGTCTACAGGGAAGGAAACAAAATAAGTGTTCTTTTAAATGTCATTAAAGGGATACATACGGTTGAATCAATCATGATTAAATAAATAATAATAAATATAGAATGGTAAATAATTGAAAACATGTGGCATTAAATCAATATTATGAACATGAAGAATAATATTTATGGTGTAAATAATCATCAAATGATTCCATATAAATAATAACAAGAATATGAGAATATGTAACACCCTAAAAAATGTAAATAATAATTAACTATTTTATAATTTCGGTATAATTTAATCTAAGGAATTATTTAATAGAAATGTTTTATAGAAATTTCTTAATAATTAAAATATTTATTGAATCAAAAAACGACATATTACATTATATTTTATAATAAAAAAAAAATTTTCATATAGATATATAATTTATAATTCAGGTAAACTGATTTACAAGGACATATGTATATGAGGATTATTAATAACAAAAATTTATTATTCTTAATAAAAAATAAATAACTTATAAATTTTTTATAAATAATTATTTCATAACATTTAATAATAATATATTTTATTATTATAAATTATGTTAGAAGTATTCAATATTATTTACAAAAAATGTAATGAGAAATAGTATATGCTTTCTTCTAGGGAGCCCATTTGCAAGATGAAGCCATGGCTCTCGTTTTTTTCTGGAAAGAGAAGTAGTCAAGAAAAAGCCTATGTAAGGCATTTCCTTCAGTTGATCTAGATATATTCTGGTCTCTAGATGATGACAGAGCACTGTTATGGTAGATTGAAAGACGTAAGTCACCATCTTAGGTCTAATTCAAGATTGGGAGTTTGATTTCTGGAAGTGTTGGTTTGAGTTATGATTTTATTTTTGATGTTTGATGAGGCTAGTCAATCTCATTTATTTTGTCTAGATTTAGGAGTATAATGACTAAATCTTCTGAAAATTCGCTAAATAGTGACATGTATTATCAATTTCATCAATTTTCTTCTTTATGTCAATGTCTGTTATCCAATTATTTCCAGATTATTCTGTAATTAATGACTAATGAATTATTATGAAAGTATTAATTAATTATATGTCCATGTCAATGCTCAATAAGGATGTAAAATTCTTTGTATATGGGTTGATATTTGTCAATTACAACATAGTTAAAAATATTATATATACTTTTTCGTTAATGTTCTGTATTTTTTCATTAATATGTTTATCTTCTACCTTGCCTTTCTTCACAAAAGTATTGAATAAATCGGTTCAAATCAAATCCCTCCATGCTATTTTCTTACAATTATCAAAATACCAATATATCAACAATGAATATTAAATATTAAACATCAGTTTCACATTTAATGTTAATCTTAACATTGAAGCCATATATCTTCTATATAAAGTAGAATTGGAAATATTTTTTAGGGAACCATATGTTTTTGAGGTTGGTGAGGGAGACTGCATAATAAATTTTCTTCATTTGTTTTATTTTTCTTATAAATATAAGAAAGTAAGAGAGATAATTAGTATAATATTAGGTGTTTGAGTCTTATTCCATGAAGGGTAATAATAAGTTTCTATAAAATTAGAATGATATTATTTATAATTTTATGATGTTTCAAGTTCATCATAATCTATTTAATTTTCGGCAAGGGATAAAAAAATTTTGTTTTTCACCTTATAATCTATAATTTCTGGTTCTCTATATGGGAGCATAATTTTTTTCATTATTTTTGATGAAAATTATAGATTAATATCATTATCATATTTATTATTTCTTTCATTGAGATTTTATTTGTAAAGGATAGTTCAATTTTCTGTGATTTTATGTTTCTAAAACAAATAGTCATTTTTATAATTCAATTTTATTATAATTTTAAAAGTAGAATTGTATTGTTATTAATTTATTTGGCTAGGTGTGATATTTGTAAAAAAATTAAGGTATAAAAAAGACATCTAAAATTAAATTTATTTATTTATTTTCAAAATAAAACCAATTTTGTATTATGATATTGATCATATTATTATTTTCAATTTTGTCATAGTATTAATTTTAATCATACTTTTTAGTGAAATTTTTTATTTATAATTAACTTAGAATATAATTATATAATTTTATGTTTATAGTTTTAAATAATTAAATCTAATGTGTCATGTGTTCAATTACATGTATAAACATTAATTTCATTCACATTAAGAGGTATGACCATCTTATTATTCAAAGTCAAGTCATGCATTAGTTTTATTATTTGTGTATGTATATATGTATATGTAATTAAATATATAAATTGATGATTTTATGTGTTTTAGAAATGAAATATTCTTTCATTAATGTTAATAATCCTTTTATTAACATTACATATACTTAAATAATTCCAAAAAATTGTAATATTTAGTTGATTAGAATCAAACAGATTCTCTCCTCTGAAATGTATATATAAACATATATATACACATGTATAAGAATATGATGCCATATATTTTAAAGTAGATAACTCAATGTGAAATGTATATGTACATAAATTAATATTAAAATGTTTCTCTAAAAACCGGTTCATGAAATTTATAAATATCGTATGTAATTGGGGAGTGAACCCAGTAGCTAAAAAAGTGTGTATGCCCAATATAGCCTTTATTAACTCTATGTTTCCATAATGTTTTTTTTCAAAATATTGCATAGTTTATTAAAAAAATCACAGTATTACTTTTGAATCATTTATTTCCCTATGTAATTTGAAAAATTGTATTTTATTTGAAAGAGTATTCAATTTAAATTATAATTTTAAATGGTACTTAAAAAATTTATTTTAGAAGAATGATTTTCTAAAAGGTATATCAATGATTTCAAAACACCTTACTAGGAAATTTAATTCTCACCCTTTGTTTTGATATTATTTTTCAAAGGTATATTATATGTTCTATATCATAAATATTCACTTTCAGATATAGCATGCACCTAAGCATAGAAAGAATTTGTTTTATTTTTCTAAACTCTAATAAAAGTAATGAGTTTTCTAATTCTACAGAACCTATACTGGTAGAAGTTCTACAATTGTAATATGTTTTTTGTTTTTTTCATGTTCTTTATATAAAAAAATTACACTGAATGTTTATGCACTATATCCAAAAGAGTGGGCTTGGGTTGTTATAGTTGGTATTATAGGCACAATCTAAACAACATTGAAGATTAGATGTTTTATTTTGAGAGATATAAATTATGTGATAGAGTTTTCTATGGATAGTTACCCATTTAAAAATCATTAATTTTGATAATGGTAAATTGGATATTTTTTCTAGGACAATGAAGGAATTGTGATGTCACATTTCAATTAGGCGGGGGGGGGATGTAAAACCATGATAATATTTAAATATAAAATAATTTTTTAATATTATGTTTATAATTAAAACCAAATAATGATTTAATAAAAAGGTTTTATAAATAGTTTTAACTATAAAAATATGTTTTTAATTAATATATAACATATTACATTATATTTTTTAATAAATTAATATTTTAACATGTGTATATAATTTGTAATTAATTCAAATTTATTTTCAAGGATATATGTATATGATAATTATTTTTAATGCAAATTGATTTTTTTTGTATCGAAATGATATATTTTATAAATATTTTATAAATAAATATTTAATATCATTTAACTATAATATATTTTATAATTATTATTTTTGATACAAGTATTATAAGATAATTTATTGAAAAAAATAAATGAGAAATCGTATAGGTTTCTTACAGGGGGTCTAGTGTGTGAGACAAAGCCTTGGGTCTCGTTTTCATCAAGATCAAGTAGTGGTCTACCTAGAGGCTACATAAGGAAATATCGACGGTTGATTTTGATGGACTCTAGTCATTGGATGAAGAATGATCATTTTCGAGTTATATTAGATGAGACCGGCTACTGGCATAAGTCCGATTCAATCATGGGTGTTTGGTTTCTTACAGTTGAGATTCGAGTAATTATTACAGATTCGATCTTTAATAAGGAAGGTATATCTCATTTTTTGTCCATATCAACAATTATACTGAACAAATATTCTGAAAAGAATCTTAATAGTGCCATGTATTTTTAATTTCACATTTTTCTTCATTATGTCAACATCTTGTATCCCATTCACACTGATTAGTTCTATATTTGATGTTCGTTCTATTTTTTACATGTATTTATGTTTTACTAGTCCTTGTCAACACTCTTTGTGGAATTGAAATAATTTGAATATGGATCAATATTCTTTAATTTTGTCATAGTTCAAATTAGTATAAATTATTTTTATTTAACATTATGTATATACTTGTCATCATTTTTATCTACAGTCTTATCTTGCTTCAAAAAAGTCATGAATAAATTTTATCAAATAAAATCTCCCTATGTTGTCTTCTTATAACTATAAAAATTCCACTCTATCAACAAAGAATCATAAATGAGAATGTTTCGTATCACATTTAATGTTAATATTAACATGGATTATAAATAAATTGTATTTAAATAATTATTGATAGCATAATTTGGTGGCACCGTGTGTGTGTGGGTTTGAAGAGGCAGACTGCATAAATCATTTGTTTTTATTATTTTATTTATCTTTGAAATATTGGTATGTAAGAGAGATAGTGTTTTTAATAGTATTTGTTAGAGTCTTATTCATTTAATAGGAAGGAGAAGTCTCTATAAATTTAGTATGAGGTTATTTAGGATTTTATGTTCTTCATAATCTATTTAATTTTCGATAATAGATATAGTATCTTTTGTTTTTTTTCATATGATCTATAGATTTTGGTTCTGTGTAAGGGAAATTAAATGTTGTTTCATAATTTTTTTGGAATATCTTATATTAATAGAATTATAATTTAAATTATTTCATTCATTGAGATTATAATTTATGTGATAATACTATTTTTTGGGATATTATGTTTATAAATACAATCTTGTCTCTTATAATTCAATTTGACTAGAATTTTAAAAGTAGAATTATAATGTTTTGAAATTATTTAGTCATGTCTATTTTTCATAAAAATTATTCAAGAAATTAAAAATAATTATAAAATTAATTATATATGTATGTTTTCAAAAGAAAACCAATTCTGGATTATTATATTTAAAGTATTATTTATTTTAATGTTATCTAATTATTTATTTTAATTAACCTTAAGATTTTATTTTTTATTAATATTTAATTAAAAATAAATTTGTATCTTTTTTTATTATTGTTTTAAATAAGTAAAACTATCATTTCTTGTGTACAATTACACGTACAAACATAAATTCCATTCACATTAAGATGTATAACCATAATCTTATTCAATGACATGTCATATGTCAGTTTAATTATTTTTCAATGTAAATATGTATGTGTAATTAAATATATATATATATAAGAGATGGATTTATGATTTTGAGAAATGAATGATTATTTCTTGAATTTTAATAATCCTCTTGTTAAGATTTCACATACATAATAAATTTATAAAAAATTGTATGATTCTGTTGTCCAGAATCAAGAATATGATCTCATATAAATGTGTATATAAATATATATATATACATATGTACATGAATATGATTACACAAATTTCAATAAAGAAAACCCATCATTAAATGTATATATATAAAAATAAAGCTTAATTTGTTTTAAAAAAATTGGTGCTTGAACGTTATAAATATTGTAGGACATTGGGAAGTTAACTCAATCCATTAACATGTGGGTAGGCCCAATATATCCTTCAATGTTATAAGTTTCAAAAACGTCTTTTATTCAAAATCATACGTAGTGTTTTTCAAAAAATCATTTGATTACTTTTAATGAATATTTTATATGTAACTAATTTCTAAAAAGGTATATTTTTGAATGCATAAATAAATTCATTATATGTTTAAAAATATATTCTGAAAAGATATTTTCAATGAAATATTTTCTAAAATGTATTTAACAGATTTCAAAACCCCATATTAAAAATTTTAAAGATCAATGTTTTTTTTAATTATTTTTACAGTTATCTTAGATATTCTATTTCAAATAGATTCTCTTTCAGATATAGTGTGAACAAAATCATATTAAGCATTTGATTTATTTTTGTTACCCTGATAAATATAAGGTCTTTTATAATCTTCCATAACATAGACTAGTAAGAGGTTATCTATTTTAATAATTGTTCTGTAATTGTTCAATTACTTTTTTTATAAAACAAATTTACACCAAATTTTGAAGCACTGATTCAGATAGAGCAAGATCGTGCTGTTATAGTCTAATACATAGATATTACTCAAAATAATCACATGGACATAAATAACTTATTTTATAACGATGGAGTGCATAATTATCTATAACTAAAAGTTATTATTGAGGCCTAATACTGAGACCGTTTAATATATGGGTAGGTATACACCAAAAAACCTATTTAATAATGCCATAAAACACATTTTCCCATAATTAGTACTAATTCATATAGGTTAAATTTAAATTTAGGCCTAGACTATAACATAATATTTCTGATGTATCAACTATAAGATAAAACTATATGAGTTAATCAATATTTTATAATAATCAATAATTGTCCATATTGGAGGAACATACATACAAAATTTCAATACTTCAACCCATAAATGTGAAAATAAACAACTAATAATAATATAGTGGATATTATCATTGAATTATATTCTTTTTAACATTTAAAATTCGACAATTTATGTTGAAATAGATTAAAATAAATTAACAAATAACTATAAAATCTCTTATGTAGAATTCCCATTTTCACAATAAAATCACATATTTAAATTCTTTAAATAAAACAAATAATAAGGATTTGTTACGAAAGAAACCTTAAAAATTTGTAATTTATATTTCAGAACATTTAATGTTCATGATTTAATAAAATTATATTGATTGCATATAAGTAAAAAACATTATTTTCACATTTTTATTAAAAATGTTAAGAAGTAACTTGTTCAGAAAACAACATGAAGATATTGTTTGAAATATTTTTTAAAATTTTAAAATGTGTAAAAATGATTTAATAAATCAATTAACAACACAAAAAAAATACATCTGACATTTTATGGAAAATATGGATATAGAATAATTTTTTTTGAATGAGTATAAATAAATAGTATGTTTCCCTAAAAAAATATTTTTATATCTTTAGTAGATAATATAATGGAAAATGAAATGAAAAATTTATGAATCAGAAAATGAATAGAGGATAATAATATATATTCGGTTTTAATATTAAATTATTAATTAATTACACAAGTGGAGACATTAACATAAAAAACATTAATAACGATGATCTTGTTAAATACACCCTAAACGAACATCTGACAGCCTTCATATATATTCAAACCACATGTATAAAAAATATTAATTTATTATAAATCAATTTTTTTAAAATATATTTATAATATAATAAATTATTTTATTATAAACATTTATCATCGCCAATGTTATAAAATAATTATTTAAATCAATGTTTCAGGTGATGACAACATTGGTTTCCATGTTTGATTAGGTTCGATTGTTTTTCATTATAAATTAACAATGTTTCCATCATCCACTAAATATAAATGATTATATAAATATAATATATATTAAATAAGTCTATCCTTTTTACCATCAATTTAATTTTTTTAATAAAATAGTATCACATTATTTATTGGAGGTGGTAGTCCACACGTTTGCATGAGCTGAATTATCGTTTTCTAATGGATTGGAAGGGGAGAAGGTATTTATGATAATGTAATTTTATATGAATATATATTTCATTAGTATAATTTATATTCATTTGTTCCATATATATTACCACTCATGTAATGTTTCAATTGAAAAAATTAGACCACTAGGTGTAGATGGAAGTATATATATATGCACGAGTAAGGTTTTGGACATTTATATGATGGAAAAGATAAAGAAAATGGTTTTACAATAATCATAATATATTCTATGTATACATAGGATTAAGAATTTATTATTAATTTATTTTTAAAATAAATTTAGATTATTTATAATTTGAAATATAATTTAATTAGTCGGTAAAATGATAATGACCTATTTAAAAGGGTTCCTTTGGATATGCCCAAAAGTGACTAAGAGTTCCTCTTTTATGAATATCAACACCTCTAAAAAGGAATAATGATATATAGAAGAATATTTTACGATATTTTATTAGATAAAAGGTTCTTGGAAGTTTATAAAATACTAAAAAAAAACTCCTTAATTTATTTGTTGAAATGAAACATGTGTACTTTAAAATAAGTTTTAAATGTAATAAATTTAGTTTTAGATAAAATATACAAAATATTTGTATAGATTAAAAAATAAGATAGGATATCATTTAAATCCCATCAAATAATAAATTTATTTATAGGGTAATGATGTATGTTAAAAACTATTTTAGGTTTGAAACCTTATTTAACATATTTTAACCTCAAACAAGGTAACATAATTTCCAATTATAATGCATTATAATTTTACAAATAAGATAACAATTTTACAATAAATATAAAAGAGTTAATATCTTAGATCATATATTTTCCTTATTTTCCTCTTATGATAGTCTTATTTTCTATAAATAATTTAATAAATACTATTTTTCACCAAATATCAATAATGTAACATATTTATTTCATGAGTCAACCATGATATATGGAGAAACGTGCAGGAAAGTCTTTGACATGGATCAGCTACTTCGATGTGGGTCAAAGATTGGAATAATCTTGATGCGGAATGGAATCATTTAATCCAGAATGGGAAAGATAATTTCCTCTACGTCATACTAATACACGAGTTGACAAAGGTCCCACTATTCTTCCCCGCAAAGGGATGTCCTTTGCGGAAAAAAATTCAAATTCTTCATCTAATGCAGGCATTTAAAGAAAAATACCTATTATTAAAAGGTCCAGAGATGGTGGTATTATCGTGGTTGTGGATCAACAAGTGGTTAAATAAAATATAGGGGTGTGAAAATTTTGGGAGCTTGATCGTATCTCTTATGAAATAGGTGTGAAGCCTTGGTCATTATTAGATCTCAAGCTTCGCATATCGAATTTCTAGAAAATAAGAAAATGGCATTTAATTCCTTTGGGAATGGGACAATTTCATGTCATATTGCAATCATAGGAGGATTTGAAAGGGATACGGAGCAATGGAAATCTAAATCATAAACCACGATTATTTCATCTCTCAAAATGGAATGCTTTCTTTAATCTGTTTACACAAAAACAATCTATTACACATGTTTGGTCAAGAATTCATAGACTTCCATGGATATATTGGCATCCTAAAATACTTAGTTATCTAGCATCTGACAATAGTAGACCCATAAGGATTTACTAGGGATCGATTAGTGGATACATGGGACTCTATGCCAGAGTCTTGATAGAGATTGATATGGATTCCTCACCTTCTGAGTGTGTTTCAATGGATATCAATAACCATCTTATTGAGGTCAAGATTGAATATGATAATTTACCTATATATTGTGAGTGTTGTAGGATGGTGTTTCATGTCATTGACAAAAGTTACATTCTTCAAAAGATGGTCCAAGCTAAAGAAAAATATATCACATGGAAGGAAGTCCCAAGAAAATAAATCGTTGCTTCTAGGAAGTATGCTAGAATATCTAAAGTTGGGATCTTAAAGCAAATTGCATTGTAAGAAGCCAAGGCTAGAAGGTCCTGGGGTGATCTTGTTGAAAATGAAATGTAGGGTAGTATCAAGGAAGCTCATCAACTCGGCGTGATAACTCAATTAGATGATTTCACTAAACAACAAATCTTTTCAGATAGAATTCTCCGTCTAGTTCATAATCCACAATATGATGAGTTCACTCTAGAGCTAATTAGTTAAAATATCATGAGGGACATAGATAATGTTACTGAGGGGAAAATTGAGTGTACATATCCACCTTGTTCAATAGATAAATCATTGATTTTACAAGGAATGTCACACGAGAATTTGGGTGCACACTCTAAAAGTGAAAATCGAAAATACAGATGAGAATTATGTTCCTCATTGTAATACAACTACGCCAAGGCACGCCCTTTCCTTTGATTATTCCTGAAAGACATTGCTGAGAAGATCAAGTTGGAATAATTTTTTAGAAATTTCTCCAAAAGGGGGTCACATCCCCAAGTAGAAACCATAATGAGGATTAAATTCTGTAACTTCTAGGGATTAGCCAATCTTGGCACTCTGAGTTCCCTCAGGCTGCTGATGGGTAGGTATAAACTTGAAATTATTGGTATCTATGAACCTAAATCCAAGGGATCCACCTCTTCTAACACTCTTGTTGGATATGGATATTTATTCTTGGCTTTGTACAGGATAATGATCGAGAATGATTGTGGCTTCTGGTTTATAATAGTGTTAACAATCCTATTATTCTCTCAGTGGACAAGTAAATCATCGCGTGCGAGTTTACTATATCTGGTTATAATATTGTTTGTTCTATGGTATACACATCCAACAATTAATATACTCAATGTTCTCTCTATAAGCGCATCCTGAACTTGTCCACTTCCATCTTTGATTCTTGGGTGGTAATGGGTGACTTCAATGACATCCTCTATATAGATGAAAAGGCATGGATATGCTCTTGGTGTGACATCAATGAAATATTTTAGATCCTACATCGATGAATCAAATCTAACTTAAATTAACAGAATTTGGGATAAATACACTAGGTATAGAAAAAATCTGAACAGTATGAGAGCTAGCAGGCTTGATTGAGCCTTTGTTAATGAGCATAAACTTGATAGATGGAAATCCGTTTCATGTGTCACTCTAGCTAGGCACAACTCTGATCTTCATCCAATCATGGAAAATTTTAATGAGAGTGGTGAAAGAAAACCACTCCACATTCAGTTTAACAATGCTTGTATCATTATTCCAGAATGCTCCTAGCTTGTGAAGGACACTTGGGCCACTATATATTTCAACAATAATATGATGGCTTGTATTCTAAAGCATCGATCTCTCAAGTTGAAACTCAAGAACTGGAGTAAGAGTAGGTTCAACACTCTGGATCAAGAATTTAATGATCTGGAAAACACTTTACATGAAATACAATATTCAAAGACCATTAGTTATTTCTCTATTGAGGATGAGAAAGAGGATAAAGTTTCTCTAGAACTGAACAATATGATGGTTCTTAGAGACAAAATTAATAAATAACTATTCAATGTTTTGTGGCTTACAAATGGAGAAAAAAATACCAAATTCAATAATTTTCTTCAAAGAGCCAAAAGGTTTAACAGACCCATATCTCTTTTGAAGGATGGGGATGTTATCCTGGATGATAGAAAATGTATCTCATATAATATATACTATTTTTATAAAACACTCTTCGATAATCTTACTATTAATAAAATAATAGTAGGTATTGTCTTGAAACTTATCACAGATGTTGATAACACCCTTCTAATTAAATACCTATTGTTATTGAAATCAGAGAGGCAGTGATGGGACTTCCAAAAGGAAGCACTTCGAAGCCAGATGGTTTCACCAATCATTTCTTTCAATTTTATTGGGATGATATTAAAAATTATGTTTTGAAGTTTGTGAAAAAAAATTCATAGATGACTCTCACAGTCATGGACTCAATGCTCAATTCATTGTCTAAACTCATACGCTTGAGAATGCAAGTGACATTAGTCAGTTCGAGCCAGTTTCTTTGATAAATACAATACATAATATCATTACTAATATTCTGGCCAACCTCATCGCTCACAACTATGATAAAATCATCTATTGGAAACAATATAGATATTTCAAATAAAAGAGTATCCAAGACACTCTTTTATGGCCTCATAATTCATTAATATTTTTCAGAAGAAAGCAAGAGAAGGGAACATTGCTCTTAAGCTGGATGTCATGAAATCCATTGACACTATTGACTTGAGTTTTGTTTGTCTTGTTTTACAAGAGATTGGTTTTCACACCACTTTTATACAGTGGATGTATTTGTTACTCAGCTCTACTCACATTTCCATCTTTATTAATGTCTCACCGGAAGATTATTTCAAGTGCTCAAGAGGTTTATGGGCAGGAGAACCTCTCTCTACTATTATATTTTCTATTTTAGAGGAATATCTTAGTATAATCATTACTCACAATGTTGAAAAAGGAGAAATCAAATTAATTAGAGAAGCGAGAGGTATTTGTGCCCCCTCTCACTTACTTTTTGTGTATGATATTATTCTCATAACTTAGGGGGACAATAGAAATATTCAACAAATTTAAAATCACTTCTAAATTATGAAAAAGTATCTGGACAGTAATTTAAATGGAGAAAATATTTAATCTATTTTTGGAAAAATATTGATGTTACTAAGAATCACTATATGATGCAAGATCATGGAATCTGAATGGGATCCTTACCTTTTATTTACCTTGGTGTCACTATGTTCATAAGATGGCCTCGTTATTCATACATTAATGAGGTGGTGAGTGGGGTTACAATTACCATCTCTACTTGGAATGGAAATTCCCTATCAATGGAAGGAATAATTTTTCTTGTTAAGAATGTGATTGTATCAAAATTTTTATTCACCTTCATGGTGTATCTTTGGCATGTCTCCATAATTAAAACTCTCAACTCCCTTATAATGAATTTTGTGAGGAGTGGTAGTATTCTAGAAATAAATTTCATTATTTCACCTTGGAAGAATTGTTGTTTACCACACACGATTGGGGGATTGGGAGTTAAAAACATTGAACTCTTCAATCAATCCATTCAGTATTAATTTTTTAGAGAATGATTAATGTCTAATATCAAACCCTTAATTTTATTATAGATAAATTTATAGGAAAACTCTTTGAAGTGAAGAGTACACATATGCAGTCCTTAGTATGGACAAGTCTTAGAATGATTTTCTAATGGATTTATATGAATTCACATTAGCTGGCCAGTGTTAATTATTCTCTGAAATTCTAGATGGATAATTGGATAGGCACTCCTCCAATTGATCATATTGATATTAATGATTTTGATATCGATTATAATTCCTCTCTACAAGACCATATTCAACAAATCAACTCTCTAAAATATCAAATTTTAGAGAGTGTATCAAATTATGACTTTATCAAAATGGAAAATATTCTTTTATGGGAACCGATCAAAAATAGGATTCTAGATTCCAAGATTTTTTATAATCACTTACTTCCAGGAACTGGACCTCAGCTTCTAAATTGTCACAAATAGTAGATCCAACCTTCTCATTTTAGACTTTTATGGTGCCTCCAACTGGGAAAGATTCTAGTTTATGACAATCTGCAGAAGGTGGGCTTCTCCTTATGATCTAGGTTCTCACTGTGTCAATAGCATAGAGATGGTATCAGCCATTTATTTCTATCCTGTAAAACAGATTCATCCCTCTAGACTTCGGTCTTCAATATCATTCATGTTAATCTGTTGTAAGTCCAGGATATCGTTGACCTTCTCTTATATATTTTAGCAGTTCCTCTATCAAAACAACTTCATATTCTTTTCCTGGTAGATTTTGTGGAGACCATATAAATTATTTAGATGGGCAGGAACAAGTATTATCATGATAATTACACTTTGTATAACAATTCTACTTTCTCAAAAATTATGTTTGAAACACAAATGGCTAGAAAATTACATGTTCCAAATTGTGATAATACAATTAGAGAATTTTTTTGTATTGAAGAGATTGAAACTCCAAGATAATTATCTTAAACCAATTCACACCATTTAAGTCTTCTGGACTCATCCTTTTGCAAGAAGGATCAAATAAAACTCGGATTGTGCCTCACGAGGCAACCTCGGACTGGCTGGATATGGCATTGCCTTCAGGGATTTTAATAGTGATTTCGTGGAAAGAATATTTAGTCCTTATGGATAGGTCACTGCTCTAGAAGTAGAAATGACGGCCCTCAACACTGTAGTGGATGTGGCTCAACAAAACAATTGGGATATATTATGGATTGAAAGTGACTCATCAACTATCTTTCGAGCAGTCAGAATGGGGAAATTTTTTCTTGATTGGAGACTCACATTCAAATAGATTATATTTCTAGATATCCATGGTTCAAAGCTACACATCATAACTCATGTCTATCGTGAAGACAATCGTCTTGCTAATAACCTTGCTAACATGGGGATTTCTACACTCTCTCAAACTCATATTTCCAACATCATAGGTGATCTGCTCACTATTTTGCAAAGAGATAAATTTAAATTTCCTACCATTAGAATTTTGTATATTTTTTCTTCTCTTTCCCTTTAATAAAGCTTTGCTGCTTTCTCTTTAAAAAAATTAAATATCAATAATGTCATTTTTAAAGTATTATTTTAATTACAGATTAAAAATTTGAGGAGATATATTTAATATTATTATATACTACTAAAAAATTTATATTATGTAATATATATCCATAATTTTTTTGGGACCCAGTAAATCAGTCAAAAAATATTTCTTTTTGTAATTTAAAAAAAATTATTCTATTTTCCTTTTAATTTAATAAATAATATTCATAATCATAAAAGAATATAAGATAATTATATAATAATTTAAAATAATAAATAAATAATCAATATGAAAAAAATTAGTTTATCACTAAAATGAATATATGTATTTCATTATGCAATATATTTTGTATTAATATAAAAAACTATTGTTATTCAATTCAAGAGCATGGAAATTTTTACTTATTATTATATTTGATTAATATAATTATCTTCATCAAACTGTTATTTCACTAGGATAGCATATATTGGGGATATTGATAGAATTTATTTAACTAAACCTATCAAATTGGGTAAATCCATGCTTTAGGATGATTTGGAGTCCTTATATCATAATTTTGAACCAATTTTAAATTTTTTACCCTTACTAATTAGAAAAACAATTAATATGGTTACTATTCATTGTGAACATAATAAAATTAAACTATTTTAAAAATTATTAACTCTTACTTATGAATAAGGAATCAGTTTTTCCTGATTCCAATTCATTATGTGGTAGAAATTAAGTTATGATAAATGAACAAAAAACTAACGATATTTTTTTATAAAAATACTTTTAGTTATACTAAATCCAAAAAAATGCTTCTAATTAAAGTAATTAAATTATTTATAATATATAATATATTATTTCACTTTAAAGCATATTAAAATTTAAATGGTATTTTTAAATCATTGAAAAAAAAATTAAATTAAAAAGAACCAATATTCGTTCTCTATTAAATTAAAAAAAATCTTTAAGGAAAAAATTAAATCACAATATGATATCTTTTACACTATGATTAAAAATAATATATTATTTATACAAAATAATTTTTCAAATATTTCTATAAATTTATTTAAATATTTTCCCCAAAAAAAATTAAAATATTTTTAAAAAAATTGTATTTTGAAGACTGAAATGACATTACTAAAAATTGAGTGCTTTTTTACGAAGAATTGATCAGTAAATTTTTAGTGAGTAAGTCCTTTATATATATCTCTCATATTTTTGTTAATCATATTCCCTCAATAAAATTATATATCTTAGTTATAATCTTCATATTTAAATAATAATAGTTTGATTATCATTTAATATCAGTGTAGCATAATGTGATATCAGCTTGAATAACGCAAAACTATATTTCCAAAAAAATAACATTAGTGGGATATATAAATAGCAATGTGGAAGAGAAAATAAATTCAAATGTACTAATATAGAGTTACATTGGACTTTGTAATGTGATATATAAAGACCATTAAACTATACATCTATATTGTGTGAAAAGAAAATTCATTCATCAGAAGTGAGTATAAAAGGACAATATTTTTTTTAAAGATCCTTTCCATAGAGCATATATATTACATTACAATATAGAAAAAAACACAAGGAAATATAAATAAATAAAAATTAATATTTTCATTATTTATCAATTTACACCATAATTTTATACATTCTCCAAGCAATGATTATCCATGAGGAATTTCATATGCCTAAAGTAATAAAATTTACAATAGAATTGATAAAACAAAAAATAAAAACATGATATTACACCTACATATAATTTTTAACGAAACCCAAATTATATCACAATGTAATATAATATCTAAAATAAATAATCTTTTTTACGATGAAATGATACATTTTCCATCAAAATTTCTACAATAAAACCAAGAATTCAACTATAATTTTTCTCAAATAAAGAACCATAAATGCCAATTAACCACAATAACATTAAAAATATTGAATGTTCTAACCTCAATAGTGAAATTATATTTTTCATCAAGAATTAAATTTTTTATTTTCATTCTTCCAAGATAACCTTTGCTTTTAAACCACGTCTTAAAACTAATTTTTACATATACGTTAACCCAATAGACTAATCCAACATATTATTATTTACCATGACAAATCAAAATATAATCAAATAATTTTGTCATTAAACATTAGATACAAACTTGAAATGTAATCCATAGATTAGTAATTAATATATTTGATAATATAACCATTTCAATGAACCACATTTTATCAATGAAGATTAAATATATATAATTATTTAATTAAGCATAATTATAATAAAATCAAATCATATACTAACAGAAAGGGATATTAAAAAATTAATTGAGTATTATTCTAAACACCTAGTGATAGATTTTGATCTATTCAAAATCATATCACTTAAAACCTCAAAAGTGGTATATATGATATTAAAAATATGAAAAAATTAACTATAAAATCATGTGATGGTATCCATAACTATTAAGTTAAACTCAAATGAAAACATATATTAATCTAAAAATTAACGAACTCCGGATTCCCCAAATAAAATCACATACTCTTTTGATAAATAAAAAATTATAATAAAAATCATCAAGGATAACCTATATAACATTTTCATCAAAATATAAATCAATTTTCAAGGATATTAATATTGTACAACTGCCTTCATAAACTTCAATCATCCCTTGATCCAAACTAAACATTATCACATTATAATGAAATCACATTGCTTGGTTATAAATACCATTTATCATGTGGTTTGATATTTTTAATTAAAATATAATGTAGAACATATTTATAATGATTCATGATAATTTTATCCATAAAATAATTGATATAAAATGTCAAAAACATCATTTTAAACCCCCATTTATTTAAAAAATCAATTATTTCTCTTATATACTTGTAATGGTATAATGATTTCCATCTCTCATTGGATTATTCTATGGTGGTTTATTTTGACATTTTGTGGATTGGATAAAAACTATGTCGCATCAACATATTGTTAATGACTTGTAAATTTCTAGAATATCCATTACGCATACACTAATGATCATAATATCATTTTTCTTATCAATTGAATAAAAATAATTTTACATTTATAAAATTACCTTTGTGTTTCGTACACAAATATCACATAATTGAATATCCCAATTTCTCTTATCTCCTTGATCTATTTTTTTCAATCATCATCTTCTTCTCTTATATTCATTTAAATCTACAACACTTATAAAATTATTTCCTTATCCTAATATCAGATGAAATTATATAGTCATTTATCGAGAATTTTTTCAAGAGTAGTTATATTTTAAAGATTTGATTTATCCCATAAATTAAACTGTCAATCATATAATTAGGATTTCTTATTTTTTCCACAACATAACATGGTTACATAATTAATATATCTTTATATAATGAAAAATTGTACACTTATTTTTATTTTATACTGTAAATATTCCTAGGTATATCTCTTCACTATTCCCCATAGAATTTTTATTCGAATAAATTTACCATAAAATACTTTAAATATATGATCAATATTTCCTCATCATCATTAGTGTTTTGAAATAGTGGCCAACATTGATCTGCATCCCCTAAAAAATTATTAACATCCATGAAAACCATATCTGTTTCATTTCCTGAAGAAGAAAGAAATATAATTTCTAAGGTACAAATATATTATTATGAAAAAATAGATGCATGGATATAGTGAATAATGGATTGTTTTTTTTGATGAAATGGTTTAACATTGTTCGACTAGGTTATAGATAAATAGTTTGCTATATTATAAAATGTTTATTAGATATAACCTGACTCATCAAGACCAATATATTAAATTTTCCCCTATTACATATCTTACCTTAGTTTAATTATCATTCCATAGAGTTTATTCCCTACCTATATTAAAAGCAATGAAATAGTTTTTATTCCTCCATATATGGGAACTTTATAAATATTTAAATTCACATTATTATATCATAGATTTTTGTATAATTATATATATATTTTTAAAATAGATTAATAGTTAACTAAAGATGAAATATTTCTGAATAGATAATCAATAAATCATAAGTTTTGTTCATTTTAAAAACTATCAAATTAAAAATATTCACATATTAAATAACGAAATTTAAATTATATTTGAAATAACCATAGAATATTCTCAGGGAGTGTCAAACTAGGCATTTAGTAATGAAACAATCATTGTGGACCCGCATGAGAGTAATTATATACTCAAAAAACTCTTTTTAGGTTTTTAAACATAAAAGAATCTATTAAAAGAACACATCTATTTTTTGTTTTTAGAAATAGATCCATTAATATTAAAAAAATATAGTCTCTACCAAAATAATCATATTACATTTAACCAATATTATACTTAACACCAATTTTATACATAGGATTATTTTCCCAGATCCATGTTTTCCAAAATCTAATTAACATGGTTCCTAAAAAGTAGCATCTAATAAAAAAAATACTTGTACCATTGTAGAATAGAGAATGTGGTTTGTTTTTTATATTTGAAATAGATATGAGGAATTTCAAATCGAAGGAAAAATTATTTTATTTTTATTAATATTATATATATATACTAGAACCTCATATTACATTGAGAATCATAAAATAAAAAAGATAGTGAATGTAAATATTATGAAACCTTGAAGTCATTACAAGATTATAAGTTCGAATCAATATAAATTGAAAAAATAAGAGTGAGTTTAAAAAATGTACAACGTTTTTATATATGGGAATCTATCATAAGTAAATATAGAATAATCCTTATGGAAATGTAAATAAAATAATAACATTACAATTAATCAATAACAGGGGAATGGAGAATAATATAGAAGAAGTTAATGAAGATATATTGATTCCATATAAATACTACCCTAATATTGAAATTAATAGGTGAATATTATTCAAAATAATATCATTGAAATTAATTACATATTTCATAATGATGTGATGATTAATTTTAGACATAAAAAACATATCATCGATGACTCATACCAAGAAAAGTTAATCTATGGGTCCATATACACCAAGGACCCTTTGTTTATGTCCAACAACATTATTTGTCTCTAAGAACCAACCAATTAATCCAAGGTACTATAAATTATAGGACCCAACACCCAAAAAATGTTTCAAATAAATTTATTATACAAATTAACAACAAGAAATAATCAATATTGTTTAAAAATTAAAAACAATATGTATTGGAAGAACTAGATAACTATATTTCAATAATTTACCTAGAAAATATAAACCTAAAACATAAATAAATCTATTCTAGAAGGTATAATAAATTTTTATCATTATTAAATCATAATATTAAACAATAAATTTTGAGATATATGAATATACATAAAAATATCAAGGTAAAAGTTTCTGTGGGAAATAAAACATTTTACTTTAAAAACCACTATTTAAAATATATATTGTAACTCCCCAACCTATGATCACCTGAAGTAGGTTATTTATTAAATATAATTGGTATTATTATGGGGAAACAAATCTTAAAGGACCATATAGTTTATTAGTCTGGGAAATCCAGATAACATAAATAATACCAATAATACATTGGGAAAACAAAATAAAACATGCTAAACAATAATTTAAAGGAATTACATCCTTGAAAGATTAATAAATGTTCAATTTTTCATAATGTGGGGAGAGAAATAGAATAATGGTGAGATCAAATACTCGGTAAGAGTATGTGAAATAGAAGTAATAATCAACCTATATGAAATGGTAAATATCTTAGAACAATTTCTCTTTACAAAAATAGATAAGGCACAAATAATATGGAATGTAAGGAACTAAAAAATATTACATAAGTCAATAACATAGAATGAAATACTTCCATAAATACATCTATGATAAATATCATGGATAAATAATAATAGAAATTAAATGAGGGAAATACTTTATTTAAGGACGTCATGTCTCAGGAACATGAAAACCTATTACCTTCAAGACCATTCACAAGATGGTTTAAAATTAAGAAGAAAAACATATCTGGCCAACGTATTCATCTCATTAGAACCTATTTATGCATCAAGGGGCTATATAATGTCTACGATCTACCCTTCATTTCCAATCCAATTTTTTTTCTCATATTGAATAGTCAAAATAAATAATATACCTTGTCAAATAACCATATTGAATGAGAAATATTGATCTATCAATAATTCCCCGGAAGTAAATAATATAACATCCTAAAATTAATGATTTTCAATATATGACAAGTCAAAAGGTTTAATATACAGTGTATAAAAGGAACTAGGTGTATAACATTACAATATGCCTCAATGAAATGAAATAGTGACATAATACCTTACATTAAGTCTGATACTATCTGTATTTGTCTGAAACACCTTCATAATGGAATTATTAAATTATATTAGAATCAAAATAATATTTATAATGTCAACTATTATTCTTTGGTGACTTTATATTACCCATATATTAACAATTTGAAGTTAATGCAACATTTTGGGTAACAATCACTTCGTTTTATCGTACATGTTTTAACTTTTTATTCTTGATCATATTACTTATATCATTATTTAATTACTTCCAAAATGTATAATATGATTTATATATCATATATATTCCTAATATAAATATAAATAATAGATACTAGTACACCGTTCATGGAGACCGTTGGCCGTACATACGTTAGACCGTTGTTTTCTTTTCTTATTGTATTAATGGAAATAAGTGAATGAAATATATATATATATACATCAATATGTATATATATTTATTATTAAAGTAGAATCATTATTTCACATATTTCATAAATAATTATAATATATATCTTTATAATAATTCCTGGGTTGTGAACGTGGAATATGATTCTCAACGCGTCGTGGAGACTGTAAGTTGTACGTACACACGAGCTAAGATATCATTTCCTAAATAGATTTGTATTTAATATGAATTGTAAAGAAAAAATCATGTTATATTTATTACATATGTTATTCTTATTAATCATTTTACCAATCTAAATAACGTATATATGAAAAACAATTTAACCCACATTATAGAGATGGTAAGCCATATGTATGTACGCATTGTGATATATTTTTCAATGGTTGGGAAAAAGAGGAATACTGTTTTCCCATAATCATAAATACATATCTAAAAATAGTAGATTTTGGATTTTTTATTTTATTATGGAAAAAACTTAGTAAGAGTAAGTAGAAGAAGAAATTATCATTGATTGAAGGGATAAAATGATTACCTCTTCTTCGGATGTCTCTTTATTATTTTTATAAAAGGACTCGTTATATTGGATTTATTCCCAAAATATGAAAATTAAGATTATGTTAAGTATATTTGGAGGAGATTTGGGTAGGGTTTTTTTGATCCAATGTACTTTGTATGTATGAATAAGTCGAAAGAGTTGGTACCCTTTTATAAGAGGGAGGAGGGCACTTTAGGAAGGTATTGAAATATTATTTTGTTATAAATTTATTTTCATTTTAAAATGGTCCAAAAAATCATTTATATGGAATATAATATTATTTTTGGTCTAACACCTCTCAACCAATACATTTTAGCCAAGTTTAGTAAACAAAATTAAACATATCTTTTAATTCAACCCATAGTTAAAATCATTTACTCTTACCATGTCTTCTTTCACTTTCATAATATATGGTAACTATATTTACTATAAAATACCAAAGTAAACCTAAGTTGATCAATAATGACATTTTTAACATTATCTATGTCAGTTGAAAAAATCATTGATTTCTAGGATTTTTTTATCATTTAATAAAATATTATTAGTTTTAAAAAAAATCAATTTTTAAAATTTGACACTATTTATTAATTGATTTTTGTTAAAGTCAAAGTAAATGTATTACATCTAACCAAAGGTGTTAAAGAATAAGTCATATGTCAATGTCCTCCAAAAATATTATCTATGGCCTCAAAAAATTCAAATTTTCTTCCATTTAATATTTAAATAACATTTAATTGAATCATTAATTAATAAGGTAATCACTACATCATCATTGTTTCATAAATAAATTAATTTATTTAAAGCCCATATAAAAATTGTTTATGTAAAAGATACCTATTTATATTATATTTGAAATACATTAAATTAATTATTATAAAAAATAATTTTTACACCCATGCTAACATTGATATTCCCAATTAAAAAAAATGATGTCTATTTTATAAAATAATGTTTGTAAAATTCCAAAATATGGTTATTACTATTAATAAAATCTTTTTAAATGGAATCATTGAAACATCGTGGTGTGCTTGAACTCGGGATTGCATACAACACAAGCCATTGAATTATTTTAAAAGAAGCATATCATGGAAGCTTGGGGTGTTACATATTTTTTGAAAAATATTATAGAAAATGTTTTTATTGAATTAAACTTAATAAAAATTTAAATGATGATTCAAAATATTGATTGGTAATTAAGTTGATAAACGTTTTTCATGGAAAATATGTTAAATCAATCTATTTTTTAATTACATAAGAAAATTAAAAAAGAACCTCATTTTGTAATTGAAGGGAATATTCCTTTTAAAACATTTTTTAAAATTACAACATGGTTAATAATTTCATAAATATATCAAAGAATAATTTTTAATATATTCTTAAAACATTATAAAGAAAAATTTTAAATTTAAGAAATATATTATTGACATTGTGGAAATAAAATTTTGGGTTTTGTTAAAAAAATATTTTTTGTATCATGTTTATATAAATTATCGAAAATGAAATAATAATTTCTAAATTATAAAAATAACCATAAGAGAAAGAAATATAATTTGATAAATATAAAAAATTAATATAATTCCCACAATACTGACATTAATATAAACAATACCAAATAATGTTTAGATTTTAATATAAACCCTTACCTCATGTCTGACATCTTTCATATGTGTTCAAACCATCTGTATAATAAATATACTGTAATTATAAATTTTTTAATAAAACATACTAAAATATCTATTATTCCATATATTTTTTAGATATAACCTTTTATCACCCCTTCATTAAAAATATTTTATTAAAATCATTGTTATGGGAAATAACTACTTTTTATTTATGTTTTGGTTTGGTATTTTTGTCTTGGTAGATTGATTAAAGATCCATCATATGAAAAATATAAATCGTTATATAAATAAAATTTTAGTTAATTATTTATATCCTCATTTCCATCCACATAAATATTAATTCAGAACTGGATAAAAATGTTTTGTGAAGGTAGTATACCACTTGTATTCCCAAGCGTCGTTGTCCTATTACAATAGATTAGAATGTATGAAGGTAGAGACAATATTATAATTCATAAATAATATTTGTGTTATAAATATCAAATATATAGATATATATTCATTGAATATATATTTATAACTATTTTTGTAATTGGGTGATGAAAAATGAATTACATTTCTATGTGGAGATGGACTGTTGTACGTATCAAAGAGTGATGTTTTCACTTTTCATAGGATAGAAAAGTGATTGAAAATGGAAATAAAATAAAATCATAATAAAATATCAGTCTTTTTAAGATAATATATATTTTATTTTTGATGGTTTTAATATATTTATATTATGTTTTATAAGTGTAAAATTTGAAGGAGACGGTAAAGATGATTATAACTTTATTTAAATATCTCCTTTAAATCTTATCTTAATGTATACAAAGTTAGCATTTCAAGAATAATATAACATATCCAACATGTATATGTATTTTCATATGTGATTTATATAGGTTTTTCACTCAATTATAATTTCTAGTTGGTGCATAGAAAATAGGATATGTGATGCCATTTTCTCTCGAATGATAGAACACACAAGTAATTAATATAAATATTTAAATATAATAAATTAAATTTCAATTGAAACTGAACCAATGTGAACTTCATACATATACTAATATATTATATGGTCGAAATAACATAAAAAATGTATAGTTTTATGTTATATTTTTATAATTTTATTTTTGTTTAACCCATTTTTTACCTATTTTAAACATAACCTCGATAGTAACCTTTTTAGACTAAAAGGGTTATAATTTTAATGGAAAGAAAAAAATTGCGGCTAAATAGATGAAGAATAAATTTTAGAACTTTTCTTTTAATATTTTTCCTATTTCAAAAAATATATGAAATTTCAATAATTTTAATGGATATTATTTTTAATAAAATTTAAATATTGTCATTTTTGAAAATATTTATTAAATTTGGCTATGATGACATAAATATAAATATGTATTTAGAATATATTGATTTAAAAATATATATTAATTCATATAAATCTATAAATTTTTTGGTTAAACTATCCAGTCTCAAAAAATAATACCTTTTGAAATTTGAAAATAATATTTTATTTTGTAATAATTGTTTAAAGACTACATATCTATTACATAAGTATTTAATATAGT
This sequence comes from Viscum album, assembly GCA_963277665.1. Taxonomy (NCBI): domain Eukaryota; kingdom Viridiplantae; phylum Streptophyta; class Magnoliopsida; order Santalales; family Viscaceae; genus Viscum; species Viscum album. Next base: position 1,837,936,224 of record OY728125.1, read on the forward strand.
TATTCAATACATAAATATTAAGAACATGTTTTTTATGAAAAATTCTATATTCTATATAACCATTTATAAAAATTATTTCTCTGTTTTTATCCATCTAATATAATTATTTAGCTATTAAGTACATGAGAGTGACTTTTTATATTTATTATTTAGTTAAATTTTTAAAATTGTATTAATCAAAGAAATTTGGAACCATGCTGATCTTTATTCCATAAATTGATGTAAATAGATAGAATAAACCCATATAATAGGATAATTTTATGTTTCTCAGTTATTGTGAGACCTTACCTTATTATAGTAACAATATTTAACAAATTTTAACCTTATTGAGCTGAAAAAATGTGACATTGTAACAAATAATAATGAAAAAATAATAGGGACATATTTAACTAATATTAGAATCATGATTTGAAGTATAGAATCAATTTTTTGTGATTTAGTTCCATTAAGGTAAATAACTTATTTTAATATAAATACACAATGACAAACATTGTTTTATAAATATGCATTTTTAAGAATAAAATATGATTTTATACCATATTAAACCATAAAATTAATTCCCTGGAAATCAATTTAATTATTAATAACATATTTGAAATAATATTTCTTTAAAACAATATTAAAATAAAATGGATCATGTTACTTGTCTTTAAAAAAGTAAAACTTTTAATAATAATTAATATTTATCACTATAACATGAGAATAAATATTTTTTATAAAATATCAAAAAATAACATTAAGATAATTCTGACAAGATGATTAAAAAATTAGATAATTTGTAATAAAATTTGATTTTTCAATTATCTATTAATAAAATAAAATATTCCATCACAAAATAAAATTTAAATTATTTATATAGAAAAACAATATTGAAAAGAATGTAATTTCATTAAAAATATTGACTCCCTATATCCCAATAATTAATAATTACATTTCAGTTGAGTTTTTTCTTTATATATATATATATCATTATTAAATTACTCATATTCATACATTATAATTAATAACTTTGTTGTAATGATTATATTTAAATAATATCATTTTGTGGATCAATTATGTTATGTGTTGTGTATTATATAATTTATTAAAGATAAAGTTTTTTTTAAAATATTTAGGTGTTACATTTCCTAACAATATCATATGATGATATACTATATTAACAATTATCTACCTTCTCTTAAATAGGGTTATGTTCTTTAATGTATTTTTCCTAAATCTAATGCCCAAGGATTATACTAAACATTCTCAGATACCTAATATAACAAGGGAAAATCATATGAACAAGAGCCAGTGTCTATGTCATTAAGTCACTTAATTATACAAAGGATCAGGTTACCAAGGATCATTTAGTGTTGTAGTCTTTATGAAAAAAATACGAACAATTTTTCCATTTTCCATTAGAAAAAAATATAAAACAAATTAAAAGTAAATAATATACATCCTTCAAACTCATTAAATAACTTATTTAATATAGCCTAGTGAATGGAATAAACAATAAATGTTGATCTCATATTATTAATAATAGTTATGTAAAATTGAATATATCATATGTGAACAAGGATAAATCAATATTGTATTATTGATAAAAAAATTAATTATATAAAAAACTGGAGATCAATGAGAATCCATGGATAATATATGAAACAACTGGAAAATGAAAAACATAATTGATACTACTGAGAATGCATGATTTAGGATATTCATAATTGAAGCCTCTCAAAAAAAGATATCACGAATCATACCATCATAGAATCTAAACCAATACATAATTATTTATAAATGTTTAAGTTTATGTGAAATACACAAAAAATTTGGAATCCATTTTTTTACATGAGACCCAATACATCTTGGAGATTTATGGACACATTAACCACCTATTAGTTTTATGTCATATATATTCCTTTTATTTTTAATGATCGATATAATTCATTCTCGAAATTCTTTACAAGTCAAAAAATATTTTTATAGATTTAATAATATTGAAAATTTATATTTCATTATCATAATAAATCATTAAAATATATTAATTTTTTATAAATAATTCATATCCCTAATAACAGAAATGGGCGATGTCAGTGATGAAAATAACTTGAAATATAACCGAATCATTTCTGGAGGCAAATACCATTTCTATTTTCAAATAACATGACTAAAATATAAAATTATATATAATATTATGAAAAATATTTTCAATGGTAATAACTATGTAAAAATGTAATAAAAGCATCATATTTTAGAGTTTTCTATAGTAGAAAAATCTATTTATGAGGATTACATTAAAACAATAATTTTATTAATTATTTTTGTAAAAAGTACATAATTATGTAATTTAAATAAAAATTAATTTTAGATCATTTCATTGAAATTCAAAAATTAATAAAAGTTAATTTAATAAATATTTTGAGAATAGTAAAAATTTTGTAGAATTATTATTATTAAAAATATATACATGGATGAAACACTTTTGGAATAAATTATTAAAATATTGTTTTAAATGAAAGTCTCTTAAATTTTACATACATTTTTATTACTGATCCATGAATAGAATAAATAGAAAATAGAAATTTACCCCGGAAATATAGTTGTATAAAATTATTTTTTATGATATTAGGATTATAAAAACATCATAATAGAAATCCAATCATAAATACTCTCAAAATAAAATAATATTGTAAACAAATTCATTTTCCTCTTCGGTTAGCCTTTAATCAAAATTCCATCAAAAGAAATAAAATTATATATATCATTAAATACCATGAAAATAAATTGATCCATTATATAAAAATTCAACGGTATAGTACATACTCATTATAAAAAATTGATGAATATGGAATGTTTCTCACAAACAAAGTGAGATAAGAAACCCTTACCTCATGATTGAAAATTTTTATAAGTGATTTTCACCTCATTAATAATAAATTTATATTTATTATAAGAAAATAACCTAACCATATAAATTCTTATAATATAATAAATTGTCCACTTATAACATTTCAACACTTATATGTTGATAATTATTTATTAAAATCATCATTTATGACAGTTAATAGTCTCATTTTTCAAATAACATTCACTTTGATAGTTTCATTAATTTCATGATTAAAATGTACCCATCATGTTTATTATCATTATTATGATAAAAAAATTCATATATATTAAATATTCATATATTTTGTATCTATGTGTAGTATTCTGATACCCTGGTCAAGAAAATTGTTGCAAAGATTTGAAATTGCAAGAGCCACTTCCATTCAGTGGAAGAATAAATCTTATTAAGAATGTTTTATTGTCCATGCCAATGCATATTATTTCCTTCATTAAGGATCCTCTATCCATTATAACGCATTTGTAAAGGATCAAGAATACTTTTCTTTGGGATGAACATGTTGAGGGACACCAAAACTGGGAATCCTATGGTTGAATGTACAATATGGTTTTTTAGGGAGGAATCAGAATTAGAAACATCTTAGAAGTGATGCATGTTATGCTCGCCTAGGATGTGTAGGAAGGGCATTCTATATGGGGGAATTTTTCTCCACTATAGTATACTGATATCTTTGTGTCTCCAAATGGAAGGGTATCTGTCATGTGGTGAGCTATTATGCTGATCATTATAGAACATGTTAATCACATATGCTAGATTATAGGAAGGGGAGATAATATTCTTGAATCAAAATTGGATATGTGTGAAACCATTATTCCCAGGTTTCCCCCCCTATACATTTCTTTTATGAAAGTGATTCATCACCCCACTTTTACACAGGCTTTGTTCGATGCTAATTAGTAGAGAAATCTTGATCATATCTAGCTATCTGAGGTCATCTACTCCCATGACATCACTGGATAAGAAATATTTGATTTATTTGGGAAGAATATTAGTAGAGTGGTGGAACAATTGGATAAAATTGATGATTGGACAGATGTTCTCTAGTGAAATGATATATCGAGCAAATATTCTTTCTTAGTTTCGTGTGTTTTTAAAAATGAAATATCCACATATAATAATTTAAAGAGATTGGGTGTTCATTTTTTGTCTTGGATCTCATGATATATTGATCCTATAGAGGATTCCATTCATCATATGTTCTCTGAGGGACAATGAACAATATTTGTTTGGTGCACCTTCAGGAGTTTCACACACACTTCCTCCCAAAATTTATCAGCCACTATCATTCTAAACATTTGGTTTCAAGGGTCCATGACTAGACACACGGAAAGCCAATAAATAGTATATATCTAAGTGGTAAGGTTTTGGGGTATCTAGAAATAATGAAATATAGACCGATTTGTGGGAATGTCAATTTCATTTTTGGCCATCTCTATTAGGATTCAAAGCTTATTGATTGATTTGTGCCATACAATCAAGGACTAGGAACAAGCTCCTTCTCGGAGATCGATCTTGGGGAATAACCTGATCATGATTGCTCTGCCTAGAATCCTTATTGGTAGATGGTTTAAGTGGAATCATCCAATTTTTCTGAATAAATGTAATATCTATGGTTTGTGTTTCTCTGGAATCATGCGGGGAGGAGGTTTAGATCATGACAATAAATGATCTTCCTTCTTTTCATTCTTAGCCAACATTAGAACAAGATTTTCTATTTAGGATAAAGACAATTTGATACATTAATTCCTTGAATTGTGCAAGAGAAAAAAACATTTCCATTTCTATGATAGATGTAGACTCTTAGATGTTGTTTTAGTCTATTTCAGGCCACTACTCTACCCCATGGTCAATAATTGAACCCTGTTTGAAAAAGTAGAAAGTTGATACATGAAGGAATAGTAGTTTCCCACATGTAGTAGGATGGAAATAGAGAAATATACTATCTCTCACACAAAAGATACCATAGATGGTGATATATTGTGTTTTGATAACATAGGATCATTCCCATATGAATGTATGAACATTGTTAAAGGGGACGCACTTAGTCTGCACTCACCTAGGCCCCTATAACCCTGAATGTTCATAGTTTCCTATTTAGGGGGAACCATTTATTCAATAAAAATTTATTGAGGAATACATTTGGATCTAAATTTATTTATTTAAGATATGGTAATGGTATAATTATATATAATCTCAAAAAATAATATTTAACCAAGTTTTTTTCGATGTTTTAACACTTATTTGTTAGTTTTAATCCCCATAAACTCTTTCAAATACTAATTTGACCTCAATTTTTATATTATTTAGTAGTATTCGATATTAATATAAAAGGATAATTGAACGAAAACAATAAAAATATTTTTATTATAGACCATATATATTTTTAATGAAAAAATATTTTCATTTTTCATAAGTTTTTATTTTTTAATAAAATATTATTTAATGGAAGAAACTGTTACTTTTCTTTTATGGTCTATTCACTTAATTTGAAATTTAAAAATATTACCACAATAATTTAATTCAAATATAAACATTGAAAATGTCAATAAGATCTATATAAATAAATAATTCACTAAAATTAAATAATTTTAACACTGTTAAATCAATTAAATTATTTATTAACTACTTGAACAAGCACTATGTTGACATTGAGTATGAATTTATGTAATGTTTTCCATAATTAAAAATTAGAAATTAATTTTGTTAGTAAAAAATAATTTAACACTCAAATAATCTTTTATAACTAATATAACTACTTTTATCAATGTCAAATAATAGTATGGACATTAACTGAAAGCATGTGATATTTTTGACATTATCTTTTGCATAATATAAAGTAAATATTAAAATCAAGTTCATGTGGGAATAAATTGATATATTTTTCAATATTTACTATTATGGTAATGAAAACCTTATTAAATAAAATATTCACTATTTTTGATATATAGTTAAGCCTTATCATATAGTTATAAGATGGTTTTACCTATATTACCCTTACAATGATAACAAATATTTACTACTATTACCTTTCACAATGACCTAAAAAATAGCCATATATAAAAAATTTGATCATTATTATTCCAAATATTTAAATAAATTTTCAAAACTCCATTTCAATAAGTATTAGTGGGCAATTTTAACATACCTTTGTAACAAAATGGAAAATAGTTTTTAAAAAAAATGTTTCAAACCTAAAAATGAACATATTACAAAATCTAATTTAATTTGGATTGCATTATATCCAATTATATTACATATAATTAAATTAGATGTATGTTACTCGTATAAAAATGTCAAAAAAATAAATTTATTCTTAAATTAATTATTTTAGTGAAACTAAATTATAGTTTTATAAAAATAACAATTCATTATAATTCGTTCAAAAATAAATATTTTTAAAACATTTAACAAATTTCTCATTTTCAATTATTCACATTATGATTTAAGAAATTATATCCATTCCCTATAGTGATATTTATGGATATAATTGTAATGAATTGTAATGTCCACACATAAAATGAAAAAAAAATTGTAGATGAAGTCATATTTTTAGACTAAAATTTCAATAAATAAAATCAAATACTTATATATTATGTTTAATCAATATATATTCACTATATAAGAACATTAATAATTATTTAAATAATTATTTATTAATATCCATAATTTACATATTAATTTCTATGTAATAATGGAATCCTTAAATAAAATATTATTTTAATTTTCTATTTAAGATCACATATAAATAGAGAATTTTTAAGAAACCTATCAGGTATAAAATTTATTTAAACCAATATTTTTGGGTGTGAAAAACCCATATCCGATAATTAGTTTTTTGTTTCTGTTTTTTGAGGTCTTTCTGGTTTCTGATGATATGATCATGGTCTAATTAGTGGAATTATCTTTAGATCTCATTGGTTAGAATATGCCTATTCTAGATACTTTTACTTGATTAAATAGAAAATATTTAATTGCTATGATATGTTATAATTGTTCCCACATAGGGTTATGTTTTTCCAAAAATAATTGTGAAATGAAATGTCACAATCATCAATTTTGTTGAAAAATGAATTGATTCTTTAATTAGGGTGCTAAAATCGTAATGTAGGTAATGAAATAATGACGTTCTATTGTTTTGGGAAATTTGAAATCAATTTATTTGTCTAAATGATTCTTTTTTCTTTGAAATTTAAATAAAAAACCCCTAGTTTTTTGAAAAACATGTGGTTTCATTGTGAAAAATTGTATACCAGGGTATAAATGATGACAAGAGAAGAATTATTTATGAGGTTTTTGTCTATAGTTTATATAATATATTATTTTATTAAAACCAGTTGAACAAAAAAATGGGTTTTAGAATTTAATTTTTTTTACAAAAATGTCATTGAAATGAAATTCATAGTTGTGTTTTGGTATGGAAGTAATATGGATATCTTTACAATGAATTATGTTTTTTGAATATTAATATTATTTTAACTTAAAACTCACCTATGTGTTTGGAAATTATTTTATAAATTAAAGTGATAAATGATCCATATATACATTACCATCTTTTAATATAAATCATAGAAAAGATAGCTTATTATAATTTATCTTTATTTGGAAATTTTTACATGTGTACATTATGATTTTATATAAATAATGTTTATTATTGGTTATGAAGGAACTAAAGGTGAATCCATCCCTCAAGTGAAATTGGTTCCTCTCATTAAACATGGGGTGAGTCATTAAAATGGGTTAATTTAGTTATGATAATTAAATTGGAGATGAATCTATCCCATAGGAGAACACGAATGGCCTCTAATTTTGTGTAAAATAAGAAATGGTTCTTATTGATTTACCAAAAATGGTATATTACCCCATATGGGAGATGGGTTGTAAAATCACTGTGATGTTCATAAGGACACGATGACACTAGTTGGCGTAGCTATATATATCATTCATAACTATCATCAACGATCCCTAGATCATCATTTTTTTAAAATTTTAAATTATTTTTTTATAATTATTGTACTTGTAATCATTTTTCTTGGGAACAGCCTTAGGATCAATGTACATTAACATGTTATTTTTTGTACTTTCAAGTTTTTGATTAATAAACTATACTAACTACCTAAATGAGATATCATGGATCCTAGGTACCTGGGAATTTGTTAGTTTTTGGTTGGAGGTTATAGGATTACGAAATAATCCCATTTTATTAGGGAGATGACACCTTCAGATAGAGTATGGTTTATGGAATGAATAATTCCTCAAGATAGATTGGGTTTCTTTATATTTTAACATTATTTATTAAATTTTCATTCTTATATTTGATCCATCCTTGAAGGATTCATTAAGACATGAATGTGATACACTAGTTTTTATAAAATTGTAATGGATTGTTTATATAACCCTAGGATAACAAAAATCATAGGAAACATGAAAATTGAATTTGAATCCCATTTCCAAAGTATAATCTATATCTTTAGAACCCATCCATCACATAATAGATATATGATTATGTTGTCTCGTGACATTCCAAACCATGTGTTAAAATAAATTAAATCATAACATCGCAAATTATGTGTGTAACTTAAGTTGAAACAAAAATACCCTTTTAATAGGTGAAATATATTAACAAAATTATTTTTCATAGAAACAGAATTCTTATATCACCCATAGGTTTATGAATCCTGAACAGAAGATTATTTCCATCCCCCAACATTTTCCTATCCTCCTATATAATTTTTTAAAATAATAACACCAACAAAAGAGCCATTGATTCCACTCTTTAACATATCACTTTTTCCAACAACTAACACGTTCTTATAATGTTGGTTGTCACTATTTCTTAGGATCACTTCCTCATACACTAGTGTGTGTCACTCTATTTTTACTATATGAGAGGTTTTATGAGTATACTATAGGGAGAATATAACCTCTATTAAGATTAGATAATGTTTTAAAAATTGTAAAATAATTTAAATTAGGAAAAATAAATACAAAAAATGGTATCATGGGAGAGATAATAAAATAAATAAAACATTACAAGATTATACCAAATTTTTTATATTATACAAGTATTAATGAAACCTGAATGTATGGATAATATATTAGAATAAAAAGGAACAAATAATGTTGAACTATATAGAAACCATATCTAGTCTTAAGGTTTCATTAGTACCATTGTCAATACTCTATCATGATGTGTCATATACCACTCATGAAATGGGAACGGATCCTAAAACTATAACCTCCTGCCACAAACTGGCATATGCTCAGTCACCCATGTTCCATGGAAGCCCATATAGGGTGTTAGTACAAATCCTTAAACCACCACTAGAAATGTACCTAAAATAACATGTCCATGTACTTTTCTCTGGAGGTAGTGCTCAAGGAAAAGGATTAAAATTACAATATCTAAAAAACAATTTTGAAAAAATAAAACAAATTATGTTCCCATGATCTGTGATGACACCCAAAAATGATATATACCTAAAGAAACTAATATCATTGTGTCGTTATCAACATAACATTTATATTTCCAATTATTTTCCCATAAGGGTTAATATACCCATATCTAGTAAAATAATTAGCATTTAGTCATAACATACACATATTTAGATCCTAATAATTACCAACTAGGGGATTGATACACCTCTACTTTAATGATCGTAACCAAATCCACCTATTGAAATGATTCAATATAGGTTAAATGGGAGTAATAAATTTCTACAAAGGGAAAAATTCACCATTGATTCCGTAATAACAACTTATAAAAAGTCAGTTACATAAAATGAAAACATAAAAATGTTTACATTTTCGTATAACAGGAAATTAGAATAGGTTATTATTTCCATGATTCATGAGAATCATTTTCAATTAATATAATATAATTTATAATTTGCATTTATAAAACAATTGATACCACATAGTGGTTATTTAATTTAAGAATATATATTTAAACACAAAAAACATCATTCATTCCAATGAAATCCACACAACATTCATTGACAATATACAACAATGAATTTAATTTCCAAAACCAACCTCAAAAAATTTTAATTTCGAAAAAGCAATATCATATGGTTTAAGCCCTTTTCATAAAACATGATATTTCAAAACATATATACAAACTCATCATAAATAATTATTTCCATTTCATCACATTTTACCATGATATACAATTTTTCATAATGAAACAACATGATTTCAAAAATACTAGGTGATATTTTGTTAAATTTTTAAAAAATCATCATTTATCAAATAAAATTGATTTCAAATTTCCCAAAAAAATAAAAAAGACATCCTTTTACAATCCAAATTACCATTTCAATGTAAATATTCAATAATCAATTAGTTTTTCACCAAAATTTATGATTATGTCATTCCATTTCACAATAATTCGTTTAAAAACCTAAAACCATGAGGTAAAAATTATAAAATGTCATGAAAAATCAATATTTTATATGTAAGCAAATATAAGTATCTAGAATAGGGATATTCTGACCAAATAAAACCCAATATAAAACCTCTAGTTAATTACATTATCATATCATTAGAATCCAAAAAGACCACCCAACAGATAAACAATAAACTAATTTTATACTATAGTTTTTTAAAACCCAAAAAAATTAATTAATTTTAATATTATACATTATAGTTTTCAAAATAATAAAAATCTAGCTTTTTTTGATCTTCAATAAATAATAATAATAATAATGTTTTCAAATGCTTCTATTATTACTTATAAAATAATTTGCAATTTATTAATATCAATAACAAATTTTTAAATTTATTTGTAATGTTTTTCAATATTGAATATACATTGATTAAAAATAATAAATAATTACTAAATTTCAGTCATGAAAATTTATGCGAAAAATAAATTGTTTACTAGATTATTTATTTTTTCAATTTTTTGAGGTCCTTATATTTAATTTCTACTATACAATTAAATTTTAGTTTTATGAATGAAAATTATTATTCAAAATCAGAACATGAATAATACCATATGTTAAATTTTTGGAATTTTTATAAAAAAAATTATTTTTTTGAACAGTAATATTTTGTGATTTTTATAAAAATATAATATATTTTAACTAAAATAATTATTTTAAGATTAAAATTATGTTTTAGATTATTTTTTCAAATAATATATTCCCCATTTAATTAAATATAACATAATTGGTTATAATGGAATCATCATTCAATTAGATTTTGGAATATGATCAATATTAAACTAAATATTATTTTCCCAAAACATGTTTTCTATTTTAATAAATAATCATGTTTAAATTGACCTCTGAATCATTTATAAATACAGTTTTGAAAATATAATTAAACATTTGGAATCATAAGGTTTGAATTTTTCAAATAGGGCCTCATTATTTTAGGTCATTATGAAATGTAACTCTAGTGAATATTCGTTAATTGGTACGGGTAAAATAAGTAATATAGTGTTAAAAATATATGATAAGGATTAAAAATATACCTAAAATTGTGAATATTTTTTTGATAGGTTTTTCTTACCATAAAAATTAAATATTTCAAAATCCTCTAATTTCTTACAACATGTTATTGATTTTAACATTTATATTATGTTATGTAAAGTATAATGTCAAGAATGTCACACACATTCATTTATTATCTATAATATTATTTTATATGGATAAAAATAGTTCAATTATATATAAATTTGTTATTATTTTTATAAAACCATAGGGTAATAAAAAAACATATTACGTATGAAATTAGAATCCAAATCCCATAAAGTAGTGGTTTTTAACACCATTTGAATTTTAATGGTATTTCGTAAGATTTTTTTTGAAGAAAAGATAAGTAAATATGGATGAAAATTGTTTTTATTTTCTTTATCTAATTATAAATTCAATAAAATTTATATGTCAACCCCATGATTATATATTTCTAATTCTTGTGTTGTGTTATAAACTTTTCTACGGAATATTTATGTTTCTAATAATTCTTGAGTTTTAAGTATCCCTTGTTTTGACTTGATACATACCCTATGATGGTGGTGGGATTTTTGGTGTTTACTTTTGACCATATGATTGTTAGATTAGGAAAATGGAGAGAATGAAATTTGTGAAACCCATATTTATGAGTGGTTTTATACACAGTAGATACTTAACAAATTTTTTATTATTGGTTTTGTGATGAGAATTCTTACTAAGTAATTTTTTTCTAATCCACTAGTGGGAAATAAAATTTGGACCCATACTTGTTTGTGAGAACATTTGGTTTGAGTGTTTATAATTGGGATTTCATGTTAATTTTACACTAGATTGTGTGTTATCCTATGAACAATTTTGTTTAGTGAGGCCATGGTCGATGGTCTAGGTCAGATGACATAGTGACTACATTGAGGTGATTCTGATTATTAGGTTATTTCATTGAAATATCAATGGGTAATCTATGGTAGTGTTATCCCATTATTGAGAATTCATTTTAATATTTAAATAAATTTTATATTCTTACACATATTATAATAGTACATTATCTGTGTTGTGTAGTGTTGATGTAGTTTCAGATTATCAATCATTTTTATTGATCCTTGTGACTTGGATAGTTTTCAACGGTATGAGATTTTAGTGTTTTTCATATAATTATGGATTTTATTTCAATGCATGGTTGAATTACATATAATTTCACTTTATTCTTAAAACAACACATAATATGATTGGGGGTCATATTCTAAAAATTTATATCTGAAAGGTGTTAGACCTCCATTTTTAATGTGAAAATTTTATATGTTGTTGGTTGGTAAAAGAGATATTCTAAAAGCATGATTTGTTTCTTAGTTTGTAATGTGATCATAGGAATGGGGAACATTAACTGTAAGTATTATTAGTATAGGTCAATTATAATGGAACTTGATACCCTTGGATTAAATAAATTTTATTTTTTTAATATTAACATCGATTGGGTTACTATATAATAGAGTAATCATTCACTGTGCATATTTGTCTTTGATCAGGTGACAGTCCATTGGTGGATTTTTTGTTAATCATAATGGTTTGGGGAAAGGTAATTTTATATTATAGTTTTAGTCCCAAATGGATTTTTATTCATGAGTTATTTCCCAATATAGTGATAGGTCTATGACAGGTTTTTTATCGGTCCCTAATTGGGTAAGGTGAAAGAGATTTGGTGGATGCTTATAGATAAGTAAACCAGATAATTTCTATTAGTTGTGAGATCCCAATGTTAATATGGTATGTTAATGGATGGATTGAGATTTCATGGAGTCATTGATCTATGATTGACCCTTGATACTGAGGTCATGAGTTAATAGGTGAGTGTAGCTCACAAGGAGGGGAATGAAATCCATTGAAATAAAATACATTTAGGGTGTTCTCTAGAAGAGGTATATAGTGAATCCCTGTAATGGAGAGAGAACCATTTGTTGAGTAATAGTCTGACCCTTTTTGTGAGATTGTTTTTTTGAAAATGGTGGTGATGTTCTTGTGAATCTAGTCTTGGTGAATTTTTGGTGTGTTGTTCAAAGAACAATGGTGTGATTCAGATATCCATGTACGAGAAATATTTTTAGTTAATTATATAACATGGGTAAGGAGGTTAGGATGTTGATTTGGTGGGGTGAAAACATGGGCTCCCCTATAGAAGATTGTTTTATGTCAGTCTGGGGCAAGTGACCGTCATGTTAATATCATTATTTTTTTATAGAACTAGTCAGTAGATTAAAACAACAATAAAATGGTACATGGTTAGTTTCAATGCAATATGGTTTACATTTGGAGATATAGAGTATAATTCATAGGACATGACCATTTTATTCATTAAATATATAGTAGGCTCAGGGTGTAATGGTGTGATCCAAGAATAGTACAATGTGGTGGAGTATTTGAGATGTATAGTGATAATGGTGAATTGGATGAGTGGATAACAATCCAAGCATGAAATTTAATTTATGGAATAGGATTTTGATTATCATGTAATGGTTATCATGGGATTACTATAATGATTATGGAATGATACATTATAAATTTAATTGGGAATTAGTGGTTGAATCAACGGTTTCTTGGGATAAGTCTACCAGAGGAGGTCAAAATTTCATTCCACTAAAAATTATAACATAGAGATTTGATAACCACATTAGGTATTCCATTTTGGTTACAACAATGAAATTTACAAAGTGGGTTGGTGATTTTTATGGAGGGTCCAACTTATGTGGGTTGTACATGGATGGTAATGGAACATTGATTTAGGATTTCAATTCAACATAAGTACATGAAATGTAATTAAATTGCCTCTTTAGTGTATGTTTAGGTGTTTTTAAAAAGAAATGTAAATGGGTGAATTTTTAAAACCCCATCTTGGTGATTTAGTGATAAACTCAATTGATGGGAGGAGCAATTCATCCGAACTTTCTTTCTTGAGCTATGACCAATAGTTCAAAGAATAAATGGACTATGTGATTTTATAAAAATATTACAATTTCATTGTGTAAATGATAATAATTAAAGAATATATTTTTATTTTGGAATTTAATTATATAAATGACACATTTTTTTTAAATAGATAACTTGCTTCTTGTGAGATGCATTCTGGAATCATGTTAGGACTTTAGGAATGGAATAAAAGTTTTAGAATAGAATTAGATAACTATAGTAGGATTATGGATATTATAGTATGACCTCAAAAATAGCACATGGATGATAAAATTTATGGATAGGTGATTATATTTTTATTATACTTATAATTTTTTTACTTTTAATAGGGTATTTGAAGATTGATTTGATGGAGGGGCGGGATTTTGAAGCTAACATCAGAATAAAATGATGACATTTCATACCTTTTAAGTGATGTATTTTAATCAATAAATAAGAAATAAAGTGTTGTTAGAGGATTCATGGGTGTGAATAAGGAATTTTAGATATATTTGGGATAACAACATGTTACTATAGTCCACAACTATGTTTGTTGACAACAAACAATTAGATAGTGATTTATTAGATGTTCTTAACATGCTGGAAAAATATTCATTTGAATTATACTAACCATCTCTTGATAGTCTCGGGATTCATTTAAGTTATTATTTCTTCTTATTTTTCATTATTTTTGTGTGTCTTGTAACTAGGGTGTATTTGGGTGGAAGTTTGGGAATTTTATTGATGGATGTACAATGCAGAGTTGGAGCACATTTCAACCAAACTGTTTAACACAGCCAAGCAGATTGTATGACCCCAAATAGAGGGGATTCACATGTTGGGTTCCCATTTATTTCAAACTATGCACCTTTATTTGAGAAACCAAGCACCTATTATGATAGGAACATGGTTAAGGTCCACAGTTAGGTGAAACTATTCCCCTTGAGAAACAAACTCTGTGTACGAGATTATAATCCCCCAAAAATTATTTTTAATATTTACAAAGCACCAATTTTAACAACTATTCTACCATAACTATTCATCTAGTTCCTTTTAAATATTTTGGAGACTCGTAGATAGATTCCAAGCCACTATAATCTCATTTATTGACAACATGAAGCTTAGATTTAAGATCGTCAACCCTCCAAATAAGGGGATCCTTTCTAGTGCGGTTTCCTTTCTATTTCTTATTCTTCATCCATCCATTGAAGTATTTTTATTCCTTATTTATAGATAGATATATATCAAATATTTTTGAACTATAGTTATGATTATTGGATCTTGATTTTTTGATCTTGATTTGAGGTTTCAGATCCATATCTAGTTTTACTTAATTGATTCTCACAAATTGAGGATTTCCATTTGATTATGGTTCGTCAATGAATTGAGGTAGGTGGTAAATTTTTCCAATCCCATAGTCATGATTTCAATTAAATGTATATATTAATATAATTTTTTATAAGTAGAAAGTTAAATTCTTATATTGAATTAATTAATTTTGTAAAATAATTAATTTCTATATTTTGAATCTGGGATAATTAATTTTTTCATTAATTAAGAGTATATTGGGTTGTGGGATTTGTGGAATAAAAAATATTGATTAAATTTAGATAATTAATTATTAAATTAATTTTATAGTTATTGAGTTATTTTTTAGGATAAATAACACTTTTATTAATTGTTGTTTATTGGGATTGAGGAAATTAATTAATTAATTGTTGAGTCAATTAAAGGGATTGAGGTGACTAATTTAATGTTGAATTAATAAATGGGATTTATGTTATTAATGAATTGTTGAATCCATTAATGGGATTTAAAAGATGATCTAATTACTGAATTTTAATTTGGATGGAGATGATTAATTTAGTATTTAGTATATTAATGGGACTGTAATGTTTAATTATTTCCTAAGTTAACTAATAGGATTATGATGTCAAATTAATTTATGAGTAAATTTATGGTATTATGGTGATGAAATATTTGTTGAGTTAATTGATGGGATTTTTATGATTAACTAATTGTAGAATTATTAATCATATTGAGATGATTAATTAATTATTAAATTAATTAAAATGAATTATGGGCCGAGTTAATTTAAAAATTATTTTAAGGAATTAATGTGAAAAACTAATTGTTAAATTAGTAATGTGGTTGATAAGATAAATTAATTTTTTAGTTAATTAATCGGATAAGGATGATTAATTAATATTTGAGTTAACTAATGGGATTTATGTGGTTAATTAATTATTATGTTAATAAATGAAATTATATTTAAATGATGAATGGTAACAGAGGAATTCAATTTTTACCTTTAAATAATGAATGGTAACAATGATATTAATATGGGTTGTGGAAATAATGAATGGAAACAATGAAATTCATATGTGATATTGAAATGATGAAAGGTGATAACAACATTTAGATGTGAAGTGATACAATGAATGGTAAGAGTGGAATTCATATGTTATTTGAGATAAATAATGGTAATAATGAAACTATGAGATATGATATGCATAAGGGATAATTCAAACATTGGGATGGGCCAAAGAAGCTTTTGAGGTACAGGTTCCCTTAGGATCTTATGGGTTTATATGGTTAAATAATGAATAATTCAATATGTGAAAATTGTTATATTATTTATATTATTTAGTATATATACAACATTATGTATTATTTGACTAGATTTTGATTTAGGAATGATTAGTTTTTTCCTATTGAGTTTTACTCACACCCTACTCAGGCTTCCTGATTGATACCGAAATAGATTTCATGGTTATAAGATATAATATAAGAAAGTGACCTCTATGAGATAGTTGAGAAGAAATAAAACAAGGATGAGGGAACCATATGTGGTTGAGGACACACTTTGTAGTTCTCAGTGTATTTAATTTTGAGTTTCATTTTGACACTTGACAAGTATATTGGCATGGAATATCTACCGTGCATTACTAATACTGTATTTCCCAATTTTGGTCATCATGTGATACTATAATTTTCATGGTTATGTAATATCTATTGGTTATTATTATTTATTTCTTCTATTGAGATACATTTATAAATAGAGTATAGTCTCCCCAATATCAATATTAAACCTTCACTATAAGTAGGAAACATATAGAACATAGGGATTCATGTTTGATGTAATGTGACCGACTGACTCAGGTCACCGATGTGTCACACCAAGGTTGGGAAGTTATAAAGTTGTGTTAGAAGAGTTTTCTTTTATTTTTTGTTTTATTTTACAATTTTGTAATGGTATATAAGAGAATAAAAATATCCAAGACATAGTTAAGATATAATTCATGGTAGTAGCTAACCAAGGTATGGGAGAGAACCCAAGTACACATGGTGGGATTGTTTTTATTATTGTTTTCTGTTACAGTTGAATATTATTTCAAATTGGCTGATTCACATGTTTTGTGATGTGATTATTGTTTCATAGATTTGTTGTTATTTTACTCATGGCCAAATAAATAATGAGATTTGTTTTAGCATGCATATTTCTAGGAACTCAGGTATGTTTTTTATATGGAACCAATGGGAAAATGGGTTCTTGGTAAGTTGTTGAACATGAAACATTTATCCATGATTTTGAAATTGAGATGAAAATGAGCCTAACATGAAATTAAGAATTGTGAAATAATTAAATATTAGAATAAATGGGCGTCTAATGAGAAACTTGAATAATAAGAATGAGTTTACCAATTTTTACCATCACGTAGATGTTGTATGGTTATGTGAAGCGATATCACCTTAGTTTTTACCATGTTGCAGAGTTTGTGGAAAATACACATCATTATATGTTGTTATTTATTCTTATATAAATGAGTTATATTAGTATTAGGTGTCAAGAGACATGTGTTCTTAATTATAGTGATATGCCTCCCTGACGACACTTGTTGGGAAGACGACATGAGGAAATCACAGGGGATGATCTACTAGAAGTAGTGACCAAGGCACCGATATTGTGGGGAGAGGAAAATGAGATATTCTTCAGTAGATAATTTCGTATTACATGAATTTCTTAGGAAGAGACTCAGGGCGGGAGGTGAAGATTATGTCTAACATTACCTGGGAGTTTTATTTTCATAACCCTCTAACTTATACTAGAGAGGGTGGACCTGAGGTAGTAATGGTTTTAATGGTTTCCATCCAAACTATACATGATCATTCAGATACTTTGGATTAGAAGAAAGTTGTTTCGGATACTTCTATACTACAAGGATCAAAAAAGAATTGGTGGGATGCCTAAGAATAGACTTGGTAGGATGATGGTATGTTATAGAAGCAATTTATAGAGATGTTCTTGCAACACCTTTATCTAGAGACACCAAGGTAGGAGAGGCCATTTGAATTCATGAGGAAGACATAGGGGTGTATGTCCTTGAAGGACCATGTAAGATTCTATATTGATTTGTGGTGAATTTATCCAAAATCAGTAGAGGATGATAAGAGTACAATGAAATGTTTTTCATATGGGCCTAAATTTTAGATTATGTCCCATGTTTACCTCTGTTGGTTAAAAAAGTTTATTGAGGTAGTGTATCGGGTTCTCCTAGCATAGGGAATCCTAAAGGAGACCCCCAGTGCATGAATGGTGGTCTTTGCTGGATGATTAGGAGGTAGGACTTCTAATAGTGGGATGTGTTAGTTTGAGAATGTTTTCATGGGTGATAATAAGATCGGACTAGTGGAATGGTCAGTCACATATTACATTACATAGATTGTCTTTCATCTGTGTGGAAGGCATAGACACTACGGTCGACATTGTTCCAAACACAAATAGAGCACAAATATAGTGGTATTTTGGGACATATAAAGAAGTTTTTTAGGAACCTAAAACATATGGTTAGTGATGAGGGATCTATATAGAACCAATGTCCAATAATGGAATATTATTCCTCATATCTGTTGATAGATGAAGTTTTTTTCATGACCCATCCCTCGGGGCCCGTGCCGTGACTAACCCAAGCCCACCTTCCATAGGCCAGGGGCCGGTGGCTAACACCAAAGGCGTAATTATCTCGAACTATCAAGGCATTGACTTTAAAACTTGTAAATACACAACAAAGATCACATCAATATACGAAATCATGTAAACTAAATAGTAAACAGAGTAAGTACAGTAATAAAAAGAGGGCCAGAATACAATCCCGACGAGAAAGTACAGGGAAAACTGGAAAGTACAAGATGGATGATGGGTGAAAAACAGATCCTAGATCATCCACCATGATTCCTACCTAAAGGGTAGGTACAGATCACCTCATCAGCACTCCATGTCCACCTGTCTCCTCTGCATACCGACAAGTCGTATAGTACACCTTTGTGTACTATCCATTCCTCATACTCTCAGCCTCAGTCAGCAATGTCTGTCGTCTACATCCCACACAACAAGGTGTGGGCATAGCCTATGCTGGGGTGAGTATAAAAATACTCATGTGCGACCCTAAGACCCTCAAGGTCTCATAAAATCCACCAAGGTTAAACAACATAGTATGAAAATAACAGATAACTATAATTATGTATTTTCCCATATATATTCTTAAGTTATCAAGTAATCTATCTCAAACATGTAGAAACACATAGTTTATGACTTATCTCATACCAGTAAAACCATAGGTATGATAGTAGAGATGATTAGTTATTTCTAATGAATCATATTACTCCGTTAAGAGGATTTGTTATTGAACTGCATAGATTCACTAGAAGCTGACCCACATAAGATCGCTAGGAGCTGACCCACACAGGATTGCTAGAGCTGACCGACAAAGGATCGCTAAGAGTTGACCCACAAAGGATCTCAAGACCTGACCCACATTGGATTTCTAGTAGTTCACCCACACAAAATTTCAGGAGATGACCCGCAAAATATTGCTGGGAGCTCACCCCCACTGGGTCACTGGGAGCTGAACCACAGAAGATTGCTTAGAGCTAACCCACATAGGATCGTTGGAGAAGACCCAGAAAGGATCACTCTAAGATGACCATCACATGATATCTAGGAACTGACCCACATAGGATCATTTGGAGATGGCCCACACAGGATCTCTCGGAGCTGACCTGCACAAGACGCTAGGACATGACCCGCACAGGTTCTCTAGGAGCACTCTTCTAGTCACAGCAAACTACTGGGTTTCTGCACTAGGCTTGCTCTTTTCCAGGAGAGTCCACTCCCGAAGCCACTAGTCAATTCTCCAACTGCCACAATGTCCCACGAAGAAGTATCGTAAAGGTTCTCCATGTCATAGGGGTCTCAACGCAACATACAGTGCGTTAATAGGATGCCCGGTCAGTGAGTTATTACCATTTTAGTCCTGGGGGCTCTGTTGGATTCGTTCGGGATCCAACATGACCGCACCCCATCATAATCCGAAACTATATTGGTGTATAATCAAAGGGATTGTCTCAAACTGAGGTTTCTACTGCCACTGACAGTTCATCAAACGGATGTGTGGTGCCAAAGTTATGGTAAAAAGAATATAAATGGGTTATAGTGGACCCGGGTCTGGTCCCACCCAGTCGCACCGACTTGGCCAGACCCAACCTGGGCTAACCCGGTTTGGGTCGAGCCTACTTGACCTGTTGAGTCCGGCCCATCCTGTTGTGCAGCTCGGCCCATTTGGTTCGGCCCGACCCGCTGGGCGGCCCAGCCTGCTGGTTCTAGCCTGGCATGCCGTGAGGGGCCATAGAGGGCCGCGAGCGGCCACAAGGCCATGGACGGTGCTGCAAGGGTGTGAGGATGTGGGGCAGCTCAGCCGAGACAGTTTTATTGGAAGGGTGGCGTCTTGGCCTGGATGGCAGTGGCGACTCGGACGATAGTGAGGAATCGGCCCTGACGGTGGCGGCGGCTTGGGTGGTCATGACGAATCAGATCAGACGGCGGCGGCGGTGACTCGACATAGACAGCGGTGGTGGATCAGCCTAGAGGCGGCGGTTCGTACAGTGGCGATGACTCGGGTCGGCTCGGATACAGACGGCGTAAAGCGGTGGAGGCCACGGGGTGGCGAAGGCCGCAGGGCGGCGGTGGGAGCGAACTGCGGAGCGCCACGGGTCGCAAAAGCCGAGGGGTTGCGGGGCATTGGGCCAGCGATGGCGGCTGGTTTAGCCAGCCTCTATCTTCATTTATCGTCATAGTGTAAGCCACATTATTCCATCATGAAGAACACAATAAGAAATAACTGTGGAGGGGTCGGGCCATTTTTGTTTTGCATGAACCCTCTATTTTAGAGTGGTAGAAAACAACTCAACAAAAATAGGAATCAAGAATGAAAAACTCCACAATTCCCCAGCAATGATTATTCCAAACCCATAGAAAAAAACACTCTCTCTTTGTTTATAAAAGAATAACATGGGATGTATAATCCTGCGTAAATATCCCCTACCTCCTTTGATTTTTTAATGAAGATCTTGAGGGAGGAGACAGCGTCATAGGGGAAGGGAATACAATCGTCGATTGAAGATGTACCACATTGGAGGATGTTTCGAGGAAGAAAGTTTAAGTTGAGGTCGATGTTCTTCATTGGAATTCTTCGTTGGAGAGCATTCTCCCAAGTTCTCCAATGCTCTCTCTTTTGACAAGCCTTTTCTCCAATTCCTCCAAAATGAGAAGGTAGCCCAAGATAATAGATTATGATATCTATTATTTAGTTTGTTGGCACAAAATTCTAATTGGCTATATTAATTAACTAGGTTGGCATACATTAATGTATTGTGTTGGCACAATTAATATGGAGGAAGCTCAAGAGCCTCCTCTATATTAAAGATGGAGTTGAATGGTTTCTCCCACATTATGAGGGGAGTTGAAGAGGTTTTAGCCTCGGGTGGTTCCCACCACCATAACCTCTCATGGGAGGTTAGGCTCGGGTGGTCCCTACCACTAGAACCTATCATGGGAGGTTTAAGTGAAGTGGTCCCCACTTCTCAACTTCCAAATGGGAAAAATAAAAAATAAAAGCTAAAAAAAATTTATTTTTATATTATTCTTTCATGAATATGTAAAAAAGTTGACTTCCACCCTCGACCTACTACGGTCTAGGTGAAGGTATTCATAAGTGAATACTGGCACTGCGAGTTCAACAGTGCCCTCATATTTCAATTTTGAGCACCGGTTCAAAATTTCGAAAAACTCGCTCGTTCATTTACTGAACGTACCTGAAAAAAGTTCATAAAATCATTCCGGGCACACTGAACCTTGGAATCAAGAACCATAATTTTTTTCATACTCGTAAAATTTTCATATATTAAAAAAATTTACATGGAAAATATGGTTCTTTACATTCTCCCCACCTCGGGGCTTTACGTCCCTATAAGACACAACTCAAACTAAGGAAACAAGTGGGGGTACTGAGCATGCATCTGAGACTCCCGCTACCATGTGCACTCCTGGAGATTCCCGTGCTGTCAGATAATGTGCACCAGAGGTATCAACCATCCATGAAGTACTCACTCTTATCCAAAATCAATCTCTACAGGAACCTCCGTAAAAGTCACCCCATCATCGACGTCTAGCTCTCCATGGTCGATGATGTGGGAAGGGTCATGATCGTATATCCTTAGCTGGGATATGTGGAAGATGTTGTCCACCTAGTGCAATTGAGGTGGAAGAGCTAAGCAGTAAGCCACCTCACCAACTCTACTGAGGACCTAGAAGGGTCCAATGAATCTTGTAGATAACTTTCCGCTACACCCAAATCTCTGTAAACCTCATCGAGGTGAGACTCGTAGAAAGAGGTGGTAGCCATCCTTGAACACCGCAGGTCTTTGTCTCTTGTCGGCATACAGCTTATTCCAGCTCTGTGTAGTCTTCATCCATTCCAGGCTGATCCACACTTTTTATGTGGTAGCTCATACCATCTCTGGTCCCACTAGTGCTGACTCTCTTGGGTTAGTCCAACACAAAGGTGATATGCAAGGTCGCCCATAAAATGCCTCGAAAGGTGTCTCCCCAATAGTGGAGTGATAGATATTGCTTTACGCAAACTCCACAAAATTCAAGTGATCCTCCTAGCTACGACTGATGTCGAGGACACAAGCATGCAGCATGTCCTCGAGGGTCTGAATGGTTCGCTCAGTCTGACCTTCCATCTTAGGATGGAAGGCGGTGCTCAAACAAAGCTGCGTCCCGAAAGCCTCATACAACCCCTTCCATAGGTGGGAAGTTAAATGTGCATCCCTATCGAAGACAATCGTCAAGGGTACTCCATGTAGTTGTACAATCTTTTGCACATAGTGGCATCCCAAGCTCTCTATTGAACCCTCCTCTCTGATCGGTAAGAAGTGGGCCGACTTGCTGAGTCTGTTGACAATCACACAAATCGTGTCAGGACCCCAAGATGTACGTGGAAGAACAAAATCAAGTCATGACCCCTATATATTTAATATTTATTTATAATTTCATAAACCTCATTATATTCATTTTATTAAATATCTATTTTTATAATTATTAACTATATGAATCATACATTTTGGCTGATTTACAATGCGGTATAAGAGTTCTTTAACCAATTTCCATTCATTGGGACAAACTTACTCTTATTTGATTATGCCATTCAATGATTATGGGTGGGAAATTTTTTTAATGTTTTAATATTAATTAATATTTGTTCAGTTGTTTTTAGTGAATATTTTAATCTCACATTAATTATATGTTATTTATGAATTATTTTCCTTTTAAAATTATATTTTTAAATTTATCTTTAAAATAGCATTTTATTCCAATTCGATGTTTCTTATATTTTTTAATTTTTTTTTTCTATAATATAATATTATATTAATGTCATTTTTACTAATATTTTAGTTATAAAAAATAAATTTAATATTTTTTTCATTTTTTATACAAGCTTAATTATGTGTAATTAAATAAAAATATGAATGTAATGTTTGTGTAACTCATATTAAATGAGATATTTTTCCATTATCATGATTTGTTAATGAGTAGAAGAATACATTTTAATAATACAAGTTTATTCTCAAAGAAAATTTTTTCCTTTTATAATTACATGGTATTAATAAAATGTTTCCAAAAAAGAAAGGTTATTTTCCTTCAAGAATTATTTCTAGTGTTCTGTAAAAATTATTTTGAATCTAATTTAAAATTATTTGAAATTACTTATGATTTGTCAGGGCTAATATTCAATGAAATAAACCTTATTCCATTTATGGATGGTTTATTTTTATGATTGAAAAATATTTATAAAAACTATTTCTTTTCTATTGGTTATGCTGTGATGAAATGTTTATGAAACCGATTTCATTTCTTGGGTTCACATATGATTAATGATTTTGTTATTTATTTAATTTTTTTATTGGTGGGACAAATATTTCCCTCCAATTTATTGGATAATTTTGGATAAACTATGATTATATATGTTATTCATGAATATGTTTACATGTTCATAGTGTTATGTGTGATCCTGATTACATGTTCAGGATTTTATTCGTGAACCTAATTACAAGTTCATAATGTATTTGTGTCAACGTGATTACATATCCACAATGTTATGTGTGAACCCTATTACATGTTGAATTAGTATTTTGTGAACTATATTACATGTTCACAATGTAATTTGTGAAAATTATTACATGTTTAAAATGATATACACAGACTGGGTTGCATGTCCATAAGTTTATACAGGGGCCTGATTTAATTTTATTCACTTAATGAGTGAACTAGTCTCTATTTACCCATGTTAACAATGTTATATGTTTGTGTGTTTTCAAAAATTATTTATTTTATTCCATATTATACTCTTACGATTCATGTCATATGAATTTTTTTATTTATTTTGTGATTCAAGATTTTGATTTTCAATATGGAAGGTATTATTTTAAAATTTTATTCTCATACTCTCACACACTTATGATCATGTGATTCTTACAAATCTCCCATTTTTACTCGTACTGAACTTTTGATATCACCCTTCTTAGGATGTCCTTTCCCCATGTTATCAGGAATATGTTAAATGAAAATTTTATAGAAGTATTATAGAGTGGTGATGTTGATGATTTATTATGAATGATCATAATAGTGGGATATAATGTTGATCTATATGAGATAGTTGTTTATAGTCCCATGTTTGGAAGAGTTTTTCCAAAATCATTAAAACTCTAAACGTAAATGACCCACAAGTATGTAATTGATCTAATATGTTATTTGGATGTTTTTAGTTTTGTTGGATGAAAATTGGGTAACATTGTTTTTTTATAAAAGTTTGAAATGTTATTTTTAATTTTTAATAACTATATATGAAATTTAGGATTATTGGATCTTATAGGTTTTATCTAAGAAGGGTTTAGAATAAATTGTATATTAGGGTTTTTTATTTCATGTTATTACTAAGAGATATGGATATAATCATGGGATAATAATTTTTAGGTTTATTGTATGTCCAATGTATTATAAACCCATTTGAGGTGACAATTTATGAAATTTTATGCTGATAAATCGTATTTTTGGAGACATTCCTTTTTGTGGTAATTATATTTTATTATATATTTAATGAAAAATGAATGATTTGATATAACATTTGAGATTTAAAAATATTAATGGTAAATTTTATGATACTTATAACATTAATAAAATTTTATATAGAGTACATAAATAATATTTTAGGAAATAGAAAACCCATAGGATGTGTGAAAACAAATCACATCTATCAAGGTGGTTGGAATTGAACCCACAACTGAAGGAAGAAAATGGTTAATTGCATACCATTATCCTACATGGTATCTTGTAATGTATAGAAATATTAACTATTATTTAAAATATCATTCCGTTAATGGTTATGTTCAATTTTGGAACATATCTTTTCAAGATAAATGTAAAAAATTAAAATATTTTGGTGATTACATGATTAATTTTATTTCATAAGATGTCCAAAATTTTTGTTAACCTGTATAATTAAGGTAAATATATTTCTATGGGATTTTATTTGAGGAATAAAGGATTATTTTTATTTTGTAATCATGTATGATTTTATTGTATGGAGAGTAATGTTAACTATGGAAATGGAGAGAATGTCTTAGTGATTATGTGATTTAGGAAATTTCATTTTTCTATGAGTCATTAATATTGATTGATGTTATTTAAAGATAAACATTATAATTTATCTTGGAAGACAATGTGATCAAACCCTTCTACTTTTGGGCTTTCAACATTAGTATTGAATAGTATTGGGGAATTATTCCGATAGATATTTATAAAAAGATGTATGTTTAACTATAGAAATTACTAATATATTTTTTAGATGAAATTAGTTTTTCAACATATTACTATTGATTCATTTTAAAATATATTATATTTTTATAACCGTTTATGTTTTCTAAGACTAAATATGTGTAGAATTGATATTTAACCTTTTTTGGTTGTTGTGATCAATATAAGTTGACTTTTATGCTTTTGGTATAAAACATTTATCATTAATAATCATCATTTGGATAAAAGATGAGGAAGAACTTATCAGTATCAAGTAAGTAGTTTCTTTTTGTTCATTTTATAGAAAGAAAAAAATTCCAAATTTTTTAAAATATAATTATGAAAAATGTTTTATCCATTTATTTTAATGAATGAAATTTTAACCCATTACATTTTCATTGTTTTCTGATTGTTATCTTTCCCATTATCATGTTCTCTATCACATTCTATTTTTCCTTGATAGTTTATTTCTTCTGAATTTTCCATGTTCTCAAACATGGGAATATAGTATGTGTTATCTCAAGTGACCATTTTACACCCCTTTATTTCATTTTAATAGGATATATTATTGATCCATTTTAAAATGTAGGTTTCCCACCATGGTATTTTAAAATATCCACCATAGATTTCTTATGTTCAACATAAAATTTGTGAGGATGAAATTTCATAATATTATTGATCATATCGGGATGGTTTCTTATTAATTGGTACCTCCACTGATCCTCCCTCAAGTTCATGATGTGTGACATGTAACTCTCATGAGGACATACATACATTATCCTTTACATGTATTAATATCAGAGATCATACCTATAGAGAATGACATTTCTTATGAGGAATGACATATAGAGATTATTGATCAGATAGAGAAATTCTCTTGAAACAAGAAAACTCACTTGGTCATATTATTGTAGAGAAACCCCTAGTTTGAGAAATCTACAAGGTGAACATAGAATATACAACATGGAATAGAGTATGGATATTTTCCAACCCTTTAAAAAATCTTGTTCTATTCCCTCTCTTAATATTTACTGTATATGAGGTGAGGTTGAGAGTTATAACTGAGTGGATGAAAATAGTATCGTGTTTTATAGTGTAAAGACCCATAAATTTTGTGGAATGTTTTTTCTAAAATACATGGGAATATTTCGAGTCCGCGAAAACTGACGACGCATGATTCTGAGGCCTGGTGTTCCCATAATCAATTTCTGAAGTTTTTTTCAGGTACATTTATTAAATGTATGGGCATGGTTTTATAACTTTTGAACCGTTGCTCATAATTGAAATCCAAGGGCACTGTTGAACTTGCAGCCCCGATATTTGCTAAAGAAGACTTTCACCTTGATTATAGTTGGTTGAGTATAAAAGTTAGTTTTTTTTGTTTTCATGGAAAGTAATAAAATAAAGTAAGCTTCACTTTATTTTTTTGGGCCTCCATGTGGGTGTTTGGTGGTTTAAACCTCCTCATGGAAGTTGAAGGTGGGACCACCACACCATAACCTCCCACAAGAGGTTATGGTGGTGTGGCCCACCTGAATCTAACCTCCCGTGAGAGGTTATGATGTAGAGACCAAATGAGGCTAAAACCTCCTATTGATGGAGGAGGGTAAAACCTATCAACTCTCCCTCATTAAGGGGGGAGTGCCTCTTGACCTCCCCTTTAATTAATTGGTGCCAACTCCCCTAATTAATTTATGCCAACAATCTTGAATTAATTAGTTGGATCCATTTAATTTATTTCACCATTTTGAATATTGTGCCATCAAATTAAAAAGATATCACAATATTTTATTATTTTTGTTTGGAATTGCTCTTGGTGGAATGTTGGGAGAAGAGGGAGAAACACTCACCAAAGAACAAAGAAAAAGAAAGAACTAAGAATGAAGAATACCGACCTTCGTTGACTTCCTTCCTCAGATCCTACTGATATGGGACATCTTCAACTGACCAACCCTTCGCATCATCGTCAACAAGCCGACATAGCTCGGGTTTGGAAGTGTGCGACGGACGTGATGAACAAAAAACAACTTTGTCTTCTTCTCGTGACTTCTTCGTCGACGAGCAATGATCAATGGAAGGGGTTAATTTTGTGTAGATTTTGTTTTATTTTTTCACTTTTTCGGATTGGATAGGAATCATTGCATGGTTGTAAAACAATTTTTGTTCATCTTTATTACTCTTTGATGATCCATGTGTTACCACTCTAAACGCGGAGGCTGTGGGAAAATCTAACATGTCCTGCCCCTTCGCCGTTCTTTTTTGCATTGTTTCTCAGAATGGAGAAGACGCGACATTGAAGGAGACAATGGCACATGCAAAGGTCATGCATCCTGTGGCATCAGAGAACCGCACCACCCCAACTGCGTTCTAGTGCCACGACCGAGCCAGCTCCACGGGCTGAATTGCTGTCGGCCTCCTATGTGCCCCAGCCGAACCATGCCGGTCCACACCGCGCCAAACCGCACCAGCCTGAACAGTGCTGGCCCAACCTCCTGGCCTGCCAAACGCGAGCCGGCTTGTCCGCACCCTGCCCGGCTGACCGTCAGCTCACCGGGCGCCCTACCTGGCTGCCCGCCGACCTTCCTGGCACCCTACCCAGAGGCCCCCACGCCCGCCCTGCGCCCTGCCCGGCCATGTGCTCACCATGCTGCACCCTACCCAATTGCTCGGCCTCATGAACCGGCATGCGGCCCCCCTTTGTGGTTCCTTAGCCAAACCGGCCCGGCCGCGCCCTCCGTGATGAGCTGCGATGGGCCACGCCCTCGTGACGCTCTAGGCCAAACCTTCCTCGAGCTCGGGCCGAACTGTAACACCCCGAGATTATATAAGATATATTCTTTTTAATTTCATCCATATCTTCTGTTTTACACTACACCAAGATTATTTTGTGCTATGCACAACACTGTATTAGCTTACAGAGTATGCAACACTATTCTTGGATCGTGTTAAAAACAATTTCAAGGTTGTTTGATAGTAATTATTCAACGCAACATTGATTTTATATATACATATATATTAAACTTATAAAAGAAATATGGTTGGATTTTTTTATACACAACAACAAAGGAGTCTTGTACTACATGCAACCCTGACATGTCTTGTGTTACACGCAATTGCGACCTTCCTTGATAGCGTGTGTTGTACGCAATACCAGGTTTCACTAAACAACGATATATTATTGTATTATTATTGTGAACTAGCTGGTATGAATTGTTTTAACTCAAATTTGAATTTTATAACAGTATTACTCATCCTACACATTTTCTAGAACATGTTATAAGAACAAAATAAATTTGTTCGGGTAAAATAAGTATTTTTCAAAAAATGCGGTTTTCCGCCTGTTGATGGAGCACCCACATTAAATCTAGTTTTTGACATTTTTATAAGTTAAATTCGACAAAATAAAATTCTTATTTGGAATTAGGATATTAAAATTTACTTTGGATAAATTTTTCATATTATTCTGATAACTTTTATATTTTAATGAATAGTAAAAACACGATATATTTTAATTAAAAACAACTTTTTTCATTGTAATAATTTATATGGTTAAATTATAATATCTAATGGTTTTAAAGAATAAATAGAATATATTTTTACAATTTAATATAATTTATGTCATTATCATTTATTTTAAACTGAATTCATAGGTAAAATCATTTCAATCTTTTGCAATGTTTTAACTTTTAAAACTCGTTTTATTAATAGCGGGATTAAATTTAAATTAATTTTTGAAACTTCTGTGTTTTGAATTAGGAAAAATTTATTCCATATTTGGAATCAGTAGGTCCATATTTTGTTGATATGCAATTTTTTATTTTTGGGCACTATCAATAGTAACTACGGTAAAGTGTATTTACCATAGTTAAAGCTAAATTGGGTAATTGAGGATAAATATAATATTATCAAATTACCCTAACATTTGACATAATATAATTGAATGATTATATTTCGTCCTATGACATATTTTGGTTGAAATGGAATCCATTGGAACCCACATGTATTTGATTATGACCTTTAGTTTATTTTATTTTAAGGAATGTGAAATATCTCTCACTAAAACTTTAATAATTAAAGTATTTTTAATATAAGGATATACAGAATATAAATTCGGTTATAAATACTCATTTGAAAGATAAAATATTTTTATTTATTATGGTAATTTATTTTAAATTTTTAAGTGTTATTTAATTATCTTTTTATCTTATACATTAATGATGCAGAAATTATGTATTTAGTTAAAAATCAATAATATATTTTTTACTGAAATAGTAATGCATATCAAAAGGCCCAAAAATCTGACCAAAGCATAATGGTAGTATATATATAAAACCTACTCATCCACTGACTAGATAGTTTTCCATTTGGATCCTTATAAAGGTGATTATGACACTTATATTATTTTAATTTAAATGATTCCAAAGTTGTCACCTTCATAATTTAATTTATATATAACAATTTACATGCTGTGATTTTAAGATGGTAATTCGAGTAAAAGTATTATTATGAAATATATGAGGTTTATCTTTATCATAGTATTTTATTTTTAATATTTATCCAACAAATAGGTATATAAAATAATTATACAGAAATGATGTACTAATGATTTTATTAAGAGATATACCAAATAAATGGTTTTAAAAATATTAAAATAAATATTATACAAACTATTTAATGTTCTCCACGAATTTTCTAGACAAATTTGACATGTTATTAATATATTAAATATTTTTGTTTGAATAGTTCCATTTTATGTATATTATTAAAATTAAAATAAACGAATAATGTCAAAAATGACACTATTGTTATTTTATAAAAATAACATATTATAAAATTGTTTAAAAATCCCAAAAAATATTTTAAAATTATAAATTGAAATTTATATGATCTAAATTTTCAGTAATTATCCAATTATGGACAATTTAGAAGACATAAGTAATTATTTATAACAATTTAAAAATGGGAATCTTATTACCAAAAATAAAATTAAAAATATTAAATAGGGTTAAATCATGTTGACAAAGTTTAAAATAAATTTCCAACATGTGTAAATTTTATTGGTTGATGATATTACAACCCAATATCATCTAATCTTCTGATTTGAGTCATTTTGGAGGTTTTTATGTTGGGATTGAATTTATTATAAATTAATATTTCTTATAATTCCAAAGGTGCCCCTCTCCTCCCTTGTAAAAGGGAACCTCCCCCCTCTCATATTTACACCACTTTCCGCATTCAAAATCTTCCAACACCTATCAATTTACCTTCTCAACTTCCCTATAAATATTCTAGTGGTCCTTGTCTTCTTTAAAGACCAATCTTAGTGCCCTAAGAGGAGGTTTCAAAGAGGCATGTCGAAGAAGAGGTAATACCTGTTACTGATTCTTCCAAATTTATTTGTTCTTCTTCATCTTCTTCATTATTTGTTTCATTATGAAGTAATAACATCAGTATCACTCATATACTGATATGTTATTATGTAAATTAAACAACCCTATTTAACCTTCTATCTATCATAAGGAAAACAAAATCACCGCGCGTGCGTACGTGCGGAATACCGTCTCCACGACGTGGTGTAATATGTTTTCCACCACCACCTTACTTGGATGGGTATAATGGTGTAAATAAATTACTATGTAAGATTATTATAATGTTATAATGATTCTGAAATATTATACAAACACTTCAATACAATTCCATGATCATTGGAATGATATCATCATTCGTGCGTACGTAAAGACTACCATCTCCATGAACACGATGAGATTCATTTTCCATGATTAACCATTCAAATATGATAATAAAGTATATATAATAAATAATAGTGAAATATATTACATAATAATGATACTGTATTTATGGAAAAATATGTTTCATTTACATAATTCCATTTAATTCAATAAGGAAACGAAAACAACGTTCATGCGTACGTACGGCCTACCGTCTCCATGAACAGGTTATTTATTTCCCTTTATAGATCTATTATGTATATTTAGAATATATATTATATATAAATCATTTTTTATATTCTGTAATTGTGCAATCACGATCTAATTAATCATATTAATAATTAAAAGTCAAAACACGGATGATAAATGAAAAGATTTTACCCAAAACGCTACTTTAACATGAATTTACAAAAGAACGGGTAATATAAAGTAATAAGTTAACCATATATGATATCATAAAAATGAATATGATTCTGTAATAATTCAATTTCCTTATTTAAATCATAATACAGGAGGTTTGGATACATACGAAGCATATCAGACCTAAGGTAAGGGATAATGTTGCAATCTCAATTGTTTTCTATCCGAATTTTCTTATACATAAGTATTTAATGGGGTTATATTTATCATCCATGTACAAGTTTTATAAAAATGTTATCTTGTATGTTTAAATTCCTTTTTACCCATTTTTTACTTTCACTACATGGTATGTAAGGAATCTTTCTTTTTTTACCATACGAGGTACTTTTTTACTTTTCCGGCAAAAGTACGAGAAGAATGTTTTT
This sequence comes from Viscum album, assembly GCA_963277665.1. Lineage (NCBI taxonomy): Eukaryota > Viridiplantae > Streptophyta > Magnoliopsida > Santalales > Viscaceae > Viscum > Viscum album. The sequence continues at coordinate 1,837,969,211 of OY728125.1, forward strand.
TTAACTTATACGGCATGAACTGATTTTTACGGTTTTACAACGCCTTATTTTCATGAAGCTTAATCTACAAGATTTCATGAATATTTTCAAAAAAATCCTTTTCTTTTAAAATTTGAATGGCATTTTGTTAAAAGAAAAGTATTTTGACGAAGAAAGGATATTTTTCTCAAGAATTCATTTCAAGTATTTTATCAAAACCATTTTCCATCTAAGATGGCATTATTTCATATGTGTATGTTTTAAGTATAATGTCTCAGTGATTTACATTGTTTTACTATTCTTATGATGAAATGATATCCTTTTTTTGTATGGATTATGATACGATGGGATGATGTTAATGAAACCCATTTTATACTTTGGGTAATGATGAATGATTTATGTCCATGTTGTGGAAAATTTAAGAATGATTTCATTATGAGAAGGGTGGGACCTATATATCACTCTAATGCATTGGGTAACGATTTATATCTCATTAGATAGACATGGATGGAACAGAAAATTAATGCAGTTCAGTGATACAGGACTGGAACGAGGTGTGAACTTGATTCAGAAAGGGACTTTGTCCACTAAAATGGTTTTGCCAGTAATGCCTTGGCTACTATAGAAATCATTACATGTGAATAATGGTTTCCACTATTACATGTTTTATTCCCATGCTATTCTATCATGATTGATGTTCCTTTATGATATATGCCTTACATACTTCCATGATTTATGTCTTTGCTCATAATTTAGATGTTTAGATTTTATGTTCATGTTTTTTTATTCAAATGTTTATGGATTGTTTTATGTTCTCTTTGTTTACCCTTACTGAGAATTTGAGCTCACCCTTTTTTTGTTTTCTTTTTCCCATTATATAATGAAAGGTTTTAGGTAAGAAAACAAAAAGGGGAAGATCTTGATGGGATATGTTGAAGATCTTTCACCATGATTAGAAGATTACGTTCTGAGTTTCCAAAGACACTAAACTACAACAGTCTCTGGGTGTCAGTTTTTGTCATGTATTAAGTATTCCACAAAAGTAAAGTAATGTCCATGTATGTCACGATTTGGGTCTCTACAATTGGTATCAGAGCGAAGGTTTAGTTATCCTTGGGAAACTAGGATGCGATAACTTTAGTGAAATCCCTAGAGATATTTCTAAGTTATGTCTAGGGATGTCCCTAAGGATAAGTATACGTATAGTTTATAATCCTAGAATTATGGTTACGATCTAATAATTTAACCTAAGATGTTAGATATTGATGGTAATCCCCCTAGATTATGATTTGTGCCTCTCACACTATTCTTTTTCGGTTTTAGAAAATGGATGGAAACAGGAAGATTCATGATAATGGAGGATATGATGGACAATGGAATGATATTTTTCATTAGAAACCAAATTAAATGGGATTTGGAAGTCCAAATATTGTTATTATGCCTAATCAGAAATCTCATAATATGATCAATAATCTCAACTTTGGTAAGTTTCCTGACCCAGCTAATAATAGAAATATGGAGTTTCATGATGATCATAGAGGAAAGAAAGTTCAATTTCTCTCATTTAAATCATGTGGGAAGAGGCATCAAGGGGAATGTTTCAAAGGAACTGGAAGATGCTTTGGGTGCAGAAAAGAATGACACAAATCTAGTAAGTGCATAGAAAAAGGTTCAGTTAACACCATGTATTAGGATAATGGTATTTCTACGACATCAACAATGATTAGATGTTTTAAATGTTGAATGTATGGGCATTATGGAAACCAATTCCCTAAGGGAAAATCTCAGGATGAGAATCATCATTGTCATATGGGTGGTATTTATGTGGATGATGATGATTAGACTACAAATTATATAAGAGATAAAAGAAGTGTTGAAGCTTGGTCAATGGTTTTAGAAGGTAGTGGAATTATTGTATGTTTATCAAGAGTTATGTTGTATAGGTAATTTAATGGTACTAGGGAATAAAGAAACATCTACGGATTATTACACTATTGTTTTTTCTAAAGTATTTGAAAGTATATTTTGAATGGTTATGGTAACCATGAAAGGTTAATCAGATATTTTTGGAATGAAGTTGATATTCCCATAATGAAAGGATAAAGAGAAAATGAAATTTTGATAGTATTCATGAGATCATGACTGATATAAGGACAAGGTGATATCATGGATTGATTATAAAGAAATTTTGGGAATTTTTTATGTAGAATGTGTTAACTTTTGACAGAATTCATGTTTTTTCTAAGGTTCTATGGCAATTAATGTTTCAAAAGAATACATGATTAAGGTATTCACATGTTTGGAATATGACCATCAAGATATATCTTATGATATTTGGTAGAAAAATGATGGCATTCACATGTTTGGTATACGACCTCTCTAGTAATCATTTTCTTTATACTATGAGATTGGATAGATGTATTTTAGATAAGCCTGAAGATTGTAATGGATTATGTTGGACATAATATAGATTTATTTAAGGATAAAACTTGTTTTTAGATATTATTTCTGGAATGTTATAGTTTTAGAAAAAGGTCAACCCATAGGACAAGTGACAAACTGTCGCTTTAGACAAGGTTGTGGGAATAGAACCCAAAACTAAAGTGCGGAAAGCCTTTATCACCTACCACTGGCATACATTAAGTCCCTGGTTAGTAAAAACTAGTTTTATTTTATTAGGCGCTATGATAGATGAAGTATAAGTCCATTTTTGAATTGATATAAGATTAATCTCACCAAAGATAGACTTATTTATATAACTATTGCTAACCATTTGTTTGAGAAAGATGGAATGACCCATCATTCTATCACATCATCTGCTAACACTTCACAAATGCAAATTCAACTTCATTTCTTTATGATATGAAGTGGAAATTGTTCAAGGCACGAACAACGGTGATATTATTTTGAAATAAAGTAAGTATTTCTTCTAATTCAAATTATTCAACTTTAGGGAAATGATATTTAAATCCAAAAATGTTGTCTAGTGCCCTTATATCTGATGAATCAGATGCTACCATAGATCATAACAAATTTATGGCTTTGTGATTATTGGATTTTTCGTAGCCATGTTCTCTACCACTCTCAATCAGAACTTGATGGTTAGATTTCTCTTCCATATCCATATTTTCACCTATGTTGTCCTATGTGGAAACCCAGTGTTGAGTTACTTTGGGTGACCGTTATGATTCTAAATTCCCTTTTTAAAATTAAGTTTTAGTATTCCTTTTTATGATGTGGGTGTCTATTAAAACTTTCGAGTAGTAAACCATTTATAACTCCGATGAATTTCAAGGGAGAAATTCAATTTAAGGGGGGTAGAATGTAACACCCGGAGATTTTATAAGACATATTATTTTTAATTTCTTTCATATCTTCTGATGTACGCTACACCATAATTATGTTGCACTATACGGAACACCGTATTAGCTTGCAGTATACGCAACACTAATCTTGGATCATGTTAAAAATAATTACATGTTTGTTTGATAGTAACTATTCAACGAAACATTGAGTGTATATATACATATATATTCAATTTATAAATTAAATATGGTTGTATTTTTTTATATGCAACATGAAAGGAGTCTTTCACTACATGCAACACTGACGTGGTTTTCATTACACGCAATCGCGACCTTCCTTGATAGCGTGTGTTGTTCGCAATGTCAGGTTTCACAAAACAATGATATATTATTATAATATTTTTATAAAGTAGCCTTTATGAATAATTTTAACTAAATTTTGAATTTAATAACATTATTATTCATCTTACACATTTTCTAGAACATGGTATAAGAAAAAAATAAATTTTTCGGGTAAAATAAGTTTTTTTCCAAAAATGCAGTTTTCCACCTTTTGATGGCGCACCCAATTTAAATATAGTTTTGAAATGTTTATAAGTTAAATTTGAAAAAATAAAATTCTTCTTTGGAATCAGGATATTAAAATTTACTTTGGATAAAATTTTCATATTATTTTGATAACATTCATATTTTAATAAATAGTAAAAACACGCAATATTTTAATTAAAAACAACTTTTTTGATCGTAATTCTTTATATTGTTAAATTATAATATTGAATGGTTTTAAAGAATAAATAGAATATATTTTTACAATTTAATATAATTTATTTCATTAGCATTTATTTTACATTGAATTCATAGGTAAAATCATTTCAATCTTTTGTAATGTTTTAACTTTTTAAACTCATTTTTTTAATAGCAGGATTAATTTTAAATTAAATAATACAAATTATATGTTTTTAATTAGGAAAAATGGATTCCACATTTGGAATCAGTAGATCCAAATTATGTTAACATGCAACTTTTTATTTTTGGGCATAATGAATAGTAACTAGCTTAAATTTTATTTACCATAGTTAAAGGTAAATCGGGTAATTGAGGGTAAATATAATATTATAAAATTACCCTCAAACTTGTCTTAATATAATTGGATGATTATATTTTGTCTTATGACATATTTTGGTCGCAATTGAATCCATTGGAACCCACATGTATTTGATTATGAACTTTAGTTTATTTTATTTAAAGGAAAGTGAAATATCTCTCACTAAAACTTCAATAATTAAAATATTTTTAATATAAGGATATACAAAATATAAATTCGGTTATAAATACTCATTTTAAAGCTAAAATATTTGTCTTTATAATTTTAAAAAGTTTATAATATTTAAGTGTTATTTAAATACCTAATTATCTTATACATTAATGATGCAGAAATTATTTATTTAGTGACAAATCAATAATATAGTATTTTCTGAAATAGTAATGCATATCAAAAGGCCCAAAAATCTGACCAAAACATAATGGTAGTATATATATAAAACCTAATAATCCACTGACTGAATAGTTGACCATTTGGATCATTAGAAAGGTGATAATGAAACTTATATTATTTTATTTTAAATGATTCCAAAGTTGTCACCTTCATAATTTAATATATATAACAATTTACATTCTGTGATTTAATGATGGTAAATTCGAGTAAATGTATTATAATGAAATATATGAAGTTCATATTCATCATAGGATTATATTTTTATTTTTTATACAACAAATAAGTATATTAAATAATTATATAGGAATGATGTAGTAATGATTTTATTAAGAGATAAACCAAATAAATGGATTTAAAAATACTAAAATAAATATTATATGAACTATTTAATATTCTACACTAATTTTCTAGACATATTTTACATTTTAGGAATCTATTAAATATTTTGGATAGAATATATCCTCTGTTTGGATTTTATTAAAATTAAAATAAATGAATAGTGTCAAAATTGACACTATTGTTATTTTATAAAAATAACATATTATAAAATTGTTTAAAAATAAAAGAAAATATTAAAAATTATATACTAAAATTTATATAGTCTAATATTTCATAAATTATCCAATTATGGACAATTCACAACACATAAGTAATTATTTTTCACAATTTAAAAATTAGAATCTTTTTACAACAAATAAAATTAAATAGATTAAATAAAGATAAAACATGTTGATAGTGTTTAAAATAAATCCCCAACTTGTAAAATTTTATTTTTTGTTGATATTACATTCATATATCATTTAATATTTGTATTTGAGTCATTTTTGAGGTTTTTAAGTGGGTTTGGAATTTATTATAAATTAATATTTCTTATAATTCCAAAGGTGTCCCTCTCCTCCCTTATAAAATGGAACCTCCCCACACTAATATTTACACCAATTTGAGCCTTCAAGCTCGACCAAACCCAGAGAATTTCCCTTCTCAACATATATATAAATATTCTAGAGGTCCTGGTCTTTTTCAAAGACCAATCTTAGTGCCCTAAGATGAGGTTTCAAAGAGGCGTGTTGAAGAAGAGGTAATACACGTTACCGATTCATTCAAATTTATTTCTTCTTCTTATTCTTCTTCATTAGTTGTTTCATTATGAAGTAATAACATCAGTATCAATTATATATTGATATGTTATTATATATATGAAACAACCCTATTTCACCATCTATCCATCCTACAATAAAGGAAATCACCGTGCGTGTGTACGTACGGAATACCGTCTCCACGCTGTGGTGTAATCTGTTTTCCACCACCACCTTACTTGGATGTGTATAGTGGTGTAAAAAAATAACTATATATGATTATTGTAAAGTTTTAATTATTCTGAAATATTATACAAACAATTCAACACAAGTACATGATCATTGGAATGATATAATCTTTCGTGTGTACGTACGGACTACCGTCTCCACAAACACGATGAGATTCATTTTCGATGAATAACCATTCAAGTATGCTTATAAAGTATATATATAATAAATAATAGTGAAAATATTACATAAAAATAATACTGGATTTACGAACATATATGTTTCTTTTACTTAATTCCATTTAATTCAATAAGGAAATGAAAATAGCATCCATGCGTACGTACGGCCTACCGTCTCCATGAAAGGTGTATTTATTTCCCTTTATTAGTATATTATGTATATTATGAATACATATTATATTTAAATCATGTTTTATATTATATAATTATGTAATCTTGATATAAGTAATCATATTAATAATTATATTTCAAAACACATACGATAAATGAAACAATTTTACCCAAAACGCTACTTTAACATGAATTTACACAAGAACATGTAATATAAAGTCATAAGTGATCCATATATGATATAATAACAATGAATATGATTCTGAAATAATTCAATGAAAATATTTAAATTATTATACAGGATTTTTGGATACATACGAAGCATGTCAGACCTAAGGTAAGGGATATTGTTGCAATCTCAATTGTTTTCTATCCGAGTTTTCTTATACGTAAGTATTTACTGGTGTTATATTTATCATCCATGTAAAAGTTTTATAAAAATGTTTTCATGTATGTTTAAAGTCTTTTTTACCCATTTTTGACTTTTACTACATGGTATTTAAGTAATCTTTCTTTTGTTTACCATATGATGTACTTTTTGACATTTCTGGAAAAAGTACGAGAAGAATGATTTTGTTATACTAATACGGCATGAAAGGATTTTTACGGTTTTACAACGCCTTATTTTCATGAAGAATACTGTACAATATTTCGTGACTATATTAAAAGAAATCCTTTTCTTTTAAAATATGAATGGAATTTTGTCAAAAGAAAATCATTTTGAAGAATAAAGGATATTTTCCTCAAGAATTCATTTCACGTGTTTTATCAAAACAATTTTCCATCTAAGATTACATTATTTCATATGTGTATGTTTCATGTATAATGTGTCTATTATTTACATTGTTTCAATTTCCTTATGATGAAATGATATCCATTTTTTTGTATGGATTATGTAATGATGGGAAGATGTTTATGAAACCCATTTTATAATTTGGGTAATGATGAATGATTTATGTTCATGTTGTGGCACAAGTAAGATTGATTTCATTATGAGATGGGTAGAACCTATATCTCCCACCAATGCATTGGGTAAAGATTTATATCTCATGAGATAGACATGGCTGGAACGGTAAGTTAATCTGGTTCAGTGTTACAAGACTGGAACGAGGACTGAACTCGATTCAGAAAGGGACTTTGTCCACTAAGATGGTCTTAGTAGCAATGCCTTGGATACTATGGAAATCATAACATGTGAATAATGGCTTCCAAAAATACATTTTTTATTCCTATGCTATTCTATCAGGATCTATGTTCCTTTATGATATAGTCCATACATACTTTCATGATTTATGTCTTTGCTCAAGATTTTGATGTTTAGATTTTATGTACATGTTTTTGCATTCAAATGTTTATGGATTGTTTTATGTTCTATACTATTACCATTACTGAGAATTTGAGCTCACCATTTTTATGTTTTCTTTTCCCCAAGATATAAATAAAGGTTTTAGGTAAGAAAACCAAATGGGGAAGATCATTATGGGAGATGTTTAAGATATTTCACCATGATTAGAAGAATACGTTCTGAGTTTCCAAAGACACTAAAATAATACGGTCTTTGGGTGTCTATTTTTTTAATGTATTAAGAATTCAAAAACAGTTATGTAATGTCCATGTACGTCAAGCGTTGGGTCTCTACATGAACCGCCATCGCGGCCTGCTGGGTTTGGCCTAGGGGGTCGGGCTGAACCTAACAGGCTGGCCTGCCCAATGGGCTGGGCTAGACCCAAAAGGTCTGACTGGGTCGACCTAGACCCATTTGGACCAGACATGGTTGGGTCGGGTCAGTCTGGCCGGGTCAGACCGGTCCCGAGCCCAGTACGGACCCTTTACTTACTTTTGCCATATCTTTGGCACTGGACGATCATTTGACGAACTATCAGCTGCACTGGTTTTCATCGAGCATGAAGGTCCCCTTGATTAAAACCCACTGGAGTTCGGGGTAATGTTTAGATATTTCCAGGTTGTATCGTGCACATATCCAACTAAGCCCCCAGGACTAAAAGGCTAATAACTCACATACAGGGTGCTTGATTAATGCACCGTCTATTTCTTTGATACCCCTATGATGTGACGGACCTTTGAGATACTTATACATGGGACTTCAGTATAGTTGGAGCATTTACCTGTAGCTTATGTGGAGAATCCTCCCAGATACGAGCAAGCATAGTGCATAGATCTAGTAGCTGGCTAAAACCTGACGACTACTGACCGATTCGACTCGGAGTGATTCGTCTAGCCCAGTGGAGAGAAACCTGGTTTCACGACATACCCACAGTGTGGAGCTCCTCTATGTGAACACGGAAGACCCATGGTACTCGACAGGAGGAGTACCTCAGTTGGTTATAAGGGGGAGCACCGCTATGTGAGCGCGACAAACCCACAATGGGGAGTGCCTCTATGTGTGTGTAGAAGACCCACAATACTCGACATGAGGAGTGCCTCAGCAGTCTTTGGATAGTGGGAAGCACCTCTGTGTGAGCGCGGTAGGCCCAATGTACTTGATTTAGGAGGCGTTCTCCAGTAGCCGAGGTTTTGATAGTGTGACTGGGGATGCTACATGATACTACCCCAAGAATAAAATATTGGTTTGAGCTGAGTCAGTAAATTTTTAGTTTACCTCATGATTGGTATGGATTACATGATAAATTAGGTATATGTATGGGAATATACCTATGTGGGGTTATCATTTGATTTCATACTTATGGATTATCCTTGTTGGTTTGGTGAGACCTTGAGGTTCTCAGGGTACCTACCGAGTATCATTAAACTCACCCCTGCATGGGCTCTGCTTGCACCTTGTTGTGTTGGATGCAGATGGCAGACAACGCTGACTGAGGATCAGAGTAGCAGTACTAGACGATACATAGAGGAGTGACTTACGATGAGTCGGTATAGGGAGGAGACTGACGAATGTGGAGTGTTGTAGAGGCTATCTATGCCTACCATTCAAGTAGGAATCCTCGGAGGATCACATAGTAACTAATTTACTTTTCATCAGTTGTACTTGTTTTTCAATTGTACATGTACTTTCTTGTTGGACTTGTATTCATGCCCATTTACATTCAGTACACTTGTTATAATGTTTTACTTAGTGTTTTTCTTCCATCTTGTATTCTATTGTGTGTGTTTACTCTATATAAAGACAATGCCTTCCCAGTTTTAGTGATTTATGCGTTTAGTGTTAGTCGCCAGCCCCTTTCCTATGGAATTCGGGCTTGGGGTATTCACGGCACGGGCCCCGGTGGATGGGTCGTGACATATAGGTTGAGTAATATGAATTACTTATAAAAAGGGATAGTTGATTCACCCACCCCCTCTCAGTAATCTCTCCCAGATTTGGGAACTACAAGTGTTATCAGAATGGATTTTTCCTAAGAAAGAATCAATCATCCATAGAAGATGGAGAATATACACATATTGAAAAAATAATATTTCCTATATTTTATGGTAATAAATATTATAGTTAGTGTAATAAGATATTAAGTTACATTCTATCTCTTGGACTAGATTTCAAATATGTTATAATAGAGGGATTTAATTGGTTAAATTATGTAACTATGAAAATCATCTTATTACAGAAATTTTGAATTTGTTTTAAAAGATCAAAAATTCCATATATCTCTCATAATGTTTATATAAAACAATTATGGAATTGAAAATGTCTATGGTGATGTGATATATACTGAGAAGTATCATTGAAATAATCATTAATGTCAATGATGATACGTTCCATATCTAGAATAAAATTTTTTTTATGTTAAGATAACCAATTAAAGAAGTATTGATGAATAAATTGTTAGAGATAATAAAATTTTCAGAAATTTCAGAGAATTCATTAATAATATATAAGATTATAATTTTGTTGAGAAACAGTTGAGAAACATTCTATATATTTTTAATGAAAAAGTTTTATACCCTAAATATCAAGATAATATATCATTATATAAACATATGAATATTATTGATGCATATAGAATGTGAGAGGAGTCATTATTTATGGTGAATTCTATATAAGGAATACATATTGAAGATTTATTAAATTGGAATATGATAGAAAAAGAAAAATAATATTAATAATTTCATTCTTTTGAGGAATATGTTTATGTGGATTTCAAAAAAATAAATACTCTACATTATATGGAAAACAAAAAGGTAAATTGAAAATGTGAATATAAAAAATATGTCATGAACCCCTCAACAAAAGGTGTACCCCTCTTGTGATGCTAATGTGAGAAGAAAGATAATGACCCCAGAGTCCTGCCTTCAGTAGGCCGCAGGTTGGAAACTAGCAATGAGGGTATAATAAACACACAAATGGGGCATTTCCCTCAGAGAGAACACATGCGAAAGAGATAGATAAGATAGAGACCAAAAAACTCCAACTCAGACTAAAATATAAATAGAAATCCATGTGCACATATGTAATGTCATGAAAAATACTGCAACTGAAAGGGGAAAACAACAAGTACCAATGAAAATAAAAACGGCAGCGACCTCGAAGCCCGTAAAACTCTTACAACACCAAGCTAGTATAAACAACCTTGATCTCTAGCCATCTTCAAGTTACCTGAAAAATAGTTTATAAACACATAGGGTGAGTATAACAATATACTCAGTATGATCCTTTTTATGACCCGTCACCCGGGGCCCATTCCTTGACTACCCCAAGCATGCCTTCCATAGGCCAGGGGCTGGGGACTAGCACCAAGGGCGGAATTCCATAAAACTGTGAAGTCGTTCCCTTTATAACCTATAAAAACACACACAATAATGCACAAATCTAGACGAAACACCAAGTAAATTGTATAACAAAAGAGCTCTAAAAGAGAAAGGGGTCAAAATACAATCCCAATAGTAAAGGTACAACTATAACTGAAATGCAAAACAACCGAAGAAAAATAAAAGAAAGCTACTAGATCATCCTCTGAGGTTTCTACATGAAAGGTAGGAATATATCACCTCCTCATCACTCCACATGGTTCCATCTCCTCTGGGTACCAACATATTGTATGGTCCACCTCCAGGTATTGTCTAGTCCTGGTACTCTCTGCCTCTGCCAACACTAACTGTCATCTGCATCCAACACAACGAAGTGCTGGCATAGCCCGTGCTGAGGTGAGTATAACGATACTCAGTAGGGACCTTGAGACCCTCTAGGATTCTCAAAATCCAATAAGGATAAACCAAAAAGTATTAAATCAACATAAAACCTTACATTGGAATATGCCCATACATATACATATGTTATAAACTGATCCATCTCAATCTTGAGCAAAACATAGAAAAACTGACTCCACTCAACAAGGATTTTATTCTAGGGGTAATATCAAGTAACATCCCCAATCACATTATTGAAATCTTGGATGCTAGAAAACTCCTCCTTTATCGAGTACAGTGGACCTGCCGCGACACCAAGCACCCTTCCCACTAAACGTGGACTACTAAGGTACTCCTCCTGTCGAGTATTGTGGGTCTGTCACGTCACCCAGAGGTGCTCCCCACTGTGGGTGCACCACGTCACCAAACTACCACCCCCTCGTAGCCTGCTAAGTTACTTCTTCTGTCGAGTACCATAGGTATGTCACGTCACACAGGGGTGCTCCCCACTATGGGTCTTCTGTGACACCAAGGCACTCCCCACTGGGCATGTAGAGTCACTCCGAGTCAAAACGGTCAGCAGTCGTTATGTCTCATCTAGCTACTATGTCTCTTCACTATGCACGCTCGTTTATGGGAGGATCTGCTCCATGTTCTACTGGTCGATACTCCAACTATCATTAAGTCCCACTAAGAAGTATCTTAAAGGTCATCCATGACATAAGGGTCTCAACGCAAGAGACGGTGCATCAATTGGATGCCTGATCTGTGTGTTATTAGCCTTTTAGTCTCAGGGACCCGGTTGGGTTTGTGCACAATCCAACTTGACCGTATCTCAACTATATTCCAAACATCAGTGGGGTATACTCAAAGGTTCCATCACACTTCAATTTTTCGAGTGCCACTGACATTTCGTCAAATGGGTGTCCAATGCCAAAGATATGGCTGAAAGAGCGTAAATGGGTTGTAGTGGGACCGGGTCCAGTCCACCCTGGTTGGACCGACCTGGACCGACCATGTATAGGCCAACCCCGAAAGACCCATTGAGTCTAGACCAGCCTATTGGGTGGGACGACCATGTGGGTTCGGCCTGACCCACTTGGCCCAGCCCATCAGGCCGTGAGGGGCCGTAAAGAGCCGCGAGGGTGCGAACCGTCCGCAAGGGTGTGGACTAGCTGCGAGTGTGCAGACTGGCCAGGGGTCGACATGAGGGTGGTTTGGCTCGTAGGGCACCGCGAGGGTGGACCAACTAGCGGCACGATGCTGGTTCGTCCGAGGAGCCATGAGGGTCGCGTGCCGGTTTGGCTGGGGTGCCTTGATGGGCGAGGGCCATATCGAGAGGTTGGAGGGTGGCGTGAGCCTGGTCGGCCTGACCGATGGACAGCATAGCCAGGGAATGGCGTGGCTGAGGCGTGACCAGGGTAGGGCAAGGCTGGGGAAAGTTCGACTGGCGGTGGCACATGGTCGGTTCAGTTGGGAGGTTGGGGCGCAGTGGGGGCGGCGCGGGTCGCGGATTTCGCGGTTGGCAGCGTCGTTTCCTTCATCGCCTTTGTCGCCTTCATCACCATCTATGGATTTGAAGAACAACACAAATAAACACAAGGGTTATGGAGATGGATGGACATGTTATTTTGGCCTGCACACTACGTATTAGATTAGTAGCTAGAGCTTCACAAGAATAAACAACATCAAACCCTCCCACAATGATTTTTCCCAACCAACAGTAAAGGGGATTTTTGCGATCTTATAATCAAGAAGAATTAACCCCTGCCTCAAATTTTTCATTGATGATGATGAGGATGGAAGGTCGTTCGTTGAAGATGACCCATGTTGGTTGCCTCCTCAAGGTGATTCCGAGGAATAAGTCAAGATGTTCCTCACCGACGTTCTTCGTGGAGGAAGCATTCTTCATGGAGAAAGCATTCTTCATTGGAGAGTGTAATACTCTATGTGTTGGGGGTCACGTCACTTTTCCAGTGCTTCGTCGCTTGGTGAAGTCATCCGAAATCCTCCTCCTAATATGCCTATAAATAAGAGAGGGTTGAAGGTAGGTAACAATTGTGGAATTTATGACTATTCATTTATTAGGAACCTTCCAAAATTCCAATGATGTTATAACTTAATTTAAATAGGGGACAAAACAATTAACTAAGATGACACAATTAATAATTATGGAGTTATTGAAGAGGCTCCCCCCACATTTATGAGAGATTATGAGAAGTTTTCCTCACTTCCCATTAATATGGGGTCGGGTGGTCCCAACCACAATAAATCATGAAGAGGATGTTTAGTTCCTGTGGACCCCACCCCTGAACTCCCACATGGTGGGTGGCTACAATAAAATAAAATAAGATTGGAGATTATTTTATTTTATTGTTTCCACAAAATAACCAAAAACAAACGTTAACCATTCACAAAATTTCGTCAAGGTGAAAGTATTCAAAAGAGAATATCATCACTACAAGTTCAACGGTGCCCTTATATTTCAATTCCGAGCACCAGTTCAAAATTTAGAAAAACCTTCTCACCCGTTTACTGAATGTACCTGATTAGAAGTTCAAATATTCATTCTGGGAACTCCTGGCCTCATAATCACACGTCTTAAATTTTTTGCGAACTCGTAAAATTTCCATATATTTAAAAAGAATTACATGGAAATTCCAAGTCTTTAAATTCTCCCCACCTCAGGATTTTCATCCTTTAATGCCACAACTAAAACTAAGGGAACAAGTGGGGGTACCGAACATGCATATGAGCCTGCCGCTCTCATGTGCTCTCTGGGAGGTTCCCATGTTGCCAGCAAATGCACACCGAGGTATAAACCTTCCACGAAGGACCCGTTGCTATCAATCATCATTCTTTGCTGAAACCTCTGTAAAAGTTGACCCATCGTTAACATCTATCTCCCCATGTTCGATGATGTGAGAATGGTTGTGCACATATCTCCTTAGCTAGGATATGTGGACGAAGCCGTGCACCGCATGCAACTGAGGTGGAAGAGCTATGCGGTATTCTATCTCGCCAACTATGCTGAGGACCTAAAAAGGACCGATGAACCTCAGAGATAACTTGCCTCCTCGAACAAATATCCACAATCTTCGTCAATATGGGACCTGTAGAATGACGTGGTCTCCATCCTTGAACTCTAGAGGTCTCTGTCTCTTACAGGCATACGTTTTCTACCATCATTGTGCTGTATTCATACACTCCTGAATGATTTGTACCTTCTCAATGGTAGCCTGGACCATCTCTGGTCCCACGAGTACTGTCTCCCCTAGGTCTGTCCAGCAAAAAGGTGACATGCAAGGTCACTCGTACAATGCCTTAAAAGGTTCCATCCCAACGGTGGAGTGATAACTGTTGTTGTACGCAAAATCCGCCAAAGGAATGTGCTCCTCCAAGCTGTTTCTAAAGTCGACGACACAAGCATTGAGCATGTCCTCGAGGGTCTGAATAGTCCGCCCAGTCTGACCATCCTTCTGAGGGTGGAAGGTGGTGATCAATCAAAGTAGTGTCCTGAAAGCCTCCTGCAACCCCTTCCATAGCCAGTACGTAAATCATTCATCATGATCGGAGATAATCGTCGAAGGTACTACATGTAGCCCCACAATCTTCTACACATGGATGCATCCTGAGCTCTCTACTAAACCCTGCTCTCTGATCGGTAGGAAGTGGGATGAATTGGTGTGTCGGTCGACGATCACCCAAATAGAGACATGTACCCTGGATGTACGTGGAAGTACTATCACTAATTCCATGTATATACCATCCCACTTCCACTCTAGGACCTCTAAAGGCAGAACCAAACCTGCTGGTACTTGATGCTCCACCTTCACTTGCTAGCAAGTGAGGAATCAAGAGACAAAATCTGCTACTACATTCTTTATTCCTAGCCACCGGTGCTGTTGTGGTAGATCCTAGAACATCTTCGTCACTTTTAGATGTACCACTAAAGGGGATTCATGTAACTCCCTCAACACTTCCTCCTGAAGTGACATTGGAATCATGGTATGTCCCCTAAAGAGGATGACCTTCTCCTCATCTTCAAAATATCTATCAGGTGCCTATCTTGTAAATATTTGAGCACGTCATGTCTTGCAGTCAGTGTCCCCACACTATACCTCTCATACTTGCTGAAGAAGATTGGATGTGACTGTAAGACACTAATGAAATGCTGCTCCATCTCTATCCACAACGGATAGTTGAAAAGCCACAAGCTGCTCTGTCACCTCACCTAGAAGTTGTATAAAAGACCACATTCTAGGTGCATCTGCAAAAAATTTCCCCTTCTCTGGATTATAGACCATTTCTAAGTCATAGTCATGGAGTAACTCAAGCCAACGTCGCAGTATCAAGTTAATGTGCTTTTGAGATAAGATATACCAGCAACTCTTGTCATCAGTGTACACGGTAAAATGCTCACCCATCAGATAGTGTCGCCACATCTTCAAGGTGAATACTAATTAAGCTAACTCCAGTACATGGGTAGCGTAGTTCTTCCTGTTTTGTCTAAGCTATCAGGAACCATAAGCGATGACTACTCACTTCTGCATCATGACACATCCGAGTCCGGTCCCTGATGCATCGTAGTAGAATACATACCCTACGCCTTCCTCCGGAATCCTCATGATGGGGGAACTATTCAGTCTCTGCCTCAGCTCCTGAATTCTATGCAAGAATCCCTCTGACCATTAAAAGGGTTTCCCTTTCTTCATCAAGGCTGACAATGGTGCTGCATCTCTAGAGAAATCTGGTACAAATCTATGGTAATATGAAGCCAAACCCAAGAAACTTAGTACCTCTGTCACACTCCAGGGTGGCTCCCAAGAAAGTACCACCTCAATATTTTCTTGATCTACTACAACTCTAGCCTCCGATATGACATGTCCTAGGAAGTGAACCTCTCGGATCTAGATCTGGCACTTTGAGATCTTACCATAAAGCTCGTGATCTCGGAGTGTGTCTAGTACTTCTTGAAAATGTTACACATGCTCCTCCTCAATAGTCGAGTAGATCAGAATGTCATTGATGAAGACTACGACAAAGAGATTGAGGTATGGATGAAAAATCTTGTTCATGATCCCAATAAACACTACTAGAGCATTGATTATGCTGAATTCCATAACCAAGAACTCATAGTCACCATTACAACACCTGAAAGCTGTCTTTATCACATCCTCGTCTCGATCTCTGAGCTGGTGATAGCCTGATCTGAGGTCTACCTTCGAGAACCACTATACTCCCTTTAGATGATCAAAGAGGTCTTCAATCCTCGAGGGTGTGTTCATGTTCTTCACATTCACCTGGTTTAGTTGCCGATAGTCAGCACAATGTCTCAAGATCTTATCTGCCTTTTTGGACAATAGAATTGGGGCTGCCAGGGTGAAACACTGGGCTGAATGAAACCCTTCCCCTAAAAGCCTTCCAGCTATACCCACAGCTTACAAAGCTCGACGGGAGCCATCCGATAGGTCGGTGTAGATATTAGTGTCATCCCTAGGTACAAGTCAATGTAAATGTCCACCTCTCTGCGAGGAGGGAGACCTGGAACATCTTCAGGGAAACACATCAGTTTATTGGTCCGACACTACAAGATAACAGAGAATCTCCACATCAAGAGATTTTAGGGTAAGGTTAGCCAACTGATGAGCGATCAGCTATATTGTCCTCTGAGAAGGTCCATCTGGTGCTGAAAAGGATCCCTTCTCGCAAGTAATGGTAAACCTGGTCCCATCTGTGTGGAGACACAACAATTTGTTCCTAATAAAGTAAATCTGAGCATGGACTATAGATAACTATTCAATACCCAAGATGATGTCTTAAGGCCTCGACGCCACTACTAGGAGATCCCATATGACGTTCTCGCCTCCTAGAGTAAGCTCACACAGCCAACAACATTATGTAATCATCGAATCTTCTCTCGTAAGAGTCTCTAGACATATGAATCGAGCCAACAGCTCTTTCAGAATCTATGAGCTCTGAATGAGGGAAGTGGCAATAAAAGAATGACTGGAACCTATATCTATAAGAACTGCAGCTATGATAGAGTAGAAACATATCGTCCCTCATATCATATCCAAAGTTCCATGATCATAAGCCTCAACTACGTGGAGATAAGCTCTATATTTTAAACCTACTTCATGCGGCCAGGGTGGACCTCCTATCGGGTGTGATGCTAATAACTCAAACCAACGCCTGCCACTACCTACATGGCCATCTCCTCTACCACATCCGCCAGCAACCTCCATACCACCTCAATAGAATCTACGTCTCTGCCTGGGTGGTCCTTTGACTGTTTGTTGATCATCCAAATGGTGGGGTTGGAATGTCATGAGCTATGTGACCTAGCCTACCGCATGTGTAACACTACCCACTCCTGGAATGTCTGTCTCCTCTTTAGGTGCCCCACACAATCGATCCTATGTCATGCAGTCATCCACCTATAGGTGTGGTCCTCTTGTACTAATGTGACATCTGTCTACTGCCAGCTATAGAAGACTCCACTACATGATGACTGGTAGTGGATCTCGCTGCTAGTGACTAATCAGCAAGGAAACTCTCTACTAGGGGGGGCTCTCTCTAACACCCCTACCTGCATCGGGATTCTGAATGAGATTACTGAAGCCCTGATCTCCTGCCTGAGTCCCTGTTCAAAGGTCTGTACCTTGAAGAATGGGTCATACACTGTATCTGTGGAGTAGTGTGGAGGTCCATAAACATCACTGAGTACTATGCTACTATAATGATGAATTGATGTAGATGAAGTAACTTTTGTTTGAGCATCGTATGATGAGTTGCTAGGACAAGCTCTACCTGAAATACGCTCTCGAATTCTTCCCAGAGAAGTTTCACCTTGTCGTGGACCTGATGCATCAAGCTCCACCATATGTCTGCTACTGCCTGTAGAAGGATGGAATCCCCGATCACCATGATGTATGATGGTGTCCCTACGAGTCGGAAAACTATCACCACATCCTCCATCTAATCCACAGGCACTTGTGGGTCCGTCTCTCCCCTGAACCTGGGTGTCCTCTTATGCTGGAACTCGTGCAACGCGCTCAAGCGGTGTGCATCGTCTGCTACTACGGAGGGTGGCATCAGTGGCCCAAATGGGAAAGGTATTGTTAGTGTCTACAGTAGAAAAGGGCTCTACACCGATGCCTCATTGATCGGTTGGATATCAGTACATAAAACTCTCAAAGCTCTAACAGGCTGTCTACATGGGGGAATCCTAAATAGAATCAGATGCGACACGGTCAAATGTTTTACTTGGTGAGTTGACCTAGTGTGCTGACATAAATAGAACTTTTGAAAACACACATGCACTCAGTGTTTTCATGCACTGAGTTGTAAATCAGATGCTGGGGTCCTAGTTTATGGATCCATTGGCCTCTACACCAACACTGGACACCCTAAACTGAAAACCGCACTCACTAAACATAACACTATCACTTCACAGAAAATATAATCTTCCTATGTTCTACGGTAGAAACGAATACCCTGATATCAATTTTTCACAACACGTCCCTTGGGGCCCATGATGTGACTATCCCAAACCCACCTTCTATAGGCCACGGGCTGGAGACTAGCACCAATGGTGTAATTCCCTAAAATTGGGAAGGCATTGCCTTTATATCCTTTAATCACACACACAAGAAAGCACATAGTTGGAGGAAACACCAATTAAACTATATAACAAAAGGATGATGAAAGAGAAAGGGGCCAGAATACAAGCTGAACAATATAGGTAAAAATACAAATGAAATGAAATACAACTGAAGAATGAGAAAAGATAGCTACTGGATCATCCTTCGAGATTCCTACGTGAAGGGTATGTAAAGATCACATCCTCATCACTCCATATCTATCCGTCTCCTTCGGGTACTGACACCCCATATGGTCCACCTCCAGGTACTGTCTAGTCCTAGTACTCTTAGCCTTTATCATTGTTGTCTGTCATCTGCATCCAACACAATGAAGTGCGGGCATAGCCCATGCAGGGCTGAGTATAACGATACTTAGTAGGGATCTAAAGACACTCTAGGTCTCACAAAATACAACAAGGATAAAACAAAAAGTATTAAATCAACAGATAACCTTAATTTGTAATATACCCATACATATTCCAATGTTATCAAGTGATCCATCTCAATCATGAGAAAAACACAGAAAAACTGACTCAGCTCTACCAGGATTTTATTCTCGGGTTAGTATTAAGTAACATCCCTAGTCACGTTATCGAATCCTTGGATACTAGAGAACAAATCCACTATCGAGTACAGTGGGCCTACCATGACACCAAGTGTTCTTCCCATTAACATTGTACTACTGTGGTACTTCTCGTGTCAAGTACCATGGATTTGACGCGTCACAGAGAGGCACTCCCCACCGTGGGTTTGCTGCATCACTAACACTACTGGAAAATGGAACTATCCCCATAGTTTTCCCCAAAACCATGGGGATAGACCCCTTATACCCACGGTTTTGGGGGAAACCATGGGGATAGGTCTGGGATAAAATAACTATACCCAGGGTTATGAAAAACCATTGGTATAGGTCACTTTTGTGTTTGTGGGAAAAAAAATTCTGCGGGAAGGAAATTTTTTTTGGCGGGAACCCTATACCCACGGTTATTCCCTCCATACCCATGGTTTTTATAACTATATTTAACTAAATATATATATATATATACAAACATATAGGTGATGTTAGGGTAGTTTTTAGACACAGTGTTTGCAGTGAAGAGGTTGCGGGATCGAAACTCGGCGCCTGCATTATTTTAGTACATATACCCACGGTATTGAAACTGTGGGTAAAGGCCATTGACACCATGGAAATTGGCTATGTTTCAGTGACATGGTGGTAGAAAACCTATACCCATGATTTTGGAAAACCATGGGTATAGTTTGGGGATGTATACCGATGATGTTCTAGCCCACGGTTCCCAAAACCGTGGGTATAGGCTATACCCACGGTTTTGGGAGCTATACCCACAGTTTTGAACCATGGGTATAGGCTATTTTTCCATTAGTGAAGGTGTGGTCCCCCTCGTAGCCTGCTAAGGTACTCCTCTTATCAATTATAATGGGTCTGTCGCGTTACACAGAGGTGCTCCCAACCATGGGTCTGCCGCGACACCAAGGCACTCCCCACTGGGCTAGTAGAGTCACTATGATTCAAAAGGGTCAGAAGTCATCTGGTCTCATCCATCTACTAGGAATTTTCACTTCGCTCACTCATCTCTGGGACAATCGGCTATAGGAGCTACTGGTCGATACTCCATCTGTCACAAATTCCAATGATGATGTATCTCAAAGGTCCGACACATCATAGGGGTTTCAATGCAATAGACGGGGCGTCAATCGGATTCTCGGTCTATGAGTTATTAGTCATTTAGTATTTGGGTCCATGTTGGACTCATGCACAATCTAACCTGATTGTATCTCAACTATACCCCAAACTCAAGTGTAGTATACTCAAAGTGACTGTCATGCTCCAATATTTCCAACTCCACGGATGGATCGTCATACGGAATTCCAGTACTAAAGATATGGCCAAAGGATCGTAAATATGACATAGTGGGCCCGGGTCTGGTCTTCCCCGATCAGAATGACCCGGCCCGACCCTGTCTTGGCCAAACTAGTTCAGGTCATCCGGGCCTGACCCATTAGGTCTAGCCCATCCCATTGGTTGGGACAGCCCCTTGGGTTTGGCCCGGCCCACTACGCCGAGGCCAGCAGGCCATGAGGGGAAAATGAGAGCCGTGAGGGTGCGGACCGGCCCCGAGCATGCAAACCGGTAGTGAGGGCGCTGACTGGCCACGAGGGTGTGGACCGGACACAGGTCGGTGCGAGGGAAGTTAGGCCGGGGGCACGGGGCCGGTTCGGCCTAGGAGCCGTGAGGAGCGAAGGATGGTTCGGTCGCGACACCGCGAGGGGCGAGGGCCATTTTGGGAGGCTAGAAAGCGATGTAAGTTGGGGTGGCTCAGCCGAAGGATGGCATGATTGTGGAGCAGCTCAGCCAGTGGACGACGCGACCGGGGAGCAGTGCAGCTGAGGTATGGTGCGGCCGGTGTGCGGCACACCCGAGGGGCTGCGCGGCCAGGGCGTGGCACCACCGGGGCTGGTTCAGCAGGCGGCAGTGCGGGGCTAGTTCGGCTGGGAGGTCAGGGTGTCGTGGGGTGGTGCAGGTCACAGAGGCAATGATTGGAGGCACCACAGCCTTCGTCGCCTTCATCACCTTCATCGCCAATGTCACATTCATCACCTTCCTTCATTTCGAGTAACCCCGCAAATCAACAAAAGGGTTATGGAGAGGATGATCCATGTTAGCCTGGCCCACAGTCACTGCATTAGAGCGGTAGCAAGAGTATCAGAAGAATAAAGTACATAAAACCCCCCCACATTGATTCTTCTCAACCTGCAAAAGAAAATAAGCGGTGTATTTGTGAAGTGATAATCAAATAGCATTAACCCCTACCATGAATTGTTTGTTGACTAAAATTATGAGGGATGGCCAGTCATCAAATATGTCCCATGTTGGTTGCCTCCACAAGGTGTTTCTGAGGAAGAAGTAGAAGGCGTTCCTTGCCGACGTTCTTTCTGGAAGAAGCGTTCTTCATGGAGAAATCATTCTTCGTTGGAGAGTGTAATCCTCCAAGTGTTAGGTGTCATGTCACATTAACAACACTTCATCGCTTGGTGAATCTTTCCCAAATCCTCATCCCAAGATCACTATATATAAATGATGGTGGAAGTTAAATATCGATCATGGAATTTATTACGGTTCATTTATTAATAACATTTCAAAATTCCAACAATGTTATTAATTAATTTAAAAAAGGGGGAAATCCAATTAACTAAGTTGGCCCAATTAATATTTGTGGAGGTGTTGAAGAGGCTCCCCCGCATTTATGAGGGGGTTGAGAGGTTTTCCTCTCCTCCAATTAATAGGGGGTCGGGTTGTCCCCACCACAATAAATCAAGAATAGGAGGTTTAGTTCTGGTGGACCCCACCCCTGAACTCCCACATGGTGGGTGGTTATAATAAAATAAAATAAAATTAGAGTTTATTTTATATTATTATTTCTATGAAAAAACCAAAAAACATAATTTTACCCTCGACTAACTGCTCTCGGGGTGAACATATTCTTAAGTGAATACCATCATTGTGAGTTCAACAGTTCCCTCAGATTTCAATTCGGAGCACCGGTTGAAAAGTTAAAGAAACCAGGTCGCACGTTTATTGAATGTACCTAAAAAATGTTCAGAAATTCATTTCGGGAACTCCGGGCCTCAGAATCACGTGCTATCAATTTTTGCAGACTCGTAAAATTCCCATATATTTAAAAAACGTACATGGAAATTCTGGGTCTTTACAATCCTCCCCATGGCCTCTCGTGAAAAATTAAAGAAACCATGCTAAAACACAGTGACCAACAAGTGAATCTATCTCGTCACCTAACAGGTATAATAAGTTCCCAATCTCACCATGGATAGTCTTACCAAGTAATGAATACATGATTATATAATACAATAAAGAATATCAAGGGTATTCCTCTACTACTTCCACACTATTTTTCCACTTTTCCCCAATGTCACACATCCTAAGCATCTATCTCCAAAAATTATTTCCTGCAATCACCTTGGTGAATCACCACAATATGCACCTTGTGCAGCAAAACCACCTTATCCATGAAATAAAGTAACAAGGTAGTTTTTGGGAGTCACCAAATCTTGTATAATGTGTATCATATGTTTGGTATTATACATCAAGCCATTACAGCCCATAAACTGAGTAAGTATCCTCAATCCATCACAACCTATACATGTTACACTGATACTAGTCCATAAGATACTATATCTAGAATATATGTGTGTAAATAACCACAACCTATTACATCCCTCTACACACATGTATGGGAAAAATAGCCATAGTTCCTACCAGCACAAGTAACTACTTATAAAAGAGAGGGGGGATATATGGGGTAGTCATCCATCCATTCTCCCATTGGAATGTTGTGGAAAACACCCCCACCCCAGGGTTCAAAATCCCCAAGGGGTTAGTTTCCCTAACCGACTGGGTGGAGTAGTATATAGACACAAAAATTACAGAATATACTATATCTCACAACCACACTATGGGCACATCCTAGTATTAGACTCAACTACAGCTAACGTCTCTCAGACTCTCGGCTGCCACTTCTAAGACTAGGTATCCTATAAGCACAGAACCATTTAAAGAGGTTTATTTCCTTACTTCATTCCCTTTTTATCATTTTTTATATACATTAATTAATTCATTAGACATTAATTAACCATTAAAAATTACACGTTTAATTTTATTAGCATCACACCCAATGTCCACTATCCCATAAAAATTTTAACCTCAATATTTCGTTCGAGCAAGCTCCAACCCCATGGGTTAAAATCATTTATTCAGCAATCTAATTATTTCATTACTTTCTCACATTCCCAAGAATTATATATAAACATTCTATCTTACTAAACACAAGGGGATCAACATGGTGTGTAGATAACTACCCATTGAGTCTGTGCCTCCTATAGAAAGAGAATAGATCTGTCATCCATTGAGAATCTAGACATGGAAAGAGAGTGGCATACCCCAAGCCTCTTCGCCCCTTTCAGAAGAATGGTATGAATTACTAGATTCCTTGTGCATTGGGGAATATAAACTATATAAACAACTAATAAGAATCAACCAACATCCAAACATTCACATCTAACCCATTTCATCATCCACAGTGTCCTCCCCGACACCTACATGCATAAATGGATGCATCTCACCACTCTAGGCATCAAATGCTACAACATCCAATATGCCCCCTTTCCCATAAATATCACAATATCCTTCCAGGAACACATCACAACACAAGCAGCATGAAAATCAAACATCTTATCAAATGGGATCTTGTCCCCTAAACAAGTTAGAGGGTAACTAAATACCCTACAACGAATTATCTTTTATCAATCATCCGGTTCTTTAATCCCTCTTGGGTTTACTGATTTATTAATAATATATTTAAAATTCCGGAAACCTAATTAGTAAGCAATAAAAAATAATTAAACATGATTACTGCACCAGTTTTTTTAACAACAAATTACAGCAAGATGAACCATATTCATTTACAAGCTTCTTTATCTTCAGCCAAACAATTATCAATTAATTATGGAATTATGTTATTTACCAAAATCAATCTAGAATAAAAACGATAAGCAATAAAGTGTACATATCACACTATATATCAAAACAAGAGGCAATAACATACGATCGATATTAATTTATTTATCCAGTTTATATATTTATTATTCCAATTCTATTGGGATCCAGGGGGATAAAACATTCTAAATCTACAGTTGCACATAAATAAAAAGAGAAGCAACATATCCCCTACCTCAAATAGTTCTTGACATTATTTATACAAGAACGAGCCACACAATGGGTGATGATCATCTTTCCTATGACAACTGTATCCACCCGAGGATGCAGAGACACAACCACATCAGCCAACACCCAAGAAAATCCCATTAGGATGATGGTGTAAACATTCCATAAAATGGGCAAGGAGAATGAAGTAGATGAACCGACAATAATAATTATTGATCATACATTATATCGAAGACTGATCGATATTTCTTGGTTGCATCAAAACAAAGTGGAACAAATCATAAGGGGGATGTATTATTGCACAACTCATACGAGAAGAAATGGGATGTTCAGGTGTCACTCACCCAAGAACAAGGAGGAAGAACTAAGGATGAAGATATCTAATCCTTTTAGAATATTTAATAGATAAGTGGTTTAAGATATGCTGGGTTTTCCATTAAAATTGGATTGCAGAAAACCACACGATTGGACCAAGTAAAAACATCCTGAGTGTTAGGAGAAATTAATATAGGCGTTATGGCCTTTGAATCAGCCTTAGAGTCCTTAAAAAGATTTTAAATGCTTTTTACATCAAAGGAATTTTTAATGGGGAAACTGTAGAAAGATAGAAAAATTGTTCACAAACTCAAAATATGGAAAAGGAAAAACATTTTTCATGAAACTCACCATTAGAACCTCACCATTCTGGAAACACTGTTCCTAAACCTCACCGTTGGAAACTGACCGTTCTGGAAAAACTTTTCTGGAACTCAAAATTTGGAAAAACAAAAAGGTCACCATTAGATCCTCACCATTTTAGAAACACTATTCATGATGTCAAAATTGGAAAAGGAATAAGGTCACCGTTGGAACCACACCATTCGAGAAACACTGTTCATGAACTCAAAATATTACAAAAGGAAAAAGGTCACCATTGGAACCTCACTGTTGAACTGTTCATAGAAGGTTACTGATGACATTGTTCACCTAGGGATATCGATGCATTTTTCACATTAGGTCATCATAGCACTATTCACATAAGGTTACCGATGACACTATTCATAGAAGGTCACCGATGACACTACTCACAAAAGGCCACTGATGTACCGGTTTACATAAGTTCACCATTTCATCGTTCACATAAGGTTAGCGATGACACTATTCATAGAAGGTCACCGATGACACTGTTCACATAAGGTCACCGATGTCACTGTTCAAATAAGGTCACCGCTTCACTGTTCAACAAAAAGGAAATTTGGAAATGTGTTAGGAATAAGACACCTTGACCTCCCAAAATACCTCATACACCATATTTTTGCAAACGAATGGATGAGAGAGGGCCGGGCCATTACACAATATCTAATGTATTTTAATTGATTTTACATTGTCTATTTTTCGGATAAAATAAAATACAGATGATTAATGATTCAGAGTTCTATAAATTCTAAGAATATTATCAAAAAATTAAGTGGGTGGAACAAAAAAACATTCAAAAAAATAATAATTTAGTGATTATAGTAGAGAAGGATGATTCATTAAAAAAACAAGTTTAATGGTCAGGTAAAATTATTATAATTTGTTAAAATATTAATTAATTATTTATTAAATGATGATGATAAAATAATATATAATGTATGTAGAATTGATTTTAATAGAATCATTGGATGAATCACATTAGAATGTTTTCCATATCAAAAAAGAAAGTAAAAAATGATTAATAAATATAAGTTAAAAAATATTAATAATGGTGGGAATATCAAGAAGGAAGTGACAATATATAATGACATTATACCATGTAGTGTGATTTTATCTATATTAGAAAAAAAGTTAAAAGTTCATAAAAAGAAACCATAAATGAGATGATCAACAAGTAAGAAACAACTCTTGATGTGGAATCTAACAAAAATAGGACGGTGATAGCTATGTTTGAGAATATATATAATGATTTTGGGGAAAAAATGTTTGAGAATAAATATGAATGTCCATAAATTCAATAAATGTTTCTTATTGTGAATTTAAATTTATTAAAAATCAATGAACACATCAATAAAGCCGTGAAGGTTTAAGGTTAATATTATAAAGGTGGTGAAAAGAATGGTACATAATGGATGGTTGATTCTATTACCAAAAAAATCAATGTCAAAAATCATTTAATAATAATATTTATTAAAAATATATATTTTTATCAGCTATGGAAAATAAGATTTGGGATAAATAGTCTTCAATAAATACATATTGGAATACTTCTAGATGGCATATCTTCGAACATTGACTCGTAATGTTAATAAATATAAAACAACAAAAAATTAATATTGTTAAAAATATCTTCCAAAATCATAATGAATCAAAGGTCATTAGTATTATTATGAATTTTTTGGTAACATAACATACACATTTCTGTAAAAATATATCATTCAAGAACAATGTATGAATCCAGTGGAGGATTTGATAGGTATATAAAGAAAAAAATAAACAAAAAAGTAAAAGAAATAATAGTTTAAAATGGGATGGTTTTTAATATTTCTAGTGTGGTATGAAAGTATTTCAAAGAAATAATTAATCTCAAGGATGTGGGGAATGTATAGAAAGAATGATTTTTATTTGACTAGGTCAAATAGACATTTCTAGAATGGTGGTAGAATGAAAATAGAATAATGAATTGAAAGAAATATTAAAATATTTATAATATGAGAATAAATATTATAATAATCTATCATTATATAGTTTCTTAATTATTCTAAAAAATGATAGAAGAGTGATAATGATGTGATTGATATGGATGATTTGATAAATATCTATTAAATAAAAAAACCACAAAAAGTGTGTTACCATGTCAATGGAATTAAAATAAATATAAAATTTAATTGGGATTATAGATTTATTAAAGGACTCAAAAAATGAGAAAGATTAAATTATAATATATGTGATGGATAATCACATGGATAAAATAACTTTAAATGTTATAACAAAGAATAAGAATAAGAAAATCTATATACTTGTGGAATACTGTTATTCTAAAAATTACATCTATAAAACATTGAGATTACTCTTTATTCCTAATATTATTGTTCACTTACACTTAGTTTCATTTGATGAATGGAGAACAAGTAATGGATATAGTGCAGTTCTATTATTGTTTTATATAAAGAATCTATAACTATCATGAAGCATTTCTAAAACTTTGATGGTGGATGTTGAGCAACCCTTGATGGGGATTAAGGTTGTTGTAGTTTTATGAGTATTAAAAATTTCATGGTTGTATTAATATAATATTTATGGAGGGATAATGATTATTATGAAAGATGACATACCTCAGAAGTTTAGTTTGTACACATGAATTGTATTAATGTTTTTGTTGTTATTGTTTTGTGTTAATGTTAATATTCATATACTGATTTACCATAATAATAAATAATTAGTTGGGCTAGAGGAAAGTATTACATATTAAAGGTTCTAGGGAATAATTTAATCACATTGATAATAAAATATTGTCATCTACAATATTTTCATACACACATACATGGATTTTTATTAAATTAATGTATCTTTGTTTAGAGATACATGTTATACTATTATTATTTCAATGAATTTTCACAAGATTATATGATGAAAGAATATTGGTAGAGATGCAACCAATTAAACCCTTTTCATGGGATTGTTAAAAAAGGGAATAAATTAAAATGTAATATTTTAGAAAAAAGAGATAAATAACTAAGAAGACATGTAACCCTTGAATTTTAAAACAAACTCAAAGAGTGAGATTTTTATTCCCATTGTGTTGTGTGATATTTTTTTCAATATGTCAATACGTTTTTTGTGAAAGATATTTAGATAAAAATTGGATATTGATTCAAAATGTTTTGGGTATTATAAGAGAAACATTATTTTTTAGATTTTTTAGATAATAAAATTAAAATACATAATGAATATGTTCATTATTCCTATTGAGAATTGTTTAATTTAAGGATGTTGATAAAGAATATAAAAATTATACTTTAACTATGCAATTTTAACAAAATTTGAATAGTATAACATTTCCATTAAGACCAGTTATCAAAATGTTGATTTTTAATAATTTTATATGGATGATATATTTTCAATGGTATTACATAAAGGAAACTATTTTAGTGAACCAATTGGAATAAAATGAAGTTTTATTAGAAGTAAAAAATACAATATTGTTCCAAACTAAGGGATACATAATTCTACTATATAAAATTTAAAGTGTGTTCTACATGGAAAAGAACATAGATTTCACAAGGAAAAGAGTTGATATTAAAATTGAAAATGAAATATAAATATATATAGATGACTGTTCGAGAGATTTTTAGATGGATGAAATTTTAATTATGATGTAATAGATGAAGATATTCCAAACTCATCGCACAACTTGACTTTTTATACAGGACAAAGGAAGTGGAATTTGTATTAGTCTAAGTCTATTTTAATGATTATTTCATATAACAAAATATGAATGAGTTATTTCATAATGATTTTACACTAAAATGATGTCCAAGAAATTCATAATATTATTATTGAATCAAAATATTAAATGTCTTTGAAGGATGTTAATAGAGAGTTGAGTTTCATAACATATTTCACTTTAGAGCCCATGCTCCGTCCTCATTTAGTGGAGCATGTTATCTTATATAATGGGATATAAGATCATTTTGATTATATTTGGATGTTATATTCAAAATTGATGAAGAACATTGGTTTTTTTAGAGATAATAATAAGATATTGAATAATAAGCCACAATAAATCCACTGAAATTATATAGCCTCTAGTATTATTGTGGGAGATGTGACACATATTTCAATTATAAACCATTGATGTATATATTAAGAAATAAATATATTAGTATTAGAATGACGAAATGTATAGTGATACAGAATTAACATAATAGAGTAATACACAACTATAAAATGATTTAAAATATGTTGGTAGCCTAATTTACTATGAATAAATATGACTGTGATATAAATTTTCTATTTTCTCATGATTTTTTTAATTTGGAAAAGTGAAATACCATTTAGAGAGATAAAATTACATTAATTTCCATTAATTTCCAAAAAAAATATATTCACTAGTTAAGGTAAATAATTCCTAGTTGAATGATATGTTTTATAGAAATGGATTGAATTCATAATAAATGAGAGATTATAAGAACCCATATGTAAATATGGTATGTTCATATTCAGAATGGAACTATGTGTTCCATTTATAACTAAAAATAGAATTAATATATAAATAAAATAGAATAAATTTACCTATAAATCTTGGAATAACAAGGATGCATAGTCATTTAAGTTAAAATATCTATTAAAATGGTATAAATAATGAAATTTGGTGTTATATGTCTTTATACATGGTAGTCCAGTTAAAAAAGGATGAAGTAAAATGTCATAATGATGTGAAAAAACCTATCTCTACATCAGTTATGAAGTTATAAAATGCTATTGTATACCTTTTAACCAAGATTAAAAATATAAATTGATAGAATAATTCAATTTAGGTTATTGTGGATCACCGTACAAGCTGTACACATTTTAATTTAATAAGGAATGAAATAACACTTTAATTCAATACATGACTCTATATTAATGAAATATTAATACTTCATGATGCACTAGTATCAATTTTATCTGATTGTGACACTAGTTTTACATCAAAATTCTATAGGTGCGTTCAAGAGGATCTCATCATCAATAAATATTTTATATCTTCTTATAATCCTCATACTAATTGGTAATATAAAAGGAATATAATGACGTTATATGATACTATGTGATTATTATATCCTGATATAAATGGTATATGGGATTAAATTCTACATTTATTATTATTATCATATAGTAACATCATTCAGTCATGCATTTAGATGTAAATTTATGATGTATTTAATGGAAGTGATACTGTATACAAACATGTTGGTATGAGAATGGATTTAGGATTCTAGTTGGTTTAAAACATTGTTGTTGAAGTAATAGTTAAAGTGAGAAATATTAAAAATAATGTTAAGGATTCTCAAAAAAGGTAAGTGGTTTATATAGATAATCAAGTAGAGGATTTGTTATATTAAGTATGGGATAATGATTTATGAAATATATATCCTTGGAATGAAGTTATAAAATTTGATAAAAATAGGAATTAATATTAAATATAAATTGGTACTTATAATATTTTAGAAATATTTGGGACAATGTAATAATGGCTAGGTATAGTACCCTATATAATTAAATTGAATAAAGCCATTGAGGATTTGTTATTGAAAATTTAACTGAAAAATCACATACATGTACTCATCATTGAGGAAATTTTTTTCTAAGCTAGATAGTATTATAATGTTGAGCTATCCTATATTTTTTAAACTAGATAGAATGTGTTATGGATTCAAAAAACATTAAAAGTATATATAATTTGGTAAAATATTTCGATAGATTATGAGATGTTGGAACCTGAATAAGAAATGATTAATAATTACAAACATTTATTAATCAGTCTATGTATTTATAATGTTTAGGATTAAATTATTTAATTGTGGAGAATATATTACCGGAGGATCTACTAATATAGGTAAACATTAAATATTAACACTAATACACAATGAAATCTCAATCAAAATATAAGGTGACAAAAATAAAGATTATATTTAAAATTCCAATCTCCAAATTTTTGAATTAATAATTAACAAATATATATCTTATTTGAACTCATCATGATATAATAATAATATGATGATTTTCATGGTTTTCTCATGGATTTTTTCACAGTTTCATAGAATAAAAATATATTTTTTTAAAACTATGGATTTTTTTAGGAATTAAGAATGAATTAAAAATTTATGAAATTTGTTTCCTTTAAATTTTTTTTTTAAATATTACTTTCAACATTATATTTTTTTTAAAAGAATTCACAACAACATTCTAAAATTGGGGTTTTAATGTAATAATTAATTTTTTACTATGAATAAATCATTTGATAAAACACATTTACTGAATCTCTTAATTTTATAGTGAAATCATTTGTGATTGACAATTAACTTCATTACAAAATGTAAAATTGGTTAATTTTAACATTTTATAATAAAAAAATATTTTTGAAATAATATTTATTTTTATTTAAGAAATATATCCACCAATATATTATGTTCTTATAAAATAATTTTTCTATTTTTTATAGAATTATTTCAAATTAGGGTATACAAAATTCGAAATATATTTATTAATTTAATATCTATTTGTAATGTATTAATTAAATTGTAAAACTATTTTTCATCTATGTCAACATATTTTAAATATTTATGTATTAACTGGGGATATTCTGAAATGATAACATCCACATTTTTTATCCGAATGGATTATGATCATGTTATTATAATTATTATGATGGTGAAATATTATCATCTTTTATGTTTATAATTGAAATATCAATATTTATTGAGTGGTAAATTTTAATGATTTAGTATTTTAGAATTATTTATGATGACTTGGATGTGGAAATTATTGATAAAATAATTTTTTTTCATGATGAAGTTAATAATTTCTTAGTTTTGGTCATAATTTTAGAAAAATGTTTTTCTTCTATATTCATGAAAATAAGAAAAATGTCGTGGTTATAATCAATATGTTATGAATAATGTTTTGGTTACTATCATGTTAGTAATAATAATTTATTATATATATTCATTATGGAAAGAATAATTTATTAGATTCATTCATAATTCAAATAAAAATATCTTATTTAATGGGGCTTGTTTAATATATTTTTTTCATTATGGTATGAATAATTCCCATGATGTGGTCATGAAGGTATATATGATGCCTTAGCAGAGGCCATGATGTTTTTATTATGATGGACAAAATTATTCATTTCATTAATTTGTAATATGTTTTAGTTTTTAACGTTATTATTTTAATATACATATTTTCCATGGTTATATTTCATGGTGATTTAATTAGAGGATTAATAAAAATTCACAATAGCTTATTATTTGTTCCATTTATAGAAATGGTTTATTAGACTATATGGAACCACTTTTTGAGTATCTTAGGTCACCTTTTTTATTTTATTTCATCCAATGATAAAAAGAAGGTGTCAGTAATAATATTTAAGGAGAAAAAATTTGAATAAGATAGTTTTCTTGATGTTTATAATGATATGTGTTTATTTATTCAATGTAATGTAGAATATATTTATGTGTATTTTCCTCTATGAGTGGTAATATATATGATTCATTCTGATGTGATATATTGATTTATGATCCAATTTAATAAAGGAATCCCCATATCAATGTTATTATAGTCATGGATGTTACATTTAAAAATGAATGAAGATAAGTATACATGATCATTAGTATCCAACAATATCACATAAAAGTTCCATAAGGGAAATATCCATTTAACATATCAAATACTATTATTACTATAAGACCAAAATTACAATTATTAGGCATAAGAAATATAAAGAACGTAGATTTTTGTTGAATATAAACTTTTCAAAATGGATTGATCTTCCAATCCTTGAAATCCATATATTAGACATATCAAATAGACCATCTTCATGACCTAGAACAACATTGATCAAAAAGGATCATAAAAATAATAATTAAAATATAATAAATTAAATAAATACACTGAAAACCTCATAAATATATTCTATTAGAATGTACTAAACATAAAACCATATGAAATCACTAAATTGAGTTAGGATGATTAATAATAAATTTCATAACATTGCAATAACTATGATTAGTTTCACCCACTCCATCATTTTTTTATTTAATTTATTTAATATATATATAAAAATGAATGGTTGGATTTTAAATTCAATAGAATTAGTTGAAAAAATATATATGAAATACTACATCATCTAGGGGAGGCAGGTATATTATTATATTAAATTGAACGTAACCCTATATAAAATTACAACAAATTAAATTCAATAAAATTAAAAACACCAAAAATTTGATCAATATGAAAAATATAAATCATAAATTGGTTTAAATTATATTGAATTAAAAAAAATAACAAAATAAAAATAATAAAGTTTTCATGTTTAATAATAATCAAAATAATATGTATTTTAATTTTCAAATCAATGTATTTTAAAGTGGTCTTTGAAATAATAAGCTTCCCCTTTTTGATAATAATAATATAACATATTAAAGAGATGTTTATCTAAAATTTAAAATTGAATCTGTGTATAATATATAAAGAATGTTAACATATTTTGATCATCAAGAATATTTAATCTATTCACTATCATCCCATTTAATAAAATTCCATGAAAACCCATTATCTAAAACAAACACAATCATCTAAAAAAATCCAAATTGATCCTCAGTCGATTTGGTGAGGACTCTTAAAGTGAATCCAAGAGACCCAGGATGAAATCCATGCGTGGGACAATTTTATGGTTACTATAGCAGTGCTGTAGAAGGCACTGCGGCATGACTGTAGCAGGTACTCTAGAAGTACTATTGTAGGTACTGTAGCAGTAACTCTACAAAACTGTAGTAGGTTCTGTAGTGGAATTATAGCGGGCACTGTTTGGAAATGTAGTAGCCGAGAATATTCCCCCATTTGGGCCTTAGGGCCACCTATTTGGTCCCCAAGTATTTTAAGGCCTTCAGGCCACCTAGGAAATCAGGTCAGTAAGGACTGCGGGCCACCTCAAGTCCTTCGGGACACCTTAAGTGCAGATGCAAACCAGGCAACCTACAAGGAAAAAATCTCAGAAGGAGGAGGAGCAAGGATCGTTCACCATAGAAAAATCTAAATGGATTGAAATAATGAGAGGGTATGGAACCTGCCATCAGGACTATCCTGTGCATGAACGGGAAAGCCTTGCCGAAATTCCATGCGATGGTGGAGAGCTGATTTCACGATGAAGATGCTGGGGAGGAGCAGTACTATGTAGTTAGTCTGGGTTGAATGTAATGTTTAAATCCTACGGGAAATGAATTCTTCTAAGGCCTATGAGCCATGTAATACTTACGCCTAATTTCCTTGTAAGGGTTTCACATCACCCCTTGAAAGGTGTATTATCGAAAATCAATAAAAAATGAAGGCCTTCGGGCCATTAGAGGAAGAAATCATTCAAAAAGAAATAGGATCAAAAAGAATGATCTGGTTTTAACTGTAATTTAATATATTTTAATGAGAAATAATATTATCCACTAAATATTTTTCTATAATCTATGATTCCCTTTTTATTTCAATATTAATGTATAAAAAGGGTATTTTTCATTTAAGTTCAATTTCTCCCCGTAATTCAGTAATCAAATTTTATACAAAAAAGTTAATAGGGCCACTCAAAATTATTAATTTTAAAAATAAAATAAACAGAGGAAAATAATAGTGTATTTATTAAAAACATTTTATAATAAAAATTGAAAACCCTATTAGTGACTTTTAATTAATAATTTCTTGATCATTTCATTATGGTAATGTCTATATTTTGTATTTTCTTAAAATTAAACAATTTCACTATCGAATAAATTTAATAAAATGTGAACTCCTATTTTAATAATGTGATGTAAATTAAATATCATTCAAACATTGATATGGGAATTCACTTATCAACAGCTAAGGTGTTGATCAATGTAATTTAAAAAATATATTTATAATACCATTAGAGGTATTGAAAAAAATCAATCAATTCATTTTCATAGACCCCAAAAAATTATTTTAATCTTTTTTATACCATTGTAGATGTATCTGGATTAAATAATTAAATAAAAAATTTATTATTGAAAAAATTCATTTATTTTTCATCTACAGTCAATGACTATTAATGATTTTTATGTTTTAATTTATAAACATTTATATTTTATTATAATTCATATTTATTAGATTTTTTAACCTTAAACTAATGAACCTAATATCTAGATTAAATGAGGTATTAACCAATAAAATGTGTATATTAGTTTTCATATGTAGTAGTATATGGATTTCGGTATAAGAAATATTTTCACTATTTCTAGTCTACTTAATATTCCTAAAATAAAATTCATATAATAAATTAAAACATGGATTATCCAAATTCATCATAGTATTTTGATTTAAGATATATATTATCATTCAAGATATATATGCATAGACTAATAGATAATAACGATAAATAATCCTTTTGATTTTACATAGTAAAATATATATGATATTAGAAATCTCGATTAGTTATTCATCCATTTCTAATTTCTTTTGAAAATGACATTTTTCAAAAAAATATTAGAAAAATGGATATATTTAGATGAAATTTATGAGTTATAACTATTTCCCTTAAAATATATATTACATTCATGTTGATCATTATCTACATGAGATATGATCATGATATCCCATGTGAAGTGAAGAATTTACTTTAGAAAATTTTTCGTCAATAGTTCATTTTCAATGTTCATTTATTTTTTTTATTTCTAGTTTTATATAAAATTCATTGTATTTTTCTATATGAAGGAATCTTCAATGGATGATTTTAGAATCATTTTAGCTTCATCAAATAAATATGATTATGTATTTTTGGGATCTATTTTTTGATGTGATTACTAATTTTTATGAATTTAATGACGAATTATAATATTTATCATTTCATAAAGTAGTTTTTTATATAGACGATGTAGGTAGAGAGGATAAAAATAGACTGAAATTTTTTTTAGAAGGGCTGATTGGTTCTTTGATGAGTATTAGGGGTGATTAAAAATATGAAAAGTAATTTTATATTTGCTTTATTAAAATATTATTCCCCTATATGTACTTGAATTTTAAGATAGAAAACTATTGTTTTAACATCCAATAATCCACTCCAACATATTATATTATGTGTTGGTCAATGTGGACACTCTAGAGGGGGGTGAATTGAGTTCAAATTAAAATTTATGTTTAAAAATCGTTTACTAAATTCCACCAAATAAAACACAGAATTAAGCTGTAGTGAATTTATATCAAAGTAATGGTTCTGTTAGGTTCTCAAGGGATTGATTATTTCCCAGTTAATCAAATCAGAAGAGTTGACTAACTTTTGAAACTAACTTACTGATTTACAAATAATATAAACACTTGTGAGTTTAATTATCAAAAGTGAATTTTAAAAAGTTTTTGGTTTTAAAGTAGTTTGTAGCGAAATATAAATAACTTTGAAAAGAAATAAGCACAATAGATATAACCAAGTGGTTCAGTATCAAGATGAGACTTATTCCTCTCAAAACATTATATAAAAGTGATCCACACCCTGGATTTGGGATTACAATAGTATACAACTGTCCAGGTCTATGACCACTACCACTGTTATTCGTGGGAAACAAACACAACAACAAACCAGCTGTCTAGGTCACGCATGACCTCTACCACTATCCCAGTGGGAAAAATAAAAGATGTAAGAGTTTGAGTGAGGATTTACAGATCCTCTAGTTAAATTATAGGAGATAGTGTGTGTGTAAAAATATAGCAGATGACACACACTGCTCGAAAAGTAAATAATAAATCACAGAGGCAAAGAGGTAGAGTTTAGAATGGCTCTAGTGATTGCAGTGCAGCTCTAGACTACTTCCAATTTGATCATAAATGGTTCTGAGTCCTGTTATCATATTTTTCTAAAAAACAGAGTGTCGTTCACTTGACATCCATGTTAAGAGACAATGAAACTATAGTCGATCATGTTCTTGTGTGGATGTTCTCATTCTCGTTCTCAGCTCTTTCTGGTATGCAATAATGTATGAGCTCTTTGTGTAAGATTAGTCGTCTCTTTTCATGCACACATTTTTAGCACCTTCTTATTTTTGGTCATGCTCTTATTTGTTTTTCCAACCTCTCTTTTTAGCAGCAGGGGCATCTCCTGTTTAAAGCACGAGCTCCGGCAACAGAACTGATTTCCATTTTGCAGGTACGAGGTACGGTTCCCTGACATCCAACAACACACAATAAATAAATTTCAGTGTATTAAAATATACCAGATATGACCGTTGGTTAGATTAAATAATGATAAATAATTTAAAGCAGCATTGGGATCTATCTCTTGAACGGTAGCTTTGGATATTGGTAGCCTTGTGTATCGGTAGGTCTGAGTACCAGTAGCTTCTTGTGTAATAGTAGCCCTTTGTGTAACGGTATCCTTTCCATTGGTAACCCTTCTATCGGTAGACTTCATGTCAGTTGGTAGACGTTGGTAGCGGTAAGATTTACTACATCGGTAGCGGTAGGCTTTCTTGTATCGGTAGCTGTAGACTTGTCTTGTATCAGTAGCGGTAGGCTTGTCTGTATCAGTAGAGGAAACTCCCTGTCAGAAGCTTCCTTGATGTATCGGTAGACTTTGATGTATCGGTAGACTTGTGTAATGGTGAGTAATTTTTACCAGTAGCTCTCACATAGCAGAAGACTTAACTGTATCAGTAGCTCTATTCTGTATCGGTAGCTCTATTCTGTTTAAGCATTCTATTGGCAGAATGATTTAAGTCAGAGTATACATATATACAGTAACCGAAAGTAAAATACTAAACATAAAATAATAGATCATTTCATAACCAAATTCTTTGATTGTAATATAATTATCATAACATATAAATATGTGTCTGAATTACACAAATACAAAAGTAAGTATTTATCCATAATAAGAATCATCAAACTATAAATAAGAAATATTGAGATTATCAACATATAATAAAGCATAATTGGGATTATCAAAATATAGTAAAGCAAATAGATTCCTAGAGGGTTCAACAATATCTCCCTTTTTGATAATCACAACTTATGCCAAAATAAAAATAATTACAATTAGAGAAGAATTAGAATCAGAGGAAAAAATATTGCTTTTATAAAAACAAAGCATCTATATTCCTCCTCCTTTAAAATTTACTACAAGATTCTCTTAGGTCTCATTTTCCCCCTTTGTGTTTTCTCCCCTTTGTTAACTCTTAGGACTCTTTTTTTTCTCCCCCTTAGTGATTAATAAAAAGAAGGGATCAGAGAAAAGATAAAAACTATCAAAGTAATAGAAACATAGTACAATTGAGAAAGTAAGAGGTATTTCACTAATGGACAAGTGATACACTGATAAAATTAGAAGGTCAAAAATACAAGTGAATCCTATCAAAAATATATAGAATCACTCAAACTTCCTCTTGAACAGGAGGCTTTCGCTTAGGAACAGAAGAGGGTGCAGGGTCAGATTCAGTAGAAGTCTTAGGAATAGGTGAATGAACAACTGGATGGTCAGCCACTGAAACTGTTCCGGATCTGAAATTTGTGCTGTTCTGTGGGATCAAAGGTGTCAAGCTGCGAATAGCCTGAGCTGGAGTCAACTAAGGTGTACTCCCGGAGGCAGAAGCAGGAAGAGTAGGAGGTACAATCCTAGGTCAGGAATTCACATGAAAGAAGGGTAGCAACAGGTTCACGAAATCCATAATAATACTCCCTCCTCTCTCTATTACAGACACAAAATCATCTCGATTTTCAATGAATTTATCCAGGCCTGGAGTAAGCTCCCTGAGCTTACTAACCTCTTCTCTGAAAGCCTGAGTCACTGGAGGCAACTTCACATTTTCCAGCAAGAGCATGAAATGGTTAGTCATTTGATGCTTGGTATAGACCTCAAAATAAGCAGCCTCTTTATTTTTAATTGCCTCTTGAGAAGAAATAGCTTCCCGTAGGTGATCACGAACAAAACTACTAACTTCCCTAGTGGTAGAAAGGATATGAGTATCCGAGGAGCCACTGGTACTGGCCATAGCCAACTCTTCCTGAATAACAGTTCTGATCTGGTCAAGGTTCACAGAGGAGCTGGAATAGGTAAGGGGTTTAACTGAGAAAGCTATTGTCTCCTTGAAGGATTTTGTTAGATTACTAACGACCTTTTGAACAAGTTCATATTGACTATTAAAATTTTCTTTGACTGAAGTCTTAAAAGCCTCAAAACATCAAAAAATTGCTTGACTACTTCTTTGATATATCTGATATCAGTGTGCACTTGGGTTTAAGAAATGTTCAAAGCAGTCAATGAAGCAATCGATTGTCTTAGAGCCACTACGGCTCCTGTCCAACTATCAATTTGAGTATGGAATATTTTAACTTCATCCATCATTCCTTTCACTAGACAAGCAGAAACACATCCCAGAGATAGCTCCAGGGATTTCTCCATACTTCTCATTTCATAAACCAGACTTGTCTTCAATATGCCACTAATTCTCTCAGTGTCTCTTTAATTTCAGCCTTTAAGGACTCATGGTCCTCCATGGTTGCCAAATTTTCAGCCACAACAGGTAGGATAACAGATTATCTTTGGGGATGGTCTTCCTCATCCGAATCTCCATAGGAAAGTCCAAGAACCATATATCATGGATCTGATGTCCAATCATCAATGTCATAAAAAAAAGATACTGAACCAAGATGCTCCCCCTCACTTGTAATATTCTCCTAAGGTATCTCCTCCAAATTTTCTTCTTGATGTAATTCTATAAATTCCTCTACAACTAAGTTAGATTCAATAGCCATTTTCTCTGATGGCTCAAGAACTCTCTCAACAAAAGATGCTACTTCTACTTCCGGATCAGGAACTATCTTGACTGTACTATCTATCAAAGGGCTCAAACTGAGCTCTTCTTCTTCATTTTCATCATCATTTGCTTCACTAGAAGCCTCCTTTTCTCCATTAATGACACGATCCAATTCGGTTGCCTCATCCCCTTCAAAGGTGGCCTTAACAACTTACTAGGATGATTCTTCTTCTTCCTCCTTAGTCTCAGTATCACTGTCCATCAAAATAGTTTCTCTCCTTGGTAGTTCTTTTGGAGGGATATCTTCCCCATACGAAATGGTTTGAGGCATAGGACTAGGAGGTAAATCAAGGTCTCATCCTTCCTCAACTGATGTCTCTTCCTCCTCAACTTCATCTTCACTGTAGACCCGTTCTGTCTCATTTGGTCTAAGAACAGGATCTATCACATTCTTTGGTCTAAAGGGATGGTTCTTTGGTGTGAACTTATCATATATTCTACCTTCATCATTCAATGATGATTTTCTCCATGGTTTCCAGCTGACTTTCATATATTTACAGATAGTCCTGGTGATGAAGAAGTTATCCTTAACTATTATCATTTCATCTGGAGGTCCAGCCACCTCCTTTGCTTTCATCATAACAGAAATCAACTATGAGAAGAACAGTACATTTGACATAGACATTCTTTCAATTCATATCCTCAATCTGAATCATAATCAATCTACACAGATTTAGAATAACTCCATGCTTCAATATATGCAACAAATAAATGTCCTGTAATCTCAGTGTAGCAAATTATCCTCTCCTTGGACTAACTACATGTTGAATATACTGGAAAAGAAGTTTTTCTTCCCCAGCCATCATTGCAGCTATGATTTTTCTAGGGGTCCCATTTCCTGTCAGGTCTAACAACGCATCATCATACTTAAGCAAGTCACTGGTTGAGGGTATGGATTTTGAATAAATAGAATAATCACCTTCATGTGGAAATTTTATGTTCCCATACAATTCAATCGAAGTAAAGGAAAATTCATAACCATTTACATAAGAAAACATCTTGTTTTCTTCTTCGGACTTCTCAAAACGAATGAACTCATAGAAATGTTTCACCAGTCCTGGATAATAAGGTCCATTGTTGTTTGTAAAGCACTCGAGCCAACCTTGTTCCTTTAAAACCTTAAGAACCACGGACTTGCTCTCCATGAGCCATTCTGCACACACTTCTTTCTCGACGACAATCTCTCGCCTTGAGAGATGCGGGTTTACTGGATTCCTTCGAGCCACACATTCACCGTTTCTATTGGCATCAGCATTGGTAACCTTCTGTCTTTTTTCTTGTGGCTCATCACTACCATATGTAACCTGATGTCTCTTAACATGGGCCATTACAGATCTGAGGTTAAGGGTTTTGCAGCTTGAGAGGTTGAGGTTGGAGGGATTCGAACATATGAGTTCGTGGTGAGATTGAGTGAA
Organism: Viscum album; assembly: GCA_963277665.1. NCBI lineage: Eukaryota > Viridiplantae > Streptophyta > Magnoliopsida > Santalales > Viscaceae > Viscum > Viscum album. The sequence goes on from OY728125.1 coordinate 1,838,011,093, forward strand.
GTCTAATATTGGGTTTAATATCATTTAGGATTCACAAATAAAATAAATCTTCTTAAAAACTGTTCGAAGTCTCGACTTTACATAAGTTTATAAGAGTGTGAGATGTACCATTAAAGTCTCCTGACAGTGAGGTCTTCTAACGGTGAGGTATCCTAACGGTGAGGTTTCTTTAACAGTGAGGATTCTCTAACGGTGAGGATTCTCTAATGGTTAGGATTCTCTAACGGTGATGATTCTCTAATGGTGAGGATTTCCTAATGGTGAGGTTTCTCTAACGGTGAGGTTTCTCTAACGGTTTAAGATTATGTTATCATTCCTAATTTGTGTCTAATGAAACTTAATCTTTCTGAACTTAAAGGATTAGTGAAAATATTAGCTAATTGAAGTTCAGTGCCTATAAATTCAAGAGTTATATCACCTATTTGATAATGATCTCTTAGAAAGTGGTGTCTAACATCAATGTGTTTAGTTCTAGAGTGAGACATAGGGTTCTTTGAGATGTTGATGGCACTTGTTTTTTCACAGTTAATTAAAACATGTTTAAACTCAAATACATAGTAAAATAAAGTGTGTTTCATCCACAGAATCATTGCACAACAACTACCAGCAGTTATATACTCTGCTTCAGCAGTAGATAATGCAACTGAGTTCTGTTTCTTACTACACCATGATACTAGGGACATTCCATGTAACTGACATGTTTCAGATGTGCTCTTTCTATCTAACTTTCATCCAGCAAAGTCAGCATCTGAATAACTTATTAAATCAAATGATTGTTCTTTTGGGTAAAACAGTCCCAAATTGGTAGTGTATTTATGATATTTGAAATTTCTTTTAACAAAAAGTAAGTGTGACTCTTTAGGGTTAGCTTGAAATCTAGCACACATACATACACTAAACATAATATCAGGTCAACTAGCAGTAAGATAAAGTAAACTACCAATCATACCTCTATAATTAGTTCGATCTACTGGTGTACTAGTTTTATCAATATCCAATTTACATGTGGTACTCATAGGTGTATAACTTCCTTAATAGTATCCAAACCAAAAAGTTTTAATAAATCCTTAGTATAATTACATTGATTTAAAATAATACCATCTTTAGTTTAAAAGATTTGAAATCCAAGAAAGTACTTAAGCTCCCCCATTAAGCTCATTTCAAACTCATTTTCCATAACCTTTGAAAAATCGGTACATAAAGAATTTATCGAAAATCCAAAAATAATATCATCAACATAGATTTTTACTATTAAAACATCTTTTGAAATTCTATTTATAAAAAGAGTGGGATCAAAAATTCCTTTTATAAATCCTTTTGAAATAAGAAAATTTGTAAGTCTTTCATACTAAGCTCTTGGAGATTGTTTTAAACCATATGAAGCTTTAGAAAGTTTAAAAACATGATTTTGAAAGTGAGGATTTGAAAAACTAGGTGGTTGTTCTATAAAAACATATTCAACTATAATACCATTTTGAAAAGAACTTTTCACGTCCATTTGATATAACATGAAATTCAGATGTGATGAAAAGGCAAGTAAGATCCTAATTGCCTCTAATCTAGCTACAGGTGAAAAGGTTTCCTCATAGTCAATTCCTTCTTCATGACTGTAAACTTGTGCAACTAGTCTAGCTTTGTTTCTAATGATATTTTCAGATTCATCAACTTTGTTTCTAAACACCCACATTGTGCATATGGTCAAAGTGTCTTTAGGTATTTCTACTAGTTCCCAGACATAATTTCTTTCAATTTTATTTTGTTCTTCTTACATAGCTATTACCCAAAATTCATCATTGATAGCATCATTGATATTTTTAGGTTCTAACTGTGAAAGAAAAGCTTGATGTTCAACCTGATTTCTTAGAGAAGCTCTAGTCTGTGTTCCTATATCAAGATTTCCTACAACAGCATCTAAAGGATGATTCTTTAGAATCCTAGTTGGTCGTGAAAAGGTAGTGCTAGAGATTTTAGGTTCATCAACAGGTTGGGAGTCAATAGAAGTAGGTTTTGGAAATATTCCAGAACTGGACGTTTTAACTATAGGTCCAATGTCTTTATCATTAAGGATCAAAACATAGAGATAATCTTCAAAATTTTCAAGAGAGGTCTTAGGTTCATGTGGATCAGTTTCATGAAATTTTATGTGAACAGATTCCTCCACACATTTGGTTCTCTTATTGAAAACTCTATAGGCTTTACTAGAAATAGAGTATCCTAGGAAAATTCCTTTATCACTCTTTGATGCAAACTTATCAAGATTATCTTTAGTATTAAGAATAAATAATTTGCAACGAAAAACCCTAAAGTTGTTAACCTTAGGTATCCTATGGTTCCACAACTCATAAGGGGTCTGCTTAAGAACAGGTCTGATCAAGACTCTATTGATAATATAACAAGCAGTATTGACAGCATCAGCCCAAAAATAAACGGGTAGGTCATACTAATTGATCATGGTTTTGGAAATTTCCTGAAGGGTTCTATTCCTCCTTTCCACTACACCATTTTGCTGAGGTGTCCTAGGGGTAGAGAAATTGTGACTATAGCCATTGTGTGAGCAGTAGGATTCAAACAAATGATTTTCAAACTCATGACCATGATCACATCTCACGATTTTAATCTTAAGTTCACTAAGGTTCTCTACAAACTTGGAATATTTAACAAAGTAAGAACAAGCTTCACTTTTGTGAGCTAGAAAATATACCCAAGTATACCTAGAATAGTCATCTACTAGATCATAGACATAGTGCTTCCCATTTAAACTAGAAACTCTAGAAGGTCCAATAAAATCCATGTGAACCAAATCGAGATGTTTAGAAGTTGATAATTCATTCTTTGATTTGAATGAAACATTATGTTGCTTTCCCTTTTTTCAGGGATTAAAAACTTTATCTGCTGGTAATTTATGTTTTGGTAGGTCTCTAACTAAGTTCTTCCTAGAATGTTTTCTGAGTGAGTGAACATTATAGTGTCTTAATATTCTGTGCCAAAGCCAAGACTCTTTATGAAAATAATTTTAAACAAGTAATATTTTTAATAGCTAAAGAATTTAAATCAACAGCATAAACATTTTCATTTTGCAAGGAAGAAAATAATAACGCATTTTTAGAATAAACATTAAAAGAATCATTTTCAAATTTAACATTGAAACCATCATCACATAACTGAGAAACACTCAGTAAATTATATTTAAGTCCATCAACAAATAGAACTTTAGAAATTAATACTGAGTCAGTGTTACCAATCTGGCCTAAGCTGATGATTTTCCCTTTAGAATTATCACCAAAAGTGACAAAAACTCCATCAACTCTGACTAAGATTTTAAAGCATGAGAAGTCTCCTGACATATTTCTTGAACATCCACTATCAAAGTACCAGGTCTTTCTACAGGAACTCTTTAAGTAGGTTCCCTAAAAAACATATTTAGACAGGAAATGATTTTGGTACCCATATTTTCTTGGGTCCAGATAGGTTAGCCAATAAAACAGTAGGTACCCAAATTTGTCTTATGGGTCTCACAAAATTTGTAGAATCAATAGATTTGGAAAGATAAGATTTATTAGATCTGTATCTATGAATATAACTAGTTGAAGCATATGAACCTCCAGAATTATAACTATCTACATTCTGTCCAGATTTAGGAATAAATTTAGTTTTGGTAATTTTTATTTGTCTAGGTTGGTATCCAATGCCAGTAGTATATCTAGGTGCAATCTGCTTACCTAGAATTTTAGTAAGATTATCTTTTCCATTGGTGAACTTTTCTAAATCCTTCCTAAGTTTCTCATTTGACAATTTCAGTTCAGTGTTTTCTTTATGTAACCGAGCATTCTTTTCCATTTCCATGTCAAGATCAGATTTATGATTAATAATTAAAGCATATTGTTTCTTTAAACCTTTGTAATTATCGTTCATCTCATTACAGGTTTCTTCAAAAATATCACCTTATTCAAATAGTTCAGATTTTGACATATTTTCAGAATCAGAATAATCTCCAAAATAATAATAATTTAAAGAAGGAGTTTCAGATGTTACGTCAGAGGTGTTTGTCATAAAACACATGTTTTCCTTATTTCTGATTTCAGCTTCAGAAGCATCAGATTCACTGGATCTATCTTCAAAATCATTCCAAGTAGCCTTCATGGCTTTCTTATACTTATTATCCTTATACTCATATATCTTCTTGTATTCCAGTTTTGGACAATCTGATTTTATATTTCCTTTTCTCTTGCACTCATAGCAGAAAACTTCATCAGATTTGTCAGATTTATTCCAGTCCTTTTTCTGGTGTTTCTTGTTGTCATACTTACCTTTGTAATTTGATTTTCTGAAAAACTTCTTTTTACTATAAAACTTCATAAGACTTATAGATATGTGAGCCATTTTTTCATCACTATCAGATACACTTTCACTTTCTTCATAGCTTGAGCTATCACTTATAGCTTGAACTTTCTCCTTATTCTGTGAAGTAGATGTCTTGAAGGCAACTGACTTCTTTTTTGGTTCATCTTCTTCTTCTTTGTTTACTTTAAGCTCTTATTCAAACATAATAAACATACCAATTATTTCCTTAACTGACTGTTCACCAATATCACAAGATTCTCTAATTGAAATAGAAGTTCCCCTCCATCTTTCAGGTAGGCATCTCAAAATTCTCATGATCTTCTCCTTTAATGAAACAACTTTTCCCAGTGAGATCACTCTGTTGAAAATTTCGTTAAACCTGAGATACATATCAGAAATGGGTTCATCAGGGTTCATCTTAAAATTGTCATATTTAATAGTATAGGTGTTCAATCTTATTTCCTTAATGTTATTTGTTCCTTCATGAGAAACACTTAAAGTATCCCAAATTTCATGTGCAGTCTTACAAGCAGATATTCTATTAAATTATTCATCTCCTAAAGCACAATACAGAGCATTCATATCTTTGTAATTATTATTGAAGGCTGTCTTAGTAGCTTCATTCCAAGTAGATCTAACTGTAGTATGAATTTTTTATTTTGATTCTATGGCAGTCCAAATATCAAAACCCATGCTTTCTAAATGAATTTTCATCTTAATATTCCACTGAGCATAGTTGTTTCCACTAAAAAATGGTGGTCTATTAGTATCAACACCTTCATGTCTGTTATCCATGATAACTAGTTTAAAATTAAAATTTTTAAGAGATATAAATTTATAAATAACAAAAATTTTAAGAACATTAAAATACAACTAAAACCACAGTTGAAAAACAGGGTACTTATGAAAATGTTTTAATACCTCTGATACCAAATCTTGGTCGGAGTGGACTCTCAAGAGGGGGGTGAATTGAGTTCTAATTAAAATTTCTTTTTAAAAATCATTTACCAAATTCCCCCAAATAAAACATAGAATTAAGATGTAGTGAATTTATATCAATGTAAAGGTTCTATTAGGTTCTCAAGGGATTGATTATTTCCCAGTTAATCAAATCAGATGAGTTGATTAACTTTTGAAACTAACTTACTAATTTAAAACTAATATAAACACTTGCGAGTTTAATTATCAATGTGACTTTAAAATAGTTTTTGGTTTTAATGTAGTCTGCAGCAGAATAAAAATAACTTTGAAAAGAAATAAGCACAGCAGATATAACCAATAGGTTCAGTCTCATGCTGAGACTTCGTCCTCTAAAAACATTATATAAAAGTGATCCACACCATGGATCAGGGATTACAACAGTATACAATTGTCCAGGTCTATGACCCCTACCACTGTTATTTGTGGGAAACAAACACAACAACAAACCAGTTGTCCAGGTCACGCACGACCTCTACCACTATCCTAGTGGGAAAAATAAAAGATGTAAGAGTTTGAGTGAGGATTTACAGATTCTCCAGTTAAATTACAGGAGACAGTGTGTGTGTAAAAATATAGCAGATGACACACACTGCTCGAAAAGTAAATAATAAATCACAAAGTCAATTATGTAGAGTTTAGAATGGCTCTAGTGATTGCAGTGCAGCTCTGGAATTCTTCCCATTTGATCATAAATGGTTCTGAGTCTGCTTCTGGTTTTTTATGAAAAACAGAGTGTTGTTCTCTTGACATCTAGGTTCAGAGACAATGAAACTGTAGTCAGTGAAGTTCTTGTGTGGATGTTCTCGTTCTCATTGTCAGCTCTTTCTGGTATGCAGGAATGTATGAGATCATCATTTAAGTTCAGTTGTCTCTTTTCATGCACACTTTTTTTAGCACCTTCTTATTTTTTGTCATTCTCTTATTTGTCTTTACAACTTATCCTTTTAGCAGCTGGGGCATCTCTTATTTAAATCACGAGCTACTGCAACAGTAGTGATTTCCTTTTTGCAGGTATGTGGTACGGTTCCCTGACATCCAACAACACACAATAAATAAATGTCAGTGTATTAAAATATACCTGATATTCCCGTTGGTTAGATTAAATAATGATAAAGAAATTAAAGTAGCATCGGGTTCTATCTCTAGAATGGTGGCTTTGGATATCGGTAGCCTTGTGTATCAGTAGGTCTGAGTATCGATAGCTTCTTGTGTAACGGTAGCCCTTTATGGAATGGTAGCCTTTCCATCAGTAACTGTTCTATCGGTAGACTTCATGTCAGTCGGTAGACTTTGGTAGCGGTAAGATTTACTCCATCGGCAGTGGTAGGATTTCTTGTATCGGTAGTTATAGACTTGTCTTGTATCAGTAGTGGTAGGCTTGTCTGTATCAGTAGCGGTATGTCCCTGTCGGTAGCTTCCTTGATGTATCGATAGACTTTGATGTATCGGTAGAGTTGTGTAACGGTGACTAATCTGTACCGGTAGCTCTCACATAGCAGTTGACTTAACTGTATTGGTAGCTCTATTCTATATTGGTATCTCTATTCTGTTTAACCATTCTATTGGCATAATGAGTTAATTCAGAGTATACATACATCCAGTTACCGAAATTCTAATACTAAACATAAAATAATAGAGCATTTCTTAACCAAATTCTTTGATTATAATATAATTATCATAACATATAAATATGTGTCTGAAGTACAAAAATACTAAAGTAAGTATTTATCCACAATAAGAATCATCAAACTATAAATAAGCAATATTGAGATTATTAACATATAATAAAGCATAATTTGGATTATCAAAATATAGTAAAGCAACTAGATTCTTAGAGGGTTCGACATTATGGTTATAAATGTAAAGACCTGGAATTTCCATGTAATTTTTTTAATAATATGAGAATTTTATGAGTCCGAGAAAATTTACGGCATGTGATTATGAGGCCCAGTGTGCCTAGACAATATTTCTGAACATTTTTTGGGTAAATTCAGTAAATGTGCCAGTGATTTTTTGTAACATTTGAACTGGTGCTCAGAATTGAAATCTGAGGACACTGTTGCACTTGCAATGCTAGTATTCACTTAAGGAAACCTTCACCTTGACCACAGAAGGTCGAGGGTGAAAGATTGTTTTTCACTTTTTTGTGGATGCAGAGAAAAATAAAAATATTAACATTTATATTTTTGAATCCTCTCTAGATGGGTTGTGGAGGTGGGTGCAACCCATACTAAAAATATTAACATATTTTATTTGTGTTGGATCTTATGTTTGTCTTGGGATAAATCATGGGCGAAAGAGAGGACTTGGTAGAAATTTGGTGAATCTTATTCACGTACGAAGAACTTCTCCTTTAAACGAACATCACCATCTCTATCAACGAACATTCATTAGAATCTAGAATGAGGACGATGCACGATCCTGATTTCAAAATCGTGTTGTGGAAGCGAAAATTGTTGGCACCCTATTTGCCTTCACTAATTTCTCCTCGTGACACACCAATGAACCATCGAGGGAGGGTTTGTTATTTGTATACTCCTCTTACACCCTTCTCGAAATTCTTCATTATTGAAAAATAAACAAGATGATTTTTATTGATCTAATGCGGAGGGAACAAGCCAAAAAAACATGGACTGACTCCTCTGCAATTAATATGGTTCTTTTCCATGTTCTTCACGATAGAGGAGTACGGCGACCGACACCGGTGGGGCTCGAGAACAATGGCTGGAACCACGGCCGACCGCAATAATGGAAGTTGTGTGGCCATGCCGCCCGAGAAGAGCCACGGTGGAGCAACGGCAGCATATAGCCACATGTTGGGGCAGCGGCATGCATCCACACCACCCGATGGAAATGAACCGCTTCCTTGTGCCACAACACCAAGGCGAGGCACGACCGACTCGACGCTGGCCGCCGAAGATAGCGTGGCCCGCGACCGCGCAATGCGGAGGAGGGAGGCTAGTCGACCATCCATCCACAAGCCTCCACTGTGGAGGGGTGGCACAAGACGCGCCACTGGGAGAAGAAGGGGTTGGCCGAAATAGCCGGCCGAGCTCGACAGAGCGGGACCCACATTGGGTCCCGCATGCTGCTGGCGACTGAACAACTTCGACCATTTGTTGATTGAGGTGGGGGGAACGTGACTCCCCCTCACATGCGGCTAGGATAATCCATTTGGCGTAGGTCGAGCCGAACCCAGCGGGCCGGGCCGGACCCTGGCTGGGTCGACTCGGTATGACCAGGTCGGACAAGACCCGAACCAACTTCGACCAATTTTTCCCTTTTTTGGACATAACATTGGCTCCAAGGGTCCATTTGACGAACCATCTGCATCACCAAAAACCATGGAACTAGATAGTACTTTTGGTATAATCCAATCGATATTTGAATAATGTTGGGGTACAGTCAAGTTGGATCGATCGTGCATCGAACCTATCCCCCAAGACTAAAAGGCTAATATCATTTAGATCGGGCGTCCGTCTAACACACCGTCTATTGCGTTAAGACCCCTATGATATAGTGGTCCATTGGGATACTTCTTCATGGGAATTTTTGGTAGTTATGGTATCTATTAGTGGCTTGAGGATTGGGCCCTCCTGTAGATAAGTGAGATAAGTGCGGGAACACTATAACTGGCTGTAACATTTGAAAGGGATCCTTCGTGGGTTTGTGCTCGATGATCCCACATGGATCCACTCTAGGAATCCATATGGGACTACTCTAGGATACTGTTTGGGTCTGATGTACAAGGATCCTGTGTGGGACTAATGATGTACTAGGATCCTGTGTAGGTCTGTTGTACTAGGATCCTGTGTGGGTCTGAGGATGTACTAGGATCCCTTGTGGGTCTGATGATGTACTAGGATCTTGTGTGGGTCTGCAATACTAGGATAATGTGTGCGTTTGAGTATGTACTAGGATCATACATGGGTCTGCCTCTTAACAGAGTAAGATGATTCAGTAGCTTCACCTAATCATCTATACTTATTTCCTTTAGTTATACATGGTATGAGCTGATTCCTTACCTTCATGCTGATTCCTTTGTGGTATTATTTTGTGCGGTGTACCTATGTGGTACTTTCCTTTTTGGTAATACCTTGGTGGTATTCTTCTGTATTGTGTACCTATATGGTACTTACCTTCATGGTATTCCTTCCTTTGTGGAACAGTTGATCTTTGTGATTTTGAGTTGGACACTGTGTTTCCTCATGATTGAGATGGGTATAGTTGATAACTTATGTATATGTATAGGCATATACCTAAGTAGGGTTGTCAGAAGATTTCATGCTTTGTGGTTATCCTTTTTGGAATGTGAGACCTTGAGGGTTGCATGGTCCCTACTAAGTATCATTATAATCACCCCTGGATTGGCTATTCCCGCACCTTTTTGTGTTTGGTGTAGACGATGGATGTCACTGACTGAGGACAAGAGTACTAGGACTAGATGTAAATTAGATGTGGACTTAGACGAGGTGTACCATAGAGATGATTGTTCGAGAGTTGTACCTACCATTCATGTATGATCCTTGGCAGGTGTTCAGAGAAGATGTTTAGTTAACTTATACCTCCCAGTTTTATTTATGCTTTCTAGTTTTCTTGTACTTTATAGTTGGGCTTATATTCTGACCCCTTTTTCTTCTATACACATCATGTTTACTATACAGTTTACTTTTGTTCATATCCTGTTGTGTGCTTGGTTTTTTGTTTTTAATAGATATGAAGGTAATCTCTTCCTCGTATTAGGAAATACACCTTTTAGAGATAGTCAAGAGCCCCGGTCCTATGAATGGTGGGCTTTGGGTAGTAATAGCATGGGGCCCAGGGGACGGGTTGGGAAAAATTGTTATCAGAGGAGTCGGTTATACCGAAGAACATTTGAATTTTATCTTTTAACAGAAATAATTATAAGTTTGTTGAGTGTGGTTATCTGTCTAGGGAATCCAATGTTGGTGCGGTAGCCGATGTATCCATACACCCAGCCCCTGACATATGATTTCTAACACAATGAATGAAAATAATGATTGTGTGTGTTTTTTTAAAAGTTTTCTTGTGAATCACTTGAGTTAACTCACCAGGTATAACTTATTGATCGTGGATCACCTATTTAATTTCAGGATGCCTCTAGAAAGAAAACCATCTAGGTTTCCTAGTCTATAACACACTGGTAGCCCACCGAGCGATGAGGTCTCAGTGTAGGGCCCGATTCTAGTAAATGGACTAGCATAGGCACTAGTGGTACCATTACCCATTGGGCCACCGATGCCACCCGCCCTAGCCACAGTATGTGCACGCGGCTTGAGCGTATTACACAAGTTCCATTACTAGAGTCCACCCAGGTTCAGGGGTGAGATAGACCCACAGGAAGTTGAGGATTTGTTGGAGGTCGTAGTGAGAGTCTTCCTACTGGTAGGGACACCAGGTGATCTCATGGTGATCTTTTCTGCCAGTCTTCTACTAGAAGCTGCAGGTAGATGGCAGATCTTGATTCTCCAGGTTCATGACAAGGCCACACTCATTTGGACAAACTTTGAGAGCCAGTTTCGGGAAGAGTTTTTCCCAGTGACTCTTCATGCAGTGCGCCTTCAAGAGATGAGGCTGGGGCTGACTAGTTCCCCCATATTGAGGCTACTAGAGGAGGTAATTGTGTATGTAGTTTACTGTGATCCATCATTGACTGGACATGGATGTGTCTTGATGCAGGAGCGAGTAGTGATCATATATGGTTCACGACAACTGAGATATCATGAGCAGAACTATGCTGCCCATGACCTGGAGCTAGCAATAGTGGTCTTCACCTTGATGATTTGGTGACACTACATAATGGTCAAACGTTCTACAGTCTTCTCAGATCACAGGAGTGTAAGGTATATATTATTTTAGAATTACATGAACTTGAGACAATGACGTTGGCTTGAGTTTCACTAGGAATATGTCTTCGAGATATTCTATACTCCTGGGAAGGGGAACATTTTAGCAGATTCACTCAGCAGGAGATCTAGTATACATCAGCTAGGTGTGGTGACAGAGCGGCTGGATGCTTTTTAGATATCATTTGTAGATCAAGATAGAGTAGTTTTTCTTCAGACTCTTACAGTCACTCCCCAACTTCTTCAGCAAGTGATAGAGGCGCAGTGCATGGGAACTGACATAGAAGTTCTACGTACATAGATATCCACAAGACATGCACCCGATGGATTTTTTGATGGTGGGGATAACATCATCCATTTAAAGGACATACCATGGTAACAGTGTCACTTCCGGAGGAAGTGTTTAATGAGTTACACAAATCCCCTCTAGTGGTACACTGAGGAGTGGAAAAGATGTACCATGACCTCTGGTGAAAACACTGGTGGACAGGAATGAAGAATGTAGAAGAAGAGTGTGTCTCTCAGTGCCTCAGTTGTCAGTATGTTATGGCAGAGTATCAGGTACCAGCAGTCATACTTCATCATTTAGAGGTCCCATAGTGATGTGGGATGGAATATCCATGTACTTCTTGACAGGACATCCATGTACATCCAGAGGTCATGATTCTATCTGGGTGATCATCGAAGAACTCTCCAAGTCAGTCAACTTTCTACCAATTAAAGAGTGGGATTTAGTAGACATTTTGGGATTCCTTTTTGTTCAAGAGATTGTGTGGCTACATGGAGTACCCTCAAAGATTATCTCTAATCATGATGCATGTTTTACTTCCCAGCTATGAAAGCGGTTGCTGGAGTCTTTCAGTTTGCAGCTTAGTTTGAGCACCGCCTTCCATTCCCAGATGGATGGCCAGACTGAGTGGACCATTCATACCCTCTAGGAGATTCTGCCTTTTTGCGTCCTCGACTTTGGTCATAGCAGGGAGGATCAATTGACTTTGGTGTAATTTTCATTCAACAACATTTATCACTCCACCATGGGGATGGCACCTTTCAAGGTGTTGTATGACCGACCTTGCAGGTTTCCTTTGTGCATGTCTGACCCAGGGGAGTCATCACTAGTGGGACCAGAGATGGTACGACCGGCCATGAAGAAATGGATGATCATACAGGAGCAGAATAAGACTGCACAGAGCAGGAAAAAGTCTTATGCAGATAGGAGACTGAGACCTCATGAATTCAAGGATGGTGACCATGTCTTTCTACGGGTCTCACCTCAACGATGTTGGTGGAGATTTGGTCGGGGAGGATAGTTTTCATTATGCTTGATTGGTCTCTTTCAGGTCCTTAGTAGATTTAATGAGGTGGCATACTGCCTAGCTCTTTCACCTCAGTTGCACAGAGTAAATGACATTTTCAATGTATCCCAGCTGAAAAGATTCATGCATGACCCATCAAACACCGTCAACCATGACGAGCATGACATCGACGATGCATCAACATTTATGGAGGTTCTAGTGGAGATTGGGGATCAACAGAAGTGGGTCCTTCGTGTGCGGTCGATACCATTGGTGCATGTATGTTTGCAGCATGAGAATTACTCGTAGAATACATGAGAGGGGGAGGCTCAGATACGTGCTTAGTACCCTCATTTATTTCTTCTGTTTGAGTTGTGGATTTTGGGGATGGAAATCCCTAAGGTGGGGAGAATGTAAAGACCCGGAATTTCCATGTAATTTTTCCAATTATATGGGAATTTTATGATTCTGTGAGAACTGATGTCGCGAGATTACAATGCTCGGTGTTCCTGAAAAAAACTTCTGAATTTTTTTTCAGGTACGTTTAGTAAACATGCTAGTGGGTTTTTGTAACTTATGAACCAGTGATCAGAATTGAAGCCTGAGGACATCGTTGAAATCGAAGTTCTAGTATATACATAAAGAGACCATCAGCTCGACCTTAGTCGGTCGAGGGAGTAGATAGTTTTTCAATTTTTTGTGGTGGAATAGAAAAATAAGAATATTAACATTTTTATTTTTGGACCCATCTACATGGGTTGTGTAGGTGGGGACCACCTGAACCAAAACTGCCAATTTGAATTCAATGGTGGGGACCACCCAACCCCCCTTAAATTCCCTCTTTAATGTGGGGAAGTCTCTTGAACTTCCTCCACATTAATTATGCCACCTTAAATTAATTAATTAAATCCAACATTAATTGTGTCAACAATTTTAAATTGAAAAACAAATTTTATATGGGTTGGATCTTCATTTTGGATTAGGAGAAATCGTTGGCGAAAGGGAGGAACATAGAAACATTAGAGGAACTCATCCTCCAATGAAGAACTTCTCCTCAAACGGAAAACTCTATCTCCACCGATGAATGTTGTTCAAAATCTAGAAAGAGGATAAGGCATGGGCCTGACATCGGAAGTGTGTTACGGATGCGATGATCATTGGAACCCTCTCCACCTTCATCGATTTAGTCTCGCGACACACCAATGAACCTTCGAGGTAGGGTTTTTTATTTGTGTACTCCCCTTACCCCATTCTTGAAATTCACCATAATTCAAAAATAAACTAGCTGCCTGCTACTGCTCAGACACTATGGATTGGACCAAATGAACATGGACCAACCCCTCCACCAAAATTATAGTTCTTTTGGTGATATTTATGATGGAGCTGTATAGTGATCGACACCGATGGAGCTCGGTAATAGCGGCTAACACAACTTCCATCTACGACAATGGCGGTGGCGCAACTGGGCCGCCGGAGAAGAGCTGCATCCCATCAGCCGCGGTGGAGCAATGTCGGTGGCCGAAAGTGGGCGTCCACATTAAGGGGAAGTGGTGTGAGTCCACACTGCCTAGTGGAGAAGAACTGTAACCATGCGTCGTGGCGATGATGTGAGGTGCGGTCGGCTCGATGCTAGCCATCAGAGAGGGCGCAGCGCGCGACCGCATCGTGTGGAGGAAGGCGGCTGGCCAACCGGCCAGCCACGTTCCAGGGGACCCATGGGCCACCACCGCAGAGGGGAGGTGCCTGACACGCCACCGATAATAGAAGGGTACGGTTGAAATGGTCGGCTTAGGTGGACCGAGCGGGGCCCATAGTGGGTCCCACGTGCTGCCGGGAGACCGAACGACTTCAACAATTCATTGAATGAGGTGGGGGGTGCGCGAATCCCCCCCCCCCCCATGCGGCCAGGACGAGCTGCCCAGCGTGGGTCGGGCCACCTAGTAAGGGTCGAGCTACTCAACATGGACCGGGGTGCGTCCGTCCAACCGGGTCGGACCGGACCCGGACCAACTTTGACCCCCTTTTTCGCTCTTTTTACCATAACATTGGCACTAAGAGTCTATTTGATGAGCCGTCTATGGCACTATAAACCTTCAGTGAGGCAGTCTTTTTGGTATAGCCCACATGATATTTGAATATTGTTGGGGTTCAGTTGGGTCGGATCGGGCACAAATCCAACCAGGCCCTCAGGACTAAAAGGATAATAACATATAGACCGGGCATCCATTTGACACGACGTCTATTGCGTTGAAATACCTATGATATGAAGGTCCTTTGGGATATTTCTTGGTGGGAATTCGTGGTAGTTGGTGTGTTGACCAGTTACATGAGGAGTGGGGCCTCCCTTAGACAAGTGATGTTAGTGTAGGAACCATATAGATGGATGAAACATGATAAAGGGATCCTTCATGGTTCTATGCTCAAGGATCCCGCATTCATCCACTCTAGGAATTCATGTGGGATAACTATAGGATCTTGTGTGGGTCTTATATACTAGGATCCTATGTAGGTCTAATGATGTACTAGGATACTGTGTGGCTTTGTTGTACTAGGATCCTGTGTGGGTCTAATGTTGTACTAGGATCCTATGTGGGTCTGATGATGTACTAGGATCCTGTGTGGGTCTGCTGTACTCGGATCCTGTGTGGGTCTATTGATGTACTAGGATCCTATGTGGGTTTGACTCTTAACAGAGTAAGATGATTCAGTAGTTACACCTATTCATTTATACTTATATACTTAAGTTATACCTAGTATGAGTTGACTCCTTAGCATCGTGGTGATACCTTTGTGGTATTCTTCAATGAGGCATACATGTGCGGTACTTTCTTTCATGGTGATACCTTGGTGGTATTATCATATCTGGCATACTTGTGTTTTACATACCTTTATAGTTTTTCTTCCTTTGTGGAACAGTTGAGCTTTGGGATTTTGATTTGGACCTTGTGTTTTCTCATTATGGAGATGGGTATATTTGATAACTTATGTATATGTATGGGAATATACCTAAGTAGGGTTTTCATATTATTTCATTCTTTGTGGTTATCCTTTGTGGAATCGTAATACCTTGAGGTTCTCGGGGTCCCTACTATGTATCATTATACTCACCCCTACATGGGCTATGCCCACACCTTGTTGTGTTTGGTGCAGATGATAGACACGCTAACAGAGAATGACAGTACCACGACTGGAGGTAGATCATAGGTAGACATAGATGAGGCATACCGCAGAGATGATTGTTTGAGATTTTTACCTACCATTGAGGTAAGATCATTGGCGGACGTTCACAAGAGATTTTCAGTTTACATGTACCTTCCAGTTTTACTTGTAGTTTCCAATTTTCTTGTACTTATAGTAAGGATTTAATTCTGGCCCCTTTTTCTTCTACACACTTCCTGTTTACTATACTGATTACTAGTGTTCGTATCATGTTGTGTTCTTGTCAGTGTGTTTACAGGATATATAGGTAATTCCATCCTGATTTTAGGGAATACGCCATTCGATGCTATTTTCCATCCCCTGGCTTATGGAATGCAGTCTTTGAGTAGCCATGGAATGGACCCCGGGGGATAGGTTGTGACAATAAGAGTAATTATTATTTGAGACACTTTATCCATTAAGTAATAGATATTTTTCATCCTCTAAACCTATATAAATTGATCTCTAATCCACCAAAAGTATTTAACTTCCACTTCTTACAAGCTAATGGATGTTATTATGTATTCCCTATCTTTAATTATCTCTCTATTTTCATTTTATTTTTATTAATAAACAAATATGTACTTATCAATAATTATATCATTATAAAATATTGATCTTTATATATGATAATAAATAAAATTATTATCTTAATTTGATGATTCTTTATTCAAGAATTTTGGATACATTATTTTTCACATTATTTGAGGATTTATTAACAAACATACCTTTTGGTTATTTTAATTTTTTTTAATTAATTCAAGAATATATCCTCAATAAAATTAAAATGTTTCACATGTTATGGCATAGTTTCATCCAAAAGAGTAACAATAATTTCTTTTTTAATAAATTTCCTAGCTACCTGATGATAAACTATAATCAATTATGACATTGTCTCTACATTCAGATGGGAATTGTTTCTCATATAAAAAAAACCTAAAATATTTTACACATTTACTCATCATGGATTTTATTAGAATCTGGTTAGTTCCTGGGAGAATGGTATCATGTTTTTCTTAAAAATACCTTTCAGTAATTATTTAATCCATTCCAATATAAATTTCAGACTTTTAAATATTTTCAATCACTTAAAAATGTTCATATCAAAATGATATTTAATATTAATACTCTCTCACTCTCTTTACATGATATAAGAAATTTGTAAACAAATTTTAATATGAGTATACTTTATTGATGTAAATTATTTATGTTATGAATATTCTATTTTACATAGAAAAATATATCCATGTTCTTGTTATGGTGGAATGTTATAGAAATCTATCAGTGATTTTGAGAATTGAAAAGAAATCACCATTAAGAAAAATAACTATAACATAAATAAATTCATCAATAATTATATACATTTTTTCTATGGAACCTTCAATTTAGGGTTATTTAAATTATATTTCTCCTAAAAAATAATAATTCCATAAAAAAATAGAGGATTTCATGGTAGAATAAATTTTTCTATAATAACATAGTATTATAGATTCAATAAATTTTCTTGTCATATCACTAATTAATTTGGATTAATTTGTAAAAACATATCCTTTGTCACTATATACTTCAATGATGCTCTTTAAAAAAAATATCTAAGCAATGACATACTGATCTAGAAAATAATACTCAATAATCTAGATAATTTATTTTTAGATAATTATGTAACTATAATTATCAAAATAATAAATTATCATATGGTATATATCACTACAATTAAAAAAGAGATAAAACCAAAACTCTAATGAAATAATAATTTACTAATTTATAAAATTAAATAACATCCATCAGATTAAAATAATTTTTCTCTTTAATGTAAATGATTATTAAAATTTAAATCAATATCAGAAATAAATAAAATTATTGAATTAAAATTAGGATAAGAATAAATGATATAAAATCATACGAAATATATTTCGTTGTGGTGAAATGGTTGTATACTATGGAAGAATTGTTATGATGTCATTAAAAATTCATTCTATGATATATAATAATTTAAAATTAAAACCTTGAAACCCACAAAAAAATCATAGAATATATCTTGAACTACTGATTTTCCATTTTATAAATATTTAATATTATTTTCCTCATAGATCCTATAACGGAATATGTAGGGTGTGAGTACATCATGCTCTCTAGTAGATCATAACCCAAAACCTGCCTATTTACCATAAACTATGTGTTCAAATTTATAGTAAAAATAAAGTATGTATGAACTATATATACACATTAGTGTTTTTTATATATATTGAAAAAATAAACAATTATATCATGGATTTTGATATTTTTGTTATTGATGATCAATGATAGGAAAAAATAATATCCATCAGAAGACATGCTCATGATCAATGAAAATTGATTGTACACATTCAATAATTAGAATAATCATATATTATATTGAAATATATGTAAACCATGTTAATAATCATCATAATTCATATCAATATTGTTATAGGAGAAAATTATTTGCACATCAATATAGGCACCTATATTGGGGAATTAATAAAACTTAATTTTTTCCCACAAAAACACTTATATAATCCAATGTATCCACCATAAATAATTATAATACTTATAAGTAATATTAGTAGTAATTATTCTCTTCCAATAACATATAATAAACAAAAAATACATATAAATAAATTTTTAATAATATTATGAAAATCCAATATTTTATAATAAAATGATTGAAAATAACATGGAATAAGTTGTATAATAAACCATATAAAATAAGCCCCATGTGAATACCAATGTTAATATGGTTGCAAGGGAATAAAAACTAAACCAAGTCAATACAAATTTAAATCCATTTATTAAAAAAATAAAATTTTATAGACAGTCAACATTTTTATATGATACATATCAATCACAACCCACTAAGTAACTTGTAATGTAATAATATATGTGTTACTCTGAGACCCCAAATAATTACCCTAGTTAACTATAATAATATAAGTCATATAATGATGGTATTCCACTCCTTGAATGATTCTAAAAGTCTATTATATATAAATATAGGTATTATATCCTAATAAATAATAAAAAAATTAAAATGAAAAATGTAATTGCCATTGAAATAACATGGATCAATTATCGTAACAATATGAAGGGATAAAAAACACAAAGAAAGACCAACTTCAGAAATAACTAAATATATATCTAGGATCTAATAATATTCTATGGAAAAAAGTAATTTTTTTAAGGTTTCCATTAACTTAGGCTTTTTGGATAACATACCATGTAATATTTGGACAATGATTTGGATAATGAATAATGATTTCATCACATGAGAGATGAATATAGAATGAATAAAGGACTCATTTAATGACCCTCATTATTAGTTTCCCAAAATCCCAAATGAAATATTTGTAATGGTTTATATTTTATGATAACCATAATATTTTACCCCTATATTAGTAAATTATAATCATAAAAATTCTTAGAACTGGGTACATGTCCAATAGGTACCTAGTGGTAGTACTAATAGCCATTAAAGTCTATAACCGATAGAGTTAGATACACAATATCCCTAAACTAGTTACCAGATTCTTATATTTCACATTCCCTTATTACCTATCATTCTATTTTATATCCATTACATTACAATCCATATTAAATTTAAAATCACATCATTTTAATAACAGAAAATATGAAACTAGTGGTGGAAAATAAACAACCAAGTTGAAAGTCATTAAGAAATCAAAACCACCTGGATTCTCACTACATGTTTTGATCCCACATGAACACATCTATTTTAGTGGTATGATTTTTATGCCACCCCAATACTATATATAATAGGAAAGGACTACATTCTTTTCACATATTTTTAATAACCCACATGGGTGGAAATAACATATTATAATCTAGATCACAAACACATCAACAATATGCCAAATAATTGGCAACATAAACAAAATATAGAAGAAACCAAAATGTATAACATTAAATCAAGGAAATATCCTCCAAAAAGTAAAAAAATAAACAATGATGAATAGCATAGTTAAAATAAGTTACAAATTATAAAAAAATATTATATATAAGTCATGTCATGATTCAACTTCACTATATATTTAGTTGATGTGATCTAAAAATAATAAATTCCTCATTCATAAACCACTATATACCAAAAAAAATATTGTATAACAGATCAATTACCTATTTTTTTAACACCCTAATAATTTAGGATATATTTTTATTTTAAATAAATTAAATTTTTTATAGTGTGTACCATAGACATAACCATTCGTAAAATAACCACTATACACTATGAAAATATAAATATTTACATATGATTGTTATCAATTTGTTATTGGTTGGGTGCATATAAAAAGAAATAAAAAAAATGAAATATATAATGAAAAATTTTACTTATTATAAATTATTAATTAGTTCCTAGGACATATGAAATGAATTTTTTTATCGAAATTAAGTCATATAAAATTAGGAACAGTTATGTTTTAAATGTCTCAATTTTATATATAATCAAGTTTTCCATATATATTTTTAAAATGTTATATTATTTTATGGTATAGTTTTAATTTTACTAAATTAACTTAATTATTTGATTTGTAATATAAAAAATATATTCATAACAATTAATTGAATTTTTCATCAATTTTTCATTTTGATGATAATTTTAAAAAATAAATATTTTACAACTAATATGACTTTTATAAAATTTTCATGATTAGTAATAATATGAATGTATATAGTATTATTTTAGAAGAATAATATATATATTTATTATGTAACATAATTAATTTAAAAATATAAAGTTTAACATCTATATTTATGTGATATTTCTATTCCCATGTTGACTACATTTTGTACTGCTCTTTTATAAAAACATTCCCTAGGTCCTATAAATTTACATTTTTTATATATTCAAATAAGTATCCTATAATTTAAAATAATTTTATAAATTAAATGGGAATCTAAATTTTACATGATTTTGGTATAATATAATTTAATATTCAAAAAATAAGAATTTTTTTAAGAACTATATACATTTAAAATTTAGTATTATATATTAAAAATATTTTTTAACACATATAGAAATCAAATTTGATAATATGGCTTCCATATTTTGGATTAGAAATCTATAATTTGGACATGACGTCGCTTTCAATTTTTTATAATGTATATTAAATAATATGAATGCTTATATTCTCAATAAAGTGTATAATGTGTTTATCATGATCTAATATATGGGAAATATTCTTCAAAACTGTCAAGAAAATTACCTCATTTTATTCCTTTTATTTGATTTTGACCAAACTCTTGTTTAATTTTAAAATAAGGAATATTTTTTCAATCTTCCTTTGATAATGGAATTTAAATTATATTAAGTAAGACATAAGTATATTAAGTGAAAAATTTCATAATATTTATTTATGATTTCATAAAAAAATACTATGAATAGTTATATATGATTTTTTGTATAATAAATAATTTTTTTAATTATATTAATTTTCTTTTAAAATATTGTTAATTGAGTAATTTAAATGAAAACATACACATAACTAATTCAATTCATCTTTGAGTGTGTGAAAAATAAATTTAAATGGTTTTATAACATTAATAGTATCCTATTATTTCTAAATTAAATTCATTCCTTATGTTTAGGGTTAGAAACTAATGGTTTGAAATGTATTAAATATTCATATTAAAAATATATAGTAATGAATAATTTTTAATCCAAATTTTTATAATAGTTAGGGAAATAATTTTAGGGGTTTTTAACATAAAAAAAATTATATTAATTGTTTCTCAAATTTCATATCATCTAATTTACACTTCTGAAAAGTATAATCATTTAAAATGAAATAATTTACCCTGAAAAACAAAGTTACATGTAAGCATGGTATGGGATAAAATGGTTAATGGGAAATTACAGTAAATAGATGAAGGATCAAATAAACTAACAGTAACACTTAATATTGTTAGATGAATTTATATTGACCCTATAATATAAAATATTCACAATTGAGCTAATATGTAGCCACTTTTTGAGGAATAAGAAATATTATTTTCAGGTTTATAATGATTACAATTGTTCCACTCTCATAACTTATACAAGGGAAACATTGATTTTATCATATTTTGACTGTCATGGACCACATAGATTGAATGAAAAGTGATCTAAAAATTATTTTATAGTTTAATAGGGACATTCTCAAGGTTTTAGTAATTATAAAATTCAATCCCAAAGGACTTTATGATGATATGGATATGAGGTTTTTGAATGATGATATATTTATATTCACAAAATAATATTATGTATATTTCTTCTTTTACATCATCAAATTATTCTATAACCATATTTACAATGTGAAATAAGTTAAAATAGTTAACAGAATCTGTTACGATAATATAAGTACAATTATTTATTTATCATCCTAATTAATGTAAAATGATGATCCAATCATGCATATGTATGGACTATGATCCACACAACTGATGTATATTAGTTTTCTTCACTACCTATCAAGAATATATATATATATTGTAATTATATATTATTTTATGGTTATATTTATTCTAATGGAATACCAAAATATTTTCTTCCTTCTTACACTATCTCCATGAAGTGATGTGATTATTTTTTCTTTCTTTATTACCATTTATTAGAAAATGAAAGGATTTATTGCTTATCTATGCTAACAACTATCTCAATGAAGTGATGTGATGATTTTTTCATAAAAACACTATATGAATGGTTATATAAGTGTTTATAATAAATAAATATAAAAAGTATTACCATGATAATAATTTTGAGATGATTAATTTATGAAAACGTACATGGACCTTAACTCCTAAACTAAAAAAAGTTTGATAATCATAATAATGAATACTAAAAATGATGTTTATAAGGATAAATTATTTATAATTATATAATTTAAATTTATAATTGAATAAAATCATTAAATATAAGTCTAAATTTGGTTCTATTATAAATTTTTAACAAATATAAATTTATTATAAAGAGGATAAAATCATGAATGATGAAATTGAGGATGATTGGTAAGGGTTTATCATAAATTTTTTTAGAGATATATATTATATATTCACCTATTTGTTTTTATATGTGATGTATATAAATAATATGTATTTATTTTATTATTATTTTAATGAAAATTAATGGGATCTAGAAATCACTATATGGATATCTCTCTCACGAGGTTTTGATTATGTGATTTTAAAAACAGTAACAGTTCACTATCTAAATATTGTATTATTGGGACATTTTTCTTCTCATAAAATTATTTTTTTTATATTTAATAAATTTATGCATTAAGGTTTTTTTATTTAGTATTCTTATAATAATGGTATTTAAAATTTCAATTTTATTTATTTATGTTGTTGGTTGTGGATTCAAATGTCACTAAAATTGAAATGGTTTATTTTTCAATCTCTATTTGTTTTAGGATTTTTTACAATAAATTTACAATAATGGAAATTATATGATATATATCATTTAAATTCCTTCTATTTTCAAGCCATATATTTAATATTATGATTCCTGTTGGTACATTATATTTCCCCCCTCTTTGGCCTACTAGAATATCATGACTATGTTATTAAAAGAATGGGTCCTTTTCCCCTTATTTATTGTAAATATAGGTAATCTATTTAAATATTATATAAGATGTTTTAAAATAATGTTCCATTCGATGATACAAGTACTTATTAAATTCATATTAAAATATATTTTACAAAAAATATAATTTTTTTTAAAATAAGTTTTGATTTTTTTTCCAAGAAGTAAATTAATGAAATTTTATTTCATGCTTGGAAGGAATAATAATTTTAATATTTACACAATGATAGAATATTTATAATTTCATGAATATTATTTTTTCATGTCATATTATTTAATTTCATGTTAATTTTAAAATAAATTATTTTTTCCCTAATTTTTTATTTTGTTTAAATATATCAATGGAAGTGGATATTTTATTTTATTTTTATAAAAAAATTTATATTAATTTTCAAAAAAATTATACACAAATTTCAAAATATTTAAATCTATAATTTTCTTTCACAGTAGATATGTTTTTTAACATAAAACACATCTTATCTCTAGGATCATAATGTTGATTCTACTTTTATACTGTTTTTATGAATTATGCTTATTTACATTTGTCAACTAGGCTATTCTAACATAAGGACTGTTTTATGAAAAAACCCACATACATTATCTAGTTGTTTAATAATTTTTTTATTATTAAGTATTATGGGAATAAATTTAATTATCAAGGTATATACTATAATGAAATTAAAAATTTTATTATGACTATATCTACCACTAATTCATTTTTCTTTTTTTTTTGGTGGGAGAATATTATATATCACTCTAATGAATAATATAATGATTGAAATCTCATGATATGATTTCAATGGTATACAGAATTTAACCTTGTTCATATAGTGACTCATTCAAAAATGATAGTATTAAAAGTTATCCTTAACTAATGAAATTATTGAATATGGCTTGAACAAAATCTACTATGGGACATTATCCACTAAGATAGTATTGGAATCAATCCTTGAACATGGAAATGGTTTTTTATTAATTTATATATATAAAAATTATCTTTTATTTTCGATAAGCTTTCATAGATCATGATTGATTAATTATGGTTAACGACTCTTATATCCAATATATTTTGTTATCAAAATGAATTATTCTAAGATAACTGATTTATTTTATACAAATGATTGGGTATGAATAATTATTTTACCTTCATGCTCTCCTAAAGTGGTTCATTTATTATTATTACATATGTTCCCCAATTGATATAAGTAACAGGTACACTAACTGATCATCTTAGATCAATTTTTTTACATATTTCATTTCCACAGGTTTTGATGAATGATGTTTTGTATGATATATCTAGGAGGGTTCCTTGTATGAAGAATAATGTGTTATATATTGAGTTCTTACCTCATAAAAAATCTTTTTATAATTTGAAACATGTTCATTTGATGAAAATGAAATCGATAGTGTTTTGAAATTTATTTCATGGTTATCTTAATAATTTTACCTTACTGTTCATGGGAATTCATGTGGAAAATTATTAGATTTTGATTTTATAATTTAAGATGGTTAAAATATCGGTTTTATTTGGAATGACATACATTTTGTAAAAAATATGTCTTTAACTCCAGATTCAGTTGTATAGGTCTCAGACCATATCTATTGGGAGTAGTGAAATGTTTATGTAACTTTTTAGGTCATATGTTGTTCATGAAGAAAATTAAGGTGTTAATGGAACCATTATTCATGGAAAAATTTATATATAATCAAATATTTCACGTCATGAATACCCTGTTAAGGTTTTATGTTATGGTATTTTAGGGTTTCTGATCACATTTTATAATTTTTTTGGTTTTGATATATCATTAAGTTAAATTTAACACTTATGTTTAATATGTAATTTAATATGATGTTTCTTAGGAAAACTATAATTAAAGATATAATTATGGAGGAAAAAATAACCATAAAAGGTTAATAAATAATTATTTAATATGGAAATATTAGTTAATTAGAATAAATGTCTTATCAGATTTTCGGAAATTATTATATTTAAAATAGATTTGGTAAAAGTTTTACATAGTTTATTTTTTAGAATTTTCACTATATTTTGAACACTTTATGGTTAATTTAAATTGATTAATATTTAATATTATTGGATTTTATTTGAGGAATAGTTATTGAGTTATCATATAGATTAATATATATATTTTTATATGGATTTATGTTATTTGGGGAAATGTTTTTTATATTTTGGTGAATATATTATTTGGTTTTATTCATTTTTAGTGTGTGACTTTTTAACTGCTTAATGTAATTTGATGATACATTTTATGATTATCTTGGAAGAATTGGATACCAAAATTTTCATGTTTGTTTTTGAATTTAGTTATGAATATTTTTCCATAGAATTTTTTTAAATTATTTATAAAATTATTTTTAGTAAACATTGGGTGTTAGTTTTTTGGTTTTGATAATTGATTTTTGAATTTTAATTCATATTGGATGTTATAGTAACACATTTAAACCATTTAGACTAGGTTAAATAGGTAAATATAAAAGGATTAATTTTTTATCCATTGTTGGATATTGTGATATATGAATATAAAATTCTAGTGGATTAGAAATTAAATATTGTTCATGGTTTTTTATCTTAATACATGAATCAAAGGTGATAAACTATTCAAAACACATCCAAAAAGTAAAATTATAGGAATAGATAATGTAATTATATTCTATAATTTTTTAAATATCAATGTTAAAATAATTCCTTAAAATCTAAAAAGTTGAATATAAATCAATCAACTGTAATGTAGAAAATATTTCTTAATATATGACTTTATACATTATAAATCACATTGAGTTATATATGTCTCATTTTTTGAAATGTATGGTTTACTAAATAATTATGAAATTATAAATTTACTTGTTATAAAATAGGCATTAATTTAATTTAAAATAGTAAATTTAATTAATAATGACTGATTTGTTTTGTTCCTAATTGTGAATATTTACCTTCCATAACTTTTTATTGATTTAGTTAATGTTTCAAAACATTTTTATTAGACATGTGATAAAAATATATTATTGTAATTTAATTAAGGCTTTTAAAATTTTACACCAAAATATTGTTGATTTTATTTCTATTTTATATAAATTGAATTTTTGATAGCATGAACCCCATACAACACCAAACATAAATGAAATCATGATATAAAATAAAAATATTATTATTTAATTATGATGTCTTTTACCTAATCATTGGTCCAGGGAGTATGATTATTACTAACCATGTTATGAATTAAATTTCTAAAATATTTCTATATTTACATCTACATAATAATTAATTGGATGTATATATCCATATTTTTGATTTTATAAATTAAATTAGATATGTTTTAGTATATTTATCATTAAAATGGTCATTTTCCCATTACTTGAATTTTTATTAATCATTGTTTTTTATCTTAAAAGAAATATGTATTAATTTTAGAAATAAAATTTGATTAAATAAATTATATTTATGTATTTATCATATCAAAATTAGCTAAGTGTGGATTTTTTGGATTTTTTATAAATTGTGGATTTTTTGAAGAGTAATGAAAAAAATTGATTTAACAAAAATTGTCACTTTTATGAAATTATCATTATATATGAATGATAAGATTGATAATGAAAAAATATTAATTAAAATAATATACCATTAAATAGTAATATAATATATTTTTTAAGTAATTGTACAAATAAACCAATAATTTTAATTTATGATATATATATGATGTATTTATTCAAATATAAAATATATAAATAACAACTTTTTAAAACATGCATCCACAAGATGTGTTTCAATTTAGGAATTTATTATGTAAACTGATTAAGTATTGTTTAAAAATATATATTAATTCAATGAGAATCAATATTTACCATGATGTTGGTATAATACTATTTCTTATGCTTTAAATGTCTAATTTTATTAAAATCCATTTTTACCATGTTTTAAGAAATTATACTAAATAAATAACTTTTAAAACATAATGAAATGGATTAATAGAAAATATATTTCATGTTTGGGATAATGATTTTATGATTTAGTATTGCATTCTATTTTAGTTTGGGTCTAAATAAATATTAAACATGATGACATTTAATCAACACAGTAAAGGATAAAATCTATTAATTGAAGATAAAACTATGTGATTAGGTCTCCAAATCTATCAAAAAAATATTTTTTAATTTCATTTTCGGATTTAATTTCTAAAAAAATGATACAATATTTTAAAATATGAAACTTTTATTTCATTATCATTTAATAATGACCTTTATATTATTTTATATAATTAATATGTAAAAAATATAGTCCTCATATTTAGGATATCTATATTTTATTCTTATAAGAATTAAAATATTTTATTCATGGTTAAAAATTGAATTTTTGAAGAGAAATAAATTTACTATATTATATTAAATAAATTTTTTTAGTAGTAGAATTTCATAAAATGCTAGCGCATCGTAGATGTATTCATTTGGAAAAAGGGTGAAAAAATAATTATAAATGATAACAAACATGAAAATTTATATATTATGTATTTTAAATAGTTATTTAGACATAAATGGACCATAAATATTTTTCAAAATATTCAAATTATTACAATACGATAATAATTATTTTTTATGTCTAACAATGTGAATAACACAAAATATAACAGTAAGGATATTTTATATTGATAAATATAAAATTACAAAACTGGTGTAGCTAGATGCCAAAGATGTTGCACATTTTTTAGAAAATAAATAAAAAGAAAATTGATAAAAAGGGAGAAGAAATGTCCATACAAAGAATCATACCCTCATCTAGATAATAAAAATACAAATCCCGAAAATCCATATTATTTCTAAATTCATAATCAGACTCAACATCATTATCCTTATCAGTTTCCCACCATGAATTTGAATTTACTTGATTACGGATTCCAAGGAACCTCTCTTTATACATTTCATACTCCATAGTGAGATGGTTTATTATTACGATGGAAGATGACTTGGCAGACACATTCCTGGAAAAACTAGAATAATATTTCCATGTCCCTCTTTTTGTAGGATTGAGAGAAAGACCTCCACTACTGACCATCATGTATTAACCACATAAAAAAAATCCTTAAATAAAACTGGGTCACCTCTTTTCATATATTGAAGATGATTAGTGTCTAAAAAACCGTATGCTATCCCTTACCACTTTCCTCATCAGAAATATTACCCCATTTTCCTAGTATTCTGGAATAACTATAGAAATTACAATTCTATTGAAGAAAATACACTAAATGATAAACGTTAGATTTCTCAAGTCCACCATTCTATCTAACATGACCTGAAAAGTTATAATCTTGTTGTTGTACAATGAAAATATTCTTATAAATTGGGTAAAGAGTAGAACTGGTCACAACACCAACAACCTCATCTTTAGAATGCCCGAAAATAGTATATATCTTACTATTGCAGTAACAGAAAAGGGACAATAAGGGTATAAACTAATGAAAAATAGATAAAAATAACATTAAAATATTTATAAATGAGATTTTATTTTTGAATTTAAACCCAATATAATAAAAATATCTAAATTATTCTAATTTTTGTCCACCTTCCTATGAAATTGAACATATATTATTTTAATATGTAAACTAATTAAAATTCATCAACATACAATATATATAAAAATTGAACTCCTCTCATATATTATTAAATCCGCATAAAGGAAAGTATATACACACTAACCTACAAAAATTTGGAAACATTAATATTCATCTTCTAATGTTACAATTATTCATAAAATACCACCCATTGGTCCTTAATAAGATATTCAAAGGTGGTTTCTCAAAGAAGACGTAATCATCTTCAAAGAATACTTTTATACTTATTTAATTCTATAACACTTATTAATATTATTTTTCAATACTAGAATATAGAAATAAATAAAATCATATTAAAAAGATTATTATGATAATAGAATTAGAATTATCTAGTTATCTTTGAACCAAATAAAAAATCAAGATGTCATTATGCCTCATAAAAACTACCATCACCATGAAAGATGTTTTTAATTTTTCATCTCCTTCTTTAATGAAAGGATATATATGGATTTAATTATTATATTCAATTTTAATAAAATTATTATTTCTATAAAATGATAATATAATATCTTCCTTATGGCCCTTTCATATTATGGAATATTATAATGTTTCTTGTGCGTACGTTTAGAGTATGACCTCCGTAAGGGATATTTTTTAAATTTATCATTTAAACTTATTATCGATATTAATATTGGAGGATTTAATTAATATATATTATATTTGTGAAATTATTATAATAATGGATGGTTCAATTAGTTTTAATATTTTTTTCTTTTCATTAAATTGAAAATGAAAACAATACTCGTGTGCATGGATGATCTATAATCTCCCTGATTTGATGTAATTTATTTTCCATTAGAAATGTATATGTACATTTATATAAGAATATATAATAAATAACTAGGACTGTTATGTTGTGAACAATATTTTATAGATGATGAACCCATGTCCATGTGACATAGTCTAGAATTGTCAAATCAAAATATGTATGAAAAATGAATCATGAACATCCAAAATAACAATTTTATGGTTGGATTATTAACAATGGAATAGTTGGAGATTATTAGTGAATAATAATTTTTAATATATCTCTAAATAATTTTATGTTATAAATTTATAACAAATATGAATTAATTGTATAGGAGTTTATTAGAGTATATGTATAATTTCTCGACCATTGATAATTGTATCAAATCATATTTTAATCATTGCAAGACATATGGATTTTTAAAACATGTTTATTTTTTATGGTGTGTATACATCACATGAATGTATTTTATAATAATTTTATTGACTTTTTTCATTAAAATTATATCAATTGTTGTCCCTTTCACGTTGTTTTGATTATGAGATTACCCAATCAATAATGGCTACTAGTTTTTATATTGTTTCATTGATATATGTTTAAAATATTACATATAATTGTGTTTATATATTGTATATAATACCATATTGACATGTTATATCATCATTATCATTATATTCATCGTAATTATACATTAAATCAATGTAATTCTATTCTAAGGGTTATGATTCAAATGATACCAATGTTGTAGGAGTTTATATTCCCATCACATTTAATTTTAGAATTATATATGTAAAAATTTATATGGATGCAATTATATTATCTTTATTCTTTATATCGCATATATTTTCCAATAATATTGATATTTTTTTTATTTTAGAACATATATTCCATATTTCTTTACCAAATTTATATTATATGGTTATGAATTTTTGAAGACACTCTTACCTTATTTTTGCATTTGGATAGGATTCATTCTCTTCTATTTCTATGATCATTTAAATTATTTTAAATAAGGTTCTTTTATATGATCTAGTGATTTTATAAGGATATATTAAAAAATATTTTACGATCATTTAAATTTTATAAAAAATTATTTTTTACAATGTTTTCAAAATCAACTATTTCTGAATGTTTTTTATTTGTTTTTTAAATAATAATTTCTATATAATTTACCAACTAAATATATTATCCACCATCAGGACCATTAATTTCATTGAATATTCCTTCAAAAGTATATATGTTTATTTTAAAATATGTGGTTTTTACCAAATATTTTAGCTTTTATATTTTTTATCATACTAATGGAAAAGTTTAATTTCATATTTTTTCATTACAATGTTCCAATACAATTTTAAATTTAGTTTTAACCTTTTTAAAAATATTTCAACATAATTTGTGATTTATTTACGATTAGTTTTTATGATACCAATTAAATCAATTCTTTGTAAGGCTTCTGATGATGAATTTTTTTAAATTTTAATATGAAGCCAGATTATTTACATGGATTGACTAAGATATGATGATATACAGAGTATTTTTAGGATAGAATCTTGTATCAAATTCATGGATTATTATGAATATTTGAAGAGTATATCCTTATGAAACAATTTTTTTCACAGCATATGATATTATGAAATGATGAATGTTTTTAAAATATTGTGTCACAATTTTTTATATTTTTATTATTTGACCAGTGAGCCAGAAATTATATATAACTCTAATGAAATGGGTAAGGTTAATAACTAATATTATGATATAACTAGAATGGGGAGGGAATCATGTTATTTATGGGACCCTTTCAACTTCAATTAACATAATTGTGAACCTTGAATAGTGAAATAATAAAATAGAGAATAACCTAAAACACAAAAAGAAACATTAAACTAATATAGAACTGGTATAAATCCATTTTATGTAATTGATTTCTTATATTTATGTGTATACCCAAAAACCATATATCTTATTTTTATCATATTATAAATTCTCTCATGATTTATTATTGATGATTCCAAAATCATATGACTTAGGTCATTTGTTATGATAAATCTATATTTCATGAATCTTGATTAATGATATATAAAAATTTTGATATAAATTTCATATTTATGGTTACTCTTTTAAACCATTATTATTTTCATATACCTATATTTCATCACGGATTTATGTTTCTCATCGGTACAAATACCTAGTATCAGATATCAGATATTCTTATGTTTTATTTTCCCTTATTATGAGGACTGCTATTTTGTAAGATATTTCTAGAATGGTATGTTTTTTGATTTTTTT
Organism: Viscum album; assembly: GCA_963277665.1. Lineage (NCBI taxonomy): Eukaryota > Viridiplantae > Streptophyta > Magnoliopsida > Santalales > Viscaceae > Viscum > Viscum album. Next base: position 1,838,043,027 of record OY728125.1, read on the forward strand.
TTGGTAGATGATTCATTCTTCATAAAGTAAAATGAAAATATTTTTAATGGGGAAATACCTTCTCTATGAGAAAGAAATCAGTATTCTTATGTAATGGATTTTCTCATAAATCCATGAAACAATTAATATAAAAGGTTTAGTATGTGTAAGTGACTATGTATTGGTTATTGATATTGGAATATTGGAATGTTAATATTAGGTTCAATTTATTTAGTGTCAAATATTTTATGTAAAGACTAAGTTTTTAGTATCTGATATGAGTGTATGGGTATTGGGATTCATGATTATTAAAATATTCACCAAAAACAATTTTTCTTTTACATAGACACATCATGTTTAGTAATTACTCCCATATATGGGTGAATATAAAATTTCTATGTGGAATATAATAAATGACTATGTAACAAAATGAAATAATAAGTCCCCTAAAATGTAAAACATATAGAAATTAGATTGTAAACATAAATATAAATAGATTACCCATATCCACAAAATGACTCTATAAATGATCATATCACATAATAACTATAGATAAAGAGAATATCGATGAATCGTATATATTGATGGTATTTATCGAACTGACCAGGATACCCTACAAAACTGGTATATAAAGTCATCCTCCACACACATAAATAGAATTATTAATCCCTACATGGTAGAAAATTAATCCTAAGAATCTAAAAAACAAAGGTAATGATTTCCCCCATTATAAATAAATAATGTGAAACATATACTAATAATAGATAGATTCAATATAAGGTAAAACTATATTATAAAATAGATAAATAAAATTAGAAGTCATACCACGAAAAAAGGTAGAAAAAATATCAAAGTATAAAGTCCAAAAATTACTGAATCCAAAATCAAATTGCTAAACCAACATCTACATATGATAACATCAGAAAACTCCCCCTTCCCACCACTAACTACCAATAATATATTTGATAGAAATATTCTATGGTTCACTATTGAACCATTCAATTCCCTATATTTAAAGACGAATCCAGGATTATACACCGTCGAAGGGGTATGTAGGGTGTGAGAAATAAAGATTATTAGGGTATCACCTAGGTGATTAAAATAATGTCTATAAATAATAATCCAAGAAACATAAACATTAAAGAAAAAAGTCATGATAAATGTTTCATAGTTTTTATATCAAAAGTAGGGGAAATAGTTTAATTTACCATTTCAAAATTTTTTAAAAATGAAGGTAAATAATTTTCAATTATCTTCATATCCAAATATAATATTAGATATATCATGGAAATAAAATAATTTATCAAAAATCGTATTAATTCCACAATAATAAAATAAAAATAGTGCAATCCAAAACTAGAACAATAGGTAACATTGTAACGTCACATCCTAAATGTCACTAAAAAAATTCTCTTTTCTAGTTGGTTATGATGCCTCAATCATGTATCTTCATATTATAGAGCTTATAACTAATAGTGGGGACCTATGGTGTGATAGTGGGGAGAATATTCCCTCTTATGAATGTAAGAGAATAGAAAAAAATAGTTATGTATCAAACACTACTGTAAATAGATTGACTGTGAAAAAAATAAATAAAATGAAATAGAACAAGTTAGAATAATAAATAAAAAAATGATATAAAATCACAATGATCAATGCCATAAATACAACACTATCCACCCACTAGGAAAACCATACAGATACATGAGTATAAATGAAAATGAAATGAAACTAAAGGGCTCTACTATTACCTATGATCCAGACCATGTACATATTCCCTAGATAATATCAAATTTCACTAGCTTAATTGGAAGAACCCACACAATCATCTCATCTCAAAATATTAATAATGGGCTTTAGTCTTATCCACCATGAAATCAATGATCAACCTCAAAAGTAGATGTATCTTCTACACATACATAGATGTGTATGTCTAGTGATGAGAAAAAGTATCAGTAGGACACCCCGATAACAAAAATATAAATATTATTCTATATGTGTATTCCAAATAGACATGCTAAACCTAACTATGAAAGAACTGAAAAGATAGTTAAAGCTAATAATGTGATCCCTAGTTGAAGCATTGGTACATAACCCTAGTAAACTGGGAATGTTCCACCATGTATGTCCATATCTGTATATGTATAAATTTTTATTATAATACCTATACATATATACGTAAATATGTATATTCTTGTGTAATTTGAAGGAAAAAACATCAAAACATTCAGTGTTAAATCATTGAGTATGTAATCCCGATCACCTGGACATCTTGTGCAAGGAAATTGATCAAGATGTTGTACCACATAATATATGTATCATTGATTAAATATCTAGGTATGTAATCCCAATTTTCATATAAAAACTTTGGTTAAAATCATAAATATATCTAAGAAAACTATTTAAAAATATGGCGATACCCGTCCTACAACTAGGTTCACTCATACCCACCATTAATCAATGTAAAGATGGATTCTATAGAGTACATCCAGACATCCTGTATATTGTCCGTGATCTAGAGGCAACATTATTCATGCCATGAAAATCCAGTGCAGTGTCTGAGCCCAAGGTCATTGTTTTTATGTTGTGATGACATTGAAACATGGATGAACCATAAAGGTATGACCCATAAGTGATTTTTAGGAGATTTCACCAATTAAATATCATGCCCAACCCTTAAGACCGAAAATGGAATGTCAATATAAGTGTTATAAAGCATGCTCAACCACCCTAACAATGTAAATTCTCATAATCCTAATCTTAGATATCATGTTGGAAGATCCTCATCCTATTATTATCAAGGATAGTATAACAATCATCTATAATCTACATCATGGGGAGATAATAATCATTCTTTATAGGCCACAAGTTGAGGAGAGAGTAATCATCCACTAAAAACCCTTGGTTGAGGACAGTGAAATCAATATTTTTTATCACATGATTATAATCAGATCAAGGAGATTGTAACAATCCTCATCACTTGGGAGAAATAAATGATACCCAAGTATCATTATTATTAATATTATTCATTTGTATAATAATCATAGGCACAATTGGAGAATAATAGGAAACACCTATAGAATTACCAATAATATAATAATTTAATATACATGATCAATAGCCAAATCGTGGGTAGTACCTTAGGGTATATAGTATCCACAATAAAATAACATGGCTGTGAGGTTGGATAATAGGAATAATTTCTAGGCATCCCAACGGGAATGAAAGATACTCCACATTAAGCCGAACAACCACCAATCCTGAAGCACCAATGAATTTGATCCCTGTAAAATAAATAATCATTTTAATACTAAATAATGTGTGGGGGTTTCCAAATGCATATAACCAAAAATAACATATCATGACTATGGGCTTATATGTTTCGTATGGGTTCTAAGGTGACACCTACGCCCATCTCTTCTAATACCCGAAGTACTAGATTAGGGTCGGTCAAACAATGGGGCACCTACTAGGCCCCTCAACTCAAACACTTAGAGTAATCCAACATAAGATCATTGAGGTATATTTATATGCGAAGGAATCCAACCTAGGATCCTTTGTTTTTAATGTAATTGTGGAATCCTACATGATATCCTTATATGGTAAGAAAGACTGAGGCATCTTACAAGGGATCCTCTGAATAACACATTGGAAAATACGTCCTAAATTCGACACTAAAGATAACTCATTAATAGGATTCTTAAATTAGGGGATCCTTGGTATAGAATGATGATAGAGGAATCCTCTATTGGATCCTCCATGTTGAAATGTAAACAACATAATCCAACAATCTATCCTTAGAAACAATGGGTATCATAGACTTTAAGGCTAGAACGACACATGTCATAGGGGAGATGTCTTCAAAAAATAGATGAAGGAATTGGTAGAGTGATATTTCTCATTTAACATCTCGGATCAAGGGTCTCAGTATACCATAGGGATGATTGTTATGATTACTGAAAGATATCCTCTCTATTCATAAAACACCACATAACATTCATTAAAGAACCACATGGGTCATACCATTGGATTTACCTGGGAAAACCCCCATAATGGAATACTAAATGGTGAAATTACAACTCCTAGGTGAAAATATATGAAAACCCCCAAATAAGATACATTGGGGTAGTACACGATGTGTCTTCTTAAGTACACTATGTTTCCTACAAAATCCACACCGAGGTGTGTACTATGGTTGGACCTGGAATTTAAATGCCTTAGTACATGGCATGTAAGGTGGGTAATTTTCATGAAACATACTTGGGTTACATTATCATGACCCTCAAATGGTTTGGCTATATACGTGGCCCAACCTTGAATTTCAACATGTAATGCAATCCACATGGGGTCTGGTCGTGTACCATATACGACCATGTACCCATACACAGGTAGGATGGATTGGAATTCAGCTATAAGGATTTGTACTAGTAAATGGTGTATAAACCCTAGTACAAATATATTAATTCTTAAACATAATATTCCTTAAATTTAATGAACACAAAGAGTTTGTTACATGTACCACATGCCCGGTTGATGAGTTTTATTAAATGAAATACCCTTGAGTCACCATGAAACCCATGTTTTCAACACAAAATCCAAATATCCGGTGACAATGGGTCATAAGAGAGTGTAATATGGGTTAAAAATATTAAAGTTATTATTCTGTATTGTTTTCATCAATCATTAAAAATGAACTACCATTGGGAGGAGTCCTCGGAATCATCCCCTATTTCGGTGGTCCATGGTTTCTACACTGAAATATAGAGCATTATAAGATCCATGGTGGTATATCCATCCTCCTCCATCCATCTCTCTATATCTCATTAACCCTATCACTCAATCTCAGTAATGTAAAAATGAACATCCCCCATGGGTACAACACAAGAATCCATAAGAAATAAATAAAATAATATAGGAAAGGAAAAGAAAGAAATGGAAAAGAAAAAAAAGGGTACTAGCTGGCCAGAACACCCGACCTAGATTTTTGAACCTCCAAGAAATAGGATCTTATTTTGGACATAATGGAAATCAAAAGTTCTTAATCCAAAAATACCATTAAAATATATGACCATATAAGTCTAAACGAATAAATTAATATATAATATTCTAAATAGTTATTATTAATGATTCTACTAAAATTAGAATGGATTATAATTCCACAAAACCTTTTTCATAGGGTAAAAAAATCCAATTATGTGAACAAAAAAGTTTTCATAAAAATTATTGAAGATCATCTTCTACTGTGAAATTAATATTTTACCATTTAAAATTTTCTAAAAGAAAACATTTAAATCTATTTCAAAAATTCAATTCGATAGAAAGTTGGGTCATTATAATCTTTTCACCATTAGGTTTCTTTTTCCCAAGAAGCCTATTTGTAGGACTAGAATCCAATCTATCAAAATGATAATCTAAAAAAATGATATCCAGACATTCCAATGACTAGCCTAATAGTTTTCATTGCTATCTCTTACATGGGAGACATTTAAATGTCACTGACCTGGTACGCCCCATCATATGAATACCCCCATCATCATCTCAAATGTGACCCTAAGTACAAATTCCCATGTAAAATGATGAATTAAAATTTAAAATGAGATACAACACCCGCAAATAGATGATAGTGAACTCCCCACCCCATGGCATATCTTACACCACTCCTCGAGAAGAACCTCAATTGAATTCCTCACCCAACCATGGAAAACCTTTGGAACGAAAAGGATCACAACGTAGCATTGATTAATTATTATCATACTCTAGATAAATTAATGATAGAGTAATATTATCTCTAACTAGGGGTATAGTAATATTTTATTGAAATTAGTTTATATATACCATCAATACATGATCACATCGAAAAAGGCTAAATATTCCTTAGCCAAAAACTAACACCAAATCTCATAAAAACTATTTTCTAGTATCAACACATATAAAATATATAATGGTACTCCATTCACTCCTGATGTGACCTATAACAATGTGGAAAAATCATTATTTAAGAACAACATCCAACAAACCAATCCAATGGAATGTCGTGAAAACATCTGTCCTCAGCTCCCACCTGACCGCTAAAAAATTTACTATTTAGTGGAACTACATGCAACCAGAGTATACCATTACCACCTGAATTAATCTATAATTTATTATTGATTAAAAGGATAAGATAAATAAGTTGTATGACATTTCTCCCTCATTACTCCATAAGATATATTGAAATTATTCTTTCAAATCAGGCAACTCCCTATGCCACGATATATTCCAGGACCTCCAATCAAACAGTTTCATTCTGTTCATGAATTTCCACCCATTCTCTAACTACATTAGCAACATAAGAAACACTGATCTACTAGTCCATGCACCTAAGAATTAATGAAAATCTAATCCATTCATGATACCAAAACCCCCATTTCACTTTATCCAATGTTGATGGCATCCACATGCATATAACACAATATCTCGATCACCTACCTTTTCTCAATTTTGAAACCAATGTAAAAAATTATCAATACGTAAAAATGAATAATAAAACATTGTCCAACCTCTCACACAAGTTTTCGTTGATCAAAACAAAACACTAACATGCTAGGGTCAGAGTCAGTCTATGGTCCTCTAGGTCTCCCAACTATCCCTACATATCATATCTCATAATTAGGGAATGGGTTAAAACTACCAGACCAAGATATTAGACCTCTATAAAGAAGTTAAAGATCACAATGACCAAGAAGCGTAAAAATATTAAACAAAAACTACAATAACCAGATCCTCACTAATAATGCTCAGAATGAGCTTCTCTCTAGAGGTCATAATACCAACCCATAAGAGACATTAAACTAACACTCACTATGAATTCATATATGACAATACCCTTGGAGGACATGTTCATAGGAATGGTCATCATATCCACAAATATCTTACTTATTTATATTTCTAGACACTAGTGACTTAAGAAACAACACCCTATAAGGGTTTACAATGGTTGGGTATCACCTTCCATATCTTCTTAATAGGGTCACTGCACCTTCCATGCACCAGGACTGAGTAATCAATCTCAAAGAAATCCACTAAGTATATCCACATGAACTTATATTGGAATGAAATATATCCTTGTATGTATTCACAGTTATATAGGACTCATTATTCTATAAAAATACCACACTAGAATACATATATGATATTAGTACGATATGAAAATATGATGCATGATATGCCTCTAATCATTCCCAGGTAAGAATGAAAGTCCATCACTAGCCTCTTGACAATTTCCAATATATAGGGATCCATAGTAAATCATAAAATTCAGATAACATGTGCATCGATCAATGTAAAAATATTATTCAATTATAACAACACATATCAGAACAACAATCCCAAACCTTGGTAACCACGACTTCATAATGAAACAAGTGTTCTCCACATACCAATCTGATATGCCTCATAGGTTATGAATCATTATTAATACTCTTTTATACCTTATCCTAGTTATTAATTTCCTAGAAATGAATACATCTGATACCAATTTTTTACATACCTATATAGATTCCCATAAAACATTTCATTGAGCTAGTTGTTCATGAGTCCGTAAGAACACCTCCCCATACGCCAAAAGAATCTGAATATAAGTGAGGGCCTAGGGTGTGACTGTTGGAAAAATAAGGCCTCATGCCAGAGTAAGAAAAAAATAGAAATAGATAATAATATTCCACAACAAGAAACATAAATGCTGAGGAAGTTATAAATAAACTGAAATAGAACATTTTTGAAAAATAAATGAAAATGGTTAATAAAATACTAAACAAATATGACAAAGATATAAAACGGGTGATCCTCAATGCTACCCATATAGATATATAAGTACAAAATAAATTGAAATAAAATACATGGATTGACAACTAACTTAGAGCCATAACATATACCTATTCTCCAGACACTATCAAACTGCACCCGCAAGATCATAAGAACACACCCTAGAAGATCCACTTGAACATGAAACAATGACCCTCAGCCCTATCCCAATACAAATCATGGACAAACTAAATAAAATACATAAGGTCTACATGTACACTGATTTTCACATGAAGGGGTGAGAAATAATCATAGTAGGAAACCACAATTATGAAACAATAAATATTATACTATAAGTGTATGAAAAATAAACTTCATATTCTTGTATAAGAAACAACTGGAATGAAATATAATGCTTAAAACATAAGACACAATCATTCCCTGAGTCAGAATCCCTGATTAAATGGGAATGTACCACCATAGATATACATATCTCTCTCTCTATATATAGTCCCATACCTGTAAATATATAAATAAATATTAATATTAATTTTCAAATTGAATGAAATGTCATAAAATCAATCATCACTATATCTTTGGGACTGTAGTCCCATTCACCTAGACATCATGTGCAAGGTAATTAAGATGGACATCAAGTGAGTCAAGCCATCCATCATTAATTCAATCTCTGGGTTAAAAATCCCAATCAATATATACTTGCTTCTGTGAATGATAGAAATATCTCTATTCAGACTAATTAATCATTGGGGTATACCCATTCAACACCTTAGTTCACCTGTACTCCCCTCCAATCATTGTAATGAAGGGTTCTTGGGAGTAAATCAAGGCATAATATAAATGGTAACATTTCTAGACACTATGATGCCCCTGAAATGCATGTATAGTCCAATGTTTGAGCCTTAGGTCTGAATCCGTTGGCAATCACAACATTAAGAATCAGATGAACCCTAAGGGAGTGAATCTTAGGTGATATGTAAGAGAGATAACTTTTGAAAGGACATTCCCACCACATGAGATCATTATATGAAGTTCAACATCAATCTAAGATTCTATGATCAACCACCCTCGACATGTAAGGGATCATAATCATAATCCCAAAAAACATGTCTAGAGAACCTCATCATATTAGTTGAGGAGATCACAGTCATCCCAAGTAATACATAGGTATAGTAGAGAAAATTATTCCTATATGGACCAAAACACAAGGAGAGAGTAATAATCCACCGAAAACCCCAGGTTGGGAAGGGTGTAATCAACTTCTTTTAACCCATGAGTTTAATCAAATTGAGGATCTAGTAACCACCCGTATTAATCATGAGAAAAAAATCATCCATGAGTGTCAATACTAAGGATGTTGTGCTTGTAGAACATAATCATAGACTCAATATCCAAATAATAGGAAACACCTCTTGAAATCCAAAAAATATAATAATACAAATATATAGGATACATAGCTAGATCCAAGGTATAAACTCTTGGTAAATTGTAATAAAAGAAAAATAACATGGTTTAGAAGCCCGATCCTAGGAAGAACATCCAGGCACCCCAAATAGAATGAAATACACATCGCATTATTCTCAAATTTCATCAACCAAGAAGAACCTATGTATAACATTTCAGCCTCAACAATAATCAAGTGAAGGATAAGAAAATAGTAAGGGTGGATGAACACATAAACTGAACACTATTTCCTTAGATCAATGTGCTTACAATTTTGGAATAGGTTCTAAGGAAACACATGCTACAAACTCTAATTGTACCTGATGTACTAGCTCAGGGTATGTTAAACAATGGAGCACCCACTAGGCCCCTCATGTCAAACATTGAGAGGAATATTACTTGCGATCTCCGATGTATACACATAAAAAAGAGTAATATTGGGGATCCTTTGTTGTGAAGGTAAAGGAAGAATATTAAATTGGATCATTGAATGTTATGAAAGACTAGGAATTTCTAGAGGGGATCCTCTGAACAACACCTATGAAAAGCTGTCATACACAAGACACTCAAGACATTATAAGCACCAGAGGCTCCCCATAGAGAATACACGGCACATAAATAAAATAGAGGAATATTACATGGGATTCCCAAGTTCAAAACCTAAATAGAGTAAACCTATAGGGTATCCTTCGAAACAACTATTATTATGGCCTCATAGGCTATTATAACACATCTCAATTGGAATAAAACCACAAGGAAAAGATATAAAGTCATAGGTCAAGAGATATATCTCTTGGAACATCTAAAATGAAGGGGCTCACTATACCATGTAGACACTAGATATGTTTACTAGAGGAAGAACATATCCATTCAAGAAATCCCTATAGGAGTCCTCAAAACACCACATGGGTCTTAACATTATTATCTGTAGGAAATGATACTGAGAATGGAGAGCTCACATAACGCAATGAGATTTTGTGGATTATTTTTTTCCGATTAATTTATTATTTTTGATATTATTAACTTTATGAAACATTGAATATATATATTTTCATTATTATATAATATAAATAATTTGGTATAATGTTATATGCAACACCATGTTATGGTTTCACTACACACAACACTGACTTTGCATGACTTGCAGACAACACTTTGTTTTTGTGAATAAAAATTTTACTATTATTATTATTAAAATGAGACAGTCATAAAATAGACATTAAACATATTAATTTTAAATGAAATAAATAATTTTTTCTACTTTTCAAATGAATAATAAATAATTTTAATAAAATATATAATTTTTTGTAAAATCATTTTATGTATAGAAATAATATTTTATTAAATGAACTACTTTTTATGTCCTTCTATGAATAGTATTAAATTAATTTTAAACACTCATAAAAATTAAATTTTGTAAAATAAAAATCTTTTTTGAAATCGGAATGTCTGTACTAACATAGGGGGATTATTTAGTAATTTTTCTGAGAAGCTTTGTTTTTTGATGAATTGTGGAAAACATTGTAGTGTAGCGAAAAATTATGTTTTCTGTTTAAAGAAATATTATATTTTAAGTTTATCATAAAGTAAAAATAGATCAATTTTACATATATTAATTAAATTACATTAATTTGAATAATTTTTTTATTTAAAATTGATATAAAATCTTATTAAACTTATAAGTGTTAATTTTACATCATTCTCGCCTTTTGTGATATTAGTGTTAATCTTAATATTGTCAATTCTGTGAATTGAATTTGTAAAAAAGGAAAAACATGGTCACAACCTCTATAATATTTATAATCTAATAGGATCAACATAAATTTTTTGGATTGTAAGTGTAGTATTTTTTTACCATGGTTATGGGTAAATCATGTAATTAAAGGGAAAAATAATATTATAATTTTTTAGTATTACCAAAACAGTTGTATTGATTTAATTTGATGATTTATTTTTGAAAAAAAATAAACTTTTGTATGAAATTATATCCTATTAATTCCACTAGGTTAAGAATATAATTTTTTTTATATTTTATTTAAATATAAGTAAAAAATATCATACTCATAATTTAAATAATTAATTATTTTTTAATATAAAGTTATATAGAATATAAATTCTACTATAAATTTTAAATTTAAATATAATATATTTATATTAATAATTAATTGATTCTAATTTTTATAGAATATATAATTTTATTTAAATCACCCATGATGATGATGAAATAATTTATTAATTAAAGAAAATATAAAATAATTGATAATAAAAATAATAAAATAAATAAAATTGTACATAATTAGTGATATACACATATTTATAGATAACGATGAAATCTTAGTGGGATATTATATATTAATATTTGGTGTTATATTTTTAATTTAATAATTCTATAATGACAAAAAATGAATCGTATAAAAATTGACAAAGTGATATTTATAATAAATAATATTATCTTAAATGATATTAAATTTAAAAAAAATTATAATTCATATAAATAACTATAATATGGTAAAAATTGATATCTGTGGTCGATTTGGGGTTCGTTTGGAAATTTATAGTAATTATATTAACCCTAAAGTGTAAAAATCCATGTTGTTATGGTAAAAGATAAAGAGTTTAACTAAGGATTAAATTCAAAACATTAGGTAAATTTTGTGACATAAAAATATCTAAACACATTTATATAAGGAATTGCGACATATACTCACTTTACTATATAAAAAAGTCACTATGGAACTATTTTAAATTGATAATTCAATTTATATTAATTTAATATTTAAAAACATTCCTAAAGTGTCCCTCACCAAAATTATAAAAGAGAACCTCTTCCTTCCCATTCTCATGAAAATTCCATCCATATAGTTCATCCAAAACCTACCTATTTCTATTATATACATCCCTAGTCATAGTATATAGGTTCTAGTATTCTCAAAAGAATAAAATATATTATCCTTCAGAAGATATCTAGAGGGAGATCGTGGATGGAGAGGTAATCTCTTTACCGACACTTTAAAATTTTATTTTATTCTACAAACTCTTCATGATTTGATTCTAATATAAATTAATTACTCTTGTATAACCTATGTTCTTATATTTTATTATCATTATGGAATAATCATATTACACCTTTTATTCATCTTTTGAAAAATGAATGTTACACATGATCATACATATATCATACCATTTCTACATCATGATGTAATATTTTTTCATCAACACTTTATTTGGGTTTGTATAGTTATGGATATAATATTGAGACATGATTAAAATAAAAGGATATTACCTTATTTTAAATAAATATTCAGTACAAAAAGAAAATTACATGCCCAGAGACCATAATAGTTTAGTGTCTTTAGAAACATGGAAATAAAATATTCTTCCTTTATGAATTATATTTTGCATCCCTAATAAATATCTACACCTATAGTAATTCTATGCAAAACCATTCATTATAAACATTAGAAAAGAAACATAAGAAATGGGTGAGCTCAAATTTTTAGTAATGGTAACAAATGGAGATATGTATGAATAATCATGATCTTAACGGTACGAGTAAAACACATCACCATATTCTAATGATTTCTATGATATTAAAGGCATTGGTATTGAATCCATATTAGTGGAAGAAATCATTTACTAAAATGTTTTCACATACTGTCTTATCCCTATATTACTGAATTGGGTTCACTTCATATTCCAGCCCTGTATTACTGAACTGATTTCATATCTCATTCCATCCTTGTAATACTGAGTCATATTTATTTCTCATTCCATCCAAGTAATACTAAAAAAAATTTATTTCTCATTAAATTTATGTTTATATAATGATATTTAAATCACTACCCAATGAATTTGATAGAGATATAGGTCCCACCAATATCATAATTAAATCATACATACATGTGCCTCAAAATAATAAACAATCATGTCATAACCTCTAAAATGAAATAAGTATGATAACATGTAATCATATCATAACCTTTTGAAAAAAACCATTTTCATGATCATTTCATCTGAATCATAACTTGTGATAGATAAATGGATTTCAAAAACACATTACACATTAAATATAGATGAATTTCATAAACATATATCCGGTGATGGAGAAATAGGTTTCATAAAAATATAACCAATGAATAATAAATAAGTATCATAAATACAATATCATCACCCATAACCAATTCATATAAAGAATATTAATGAAAATATTAGATCATTTAATATATAGTTATGAATATAATCAATAGATATCATCACCAATGGAAAATAAATTTTATACATCTTTAAAAATAAATATGAGTAAATTATACTTTTTCCCTTTCAAAATGTATTTTAATGCATAATACCATTGGAAAATAATTTTCAAAGAATATAATTTGAAAACTAATAAATAGGACTTCAAGTAATTTTTATAACTAATTTTCATGAAAATAAATACAATATGTTTCAAAACATTTTAAAAACCTTTGTTCTTTGATAACACTTTTAAAAATATTAAAAAAATATTGAAAGCAATATTAAATCTATTTCATTGAAAATATTTTGAAAAATTATAAACAAAATAATTCAAATGTTTTAAAAAACAATTTTATATGAAAACATATGAAATAAAATTGAAATTTTTTTGAAAACCATTTTGCAGGAAAAAATATGAATGTCTCTTGAAAGCATTTTTAAAATCGATTCTTTGATAATAATTTGAAAACATATAAATGTCTTGAATAGGTTCTGAAAATCCAATTTACGTGAAAATATATGAATTAATCTTGAATATGATTTGAAAAAACAAATTATTTCAAATATATTATAAAATATTTAGTTTTTTTAACTAATTTTGTTAAAAATAATTTTAAAAAATATTAATAATTCATGAAAACGTGTTCAAATCTCATTTTTCTTGAAAACATATAATAGAAACATGGAAAAGGTTCTTAAATATTTTTACTTGAAAACATATGAAATAATCTTGAAAATGTTATGAAACCCATTTCATTGAAAATAACTTGAAAACATATATATAAGGATTGACCAAAATTTAAAAACAATTTTCCTTGAAAATTAATTTTTATAATATTTTCAGAAAAAATAATATTTTAAAAATTGCAATGTAAGATTCAATGAAATGATGGTGTGTACATTAGTATATATCATATGAGGTTAAAAAGGACATTCCTTTTTGATGAAAAAAGGATATAAAAATGAGCCGTTTAGAAAGAAAAAATAATTTCCTTTTAAATATATTGATAAAATAAAAAAGGATAAAATGTAATTTAAATATTAATGTATAATGATTTAGTATTCTTGGAGATCATTTTTAGAATACATGAATTTTATGTAACAATGATTTCTGACTGGAGAGTGGGTAATGTCAATATTTCCAAAAAAAACTTTCATGAAAATCTTAAGAACCAAATATTAGAAAACTGATACCAGTACATGATTATATCTTGAATAACTAAAAGATAAAAAAATCATTAATTTTATTGATATAGTTTTTATAATATTTCTTAAAGGAAGCATTAACATTAAAAATCTCAAAAAATGATGAAATTACTATAATAAACTCTTACCACTTAGTAACATTAAACCCTTCACCCCATTTAAGAAATAGAAATTACATTAATATTAAAATATTATTAAAGGAACTATATTCTTCATATAACATGTCAAAGTTAGTATCCACACCTCATATGAAAATATTTGTCCATACCATGTCATGTGCCTCAATGAAGGTAAACTGAGACAAAACTATCATACCTATTTGGTAAATTTTGAAAAATAAAAAGCTTGAAATAATGTTCCTAGAATTTATATATAAACAACCATTAATTTCAGTATAATAATTATTTACTACATTGATGGACAGAATATACCCCACACAAAAGTAGTGGGTAGTGAATAAATCATGTGTCTCATAGAAATAAAAAGTGCGATGGAATCCCCTTACACATTGTCTTGAATCTCATTTTAATCATAAAAACACCTATATAATAAATAAAAATTTATTATATATTTATCAATGAACCATATCCATACTTATAATACCATATATGGTTTGATTATGGGTTTATATTACCCACTAAATAACAATTCTATGTTAAAGTTTCCCTATGGGTAATATCCCCTTCTTTTCACATGTGTCTTAATTTGTTATATCATTTGTTCATATAATTATATAACGATTTCCAATATGTAAGCTATGATTTAAAGATAATTTATATCTAGTATTTTCAAATTATAATGATCCATATAATATATACCTATGAAACTAAATACACTGTTCATGGATATGATACATTGCATATATGCTTGAATGCTATATCAATTTAATTGTCATATTTCATGAATGAAAATAAAAGACATATATGAATATATAGTTATTTATATAATTATTATTTTATCTTTATTATATATTACATATGAACAAAAAAACATCCTTCATTAATTCCATGTAGTTTATAAATGAATCACATCACATTAAGGGGGCGGTAGTCCATCCTTCCTCAAGTGAAATTATCACAATAACATAAGATAAAAAGTATAAATAAATGTTTTTAAAAATAATTAAATAAGATTAAAGATATAATAAATATAATTTATAATATATATATTTATATATTCCAACATAATGTCGATAATGAGAGGCAGTGACTTTAAAATGTATGATCATCATTTTGTGAGGCCGTAGTTTTCTATACACGTAAAAAATATGTTTGTTAACCTTTATATTGATGTTTTTGTATGCTTAGGTCAAAAAAATAGAATAAAAATATTATAGTATAATTAAAATAATGTTTTAATTATAAAATAATTTAGTTAATATATTATAGGGGTGGAGAAAGAAAATAATTGAAAGCATCTTGAGAGAAGACGTTACCTCATAATCGGGTAACTGATTGTTTTGTTCCAAGAGGCATCCAAGAATTGTTTTCAACCAAAATTGAGTAATATAAAATGAATTGGGTGATTTTTGTATGTTTATTGGGAATATATTGGATGAAACGAACTATTCTGAGATGTGTGAAGAAGAGAGAGTGATGGTAGCCTTTTATAGGGAAGGGAGAGGACACATACGGAATTATTTAAAACAAGTTATGTATACCCATATTTTTAACCAAATAATTCAATAAAAAATAAAAAAAACTCAATAATGGAAGTTATGTCACCAAATAATCTCTATAAAATCGGTTTTGACAAGATTATATGTTGTTTTGGGGTGTACATTTAAGGTTTAGTCCATATATAATTTTAGTTTTACCTTAATTGATGTAGACAATTTAAATTACACTCACTGATATTTTTATTTATAAACTTAGTTTATATTATTACTGAATACAAATTATTATGATACCAAAAGTAAAATATATAATCTGAAAATTCAAAAACATATATGTGGTATAAAGTATGTTAAATTTAAACCCATAGCCAGGTCGATAATACAGGTTTTAAATGTAAAAACATTCAAAATATTCACTGGTTTTTATATTCAATTTCAATTTGAAAGTTATTCCAGTGAAATACATTAGATTAATTTATAAAAAAATTATCTAATTTAACTTTTAATAAAAGTAAATATAATTTATCATTATAAATAAATTAGATGAAAATGTAGTTTTGAATTGAAATCATGTATTTTGAACTATTCATTAAAAAATGAAACCTTACATGAAACACCAAAAAATTATCCTAAGATTATTTTTTATTATTTTATTTCAAATATTATGTTTATAATGACATTTAACATCAATAAAAGTGAAATATTGTGTATTTAAAATGGGTTTTCCATTAAAAGTTGCAAAAACTATCCTTATAAATATGTAGGTTTTTAAGCATATAATTAGGGTTGTTATTATATTATATCAATGAAATCTATTGGATGACTATAAATAATATATTAGTGATTTTATAACATATATATTAAATTAATATCACTCAATAATTATAATTAATTTATTTTTGTTGGATAAGACATCTTTGTGACCAAAAGATATTTCCCATTATATTCAATCGAGTATCATATTCATTTTTAATTAATTACTAACCTATTAATTCATCTTATATTTCTATAAACAATATATTTTAATAAATTAGTTATTACTATTCATTAAATCAAATTTAACGGCTATGTTATATATTATTATTTTAAATAAAAACATTTTATTAAAATACAATTACTCGGTAATACTCGATCTTGCGTGTTATACAATCCATCAAAGAAATTCTTTATTTAGTGTAATGTAAGGTAACCTATGTGATCTATGTATATAAAGAAAAAATTAATGTTCTGTGTGGTGCATAATAAGTATGGTGTTTCATATAATGAAATCCAAACAATTTTTTTTAATATAGAATAAATTTTATTTTAGTGTTGTGTGGATTGGTAAATATTGAAAAGAAAAAATTAATTTAAAAATAATAATTCAAAAAATATCTTGGTGTCACATTCTATCCCCCATAAAATTATTTTCTTCCTCGAAATTTTTCTCAGTTATCAATGTCATAATACATAGAAGTTTTATTCAAAGAAACCTATATCAAAAAAATGAATGCCTAAACATCACATAAAAATGAAAATATGTAAACACAACTATTTCCTGAAGTAAAATATATATTGGTTTCTACAAAATATACCATATTTTTGAAGTTAAAATATGGACATAGAAGATAAATATTACCATCTAGTTCTAATGGAGAGTTGGAGGTCAGAGTGGATACTTAATAGGGGGTGAATTGAGTTCCAATTAAAATTTCTGTTAAAATTATTTCTATTAAAACCCCCAATATATAAAACTAGTTAAACTGTAGTGAATTTTTATTACAGTGAAGAGTCAGTTTGGTTCTCAAGAGATTGATTAGTTCTTAGTTAATTTAATATCAAGATCAATTAACTTTTGAAGTTAACCTAATGATTTACAGTACATACAAACACTTTCTAGTCTAACTATCAAAGTAACATTAAAATATAATTTTATTTCAATGTAATTAGCAGTGGAACATAAATAGATTGTATAATTCAATCATAATCTATGAATGCACAACAGATGTAAAACAAGTGGTTCAGTCCTAAGCCGAGACCTAATCCATTCCACTTGGTGATCACCTGCCACCAAGCAGTTTATATAAATAAACTTTGACCCACACCACAGATCGGGGTTAACAATAGTTCATAGACTATCCAGGACATGTAGGGACCTCTACCATAGTTTTCATGGGAAAACAATAATGATCAGGCCATGCAGTGACCTCTTCCATAGTTTCTGTGGGAAAAGATGTGTTAAAGGTTTGGTGTGAGGACTTTGAAATCCTCCAGTTCCGCGCAGGAGTCAATGTGTGTGTAAAATATATAGAATACACACACCACTCGAATGCAAAAAAAAAAGAATCACTTAGAGTAATTAGAAAAGATCTTAGAATTCTCTAGTGATTAGTAGTGTAGCTCCAGACTCCTTTGATTCAGCAGAAATGCTTCTGAGTCCTTCTCCGGTTTTTCTGTTGAAAAACAGAGTGTCGTGGGTCATCTTGTGTTCTTCCCGAGTAATGATATTCTCTTGATTCCAATGCACTTTGTGTGTTCTTCATTAGTGTTGTATTGAATTCATTAGTGTGATTTAAGATCATTTAATGTGTTCTTCACAATTGTGCTCAGGATTGACTTTCTATTCAGTATAGAGCAGTCGAGTTTCTTGCTTTTCTGTATTGTCTCTCGTGTGCACACTTCTCCTTATCTTCGAATGCATGAATATGAGCCGACATATTCCATGTATAATGTGCCTCGTAACTCGTACTATGTCTACAAATACACATTAATTATGTCACTGCATTAAAGTCGTCAAATATGACCATTAAAAAAGTTAAATAGTAAAACGACAAAAGAGTTTAAGAAACGATGTCACAATAGTTATGAAAATGGTGTCTCCTTCACAGTATCTCCATCATAGTGTCACCATCACGGTGTATCCTTAACGGTGTCTCCATCACAATGTCTCCATCACAGTGTCTCCATCACAGTGTCTCCATCATAGTGTCTGGATTACAGTTTCTGGCTTCTGGTGCCTTGCTCATAGTTTATGGATTCACAGTTCCTTGATGACTGTGTCTTCATAACTGTGTTTGGAAGAGTGTCTGGCTTATGGTGTCTGTTCATAGTTTCTTGCTTCATGGTGTTAGGCATACTGTGTGATGCTGTCTCGTGGTCACAATGTCTCATTGGTCATGGTGTGTGAGACTTAGCCTTCACGGTGTCTGTGTCTTTCTCATAGTGTCTTGTACTTAGACAAACAAATATGCATAGAATTAATTGATCTTAACCATAATAAAGTATAAGATAAATACACATGATTGATAAGATTTGGGATATTTATGATCATTAATAAGATTTGTAATTATTATTGATATTTTTGATCGTTAAAACATTATTAATACACGAGGAGTCCAACAATATCCCCCTTTTTGATGATCACAAATCAAGTACAGTGAAATGGTAAATTGAATGCAACTACATTGAAAAGAACATAGAGGATAACCGAAATAACATAAATAACTTCTCACTTTTTCTCCCCCTTTTGGGATTATCAACAAGTAAAAAGAATAGAGGGAAAACAACACATATGTCATTAAAAATGTCCAGAATACAACATACATTGAAAATATAAAATTCAAATACATCCCTATCAAAATGAAAGAAGTCACTAGGATTCGTTAGGATGTGGCCTTCTATTTGCCTAAATCAGTAGCAGAAGAGGAAGCCATAAGGGTAGTGGCTGATTTGGAAGAAGTCATAGAAGTGATAGAAAATGTAGGTGAAGGTAGACCTTTGAAGAATGAGGGATCCTAGGTGGGAGAAATAGAAGTTTTAGTCTATGGCTGATCAAGAATCACTTGCCTGATCTGAGTAAGAGCTTGGCTAACAAACATGGTAGTTGAGGTTAAAGAAGGCAGTCCAGGTCTGAGAGGCGTAGCAGCTGGAGCAACTATTGATGTACTCTGGACATGAATGTAAGGCTTCAAATGATTGATGAAGTCTGTAATAATTTCTCCTCCATACTGCATTGCCTTTTCAAAATCATCTTTATTTTCCATAAACTTTTCCAACAATCATGTAAACTCAGTGAGTTTCTGAAATTGAGTTTTTAAAGCCTGAGTCACATGAGGTATTCTCAGATTCTAGACAAGATACCTAAATTAATTGGACATGTCATTTTTGGAAAAAATCTGATTGAGATAGATATATATTTTCTTAGTGATCTTCTACAGAGCATCATTGGCAATCAAGGAATGAATTTGAACCGGGTCAAGAACTCTATCACTATTCTTAACAACATCAGATAAAGAAGCCATATTAAAACCACTGAGGGAATTCTGAATCTCTTCCTTGATTATGGATATGAGCAGAGAACTTTCCAAAGAAGATGTAGAGGTTTGACCAGAGGTAGGAGAAGCCTTGAGAGCTACGGTCAAAGACGTGAGCTGTTTCAAGAACTTTTGAAGACAACTAGTATATTCATCTGAAATATTATTTAGGTTCTCTAGATGTTCTCTCATTCGGTGCAACATCTTTGTGTGAATTTCTCTAATATTTTCATCAATGTATAGGAGGTAGGGATTCATTTGGGACTCAATATCTTGTGAAATGGTGGAGGCAGTATGTTTAGGAGAAGCAGCAACAAGTGCAGGCTCTGATCTGGAATGCAGTTCTTTCTGGAGGTTTTCAACCATACCTTTCAATGTCATAACTTCATTACAAAGAAACCTATTTTCAACCCTTACATCCTAAATTTCATGGATCATTTTGTGTTGAATGTACATAATACGGTTTTCCAACAATATGAGGCATCTTCCTGACATAGTTGTGTCACAAGACAAGGTTGAGAGGACATACTTTTCTCAATTCCAGCTTATATAGAATCTCCAAACGCATTTAGATCAACCTTGCTGACATAAGATTGATGATTAGGTAATGGATTAGGAGAATGAAGCGGTACTTGGGCAGGTTTAGGGTCTGGTTGATGTTCATGTTAAGGATCAGGTTGAGGTTCAGGGTGTATGACTGACTTCAATTGAAGTAGAGAAGAAAGATCAATCCTAGTTGCAGTCACCTGCTGTCATTCAGTCACATCATAGAATCAAGGTAATTCATACCGAGTGTACACAGAGTATGACTCAGTTGGTTGAGATTCTCAAAGAGACCCAACTTCACCAGTCTCAATTTCATTAGACTCAATATTTTGAGGTTCCTCCCCCTCAAAGTGTTCTTCCTTATTAGGAACTTGAGGTTCGGGTACTCGATCTAGATCCACAGGACCAGCTCTAATTTCCTCATCCATTTCTTTGATAGATTATTGAAAGGATATTTCCATCCTCTCTTCAGAAGAGGGTATTATTTCAGGATTATATTGATACTCTTGGTGGTCTTACAAAATTGCTTCTTGTATAGAAGGGAGTTCTGTTTGAGTTTCTTCTTGCACAGTAGGATGTTATATTAGGTTTCCTTCTTCCATTGCAGGGAGTTTGTCTACTACAGGCTCTGTCATGGCATGCTGATTAGATTCTTGGATAGTTAAGTCTCTTGCATCCTCAGGTTGGGTTTCTAGATCAATAACATTTCTAGGGGAAGGAGGTTCTTTTCCATGAACAACGGTAGGAACAAAAGTTCTTTCATTTTCAACATCGGCTTCTCCTCTATGTGGTATAGTATCCTCTTCTCTATGAGGTACTTCAGCAGGAATAACAGTAGGGAAAATAGTCCTTTCTCTCTCAATAGGAGCTTCTTCCTTATGAGGTACTTCAGCTACCTCTTCCACTTATCCATTATCTTCTGAATATTGAAAAACATCATTAGGTTCCAAACCAGGATCAGTAATATCCTTTGGCCTTGTTGGATAATCAACAGGATTGAACTTTTTAGAAATAATTTCATTATCGTCAATCCACTCCTTCTTCTAGGGGATCCAATTTATCCTCATCCTCTTGATTGTAGGTTTAGATATACCAAACTATAAATCCATAATAACTTCTGCATTTGGACCAACTACTCCTCTGGCAACAAGCATAGTTGATATCATCCTAGAATAAAAAAAGGTGTGGATTTGGATGTAACGTTAATCAATTGACACATATGGTGAATGATATACATGCATAGATTTATCTTGTGTCCATTATTCATCAAATGAATCATAAAACCATCCCAATACTTCAATACTTCAAATTCACCTTTCATTGGGCTAATCAAATTCTGAACAAACATAAACAATAGGCTTGTCTCACCATCGAGTTCTGCAACTATGACCCCTCTCTTGGTTCCATTTACAGTTAAGGTTTCTAGAGCATTTTCTAGGTCAATTATATCAGATGTAGGAGGGGGATATCTTTGATAATCATCACAAATTCCTCCGTGAGGAATACTAAGGAATGCATACCATAAACATGATGAGAAAGAGCATTTTTGTCTATTGACCCAACTTGTCAAAACATATATTTCACCAGCTTCCAAATAAAATTGTACAAATGGATACAAATGAGATACCAACCTTGGGTAAATTGGTCTATCCTTTCTACAGAACCATTCGAGCTAGCCTTGTTCTCTCAAAACTTTTAAAACCAATGATTTTCTAGACAACAATCACTCAGGGAAAACAACCTTTTCAGGAACTATAGTGCGGTTTACAAGGTTTGGATTCAGGGGTCCTTCATGTGAAAGCTTAAGTGCTATTCTATTTTTCTTTGAGCTATGCTTATCAGGTGTGGATGAAGACGAACGCTTCATCCTTGGAATCTACGGAAGGTTTGGGTGAGATTGAAGAGAGAAGGGTTGCAAGTTTGAGAGGGTTCAAAAAGAGTTAGTAGAGAGAGATCAGGTGAATAATCAAGTGAAACCCCTGTGTTTTATCATTTGGGAATGTCAAAAGTCACCAAAATAAAAACGCGGGAAAGTAAAAATTGGTAAAAATAAATATTATCGAGATATGGGTTAAAAGAAAAGCATAAATAAGGTTCACGGTGAGATAGTCAGTTGTCATCATGGTGAGATAGTGAATGATTTGTTCAGTCATGGTGAGACAGTGAATAAACTGTTTAGTCATGGTGAGACAGTGAGAAAACTATTCAATCACGGTGGGATAGTAAGTGTCAGAACATGAACACTAAGTGCTAACTGTGAGACCGTAAACATGAGATAGTAACTGGGAAACCGTGAATATGAAAAAGTAATGTAAAATATAGCAGAATATTAAACATTAAAATCGTTGACATATATATTTGCGATTGATCATGCCAAGATTAGGTATGATATAATCTAATCTCTCAGAATTTATTTGTTTAGTGAACATATCAGCAAGTTGATATTCAATACCAATGAATTCCAAAGTGATAATGCCTTTTTGATAATGTTCCCTCAAAATGTGATGTCTTATATAAATATGTTTTCTCCTAGAATGTGAAGCATGATTTTTTGAAATGTTAATAGCACTTGTTTTGTCACAATTTATTGGTACATGTCTGAATTGATATCCATTGTCTAGTAATGATTGTTATATCCACAAAATTTGTTCACAACAACTTCCAGTAGCTATGTATTCAGCTTCTGCAGTAGATGATGTACCTGAATTTTATTTCATACTACACCATGATACAAGTGACTTGCCTAAAAAGTGACATGTTCCAGAGGTGATCTTTCAAACTAACTTATAGCCTGTAAAGTAATCATCATAGTAACTAAATAGTTCAATTGATTTTCCTTATGGATTGAATAGTCCTAGATTTGGTGTATGCTTGAGGTATTTGAAAATTCTCTTTACAGTATTTAAATGTGTTTCGTTAAGGTTTTCATGAAAATGAGCACACATACACACACTAAACATAATATTGGGACAACTAGAAGTTAAGTAGAGTAGACATCCAATCATTCCTCTATAAGTGGGTTGATCAACATATTTTTCATCATCATCAAGATCAAACATAGAGGTGGTACTCATGGGAGTGTCACTACTTTTAGTGCTATCCAATCCAAATAGTTTTAAAATATCTCTAGTATATTTACATTGAGTTAAAACAATCCCATCTTTATTTTTAGTTATTTGAAATCCAAGAAATAATTTTAGTTCACCCATTAAACTCATTTCAAATTCGTTTTGCATCATTTTATAAAAATCAATACATAATGAATTTTTTAAAGATCCAAAAATAATATCATCTACATAAATTTAAACAACTAAAACACTATTAGAAATTCATTTTATAAAGAGGGTAGGATCAACTATTCCTTTTTCAAAACCTTTAGAAATAAAAAAGTACTTTACCTATCATACCATGCTCTTGGAGCTTGATTTAAACCATATAAAGCTTTTGATAGTTTGAAGATATGATTTTGAAAATGATGGTTTGTAAATCTAGGAGTTTGTTCATCAAAAACATCCTCAACTATATACCCATTTAAGAATACACTCCTGACATCCATTTGATTTAGTTTTAAATTCAGATATGCAACCTAGGAAAGTATAATTCAAATGGCTTATAATATAGATTCATGTAAAAGAGTATCCTCCTTGTAAATTCCTTCTTCTTCATTGTATCCTTGTTCAACTAATCTAGCATTATTTCTAACTATATTTCCAGCATCATCTACCTTATTTTTAAACACCATTTATTGCCTATAGTGAAAGTGTCCATAGGTCTTTCCACTAATTCCCAGACATTGTTTCTTTCAAATTGATTTAGATCTTCATGCATTTCCATTACCCAAAATTCATAATTTATTGCATCATCAATGTTTTTAGGATTAAGCTTTGACAAAAAGGCTTGTTGTTCAACCTGATTTCTAAGAGAAGCTCTAGTCTGTGTCCCAATATCATGATTACCAACTACAGTATCTAAAGGATGATTCTTTAAGATCCTAGTTGATCTAGTAAAGGTAGGACTTGAAATTTCAGGTTCTTCTATAGGTTCTGGTTCATTAAAAGTTGATTCTGAAATATTTCCAGAACTGGTTGTCTTTACAATAGGTTCATTGATTTTATCATTATGGTTCAAAATTAAAAAAGATTCTTCATGATTTTCAAGAGACGACTTAGGTTCATGTGGATCAGTTTTATCAAATTTGATGTGAATACATTCTTCCACACACATTGTTTTCTTATTAAACACTCTACTGGATTTACTAGTTATATAATAGCCTAAAAATATTCCTTCATCACTTTTAGAGGAAAAATTGTCAAGATTATCCTTGGTATTAAGAATACGGATGTTGAAACCAAATACTCTAAAGTAACTAACCTTAGGTTTCCTATTGTTCCACAACTCGTAAGGGGTCTTCTTAAGAATAGGTCTAATCAAGACTCTATTTATGATATAACAAGCTGTATTCACAGCTTCAGCCCAAAAGTAAATAGGCCGGTCATACTCATTAAGCATTGTTCTAGCAATTTATTGAAGTGTTCTATTTCTTCTTTCTACTACAGTATTCTTTTGAAGTGTTCTAGGGGTAGAAAATTTGTGACAATAGCCATTGTGTGGGAAATAAAACTCAAAATCATGATTTCCAAACTCACGGCAGTGATCAATTCTTAGGTCTTAATCTTAAGTCCACTAATGTTCTCTACAGACTTGGAGTATTTTATAAAGTATGAATAGGCTTCACTTTTGTGAGCTAAGAAGTATAAAAAAGTATATCTATAAAATTCATCTACTAATACATAGACATAGTGCTTCCCATTTAAACTAGAAACTCTAGAAAGTCCAGACAAATCCATGTGAACCCACTCGAGAGGTTGAGATGATGAAACTTCTTTCTTTGATTTAAATGAAAATTTATGTTGCTTTCTCTTTTGACAAGGATTACAATCTTTTTTTGATGGGAAGTCAATTTAGGTAGGTCTCTAACTAAGTTCTTCCTAGTCAATTTTCTATGTGAATAAATGTTACAGTGTCCTAATCTTATGTTCCACATCCATTATTCTTTATGAAAAGCATTTAAACAAGAAATATTTTCTTTAACTAATGAATTCAAATCAACAACATAAACATTTTCATTTCTCAAGGAAAAAAATACTAAAAATATTTTATAATTAAAAACACTACAAGAATAAATTGGAAATTTAAAATTAAATCCATCATCACATAACTGAGAAATACTC
Organism: Viscum album; assembly: GCA_963277665.1. Taxonomy (NCBI): domain Eukaryota; kingdom Viridiplantae; phylum Streptophyta; class Magnoliopsida; order Santalales; family Viscaceae; genus Viscum; species Viscum album. The sequence continues at coordinate 1,838,069,375 of OY728125.1, forward strand.
AACAGATTATATTTAATTCCATCAACAAATAAAACTTTAGAAATTAAAACTAAGTCAGTGCTACCAATGTGGCCTTGGCCGATGATATTTACGTTAGAATTATAACCAAAGGTGACATAGTCTCCATCAACCTTTACTTAGATTTTAAAGCATGAGTAATATCCAGACATGTTCCATGAACATCCACTATCCAGGTACCATGTCTTCCTATAGGAACTCTTTAAGCCGGTCTCCTACAAAATAGGTTTAGACAGAGAATGATTTTGGTACCCAGATTTTCTTGGGTCCATACATGTTAGAAAGTAAAGATTTAGGTACCCAAATTTGTCTTATGGGTCTCATATAATTTATAGAATCAATTTATTTTGAAATAAGAATTTTGTTTGATCTATAAAATTGTGAATAACTAGTTCAGGCATATGAATTTCCAGAACTGGAACTAGCAGAATTTTGTCAAGATTTAGGAATAAATCTACTTTTGGTAAACTGTCTATATCCAGGATGGTATCCAGAACCTGTAGTATAATTTTGTGCCACTTGTTTACCAATAATTTGAGTTAGATTGTTCTTTCTATTTGTGAACATTTCTATGCCCTTTTTCAGTTTCTCATTAGACATTTTCAGTTCAGTATTTTCTTTTAACAGTTTAGTATTTTTTTCCTTTTCAATATCAAGGGTAGATTTAACAGTGCTAGATAAAGAATTATGTTTCTTTAATGCTTTGTACTTCTCCTCATGTTCATTATAGGTATCTTCAAGCATATTAAAATATTCAAATAATTCTTCACTAGGCCTGTTTTTAGATTCAGAATCAGAATCAGAATCAACTCCAGAATAGTATGAATTTAAAGAAGGAGGGTCCAGTGTTACCTCAGATGTATTTTTCATAATACACATGTTAACTTTATGAGAATATTCATCCTTAGCATAATCATAATCCCTTGATTTGTCTTCTAAAGAAGTCCAAGTTGTTTTTATTTCTTTCTTATACTTGTTTTCCTTATAGTCATGTTTCTTCTTGAACTTCAATTTTGGACAGTGAGCTGTAATGCGACCTTTTCTCTTGTATTCATAGCAGATAACTTCATTACTCTTATCAGAATTATTCCAATCCATTTTCCAATGAAGTTTCCTGTAATATTTACCTTTGTAGTTTTAATTTTTTATGAATTTCTTCTTCCTATATAATTTCTTAAATCTTTAAGATATTTGAGCAATCTAGCATCACTATCAGAATCTGAAATTTCACTTGTCGAGCTTTCAGTAGGTATGTTAATTTTCTCATTATCCTCGTTCCTTGAGGAATTAGACATAAATGCCGCTGACTTCCTTTTAGGTTCATCAACTTCTTCCTTATTCACCTTGAGTTCTTCCTCACACATCATAATCTTACCAATTAGATCTTTAATAGGAATAGCACCAATGTCACATGACTCTATTATTGAGACAGATGTACCTCTCCATCAGTCTAGCAAACATCTCAATATTCTCATAATTTGATCCTTTGCTGGAACAACCTTTCCAAGGGATCTTATAGTGTTGACAATCTCATTGAACCTGAGATACATATTTGAAATAGGTTCATTAGTATTTATTTTAAAATTATCATATTTAATAGTATAATTGTGCAATATCATTTCTTTATCATTGTTTGTTCCTTCATGAAAAACACCCAAAGTATCCCATATTTCATAAGAAGTTTTCAAAGAAGATATTATATTAAAATCTTCATCTTCTAAAGCACAATACAGGGAATTAATAGCTTTACAATTATTATTGTAAGCTATTTTAGTAGGTTTATATCAAGTAGTTATTTCAGTTTTTGGAATATTATATTCAGTCTCTAATGTAGTCTAGATGTTAAACCCCATACTCTCTAAGTGAATTTTCATCTTATGTTTCCACTGGGCATAGTTTGTACCATTGAATAAAGGTGTAAATTTGGTAGTAGCACCTTCTAGTCTATTATCCATTGTTTTATTTTAGAAAATATATTTAAAGAGATAAAATTTATAACTAACACAAATTTAGGATCTTTATGATACAACTAAAATCATAGTTGAATAACATAATTTTTTGAAATCCTTTAAGAAACAAATCCTCTGATAACAGATTTTGGTCGGAGTGGATACTCAAGAGGGGGTGAATTGAGTTCCAATTAAAATTTCTATTACAAATATATCTATTAAAATACCCAATTTAAAAAACGAGTAAAACTCTAGTGAACTTGTATTAATGTAAAGGGTGGGTTAGGTTATCATGAGGTTGATTAGTTCTCAGTTAATTTAATATGAAGATCAATTAACTTTTCAAGCTAACATAATACTTTACTGTACATACAAACACTTTCTAGTCAAACTATCAATGTAACTTTAAAATATATTTTCATTTCAAAGTAATTAGCAGCGGAATATAAAATAATCAGTATACTTTAAACTTAATATAAGAATGCATAGTAGATGTAAAACAAGTGGTTCAATCTCAAGCCGAGACCTTATCCACTCCACTTGGTGATCACCTGTCACTATGAATTTTATGTAAATAAACATTAATCCACTCCCTGGATCGGGGTTAAAAATAGTTCATAGACTGTCTAGGACATGTAGGGACCTCTACCATAGTTGTTGTTGGTAAAAATAATTATTGGGCCACGCAGGGACCTCTTTTATAGTTTCCGTGGGTAAACAAGAGTAAAAGGTTTGGTGTGGGGAGTTTGAAATCCTCCAGTTCAGCATAGAAGTCAGTGTGTGTGTAAAATATATAGAGTGCACACACCTCTCGAAAGTAAACAATAGAATCACTAAGATTAAGTATAAAAGAGTTTATAATGCTCTATTGATTAGTAGTGCAGCTCTGGACTCCATTGATTCAACAGAAATGCTTCTGAGTCGTTCTCCGTTTTTTTTGTTGAAAAACAGAGTGTCGTGAGTTAGCTTGTGTTAATACCAAGTGATGATATTCTATTGATTCCAATATACTTTGTGTGTTCTTCAGTAATGTTTTATTTCATTCATGAGAGTTCTTTTAAGATTGTACAATGTGTTCTTCACCATTGTTCTTAGGATTGTCTTTCTGTTCAGTATAGAACACTCGAGTTTTTTTATTTTCTATATTTCCTCTCGTGTGCACACTTCTCTTTATCATTGAATGCATGAGGTTTTTCCAACTTGTTCCATGTATTTTGTGACTCATACCTCATACTATGTCTACAAATAAACATTAATTATCTTATTCCATTAATGTCATCAAATATGACCGTTAAAATGTTAATAGTAAAACAACAAAAGAGTTTTAGAAACAGTGTCACAGTAGTTATGAAAACGGTGTCTCCTTCACGGTATCTTCTTCATGGTGTCTCCATCATAGTGTCTCTTTCACGGTGTCTCCATCATGGTGTCCCCATCACTGTGTTTGGATTACAGTTTCTGGCTTCCGGTTCCTTTCTCATAGTTTATGGAATCAAAATTCCTTGATGATTGTGTCTTGCTAATTGTGTTTGGCAGAGTCTCTGGCTTACGGTGTCTGTTCTTAGTGTCTTTATTCATGGTTTCAGGAATGTTGTGTCACAATGTCTCATGGTCATGGTGTCTCATTGGTCACGGTGTTTGAGACATACACTTTATGGTGTCTGGGTCTTTCTCACAGTGTCTTGTACTTAGAAAAAAAATATGCATAGAATAAGTTGAGCGTAACCATTATAAATTATTATATAAATACACATGATTGATAAGATTTGGGAGATTTGTGATCATTAATAAGATTTGTAATTATTATTGAAATTTGTGATCATTAAAACATGATTAATACATAAGGAGTCCAACAATAGTGAATGAAAAAAGGTAAGGAGAATGTTAGCAATCAGAATGTCAAAAATGAATGATGAACTATTGGACGGTACGATTTATTAGAAACAGAGGTAATATAATAATATTCTTTGTTTCAAGATCCTTATTCCTAATGTTAAATTTTTTTGATGAAAATATATACTTTAATGATTTTGGGAAAACCTCACCATTTTTAGTTCCTTGATATATTTGACCTCTTTCTCTAAAAGGAAAGCTGAGTTTTTAATTCCCAAAGCTATAACAGATCCGGAGAATCATGATATTCCATTTTATCTATCATCAGTTAACATAAAAAAATTATTTTTATAATAGCTTATCCAATTTTCTGAATCCTAATGTGGTACGAAAAATTATTATTTTAAAAAACATAATCTATGTTAGACATAATAATTCCATGATTTTTCAACCTCATAACCCTTTTAAAAGATCAAACTTCCAATATTTATAAAGAATGTCATGAAATAAAACTAACATTTAACTCATATATTTCAAAAATTATAACATGTTGGTCATATTCAAATTATGTGAATGAACTCATTGTATATTCCTTTTAATCATGATAATTAATTTAATTACCAAAAATCCTTTGGAAAACATGCTTGCTTCCTTAATCCAATGACTAAATGATATATTCCATAAATCCAAGATGTCATAAACTCCATCCGTGATGAAATATACCATTTTCTCAATAATGAGTCACTGGGTAATCATTACCATCCAATTTACTTATTCATATCCAAACTATCATTATCTAATGATCATTAGCTTAGTTTCAGGAAATAAATTAGGTTTACCTTCCCTTAATCAAAATAACAAATTTCCATGAAATCACTGTTATAGGTATTCATCACCATTCAAAATTTGAATTCCTTTACTCAAAGAAAAGTTATAAAGAAAATAATTATACATTTCACAATTTAGAATCATTGAATTCCAATATATAAATACTTCACCAATAAAATTTTATTTATTAACCATTACTCAGGCCCCATCAACTTATTCCTTAATATCTCTTTCCTAGAATATGTAAAATGAATCATGTATTAAGGCTCCTCAAAATCAATCGAATAATTATAATTATGATCAATACAAAAAATACTGGAATAACATAACATATCTTTCACATGTCATTTGTTATCACTTAATATTCAGAAATATGAACAATACTAATACCACCTTCCTGATTCACATTATGAGATTTTAAAATGGAAAAAAGGTTATCATAATGCCTATACATTTCAAATATAAAACAAAAAATTCTAACTATGTTCCTTCTTTATATATCTATTGACTAAAACTAGAAGGAATGGGGTGATAATCACATATCATATAAGAAATCTACAAAATCATATAACATTGCATATTTGATGTCTAAATCATGACACATACATTTTAATTGACAACCCCATAGGTTGACACATGGTTATTCATATTCATTTTATATTCAAATACAATATAATGATTCAAGAAGATTATGTGAATTTCTAAAGCATATCTCTAAGGGGTTTCAAACTATGTGTGCAGTAAGGCTAGTTGTTGTGTACTGGATTAACCCAAATCAAGCCAGAAACATCTTGTCGGAGTTGTTACTCCATGTTACATATATACAAGATCGATATCCACATGTAGAATCAAGAACAATATGTATTACAAGAAAACCATTGACTCCATCCATTACCAAAATTCCAACACAATTTCCTATACATTTCCTTATTCTTAGACTTATAGTAAGAGACTTCCTTAGAGCTATTCTTCAAATACCCGTAAGGGTCTCAATAAATTTAATCAATCCAAGTTTCAAATGGCTCAAAAAACCTATCCTTTGATACCAATAATAGCGACCTAGGATTATAAAACATGGATTCTATATCATTTTAGATTAATATTCAGTACATTACAAAAATACATGCCTGAGTACCATAATAGATTAGTGTCTTTTGAAACATAGAAACAAATATTAAATATTAGTGAATGATCGTTGACATATAAAATATATATCTCTACCTTTAGTACTACTACATAGAATATTATTCATTACCTGGGAAAAGGAAACACAAGAAAGGGTTGTTCTCGAATTCCCAGAGAGGCTAAAAAATAGAAATCTGAACATGATCATGATCATGAGGCCTAAAAACATGATAGTGGAAATAAAATATCATACCATGTATAAAAAAGATCATATACTTGAATTGTGGCATAAATCCTATAATTTCATAAATAATTGATTGTGTTTAAATAATGAACATAATCTATAAAATAATAACAAATGAATAAAACATGGAATTTTGGGAAACACATAAGAAAATAAGAATTATTTTTATAGTAATCAAGGTATTTTTACCAAGTCTACCATAGTGGAAATAGTCTTCTGGTGACTGTGATCACACTCCATTCTATCCCTTTATTTCCATAATTTGTTCTCTCCTCATTCTTTTCCTATAATACCGAACTGAGTTTATTTATCATTCCATCATTGTAATACTGAACTAGGTTCATTTATCATTCCATACCAATAATACCGAACTGGGTTCATTTATCATTCCACTAGTATCTATATCATGAGATATAAATATTTAACCAATTCATGGGATAGAAAAATAGGCCCCACCCATCTCATAATAAAATGATACAGGCAAGTGCTACAAAATCATGAACATTTATATCATAACCCATAAATTGACATGTTTATCATAAACTTGTAATCATATCATAACTTATATAAGAAGATATATGATTCATAATCATTTCACCAAAAGAACAACCTATAATGGATAAATAAATTTCATAAACATGTAACACATGAAATTGAAATATATTTCATAAACATATAACATATGAAAGAGAAATGTCTTTTATAAACATATAACCCATGATAGAGAGATGAGTTTTTTAATACCAGGATATAAATAATAACCCATTTAAAGAATGAATATGAATGGAACCTTTATATAATTTTCTAAAAATGATAGAGTAATATAAATGGATTCCATATTAGATGGAAAATAATTTTGAAATATATTTAAAAAACATTTTTTTGAAAAAAATATCATTTCATATTGGATAAATTATTTTTAATTCATAAAACCATTTGAAATTAATTTTCTTATAAATTACATTGAGAACATATAAATAAGACTTAAAATCATTTTGAAAACTATTTTCCAGAAAAATTATAATATAATTTTCAAAACAGTTTAAAACCATCGTAATTTAAAACACCTTTAAAAATTATAATGATATATTTAATACATCATGTAAAATTATTCTATTAAAATACCATGATAACTTATAAATAAATCATGAAAATGTTTTGGTAAAATTTTTTAAATAAAAACATATCAATGAATATTGAAATTCTTTTGAAAACATTTGTAAATTAAAACATATGATAGAAGATTGATAATGTTTTGATGTAAAATTTTTGGAAATACTTCTAATTTTTTTAAATAAGGATATAAAATGTTTTGAAGAACCTTTTTAAATAAAAACATAATAAAGAAGAATGAATATTTTCTGAATATCATTTTACATAAATATATTAAAGAACCAGGAAAATTTCTTGAAAGCAATTTATTTGAAAATACTTTGAAAACATATAAATAAGGGACGATTTTTTTGAACACCATTTTACATGAAACAATATGTATTAATCTTGATAATTTTTATAAATCCTTTTTACATAATGAGATAAGAAATATTCTTGAAAATAATTTCATAACCATTTCATTTAAAATAATTTCAAAACATATAAATAATGCCTAAAAACATTTTTGAAACCATTTTCATTGAAATGTACTTTTAAAAATATTATTCTGAAAAATATATTTCTTGAAAATTTCAATAGGTATTTCAACGAAATAATAGAGCGTAAATTTATACTTGTCATACAAGGTAAAAATAACATTCCACATGCATGATAAAAATATTAGAAAAAAAAGAATTATTTGGAAAAAAACAAGATGATTTATCTGAATATATTTTTAATAGAATGAAAATGATAGAACAACATTTCAATTATTATGGTAGAATGGTACAATATTCTGGGAAACTATATTTAGATATCATGGTTTTGAATCAACATAGATTTATGACTGAAGAGAGGGTAAAGTGGGGATTTCATAAAAACATTTTCTTAACTATCTATTATACCAAAGAGTATAAAAATTGTACTAATACATGAGTATATCATGAATAACCATATGATAGGACACATAATTAATGTTTTTGAGAAATGGATCATAATATCTCGTCAATGGAATCGTAAACATAAACAATCTAGAAAATTGATGAGATTATTTCAATAAACTCTTACAACTAAGTAACATTGGACAACACTACACATATAAGAAAGGTAAATTACATGAAGCTTAATATATCATGAAAGTAATTATATAGATGTAATAACATGTAAAAGGTAGTTTGTATATTTAATTTGAAAATATTGTTGCATAACATTGTGTCTGTCACGAAAAAGGTAAACTGACAAAAAAGTATCATATCCATTTGGAAACTTTTAAAACATACATACCAAGAATTAAACATCATATAATGAATAATAAAATAGACTTAAATTTATGTATAATAATAATTTAATATATCTATGAAATTTATACACCCAACACAAATGGAATTGGTGGTGATTGAATCTTGTATCTCGTGAAAGTAAAATGTGAAATGATATAATTTTACATTGTGTCTTGAATATAATCATTCTCATTTAAACATAATGTATAATAAATATAAATTTATTATATTTCATCAAAAAAACCATATTTTTAAATTTAATTCTATATATGGATCATTAATAGATTAATATTATCTATTTTTACAATTTAATTTCAAGGATTCACTTCGGGTAACATCCACATTATTTTACTCTTCTATCATAATTTGTTATATGTTTGGCCCCTTTTTTCATATATCATTACTTCCATAAATTAAACCATTCCTTATATATAACTTATATAAATTATTTTTTCATTATAATTTTCTATAGAATATATAATTATGAAGCAAAATACATTGTTCATAGAGATAATATATTGTACGTACACACGAATGATATTTCTGTTTAATTATCATGATCAATGAAATAAACAATAATAAATATATGTATATATATGTATATATATATATCATATATATTCAATAAACTCATCCAATAAACATTCCATGTAGTGTGTGAATGAGTCGTATCCCTTCAAGTGGGTGGTAGTCTACATTTCCTCAAATTAAATTACTATATAAAAAATGAAAGTATAAGGAAATGTGTTGTAAAAGAATGAACGAAGATAAAATAATAAATAAATATATTATATATCATATATAACTATATTTTCCATCATAATTTCCACCATTAGAGGTGGCAATGTAAAAATTGACAATCTTCGTTTTTTGAGGCGGTAGTTCGTTATACACAAAAATTCTATATTTGTTACCCATTAGATGGAGGTGTGAGTATGTGTAGGTAAAAAATCATAATAACAACATCCTAGTATATTTAATAAACTGGTAATGTTTTAAAATCATGGAATAATGATATTGGAGGTGGTAGAGAAAAAAAATTAAAGAATGGATCTTGAGAGAAGATGTTACCTCTTAATTGGGTAACAATATTTGGTTTGTGCCAAAAGGATTCCATGGATTATTTTCATCTAAAGGGGAGGATTCTAGGAGTAAGGTATTTATGTTAGGAAGACCATGAATTAAACCATGTAATTTTATAGGTGTGATGAAGAGGGATATGTGGTTTCCTTTTATAGTGAAGGGTAAGGACACTCTCGACATTTTTGATGACATGTTTGGTGTACCCATGGTTTTCCCTAAAAAAGTTATATAAAAACTAAAAAACAGAATAATGGAAGTTAAATAGAAGAATAATGTCTGAAAATTTGTTTTTTTGACAAATTTCATAGTTGGGTTTTGTGTGAAATGAATATTTTATTCCTTAATTTTGATTAATTTTATAATAATCGATGTAATTAATTTTAATTACATTTACTAATATTTTTGTAAAAAACTATGTTAAACTCATTACATATTATAAATAATTATTATTCCAAATATGGAACCTATTTTCAAGAAATTCAAACATATAAGTGGTGAAAATTAAAATAAATATAATCCCGTAATCGGGTCAACAATATTTGTTTTTAATATAAAAATGTTCAAAAGTTTTCAAGATTTTTGAACTAAATATAATAGTGAAATAGATTAAAATGAAATTAATTGTATTAATTTTTAATAATATTATGTAATTATATTTTTAAACCAAATTAAAATAATATTTATACGTATTAAAAAATTACATTAAAAATCATTTTGAAATAAAAACTAGTATTTTTAACTATTCATTAAAAAGGAAAACCAACAGAAAATACCAAAAACTTATCCTAAACTAATTTTTATTTTTATCATACAATAATGACGTTTATTTTTAAATAATAAATTTATAAAATTTCAAATTTGGATATAAAATGGGTCCCCCATTCAAAAGAGAAAAACTACCATTGTAAAAATATAACGTTTTAAGAATAAAATAGGGTTTGTTATTATATTTTGTATATCAAAACTATTTCATGAATATAAAAATATTATTTAATATTTAACATATATATTAAATCAATATCACTCAATAAATATAATTAATATAATTTAATTTTGTAAAACGGCTTTATGAACATGAAAATAATAATAATTCCCTTTATATTAATTCTATTTTCATATTCATTTCTAAATTATTGTTAATATATAAATTCATATTATATTTGTGTAAATGATAAATTGTCATATGTTAGTTAAAATAATAATAATATCTGTATTAATGAGAAGTTTATATATTATTAGATTAAATAATAACATTTTAATTGTATACTATTATTCTCTAAAACTAAATCTGGCTTGTTATTCAAGCCATTAAAAAAAGCCATTATTTCCTGTAACACATGCTAAAATTATAGTGTTTTGTTTTAATAATTATAAAATTTATTTTTCCACTAGTGAAAAATTATCATAGTGTTTCATTTAATGCTAGCTAAATATTGTTCATTAATATAAAGTAAACTAATTTTATTATCCTGTGAAATGAAAAATATTAAAAATGATAAAGGAACTCGAAAAAACTAATTCAAAAAATATTGAGGTGCTACATATATAATAGATATAAATAATAAATATGACATGGTATTTATTCTATATAATTAACATGTCATCTAATTTTTCACTATTTTACAATTAAGAGAATAATATCACCGGTCATACATATGTAAAACTTAACATCTCTACAATGTGAAGAGATTCATATTTCATAGTAACTTTTTGAAGAATGTGTATAAAACTTTATATATTGTATAAATATGAAATATAAAATTTAATTATTAAATATATATATATATATATAAATTCATATATCACATTCACCATATTCCAAAATGTATGACAAAAAAATAAAAATCACATTCATGTGTACACATTACTTACCATCTCCATGATGGGTGTATTCCATTTCATATATCTATAATATATATGTATTTATATAATATATAAATTTGATATATAAATCATTATTTACATTATTGAAGTAAAAAAAATAGTCATCTAAGTAATATGATAAATAATAACAAGTTAAAAAACATACGATAAAAAATCCGTTATTACCCGAAACATTTATTTAACATAGAATTGTTAATATGATCCCACAATTTTTTAAATTCATTTCTACCCATTTATGACTTTTCATTAAATGTTTTGAATGGAATATTTTTCTGGTTTTCTAAAATAATGATATTTTTACCTTTCCAAAAAAATTAAAGGAAGAATTATTTTTATCTTATACATTAGGATGATAGTTTTACACTTTAATGATGCCATATTACCTTGACGATTCCATTTCAATCTTACAAGGTTATTTTGAAATAATTTTTTATTTTAAAATTATGTGCTATTTTATTAAAAGAATATGATTCCATTGATGAATGTATATTTTCTATAGAATTTTATTAAATGATTTTTTATGAATCCATTAATTTTTTTATATTGGTCTCAAAGAATTTTTTTGGAAATTTTATATTTTTTAATGTGTTATTTTAAAAAAAATTCATTTTCAAATTTATATTTCAAAATCCTTCGCAATAGAATATGATATACCTAATTATAGTTAAAAAATAGTATTCATATTTTTTTCTGAATGGTATATATTTTTATTGAATGATGTTTATGAAACCCACTTATTTTCATTGGTAGTGCTTTTGGAGAAATTATTGTGAAACCAATATTTCTTCCATAGGATATGATATGATTACATGTTTATGATACCCATTTCATTACATTGGTCATGAAATGAATGTTTATGATCTTGTGGAGCTTGTATGTATGATTCTATTTTGATATTGGTGAGACCTATATCTCCATATAATGCATTCGGTAATGATTTATATCTCATTAGATATACTAGTATGGTCTTGTTTGTGGTCCTTGACTACTAAGATTATTATGGGAGTAAATCATGACTACCAAGATGTTATGTGGAGTGAACTCATTCTACTAAGATGTACATTTGAGTGAACCATTAATACAATGATTATATGGGAAGTGAACCCATACTACCATTATGACCTTCATAAAGATGCCTAGATTGGTATTGAAATAATTATTGTATACCTTTGTTTCTCCCACAGCTCCAAGATTTAATACTATGTTATTATTTTTTGGATAATGATAATTATCTTGTTATTATTGATGTCTAATTAGAAATAAATAATTATTATGTGATTCTTATTTTTGATCTTTGATATGTATGGTATGATCTTTTATTTTCATGATCATGTTCTCATATTGTTATTCTCATGATTATGTTTACATATTTTCTTAATTTAACCTTACTAAGTATCTAGTATCACCCTGTTTTATGATTCCATTCACCCATATTATAAAGATATTTATTGAGACTTATGTGATTATGAAGGTTTAAAGTCAACAATAACCTAGTGATAGATAATTTAGCTCAATTGTGTACTATTTTTTATGTTTCTATATTTCCAGAATAACTAGAATAATATGGTCTTTGGAAATTTTTTTGGGTAATATAATAATTATTCTGAAAAAGTTATATATTGATATCGTATGAAAAGTCAATCTCACTATAGTTTGTATCAGAGAAAATGATTAGGTAATCTTTGGGAACTATGATGAGAAAACATTGGTGATATAATTATAGACATGTATAAGGATAAGAAAAGGGATAAGAAATAATAATAGAAAATTACATGGAATTTTAATAAATGATAGAATGAGTGATTTCATAAAAATTCATACCTTCTTAGATACTAAATGTTTATTTGGCTCTGGCATAGATGTAACCCTGGGAAACAACTCTGACAATGTGTATCGGGCCCAACTCGATTGTTACCAAGTACATGATAATGTGACTTGTTGCACACATGGTTGGACACTCCCGAGGGATATTCCAGGAAAATCATTAACAATTTAAAAATGATCATGATGAATTTAAATGGATGTTGTCTATGAATATCCTAGGATAAACCCAATGTTTCATATAGTGAATAAGGTGTCCTAATTTAAACAATATATAAGTTGTTTTTTATGATTATGTGTTTCCCCCAACTAATAATAGTTTACTATTTAGTTAATTCTATTTATTGTCAATGTCAGGAAGTAGAAAAAACTTTCTTAACATGGAATGTGATGGAAAAGTTGCTGATGTACAATGAAATGGGATGATCACAATAGTGAACGATGTTGGGATAATACATTAACAGTTATCACAAAACATTATTAACAATGTGTACATTAACCAACTCGTATAGTCACCAAAGAAAGAAAGGAAGGAGTTCACTAAATGTTAAGGTAATGGAGACAATGAAATATTGATGATTCAGATTCCTTTAGGTCATAAATGGGGAACGAATCACCGAAGTAAATGTCTTAGTGGAACTGGAAGATATTTTTTCTACAGAAAATGACACAAAAAATGTAACTTATAATAAAAAAATAAGTCTTAGGATGATGAAATGAATAGAAATATTTTATTCCCTAAGACATCATCAATTTTTAAATCCATTAGGTGTGTATTGAATGGTCATTGTGAAAATCAATGTACAATATATAAATCTCATAAAGAGAATTAGAAATGTTGTTTAACTAATGGTTATATTTCTATTGATGATGAGATAATAGATATAATGTGAAATGAAATAAGGTATTACATGATTGGATGAGGTAGCCAAATTATGGATTTTGGATGATGTGGAATAAAACAAATTCCAAGGTATTTGGATTTAAGAATCATGTTATATGAAAGGTGAAATAAACGAGGATTGTTCGGTTTATGATTTGTTTTGGGATTTACAAGTTTAGTTGAATGTATCCAATGGAATAGAAATGTTATTTAATGGAAACGTGACATATTGAATAAGGAAGATAAAAATTAATGTGTATTTATGTTAATATAACAATATATTGGATATGAATAAGTAAATTAGACGATATGGATTTCTGAGGAATTGATTAAGTATTTTTTGAAAAATGTTTTATGTTATTATGAATAAAGTTAACAAATTGTTAGAAATAAAAAATATATCCAATAAATGTTGGAATAAAAACACCTAAATGTTTTCAATAAGGTAGTTTGGTAAATATAGTTATCACAATGTTTCAAGAGAATAAATTATTAACATATTCACATGTTTGGTATGTGAAAAAAATGAACAACCTTATGAGATTTGAGAGATAAATGTCAAACCAATTTAGATAACCTCTTTTTAAAATTTTGTATATTCGTAGTATGAATTGAATTTAATATTATCCTATTATAGAATAATATAAAATTCGAATGAAGATTTTTATATTAATGTTGTATCTCATTATAGGTGGACTTAATCATATTTGATAACATGTGATAACCTTTTTGTTTTGATAAATAATGATGGAATGACCTTACATTCTACATATGGATCTCTTGATCTTCTAATTATTCCAGAGAGATAAATACAAAATCATTTATTTTAATAAGATAAAATGTAAAAATTAATCAAGGAACAACAAAAAAGGTGATATTTTTCTAAAATAAAGAAATTATATCATCTCATAAAAATTCCTCCACATTAGGAAAAATATCATGATGTAAAACGTTGTCATGTGGGGTAGGGACCTCCATAGTTATAACAAACCTGATTATTATTACACACTTATCATGATTTATTAAATAATATTATCACTATATACAACAAATATGATCAATAGGTATTGTGTATTTTGTCTTCGGAAGATTATATAACAACTTAAAACATCAAGCACAATATCTTTATTGAAAACATCCTTTACCTGACCACTACTTTCCCTCATACTTAGCATTTTATAGGATAACCAGAGGACCTGCTTAAGAAAATGGGATGATATAAATCCCAGTAAGGGAGTAATCAAGGAATGACATACAGATTAAAATATATGTTATGCAATATGAATATCAATGGATCATAAAAGAAACATGATTATAAAGGCAAGATATTGCATGATTATCATAAGATGGAAATGTGGAAATAATAATTAACATGGTATTAGCTTGATCCAAGGAACATTTCACATAGATAATGAGTAAACCATAATTTTACTTATATTAACATGAGTACACCCTCATTTCACATGATGTATCATGATACTAATCTTTACCCAATGCATGGAGTGCTATCAGGGCACACCCTTCTTAATCAATTCATTTCATGAAAAAGTTTGCCACATGGATCATATAAAATAGATTCATTAAACATAATTATTTATTCCATGATAAAGCAAATTTTCAATCATGCATGAAACTCTATAATAAAAAATTAAATGTGCATAAATATGAATACCATTTATAGATAAATGGGCATGATATTCACTACACAATGTCATTGGCTAGGAAAATCGTGGTAGAATTTTGGACTCATAACGATGTGATAGAAGAATTCATAAATATGGTTTATGAGAATGAAGGGGGTGTATCATAATATGTAAATGAGATGGAATGTAATGGGGTCATACATATATATTTCCCAAAATATGAAATGGTATTTAGATTCATATTATAAAAGGATTTCTTGAATGTAAGTGAACAATTTCTTTCAAAATTTCGGCATGGTAACAAGTGTAAATGGAAAGCATTAATGAGAGAGAAAGGGGTCCCTCATCATTCAAACATAAGGTGGTCGGTATGGGGTAAGAGATAAATAATACCCCAAATTTTTTAATTGAAAATAAAAGGGCATAAAAACATAAAGAAAATTGGATGAAATTGAGAAAGGAAGAAATCCCTTACTTGGAAGTGTGATGCCAAAGGCTTGGGAGGGCCTTGAGAGAGGCTTCTTGAGAGCATAGGACACCTTGGGAGGATTATTAATAGAGGAGGATATAGTATGGTATAACTCCAAAGGAATATAGTTATGGGGAAGTGGAATCATGGGTGGGTTTTTATTGGAAAGTAGAGTCCATTCATTATTATTAATGTTTTGGGAACCACACATTAAACTAATAAAAACTACAAACCAGACCATAGTTCTTTCAAAATGGGATTTAAAAACAATATTTTATAAGTAAAATATCCTAAATTGTTAAATTATTAGGCTTTATTATGTATAGGTGAGTCATGACCTCAAGGAAATCATTTTAAAATGACAAAATGTTTTATAAGTCTTGGAGGGTCCACTAATACTTTTTAAAATAAATCAAACAATCCATAAATCAAATTATATTAAGGTTAAAAAATAAATTCGCATACATCCCAATTATAATATTTTATTACATCACTATTAGGTCATTATGGTGTCATAAAACTAATTATATAATTAAATAGTATTTCATTTTGACTCAAAAATTCAATTGTCTCAGAAAATTATTAAAAATTAACTGTTGGATAACTTTGATGTCTAGATTCGAAAAATAATATTCCTTTTATCAAAATAATTTTATAAATATTTGAATTTATAATTTTAAAATTAAAAACAACATTTATCGAAAATTCAATGGTTTTGAAAAAAATAGCTTTCAATCAATAAAAAATAACAACTGTATTCTTAATAATTATATGGTCATTTGTATTTAATAAAAATAAATTTATTTATAATATTTTTCAATATATTATTTAATTAAATAATTTATTAATTCGTCAAAATATATTTCTAAATTAACAAAAAATTCATATTTTATCTTTAAAAATTAGTTACAATTTACCAATAATAAAATGGATGTATATTATCAGTAAAAAAAATAATTTTCAAAGTCATAGTACTTGGGTATCCTTACATAACCCATTATAAATCATGTATATGATCGAAGGGTATGGTGTGTGATGGTGACAGACTCCTGGGGTGGCTTGGATAACATCGCTCAGGTGGTAATCTCTATTAACTTCCACTACTCTTGTAGGTAGTTCTGTTTGAGTTTCATGTGTTGAAGATCATCTTGGGCTTGGTCAAGAGCAAAGCCCAATGATGCCACCTCTCTTCCGAGCTCTGACAAATGGGATTAATACGGGGCAAGTCTGCTGGATGTGGTCATATATTCTTTTTTCTGAGTAAATAAAATTTTTTAAAGCCTTATATTTACACTATCCATGTGAGAACTTTTCAACTAATATATTAACAACGGTAATAACTATTAATGGTATTTTTAAATCCAAAAACATAAAACCAAATAAGGTTATATTATATATAACAATTATTAATAATAATACATTTAATTAGATTAAGGGGTATTTTTATTAATTAATGTTTGTGACCTTACAATATTCCCCCTTAAGAAATTTTTCCCTCAAATTTTCCTTTTCCAACACTAAAACAAATGCTCATAACATTGATTCATTACTTCCTTCAATTCCCACATTTTGTTTGTAAATATGTTTTTTCTCCACAACACCATGACGAGGGGAATTGTCATATTTCATAGAAATTTTTACCTATGATCAATGATATTCTCCTACTTCACTTTATAGGATTGTTCATTCTTTAATGGTACCACCTCTGGATTTAATACATGCGATGGGCCAGGTATGTACTTACTCAATAGTGATACATGGAATTCATGATGTAATTGAGATATGTTTAGTGGGAGTGAAAGTTAATAGGACACTGCTCCAATGCGATCAAGGATCTCAAAAGGGCTAATGTATCTTGGATTAGGCTTTCCCTTCTTCCCAAATCACATAACTCTCATACATAGTGGCATTCAAAGGAATATGATGTCTCTGACATCAAACTCTATGTCCTGTCAATGATTATAATCATATCTCTTTTTTCGACTCTGATTAGATTTAATGTGTTTCTGGATGGTCTTAACATTCTCCAACATTTCTTCAACCATTTAGAGACCTAGGATTTTTCTCTCCCCAACATCATCCCATCATGTCAGTGTTTTAATCCTCTTCACATACTAGGCTTCATAGGAAGCTATTTGGATTCTTAAGTGGAAACTGTTATTATAAGAGAACTCAACTGGAGGTATTTGTTGACCCCATCCTCCTTTTATGTCCATTGAGAATGCACCCAACATGTCCTCATGTGTTTGGATAGTCTACTCAGATAGGCCATTAGTTTGAGGATGAAAATCCATAATGAAGTTTAGTTTAGAATCTAGATAATGTTAAATAGTATTCAAAAACATAGAGGTGGATATTAAATGTTAATATTATACAATCAATAGTGGTACTCCATAAAGCATTACCACGTCTCTGATGTATATATGTGACCATTTATCTAGTGAGAAATTCCCTTGAATTGAACTGATGTGTTCAGTATTAGTAAGACGGTCCACTACAACCGAGATAGCAATGCTTCCTTTGGATGTATTTGGAAGTCTGGTGACAAAAGTCCATGGTGATGTTCTCACATTTCCAGGCTGGCAGGGGTAATGGTTGCATCATCTCCGTATACTTTGTCTTATCACCATTAAATTAATGTCATACCAAGAAATTTTATGTATACTCAATGATCTATTTTTTCATGTTTTCCAGCAATAGTTACCTCTAAGACATCGATATATCGTTGTGTTTCCGGGGTAAATAGAGAAATTTTGAACTATGTGAATCATCCAAAAGTTCCTTCATTAACTCTATATTTTATGGAAAGCATGATCTTTATGTAAATCTCAAAATTCCTTTTTCACTGATGTTGAACTTTGTGGATTCCCCTTTTTTAATAGTTTCCGCCTTCTTCTGAATTTCCACATCATCCTTTTGAGAATCCATTAACCTTTCTAAAAGAGATGGTTGAGCAATAATTTCTGAAAGGATTTATGATTTTCCCTTATTTATGATTCCATTTTCTATCTTAATCAAATCAACAAATATTCGATCCTTTTCAATTCTCATCAATGATAGAATTCCTAGGTCATTTCTACCTAGAGAATCTGCCACCTTGTTCTCATTCCCAGGGTGGAAACGGATTGTGGAGTCATAGCCTTTAATCAGCTATAACCATCTTCATTGGTGCATGATAAACCCTTTCTTGGTGAATATATACTTGAGTATTTTGTGGTCCTTATATATTTCAAACATCTCCCTAAAGAGGTAATTCTACCAAATCTTCAATGCAATGATTACTGCAATGAACTCCAAATCATGTATTGGATAGTTTTTCTCATGAAATTTCAATTTTATAGAAGCATAGGCAATGAATTTTTCCTTTTTCATCAACACACAACCTATGCACTTACTTGAAGCATCATTGATTACCACAAAAATCTCTCCACTTGTAGGTAATGTGAGTACGGGTGTATTGATATACCTCCTTTTCATCTCCTTGAATCTATATTCACATTCATGACCCAAATAAAACTTCACTCCCATTAAAGTTAGCTTGGTAAGAGGTAGGAAAATCAAGAAATAATTATCACAAAATGGTGATAATATCCTACTAAACCCAGAAAGCTATCGATATCCGTTACCGATGTTGGTCATGAACATTTATCAATTACAACTGTCTTAGAGGGATACATAGATATCCCATAGCTTGTGATGATATATCCCATGAATTCTAGATCCTTCCACCAGAACTCACACTTACTATAAATTTCATAGATATTCTCCTTTCTTACAGTATTTAGTACAGTTGTTAGATTCTCCACATGCTTCTCCTCTGTTTTTGAGAATATTTGAATATTATCTATAATGACTACCAAATTTTTTTGAAGTAATCTATTAATAATATATTCATCAGTCTATGAATATTGTTGTAGCATTAGTGATTCCTAATGGAAATAATATGAATTCATAGTGCTCCTAACTTTTATGAAAAGCATTCTTGGGGATATCCTCCTTCTTCTCCATTGGTAATATCAAGAGGAAAAATCCACCTTGGAAAAGTATTTTTCTCCACGCAGCTGATTGAACAAGTCATCAATTTGTGGGAGAGGATACTTGTTCGTTATTGTGATTTTTTGATCTCACGATAATCAATGAAAAGGTTCATTGACCCATCATTCTTCATGATGAAGAGGAATGGTGCACCTCATGATGAAGAACATGGGAGTATAATCTATTTTTCCATATACTCCTACATTTTTATCATCTGCTCCTCAATCTCCCCAATAGCCATTCTATATGGTGTCTTGGATATTGGCAATGCCCCAAGTATATGATCAATAGATAATTCAACATCTATTCTAAGAGGAATATCAGGAAATTTTTCAGGAAACACTTTAGAGAATTCCCCCCCAAGATTAGCATGTCTTCAAGGATAGATTCTTCCTTATACTCAATCATCTAAGCCAGATACCTGTGCTCATAGGGTAGTTATATCTAGGCTTGATATGATGGTGATAAAAATGATTCATCTTCTTCCTTTCAATTGTATAGAATCGGGGGTCAATTCTCTATATGGACAATGATATCTCTCTCAGAGAAATTTAAGTTGGCTTTATATAAGGAAAGCCAATCCATGATGATAATTTCTAAAAATTCCACCAGAGGGTGTATGACAAGGTTCTCAAAGATTATCAACCCAAAAACTATGACATGAGAGGATTTATATTCATGGTATTCAATGATTACCCCATTTTTCATACTCACAGACATCTTTACTTCCATGATTTGGGGCGGTGTTGGGAATTTTTAACTAAAAATTTGGGATAAAGAAGAATGTGTTGAACCAAAATCTAAAAGTGTGTTATATTTTCATAAATTAGTAACTATAATACCTATTAGAACTTCATTTTCAAGGTTCTCTTTGCCACTAGTGATGGAAAAAATCATTCCCTTATTAACTTGGAGGTTGTTGGTTCCCTCTGAAAAATCATGGAATATGAAACTAATTTGCAAGGTTCCCTAGTTCATTGCAGTTGATGAAAAGAATAATGCATTGAGGGTTTAATAGTGTGTTTCTCTCCTCTGTTGCAGTTGCATGTTTTCTTGTCGGTAGTTAATATCTAGGTTCCCTTCTCTTCCATACCAAATGAATTTTTTCATCCACTTTAAAAAAAATTGGGGTGATTCTTCCTACACCATTAGCAAGTGGGGTTCTAGATTTTCTTTTCACTATTGGATTTAGCCATTAGACTATCAGAATTGAAGTCCAACATACGCTTCTTATCCCCATTATTCCACTAAGATTCACCGATCTCCATTTTAACCTAGAGGGCACATCAGTAAATTTCCTCATCGCTATAGAAGTCCTGGATTCCTATGGCTTTTCATAGGCAATGGTTCAGCCTACTAAAGAAGTGGAAATCCTTGAATTTAAGGGTAACAAAAATTCCAGAGGTGTATTTTTTAATCCTTGTGATGTATTCCTCACATGATCTGATGGATTTGTCGTATTTTTTCTTAAGGTAATGGAAGTCCATTTATATCTTAAGTCGGAGGGTTCATGGAAAATATTTATCAAAAAACAATTTCCTAAAATACATCAATTCTAGCACATCAATATCTTCCTTAGGATTTTTATTTTTGATCAACATCCACCATTTATTAGCTTCACCCACCATATGATAAGCATCTAGAAGATATTTCTCTTATTGGGAACATTGAAGTACAGAGAAGATCATTTCAATTGAGTCGATCCACTGTTTGGAAATGGAGGGATTAGATTATCTATTAAAAGTAGGGGGCCTTTGTCCCATGAAGCTCTTGATTACGACTTGTTCGTTCTTAAGGGGGAGGGGGTGAATGTTTTTCTTAACCCCTGATTCTATCCATTACTTGAGTTTACTAAGAGAGTATTGGGACAATGTTTGTGATTCCAACTTCCACTATATTGGGAATCTCATTAGAACAATCATCACATTGATCTTTGCATCGATTTTTAGCATGAGTCCTCTTATTACCACATATTGGATGAAATAAAAGGAATGTCAGGGGTAACACATATAGGTTAATATAACGAAAAAATAGATGACTTATAAATAATTTTTATTTATTTACCTTTTGAATCTATATGCTTAAATCTACGTTATCAATGATCTACTTATGAACATATATTCTTAGAAGAATTTTTTACTCCCTTAATAATGGTTCATAATATGCTTATGAATTTACCATGTTATATTCCATGTGAGTGTCGTAACAAAGATTGCAGGAAGGCCCATTGTCATGTACCAGGATACCCTGGTTCAAGCCTAAATCTCCTTTTGGTAGTTTTCAATCCTAGGTACATCTGTGCCAGATCCACCTTTACCTACTCGTATCTAGACAAGATTAATTTTTTTGATAAAACACTTACTCAATAATCACCAAAACATAGATATGTTTTTATTATACTTCGTATTATCACTATGGATTTAACACGGGTTATCTAATCCTAATCCCAAAAATAACTAAACCTATCTTCTGATACCAACTAGAACAAACCTAATTTTGACTATAAACATAACATGATTTGTTAAATGGAATTAGAAGTTGATAAAACATAGAAGATTAGTAGGTCTTGTATAATTTCTATTAGGAACATTAAATAATGACTTAAAACATAAAACACAACATCTTTATTGAAAACATTTTTTACATGACCACTACACTCCGTCATACCTAACACTTCATGGTATTACCTGAGGATATGAATAGAAAAAGGGTGAGCTATAAAGCACAATAAGGGATTAAACAAGAAATAACCTGAATATTAGAATACATGTTAGGAAATAGTAATATCAATGGATCATAAAAGAAACATGAAGGTAAAATCAATATATAGCATGATTATTATAACATAGAAATGTGGCAATAATACTTAACATGGTATTAGCATGAGATAAGGCTCATTGGACATGAATAATGAGTAAACCCTAATTTTAAATGAATTAGCATGAATAAACCCTCATTTAACTTGATGTATCATGATATTAATCTTTACCCAAGGCATTGGATTCCCATTAGGGCACACCCTTTTTAATCATTTCATTTCATGCATAAGTGCACCACATGGTTCCTATAACATGGATTCATTAAATATCATAATTTATTCCCCAATAAAGAAATGTAGAATCAATACATGAAATTTTATAATCAATAAGTAAATGTCCATAAGTGTGGAAACCCTTGATAGAGAAATGGGCATGGTATTAACTACATAATGACTTTGGCTTGGAAAATCGCAGTGCAATTTAGGAAGCATAATGACATGACATAAGAATTCAAAAAATTGTTGATGAGAGAGAAATGTGTGTATAATCATATGTATATGGAATGTATAGTAAAGTAGTTATAGAGATATATATCACAACATATTAAATAGAATTTATATTCATATTTCAAAATAATTGGGTGAATGTAAGATAAACATTTCATATGAAATTTTAGAATAGTAATGGGTGTAAATGGAAGGCAATAATGAGAGAGAAAGGGGTATATCATCATTTAAACGTAAAAAGGATGTATGGGGGAGGTGAGAACTTATTCCCCATATTTTTAATATAAAATAAAAGGGCATAAAATCTTAAAGAATATTGGTTATAATTGAGAATAGAAGAAATCCCTTGCATGGAAGTGTGCTCCCAAAAGCTTTGGAGAGGCTTGAGAGATGCTTCTTGAGAGAAAGGGGAGCATTGGGTGGATTCTAGAAAGAGGAGGGAAGTGTATTTTCAAAATCAAATGGAAGTTAGTGAAGATGAAGTGGATGTTTGGGTGACATTATATAATAAATGAGAGGTAATTCTTTATTATTTAGGTTTTGGTCACAACACATTAATCTAATCAAAACCATAAACCATCATATCGTTTCTGCCCATGTTTTCTTAAAAGGGGGTGGAAAAAATATTGTATAAGGATAGTGGCTAGAAATATTAAAATATCGGTCTTTCTTATGTTGAGGCGAGTCACAGTCTCAAGGAAATCATTTTAAATTGACAAAATGTATTATATGTCTTGGAGGGTCCACTAAGGATTTTTAAAATAATTTATGAAAACCTACAATCAAAGTATTTTAATGTTAAAACATATATTACCAAAAATACAATTTATATTATTTTATTACATAACTATTGGGTCAATATGATTTCTTAAAACACATTATATAATTAAATGGTATTTAATTTTTACCCAATAATTTAACTGTCTCTGAAAATTATGAAAAATTCAATATTGGATAATTTCGATGTCCTGATTCCAAAAATAATAATCATTTTATCTCAAAAAATTTCTAAATATGAGAAATTTTTTTCTTTTAAAATAAAAATCTATATTTATCGAAAATTCATGGGTTTTGAAAAAATTGCATTCAATCCTTAATAATAATCACAATATTATTCATAATAATTATATGATCATTTATATTTACTAAAAAGTAATTTTGAAATAATATTTTATTAAAATATTATTTAATTCAAAAATATATTAATTCATCAAGTTAGATTTCTTAATTAACTATAAAAATTATGTTTTTGCATTAAAAACTATTTACAATGTAACAATAATAATATTAATGTATATTCTATATACAAAAATAATGTACATAATCATAGTACTAGGGTGTCATTATATAACCCACTAAAAACTACATTAGATTTAAGGGTATGGTGTGTGATGGTGACAGAATCTTGGGGTGGCTTAGATAACAATGATCAAATGGTAATATCTTTCAACATCCACCTATCCCGTAGGCGGTTCCATTCGAGTTTAACATGTTGAATCATGGTGTGGGATTGGTCAAGAGATAATCCTAATGACGCCACCACCTTTTTGAGCTCCGTTAAATGGGATTCATATGGGGAAAGTATACCGGATGAGGCCATCTCTTCCTTTGTATGAGTAAATTGGATTTGTTAATGCCCTATTTTTATATAATCATGCAATCACTAGTCAATAACTATATTTTCACTAGTAACAATTCATAACGGAATTTTGAAATACATAAACATAAAATAAAAGAAGATCGTATTTAATATAACCATTTTCCTTAATAGGAAATTTAATTAGATCAAGATAAATTATCATTAATGATTGTATGGGTCCTAATAATCAACCTTTATAGGAGAGAAATCTTCTTTCTTCCCATTTTTTAATCCAGATATTCTCGCACTATTCCCTCAAACCACAATGAGACCTATATTTCCAGATCTACAAGATGGAATCCCATATATCCAAATTTCTATCATGGAGTTCAACAATGCATCGAACCTCTATAATCTAACATTGATCACTTGAATTTTGAAGAGAATACCCTCATTAAATATATTTGATAGGTTTTTTCAACACTTGGGACATGAAAGGGAGGGAAAGAGTAGGTTTTTTGGACAATAAGAACATTAAGATAGGATTTTCCTCAAATAAAGGCCTACTTAAGGCCTAGTCTAGGTCTCCCCACATCATTAATAACTCAGATTATACATTTATAGACGGTCTTAAAAATTTCAAATGATTTGAGACTCTTCGTCCGTAGCAATTTGGGTAAGTTTAACTAACCTTCATTATAGGTTTCCAAATCAATAAATTTTTACAATGCTTGGGAATATTGTAGGTTGATATATGTGTTTTGATAGATGGACCAATGTTTTCAGTCACCTTGGTAAGCCTCTAGTGTATGTATAGGTTGTTGCTTCTAGGGTGCCTTGAGATTTCATTTGTATTACCAAAGGCAAAGAGTGCTAGTGTTTAAAACTAGTTGTATATGGATCATGGTTCAACTTTTTTTTCTTCTTCGATGTGTCTAAGTCACCTGATGTGGCACTATTGTCATGGGTCGATTAAACATGTTAAATAAAAGGGTGTGTGAAATGGTGGTCATGGCAAGAAAATTGTTTTTAATGGTCTATATGATAAAGGTCTATCACATGTGGTGTCTAACAAGAATTTGACTAAGGTATTAAAAGAAGGATCATTCAATGTTAGTCCCTTGGAGGAAGATATATTCATTTAGTTGAAAAAGGAGGTGGGTTCTCTACATCCTGTTGTGAATATCTGCAGATTCAGAGGAATTCATATGTGAATATAATTTCTTGTCTTAATGTTGAACAGGAAATAATGGAGGATGGAGGTACCAAGACTTCATTTGGTGGTTACTATGCTGAGGTGCTATTCTTAGGATAAGATTATTGTGTTCGTAGCTAGGAAGAGAGTCATATGGAACCTACATTATATATTCATATAGGTTTCAATGTTCTGAAAAAATGTTTTGGGGGTGATGTGTTGATCTAGATAATTTCTAGAGAGGTGAAAAGTCTTGTGCTAGGAAACAAGTTTAATTCTATGGATAATGATGATCCAGACTAGGAGTTCAAAAATGACCTTGTTAAAACTTCCATGGATGAGTAGAATTTCTCTGTGAGTTGGTCCATTAATGAATATTTTTAGCCACATTGCATGAGATTCAGAGGCAAGAATTAAGGAAATTAGTATCTATGCCTTGAGTAGAAGTAAAGGGAAATGGAGAAACCGTAATGAGTGGAAGTACTCATCTTATTAACTGCATCCAATTGAGACTAGATCTACGAAAAATTCAACAGCCATGTACATGGATGTAGATAAGTTATCTTTCTAGTAGTGGGTGTATAATTGTTTTCTTGAACAACATTTCCAATAGATTATTGATTAAGAATAGGTGCTTGTTGAAACAATTTTAACATTTAATTCTCCAGATTACGGAGATAAAAGAATGATTGAAAGGACACTAAGGGTGAATCCCAAAGAGGATCATGAAAACATTATTGATAAACAGGAACTGATTTTAATAAGGGGTGTCAACAAGTTAAATATTTTCATAGAATAGTGCATCCAATCTTGGGATAAATTGGCATCTATGATTAAATATTTTCTTGTGGATGAGCGAGACACCTAGGTAAAGACTACCCCATGAATATTTCAAAAGGATTATATAACGGTTAGGCAGAATATATATTTTTATTACTCATTTTTAACATTTTTTTCTTGACTAATGATTTATAACATTTTCCTTAAAAGAAGTTTGAAAAAAAATTAATTTTTCAGTCAATGAAATATTTCATTATTATTTAAATTATGGTTTCAAAAATTTTGAAATTATATAAATCACACACATTCCTATGATATGTCTTATTTATCAATATGAATTATTATTTATGCTTTATTCTACACCCAAATAATCTCTTATGTTCTCCTATGTAGACACATATTTATGTTTTACATTGGGTATCCGTTATTTCTACAACTTTTACATTTTAAAAAGAATATTTAGAATCAATTTTTTTGATGTGGGTTTCTCTAAAAGAAACATTAATGTATCAAACCATTGTTTACCCATATAAATTTTGAATGAAAAATTTATTTTAAGGGGGTATAATGTTACATCCTATTATTTTCAGAATTATTTTATTTCAAATTAATTTCATATTTTTGATATTATATACTTAAAATAACATCGAATATATATTTTTATTATTATATAGAAGAAATAAGTTTGGATTAAATTATATGAAACACCAAGATAATCTCAAACTAAATGTAACACCAACATGTCTTGCATTACCTTCAACATAGAGTTTCTAGAAAATAAAACATTTCTATTATAATTATTTAAATGATATAGTTATAAACTAGACATAAAAAATCAATATTAATAGTATTAAATTTTTTCACGTAAATAAATCATATTTCTATTGAAAGGTATAATATTTTTTACAATAATTATATGTTTAGAATTAATATTTTATTAAAGGAACTGATTTTAATGTCTGTTTGAAGACAATAATAAAAATAATTTTCCAAATACCGAGATATTGATTTTTTAAAATAAAAACCACTTTATAATTTGCTACTATCAAAATTAACTTTGGTTTAAGTTTTTTTATTTTTCTGAGAAGATTCAATTTTTGATGAATATTGAAAAATTCTGCATTGTAGTTTAAAATTTCCTTTTTTGTTTAAATAATTATTATATTTTAATTTTTTTAATCAAAATATATATATATTACATTTTCAATCAATTTTATGTCATTTCAATCACATTTATATTAAAATTATACATAAAAACATATTGATATCATGAATGCCCTTTTTACTGCCCTCACAACATCTTCGGGATTAGCGTTAATATTATTTTCTTCGCTTCTATGAATTGAATTTCCAAGGAATGAAATAAACAATTTTAATAATTGTGATATTTATAATCTAATAGTAATAACATAGTATTTGTTTGAAAAGGAACTTTATTATTTCATAGCACCATTAATGGTAAATTGTGTAATGAAAGGTAAAAATATATTATAATTATATA
This sequence comes from Viscum album, assembly GCA_963277665.1. NCBI lineage: Eukaryota > Viridiplantae > Streptophyta > Magnoliopsida > Santalales > Viscaceae > Viscum > Viscum album. The sequence goes on from OY728125.1 coordinate 1,838,097,882, forward strand.
AAATGACCCTAAAACTTGTTTTAATTTAATAGTATGAGTGGATGTTGACTAAAATCAACCACAGGATTAAATTATAATGTTTTTTTATAAACATGGGAAAAAATATCACATTTATTATAATTTATTTAAATATTTGTTAATAATGTCATACTCAATATTTTAATATGTAAATCATTTTTTTATAGGTAAATATATTATATAAATTGCAATATACTTATTATTATTAAATTTAATACATTTATATTCATCAAGATAATAATATTATTTTTATAGAATACATGATTTAATTTAACGCTTCCCCAATTATGATGTAATAATTGATTAATTAATGAAAATATAAAATGATGATATTAAATATATTAAAATAAATAATATATGACATAATTAATATATAAATGAAATTTAAAGGGAAATATGACATATTAGTGAGATATTATATGTTTTTATTCCATGTTATCATGTAAATATGATATTTTTAAAAAGACATATAATGAATATCATAAAAATTGTAAAAAAAAAATAAATTAAAATAATTAATATTTTATTAAATGATATAAATTTTATATAAATCTTGAATTAAGAAAAATAAAAATAATACAGTTAAAAAATTTATCAATGATCCATTTGGGTTTCTTTTTTAATTTTTAAATAACAAAATTAACCCTGAAGAATAAATATCCAAATTGAAATGGTAAAAGTTTTTGGGTTTAACTAAGGGTTAAAGCCAAAAGATAATGATAATATTCTGACCTAAACATTTAAAAACATAAGTGTTTGTCATGATTTAGACCCATAAACATAATATATTATATATAACTCACTTTGGAGGTATTGGAAATCATAAAATCAATTTATATTGTTTTAATATTTTAAGAGTTTCTTGAACTGGCCCTCATGTCAATTATAATAGGGAACATCGTCCCTCATATCCTCACAGAACTTTGAGCCTCAATACTCACCCAAAACCTATATATATCCTTTATCATGTTCCCCAATAAATTATATAATTCGTTTTAATCTCATAATACCATATCTAGTTTCTCAACAAGGAAATCTAGAGGGAGATCATCGAAGAAGAGGTAATCTCTTTACAAAATCATTCAAAATTGATTCATCTAATAATTCCTCTTCAGGTGTTGAATTCATTATAAAGTAATAAATATGTTATACAATATATTATTAGATGTTATTATAAATATTTAATAACTATATTTCACCTTTTATTCATTCTTTGAAAAAATAAAGTACTAACCAAGTGTACATATGGCTTACTATCTCCATGTCGTGGTCTAATATGTTTTTCATAACCACTTTTTAAAAAATTGGTATAATGATGTATATAATTGATATAATTAATAACTATTACATTTTATTTTTTTATATTTATTATACCATCTAATTTCTCACACATTTATGGTTAATAGAATGATATCATCACTCGTGCATTTGTACGACATACCATCTCCTTGATGTGACGAGATTCATCTTCCATTATAACCATTTCATGAATGAATATAAAATGAATAAAATGAATAATTATAAAATCTAATACATAATAATACCATTTGAATAATATATATATATACATACATATAAGTCATTTACATTCTTCCATTAAATATGACTAGAATGGGAAATAATGTTCATGCATACGTACGACTTGTTGTCTCCATAAATAGTGTATTTCATTTCATAAATCTATATTCTATATATTTTTATGCACAAAATCTATATGATATATAAATCATATTTTACAATGTTCATTTCACACAATAATTATGAATGTAAATGTACCAATAATATCATGTCAAAAGACTTATGGCAAACAAAGAGGTTATTACCCAAAACATTACTTTATCAGGGAATTATTAATAAACATGTAATATAAAGTTATATATGAATCATATATGATATCATATATATTATTATTATTATAATATAGGTTAATAATATATTTAAAACAACTATACATGTGTTTTTGGCATTTATGGATGGAATTGCATCCATGGTAATGGAATTTATCCCCAACATTACTTCTATGAGACAAGTGCCTCAAACACAACTTGTTTCTTCAACGTGGAATATATACAAACCCTGAATGTATTTTATGAGTATTAAACATAATATTACATTATTTTATAATCCTTATAAGTTATCTAATTTCATGGGGAATATAATTATTTTAATTATAATCTTGCAAGGGAAATTTCACAATTATATAATTTTGTGGGATTGTTTATACATAAGTATTTACTAGGGTGTATTTTTCATCCTTTTCTATGTTTCTTAAAATAGCTTTACACAATATTTTAGTATTATTATAAAAACATTTAATCCAATTTTTAACAATGTATAAACTTTTATAAATAATTTTTAAAGGAATCATTTCTAATTTTTCAAAATGAGGTACTTTTGTCTTTTCCATGAAAATTATGAGAAGAATATTTTTGAAATTTTATAGAATGATTTTTTTTTATTATTTCATGATGAATTATTATTTTATACCTTCCCCAGTAAACTGAAAATAATTTATTTCCAAAAACAAGATTTTTTAAAAATTGGGGGGTATTTTATGAAATTGAATGTTCTCAACAATGAAAGGATAATTTTCTCAAGAACTGTTTTAAAATATTTTTTTATGAATCCTTTATTTGTTTTCACAGTGTCTTAAAAGAAAATAAATTTTATAATTTTTTATGTTTTGAAATGTGATTTTTTTAAGAGAAGTCATGTTCCAATTGATCTTTCAAAATCCTTCCACTTCTAATATGACATACTATGTTGTAGTGCAATAATTTTATTAATATTCATTCACTAAATGGTATATATTTCAATAGAATTCTTTTTATGAAACAGACTTCTTTTCATGGGTTATGATATTTATTTATTGTTTATGAAACATGTAACTTTTTCATAGGTTATGATATAATTACATTTTTATGACACCCATTCCATTACATTGGTTATGATATTATTGGTAATGATCATGTGGAGATTCTATATATTATATAATTAAGAGATTGGTGGGAAATATATCTCCATACAATTCATTAGATATTGATTTATATCCTGTGAGATAGACTAAGATTGTCTTGGGAGTTATTTCTGACAACTAATATGACCATGTGAGTAAACCATGACAACCAAGATGGAATGTGGAGTGAACTCATACTAGTAAGATGAAAATGGGAGTGAACCATTAATACCAAGTTGTTATGGGGTGTGACACCATATTATCATGGTGGACTTGGAAGATATGAATATACTTCTATGGAATTCATTATCATATGTTTATGTGTCTTCCACGGTTCCATGTTTCATTCCTCTATAATAATTTTATGGATCATTTTTATTATTTCTATAAGATTCATGTCATTTGAACATCGAATAGTTATGAAATGATTCATGTTTGGGTTCTCTATTATGCATGTTATGATCTTATTTTCTCATGTTCATGTTCTCATTTCCTTATGATAATGATTATGTTTATATATCATTCTTATTGACCCATGCTGAGTATCTAATTTCAAGACTTTTTATGCTTCATTTCACCCAGATTATGAAGATATGTATTATTTTTGATATGTTTTAGAAGGGTTCTCATTATGAAGAACCTAGTGAGAGATAATTTATCCCAATTATGTACTATTTTTTATGATTTTATATTTCTAAATGCACTAAAATAATATAGTCTTTGGGATTTTTTTTGTGCAACATATTAATTTGTCTTCAAAAGTTTTGTACTTATAATGTATAAATAGGTAACGTCTCTTTAAATCAGGGATAAAATTATTAATCATGGGTGAAATTTTATGAAAAACCCAAAAAAGAAACCAGGGGTAGTATATTGAATGTCCACTCGAAGCCCCATCTGGGTGTGTACTCTGGTCGGACTCGGTGTGTTGTCGCTAGAGTACACTGCGTATAAGGTGGGTACATAGAATATAACTTACATTGGGTATCATACCATGACCATCAAATGGTTAGGCCATGTAATTGGCTCAAAAGTTTAATTCTACATGGCATGCGACCAACGTGGGTCTGATCATATATTCTACACAACCATGTTCCCCAACATGGGAAGCCTTACCATGTACTTGGCCACATACCCAAGTACCAGTAAATATTGTGTACACAATATTAAATAGTGTATACATATAAAACATAATATTCCCAAAAAAAGAATACATAAAATGTGTTACCTAAACCACATTTCATGTAGATTGAATTTCCAAAATTGAAAACCATCCAATCACCCTTAAACACCCATTTACCACCTATAAAGAGTAGATCAGGCCAACAGAGTCCACAATAAAAAATAATAGGGTTTTAAAATTTAAAAAAATTAATCTACATATATTTTAGCAAGAGATAAAAATGTCTTAACTTTGGGTGGTATACTACAAATCATCACCCATTTCTATAGTCTATAGTCAATGAATGATAATCCAAAACACCATGAGCTCCATGGTGGTACCTACATCCTCCTCCATCTCTCTATATTTATCCCTATATATATCTCTCTCTCTAACATATTTCATGGAAAGATACCATTGGTGTGTTTTTAAAAATATAGTGGAAAAGAATAAAAGGATATATTAAAAGAAAGGAATGAAAAAATAGAGAAAAGAAATGAAAATGAAAAGGGAGTCCACGCTATCCACAGTGTTCGACCTGAGTTTATGCACCACTTAGGAAAACATTTGATTACATTTTCAATGGTGGATATATAATATCAATTCAAAAAAATGCTATGAATATATGACCTAACTAATCTATTTGATTAAATTAATATTTAATTTGTTGAATATTAATTATTAATTATTCTTCTGAAAATAAAATTACTTATTATTCCACCAACTTCCTATAATCTGGTAAAAAAATTTAGGGACCAATGAAGTGGCCAATAAAATTTGAAAAGATCATATATTAGGGAAAAATAATTGATTACCCATTATAAATAATTTGAATGAAAAAAATCAAATTTCTACTCAACATTCCATTCTGAAAAAACACATGTCATTAAAAACTACATTCTAGGGATAACACATGGTTATTAAAGATAGTAAAATAATTCCTAAAATAGATAATAATATACCCATAAAAACAGTATTAATATGCATTGGTTTTAGAGTGAAGATAAATACCCAAAAATCTGAACCCCCAAGTAATTCTAATAAGTCACTAGAACAACAAGACTAGGGAGAAAGGGAACTACTTGTATGGAAACCTATTGAAAGTGGATGAGACCAATTTCTATAACATCCACCTAAGTACCCATGTATTCCAATGTTCTATATTTTTCAAACCATTTCATCAATTTTTTACATCATATCATTATTTGAAAACCATTTCACAAAACCATTCCGTAATGTTTTGAAAAAACATTACATTTAACAAAACCAAGGGAAATTGTTTTATAAAAATATTTTTCTACACAAAAAAATATAGTGAAATTATTTCATTTTATTTACTAAAAAATTTATCAAAATATGAGGAGTGTAGTTCACAAACAATAATTAGAGATGGAACCACCTAACTCAAAATTTAGGATCCACAAACCTGCAATGGAATCTGCCACAAAGAAGAAACCAACAACGAAATAGAAGGCTATAAAATAAATGTATATTTCTCTTAATTGATGAAATTATCAAAAGTATTGTAAGGTAATATGAAAAAACAATACCTAAATAACAAACAACATCCACATAACAACAAATAAAGAATTAGGAATCCAAATATGATTACACAAGGGATCTAGATGGAATAAAGAAAAACACCATGAAAAGTAAATTAATATTATAATGAAAAACAAAGGAGATACTATGGTGAAATTAATAAAGAAATAGAATTTATTACATAATTAGAGAGATGAAATCAAACGAAAGTCATGATAAATTACTAAATGAATCTATCTATATCAATAGAGCCTCCAAAAATAACTAGAAGGTATATCTAGGTCTTTAGGGGAGATATTTGAGGAATATTAAAATAAAAAACAATTTATAAAATTGTCTAAAATCCCTACTCGGGAAATTTACATAGCACATATCCCATTTACACATCATGTAACTCATATGTATCACATACAGAAAAAACATCCTCTTATTTATAATAAATAGAGATTTCAACATTACATGATAGGTATCTTATACACAATGTGTACTCCCTTCACATTGTCTAACAAGTTCACATCAACATCCCTGTACAGATTGCATGATGGGTATTCCCATTATAGTGAATTTATTTCTACAAAAGAATACAAAACCAACATATTCCATACTAATCCATAAAACCACATTGTAATTTTCCAAACATAGGGAGAACCACATAAATAAATAAAAAAATTATAATTATAGTCCATTAATGCAAAAAACCCACATCCCCAATCATTAGTTCATTTATATCATAAAATTTTCTCTATATTAGAGAGATGGAAGGCACATCCAATCAATGAAGAAATAGTAATGTCGGTGAAAATACCTAAATTTAGGTAATAATATTTTACATAATCCCTTCCATAATGGATTCTGTATCTTGGAAGTCACATGGATAAATGAAGTCCGGTAAATAGGTTAGGCCACATCTCCATCATCAACGATTTTTGCTCTTTTATCTAATGATAATTCGGTCTATGTCACTATAAAACTCTAACCAAATGAATCAGTTTACCCGGAAAGACATTGAATTGAAATGTAATGTTCTCTACTAGATGCTCAATAATAAAAAAAATCTATCTAAATATGTTTTCAACTTAGAATGTTAGAGGATGTAAATAAATCTAAAATTAAAATATAAAATAATCCTTCTCTATTTCCTCAAGATGTATAAAATATCTCAAATCCATATTTACATGTTTTCTTATTAGATTGTTACCCAATCATTGAGAAATTTTCAATAAAAACCAGCCAATAATGGGGAAATCCAATGGATAATACTACTGATTGACCTATGAATTATTTTGAATATACACTTTGAACAGTCACAAAAATGTATCCTGAATCCTCACATATTTCTTATAGACAAAACATATTCCCACCAAATAACCTTCACCTATATCTTCCCAATAAATGGGTGATCTTCACTAGTGACCATATGAAGTCTCAAAGGTGTCTATTCTGGGCGACAACTGATTAATTTTGTAATATGAAAACTCTACCAGTACAAGATTTTATTCCCCTGATCCACCAAAATCCAATACATAGGAAAGAAGAATATCCTCCAGTATGTGAGTAGGACACTCTTTATAACTGTCGGTCTATGGATTATAAGTTTTACTCTACCTGAAATAAGTCCCCAGAGAATCCTAAATATTGATTTATATCCTTTATCTAAAACTATGATCTGAATTGAAACAAAGCTAAATGGAACATTGTGAAACTGAATAATTTACTACACAAGTAGATTACCCGGATTTTCACATTTAGCGGTGTCCTTGATTTCATGAAATGAGTTGTAATTGTCAATCAATTAGTCACCACCCAGAAAAAATTATTTCTATAGGATTCCGTCGTATTCTAACAGAAAACATCTATGTATACGTTATTCCATTTCCAAAATATCACAAATATAGAATAAATAAAACCATATGGTTTCAAATGTTCTACCTTTATCAGATGGAATATGTAACAACATGATAGGTAATCTAATGTGTCTCGCTTTATACCCATCCATAAAAATCAATTCCCCGTGTGAATATACATATTCATAGTTCCAGTATGATCCATCCATTAATAACTATGAGAATCGGAAAAACTGAGCTACTCCTCACAAACATTGGGACCACAAAACAATCCCCAAAAATGACAAATCCTTATAAAGATAGAGACAAAAAAGAAATGATATCCCCACCATATAGGGTTTCTCGAAATCTAATAAACTCTCCATCCCACTACTAACTATACCGAATAGAGTCAATGAGATATGATTATAACTAAAAATTTTCTAGATCCTTATAGAAAAATTCATCCTAAGTATCAAGACTTAACTATGAAAAATCCCCATAAAGGTCCATTAGTCCTCTGATTCCAAAACATCCTATGATGACACATTCATACTAATAATGTCTATGAAAACATTCTCATTTTCATGTTTGTAGTAGATATTGATGTCAAATATATAATAATATACCCCATATCACATATATATATGATTCAAACCTTTTTAGAAAAGATATAGCTCAAAATTGTATGGTTAGAAATTACAGGAAACCATTCCTCAAATATATAACATTTCAAACAATTAAGAAATTGATTAAATATTATATGATTTCAATCATGATTGGGGTAATTGTAATCTAGTGGTAAAAGATGATGATAGTCGTATGCTACCACATAATCATCCCAGATAAGAACACAACGCAAAACAGTTTTAGAGGCATAATAGAAAACCACATTCCTGATATCGGGATCAAATAATATCATAACAGGGGATGATATAATTCCTAATTTCAACTCATCATAGAAATACTAACACTTATAATATCTTGATAAATTAAACAATTTCCTCACATGATAAGTCATATATGACACAAACTTCAATAAATAATTTATGAACCATCAATTGTATTTAGAATGTCCCAGGATTTTTCCAAATCTCAAATACCTTCGGTGGTTCTTTCAATTTAAAAAGTATTTATCTTCTCATGAAAAAATAAAAATCCATGCTTTGAATTAATGTTCCCCATGAAAATTTGGTAAATAATCCAAGAAGTTGATTAAAAAATATACCTAATTTTCAAATTAAATATAACTACTCATGGTGAAAAACTAGGGTGAAAAAAACACTATCTAATCTGGTCTTGCAACCAATTATTTAGTTCTTTAATCTCCTTTAGTTCCTTATGATAAGAAGGTATCAAGATCAACTTCAAACCTCACACTAATTAAATCATAAAATCCACATATATCTCTTAAAGAATATTAAATAAATCATCTAGGAAAACCTATGGAAAATCCCAAACAAAAAATAGAAGATATAAAATAGAATGGATATTATCAGGACCAACAACTACAAAAGAAAATAATATCAAAAGATTTAGGCTGGAAGGTACCATATTCCTAGACTATAGATCCCACAGTTTTGGAAATACACATAATTATGCCTCAACTGTAAGATATAAAACATGCTGATGATATCAATCAACCTCTGTAATATGATATATATATTTCAATTCATATAGATGTTAATGATGAATATATCAATATTGAGAATAAAAAAACTCCAAACTAACATTGAATTATCTGTGAATAGTGCATTAGAATGAAACCAAAACACAAAATCTTTCTTCATCCAAAGACATTTAATTACCTCCATAATGAAGGATATGAGCTATATTGGAAGGATAATCATAATAAATGACCAAGTATAAATTAGTTGGAAGCACTAATATCAAAAAAATAAATTGATAAGAAAGCTAAAATAAATATGGTACCTCTCAATATTATTGGACTTACACCTACCATAAGTGGAAACATATCATGTTTTTTATGGTTCTTCACTCCAAATCATGTGTCTAGAGTTTTTTAGTCTTTGAAGAATCATATTTCACCTCATTATCCATTGGATTTAATGATTATTGAACATAATGAGGTGTATACATATCCTAATTGGAATTATTTAGATGACTATAACATCTAGAACTATTACACATTTATGTATGTTAATGAAAATAAATCACTTTGTATCTTTACATTATATAATGAAAGAAACACATGGTAACACCTCTTGATTAAAATGGTGGTGCTGACGAGGATTACTACTAAGGAACACCTCCACCACTCCTATGATGGTCCTAACACTTCCTATTTTTATGGGGTTTAACAATAAATTATCACTAGGTGGGATAGAGTGTGTTGAATATCCAAATATTACATCCATATTCATTTATTCCAACATATCCATGTAATTATCCTCTAAAAAGGTTAAAATATTACACATAAATACACAAGATCAGATATCTACTCACAAACCATAAAGGCACTACTAAAATTTTAGTTGGTTATTCTTCACAACATCTAGTGAAAAATGTACATGCTTAGCAAAATCAATTGGTGTACACTGACCATGGATGCCCTTTATGTCATATAGACAAGAACTCCAAAGATGTAGCCACCATTAGTGAATCTAGAAGAATCATATAGAATAAGGGAGTCTAAGAACCCTTCTAATTCCATCCTACATTCCTATCCACCTATACAATAGAATCACATCAAGGATTTTTAGGACACTCAAATATTGTGGATGTAAACATAAAATTGATACACTTATGTGTATGTAAGAGATTGATGGTATAATAAATACTTTTATCCAATACACCACCACTTGAGGGTTATTCATATCATTACAATAATGATTATTTTTCTTCATGAACTCATATTAATGATCAATATATCATATATATTTAGGATGATCCAAAACAACTTCATTCTGAAAATTTTTAAAATATTCTTCTATGGAAGAAACTACCCATACAATAGTAATGATAATTTTATGATCCACCAGAGGATTCCCTTAAGCTGCATTATATAAACCCTCCTAAGGATATCACAAAACTTGTCTTGGAGGAATACTAATACAAATAAAAAAAACAATAATTTTATCATACAAAAGAACAATCTCATTTAAAATGCAAAACCCACCATTAAAATAAAGATTAGTATCAAATTTCCAAAATAAGAAAAAAACCACAACAACCAAATTGAGCCTTATCATAGAAAGAGTTATAAAAAAACTCACCATAATAAACAACTCATGTCATGTCAATTGTATCTCCACTTTACCAAATATCCTATGATATGAAACCTTGATGAAATTCCTCTTTTGATATTACATTTCTTAAAAACATTATCTAAATACCCTCTCAAACTATTAGGTGACCTGATACTCCACATTCCAAAGGGTGTTTCTGATCCCCTTGGGCTAGAGAATAATACCTACCCCTCAAAAAACAAACTAAGGGGAATATTTTTCCATATCTGATGCAATAACATGTCATATATTAACATAACAAAGCGACATAGAGTAAGATAAAAATATATTAAAAAAGATAATGAACATTGGATTTGATGCAACTAAAAAGGTAAAAAAATCTATGTGAAGAATCATACAATAAGGGAATAAAAAATAAAAGAGATACTCTAAAAACATCACATGATAATATGTGAAAAATCCCACCATCTCATCTCTAACTACCCAAACCCATGATGACCCAAAACCTTGCTACCTCACTATACAAACTTCCCTTTCCAAGAATCAAATGACATGACCACATTCTATGCACTGCTGAAGGGGTATATAGATCATGGTATAAAAAGATAATTTTGGTATCACCTAGGTGGTCCATATTATTTATTATAACTATAATTCAAGAATGTTTAACATAAATGAAAATATAGAGTGATAAAATATTAATATGTTTTTTATAAAAGTCTTTCGAAATCAAATTAATTTCCCCTTTAGAAAAATTTAAAAATAAATGATGTAAATAAGTTTCAAACCATTTCAAATACATATATCATAAATTATATATCACATTAAAACAAGTAATGCAAGATCTATCATATCAAAATAATGTATGTAAAATAAACAATAATAGTCCAAAAAATAACATGTAACATTATTCTAGGGACCCCACTATGTTAGTTAACAAGGAATCCCATTCTTAATGTAGGAAATCACTTACCCATAAATATATAATAAATATTCATCATGTATATAAAATGGAGTAACATCCCAGAAATTAAACCTTCCAACAACTCTAATAGGTCCCTAGAACAACAGACCTATTGATAAGTGGAAATACCCATTAGAAAACCCCTACCATTGAAAGTGACTTATTACTATACCCTCCAATTAATTTCACAAGGTTTATCTTGTTCTATATTTTCCAAGACATTTCATCATACAATTTTATAATTTCATTCATTGAAAACCATTTCACAATGCTTTGTAAACCCTTTTCATTTATGAACAACAGGGGAAAATCATGTTTTATAAGAACATTATTTGGCATAGGCAAATCAAATTAGATATACAATTACAATTCATTTAATAAAATAATTTTCCAAAATAAGAGTATAAAAGTTCACAAATATAGGATATATATGAGACCACCATCCTAAAAACATGGGTCACACACTCCCGCAATGGAATCCACCACATAGAAGAAACCAATACAAACTATGCAGTCCCTATAATCAATATACACATCTTATAATTGATTCAATTTAGAATAAGGGTATATGGATAAGAAGAAATAAAAAAACCTTCAGAAGAAACACCAATCACACTAAAACCAATAAGGAAAAAACCCCCCATAACATGATCACTGAATTTATCAATATTGAATCATGAAGAAATATCACCATTGATGAACATATATAATAAAGAAACACAAAGACACTTCCACACTCAATCAAATTGATTAGTAAAAATGATTACTCACGCAAAGAGACTCGATCTAACCATAATAGATTTCAATCACCTATTGAATCAAACTGGATCAAACAGAGGATCCCAATATTCCAAAAAATTGAGCTTCAGGTCAAAAGGGGATAGAATTAGGGAAAAATAAAATGGAAATAAACTTTTTTAGTCCCTTAAAATTTATTATCACAAACTTTTCATTCCATGTAACTAATTTAAACATTATATGACCAACTGGGATCACACACTCAAAAAAACCCATCTCATATTTTTGAAAAAATATTCATTTTTTACATTACATGTAATGTAACCTATATACAAACTTTACTCCCTTCACACTATGTACTAGGTGTACAGAATCTACCTTGTATATATTACATGTTTTTTATTCAAGTTAAATATTTTCTTTTTCCAGCAGACTGCAGAAACACCTATTTACATATGATAACATCAAACCATCTTTTCAATTCTATGAACTTGGGGAGGAAAAAAATCAATTAACTTCTTTATAAAAAAACTGTTAATTTATACAAACACACACCCCTGATATTTAGTTCATTTTTTCTAATAAATGTTCTCTATCCTCAGTATTCCTAAGACTCACCTAATTAATGTGGAATATATGAAAAGATAAGGGATGTATCTAAAAGTTTGTTACATGATGTAATAAGAGACATATTTGGAATATTGAAAGACATATAATTCCACATGTTGAATGCTATAATACATGTTACATCATTATTTCAATGAAGAATTCATTAATCATATCATGACACAAACCATTAAGATTTCTCATTTCCAAAACTGTGTTTCCTTAAGAAACCCTTGCTAGATATTGAAATCTAATGTTAATAGCCAATACATTACTTAAAAACTTGTTTTAGTTAAGGGAGAAATGATCCCAATAGATGATTTATGCCACATTTTTAATGTAGCATAGATAAATGTTATTCCAAACTCTAAGGATAAATTATTTGTAACTATCAATGGTGAAGTTACTAACATTATCAGTCCTGTTAGGGATGCACAACTTGTTGGGATAAAGGGGGTACTTTCCCCATCACTAATATTTGAGTAAATATACATCAATTTTGTGGGGGAGTTCCAAACTCTATAAATTAAATGGCTCCCATCATCAAATCATGAATACATAGAAAGGGGAATACATAACCCAATTTACCCTCTAATACATTTCCAAATAATGACATCATATGTATCAAGATAAATAATAAAACATCCCACATCTCCTAAAAATAGATAAAGATATATAAAAAATCACATAACCAAGATCAATATTATGAAAATATTAATCTATGATATTCATGTTTACATAACTAATATGTGGTGTTGATAGAGTGAACAATTACGGGTAGTTGAGTAGTGGGCTATATAGAAGCTATAGGTCACAACACATGGTGTTGTAGGGTATGGTGAGGACCCAGTAGGGTGTGTCACTACACAACTAAAGGTTTTACTTTAGATAACATAAACCATTAAATTTACCCATATGGAGAGGGATTAGTATTACTAGTCTTTCTTGTTCCTCACTGATCCATGGATTTAGATAGGATTTCTTGACCCACCTTTGTGTTGATCCCACTGATGTACTGTATACTAGACACCATTTTGCAGTAAGTGAATGAACTACAGATATTAAATTAGATTAATATTTACGGAACCCTATATAACTCCCACATTATATAAAAAAATATTCAATAGGTACCACCATTACATTAATTAGTCCTACATACTCTACTACTACTCACCACCTAGCCTTATGTAGTCTTTATGATATATCATATCCACCATCAATTCACAACCTAAATATCACATTCATTAAGCACCTGTTCCTCGACCAGAGGTTCAAATAATGTCATATCTTCCATTAATAAGAGCCACTTATTCAAATCATTTACCTTTACATACATAGTAATAGATGGTGGTATATCATAAAGGTTAATGAGTGAGGTTGTGGTTGGGGTTTGGATTATAGGAGTTATGTCCACAAAATATCTTGTGATTATTTATCACTGGTGACATATTTTCATTCCAAAACTACATGAATCCCAGTATAAGGATGGATATGGTCATATTATAAAACACCAACCCACAAAATTCCCTTGACTAATCACTAAAAATATGTCTATTGATCTATTCCGACACTACAAAAAAATTTGTAGAAATAAAATTCTTCTATAATGGGACATTGGGATCATTTTAGATTAAATGTGTACTAAAGAATAAATTGGTACATAAAAAATAACATTTAATGGGAAAATAATCTTTTTAATCTACTATAACACATGTTTATCTTATCGTTTCCATGTGATCTTCTCACTAATCCTCAAAGAAGATTAAAATTTATCTCTGATTCTCCATGATTTTCATTTTAGTCCTTCACCCCAATGAAATATTGTTTTCCATCCACTATATAATTAATAATGAAATGGTGGTGATTAACATGATCAATTTTATTAGAGAAAAAATAAATTCCTATAAATCCCAATCCAATATAGCATTATTTATTCTAGACCATAATTTTCCACTCGTAAGTTCTTCGATGAAACCACACACTCTTATATAAAGACTACACATTTTACACCTCTTTAAATCTATTAATAATTTTTCTATGTTTCTGAGTTGACAATATTAAATTCTATATATCCATAATATACTCTAATATTACAATAGCATCAACACCATTTGGAAATATTTATCATTATATATAATTAATTATTATAAAAAAATTAAATTAAATATACTTAATACTTTAATTCTATAATAATATAATATGGTCCTTGTCTAGGGCATAAATCATGATAATCAATTACAGCTTCCTCGGGGTAGAATCACTTTTCAGTACCCAACCATTTTTATAAATTTTCATTTGATGCACCATTTAGAATATTTCAAATTTACACTAACGAAATGAATATTTATTATTAAATATTATTACTTATTTATGTACATGTAAATTAGATTTTACTTTCATAAAATATCAACATGGGAGTAAACACTATTATCATATATTGATAGAACTATAAGAAACAAATTTCTAGTTTTTTCATTAGTGAATTTTTTTTTCATTAGAAGAGAAATTTACTTAAAATTAAATAAATTAATCATCTAATGAAGAAAAAATTACTTGATAATGTAAAAAATAGCTCACTATATATTATCTCTATGAATACACAAAAATATTCCTAGAGAATCAAATTATACTATTAATATTTCTTATTTAATTTATACTACCTTGTTTAATCAGGTTGTTTCCCATGTTTCTATTGCATTATTATTAAATGAATAACCATTACTCTAAAAATGTTCAGGGTCTATCTAATATTTTTGACTATTGTATTGATTAGAACCATTTCCTTCCAACGTGATATTATCATAGAAAATAAAAAGTGTCTAATCAGGTATATGTTACATTAATTAAAAAAATAAAAACATTCTCTATAGAACCCATGTGAGGGTTCAAATATAATTTATTATAATATTTTCAAACATACTCAACGATGTGAAATAGTCATAAAAACCCTAGATTCAGTTTCCCTTTCTTTTTAGTACATTTTTTGACTCAATCATAGAGATACATGAATAATTACATAATACCTGATGAAAAAATATAATGAATTTCAGAAACGATTACTATAAAATATATTGTAGATTTAAAAAATGGATAAACCATTATGAATGAAATTTATGATCATAATAATCTAGAAAAGGAAGTGATGAAAAATTGACTAATATTTCCCAATCTTAGTCTAACAAAATGGGGTTGGAAAAGTCCTTATACAGAGAATTGTATAAGGATTCATAAAAATAAAAGAATGAAAGATATTATAATTATGAAACATTACTAATTATATGTTATCTTAAAATAGATACCAATTTTACAAGAATTGTATTATAATTTATAACAATGAATAAAATTGGATTTCTCTTACTTGATGTGTTTTTTATCTTTAAAATCTATATTCTTTTTTTACTTTTAAAGATAACAATATAACTTTTGAAATGAATTTCATTTAAATCATTTTTAATGATTATTTATTAACCTTTAATTTATCCCATTAATATTTTGAATGATTTAGATATATAATATTTTGAGTTCATGAACTAAAGAAACTTCCTTAATATGTAGAAATTGAGTTTTACTTATTATGTGATCAATAAACAACCGAAATATATTTTTACCTTTTTAATATACTAATTGTATAGATAATTAATGTATAGATATCTCAAATAATTTATAAAATTATAGGAATGAGAATGATATACCCATATGAGTCATGGTTACTATGCATTTTCTTTTTGAAGAAGGAAAAATCATCAATTCAATCAAGTCATTTCCATTAAATGTTTAGACACTAAAAATTCCCACAAATTTCACCATATAATTTTTCTCCATTTAAAAAACCTCTAACATGAATTATTTTTATTCGTCGTTATCTTTCCTCGTCACATTGGTTGGACCAGAATCCTGTAATGATGATATAGGAAATAATTCTAATATTATGAAATCTTATTGTAGATCTCACCACTATGAAACATTTATAAAATAATATTACACTCAAGATATAAAATATGTGATTCATATTCTCTATCTATAGTGGATGAAGAAATTCCAATTTGAAATAAAAAAAATCCAATATTAATCTATATATAAATCTAGATAAATATCATCTTTCAATGTCATTATCCTATACTATTTCATCACCACACATACCATAGGTTGTTTTGATTTCACACTAATAGTATCTATAACTACATTTAGTATATAATATCATAAGATATTATTATTATTATTATAATTAAAAACAACGCTAAAACTATATATTTGTATTCTATTGTGGGGAGATGTAATTATGGGTTTTTTCAATTGTATACCATGAAATGATCCATAAATATTTAATTCCTTATAATCTCTAAATAAAACAAAATAATTTAAAATTTATGTTCAGGAGTATGATCAATTTTTTAATGAGTCCATAAATTTTAGTAACGATAATTCATCTCATGATGATCATACAAGAGAATATAATTGAGAACAAATAATGACCCATTCTAATAATCATCATGTTATTCTCAATTATAAACATATGTCTTGAAATATTGAGTGGGAAATATTTGTTTCTCTCATAGAAACCTTTCTAACACTAATCAGATAACACAAAGATAGATTCCATCATTTTTAATGTCTATTATTTCAGAACATATTCATTAAATCATTTTTAAAGTGTAAATGATATATTCCATGTCTTCTGAAAATTATAACACTAAATACATTCATTGGAACATTTAATAAAAAATAAGACATACCAACATAAATAATTCACATGAATATCACCCCTAAACATTTCACATCCATAGAAAGGTATCACTCTTATTTATTATTTTAGGTGTTATAATAACACTCATAGAAGAATTCATTATATATATTCATTAATGGTTATTTATATGTATTTTTATGCCTATATTTTATCAATTTGTCATGTCTCTACTTGATTGTATCCTCTATTGAACATCTAATAATCTCATAGTCCATTTTGGTTAAGGATATCTCAAAATTTTTATGGATTTTTTGATGATATTTTCTTATATTTTAAATTATATAAACTAAAAAGATAGAATTTATTCCATAAGGAATGTGCAAATCAAAATATATATCTATTTCCATAGTAAAATAATCTTTCTAGTCCATATAACTAAATTATTGGTAAAATATCAGATGACATTTATATATATCATCAAATGATGAACCTTTCACATCAACACATATACTAGGTCTTTTGATATATGATGATGTATTTTCTCAAATCCACTATTCATACATCCAAATTAAACATCAATAAGACTTTTGAGATGCGGTTATTGTGAGGTGGGTGGTATGAGACATTGAAACTATAAAAATATGAACATTTTTAGATTTACTAACCACATTGTTATTTTTCTATATAATCCCTCACCGTGGAGACTAAATTTTTCATTTTATGGTCATCCATTTAAGATGAATTGGATTTTTCACTCTTTTTTTTAATTATATTCTTCTCGATTGATCATGTCACATGCATATTTTCATATAACCCAATTTACAATCACATATATTTCATACCAATATTAAAATGTTATCGAATTTATAATTAGGTTTTAGTATATTCTCATTGAAGTTTTAGTACCCCTAGCTTCTAGTATGTAATCCTTACTTGATGCTTTTCATGTTTTTAATGATAAGGGTGATGAGTGGGAGAGTCAGGAGAACTTTGAATGATGTTTTGAGGCAAAGGGGAAGTCACATAGATGATGCACGATTTGTCTAAAATATGCAGCAAAACCGTGCATAGTTGGTCTTGGAAGCAGTGGATTTTACATGGGCGGCACACTATTTGTCTAACTGTGCGGAAAAACCGTGCATGGACAGTCTGACGGGGAAATGGCTAACACACGGTCAGCGCAGGGCTTGTCTAACCATGCGAGAAAACTTTGTGGCCACTTAAACAAGATCCAATAAAGGTGGATCTCACGCATTTTTCCACTAAGTGGCTTTCTTTTTATCCTAAGTTTTCTTAACTAGGTATTTTTCTTGTCCTATGGTTAAATAGGGTTCTACCATTGTTCCAGATGTGATCTGAAGGCTTCTCTTGGTGAATTGAAGCTGGATTCTTGAGGTATGTGATCGTTCTTCAATGTTATTGTTTGGTTTCTTAGATCTACCAAGAAATGCTTCTCCTCTTATCTTAGTTTCTTAGATCTACACCCATTATGGGTAGATCTATGTATGTGGATGAAAAATATGACGAGATTCGGTATTGGTATAGCTAGGAGAAGAGATCTAAGGCTGGTTTTTTGAAGAAGAAACCCGGTTTTCTTGTGCATTCTTCATTTGTTGTGGTTCTCATCAAAACCCTAAAGGTAGGAGGCTTCACTCTCGACTCCTATTGTTATAATTTATTGTATTAGTTTCAGATTGGGTTATTTGAATAAAATTGATTGTGAAAAGTATAAAATAAATCTTCTTTAGTGATGATTTATTGTTTTAGTGAAATTATGAAATCTTGGTGAATTGTTTCGCAAGTGATGTGGCTTATTTAATTTAAAATGTTGATTTTTAAATTATGGATTTTCTGAAATTGTAAATGGTTTGATGAAAAATTGGTTTTCAATACAAAGGGTGTTTTATTGAAATGGTTTGGGATGGAAATGACATTGATAGAATTTGTTTTCAATAAAAAGGGATTTTTATTTAAATGGATTGGAATTGAAATGGTTTGGAATTGAAATGTTACTGATTTAAATGGTTTTCAATAAAAATTTATTCTTATTGAAAGGATGTTTTGGCATGATTGATGGGCATATGTGGTGTGCGTTCATGTTTCATGTATGTGTCTTTGTGGAAATATGATCTTACGCTCAGTGCCAAAGGTGTAATGGAACATGGTAACTATATGTACGAGGCATGGTCGAAATATGACCTTGTGCTCGGTGCCAGAGGTTTAATGGAACACGGGAAACAATTACATAGTGATGACTTGGTAGACCGATGAGAAACCACTCATGAGTATGGAACTGTCATAACAAATCATGCATGGTTGGTTCCATGAGTTTGGGAAATGGTTGGGTATGCCCAAAAGAGATTTTTGTAGAATGGTTCTATAGATTGTTTAGTTATTATTATGGAAAATAAACTCACTATAAAATTTGTTATTTTAATTTGAATTCTTTTGGTTATAAGTGGTTTTGGGAAACTTGTTTATATTTTGTTATAAACTTCTTTTGGGAAAATGTTTTATAAAAACTATTTTTATATAAATGTTGTTAACTCTTCTATCTTAGTGGTGTGAGTAAAGATGACATTGGGGAAACCTAATGTGGTTTATACTCAACCTGGATTTAGCACTTTGGTTCTTTTTCATATGCAATTTTCTAGGACAAGGACAAAGGTAACACTTTCCATGTTTTTAGTACCACTCGTGATGATAGGGGTTGTTCGGTGATTGTGAATCTTGGAGCTTTTGGAGCCTATAGTTTTAGTGTCTTTTGAGAGTCTTGAGTTGTTCTTCTATTGTATACGTTGATGTTTGGTTTGGACTTCCTCCGTTGTTCTCTTTGGTGTGGTTTGACATAAATGAAGTTTTTTAGTTGTCTATATTTTTTCCATGCATCATCTAGTGTGTGTTGGGTGGTTGGTTTATTACTTTATTTTTTAAAGGTTAAATCGTCCAACACTTTTATTTGAAACCCTTCAGAATTTTTTTCTAGTCTTTGGCATCTTGGGGATGTCACTTAAGGCCTAGTAATGACTTGTTGTACTCTCAAACCAATGAGAATTTGCGGGTCATTACAAATTGTATCTTCTTGTTCAGTCTCTTCTTAACGAGTAGCTATCGATGTTCCTAATCATGGTGTTGAAATTCCTTATTGTCTATTCCATGGGACAAAATCTTAGACAAGATTAGGAAGGTTGGAACATGAAATGTATAGCATAAAAGGATGTAGCTACCCCGTTTACGCTGAACTTCATGATACCAAGGTGTTGGGTACATAAGGGTTTTGGATACACTTTTAGAATGTTGGAAATATCATTTTCTAGGGTTTAGCCAATGAGATGAGCATGTCATACATTATATAGGAATGAATTCCCACTAGGATTTCATATCCCATTGTGAGGAATGACATATTATTTTCTTCAAGGTGTTAATTTTTGAAAATGAAAAAATTGTTTTTAGTGATTTTTTTGGAAAAATGATATTTTGTGTGTTTTGAAAATGGAATGATTTACAAAAAGCATGTTTATTGTTTTAAAAAATATTTGAACATATAAAAAGGATGTTTTAAAAAAAATTGTGATAGTAGATGTGATAGAATTTAAAATTCTATGACATAAGTTGCTAGAGAGTGAGATTGATGGAGGATGTTGTTGGTTTAGAATATGAAACCCGGTAGGCATCATCAAAACCAACCAGAAGAAGTTGCAGAGAATGTGGTTGCACTTGAACCATGGGTGAACCAATAGTGGGTTCGGAGTATTTTCTAGTCTTTTCTTGTTATGGAAACGGGGAACCAAAGGAATGAACCAAGTCATGTGGATCATACCATCAAGTTCATCAATCATAATCCACTAAAATTTTGGAGTGATGCTGAACCCGAAGAGGTGGAGGTGTGGCTAAGTAAGATAAATCATATCTTCGATTTCATCGGCACACCATCAGAGCTCAAGGTCAAGTTGGAGATGTATATCCTTGATGATATTTCACGTCAATGGTGGGATTTAGAAGTGTAGGATAAATTGGATGAAGGCCTTACATTGGAGGATTTTGAAGATATATTCAACAAACAGATCTATCCTCACACATTCAAAATCCAGAAAACAATGGACTTCTTGAGCTTGAAGCAGGAGAGCCTCTATTTCACAAATTATACAGCTAAGTTCATGAATTTAGTTCGTTTTGAAACAGATGTTGTGGCAAATGCATCCTTGAAGTCACACATCTTCAAATTGGGGCTAAGGTAGAAGATTTAATTGAAGATTTTGGTGCTTTGTATTACAGATTATACAAAAATGGTGAACAGAGTGACCGTTGATGGGTTTGATATCTTGGGATCAATAGGAGGATGAATGAAAATTCCTACAAATAACGGTAGGAACTCTACCACTGGGAACAAGATAAGAAGGGATACCTATTTTCACTATGCAAGTAGAAATCAGACTAGACGAAAGGATCAGTGATCCTTCCTCTATGACCCCAGAGCAAAGCAGGTTGTTTTTAATGTGGTTCGCATGACCACATAAAGCTGGACTATCTGACACAACCTCAAGCATGTCCCAATTTCAAGAAAATGAGGCATCTACAGTGCTATTGTAGGAATGCTCTGAGGTCAGGTGCGAGTGACACTTCCCAGACGTGATAAGCATTGTATGCTTCGATAGGATGAGGACAATAGAGTTAGTCTCATCAGCATAACAGAGCATTCCATGGTTATTCTCAAAATACCATGACTCCTTAGCTAGGGCATCCTCAATAAGGAAACAAGGAGAATAGTATATTGAATAAAAAATTTTATGGAGTTGAGAAAATAATTTTTGAGGATCCGGATGGACCATCTATTGTAAGAGGTATGATTCATTTGATTTCTACCTTTGTTCATGTTTTGTTTGATACTGGTGCATCACTATCCTTCATCGTTTCTCATGCTGTTGATTGTTTATGTTTAAAACTAGAAATGATGCCTTCTATTTTGAAACTGAAAACACTTTTTGGTGAATGAAAATTTCAAGCCTTTGAGTGTATAACATGTGTATAACTGTTTATGGAGAAGAGTTAAAATGGGACTTCTTAATGTTGGAGATGGATGTCTATGATGTAATTTTTGGTATGGATTGGCTAACAACCTTCAAGTCTCGAATCAATTATTATACAAGAACAGTTAGTTGCATGACTAAGGACAACGTTGATCATCTCTTTAGAAAATATAGGATTGTAAAGGGAGGTGAAAATAGATTGTTGGCACCAATGGTTGGAACGATATCTTACCAATTGTATTCATTGACTTTGGCATAAATGGAAGAGATCGAGGGA
Source organism: Viscum album (assembly GCA_963277665.1). Taxonomy (NCBI): domain Eukaryota; kingdom Viridiplantae; phylum Streptophyta; class Magnoliopsida; order Santalales; family Viscaceae; genus Viscum; species Viscum album. The sequence continues at coordinate 1,838,120,888 of OY728125.1, forward strand.
ACATATTTTTTCAGCTGTTGTGGGTCAATTTGATGATGTCTTTCTGAAAAACTATTGTGGTTTACCACCTCTAAGGGAAGTGGAGTTTATGATTGATCTCCATCTAAGGACAAGTTCTATTTCCATTTCATCTTATAGGATGTCACCATAAGAGTTACGAGAATTGAATATGAAGTTATATGAGCTGGAAAGAAAATGGTTTATTCTACCAAGTACGTCTCTGTGGGCAGGACCTATTTTGTTTGTGAAGAAAGAAGATGGAACACTACGTCAAGATTGGATTGAGGTCTGGATATCACCATGTGTGAGTTCATAAGGAGGATATACCAAAGAAATCTTTCAGAAGTAGATATGGGCACTATGAATATGTAGTCATTCCATTCGGTCAAATGAATGATCATGCAATCTTCATAGCATTGATGAATTAGATATTTCAACAATATCTCGATTGTATTATTATGGTGTTTGTGGATGAAATTTTGGTCTATTTAAAAACAAGGTCTAATCATGTGGTGCACCTAGAAATAGTGTTACAAATCTTGAATGATCATCACTTGTGTGCCAAATTATCAATGTTGGATTTTTGGATACAGGAAGTACGTTTCCTTGGACATGTGATTTTTGAGAAAGGTGTCTCTGTTGATCTTGAAAAGATAGAATCCGCTATCTCTTAGCAACCACCGAAGATTGTGTTCGAGATACGAAGTTTTTTCGGTCTACATGCTTGTTAAAGATGTTTTGTGTGTTATTTCTCATGAATATCTTCACCAATGATAGCTCTGAAAAAGAATAATTCTCTATTCAAATAGATAGAAGAATATCAGAAGTCCTTCCAAGAACAGAATGTTCGACATACATCAGCATCTATCTTGATTCTTCCAGAATCAAGATATAGGTAGGTGGTTTATTGTGATGCTTCGCGATCAAGGTTGGGCTATTTTCTCATGTAAGAATACCATGTGGTTGCTTATGGTTCAAGGCAATTTAGGGTGCATGAGAATAATTCCCCAACTCATGATTTGGAGTTACCTGCAATCGTCCATGCTCTGAAAACATGCAGACATTATCTCTTTGGTGAGAAATTTATTGTCTTTATGGATAACAAAATCTTGTAACACATTTCCCCACTGTGTGATGTGAATCTGAGGAAAAAGAGATGAATGTAGTATCTCTAAATGTATGACTTTGACTTGATTTACACACCAGGGAATGGAAATTAGGTGGTAGATGCATTAAGTATAAAGTCATAGGATCAGTTGGAAAAAGAAGCATCAGATGAATGGATGATGATGTCAGTGTTAGTCGACATGCATGTGGAATGTGAAGACTGAGGTGATGTTGCTGTTTTCTTTTCTGCTATGCTTGTTCCTGATTTCGTTTAAATGATCAAATACACACAAAAATATTATAAAGAATGCCTAGTTTTAAGTTCAAAACGCAATGGTGGGGATACCATTGATGGTTGGAAACTTGATGGGGGTTCAGTTATTTGTTTCAGAGATCTGATGGTTGTACATATAGTTTTTCAGGAAGAACTCCTTCATGCTTTCCACCATTCAATATGGGTTGTACATCCAGGCACACAGAAGGCGTATAAGGCATTGATGGCGTTGTTTTGGTGGAGGGGCATGAAATGGAAGGTGGTCGAGTTTTTCTCGCAGTGCTTAACTTTTCAACAGGATAAAGTAGAGCATCATAGACTAGATGGTATGTTAAAATATTTTTCCATCCTAGTATGGAAATGGAATCATACAAAAATGTATTTTTGTTACAGGTATTCCAATAACATTCTAGAAACATGATTCCATTTGGGTGATAGTTGATCATCTAACCATGTCGGCCAATTTAATTCCTATTTGTGAAACTCATATGGTGGAAGATCTATCAAAAATATATAAACAAGAAGTGGTAATGAGGAATGGTATACCCATGTCTATCGTCTCAGATATAGATTCTTGGATCACTTCTCGTTTCTAGAAATCATTACAAAAAGCCCTTGGAACTCAGTTGACTGTGAGCACAGTGTATCGTCCTCAAACGAATGGGAAATCTGAGAAGACAACATAAAAATGGGAATAAATGTTGCAGGATTGTGTAATGGATTTTGGTGGCTCATGGGAAGATCATATACCCTTAGTGGAGTTCTCATACAATAACAACTATCAAGCCACGATACGCATGGCTCTGTTTGAAGCATTGTATGGGTGTCCTTGTCGTTATCCACTATGCTTGGTGGAAACATCTGAAACATCAATATTCAGTTCAGGCCCTATACAAGAAACAACAGTGAAGATCTATTTGATTAGAAAATGGATGGAGATAGCTCGGAGTCATCAGAAATATTATGCAGATCACCGTTGAAGACCATTTTAGTTCGTTGTGGGTGATCATGTCCTCTTGAGGATCTCTCCACGGCTAGGACATAGTCATTTTGGGAAGCAGGGAAAGTTATCTACTAGATATATTTTCCCTTTAAAGATACTGGAATGGGTTGTAGAGGTGGAATGTCAGCTGGCATTACCACCATGGTTCTGTTTGGTGCATAATGTGTTCCCTGTATCTCTGTGGAAAAATTATCTGCCTGATCTTGATCATGTGATCAGATGGGATCACGTTGACGTAGAGTCGGATGCTTAGTTGATACATATCCCAGTACAAATTTTGGAAAGGCACAAGAATGTCTTGTGTTGAAAAAGCATCGGGCTAGTGCAGGTTTTTGGTAGCGTGTTCAGATTCTGGAAGAGACTTGGGAATGTGAAAAGGAAATGAAAGAGCAATAGCCGAAACTCATTCAGTTGGGTGATGATTTTCTACATTCTGGGGATGGAAAGACCAATGGAGGGGATAATTTACTGCCCTTGGTTTCCAGTATATAACCCTTTCAAGATTATTTTCATTGTTTTAAATTTAATGGTGATTAATGAGAAAGTCGGGAGAACTTTGAATGATGTTTTGAGGAAAAGGGGAAGTTGCATGGATAACACATTGTTTGTCTAACTCGTGGGGCACAACCATGCGTAGTTGGTCTTGGAGACAGTATCTTCCACACGGGCAGTGTACGGTTTGTCTAACATTGTGGCCAAACTGTGTGTTGAGAGTCTTCTAAGGAAGTGGGTAACGCACGGTTAGCGCACGAGTTGTCTAACCATGCAAGCAATCCACGTGGTCACATAAACGAGATCCTATAAAGTTGTATCTCATGCCTATTTGCCTCTATATGGATATTTTTTCCACCAAAGTTTCCCTAACATGTTATTTTTCTTCTCTTAAGGTCAAAGAGGGTTCTCCAATCATTACAAAGGCATGCTGAAGGCTTCATGTGGTGAATCGAAAGCAGATTCTTGAGGTATGTGATCGTTCATCATAGTTCTTGTTCGATATCTTAGATCTACTTAGATCTGTTTCTCCTAATCTCTCAATTTCTTAGATCTATCCCTATCATGGGTAGATATAACTGTGTGGATTTCATATATGATGATATTTGGTCTTGTTTTTTCTAGGAAAAGAGATCTTCGGTGGGTTTTTGATGAAGCAACCCGTTTTTCTTGTGTGTTTTTTGTTCTCTATGGTTTTACTCAAAACCCTAAAGGTAAGAGGCTTCAATATCAAATCCTCTTGTTAGAATTTACTGGATTAGTTTCAAATTGGGTTATTTGAATATAATTGATTGTGAAAAGTATAGAATAAATCTTATTTTAGTGATGATTTATGGTTTTATTGAAATTGTGAAATCTTGGTGAATTGTTGTGCAAGTGATGTGGCTTCATGAATTTAAAATGTTTATTTTAAATTATGGATTTGCTGAAATTCCAAATCGACCGATGAAAATTCGGTTTTCATTAAAAATGAAATTTTATTGTAATGGTTTCAGATTAAAATGACTTTGATGGATTATTTTTTAATAAAAACAGAGTTTTATTGAAATAGTTTGGAATTTAAATGGTTTGGCATTGAAATGGTTTTGATGGAAATGGTTTTGAATAAAATGGTGTTTTTATTGAAAGGGTTTTTTTGGGATGATTGAGGGGCATTTGTGGTGTGTGTTCATGTTTCATGTACGAGGCTTGGTTGAAATATGACCTAGTGCTCGGTTCCAAAGGTGTAATGGCACATGGTTACTATATGTATAAGGCATGGTTGAAATATGACCTTGTACTTAGACACAATGGTGTAATGGAACATGGGAAAAAATTACCTTATGAAGACATGGTAGATCGATGAGAAACCGTTCATGAGTATGGAAATGTCATAACAAAGCATGCATGGTTGGTTGCATGGGTTTTGGAAATGGTTGGGTATGCTAAAAAGGGATGTTCATAAAATGGTTCTAAATCTTGTTTAGTTATTGGTCTGGAAAATTATCTCGCTATGAAATTGGGTTCTTTATCATTTTAATTCTTTTAGTTATAAGTGGTTTTTGGAAACCTGTTTATATTTAGTTATAAACTTCTTTTGTGAAAATGTTTTATATAATCTATTTCTATAAAAATGGTGTTAACTCTTCTATCCTAGTAGTGTGAGTAGGGAAGTCATTGGGGGATCCTATAGAGTTTTATACTCAACCTTGCTTTAGCACTTTGATGCTTTTGCCGATGCTATTTTCCGAGATAGGGGGAAAAGGTAATGCTTACCATGATTTTAGTACTACCTTGGGATGATTGGGTCTGTTCGGTGATTGTGAAACTTAGAGCTTCTGGAGCAAGGAGTTTTGGTGTCTTTTTGAGAGTCCTGAGTTGTTCTTCTATTGTGTACTTGGATGTTTGGTTTGGTCATCCACTGTTGTGCACTTTGGTGTGGTTTCACAAAACTGACCTTGTTTAGATGTCTTTCTTTTGTTCAGGCATCATATAGGGAATGTTGGTTGTTTGTTTTATTGTTTTATTTCATAAAGGTTAAATCATCCCCCACATGTATTTGAAACGATTCAGCATTTATTGCCAGCCTTTGGCATCTTGGGGATGTCACTTAAGGACTAGTAAGAACTCGATGTACTCTCAAGCCAATGAGAATTGGTGGGTCATAACAGAAGGGAAATATGTTATAGATTACATTGAATCGTTATATAAAACATAATATTCACCTTCATTGTTTCCCATATATAGATATTTTATTAAATGTCTATAAATAGTTTTTGAGGGATGCATATCATGGGCTATATTTCATTATAACCCCTTGCTATATTTGTAATAATTTCATATTTCAAAACAAAAAGATTCATTTAAAGTTATATTCCATGAAATAACTAATTATACCATATTAAGATACAATGGATTTCCCACAAAAGAGATGTCATGGTTGTGATATAGAAAATATTGAATCTAGATATAAGATCTGAAAAATTGGGAATAAATTAGGTTATAATTCAATATATAAAACAATATCTAACTGAATATTTTATTCTGTTCTCACCATGTTTAATATATATGTATGATATCCAAAAATACTATCACATAGAGGATAATGAATTTGTGAAATATCCTACTTCAATAATGAAATAAATATAATATGGGATTTTTTTTTTCTAAATTCCATTGAAAAATAAATTATGAAGCTATATTGGTTTTGATAAATAATATATGAAATGTTTTCTAACCTCAAATTAAGATGTTGAAACTAAAATTAGAGATCATTATTTAAATACAACCTATAAAATGTTAATTAACTGCAGTGATCATTAATAAATGGTAATGTATAACAATTTATAATAGTCAGCTAGTTTAATATTTGGTGTTCCACACATTTCCATTAAATCCATCACCATATATAGAAAAAGGATTAGAGGAAACCAAAGAGTAGTGATGGGTCCAATAATACACATTCTTTCATAATATTCTATTTGAAATTTCAATTAACTTATATTAGATTGTTAAAAAATATGTTATATTAAAAATTATATATATTTCATATGATAATCTATAAGGGATTATATAAATTATTAAATAGGTTTATCTAATGTATATTTTGGGATGATAACTATGAATTATTTTACTAATTTAGGTATGACCAGATGACCCTTTACCTCAATATCTTTGAGAGTCAAACTAACTATTAATGTGGTGATATTCACATTCTCCCATTGAGAATTTCCTAATTGACTAGGATAAAAATATCATTAATTTGTAAGTGGGTAATTGTAACCAATTATAGATAATAATGATTCCAACCATAAAAGCAATTGTTTCTAGGCATTGAAAATTTTTCAATATTTCATAAGGAAAATAATATTAATATAATTTATATCCTTACTAAATAAATCATAATATTCCCCATGGGATAACCATCATAGTAAATGATGGATAGTTTTTTACTCAGTTATATATATGTCCAATGGGAGTACCAAGGATTATAATCATCACAAATGACTCTACATTTAATAAAAAAAGATAGTTTTATATAGTAAAAAAGTATATGTGGATCCATTGATAAATAAATATAATTTTAAAATGATAGTAAAATTATACCTATATAGGAATAAGGAACCTATAAAACATTAAATATACACTTCTAATCTAAATATTCCCATAATGAACACTCAATGAATTATTTTTGTTGAAACCCATAAGAAATGGTGGGAAAACATTATTTTTACTATGAAATAATCATTTCAATAATTCAACCTATTTACTATTAGGTTTCTAACTACCCCTTCATATTTCCATGAGACTAAGAATGAGATTCATATGTATACATATGTCACTCACTAACACTCAATGATAGATACATCATGTTAAATCATAATAGATTACAAAAATTACTAAAATTTTGAAAATACATAAAAAATCAAGGAAATACGGTTTACTATGTCATAGGAATTTACATTTATGACCTCATATATAATGTATCCTTACTATAAAACATGTAAAATTTCATCCAATAGGACTTACTTATAATTTAACACCACTTTTAATATCATGTAGATAATTCCCAAAACAACTACATGATCCCTCTACTATAATTTTTAAATGAATTAACTCAATAGCTTAAGAAACCTACATAAAATTCAAATTTATAAGAATATATTTATACAAAATGTCTATGATTTTAAATAATATTTATCTTATCTACTTATATTTAAAGGGTTTTTCCAAATACAATCTTATGATTTTTGGGTATGAGTTCCTTATCACTATGAAAGTAAATAGAAATATAGTGTTTGATAGAAAATTAACTCACATACTACATTAATATAATAATCTATAATTTTTGGAACCTAAATTACAAATACTTTACCTAATAAAGTTTATAAATATAAAATTTATCAAGGAAAATACCTTGAAATCACATTCCAATAAAATAATTATCCATCTAATCTTCTCTTCCAACATTCCAAATAACAATGGCCCACCACTATAATAATAAAAGATCCAAATAATACTCTATATTTTTTATATTACTAAATAATATGGAATATTTGGTGAATAAAATTTGATGACCCTCTTATGCCCTATGATAAAATATCACCAATTAATGTTGTGGTGGAGGAATTTCATTGCAAATATTCCAACTGTACTAGAGTTTCTTATCTTGTTTTACCATAATATTTTTACTAAGGTGGTTGTGTAATCTCATCAATGATCATTTCACCAACACAAATTTTAATGAGAATATTAATCCCATCTTCCAATTCATTAAAATATGTTATTTGTTATCATAATAAAACAATATATTGTAATTTTTAGAATCAAAACATTTTCATCAAAATAATAATAATTTAATTAATTAATTAAGGATATCCTAGTTTAGTTTGACAAACCTGAAAAAATATTTTTTATATGCTATTTTAATTGTCAATATAGTTATTTAAATTTATTATTATTGTGAATTGTCAAATTTATAAGAAATTATAAAATAAGAGGTCAGTATTTATGGGGACCCTAAATGTTCATGTAGATTATACACCTGAATTTATCTAAATATAATTTGTTGTTTTGTATTAAATACATGGTTTTGGAGCTCGTTTGGAAACCCATGCATCAAATTAAAAACAAAAATATTTTGATGTTTTTCTGTATTGTATTGATTCTCCAAGGTTTAACCTTTTCTTTAATGTTCTTATAAATTTTTATTCATTGTTCCTCTATTTATTTTCATTAGATATTCGAATGTGGAAGATAGTTATTATGGTATAATTCTCAATAATTTTTTAATATTAGTTCTTATAATCATTAATTAGGGAACTATCATTCCCTCATTTGGTCTGAAAAAACTCATCACCAATGGATTTATTGATTCAATATCTGGAAATCATTTTCAAAATCCTAATTCCATAAACCATGAATGATTTATTAGTTTTAAGTGATATATAATATGATAATATATTTATTCATACTAGATATAGTTTTTAGTTTTTTTGTTTAGTTCTTTTATATCCTTGGATATCAAATTTTCACTATGAAATGATTATTATAAATAGATATATATTATTTTTAAAATATAAATTCTAATGGTTTTTTAATGAAATTATTTTATATTTTTCTCAATTAATGAATTATAATTGCTTTGATGGAAATATTTAATAATTTTTGGAGGAATTATTTACAAGTTTTTTATCAATTAATTTCATTGTTAAATGATATTTTGTTTAATAAATGAATTTATTCTCTAAGTCACTACTTTTTAAATAAATTATACTTTTTATTATGAATTTTATACATATGAATATGGTTATGCATTAGTTAAGTTAAATTATTATGCACTAATTTGGTTTATTAATTATTATTAATTCATTTGGTTTATTGTTTGTCTATAAATAGTTTTTATAGGATGAATTTATTTTAAATGATTAGATAAATAATTTTCAATTAATTAATGTAAATAAAAATAATAATACCATGGGTATCATACATTATGATCTAGAGAAATAAAATATTCATATGTTATACAATTGGACAATCCTATGTAGGAATATCAGAAAATATTCATATAATAAAAAATGATATTCTTATAAATAATAACCATGAATATATATTTTGGATACATTACAATATGGAATTATTTATATTATTTCATACAATCTCGCCTAAAATATAATGCGAATATAGGTTTTATGGGATATATACATCAATTTATATTTTTTTAAATCATTATAAATATTTTTCTATTTAACATTATAATGTTTCAAATATAATAATTTGTGATATAATATCCAAAAATCCTTTTGGATCTTTTTTTAATAACATCAAAAATAAATCATCAAATTTATAATGTCTTATATCTTATGAAATAACTTTTAAATGTCAATCGACAAATAATTTTGAATAAAAATATGTTACCTTGTTTTAAGAAGTTATCTAATTTCAATAAAACTAAATCCCCATTCAAGAAACAAGAACATTTCACTCCATGGGACATTATAACATCAATAAAAATGTTAATGAATTTTTTTATAAATTTATGAAAAAAGTTTCCACTAGAATATCATCGTGGTAACTAATGATCTAAAACAATATTTTGTGGTATCCATAAAACAAAAATGTCTTAATATTTTTCTCCCCTAGTTGTATCATATAAAAGAATGGTTTTTTAATCATCCATTCATCTAATACATTGAGTAACGATAATTCATAGTGCTTTTCTATCAAGTAAAGATACACATATATTCTTCACTAAATGATTATAGAATGACTATATTGATAAATATATAGCATTTCATTCAAAATGTTGCAAACGAAATTCTGATTCTCCTTAAAGAAATTTATATGAAATTTTCATTTATTAAACAAGAATTCCCCTATAAGTATTTAGTTTACCTAAATAGAGGTCCAACATTTCAAACTCATCATATATAAGTGAAATATTCCTTCATTGTAAAACATTAATTGATTGAAGGATCAATAATATACCAATCACTCCAATTATTATCTAATCCCCAAGAACAATAGAATGATGATGTCATAGAATGATATTTCTCATGATAGGTATCACTCTAATATTAGGTATGAGTAAATATTCATGTAAAAATTTCACCCCTATCATATAAAAATTATTGTGTGAATCTCATTGTGTAATACATATTGGTTCATCCAATATATAAACTTATTTTTAATTATGATTTTTTTTCAAATTAATATAAATTTTTTGCTCACACTAAACATAGAAATTAAACATAACCTAAAAAACCCTACAATGAATTTCATTTAGGAAAAACGAATGTCATACAAAGAGATTTCAATAATCATTTAAATTAATTAAATATGGATATAAAACATGCAATAACGATAAAATGGAATTGAATTTTTTTAAAGAAAAACATAATTAATATTAACAACCCTTATTAATAAATCTTGAGAATAATAAAAAATCACCCATATCAGTGTATAAAATATTTTTATCCAATAGAGGGGTGTAATGTTTGTGAAAATCACATATTGTTTTGAATGCTTATTATATATTTATATAAGTCATTACACACATATTATTGAAAAGAATATAAAACGAATGTATTATAATCTTTAATAGAAAAACATATGAATAAATAATAATTGAATGATCCTGTAATTAGTGTATAACATTCGTAATGTTAAAATAATATAATATTGTACCCAAAAAGTCATCAAAATACCCAAAGTAACAATGTAAATAACTCTTGTTCACTACATGTAAATAATTCTTCCTTTATCACAATTATCATTAAATGAACTATTATAACATGATGTTCTTTAATGTCATTTCAATAAAAACTATAACTCTTAAAATTTATTTAAAAATATATTTTAAACACCATTATGACATAATGTGATAGTAGTTATGTTATTGTGACTAAATTAATCATTTAAAATTTTCATTATGATAAGAAAATAAATACATTTATAATATTATGTGATATTTAAATTTAAATTTTATAGGAATAATTTCTTATTTATTTCAATTTGATGTATTATATTTCCAAACATTATCCTTCTATATTATATGAAAATAAATTATTTTTATTATATAATTGTAATATATAAAATTTATCTGGATTCAAAAATGAAACCTATATCATTTTAATGGGAATATATAAAAAATACTTATAACCATTCCATATAGGGTATTTTACGTGTCCCATAAAAAGTTTGGAAAATAATACTTTTTTGGGTTAAAATATTCCTATAATGGGTGTTGAGAATAAATAATATATATTTTAACCAATATAAATGGAAAACATGTTATAAATGATTATATTATTTTTAACCATATGTTATTTTCAATAATGTTATAGTGTTTGGAAAATAAAAAACGTTTTGTAATATGCCCATAATTTTGTACTATTTATAACTATCACTTGATAACATACCACACCAATTATTATATTAGATAAATTAAATAAAAATAGAAATTTATTTTTTTATGTATATAGTCTAATTATATTATTTTTCATCCAATGATTTGATTTATCAACACAACGAATTATCTAATTAATTAAAACCACTTTCTTTAGAAATGTTACCTTGAATATTAAATTATATATGCTTACAATATTTTTTATTCCTAGCTCCATTATATTATACCATCCAAAAATAAAAACTCAGTTCTACAACATCAATACATAATTAGAAATTTCCATAGAGTTTCAAAAACACATACCATTAATATGGTAAATCTCATCTCATATAGAAGAACTTATCTTCTTCCTGACATTCCTACAATTTTTTCCATTACGAATAATTAATAATATACCTTTCTATATTCTTTTCACAACTTAATCATTAAACCATATATATTATATATAGTACCAGAACCAAGGAATATGATGACCAGTTTATTTTTACTCATTGCAATGATTAAATAAATTAGTTATATATTGAACTTATTTAAATTTCTAAAAAAATAAAATAATGATCAGAGATTAAATTAAAATATATAACCATCTTTAATGGGTACATTATAATATAAATTTAAATTATTATCCTAATGATCAGGAATATTTGAGTAGAGGATAATGAAATTTTGAGAAAGTCTCAACAAATTCCATTAAAACCATAAGTTAATACTTGTATTATTATTATAATAATCAAAATAAAATTACTAAACTAAATTATTAACATACTATTTACATATTTATTTCATTAACACATTGAAATTTTTCCCTTACATAAGAACAATTCAAATGATTTTATACTAGTCCATGAAGTTATTTAAATTATTTATCCCTCATCCATAATAATTATATGAGATTACTAATTAATTAATATAAGACTATTTATCTCTAAAATATATTATTTCAAATTAGTATCATGATATAAATTTATTAAATATGAAAATTTTTATATATTATCACCCTAAAATGATTATACATTTTATATTAAATTAAAATAATTAGTGGACTATGAACCATATTTCACTAAGTGTTGGGCTGATTTGGTGTTTCTCCACTCATATAAATGTTATGATATACTAACATATTAATCATATTAAATGTTACTCTTATATAGTTTAGTGGGAAAAAATATACCCAAATCAAATACAGTGATTAACAGAACAATATTCAATGGTTATCCAATTTCTATTAGTTTTTTCTTGAATCTTTTTTCCAAAAAAATTCAAAACATGTTAATTTCATCTATACAAACAAATTCATTTCTTTAATTCCCTAGATATAATATTTTAGGATTTCCCAAAATATCTATTAACATACTCAGATGAATGATAAAGTTCTTGATAATTTTTTACCTTTTATTGAATTTGAAACATAGTATTTTTAAATGAGTTTTAATATCCTAATCATAAGACATGTATTTTTTACAAATATTCATTATCAAAATGTTTTATCCTTGAATATATATTATTTTATATAATTATATATTTTTGAAAAATATTTAATATTATGTATTTATGAAACACATTCATGTGACTGAGTTATGGTAGAATTATTCTAAATCAGTTATAGTGCATAAAAATAACAATAAAACATCATGTATAATAATTTATAGTGTAACTATCTAGATTAAAAATTAATACACTCATAATAGAAACTAATTATATCATTGAATAATTTAATGAATAAATAAGGTAATTTAAAAATTCACATAATTATTTATAAGATAATAATTATGTTTTGTTAATAAATAGATTAAAAACACGTCAATATTATTGCATGATTTAATAAAGGCGGGACCAATTGGATTTGAAAGTATTTTTGACAATAAGATAAGGAATTAGTTATTGTCAATATGATAAAGATTAATTTTACATTAGAAACCATTGTTCTTATATGATAAAAAATAAAATATTATTGGTATATGTTAAATCTAGATGTTTCTTGAACTATTATCTTATGGCTAGATATCATGGAAGATGTGCATGAAGAATGTAGATTAAAAATATTTAAGAAGAAGTTGTTTTTCCACAAGTCATAAACAAAGATGTAGAAATAAAGGGGATGTATATTATACCACATAATATTATATACACCATCGAGATACTAAATATTGATAAGGCTCATCAAATGTTCTATAGGACCTCACAACATAGGGTGAGGGAACACATTGTTTGGGGGAATAGATTAGTGCACTACAAGAGATAAAAAATAATAAAATAAATATAGTTATATAAAATAGGAACCATATATATTATAGTGTAGGGTAGGGAAAATTTTTATTAGATATGTAACTGCACTCTAGAACCTATAGGCTATTTCATAATGAAATTTTAATGTACAGAAAAACCTATAAAAACCAGACGGATGAACTGTAGTGATAATTATCGCACTGTAGTGCGACTCCTCATGATGTAGAATATCAATAATTGTCATATATGTGTTTTTTAGTTATATTATAGGTAGTATGAAAACTTTTATGTCACTACACCGATATTTTTCGCTATATAACCATGATTTTAAATTTCATGGAAATGGTTAATTGAGGGAAAAACTAAGGGATGAAAATGAAGTAGTTAAAGGATATTAGAGAATATAATTTGAATCTGAAATAAAAATTTAGTCATGAGAAATTATTCGAAATATTCTTTTAAAATGTCTAATATGTGAGGACTGTGAGAAGTGAAAAACCAATGAACATATGATAGATAATACAAACATGTGAAAAGTGAATAAGGATTCAGAAATAAGGAAATAATTTACCAAAGGTTATGATCAAGATGTTTTTTATTTTGTATATTGATGATCCAAATCATTATAAATTTGGATTAATTTTGAAGAATAATCGGTTGAGTGTATTTAAGAACTATTGAATATGTATAAGGATTACATGTCTATATTTTTTGGATACATATTCTTCTGGTGCAAGATTATATTTTCATGTTTTACAATTTTTTCCTAGGAGAAGTGGAACATATTTCATTGTAGGATCTTCATTATTTTAGTGAATTATATCTTCATGTGAATTTTGAAATTATTGGAGGATAGTGGATTCTATATTATATGATTTTCATTGCTGATATTAGAGAATGCATTTTTTAGGAATAAGCAATATAGTATATAGTAGTACATAGATCTGAACCCAATAAATTCATATGTTATTAACAATAGTCATATGTGTAACACTCAAAAATTAATGATATTCATTTTTAAATTTTTATTAAATAGGTTCATTTTAATGTCCATAAACTCTGTTATGATTTCATATAAAACTATTTCATAAAAAAAATATTTATATTTTAAAATATTCAAAATTGATTATAATTTAAATATTCAATAATATATTACATTTGTATGATTTTTCAAAAAATAATATTTTCCTATATTGATATATTTATTTCTATATTACTATACTCTTAAAATAAATCTTGTAATATAAGAAAGGTAAAATTTACTTTTTATTAATACTTTAAAAATATATGATTTTGAATATATATTTTTTCATAAATTATGATATTGTATTAAGTCAATTATAAATTAAATAAAAATTATTGTTTAAAATTTTACACCCCAAAATTTTATTGTATTTTATTTTCTTTAAAGTAATTCATAGCTTGCACAACACACAACACCGAGTTTGAGCGCACCATGACTTACCAAACTAACCATTCAAAAAGCATTTATGAATTTTATACACTAAATTTTTAATTTTATATACTCCATATAATTTTAGAATCCATATTATGTGTTTGTAAGACAGAATATACGAACAAATTCATCTTTTAGATAAAATAAGTATTTTTCAAAAAATAATATTTTACCACCTTTTAATGAAAAACCCTATTTTATAACTAATATTTGACAATTTTATATATTTAATTTAATGAAAATAAATTATTCTTTAGAATTGGGACGTAAATATTTATTTTGTATAATTTTTTTGTACTTTTATGATAACATTCAAATTTTGATGAATAGTGAAAAATAATAAATTTTAATTGAAAACTAATTTTTTATTTGAAATAATTTATATTGTAAAATTATGAATTTTAATGGTTTTTAAATATAATCAGATTATATTATTATCATTTAATACAATGTAGGTTATTATAAGTAATTTCACATTTATATTCGACCTAAACACATGTCAACCTTTTGATAGATTTAATTCTTAAAAACCTGCATTTTGGTTTTGACAACAGAAATTAAATTAATTAATTATACTTCTATTTTTTGAATTTGGTAAAATAGAATTCATTTTTGAATTTGGAATATCAAAATTATCTTTGGGTAAAATTTGGTATTTTATGAAAAAATTCATTTTTTGACGAATAGTGGAAAACACTACGTTATTGTTTAAAACCGACGTTTTAATTAAATAATTATTTATATTATTTATTTAAGTGAATGTAGATACAAAATACCTATATTAGTTAAATTTGATTCATTGGAGTTATTTTTATAATAAAATTAGAAGTATAAAACTTTATTGAACTTTTTAACATCTTTTACCCAACTTTTAAGAGCATATGAAAATTCTCATAAAACATAATTATACTACTTATGTTGGTTGAATTTAAAAAATATGATAGACACGGTTGACATCAATAAGTATTATGTTGTTCAATAATTTGAAAATATCTTTTGGTGAATAGTAACTTTTGAATTTTATTTACCACGATTAAATGTAAATAGGGTAATTAAAGTTAAAAAGGATATTATAATTACCCTAAAACATGTCATAATTCTATTGGATGTGTATAATTCGACCAAAACCACATTATGAATAAATTAGGATCATTTTGGTCAACTTTTATTAGATCAGGACAATTATTATTATTTTATTTAAAGAAGAGTTTAAAGTGTTGAATTCAATGATTAATAACTAAACCAATAATAACATAAGTATATACATAATATAAATTCAAAAATAAATATTTATTAGAAAGATAAAAATATTTCCTACATACTAGTATTTTTTATATAATTTTTAGACAATAAATAATTAAATTTATTTATGACACAATGATGATGTAGTAATTACTTTATTAATGAAAGATTAAAATAATTGATATTATAAATATACAAATAAATGTAATTTGAGAATTTTGATGAATTAAACTAATTTTATTGGATAATAAGTAATTTTAGGGTTTCTTAAATAATTTTTTTTCAAAGTAATCATGCTGTAATGATTTTCACAAAAACAAAATATTTAATGATGTAAAAATTTACATAATTGTCGTTTTAAAACAAATAATATATTTTTGGTTGATATAATTTTCCTAAAAATATAAGGTCCTTCAAAAGGGCTTAAATAATATTATATGTCAATAAAGAATCACTAGAGGTTTTTTGGAATGTTTAGAGTAATTTGGTTAACCATGTCATGTAAGAATACAAGAAGACACACTAAAAGTTAAACTATTTAAGTAATAGTTAAATATAAAAGATAAGGTTAATATGTTTACCTAAACTTGTCTAAAACCAATTTATTAAGATCATATCGACCCATACTCCCCTTATTTTTGAAATAAATCAATTATGATCCATTTGAAACCGAAAATGGTTTATAATAATGAAATATTTCAAGGTTTTTTTCAAGTGACCCTCACCTCTCTTATAAAAGGGCACTTCCCCTTCTCTAAATATCACACTACCAAAGGAATTTGGCCTACCCAAACCCTGCCCAAATATCCTCTAAACACCCCTAATATAAACCTAGAGTCTTTACTTTGATCATAAAGCCATCCTAAGGATCCCTTTTGATCAACTCAAAAGGAAACACCGGATGAAGAGGTAATAATTTCACCACCCTCTTTCAAGTTCTTTTATTCTTCCACTAACCCATTCCTTGTTGTTACCATAACAAAATAATAACTCCAATACCTCCTAAATAATTTTATATCATTATAAATATGGTATAACCATATTCTTTATTCTACATATCCTATAAAAGACAATGTCACCATACGTGCGTACGTACGACTTACCGTATTCACGTCATGGTATAGTTTGTTATTAAAAAACATAATTATTTTCAATGGGGTTTATAATGAGCATAAATGATATAAATAATAAATATAACAAGTAAATAATTATTTATAAATGATATATCATCCAATTATATATGATTTTACCATCTAGAGAAGGATATTGTTTCCCATGCGTACATAAACTTACAGTCTCCACGAACACAATGAGATTCATTCCCCATCATAATCATTGAAGAATATTTTTGATTTTATGATAAAAATTTATTTTTAAAAAAATATTATCATTTTTTATAACAATAAAATACATCCTATAAAAAACAAAAAAATTTTACATAACAAAACATATAAATGAAAACGAATCAGTTAACAACCAAAAAAGTGATAGTACTAAAATATCATTAACAAAAAAAATATTATAAGACCATATATGATATCATATTTATATATTTGATTTTTTTAATTAAATAACAATGATTTAACCATTATTTGAGAGGTTAACCTACCATTAACCAAGTAAAAGTACAAGGTATCTGTTTTCTTGTGTCACATTCAATTCTGTGAGATTTCCTTTTTTCACCACTTATTTATTGTATGTTGTGTATTGTGTTCTTCCATTTGATATATATCACCATAATTATATTTATAATCATGGAATTCTGTGATTCTTTTTTTTGGTTATTATATTTTGTTCATACGACTCAACTGATCATAGCGTGGTAAGAAGTTTTCATCTCACTTTTTACTCCTATGATAGTCATGCTTTATTGCCACTATTTCTTTTGTGAGGTGTATGTACTAACCATGATTGTATTATTTGTGTAATATAAATTAATTTATTTTTATTTAAATCTTCATTATATGATACTTCGTTTAGGGGGTGTAGGTTTCATAAGTTACCGAATCATTAAGGGAATTTCAAATTTTAATTTCCACTCATTGGGCATTACGCATACTACATTGATTATTTTACCTCAAGTGTATATAGAATTACTATTTATTATTTATATAGTTACCCAATACCCTTCTTGGGGATATACCTTTGATACACAAAATAACTCTATTTATAAATTCACATTCCATTTATATAATCTTTTAATGGTATTCTTAACTCAATTTCCATTCAATTAGTTAAACATCCAAGTCATTGGTTTTGTTTTTATAAGAATGTTTTGGAATGTAACCTGATTGATTTACACTAACTATACAATTACATAGAGTGTATTTATATTTTTCAAAATAATTATATCATTTATTTATATTTAATATAAGGATATGGTATTTATAAGGTATTTCGTCTAAATTTACATTCCTTTGTGACCTCTTTGTCGTTATGCACCAATTCACTTGTACATGGTGTATATAATGTCCTTAGACATATTAGATCTTGAATCTCTTTATTGTCATGATATTAAAAAGATTTGATTAATTTTATTCCTCAATTACTTGAATTCAAGCGTCTATTATTTGGTTAAGAACTCTTTAACTAAAATATTGTTTTAAATGTTTTAAATATTTTTTTCTAAATCGTTTTCATTAACATCCATGTTTTAAAAATTGGTTTAGGTATTTATTCTATAGAAATGAATGATTTTAAATAAAAATATCTTTTCAAATATTCAAAGTTGTATGGGACACATTGATTCAGAAATCTATTTTAAACGACTTCTTTGATAAATAGTGTGACATTTAAATGTTCTCAAGAAAAAGGGGAGATTTACCTCTTATATGATTAAAGACTATTTTCATCTATGTAAATATAATTAAGTTTATTTTATTCATGATTATGGGTGATTTATTATAATAAAATCATCTATATTGCATTTAATGAGTTATGTTTGACTGTAGATGTGCGATTTTTATAACATTCATGGTTTCTGGTTAATATATTGAGATTTCATATGATAGTTTTAAAACAAATGTTTAGTTTATGTTTCAATCTTTTCATATGAGGAATGTATTAGACATAGTGAGTGATGGGTGGAGCCCGCTATAGCTCCTCGATTAATCGGTAGGTCTCAGAATAAAATATAATGTCTTGCACAAGGCCTTGACAAAATCTTATTTTTAGTCTTGGAATGAGGCTGTGACTATCTGGTTATGATATCCAGTATTATGCATTCCACCATTATGAAATTGGGTATTGATATTACATGTGATAATTCGACTAGTATAATATCCATGTGAATAAGTAAATGGAATTATTTGATTTATATTTTCCATATTTTGCAAATGTTTACGTTTAAAAGGCTTGTGTTCTAGTTTTATACATTACCTTTAATGTTTATTCTTATTTATGATAGTTTCTACTATATTTTCTTCCTTACTGAGCATCTGATCTCAACCCTTTTTTATGTTTTATTTTTTCTAGGATGTAAAGATGTATATTACGATTAACCTACAGGAATAGGCTAAGATATGTAAGAGTGTTCGAAGGGGACACAATGTTTTATTTCAAGATGTAATGTAAAATTTATGTATGCATATAGTACTTACAAGGATGCTAAACTGATAGGTCTTTTAGGACATGATTTTTTATATCTTGATAATGTTTTGTAATAATGCACTGATTCTAGGTAACTAGGGTTTGGGCGTTACAGTTGGTATTAGAAGAAGTTTAGTACAAACCTTTGAATCTTGATATAGAAAAAAAGTCTAATTAAAAAACACTACCATAAGATAGACATTGAGGATTAATATCGAAGAAAATCCAAAAAAAATTTGTAATGTAAATATTTTGTGGGTTTTACAAGAAATACATCCTTATCTGGATATGAGCAGGTAGAGGCAGCTTTATCGTAGATGTACATAAGAGTGAAAACTCAGACAAGGAGTTTTGGGTTTGACCCGGGGTATCCAGGTACACAACAATGGGCCTTGTTGAACTCTTGGTTATGAAACTCTTGGTGGTTATGATTAAGATAATTCATAAAGCCTTTATAATCCGATTTGATGGATTTTATTATAAAATGAGAATAAATAAGCTTGGTTAATCTTAAGGTGTTTTAGATTGAAAATAATGTGTTAGGATATTTTCTAAATGATTTTTTGACTCACACTATGCTTTCTTATGTTCGTCAATGGCTAGATTCCAAGGAAGTCGTAGTAACATTTAAATGATGTACAAGGTGGTAATGATGGTGGAAATGATCTAAAAATGGAATTTTAATAGGTGTAAAAGATATCGTGTTCATGTAAAATCAGTTTACAGGAAATATGATCAACTACATATATATTAACCAACACCCAGAGTAGCTTAGAAGATAATGGATGTAAATGATAAGAGCTACAGTAGTGGAGACCATGGAGAAAAGAAAGCTCAATTTCCATCAACCCGGATGTGTGGAAGGAGACACATAGGAAAGTGTCTCAATGGAAAAAATAAATGATTTATGTATGGGAAATAAGGACATAAAGTAATGAATTTCTGAGAAAATGAAGAGTAATATAGAAGAAAAAAAATCCCACCAATCTATTTAACGACATTTTCCGTAAATATATGGGACATAGTCATTACCCGAGTGAATTCCCTATTCTATAGGATAACCTCTTGGTCAAGGAAGACCCTATGAGGAAATAAATGGATGGCGAAATGATTAAACGTATTAGTGGTCTTTGTTGATGGGATTAATTTGAAGTCTTTTCTCTTGTATGTGTAACCCTGCAGTTTTTTATTTAAAAATGATATTTTAGGAAGAATTATCTTTTCTATTTTTGATATATTTATAAATAATCATTTGGGTTTGTATGATCCTTGAATTTGAGGCAATTACAAGTTGTTGTATTTTAGGATGAAAATGATAGGTATGAGATAACATTTGTGGTGATATTATGTTATGGTTATTTTACAGAATTTATCTCATTTTGGGAATGTTCTAAAATATTGTTTTTGAAAAAGGAAAATACGCACACAGTGTGACAATCCATCATGTTGGAAGAAGCTGTGGGAATCGAGCCCACAACCAGAGTGCGATTGAGATTTATTGCTTACCACTAGACTATGTGAAGTCCCTAGTTAGTGTGACTAATTATTTTTAGTTAAATGATTTTATGGATCAATAATAATTTTATTTGGGATATTATGTCTTATCAAATGGTTATCCTTATTAAGGGAAAATGATTTGGTGATTAAGTGATAAATGTTGTTTTGGAAGACCTTCTCTCTTTTGGGAACACTATATACCTAAGAAAAATCTAATACTATTGGATTTAATTTGAGGAGTAATTGTAGATTTTCTTTCAATTTTATTATTATTGATTTATAGTGACTTGGGTTATTTATGGAAATGATTAACCTACCATAGAGAATATTTGATTAGGATAATTACTTTGAATTATATGACTTTAAGAGTAGTCAATGTTATTAGGAGATAAAATTTAATGTGGAAGAATATGTAATAAAATTCCTCTATGTTTTGGGTTTCAATATTATTTTAGACTATATTAAATGATTTTAATGAAAATTGATTATTAAATGGTATTTCGTGAACTTTTGGTATTGTTGTTTTAATTTTAGAAATTAATATTAGTATCTAATTCTCTAAAGGATTATCCTTTTTGGGGATCATCTGATCTCTTAATAACCATTTGGGTTTTGTTTAATCTCTGAAGGCAACATAAATATATTTTTTATCCTTTGTGGATCATGTGATTCTTTTGAAGTTGATTCCATCCCATCTGATGTGAACAAGCCATCTTGAATAATCATTATAAAAAAAGATGAGTTAGTGGACGAAATTTATTAAAGGATGAAACTGTAGACGCCGGAAAAGTCCGTTGTTCCCAAACGAAGCTCCGGATGCGGAAAGCGAGGTCATATTTGGAATCGGAAGCATGTTTCGGAGGGCCCGGAGGCCTTGCACGGAATTTTGGAGACCCGCGCGCAAAGTTGCAGTAAGGCGCGCAAACCTCCCGGGATGCGCGCAATGCGCTGGGCCGGCGCGCAATTTTGCGCGCCCGTGGCCCGCGCGACTCCCTTGCGCGCCGGGACCGATTCCACGCCCGCGAAGAGAATTCCGCGCCCGCGAACCGGATTCTGCGCCCGGGGTTGCCTATAAATATAAGGCGACCCTCAACGTTTTGAGGGTTGCCGGAAGTCGAAAGGTCTCTCGTGCGCGCAATCCAACCCCTTCCGCACGCAATGCTGATCTTCAGGTAACCTCCTTTCTTTCGCGCAAGAATGCCTTGGGGTTCACCTTCACGCGCAATCCCTTTGGCTCCTTTCCTTTGAATAAATCTTCCCCCAAAGGCATTCGCGCGCAAAAGAAGCCTCTTGCGTGCAATTGCCCCCGGGGTGCGCGCAATCCGACCCGATTGCGCGCACCCCCCCTTTTTTTCAAAGTGGTCGTTCAGTAAAGAATGAGTCGTTGCCCCCGCGCGCTATCCGAAGCCCGGTGCGTGAAATCTCTATCTCCTGTGCACAAAGTGCTGGCCCAATTGCGCGCCAGCCCACCCATTTGCGCGCTGACCCGCGGTATTGCGCGCCAAGATCAAATTTTGCGCGCAATCCGCCGGGTCGCCCCCTTTGACCCCCTGAGGGTACCCGCCGGCGTGGCGCCCAATGATCCTCATCCCGGGTGCCCGCACCGTGCGTTGTCTTCCCGTGCGGCCCTCCAGGCTTGCGCGAAGTGACACGGACCCCTCGGCGGCACCATCCACGTCCAAGCTGCACGACGCTAAACTGCCTAGCCTCCATCGTCTGAGCTACAAGACGTTAAACTGTTCAGCATTCGTCCTGCATGACGCTAAACTGCACCTCGTCCTAGCTACAAGACGTTAAACTGTACACCATTCGTCCTGCACGACATTAAACTGTAATTCGTCCTGCATGACGCTAAACTGCACCTCGTCCGCGCGACAAGACGTTAAACTGCCAAGCATCCTCGTCCGTGCGACAAAATGTTAAACTGCAAAGCATCTTCGTCCTCAACACACGACGTTAAACTGTACTTCGTCCGGCAAGATGTTAAACTGTCCGCTTCGTCCTCAACACACGACGTTAAACTGTACTTCGTCCGGCAAGACGTTAAACCGTCCGCTTCACCCGATCACGTGCCTCGCACGCAGGGTCCCCCTCCCGGTTTGGATGTGGCCCCCACCCGCTCGTCTCTGCAGGGATGTTGGGATTGGAGTGGCCTTCTCCCACGGGGGTAGAGTGTTACAAACAGAACGAACTACATGGACTTTGATCCCTGTCTCCTAAACAGGGTACGTAGGAAGCCTCTACGAGGTTCAAGCCCACCACCTGGTCGTCCCGGTCGTATTTACGTCGGTTCGTCCATCAGTGGACCCCTCCCAGGTTCACACTTGCGTCGATTCACCTATGAATCCGCCATTGTGGGAGACTGCACATGTGTATCTCCATTGTGCTTCCCCACTGCCTTTTTCTCCTTTCAGCATCCAGCATGACGTGAAACTGTGATCCACCCGGCCGTTCCATCCCCCTCTGTGCGAGGTGGTTCGGTTCAATCCTCCGCCCGGCGGCCTCGACCTCTTTGTGAGTCGGCTTTCCGACGTCCAGCATGACGTTAAACTGTATATCCGAACTACGTTGACTTTGATCCGCGCTAACGCGCGGTACGTAGGAAGCCTCGACGGGGTCAAAGCTCTTCACTCCATCATCCACCCTAATCCTTACCTGGGCCGCCACATCCCGGTGGGGTCATGCCATTTCATTCCACTCCACTTCACTCGGGAAGCCGCCCATGTGCTGGCCCCAGCGTCGGAGGTTCCCCGCAAGGGGTTCTGTCATCTGATCCACTTCTCGTGTTGATCAGTCCGATGCCGTCCCCGCTGGACGTTAAACTCGCGGCATACCCCGTGTTAAACATGGGAAGATGAGGAAAACCTCAGGTAACACAGTTCCCCGCACCCAGCGCGAGATGCCTCAGGCCATCACACCTTCGAGAAGCCCTATTAGGGACGGAAGGCAGACATGCGGAGTCGCAGTGTTAAGACACGCCCCCAACACCCGGAGCTACCCGGTCTCCTCACCGCAGGTTTCTGCCCCGACCAGACACCTTGGAGCGTCCGGACGGAAGCAGCGTAATTAACCGGTGTCCATGGAGACATGGCGCCGGGAACGAGATTCACGAGCATGTCTTAAATCTATGAGGGAGACCCGGATTAGGCGACGAGTTCCAAGGAGACGTCCACGGAAGGTGGAGCCGACATCCCATCATCCTGGTTTCGATCAAGGAGAAGACGCCCCTGAACAAGGGATGGATGCCGCCCGCCTTTGGAAAGCGGGACTGCGGGGCCACAAGCCGCGCGCCCATCCCCTTGGGTCGACGGGTGCACGAGCGAACGCGCCCTTGCGGAACAACGTCAGAACAGAAACCCGACGCACATCCGCACCGAAACAGAAAAATGGTGAACTCGACGTGAATCTCTTCTTCTCAATACGAAGACCGATTTCTTTCGGAGGTGTCGGAAGACCAGCATGTTGCCCGGCCAACCATTCAGCACTGGGGCACGGAACCCGCCAGGGGCTGGGGAAGGGAAATCGGGCACTCCGTCTCACGACGTCGATGGCCTGGGTTCCCCCCACAGAAGGCATCGTGGCACTAATGGTTTGTTGTCGATTCCTTTTCCTGTCAGTGTTAATGGGTTTTTCTCCCTGCTTTCAGGAATCAAGTCGCCCAATCCAGTGCCCGATCGCCACCCGCCCACTGGCGCAGGGGTAGGGGAAACACCGACGCGGCTACTCCGCGCGGTCCCGCCCGTTCCACAGCCGTCCCAGCAGCCGCGGCTGCGGGGCAACCACGCCCTCTCTCCCCCTCGGAGGTCATCCAGAGAAGGGTGATCAATAACTTGGTGTGGGGGTATGAGGAAGAGGGAGTCATCCCCACCAGGGACATGGCTCGCCTAGACCTCGAGGGAGTTGCACCTCGCCACCAACGCCGCCCCCGAGGACCGCGCAGGGAGGCACTGCTTCCTACCTCGACGTCCAACCGCTTTGGGAGTTTATCCCCGGAGCGCTCCGACAACTCCTTCCCCTATGCGGACAAGGTGGAAGATGTCCGGGACCACCCTATCCGAGATTCGCTCCAGGGATCCGCGATAAGGGCTCCTGTCAGGCCACGGCGACATCGCCGCCAGGCCTCTCAAGTTGAAGAACAGGCTCTCCACCTGCCCGCGCCGCTCATCCCGACTCGTCTGTCTCGATGCCAACGTCGGGCACGAGCGGAAAAGGATGCCCACCGTGGGGCCCTAGCAACAGCGGCCGCGTTGGCTCAAGACACTGCTGGCTCCAGTCACCAGGCCCCTTCGCATCCTGAGCAGGGGAACTTCTATGCCCGACCTGGATCGAGGCCCCGACCGCCCCAAAGGCAGGTTGGGTTGACTCTCCCGGTTGCTGGTACAGGCAATAGTCACCGCGGACCACCTCGCGGTAGCGCTATTCGCCAACAGGGGCCACTCTGTGTTGCCGATCCAAGAGGCATGGGTCATCCCACCTTCCGATCCCGGCCCGGAGGCCCGCCCGGAATCATCTCTCCCCACGTCCCCTTTGATATCTGTCCCGGTGCTCCTAGCACCTTGGTTTCCAGTCCTCTTGGCCCCAACACCGGTGCGGCCGGAGGACGCCAGGATAGAGATCAGCCATGCCCCGAAGAACCACCCAGGGGCAGGAGGGCGAGGCGTCGACACCGAGGGAAGAATGTTACGGAATTCCGGACAGAGATCCGGCCAGTTCGTTTCTCTGATATAGAGGCGGAGTATGATTCGGCGACGGAGCCCTCCCCCCGATCCCGCCAGTTAGGGGCAGGGGTAGGAATGCGGCACGTCAGCCTCGTACTTCCCGAGAGCGAGATCGATACGATCCCCGCTTCTCTCCGAAGGTATATCCGGAGTAGCGAAGGCCTGGTAGACCCCCAAGGGCCAAGCTTGCGGTTGGTACCGGCCCCTCCGGAAGAACCTTCGGCCTCGATCAGAGAACCCGGAGACTTTTTCTGGGGACCGACGGTCGAACCACGATCTAGTGCACCCTCGGCGAGCACCGACGCTACGACAGGATGTTCGCTCGCCGGCCCGTCCTATCGTGATGTGGTAGCCGGGGCACCGCCACCCTCAGGGGGCGGCCTGGGATATGGAGGCCAATCGGCCTGCTCGCCGTATTCACCACCGGCCAGCCCGTCGGCCCGGCGGCCCGCCTCGGCACCACTGTCGGGTCCCCATCCATTCTCAGTCGTTGAAGAGGACCGGGGAGACCTGGGTCCCGAGTTTGAGTTGTGGAGCTTCTGGACTGTCCTTGCAGAGGGCCACTTCCCTGAGAAGTTTTGGCCAGTCGCAGGACCGGACATTGATGCACCCGAATCACTCACCCCGGATGATTTCGAATGCTTCCGCCGAACTCTCCGGGAGACTCACTCCCGTCTTCACCGCCTACAAATGCCATATCCCGGGAGTCAAGTGCACCTGGAGGATATTGGTGAGCAGTGCCGTCAAATTGACCAGGCCACGCTCCCCGCGGTTCGGCACCCCGGGTCATTTGGGCACCACGAGGCCCTCCAACAACGATGAGTTGAGTGTTTTCAAGTACTCCGCAAGGTTATCGAGGGAGCCACCCCCCACGTGTATATCCGTGGATGGGGGCAGTACGCTGCCCTACGCTTCAGTGCGATTCGCCGATAGCCTGATTCACTGGGTGGCCCTGAGGGTACATCCCCAGGGACGGAAACGGTCAATATGGCTGACCTGTCGGGGGAGGGGAACGGCTTGGAACTTCTCGACGGGGGCTCTCCCCCCGAAGACAAGCCGTTGTTGGATCCATCAGTGAGAGTTACTCGTCACCAGAGGAACCTCCTGGGTCTCCCCACACCCACTGAAGCACTGACGTTGAGCCGAAACGTCAGCAAAGGTAAAGAGCACGGCGGGGCTGTAAAGCCCGCCAACCCATCTGCCTCCACGCAGAGGGCAGAGGAGGATCCCGAGAAGGCTGTGCTACGTCAACAGCTCGCTGAGCAGAAGAAGCTAGTTGACCAGCTCCTCGCCGAGCGCGCTGTAGAGCAGCGGCCTGACTACGGTGATCCTAGGCCAGGACAACAGGGACAGGAACAACCGCTCCTCGACAAGGCTCTCCCGGGCAACCGTGATTACGCCGTGTTCACCGACAGGGGAGAGGACATTGCCTATGGCAAGAGGGCACGGTATGTTTCACCACACCCTCCCGAGCGGCGTGACTACCTGAGAGACCCCGCTCGGATTCCTCCCGCTGCCCCAAGGGCCGCTCCGCCCGCCATCCCACGAACTGCCGAGTTCGACGACCCGGTCGACGACCCGATTGAAGGGCCATGCAATGCGCTCGTGGTTAGAGATCCTCGCCAGGACTGGAACCCATGTCCGGAAGATCCGATGGCGGCACTCATCGCCCGCTTGGAAGCCTTGGAGACTCGGCAAGTGGCGATCCCACCGGACGGCAAGCCATACCCAGCATGGGTGGATGACATGCCGGCACCTCCGGGATTCGGGAATCCCACTTTCGCCCCCTTCAACGGGACTGGAGATCCGCCACAGCATTTGGCCCATTTTAACTCGAGGTGCGGGCCTATGTTTGGGACTCCGGCGCAGCAAGAGGCCGCTAAGCTTCGCTGCTTTGTCCAGACACTGGAAGAGCCAGCATTTGTCTGGTACAGCCAGCTCCCCGTCGGGTCGATAACTAGCTGGGAGGACCTTCGTAGACAGTTCCTCTACCAGTTCAGTTCCACGACCCGGAAGACGAGTATCGCAGACCTCTTCAAGTGCAAGCAGAGGCCTGATGAGCGAGTCGCGGACTTCGTCGCCCGATGGAAGGGTCTCACGTATTCCCTTGACATGCCATTGACTCAGGAGCAGTTGCTGACAATGTGCGTCGGGAACGTCAAGACCGAGCTGGTCCCTTCCTTGATCACTCAGAATTACCCCGGAGGGTTCAGGGACTTCTCAGACAAAGCTCAACGTCTTATGGAAGCCCTGCAACAGGCCAGTCAGGCACACCCGCTGCCTCCTATGATTCCTGCAAGGAGAGTCAGCAGGGCTGAGCCCGCTTCTGTTGCCCAGATAGAGGCCCCCAGGCCGTTGGAGCTGCTTCCGGCAAGGCCAGCTCCACAGCCTCACAAGAATCCGCCTCCACGGGCTCAGTTCCAGGCCCAGCAGCGGCATCCTCAGAACCGGCCGGCCCCTCCGCGTAATGTACCGCCACAACCCAGGCGAGATAATCAGGGTCCACCTCCTCGGCAGGCCCCTCCAGCCCCTCGTCATGACCACGCTCCCAGGGGCCCGCGATACCTGACATACTCAATTCACGAGGATCAGGTCCCCGATTATTTCCGGAGCGCCCTGGAGCAGAGGATTGTGCGACTGCCTGAGTGTTGGAGGCCAGAGGAGGCACATCTCACGGATAACCCCCACTACTGCCCTTACCATCGGGCCCTGGGGCACACCATCCAGCGGTGATATGTGTTTAAGGATTGGCTCCAAGACCAGATTAACAACAATGTAATCAGGTTGGGCCCAGCTCCAGCACATGTGGCGGGCGTGTTCGTGGGATCAGATGACGATAGCGGCAATGAGGACGAATGGCAGCTGGTCTCCGACCGCGGATCCCAGAAGTATAATAACTGGATGGCCCGCAAGACGATCATTCACGCCCATGGAATCATCCGTGCGCGCTTGAATCAGCCTGAGCCCCCAGAATCTGCGGGTGCTGCTTCAGCATCGTCGTCCCAGCCTGCCTCTTCCAAGAAGAGAAAACGGCGGCGGCGCAAGAAGGAAGAGCGCGCCCCGCCAGTTCCGCCGCTATCCCGCACTCTCGGCGATTTCATGCCCCGGAGATGGGGATCCCTCCCTGGATCCGCCCAGTGGTGAATGATTCGTCCGATGAAAGTGTTGGGTATGCTTCGGTTAATACCGTCGAGCTGGTAAATCCCTTTTCGGTTCCCGACGTTGAAGAACACCAGGTGGACCTCTCTAGTGTCCCCGGTCGTCGCCACCGTCGGAGGAGCCGCAACAACAGGAGTCGCCGGGGCACAGCAGTTGGTACCTCCAGCCAGGCCGTTCACACCACTGAGACTAGGCAGCAGGCTCAAGACCGAGCTCAGCGTGCGCAGCCCCCCCACCCGGGGATGACGGATTCGCCTCCGCCACTGTTTGTGGTGTGAGACCAGGCAAAACCGCCTCAGCGGCGTCGCGATCAGCTCCGCCCTGCCGCGAGTCCGTCCCGGCCTCCTGGCCCCAGTACGGTGACTACTTCCCGGGCTTCAACCAATGAACAGTGAGATGCGCCAAGCACCAGTCGGCTGCCGGCCCAACCAGCAAGGCCTGTCATGCCTCCAACCGTAGAGCAACCTCCTGCAACCAGGAGCTCGCGCTTGGCCAAAAAGTATGATGTCCTGAAGCACTTGGCCGACATCCCAGCGAGACTCTCCATCCTTGAGGCTCTGCGCATGTCATCTGAGATGCGCGAGGCACTCGCTGAAGCCCTGAAGAGCCCCCTCCAGTTTGAGACAGAGGTTGCGGCTGTAGAGGCCTTTCACGCCGAAACGATCGAGGACGCCGAATGTCAGGTAGTTATCTCGTTCTCTAGTAAGGATGAAGACCCTCCAATACAGGGGCACATTCGTCCGCTGTACGTCACTGGCCAGTTCAATGGCCTTGAAGTCCGGCACTGTCTTGTCGACACGGGGTCCGAGATTAACCCGATTCCAACTCGGACGCTCCGGAGATTGGGGTTGTCTGAGGATGACTTGATCCCCTCTGACCTCAGGATCCAGGGGTACGACCACACCGAGCAAACTCCGGTCGGCAAGATACGCTTGAAGACCCAGTTCGGTGACTTGGTTGCCAACACCGAATTCATGGTAGTCTCTCAGGACACTGCGTATAACGCATTGATGGGCAGGCCATGGCTCCACCTTCATGCGGCGGTTCCCTCATCATACCACCAATGCCTCAAATACTCCCTTAACGGTCGAGTAGGCGTGATTCAGGGAGATGCCTCTCCTTTTGCCTCATGTAAAGCCCGTTATCTGGACGCGGACTATTACAAGAGCAAGGACAAGCAGATCCTGGCAGGTGAGGTTGAGCCTGTCGCTGTTGCAAGTGATCCCTGGGCAAGTTTGGATGACGCTTACCTCCTCCCGATCCATCGGTTGGACGTAGCCATGGTCTCGACGGCCTGTGAGTCTCCTGATGAGATGACCGCGACTACCCGTGCCAGCACCAGCGGCCCAGCAGGATCTGGTAGCCCCAATGCAGTTTCCAACGCAGTCTCTCCCGTGGACGATCCCTCCCCGAGTGGAGAAGACATGAAAGATGCACCCCCAGCCTTTGAG
Source organism: Viscum album (assembly GCA_963277665.1). NCBI lineage: Eukaryota > Viridiplantae > Streptophyta > Magnoliopsida > Santalales > Viscaceae > Viscum > Viscum album. The sequence goes on from OY728125.1 coordinate 1,838,151,487, forward strand.
GAGGGCGTCTCCTCCACGGTCGATGAGTTAGTACAAGTGAACCTTGGAACCAAAGCAGATCCAAGACCCACATTGGTCAGTGCCGCCATGCCCTCTGAGGAGCGGCAGCAGTACGTGGACTTCCTCAGGTAGCACCGTGATGTGTTCGCTTGGGGCTATGATGAGATGTCGGGGCTAGATCCTCAGGTAGCCGTCCACCGCCTTGGTCTCCCGGCGAACCATCGTGGGTTCAAGCAGCCTCCCAGGAAGATGCACCCATCCCACGGTGCCATGGTTGAGGCCGAAGTTGACAAGCTTATCAAAGCCAACTTCGTGAGGGAAGTTCAGTACCCCAAATGGCTGGCCAACATTGTGCCGGTCAGGATGAAGAACGGGCAGATTAGAGTCTGCATCGACTTCCGCGATCTCAACCGCCACTGTCCGAAGGATGATTTTCCCCTTCCAGTGACAGAGCTATTGATTGACGCCACGTCAGGGTTCCAAGCCCTCTCATTTATGGATGGATACTCCGGATATAACCAAATCCAGATGGCCCCTGAGGATGAGGAGTTCACTGCCTTCAGGTCCCCCCAAGGTATCTTTTGTTACTAGGTCATGCCCTTCGGCCTGAAGAATGCAGGTGCCACCTATCAATGGGCGATGCACCACATATTCAAGCCAATCCTCGGCACACTGGTGGAATGCTACGTGGACGACTTGGTGGTCAAATCGCGCCAGCGTCAGGACCATCTCAAAGATCTTGAGAAAGTGTTCGGCTTCCTCCGGTCTCGCTGCCTGAAGTTGAACCCGTTGAAGTGTGCCTTTGGGGTCACCTCCGGGAAGTTTCTTTCCTTTGTGGTAAGGTACCGGGGTATTGAGATCGACCCGGAGAAGATCAGGGCGATTAGTCAGATGCCTCCCCTAGGTAACATCAGGGAACTGCAAGGGTTCCAAGGCCACTTAGCCTATATACGCCGATTCATCGCGAATCTGGCCGGCAAGTGTAAGCCCTTTTCTCGGCTCATGAATAAAGGTGCCACCTATGTATGGGATAAAGAGTGTCATACCGCTTTTGAGGAGATCAAGCAGTACCTGCTTCAACCTCCGGTTCTGATGCCGCCTGTATCCGGGAAGCCGCTGGTCCTTTATGTGACTGCCCTGGAACGGTCCCTTGGTGCCCTTCTCACCCAGAAGAACAACGAGGGAACAGAGAATAGCCTCTATTACCTCAGTCGCATGCTCCTCGATGCGGAAGTAAGGTATTCCCCCATCGAGAAGAGCTTCCTGGCGCTCGTATTTGCCGTACAGAAATTACGGCACTACTTGCAGCACCATGAGGTACAGTTGGTTTCTCGGGTAGACCCGTTGAAATATATCCTGAGCCGGCCTATGTTGACTGGCCGTCTAGCGCGGTGGGCTGTGATTCTCCAGCAGTTCGACATCAGGTATGTGTCTTAGAAGGCCATCAAAGGGCAAGCATTGGCAGACTTTCTGGCTGCTCACCCGACCTCCGCGGATCAGCCGCTGGATCTAGGCTTTCCCGATGAGGCTATTCTCTCGGTCGATCATGCCGGTCCATGCTGGCAGATGCACTTTGACGGTGCCTCTCGGAGCCCCACCGGTAGAAGGCTCGATAATCCTAAGCTCAACAGTGTGGGCTTGGGTATCATCTTCATTAACCCGGAGCGAGCCGTGCTGCCATACTCTTTCCTGTTGTCAGAGGGTTGTACCATCAATGAGGCGGAATACCATGCCCTCATCACTGGCCTCGAGTTGGCTCTCGAGATCGACGTGCCCCATCTGTGTGTGAAAGGGGACTCCGTGTTGGTCGTTAAGGAGATCAATGGCGACTATGTTGTCAGGAAGCCGGAACTTGTGCCATTGCTGGAGTGCACCCTCCTTCTGATGGCCCAGTTCCCTTCTCGGCCAGAAATTGTCCACATTCCCCGGTCGCAGAACGGTCGAGCAGATGCTTTGTCCAGCCTTGCTGCGTCACTTGTAGAGCCTGAACAGGACAACCTGATCGTCCGCATGACGCACCGCAGGCTCATCGCCCCCGTTACCCCGGGGGGAGATCGCGACCCGTCGGTAAGTAATCTCACCGCGGTTGCCCCTGTGCCCGGAGCCCCGAGTACCCCAGAAATGGCAGTCGAACCAGCCCCTGATTGGAGGGCGCCTTTGGTTGAGTACCTCCAACATGGCATTCTCACGTCAGATCGGGCCGAGCGCGAGCGAGTTCGACGCCGCGCATCGCAGTTTGTCCTCCAGAGTAGTCCCGGCCTGGAGCAGATCCTCTATAGGCGCGAATTTGATGGTGTTCTCCTCCGTTGCCTTCAAGGAGTTGAGATCCCACGAGTCCTGCAAGAGGTTCATGCTGGTTCATGCGGTGCCCATCAGACTGGGCCGAAGCTGTCCCACCAGATTCGGAGGTTGGGATACTTCTGGCCCTCCATGATCCATGACTGCATCGAGTATGCCAGGAGGTGCCATGCATTCCAGGTTCATGCGAACTTTGTGCATCGGCCGCCGGAGCCTCTCCATACCACCAGGTATTCTTGGCCCTTTGCAGTCTGGGGGATGGACGTTGTGGGACCTTACCCGCTGGCGACGGCTCGCCAGTGCCAGTTCATTCTGACCGCCACGGACTTCTTCTCCAAATGGACAGAGGCGATTCCGCTCAGAGAGGTCAAATCCTGTCCGATCGCTGACTTCGTGACCTCCAACATCATTCATCGATTTGGAGTGCCTCACGCTATCCTCACGGATAACGCAGCCAATTTCCGAGCAGCCGAGCTGAAGAAGTTGTACGCAAAGTACAACATTCGCTTGAACCATACATCTCGCTATCATGCGCAGGCGAATGGGCAGATTGAGGCGTTTAACAAGACCCTCTCTAACATTCTGCAAAAGATGGTTGGTCAGAACAAGAAGAGTTGGCCAGACAAGCTCCCCAACGCCCTCTGGGCTTATCGGACGACGACTCGCAATTCCACCCAGATGACCCCTTATTCCCTGGTGTATGGAGCTGAGGCCGTCCTGCCCATCGAGATCCAGTTACCGTCTTTGCGCACTGCGGTCTACGACCAGCAAGCGCCGGACAGAGCTGCTGAAGCCCGTCTAGTCGAGTTGGAAGCACTGGATGAGAATAGACTGCGCGCTTTGCACAACTTGGAGAGGCATCAGAGCAGAATGGCTCGAGCTTTCAATAAGAAGGTTCGCCTCCGCTCCTTCCTGCAGGGTGACCTGGTATTAGCCCTGAGGGCGCCGATGATCCCCGGCAGGAAGCCGCCCAAGTTGGAGCCCAAGTGGGAGGGACCTTTTGTCGTCCACAGGGTCTATCCCGATGGCGCGTACTCCCTAGCAACTATGGATGGTGAGCGTGTCACTCCTCCCACCAACGCTAGGTTCCTCAAGCAGTACTTTGCCTGTGTGCAATTCGTCCAAGCTACAAGAGGTTAAACTGTTCAGCATTCGTCCAACATGACATTAAACTGTACGACGTCCAAGTTGCATGACGTTAAACTGCCTAGCATATCGTCCGCGCTGCAAGACGTTAAACTGCCAAGTGTTTCGTCCAACATGATGTTAAACTGTACCACGTCCGCGCTACAAGACATTAAACTGCCAAGCATTTTCGTCCTGCATGACGCTAAACTGCACCACGTCCGAGCTACAAGACGTTAAACTGTTCAGTATTCGTCCCGCATGACGCTAAACTGCACCTCAAGAACTACGTGCGGCTTGATTCCCATCCTTATGGGATACATAGAACCGCCTGAACATTCATGTTTCAGGCCCAGCCCCCTCCTTCGGGAATTTCTATCCCATCTCGGGCCCTTGGCCCAGTTGCCTCTAGGTATGCGGCGTATGGTGTGAACGCGGGGCTATGCCCTCATTCACGTCGGTTTTCTCGCCACGCTGTACGCCCCCCACGTTTGGGGATGCCTTCTGCTCCCCCCTTTCTCTTTTCATCCAGCATGACGTTAAACTGCACTTCAAGAACTATGTGCGGCTTGATTCCCATCCTAATGGGATACGTAGGACCGCCTGGACACTCATGTTTCAGGCCCAGCCCCATTTCTCGGGAATCTCTATCCCGCGTTGGGCCTCTGGCCCCAGTTCCCCTCCTTTTTGTGCGAGGCGTGTGGCGTGAGCGGGGGATTATGTCCTCATTCACGTTGGTCTACTGGCCGCACCGTACGCCTCCCCCCGTGTGTGGAACTACCTCACACCCTCATCGTCCTGCATGACGTTAAACTGCCTCTCAAGAACTACGTGCGGCTTGATTCCCATCCTTATGGGATACGTAGGACCGCCTGGACGCTTGTGTTTCAGGTACAGCCCCGTCTCTTGGGTGATCACGGGGATCTGCCGTCTTTTGGATTCTCTCAGGGTGAGTCCTCCGACCCTTTCCGGTGATCTGTTAACGTGTTTTGGGTACTCAGGTCTATGACCCGTAGTGTCGGATTCAATCCCCACAAGTCCTGTATTGCATGTCGGGTCTCGCGCTTGCTCTTGTTCGAGCCTTCACTCAAAGGGATCCTCGTTAGCGGTTTGGGTACGATGCCTCAGTGCTCTCCTACCGCTCCGAGTCGATTTACCGGCGGGTCCTGGGCCGCAAATCGATATGAATCCTACGCTTGAGCAGTTGATGCTCGTTTTCTTGCCCTATCCTAGGTTGACGCGATCAGATGTTGTGTTGCGAATATGGTCAGCGACATCCTTGATCGCCATGTCGGCTCTTTCAGGCTACGAACATTGGTTGCGCAGTCCTCATCACACTTCGCCTTTGTGCGTTGTAGTGGAATCTCGACACTCTCTTCATACTGACCTTCAGTACACCTTTACACGTTAGACAGGCCAACCAGGGTAATGGTGTCTTTCGAGGCTCCCACGATCTGAGCACCAAGGATATATGTTGATGTCCTCCCTAAGGGCCATGTGTAGCTGGACCCTCGTCCCCATAAAGAGGAAGGAGTCGCCCGAACAATCGCGTTCTGGGCCCAGTATAGCTGGAGGCTAGCATCTCTGCCTCTCGGTTGATGGACATACACAGGCCCCTATCCCAGGATCCTTCTCCTGGAATCGTGCGTGACCGCAGGGCTGGGTATATTCCCACCTCCGCTGGGTCCGCCATATCGCGATAAGCGGATTCCTCCATGGTCCTACCACACGACCGTAAACTGTGATCGTCTTGGCCGCCCGACGAGAAACGACACTGCATCGTGATGTTCTCCTCAGAGGGCACTCACGTTGGGCGCTGGTTAATAACCACGCCATTTATCAATGCCTTTCATGGCTTGATTATTGTGACGACGGCAGGGATTTCTTAATCACAGGCATGTCGCTGCACAAAGAAAAACCATCCACCTTTAAGGACAAACAATAAATATCAAATACCGCTTCTTCTGTGTGCGAGGGTCAGACCCGCACCCTTCCCCGTGTTGGTGCCCGATTGTGTTGCGCCGCGCTTCAAGAACTACGTGTGGCTTGATTCCCATCCTTATGGGATACGTAGGAACGCCCGGATGTTTGAAACTTCGGGTCCAGCCCCCACCTCTTAGAGATTCCCCCTTCTCTTGGGAACCCGCCGCCTTCGGGTCACCCTCAAGGCGTGTCCCTCGACCCATTGCAGTGATCCACCGGTGTCAAGAGTACCCTGGTTTATTGCCAGGAGGGTCAGGTTCAGCTTGGCCAGGTTCCTTCCACTTTTCAGGCTTCGTGTTCCCTTTCATTTGGACCCACCGCCTGTGCCCTGGGTGGAGCCCCCGTGAGCGGTCTGGACACAATGCCTCAGTGCTCTCCCACTGACTCGGGCTGGTTCCCCCAAGGGCCTCGGGCAGCAAATCGATACGAATCCTGCGCTTGAGCGGTTGATGCTCGTTTGCTGCCTCATTCCATCAACGGTCAATACGATATTGATGCTGCTTTTCCACCACGGTCGGCAGTACTCCCATATCGTTACGCCGGTGCCCCCAGTCCTTGAGTGAATGGCCACATGATTCACATTACATTTTCCACCTCCCATTCTGACCAGGCGAAACCTCGACACTCTTGACGCTATCCCTCAGTTCATCTTTGCATATCCAGGGGATAGGACCACGATGTGGCGTACTTTGAGGTTCTTATGGTCCGAGCTCTAAGACCTTAAACTAAGATCTACCCCTATGGTCTGATCTCTAAGACCTTAAACTAAGATCTACCCCTATGGTCCAAGCTCTAAGACCTTAAACTAAGATCTCCCCTAATCGGGGTTCTACGTCCTGCATGACGTTAAACTGCACATTCAGAACTACGTGTGGATTGATCTCCAGCCTGATGGAGTACGTAGGAACGCCCGGGCATCTCGACTCGGGCCCAGCCTCAGGGATCGCTAAGTCCCGCCCCTCCTCGTCGCCGGTCGTCTGGCCTGGCTTCTGGTAGAGTGGTGCAGTTGTGATATTCCCCCCGATTCAGCTCGGGATGCCACGTTGCAATGATGGGAAGAGACAGTTTCCTCGTCAAAGAGGTTCTGTCTGAGAATTGGGGTGATTCACGGCCAGATTAGTGCATCCGCCTAATACGCTTTCCCCACGGTGGCGCAATTTTGAGAGCGTTAGATTCTGTCCGAACAAATCGTCACTTCGCCCCACGCTTCGCATGCCCTGTTGATCTGGATTTCCACCCTTGTGCCTGAAGGAACCCCCAAAGCGGCATTGATGATGACATGTGATCCGCCTCCTGCAATATGAATGATGACCTTCGGTCCGTCTATCGCGGTAGTATGGTTGATTGATCCATTGTCCGCTTGCTGTCTTGGGCATTTCCTGGAAGGCCGACCGTTGTGGTTTTCTGAATTCGGGACACGCGATTCACCCTTTCTCATTTCCCTATGTTCGGACAAAATCTCAACGCCCCTAGCGTTGTCCCGCTCGTGTGTCGGAACAAGTTGGGGGGATGATACATTGATTAGGCTTGAGGTCTCTTTTCCTAGGAATGACCTCCCTCTTTTCTTTAGAAATCCAGGCCCAATTACGGATGCCTGAAGCTTGGTTAACGCTTCCGCGAGACAATGAATTGTGGTCGAGCATGTTAAGCCAAAAGATGAAGATAAATATGGTGATTTATTCAAATGGATCGAAATATTGAGTAGTGGAAGCAAATGTTTTGGGAATGGAAAAACAAAGCCCCTAGGTATTAGCGTGCTGAATAAGTCTTTCTAACGCCGCTACCCTTTGGCTGGCGGCCTCCAGAGTTGCTTCTCGCTCTCTGTGTGCCCTCTCCTCGTCGGCGGTCGCAGCACGCAGTTCGTCGATTCTGGCCTGTACACGCTCCCGCTCGACTTGAAGTGTGACCATCTGTTGGCCCGCCTCCGTCAGCTGTACCTGGGCGTCAACCAGCTGGGCTGCTAGTTGCTCCACAAGCTCGGTGCACGTTGCGACGAAGGCCTCCTTCTCTGCCGCCTGCCCTTCGAGACGCCGGACATCCTGCTCCGCCGCGAGGAGCGCCCGCGTGTTCTCCGACATGTCCCGACATTGTGCGACGTTGGCACGCCGGCGGCTCTCGCGCATCTTTTCGGCCATGAAATCACGGACCGTCAGATGGAGGCGTTGAGCATCAGCTCCCCCGGCACACCGTAAGCGCAGCCAGGTTTGAAGTGATCCCATGCACCCCAACCACTCCGATGGGTCTCGCTTGAGGAAGTGCTGGATGCACTTCCACCCCCTGCGTCGCGCTATCCGGCTCTCCTCGACTGCCTCCGCGTCCGAGTCGTCCATCTCCTCGGGGTCGGCAGGCCGGTAGGCAGGGAAGGCAGCCAGCAGGTCTGCTGCAGGGTCCGCCCCTGGGATGTCCTCATGGGGGATAGTTTCCCCAACATCTGGGCGACCTTATTCTCTCGCCCCAGCGGCGTTGACACCCTCGTCAGCCCCCGACCTCTCTCCGATGTCAGCACCGCCGGCATCCGCAGCCCCCTGATCAGCAGTTGGTGGGGCCGGCTCGGTGTGAAAAGTCTGTTCCGGAGCAGGCGGCATGTCTGCAACTGGTCCGCTCGTGGATGGCCCGGGTTCGGTAGCCCGACGAGCCTCCAGTACTGATATCACTGCGCAAGGCATGCCATGGTTAGTCACGGATCGTCAACGGCAAACACCAACAGTGAAGGGAGAAGACTTACGGGAAGCCAAGGCGTCATCTTCTGCTGTCCCGGCCGCCGTAGGAGCAATTGCAGCAGGGGACCCCTCAGCGCTTGTCAGTTCAATGATGGGTGTCTGGCCCCCGCCCTTTCCTGCTGGCGCCTCTCCTACTCCTACTGAGGATGCCTGACCGACATCCACGCACTCCTGAGAAAGGTGGAGAAATGGGTTAGAAGTTGCATAAGAGAATGGATGAAGCAGGTTGAGTAGGGATAGAAGCGGACCACGAGGAGCTCAGTGATATCAATATTGCCAGAGCCGGCCACCTCGCCGCTCTCCCGCGGGCTCCCCTGATGGGACCTTCCCTCGGAGCCTTCATCCTCCCCCGTCTCCTCCTCTTCCTCGGAGTCGTCGTTGCTTTCATCTTCCTCCGGCGGCATCTGTTCTGGAGCGGGCTCTAGACCGAGCATCACCTTCACCAGAAAGGACGGCTCCGCACGCTGACCACGTTGGCGCACGTACTCGTCCATGGCCATCAGATACGCATACTGCCGGTTGAAGTTCACCCTGTCGGCGATCTGGAGGCGCCCGACCTCTGGCAGATGGATTCCTTCCCTGAGTATCTTTCACCAGATGGCTTTGGTTCTCAGTGACTGCCGCAGGGTCATCCAGGCCGACCACAGCGCCGGGAAGACTGCATCGTGGGAGGGTTCGAGCAGATGCCTTACCTGCTTCCCGGGCCTCTCCCTGACCGCCGCATGTGCCCCCTCTCCGGGCGCTGAAGTCGTGGCGGCAGCTTGCGATGTGCCCGCCGCCGAAGTCCCTTCCCGCGCCGGCTCCGCTGCTTGGCGCGCCTCCGTTCTCCGCCGTGTGGCGGCGCCTCGCCTCCTTCCTTGACGCCCGGTCTCCGCACGGGTGACCTCGAGCCGCCGAACTGGCTTCCGTAGAAGCCCCTCGGGGTACGCGATGGCCCAGTGTTCGGCGTACTCGGTTGCCAAGCCTACGTCAACCCCGGTAGGAGGGAGAGTGATGACGTCGCCAGTGCCGAAAGCGGCGAACATCAGCCACATCTGGCGAAGGACGCCAGGGTTCGTCTCCTCCCAGACAGCAGTGAATACCCTCTTCGGCATCCGTTTAAGGCACCCGAACTGCCTGGCGAACCGGGTTGGCACGTAGGGCTCGCAGATCACCTTCCCGTCGATCCGAGCCACGAGCACCCCGCCCCACATGTTCCGGAAGTACTCGTACTGCTCCAGCGGACCCTGCCCGTTGTCGATCATCTGGCCAACGGGAGTGGGGAACGGGCTGAAGTTGAAATTGGCATGATTGCCAATCCGAATCCTCACGCCCTCCTCATTTAGGGTCATCGGAGCGACCCCCGTAATGTTCAGCAGGGAGGGTCGCAGGCCATTGCCCGGAGGAATGATGGCGTTCGGAAACATGTACCCACCAAGGTGAGCAGCCACCCAGCCGTGGAAGAATTGGAAGGGCCCACAGATCCTTCGTGGCGACCCCCCTCGCGAGATGCATCCCAGGATGGCATACAGCTTCGCCAGTACTGGGACCCCGAGGTTGTATCTTTTGTTGGCGGCCATAGCGCCCGCCATCGCCAGTGTTGTCGGGCGGACGCCCATTCTCGCGTCCCGCACTGGCAAGAGCCAGCCACTCAGAAAGGTGGCCAGGAACGCCGCGTATCGGACATTTGGGTCACGTGCCTTGATGACGCGGTACCCCCATGAGCGGTAGTCACCCGTCTCCAGGACCCGCCAGTACGACCCGTTCCGGCTCCTCTGAGCCGCGGTCGGGCACCGCTTCCCCCTGCCTGGCATCTTGACCGCTGGGTCATGCTCCAAGAACTGGCTGAACCACTCCTTGTAGGCTATGTCCTTCTGGAAGTCCTTGATCCCGAGCCTCTGCGTAGCCAGGTCAAGTAGATGCCATGTCAGAATGGGAGTCCGTGACCTGTCTTCCCAGGTGTTCTTCGAAGGCAGGAACTCATCGTACTGGTAACCCTCCAGCGGGATTCCTCTGATGCAGTGGATGTCCCAGAGACCGATGCCGGCCTCCCCATGGTGAAGACGGAAGGTGTTGGTATCCGGGGACCAGCGGGTGAACAGTTCCGGCCCGAGCTCGGACTGCTGGTAGAAGTGGAACTGCGACGTCCACACTGCCTCAAACAGGCCGATGTACCGCAGCTCCTCCGCGAGGTGATCGCAAGTGTGGCGTACCCAGAATGCCCAGGCCCACTCACTGGTGAAGTTGCCCCCAGACCGCAATTCCCAGTCCTTCAGCCAGCCCTTGGTGTCGTCAGTGACACTCTGGCGATATGTGCTCGAGTAGAGGGCTAGAGAGTTCTCCGCAGTAGGCTCACTCCTGACGATGGTTCGCGTCCTCGGGTTCAGGACATAGACATCTAAGTTCCTAGTCCCCCTGACAGGATGCCCATTGTTAGTGATGTTATAGCGGGGAAGCTCGTCCTCCCGAGTCACCTAGGTCCGTGGCGCATCAACCTCGAACCCTGGCACCGGAACCTCATCCAGGATGCCAAAGTTCCAGATCGGCAGGTTTTCCGACAGTGGATATGTCTTCTGGGCCGACGTCAGCAAGTCGAACAAGGATTGATTGTTGGAAACAATCTCCTTGGCTCCATAGACCTCCTCGTTCGCCGCCATCTCAGCTCGGCGAATGGCGGAATCCCCCTCATTCCCTCGATTCGCGGCCATCTCAGAAGCTCCGGGAGTCGTGTGGGTTAAGGGATGAGGCGTGCGGAATCGGAAGAGGCTGGTAGAGAAGTTTGAGAGTTGGCGTGCAATCCTAGTGGACGACGCGCAATCAGGAAGTCCGTCTCGTAAAACCCCGGATGTTCGCGCAAAATCAGGCCGAAATCTGGAGAGGATTGCGCGACGAACGGGTGAATTCCACGCCGGAAAGGGAAATTTCGCGCACGAGAGCTCGAATGCTTATCGCGCGGAAGGCCGGTGTACGGTACGGGGGGACCCAGGGCCCCTATTTATAGGCGAGGCCGGGTGTCCGCGCTACGCGGAAAGCGCTTTGCGTGACCAAGACAGCGAATTTCGCGCCTGACGCCCTTTTTTGCGCGCCATCGTCCCGCGCCACCCAGGACTTCGGCATTCCGGCGTCTCCCTCGGAACCCGATCGTTGCGACCTCTCGCCGATCAGATTCCGAGGGGGGGCTTTTGTAGACGCCGGAAAAGTCCGTTGTTCCCAAACGAATCTCCGGATGCGGAAAGCGAGGCCATATTTGGAATCGGAAGCATGTTTCGGAGGGCCCGGAGGCCTTGCGCGGAATTTTGGAGACCCGCGCGCAATGTTGCAGTAAGTCGTGCAAACCTCCCGGGATGCGTGCAATGCGCTGGGCCGGCGTGCAATTTTGCGCGCCCGTGGCCCGCGCGACTCCCTTGCGCGCCGGGACCTATTTCGTGCCCACGAAGAGAATTCCGCGCCTGCGAACCGGATTCCGCGCCCGGGGTTGCCTATAAATATAAGGCGACCCCCGGCATTTTGAGGGTTGCCGGAAGTCGAAAGGTCTCTCGTGCGCGCAATCCAACCCCTTCCGCGCGCAATGCCGATCTTCAGGTAACCTCCATTCTTTCGCGCAAGAAAGCCTTGGGGTTCGCCTTCGCGCGCAATCCCTTTGGCTTCTTTCCTTTGAATAAATCTTCACCCAAAGGCATTCGCGTGCAAAAGAAGCCCCTTGCGCGCAATTTCCCCCGGGGTGCGCGCAATCCGCCCCGATTGCGCGCACCCCCCCCCTTTTTTCAAAGTGGTCGTTCAGTAAAGAATGAGCTGTTGCCCCCGCGCGCTATCCGAAACCCGGTGCGTGCAATCTCTATCTCCCGCGCGCAAAGTGCTGGCCCAATTGCGCGCCATCCCACCCATTTGCGCGCCGACCCGCGGTATTGCGAGCCAAGGTCAACTTTTGCGCTCAATCCGCCGGGTCGCCCCCTTTGACCCCCTGAGGGTACCCACCGGCGTGGCGCCCGATGATCCTCATCCCGGGTGCCCGCACCGTGCGTTGTCTTCCCGTGCGGCCCTCCAGGCTTGCGCGAAGTGACACGGACCCCTCGGAGGCACCATCCACGTCCAAGCTGCACGACGCTAAACAACCTAGCCTCCATCGTCCGAGCTACAAGATGTTAAATTGTTCAGCATTCGTCCTGCATGACGCTAAACTGCACCTCGTCCTAGCTACAAGACGATAAACTGTACACCATTCGTCCTGCACGACGTTAAACTGTAATTCATCCTGCATGACGCTAAACTGCACCTCGTCCGCGCGACAAGACGTTAAACTACCAAGTATCCTCATCCGTGCGACAAGACGTTAAACTGCCAAGCATCTTCGTCCTCAACACACGACGTTAAACTGTACTTCGCCTGACAAGACGTTAAACCGTCCGATTCGTACTCAACACACGACGTTAAACTGTACTTCATCCGGCAAGACGTTAAACCGTCCGCTTCACCCGATCCCGTGCCTCGCACGCAGGGTCCCCCTCCCGGTTTGGATGTGGCCCCCACCCGCTCGTCTCTGCAGGGATGTCGGGATTGGAGTGGCCTTCGCCCACGGGGGTAGAGTGTTACAAACAGAACGAACTACATGGACTTTGATCCCTCTCTCCTAAACAAGGTACGTAGGAAGCCTCTCCGAGGTTCAAGCCCACCACCTGGTCGTCCCCGTCGTATTTACGTCGGTTCGTCCATCAGTGGACCCCTCCCGGGTTCACACTTGCGTCGATTCACCTATGAATCCGCCATTGTGGGAGACTGCACATGTGTATCTCCATTGTGCTTCTCCACTGCCATTTTCTCCTTTCAGCGTCCAGCATGACGTGAAACTGTGATCCACCCGGCCGTTCCATCCCCCTCTGTGCGAGGTGGTTCGGTTCAATCCTCCGCCCGACGGCCTCGACCTCTTCGTGAGTCAGCTTGCCGACGTCCAACATGACGTTAAACTGTATATCCGAACTACGTTGACTTTGATCCGCGCTAACGCGCGGTACGTAGGAAGCCTCTACGGGGTCCAAGCTCTTCACTCCATCATCCACCCTGATCCTTACCCGGGCCGCCACATCCCGGTGGGGTCATGCCATTTCATTCCACTCCACTTCACTCGGGAAGCCGCCCATGTGCTGGCCCCAGCGTCGGAGGTTCCCCGCAAGTGGTTCTGTCATCTGATCCACTTCTCGTGTTGATCAGTCCGATGCCGTCCCCGCTGGACGTTAAACTCGCGGCATACCCCGTGTTAAACATGGAAAGCTGAGGAAAACCTCAGGTAACACAGTTCCCCGCACCCAGCGCGGGATGCCTCAGGCCATCACGCCTTCGAGAAGCCCTATTAGGGACAGAAGGTAGACATGCAGAGTCGCAGTGTTAAGACACGCCCCCAACACCCGGAGCTACCCGGTCTCCTCACCGCAGGTTGCTGCCCCGACCAGACACCTTGGAGCGTCCGGACGGAAGCAGCGTAATTAACCGGTGTCCATGGAGACATGGCGCCGGGAACGAGATTCACGAGCATGTCTTAAATCTATGAGGGAGACCCGGATTAGGCGACGAGTTCCGAGGAGACGTCCACGGAAGGAGGAGCCGACATCCCATCATCCCGGTTTCGATCAAGGAGCAGACGCCCCTGAACAAGGGACGGATGCCGCCCGCCTTTGGAAAGCGGGACTGCGGGGCCACAAGCCGCGCGCCCATCCCCTCGGGTCGACGGGTGCACGCGCGAACGCGCGCCCATCCCCTCGGGTCGACGAGTGCACGCGCGAACGCGCCCTGGCGGAACAGCGTCGGAACAGAAACCCGACGCACATCCGCACCGAAACAGAAACCCTTCTTAAAAATCAGGTATATCTCTTTATGTTCATATTCAATATCATAAATAAAATTTTCAACTTTATAAAATGAAACATAAAACAAAAAATGTTGTATGTTTACTTTTCCAATTAGGTAACTAATGACCATTTATCACATCACATGTTTGTGGATTTATTATATTTAACTTTATCGAGATCATGTTTTCTATACCTCTCCATAAGATCACGACACTTAGTTTATCTTCTATATCCATTTTTTCTTATATGGAATCCTTGTATGGGTGACCTCAGGTGACCTTTGTACTTATCTTTCTTTCTTTTAAAGTGATGGTTTTGTTGAATTTTTTCCGATGTGGAACATTCAATGAAGTTTCCAAGCCCAATTTTAAAATTGTGAGGACACAATTTCCAAAAGGGGGAAGAATGTAAAACCCAAAGATTTCATAGTATGTTATTTTCTTTTAAGTAATTCCATATCTTGCGCAACACGCAATATAGATTTCGAGCGCACCACGACATACCAAACTAGCCGCTAAAAAATCAGTTATGAATAGTATTAACTAAATTTTTAATTTTATATAATCCATTTAATTTTTGAATACATATTATTTGTTTCTTAGATATAATATAAGAACAAATTATTTTTTTTCAAATAAAAGAAGTATTTTTCAAAAAATACAATTTTAACACCATTTAATGGAAAATGCTTTTTAAAAAACCAATTTTTGACACTTTTAAATTTTCAATCCAATGAAATTAAATATTTTTTTTATAATTGATACTTTAAAATTTATTTTGAATTTATTTTTGGTACCTTTTTAATAACATTCATATTTTGACTAATTATGAAAAATACTAGATTTTAATTGAATTTTTTTAATAGAACTAATTTAGTTTGATAAATTTTGTATTTGAGTGGGTTGTAATTATAATCAGGTTATATTTTTATCATTTAATCCAATTTAGGTCATTGTAAGTAATTTAACATTTAAATGTGATATAAAAACATGCCAATCATTTTATAGTTTTTACTTCTTAAAAACCCAACATTTGGTTTTGAAAGCGGGAATTATATTTAAATTAAATAATTCTACTTCTATGAGTTTAATTTGGTAAAATAGAATTTATATTTGAATTTGGAATATCAAAATTATCATAGGGTGAATTTTTGGTATTTTTCAGGAAACTTTTAATTTTTGACGAATAGTGAAAAACACTGAGTTATTGTTTAAAAAAAATTATTTAAATTTTTATTTATTTTTTTATTTATGTCAATATTGATACATAATACCTATATTAGTTCAATTTAATTCATTGGAGTCATTTTTATAAAAAAAATTTGATATATAAAATTTTATTGAAATTTTTACAAACTTTTACCCACCTTCTAGGAGCTTTTGAAAATTTTTATAAAACATAATTTTACCACTTATGTAGGTTGAATTTTAAAATTACAAGATGCATGGTTGACATAAGTAAGTAAAATTTGGTTCAATAAGTTGAAAATAATTTTTGGTAATAGTAACTTTTTACTTTTATTTACCACGGTTAAATGTAAATAGGGTAATTAAATGTAAATATGATATTAGAAAGACCCTAACACATGTCATACTTCAATTGGATAAGTATAATTAGATTAAAAACAAACACCTGAGTAAAGTATGATCCTTTTGGTCTACTTTAATTAGATTAGGAAATTTATTATTATTTTATTTAAAGAAGAGTAAAAAAGTGTTAAATGACCTAATATCTTCCATGTGGATTTTAAATTACAACATTTATACCCAAGGATGATTAAGTTAGAAAAAGAACATACAATGATATTATTTCAAGTGTTCAGGAAATTTTATAATATTATTTTTACCTTAAATTAACTGATTTACACTTTTACCTTATAAATAAAAATTATAGAAGTTACTATTCAATTGACAAAAAATCAAAAATAGATATTTATATAATTGGGACCTACTTATTCCAAATATGGAATCTATTTTTCAAAATTAAAATAATATAAGTTTCAGTTATTAATTTAATATTATTCTCAATGTCTAAATGATAATTTTTTTTAAAAATTTTAAACATTTCAAAATATTGAAATGCTTTTACATCAATATTAAAAACAAATTCAATTCCAATGACCTAAATTAAATTAACTAATAAAACTATATTATATTTTTCTCTAAAATCATTCAATATTATGATTTATGTATATAAATTATTTTGATTTAAAAGATGTTTTCAATAAATATTGAGTGTAATTTTAATATTCATGTGAACATGAATGTTATCAGAAAAATATAAAAAACATATCGAATGTAAATTTTTATATCCCACTTCCAAGGATCATTTTTATGTTGTAACATAAAAATTATTAATGTGTCAAAGTTTTACAATAAATATGATTCTCCATTAAAAGGATATAAAACAATCTTTTTTAAACCATTATGTTTTTATACATAAAATATGTTTTTTCGTACCCAATATCAGAAATATCTATTATATGAATATAAAATATATTTTATTATGTACATAAGATATATATTTCATTAATTTCAATTACTAATATTAATTCACTCAATTTATTAATAAAAAACACGTATATATAATTGATTTATATTTTGATAAGATATTTTATTGATAATGAATTCACCATTAATTTTCATAAGTTAGTTATATTTATTCCTCTTAACCTACTAGCTAGGTTATAATGTTCATTTTATACTAAGGGAATTTTTTAGTTCATTTATACTAACTAAAGGGATGGATCACCCGCGCAACACCTTCTCCTTATGGTCATGGATCTCCATTGGTTTCTCCTCAAAGGTGGCCCATCATCAACATCAATCTCTCCCCAATCAATGATGTGGGAGTCGTCATGAAGATAACGATGTAGCTGTGATACATGGAAAATGTCATGTATTCGACTGATCTGAGGGGGAAGCGCTACTCGATACACCAAAGCTCCAACATGAGATAACACCTCGAAAGGCCCAACAAAGTTGGGAGAAATATTACTCCCATGACCAATCCTACGCTGCCCATGATGGGGAGTCACCTTCAGAAACACAAGATCCCCAACATCAAACTCTATGGGTCTCCGTCTTTGATCGGCATATGATTTCTGATGATCTTGCGATGTATTCATCATCTCAAGATTCACCTAAACCATATCTGTTGTATTATTCGCTAGTTCCGGTATGATAATTTCTAACTCTCCAACCCCAGTCCAGCACAATGGAGAACGGCAAGGCTGGCCATACAAGGCTTCAAACAGTGCCATACCGATGGTGGAGTGAAAACTATTATTGTAAGAGAACTCCACCCATGGTAAGTGCCTCATCCATGAACCTCCAAAATCAAGAACACAAGAGCGTAACATGTCTTCAAGAGTCTGGATGGTTTGCTCTTTCTGACCATCCATTTGAGGGTGAAAATCAGCACTAAGGCATAGTTGAGAACCAAAAGAAAGTTGGAGACGCCTCCACACACATGAGGTAAAATGAGGATCTCGATCAGAAATGATCATCCTTGGGACTCCATGAAGTCTCACCACCTCCTCCAGGTATTTCCTCGACAAAAATTCCACTGAGCTTGACTCCTTGATTTCTATAAAGTGGGCCGATTTTGTTAATCGATCCACTACTACCCATATAGCATCATGTCCTCCCGGAACATGTGGTAAACCTATAAAAAATTCCATTTAGATGTCCCCCCACATCCATTGAGGAATCTTTAATGGCAGGAGATGACCACAAGGAACACGGTGTTCGGCATTCACCTTCTGGCAGACTGAACATCGAGACACAAACTCTGCAACCGCACACATTAGCCAAGGCTACTAAAACTGACTCCTCAAGGATCAGTACATCTTTGTCATACTAGGATGCACCGCTAAAGGAGAACCATGAAACTCTCTAGGGACCATCTCGCACATCTCCAAGGGAACAAAAAGCCTTCCATGATACAACACTCCGTGTTGTTCATTTTCAGACCAACCACCAGGGGCCTCACCACAAACAACTCAGTCTTTCCAAACCTCCACCTCTAGATCCCCCAAATTGGACTCTTCCACCCTCTTCATCCGGGATGACTGTACCGTCATCCAGAAAAGACAACCTCTACTCAAAACGTCTCCCATGTCAAGATGCAAAGATGACAGTTCCTCCATTACTCTCCAGGAATCACCAGATTCATCCACAGCATCACTACGTGACATTCATCTCAGCGCATCAGCTACAAAATTCCCTTTTCCAGGTGTATACGATATATCGAAGTCGTATTTTTATAAGAACTCAATCCACCGACACTGTCTCAAGATCAAGTCACGCTGGGATAAAACATACCTCATACTCTTATGGTCGGTGAAGACCACAAATCATTCACCAATGAGGTAATGTCTCCACAACTTTAGAGGAAACAACACGGCTACCAACTCATGTTAATTGCTGGCATAGTTACATTCATTGGGATGCAACATCTGAGACCCAAAAGAATCAACTAACCTCCGCTGCATGAAGACACAACCTAACCCCAGATGTGAAGCATCACAGAAAACATCAATCTGAACTCCCTCAACTGGAAGACACAGGACTGGAGACCTTAATAACTTCCCTTTTAGAAACTAGAAAGCTTCCAGACACTGATCAGTCCATATGAGAGCCTGATATTTCAGGGTCATAGTTGTCCTAAAAGTTGCAACTCAGGAGAAATTGGCTATGAACCTCATGTAGTATCCTACGAGACCAAGGAAACATCACACCTCTGACACTGTCTTGGGGGCTGACCAAGACACAACAGCTTCTATATTTGATGGATCCACATCTACTCCTTGTTGGGACACAACATGCCCCATGAAACAGATTTCTCGAGCCCAAAACTCACACTTTGAAAACTTTCTGAACAGCTGATGTCGATGAAGAACTCCCGAAACTGCTCGTAGATTCTCTAAATTCAACTCTTCATATGTGGAGTACACAATGATTTCGTCGATGAAAACTACAACGAACTTCTCTAGGATCTCACGGAACACCAAATTCATTAATCCCATGAACACAGCAGGAGCATTCATCACGCCGAATGGTATTACAACGAACTCATAATGCCCATGACGACAACAGAAAGTAGTCTTCAGGATATCATCATCCTTCACACGCATCTGATGACATCTTGACTGCATGTCAACCTTTGAGAACCAACTTTCACCTTTCAGTTTATCGAATTAATCATTGATCTGCAGAAAAGGATAGCGGTTATTTATTTTCACTTTGTTTAAGCGACGATAATCAACACACAACCGCAAACTGCCGTCGGCCTTCTTCACGAATAGAACTGTTGCACCCCATGGTGACACACTTGGTCGAACAAAACCACACTACAACAGACCATCAAGCTATATACGTAGATATCGTAACTCAGAAGGGGTTATCCTATATGGAGACATAGATATAGGAGACACTCCTGGTTGTAGCTCGATCCCAAACTCGATCTCTCACTGAGGGGGTAAGGCTACAACCTCTTCTGAAAAAACATCAGGCTACTCCTCTATGACCCTAGGAAATTCCAAATGTCGATCCTTTGAAGAAATCAATATCATCTCATCCACCATGGTTGATAGGGATGGAACGCGCCTATGACTTGTCCGAGGATCTCTCTCACCAACAAACAACACCTTCTCTCCATCCACACCGATGAAGATGACCTTCTTCTTGAAGCAATCCACGATAGCCTGCACCGAATACATCCAATCCATGCCGAGGATGACATCATATGGTTGTTTCTATAAACATAGGAAATATCACCAAGAGCAGTGTTACCCTAACACTAACTCACAGTCTCTACATACATCAAACAAGGTAGCTCGACCTCCAACTGGCGTAGTCAACGCTAAGGGCACTGGAAGCCTCTATACCTCAAGTCCCAATGCATGGATAGGGGTAGGTGATAAGAAGGAGTGTGTCGCTCCTGAAACAAACAAGGAACACACCAACGTAAAAAAGAAGAAAAGGGTAACTCGAACAACATCTGGATCGTCTGGAGCTGGAAATGCTAGAGCATGATGCTGACCATGGCCTCCTCCACAACCTCTCTAACCCTGATGCTGACAACCACCATGGTCGTGCTCTGCTCTCTAAGGACAGGGAGCGTCATGGGGTTGTCCTCTGCCTGCCCCACCTCCCCTCTGCTGATCAAAAGCTGGTGCAACCTGCTGCTGCTGCCTTGGCTGGAACTGCCTTAACGGAGGAACCTAGAGTAGAGCGCATGTTGCACGAGGACCACTCTGAATGGTCGGGTACTCCAGCTGCTGATGGCCATGACCACCACAAGAAAAACAAGTGCATGATCCCTTGGAATAGTCTTGAGATTTTCTTCCTCTAGAGAAACGAGATGTGAAGGTCTGGGACATACCCCCGGCTAAACGGAAACTCTTCTGCCCTGAAAACCGAGAATCCCGAACCATGGCTCTACTTCATGAGGAATCTTGCTGATTCCCCTTTCGTGACGATCCAGTCATGGCCAAAGTCTTCTCAATAACCTATGCTCTCTCCAGCACCTCAAGATATGTCTTCAGCATAAATTTGGTTACTTGGTGCGGGATCTCTGGATGCAAAGCCTCCTCGAAATGCCTTGCCCTGGCCTCCTCATCTGGTAACAGGTCTGAAGCATATCGTAGAAGGTTCCTAAAATTGATTCCAAAATCTCGTACACTAGAGATCCCCTACCGAAGGGTAAGAAACTCTTGGAGACTAGACGCCTTTGTTGTTGAAGAAAGGAAATCATCTCTAAAATTGTCTCGGAAATCCTCCCAAGAGATCGTCAACTCCTCACAATCCCCGAGGAATAATAACCACCACTGCATTGCTGCTCCACGCAGCATCATCATACCAAGGACACCAAGTGCTCCTTCCGAGCATGGATCGAACTGAACCCTATATCAACCTCCTCCGACCAGTCTTCCGTGACTGCATCTGAAACAGAGCCCTCGTACTTCTTCAAACTCTGGTGCTGAAACTCTCAGAGTGTCTTCCTCCAAGCGTCGTCGTCGTTAACCTCTACCCTACGGTGACCTACTCGAACAGCCGACTGAACTTCTTCTATGAAAACCTGACGAGGACGTCGACCTGGAGCCATACCTGAAAAATAACAAACAATTAGAGATCCTAATCCTGGAATATGAAAGACTCAAAATTAATTAATTAATAGTTTTCTTTAATTTTTAGGTTAACAAATCCCAAGGTCCACCCATTCAAACACTGGCACAAAGTAGAATGATGCATGATCCTTTCCTAGGTCTCTACCCTACATCCAG
This sequence comes from Viscum album, assembly GCA_963277665.1. Lineage (NCBI taxonomy): Eukaryota > Viridiplantae > Streptophyta > Magnoliopsida > Santalales > Viscaceae > Viscum > Viscum album. The sequence continues at coordinate 1,838,172,720 of OY728125.1, forward strand.
TATCACCCTGTTTAGAAGACATTGAAAACTTAAAGGTCTGTGAAATAGATCATAGGGGGCCCTAAATGCCTGGGTCTCTGCCTATCTCCAGTGTTTACCCCACGTGATAAACATGAATGACACAATTTCCCTACCAACCCATGCAACCTCACATGTGCCTAACGCCAAATTCCAACCTATCCCTCAACCAAAGCTCTGATACCACTCTATCACGACCCCCTCCCCACAAAGTGCACCCCTCCTGGGCCGGAAATGTGAAAAGGGAGATAATGACCCCCCGAGTCCCGCCCCCAGTAGGCCCCGGGTTGGTGACTAGCACTGAGGGTACAATAAACACACAAATGGGAGGCATTACTCTATATGAGAACACATGCGGAAGAGAGAGATAAGATAGAAACCAACCAACTCCAACTCAGAACTATGGTTTAAAATAAAACCCATGTTCATATTTAATTTCATGAAAAAGTACTATAACCGAAAAGGGAAAACTGAAATTACCTAAAAGAAAGTAAAACAGCTGCGATCACAAGCCCGAACAACTCCTGCAACTGCAAGCTAGTAGTAACCAGCCTGATCTCCAACCTACTCTAAGTGACCTAAGAAACAGTTTATATATACATAGAGTGAGTAAAACAACATACTAAGTAGGATCATACCCTAAGCCCTTCATGCAAAAGTAAGGAAAGCATGCTAAAGCAAAGTGAACAACAGTGAAACTAACTCATCACCTAACTGGTATACTATGTTCCAAACCTCACCATGGCTACTCTGTCAAAGTATCACATTCAATAATATAGCATATAGTAAAGAATATCAAGGGCACCTCACTACTACTTCCCCACTAGTTTTCCGATTTTCCCCAACGACATACGTCTGATGCATCTCTCTCCAAAGGCTTACCCGTATAAACTTGGGCTAAGCTCTACAATCTGCACCACGTGCACCACAAAGGCCTGCCCGCATACACTTGGGATAAGAACCACACCATCCTCACAACCAAATGTAAACAGGTAGGTTCCAGGAGCCACCACAGCCCGCATAACATGTATCATACGTCAGGTATTCTACCTCAAGCCATTACAGCCCATACAACATGTAAGGATCCTCAAGCCATCAAAGCCTATACACATTACACCTATAGCAGTCCATAGGATACTACATCTAGAATACATGTGTGGAAATATCTGCAAGCCATTATATCCCTCTACACACATATATGGGGAAAACTAATCGTTGTGCCAATGGCACTAGTATCTACCAAGTGAAGAGAGCTGGGTTAAAGGGGGTAGTCAGCCATTCTCCCTCCAATCAGAATGTTGGGGAAAACACCCCCTAGGGCTCAGAATCCACAGGGTCTCAGTTTCCATTCATGATATGGTGAAGTACCGAATAGAAACAAAAAATTTAAAAAATATGTATAACTCGCAACCACACTATGAGCATAACCTAGACTTATCCTCAACTGTAGCTAACATCTCTCAGACTCCGGGCTACTATTTATAAGACTAGGCTTCCTATAAACACACATCCAGTTAGATAACTTCATTAGGATACTTCATTCCCTTTTTCATAAATTCCATTTTATGTTAATTAATACTTTGCACAATAATTAACCATGAACAAAATCCACATTTAAACTTTTGTGGCATCACATTCAAAATTTACTATTCCTTTAAAGTTACAACATTACCTTTGAATTCCAGCATCTCCATCCCCATGTATTGTCACCATTTAATCAAACTTTCATTTTAGAATTACGTTCCCATATTCCCAGGCATTCTAGAAAATCATCCCATGCTACTAAACATAAGGGGCTCAACACGGTGAGTAGATATACTACCCGTTGAGTCTTTGCCTCCTATAGCAAGAGCGTAGGCCCATTCTCCCTCGAGAGGCTAAACAAGGAAAGCACCTGGCATACCCCATGCGTCTTCACCCCTTTTAGTAGAAGGGTAAGAAAAACCATCCGCCTTGAGTAGTGGGGAAAAGTAAATCAGATAAACAACCAAGGATCACCAACATCCAACAATCACAACCATCCCATTCCATCATCCACAGTGTCCTCCCTGACACCCACATGCATAAACCGATGCACCTCACCACTCTAGGCATCATCCGCTGCCATAACCACAAGGTCTCCCTACCTCCACATATCACAAGATCCCTCCAAGGTCACATCACAACACCAGATATCACAGAACCCCTTCCAGGGTCACAGCACAACACAAGCAGCATGAAAACAATAATTACAACAAATGGGCTCTTGGCATTTTTACAAGGCATCCGAACTTCAAACAACAAACTCCAACAATCACATCAAATGGGATTTTATCCCTAATTCACAACAAAAGGGTAACTCCGAACCCTTCATGAAATCCAATTAATCAAGTTCATAAATCCATCTTGAATGAACATATTCAATTTGTTGGTTTTAATATAATGAACCAAAACAGTAAGCCATCACAAATATTAAATATGCTTACTATGTCAACTTAATCAATATCAAATTACCACAAGAACTAGATTCTTTTTCATGCCTCTTTATTTTTAGCCAATTATTTATCAATTAATATCGGCTTTTCGTTCTTTTTCAAATTCATCATGAACATCCTGATAACAAGCATGGCATAGATATCACACTATCTAGAAAACATGAGACAACAGCATGCATTCAATTCAATTTCATAATCCAGTTAAAGTATTTTATTAGGTCAATTTCATTGTGATCCAAAGGGATAAATCATGATAACTCTACGATTGCACATGAACAATTAGAGAATCCGCAAATCCCCTACCAAAATGGTTTCCGAGGGAAACCACAATGGTTGATGAACGCCCAAGAAACATGGTCTATTCTCCACAAATCCTTCTTAGATCTCCTCTCCTAACAAAACCAAGGACAAATCTCAACACAAAATACATCCACAAACCTAGATCTACCCATAATGGGCATAGATCTAAGAAGACGAGAGAATAGGAAGAGAAGATCTGGGTAGATCTAAGAAACCAAACACAAAAATCACCTACCTTGAGAAACCAGCTTCGATTCGCGAAGAGAATCCTCCAGATCACCTATAAAAGGCTTGGGAGAGGGTCTTCCACCTCCAAGGAAGGGTAATCCTGAGTTATGGCCAATTATGAGGTGATTAAAGGAAAAACGAGTGAGATCCACAATTTTAGGATCTAGCATTATGTGCCTGCATAGTTAGACAAACCGTGCGCTAAACATGTTTTAGCCACTTCCTCCAAGACCGTCCCTTCACGGTTTGGCCGCACAGTTTAGGCAAACCATGTCCCATCCATTTCAATGCTATTACCCTTTAACTTTCCTCAAAAGTCCACCCAAATTCACTCCTAAGTCACATTGACTTCCCAGAACACCTCTAGTACCTCTTTTTCCTAAAGGAATAGACCGAAGAGGTCCGGGCCATTACAAATATGCTCTTATGTGTTGTTGAATAAATCTTACCATTTCTGCCATTTCAGGAACAAAATTAAGTCCTAATAGATTTTATTCCCTAAACTCATCCTAGAAAGCTGGAGTTTTAAACTTCTTTATATATAAGGCTTTATAGGAAGATATTAGAATACTAGATTGAAAGATATTATTTAAAACAATTCCACCAAAGTAATGTTTTGATCCTAACCATCTTTAAAATTCATCGAGAAAGATCCCATCATGTCTTCTAGAGTATGAATTGTCCTCTTATACTGATAGTCTATCTGAGTATGACATGAAGTTTTTAAACATAAAATTGTATCCAGATCTAGTAGTAGAGTTCAACATAACTTCTCGGTAAACATTGGATACTGACTTGATATAATGGAATGTGGTACTCTAATAAATCTTACCACTTACTTTATATATCCTTGAGATATGATCTTGGGAGAAATAATCTCTAAAAAATAGAAGTTTGCTGACTTCATAAGATGATCATCTATAACAAATATTCCATTATGGGATTTAGATGTTTTGGAAGGGATGAAAAAAAGTCCATAGAAATATTTTCAAATTTCTATTATGGTATGTGAAATGGTTGTAACATCCTCCAAAACATCTATATATTAGGCTTAACTTGGTGAAAAACCATGCACCAAGAGACATTTTCGAGAACATCCATTTTCATTCTGTCCCACTAGAAATACATTATCATGTCCTTGTACATTTTTATTCTTCTAATATGAAAAATGAAAAATAAATTATGAGCCTTACCCAACATATCTTTCATTAATTCTGGTATGGTAGGAATACAATCCATGTTCTTGAACTATATTATTCAATAAAAATAAAGGACGAATTCAGGAACATTTCTCACCTACTTTTGTGGTTCTATATTTTCCTTTTGTTCCTATTTAATTTTCACTTGTATAAATGGTTATAAATTCATTCGAGAAATATAATATTTCTCACTTAACATTAAAATTTCAAGATCCATATTTTGGAAAACCAATAATATTGGATATTTATTTATCTTCATCATAGATAGGGTAGAATTGTCCCTTCGAATCAATGAATATTCCACCTTGTTCACATTCACTAGGTGGTATAGTATTTAGGAATTGCGATAATTAATCAAATCTAAACACATTATTTGACTCTTATCTATATCTGTTTGTATAAAAATATACTGTAATATTCTATGATCTGTATGAATATCCTATATTTCTTCATAAAGATAATTCTTTCATAACTTTAATGCAAATATTACCATATCTAACTCCAAATCATGAATTGTGTAATTTTTCTCATTGATTTTAAATTTTCATGAGGCATAAACTATTAAAAATATAATTTTTTCTAATAATACAACCTATTCCCGTGTTGGATAAATTATAGTAGATCACAAACCATTATAATCTATAAAATAGTGTGGGAAAATGGGCACTAGCTAACATTCTTTTTGGAACCTTGATTTTTTTGTTAATCCTCATTCCACATGAACATAACTCCTTTCCCAGTCAATATAGTGAGTGTATGAGATAGTCATGAAAAATATTTCACCAAATTTTGATAATATCTAAAAATACTAAGAAAAAACCAGATATCATTTACCATTGTTGTTCATGGAAAACATTCAATAACTTTTGTTTTTTTTCTAAATCCACATATAATCCCAATCTTTAGTTTTTGTGATCCAAAATGTAAATTTATGAAGCCAAAATTTAGACTTCATAAAATTTTCATAATTTTTCTCCATTATCTGTGTCTTTAGTAGAATTATCATGTGATCTTCATGCTCTTCAATTATTTTTAAATAGACAGGAATATCCTCTATAAAGACTACCCCAATCTGATCCCAATTTCCTCTAAATACTCTATTCATTATATCCATGTAGACAATAGGGGTATTAGTAAGAAAAAAATGCTTCCCTATAAATTCATATTTCCTATACTGTTTATGTAATGTCATCTTTTGTAAATACTTCTTCGTGAACCTTATTTAAAGAAATCATAAATGTTGATCAATTTGGTTATAGTATTGAGCTATGAGTATTTGGTTGAATAAGTCATCAATGAGTGGAATGTGATATTAGTTGTTGAGAGTGATATTTTTATTTTCACAATAATCAATGTAGAGGCTCATTTGTAAATCTTTTTTCTTAACAAAAATAATAAGTGGACTTCAAGGTGACACACTAGAGAATATTAAGCCCTTTTCACGATTATCTTGGAGTTTATTCTTTAAATATTCCAATATAGTTGGTTCCATCTTATAAATAGCCTTTGAAATAGGCATATATATAGATATAAGTTCTATTAGAAAACACAACCATAAAATTTAGTCGAAGACCAAGATATTATTCTAGAGATAAATAATCAAAATCAGGTACAATAGGTGTATATTTAATAATGAGTTTCTCCCCAGCCATTTGTGATAAATATCCTTTATTTATATGAATCATGACCCATAATATGGACAATATTTCCACTGAATGGTTATATTCATCTTTACATTGATAAATGATCAAGGATTGACTGAGAATATAAAACGTGATATCCCTTCCTTTGAAATTGATATGATATTCTTATATAGAAATCTAATTGATGTTAAGAGTAACATAAAATTCCAATATTGGAAGGATCACAAGATTTACAGGAATCGCATTCCCACCAACTTCAACTAGAGTATAATTATATGCTCTTTATGTGACTGTAGTTCCACTATGACTTGTCACATCTTACTCAAAATATAATTGTTGATGTAATATTGTGAAACTCGTTGAAAAGTTTTTTAAATAAAATAGTGGCTCGATCTAGAATCTAAGAACACATTTTCTACTTTAGAGTGGATGGTAAGTGTACCTTTCAAAATTTCATTATAATACTTGAAATCTCTGATAGTGATCGCATGTAACATGCCTATTTATTTTTCCTTAAGAGTTTTCTAACAACAATCATCATCAATAACTATTGTATTAGAGAATTGATTTTCATAATTCTCTATTCCCTTACATTTATAACCTTCATGTGTAGGAGGTGAATTTTGAATTTCCATTGCAATATTCACATTAGTAGACATTTTTTTCCTATCACACCGACATTCAACTTTTAAATTACCTTATCTTCCCCACGTAAAACGTTTTATAGTCCCTTTAATAAAATTTCCTCTAGGTTTTATTCCACACATATAGATTATGGGAAAATCATCTTATTTTTTAGTGTGGTATTCATATTTTCCCATGAATTCCATTTTTCTCTTCTGACCAATCCCATAATGTTTATGGGTTACTCCAATATCTTTCCCAACCAAGAGATAACATCAAAAAAATTTCTTATAGATATTAAAATACCTTTTTTATAATTCCCTATAGAGATTTTGTTTTAAGCCACAAAATTGTGGATCAATTTACTCACAGGTTGGATAATAATTCCAAAATCATTACTTGTAAGTATTGTAAAATTTTCTTCATAGGAACCAAAAAATTAATTTTATTTTTTTATAAGCTCATGAAATTACTTATCCTTGTTTTTTAGTACAATATGATGAAATTAATTATTGAAAAATATGTTCTTGAACCAATTAAATTCCATTGATTGAAGGTCATATGTTTTAATCGTATTCTGGATAAAATATCACAACTTATTAGTTTAAACATCCAAATGATAGCCTACAAAGATGAATTTATCATGTTTTAAACATTGGAGAACTAAAAATATATTTTTAGTGGAAATAATCCATTATTCAACAATTAGTGGATCAGAAGTCCCACTGATGGAATATGTATACCTTCACATGAATGATTAAATTGAATGGTGTTACTTATATTGTTTATTTAGAAGTCTTGTATGATCATAACTTGATTGTGTTTTGTGAGAATATCAATATGATTTTTCATTAAATCTCCCATAACATTTTATTTATCTAACAAACAATTATTTCATTTCCCATCACATTTAGCATTTATGTTGTTTTTCTAAGTTAAAAATATTGATCAAAACTATAAAACATAGCTTGTGAAATTATAATTAAAATGGCAAGACTTATTAATAATGAATAAAAATTAAATTTAAGACACTTTTGGTTTTATCTTAGGTTATTCAAAGTCATTTATAAAACACTAGGATTATAACCTACACATCAACATATCATTTGGGTTCTCACTATGGTTTCTCATCCTAGTTTCAGAAGGCTACATATACATTTCATCTAATAAAACAATAATGAACTATACATTACATAAATAGACATTACATGAAAATTGATGAATATTCATTACAGAATACAACCAAGACACAAAATTCTAGGAAAGTTTATATGTCCTTAAAAACTAGGAATAATAAACAACGGGTCATAAGACATCTACATTGACACCCACTTTGTTCTTACATAACTAGAAAAATGATGACATATCTTTATTAATAATTTTCCTCATGACATAGGAAAAATAAACATATGTATGGGTGATATCATATGATCAGAAATTGTTAACAATGATATATCAATCATATAAAAATTATAACACATAAGAACATAATATTTGAAAAACATATCATATATATGAAAAATTTTGATATCATAACCTCGAATAAATCATAAAATTTCATTAGAATCAATGAATGAAATCCCAAAAGTCATTACAAAATACATGAAATTGTGTGGAATAAACACAATCATTTAAAATCATTTCATATTAGTCAAGGATCTTTTCCAAGGTAATCAGAACAACCAAAATCCATTACAGAACTAGGCTCAGTCCCCATTCCATCCTTGTATTACTGAACAAAGATCATTTATCCTTATAATACTATCTATATCACGAGATATAATTATTTACCCAATTCATTAGTGTAGATATAGGTCCCTCCAACTTTATAATGAAATCATTATTAAATGTGCCACAAAAACATAAATCATTCATCATAGCTTAACCTAAGAAATAAAATTAGTTTCTTAAACACCATTCCATCATTAAAATAATCCATGTAAAAAATTATATTACATAAATATAAATTTATACATAAAATAATAAGACCATATAAATAATATGGAAATTATACTTGAAACATAACCCTATTAAATAATTCAATATTATAAGAAAAAAAAATTTATTGAACACTTGAAATTAATTCTTGAGGAATATATCTTTTAATCTTCCAAAATATTTTATTTTCAAAAAATACATAAAATTATAAAATAAAATGGTTGCTTCGAAAATGGCCTTCAAATAATGTTATGGAATATTCATGTAAATATGGTGTTATAATAATGTAAAACCCATTACGTCGTATAAGTTAAATGAAAAAAAAATTGTCGCACTTTTGTCGGATATGTCAAAAAGTACCCTATATTGAAAAATGAAAATAGATTCCTTTCATACCACGTAATAAATATTCACCAATGGATGAAATTGACTTTTAAAAAATATAGAAGAATATAAATAATATTTGTGTATTTAGGAAGCTTGTAAGTGGATGATAAATATACCCCTATAAATAATTACCTATAACCAATATTATAAAATAATGATATTAAAAAATATCCCTATCCTGAGTCTGATTTACTTTTTCTGTATCCTAACATCCTTTATAATGATTTAAATAATTTCATTTACTTACTTCTAAATCATAGTCATTTTTATGATATCATATAAGAATATATTATTATCTGTTTATTATTAACATTATTACTCATCCATTGGGTGTTAATTTCTTTATTTTTGTAAACATGTTTTGTTAGATAAGTTCTTTTTCCACTTCATAGTTTATAGTTATATCATTTGAAAAAATATTAGTATAGTGTATGTAATATTTATTATTTATATATACTTATATAATCTTTATTTAATTAATATTTTGTATAATTAATCACATTAGATCATGGAGATGGTAGGCTGTAAGTACGCACGAGCGATGATGTCATTTCCATAAAGATAGAATGATATTGATGTGGATGATGAATAATATTCTACAATTAATATAAAATTATAATAATCATATATATTTATTATTTCCATCATTATTCTCATCCAAATATGGTGGTTGGGAAAAATAGATTACACCATAGCGCAGAGACGCTAAGACATACGTATGCACACATGGTGATTTCATTATTCATATGATGGTTGAAATGTGTGATACGGTTGTTTAATAATCATAATAAAATCTCAGTATATAAGTGATATTAGAGTTATTACGTTAAAATTGAGAAAATATTGATGTGTAAGTATATGAAGATGTTGTTTGAATGAATTAGTAGAGGGGATCATAGTTTCTTCAATGTGCTCCCTTTAAATCTCCTCATAATGGACTATAGTAAATCACTGAAGAAAGAAAAAAGTATTGAATTTAACTATATAAGTTTATAAATTAAAAGGGATGGGGATGGATGATTTTTATGGGATAAAATTAAGTGAATAAGTGGTGGGGGTGACCTTTTATAATTGCGGTGAGGGAATATTTTGGGATCCCCAAAATTATTAATTTATAATAAAATTAAACCCCATCGATAAACCACAAAAATATCCCAATTTAAAATATGATATGAGATATGGTTATAATATAATCAACTAATTAATTTTAGATAAACTTTTATTTCAATTTAAACCATATCAATTTAATAAAAAATTAGTTATTCTATTTACTATTGAACTAGGGTAATATATATTTCAAAAAAAAAATGGTGAAATATTTAGTTATTAAACATCAATTAGATGATAAATAAATACCGTAGAACATTTTAGGCCATATTATAATTATTAAATATTTCTAAAATTCGTTTTATTATTTTTAAATATTTTCACAAAACAAAATTTTGATAAACAATTAGTATTGTTAACTTCTACACAATTTAATTCATTGGTTTGGAAAAATATTAAAATAACAATATTTTTTACATCCAAATATTTTATTATATTTTTAAAAGGTTAAGGTCATATTTAAAATTTATTTTATATATTAATTATCTAAAATGATATTTATTTTAATATGTTAAAGACATTCATTTGTTATCTGTACTAATAAAATAACTACAACATCAAATTTGTATAAATTTTTTATAAATATAGCTGTTTAATAAAAATTAAAAATAATATACTATAATGAAGATAAATATACTATATTTTTTAATAAAACATTTAGTCATGTATATCTTCTGGAAAATACAGCATTAAAAATGATATACTTATTAAAACAAGAATTTGAATAGTTTAATATCACTTTAAATAAAATAATATAAGTGTCATAATGCCTTTTGTATGCCTCAAAAGGTTAAATAATTCGACCCTTGGAGGATTATGGTATATAAATAATCAAAAAATATGATTTGGTCATGTTTTTGTTTCTTTTAATGGTTATTATCACTTAAATAATAATTATTTTATTTATTTCTGATCAATTAAATAACTTTTGCATCATTAAAGTATATTTCATTAAGGTAATTATTTACTTCCAAAATATTAAATATTCATTATCATGATAAATAAAAAAAATTAGATTTGAAATGAGTATTTATAAAATAATTTATCTTCTATATATATTTATATTAAATATGGGCCGCGTCGGCGGTGGCGTAGTGGTGCAAGGTCAAGGGCCATATCCAAGGTGTTCGGTGAGGTCTGGGGTTCGATTCCTAGGAGCCCGCCCTTGGGAGAAATTACTCCTCCCATGTCCACCCATCTTTCAGGGACACCTGGTGCCTCATCAGGTGGGCAGAATGGGAGACCTTAACATTGTTGACATATTATTGTGATGAACCATCCCCAATTGAGGTGTTACCCCGTGGGACGCAAGGTCATCTCGGCTGGAAACAACTCCTTCCTAGCTAGGTAATCTTCAGATGATCTCTTCATGGGAAGGAGGTTATTGAGTGTGGAGTGTTCGAAATGGCCACTCTCGAAGGATTCCCTTTCATACAAGTTAAAAGTTATATTAAAAATGGTATAATTTTTAAAATTTGAGTAAGGAATATTTAACTTTTCATTAAATAAAATAAATAAATTGTCTTAATCTCATCCTTGTGGATTCCAAAGGAACATATTTCCACACAAGGTTTATTTGAGTAGAAAAATACTCATCCAATGGCATTAGTATAGATTCTATTATAATTTGATAAAATGTTTTTTACCCTTAATTACCTTATTTACTTGTTTATCGTATTAATAAAAATTACAAAAGATACTATTTGTAAAGCCCCAAAATATATGAAGATATTAACATAATTAGGAAATACTATTTCCAAATATAGAATCCATTTTTAAAAATTCAAACCACAGATTTTGGGGTAATAAATTTAATATCAATCTTGTTTTTGAAATGAGAAAATTGGTTTTAAATGTTAAAACAACACAAAAGATTTAATTTTTTTTACATCTAAATTCAACAAAAAATTAATTCCAATGACATAAATTATATTAACTATTGAAATTATATTCTATTTATACTATAAAAACCTTAAATATAATATTTTATTTTCATAAATCATTTTTTATGAAAAAAATTATTTTTAATTTAAATTTAGTTTATTTTTTCTATTCATCAAAAAATTAATGTTGTCTGAAAAATTGAAAAAAATGCATCCAAATTTACTTTTTATATCCAAATTCCAATGAAGTGTTTTATTTTGTCATAAAACAATTATTAATGAGTTGAAATTTTACTTTGAAAAGGGTTCACATTTAAAAGTTGATAAAATTTTCCTTTTAAAAAATATTGGTTTTTATACATAAAATTGGTGGTATTCATACACGATGAAAAAAACTATTAGATGAATATTATAAAAATTATTAATTATGAAGAGTATATATTTCATTAATTTAATTCAGTAACAATAGTTCACTTAATTTATTAATACAAATAAGAAAATTAAATAAATGATTTAGATTTTTTAATAAATAAATGGTAGCCAATTAATTCACCATAAATTTTCAAAAGTTAGTTATATTTATTCTTGTTAACCTAACGACTATTTACAATGGTAAATTTATGCAAAGGTAATCTTGTGGTTTGTTTAAACTCATTATTGTGTGTAATGTAAGCTATCAAAGAATAAAAATTATATAAATAAAATATTTCATAAAACATTATAGCGTTACAATATGTTTATACATAAATAAATTTATCTTATCAAGGATTATAGTAATGGACATTATTATATCGTGGAATGATTCTCATAGAATATTGTGTCAACTATCCATTCTTAGAAAAATAATGGAAATTGCTTCTTCATTGATTGCATTCAATCCAATGTTTATAAAATTTCATAGCATAAGATACTAATGTTTTCCCAATTTATTTGTGGGATATATAATTCATGTATCACCTTTAATATAATTAAAATCCATACACATGTTTTCCTCAAAAACTAGATAATATCCATAAATATATCAAAGAATAATTAACAAATAAGATAGAAATTGGTTCTATTAAAAATTTTAAAGTACATGATCATAATCCATCCACAAAATTAAAGAGTATTTTATCATTAGTGAATATATCTGTGAAGGAATAATAAAATTAAATTATTAATAATGAAATAAAAAATCTTCAAAATACCATTTGAAAACAATTTGTAAAATAAAATGGAAGATCCTCTATAATTTTAATATCATATATTTTAATAGAAAAAATATAAATATTTATTTTATAGAAAAAATTAATACACAATTTTGAATATTCATTATGACTCAAGAAATCTTGAAAATAAAACATTAAAGATAAAACTAAAGAGAAAAATTGTAGAAAATCAAAGTATAAAAAATGATAAAATATTATTTGATTAAAAATATTTTAAAAAAGAAAGTGGTTAAACCAAAAATTATTATGGAAATATAAATACAATATTTATTTGTTATTTTTATGGTGATGATTGAACCACAATCAAATAAATTGTACCCCATATAAACAATATATATATATATAATAAAAACAAAGCTTTTATTACATGAGACATTATTTTAATAAGGAATTTTTAATAGATGTGTAATTATATGTCATAAGTAAATCATAAATTTTATGTTATATACAATTATGTTTCTTTAAAATATTTAAAATAAAAATATATTTATTATATTATTGGTTCAAATGTGTAAGAATATATTGAGACTTATTGTATGATATTTCTAGTATCTCTTTTATTTTTGGGAGACATTTGAAAGTTCAATAGTCTTTTATTTATGTAGAGAATATATTTTTTATGAATGTATTTTATGAATAATATAATTAATATTATTGGTATTTATGAATTAATTTTATGATATCACTTTTATGGTTTTTACTGTTCTAATGTGTCGAGACCCATATGGGATTTTTATCACAATTTTCCATTATTTTAGATGTGTTCTAATATTATGAACCTATATTGATGTATGAGAGAGATATATAAAAAATTAGATATAATATCATGGAAATATTTATTCTCAAGATATTTGATGACTAATTTAATGATATTACATCATAGGATTATGATTCAACTTCGCCAATGTTTTAATGATTTTATGTTTCAAACTCATTATTTCATAAGATAGATTATGATTATTATTACAATGATCAAATGTTATGATATATCTCTATGTAAAACCCAAAAATTTACAATCACCTGTTAATTCATGAAAATAAATTTCCTCATGTGATTTTCAAATATTTAGGTGGATTTGAATTAAAAAGAATGTTTTATGAAAAATCTTCTTTTATTTAAAAAAAAAATTTTCCAACAAAACAATGATTAATAAAAACGTTTTAATATTATATTTATCATTCATAAAATGGTTTATTAAATACATTTAACCCATTTTTTAAATATTAAAATTTAATTTTAATGGAATATTCTTTTCAATTTTCCAAAAAAATATTGTTTTTATTTTCTCAAAAAATGTTGAATGAATCATATTTTTAACATTAAAATATTGAATATTACATCATGTTGTCATGACCGCTCATAGATTTTCAGAATCCCCATTTTCATGATTATTTTTATTGGAAGGTATTTTTATTTTATTAAAATTGATTTTATATATAATTCTATTTTCTTCATGAAATGATCCATGTTAACATTCAAACCCATTTTCCTTCAAAGATGATATCCTTTGACATAATTGATTCTTTAATAAGGATAAGAACCATGTACACCGTTATTACTCTTTATATGAATGGTTTATGATAAAAGATTCTTATGAAACAGGTTTCTCCTCCAGGGGTTATACCATGATAAAATTCATATGAACCACCCTTATTTTATCTATATTATGATATGATGAAATAATGAAATGTTAATAAACATTTTTATGTTCTTTAGGTTATTAACAGAAGAAATTTTTATGATTTTAATTTATTTTCATGAGTTATGTTATCATGAATATTTTATGAACATGTGGAAGGCATGTTTTTTATCTTCATTATGTGATGGGTGAGACCTATATATTCTTAAAAATAATATTGAAATCATTATCTAAATATGAGATTAAAGGGTATATAAAAGGATGTCATAGGTCCTGAAAAATATGATATAAAAGTGGTTATCCATTTCCCTAAAAAAGCGATTAAACATGAGGTAAATCCAAGACCAAAACAAGAGGGTTCATGGGAGGTTATACTAAAATCAAAAAAAGATGTTGTGTTGGATGTCATACTAAGACTAAAAAAAGATGGTATAATAGCGGTCAAAACAAGCCCAAAACAAGACCATACATGATAGGTTAACCTATGACTGATGTAGGAACAATATTGATTTTCCCAATCCAAACATGTTATGAATTTATTGGAATATATCCTTGGAAAATTAGTTTATAGGCTTTTGTGTATGACACAATTAAAGTAATTATTACATGTTATTCTACCATGGAAAATGTTTGTTGAGTTACTTATGATTAATTTATTATGAAATTATAATATTTATTCCATGACTAATTATTGTGATATTTTATCTATAGGGAACATTTTTTAAATTTTATTCTCGTGTTATAATACCATTATGATAATGTTATGTATACAGATCTTCCTTTTTTTCATGTACTAAGCATCTGAGCAGGCCATTTCTTATTATTTCATTCCACAGGTTTTGAAGAAAGGTTTTAAATAATAGTAATAATGAGGAATATCATTTTAGGATACATTGATGATATTCCATCAATTATGAATATTGTATTCTATGTCCATTGGTAGTAAACAATCAAATTTCTCAGGCCTATATTTATGTAATGTAATAATTATTTTTCTAAAAAGATATAATATCCATGTATGAGAATACTTGGTCACTATCATTGGTATAAGAGGAAAGGATTAGTTAACCACCAAAAACTAGGATGAGGAAAAAATGAGACTCCAAGGGATAATTCTAAGTATATTTTAAGGGATATTTCTATAGATATTTCGTAGGATGATTAAATGTACTGGAAAATATCATGGAAGTTTGGTAATGGATTAAGAATGTTATTTCCATGGAATTACCTCTTAGTTTGGATACTATAAATAGATGTAACTCTTGTACAGAGGTTTCTAGGTGTAATAACTATAAAAATCAAATTTTTATATGTAATTGATCTTCCATGTGAATGGTATTAGGCCTTTATTTTCCCCTAGTTTTACTCTTGTGACTTCCCGACCTAGGTTCCTCACAATGGTTCCCTTATCCATTTTTCTATGTGACCAAAAGACCGCCTAAAAATATGCTAGTGGGTGCCAAATATAAGTCATGGTATTCTATAAATCAAGGGGAGACTATACCCTTATGTTCAATGTAGTAGAATAACATATTTAAATAAACAATAGCTATAATAATACCATTATCACATTATTAACAAAACTAAATAAAAATTTTAAACTAAAAATAGTGTATATGTCATGAAAAAATAAGTTTCAATTATATAATGCATGACCAATATAAATACACAATTACAACTCCATGCGGCCATGACACCAATTCAAGTTCCCCCATCCACACACCTTCTCAACATAACTATCTAACATTGGACCCTTTCCTTTTTTGTCTTTAAATCATTAAGTATAATCAATACAGAATTAGGGAGCTCGAGTAAGGATAGAGTACAACTTAGTAGGCCACCACTAGTGACATTTAAAATAATATAAAATAAATAACAGTTTAATATGTTTTATAATGAATAAAATACAGGCCATAAAGTAAACAATTCAAAAATATATTCAATTTTCATTATTTAACAACATAAACCCCCAAGTTCCTGAGGATTCCCAAATCATCCATACATGTGTGGGAATGTGATGGAGTAAACTCCATATTGAATATTCAATTAAAAATTCATTATAGCACATGGGAATTCATTATCCATTCCATTTAAATTTATATTATAGACAATTGGAACCATATTCCAATGCCACCATTTTTTGGTCTAGAACACAATGTTTAGAACACCGTTGGTATTTGATTCATCAGTCCATGTCCCAAAATTTGTTTGTCGCTATGGTCTTTAGAAGCATGAATCCATGTCCCACACACTTATATCAATCAATCACATATATGATTTTGAACCATCAGTATGTATCCTACACCAATATACCATATAATCACATGTATCAAAATGTCAAACATATCACAATTTAAAAATAATCAATGTTGGCATCATGAACATTATTTTAACGCATTATCAACACGGTTTACAAATTAAATTATCAATTCAATCCTTGTTCATAACATTAATAATATGAAAACAATATAACTAATTCACCATTAGTAAATTAAGGTTAAGTTAACAATCTCACAATAAAAATTTAGAATTACTTATTAATAATATGAATTAACGAATTACATAATCCAAAAAATCTATAGATTTATCTGTAAAAACATTCCCTTCATTAATTGTCTAATTAATTAAACCAATTCCACCAATTTTAGTTGAACTAATTTTACATAATTATTTATTAGCTGGATGTTATATTAAATTTATTCAATTATCAATTCAAATTCCTGATAATGGAACATGAAATTTCACATTAACATAAATTTAATTAAATAAATACATTTTGAATGTTATTGTGATAACCAACATCACAATTGATCTCAAACGTTCACCCTCTGGAGTTCACTATTAATGTAGAAAAACAAATATCCCTACAAATAAGAAGATCATGGTATAAAAACTCGATCCAATAAAAAATGTATTAAATCCTTGGAATCATAGATCTAGATATAATTCCAGAGGGGGGAAAATAAATTCAAATTATAATAGATATATGGGAGTGGAGGAGTAATTGGGATTGAAATCTCTTATACAAGGAGATGAAAATATTCAATCTTTGATTTGATTCATCGTGAATGATGTTTGAGAGACCTAGGAATTCATCATAAATACTACAATATTTGTGGAATGGGTTATGATCATGTCAGGTTGAATAATGGTGAAGATTGCGGGGTTCATGAATTTGAAAACCAATTTTTAATATAATTAACCATGTCCACAAGGTTTCCTGGGCATGGGTTCATGGTTTTCCAAATCATACACTAAGACATGTGACTCATTTAGGTGTTGCATGGTTAATAATAATAGGTAAAAATGTTTCAATAAATTTCCACCATACATGAAATCTATCTCTATTTGGGGCTTCATAGTTTTATGGGTTAGAGCACACTGTTTGGGTAAATAGTTCACCATCTATGAATTTCTCAAAACCCCTCCAAAAAAACCAAATGCCACCCAAACACATATATGATGAGACCCAAAAAATATATACTAAAAAAACAAAAAATATTATCCGTAAACATTCTTGATCCCTCTTTAGAAAAATATGAGGGGTCTTATTATCTCCATACCTTATAATAAAAAATCCTTGAGATATACTCCCAATAATTTTTACAATTCTGAGGAAAAAGATCATTCCACTAAGAATGATTGTATGATTCTCTCAACCATATTTTCTTATATACAACCCCCATGTTTCCTCAATATTTTAGATATCAGTATAGAAATTACATATAAAAGAGTATCACTATGATCCAAGACACATACCTGATTCTCCTCAAAGTATTCCTCTGTATCAAGCTCAACATCACCCACATCGACCACATGACAAGGTTTAGGGTAATATATCCAAAGTTCTGTCACATGAAAAACATCATTTATAGATATATACATCAATAGAAGAGTTAATTAGTATGAAACGTTATCGATTCTAACTCCAACCCCAAAAGGTCTAATAAACCTAGACACCAACCTTCCCTATCTATATTCCCAACATTGACCCAATCAAGGGGAAACGTAAAGGAATTCTTGATGACACTCTACAAACTATAGGGATAATCAGCTTCTATTAGAATATGTATTCTATGTAATTTCATCTTTATCAAAACATTTCTGAATCATTTGACCCTTCTTCAATATATCATGCATGAGACTTGGTCCCAATATCTCTTACTCACTTTCATTCATCCAATATAGAGGGGAACTACAATGACTACTAAAAATTTATCTATATGGTCCCATATACATAGATTCTTAATAGATATTATTATAGAAAAACTCCATAAGTTCAATATTATTTTTCATAGATCCACTAATGTCTAGAACACACAAACATAGCATATCCCCATGCACCTGTATAGTTTGCTCTGATTTCTCATCTCTCTGTGGGTGAAAAGTCATACTCAGTAAAACATGTGTTTCAAGAACTGTGTATCAACCCCTATAAAAACATGTAGAGTGATTAATGGTTTGAGAATATAAAATGTCTCTCCTAGTGTATATGGACTATCTTCTGAACAAAGAAATATCCCATCAAAAACACTAAGAAAGTATCATGTTTGTGAAGAAATGTTCTACATTCATTAGAATGTACAAAACCACCAAAATATCATTATTATTCCTAGGAGTCATTAAGACACTAACCACAATGTCCATAGTAACATAATACCACATTCATAGTAGAATGGGAAATGGTTGTAGTAATCCATCGGGTCAATAATGCTTGGACTTCACCTATTGATAGGTGTATAATTGTTTCACCAACCTTGATATATCCTTTGACATTCCCAAAAACCAATATTTTAAACATTGGTGATGATAAATGTTGGTTAAACCCTTATGTAAAACCTCCTTTTAGGTATAAAATTTATGGATCATCTTCTTCTGCATACATATGTGTAGAAAAACATGATTCCATACATAGATGATCTCATCCTCACATATAGTGCAATCAGAATGTGACTCCCCACATTCATGGATTTCCGTCAGGACAAAACACTCTAGATCATCATACTATCTTTCACTAATTCGGCTCAAATGTGCATAATCTATTAAGACTGATATAGGTTTCATGTACTCATGGGAATTCTAAACCCCAACATATATCTCTTCTGGGAAAGTCATTATTTTCCATTCGATGATAGTCTCCTAAACGTATTGAGTATGATTTTTCATTATTAAAATACTGACCAAAATAATCCCTTCTTGGGTGTATGAGATAGATAAAAAACGAAATTATTCAAATAATAAAGCAATATCCAATGCATTATATTAAAATCTCATTGAGAAATCATATTATTCATGCTCTTGGGATCAATATATAGAGTAAATTTTTCACCCCAAAAATAATGATGCAAAAAAATGAAAACTCAAAAAAAAATATTGAAAAAATGATGTTATGTGTAGGGTAAATCCATTCAACTATCGTCAACTACCATGAATAATATGCACAATCTCTATCTCTATACATCAATGCTGATCTAAGCTCAATCCCAGATGCTTCGTATAATACTATATACACTAGAATTGGATTGGGTAGGATCAAAATTGGTGTCATTGACAAGTTCTTTGTCAACTCCTAGAAGAGATTATCACATTATTCCATCAATTATAAATTCATATACATCTTATTCAAGACCATAAGTGGAGTTTTCATATGTAAAATTCTTAGATGAACCTCCATTAATATCCATCTAAACCTATAAAACAATAGATATCAATAAAAATCACAAGACACTCCATGGAAATCACTACCTGAACATTATCTTCTTACACTAACTCAACTACCTTTGAGATGATGTAACCTATGAAATGAATCCTATAAATCCATAATTAACAAATATATGTATTTTTTTATAGATCATTATCTCTCATTGTACCTAGGAAAAATTCCAAATGATGGTCATGATCATTATGAGTCCTAGAGTACACCATGATATCAACTTAAAAACACAACAAACAAATCCATGAATAGATGGAAGATAGTGTTCATCGATTCCATAAACACTACTGTTGTGTTCTCCAACACAAAATGTATTATAAGAAACATATAAGTTACAAACCTACTTCTAAAGGATGTTCATGTTATATTATAAGGTAGAACTATTATCTAATGATACCCTGATCTTAGGTCAATCTATGGGAATTTAAAAATATACCATTAACTAGTCAAATAGATCATTTATGTGTGGTGTAAGATAAAAGTTATTTTAATATATCTATATTAACATCAAATAATCTACCCAAAAATGTAAAATCCTATCAGACATCTTTGTAAACAAAACTAGTGGAACCCATGGTGTCATAATCTAGTGGATGAAACCCTTATCAATTAATTGTCCAAGTTTATTCTAAAACTCTTTATGCTCTTTTGTTTTTATTATAAAATAATAGAATAGAATCCGGCTCATCCCTAAGAATGAGATCAATTTTATATCACATATATATCACTGGTGGTATCAATGCGAAGTCTTCAGAAAAAAAATCTTAAAACCTATCCACCTCTAGTGGAAATAAATCATGATTTTCACACCCATCATCTAAAAAGATACTAAAAACATTTGTTCTGATATCCCCCAAGTGATAATGAACATTCACTACATATCCTAACTAGATATCCCATTATCCACAGTTAATATATTTTTCACCATTTGGAGATGTAAATTTCACCCTCTAATGGTAACAATCATTATGGTATTGGAATTATACTAAACTGTCCGTGCTAATAATTTGCTCAAGGCATGAGATTTAAATGACATCTAGATCCCATCTAAAATAATACTCCCCAACCATACGAGAACACCCCTTTTCCAACTATATGTTGCTTGAATGTATTCTCAGAGAAGTATATATCATCAAAATCCCACTCTAAAACTCCATTGGTAGACTCAAACTATTATAATTTTGTGAATATTTAAAATAATTAGAGGAGGTAGTAACAAATTAGGCACTACATAACATAAAAGCTACAAGAATAGTACCTCAACCTATGGATGGTGTCGCCTCACTATCCATAGGTCTGTGGTGAACTAAAATGTACTTTTCTACCCATATTCTCTATGATAAAGTCTAATTCCTCTAAGATTCACCACTTTAATGATCTTATTTTTCTTTCTTATAATTATCACATCCACTACCTCATCCACGTTAGCATGTAGAACTCCTATTAGAAGACTATTATGAATTTTATTATCCATTTCATATATTATGGTTTTGTTCATCAAATCCATCTATACCCATCTACAATCAGTTCTACGAAAAAATCTATATATGTCCCATCCTTTCATAGAATCAACACTCTGCTAGTAGTCGAGGGCACTGTCAATGAATGTTTCTCGACCGACCAAACTAATGACAGGACACATGATCAGGGTCCTTGGTAATTTATCACTACCCATGGATATTTTACATTACACATTCCTAGTAAAAGATACTCAAAAATATGTTTCTTTCTATAACAATACATACCTCATAACTATCCAACTAAACCCATGAATCCTCAAATTGAATCCTTATTTAGGTTCCCCTGAGAAATGACAGTATGATTCACCACATATACAAATATCTTTAACTGAATTATGTTAACTTGGGATTTAATTCCACATTTAATCTCATCATAAGATCAGTTTTTCAACTGTATACTCATCTTTCTATAACACTATATGAAGTCCCTATGGATATTTAATGGATCCTATAAAGATCATAATAGAGATACTCTCCTCATTCAACCTAATAAATTTATCCTCCCTCTCCTCTATAAGATTGTATCGGAAAAATTGCTATAAGAACATCTTTTGAAATAACTCCCACTATAAATTATCTAGTGATCCATCCGATGTATTAATGTCCCACCAATGCCTCACTTGACCATGTAACAAATACGCCTCAAACTTGACTCTTTTCATAGTAGGAGTCACATAGTGGTCAAGTATATTCAGGAAAGACTCAATCAAGAACTCAAATGCCTCTTACCAACCCCATTAGGTAAATTAAGAGGGTGATACATCAATAAATCCTATTTAATATCAGACATACTCATCAGTAGCATACTTGGTTCTCTTTCCATAAACATCATTAAGAGGGAAATGTTTCCACAAAACATCTATCGCACTTCCTCACCCAGCATGATCAGTGTCTCAGGTTCTAGTGATGGTAGATCATTTCTAGCCTTTAGAACCTATAATCCTTTCAACAAGAATCATAGAAGATGAATATATCTATAATTAAAAACTCACATATTAGGGAACATTACACAACATTTCCACATTTAAGTAAGATGTATTCCAAAAATTCCAAAACATGTATTTCCCCAAAACCCTACAACCTGGTCACAAAAATGGTGTTCTCACTACCTTTAACCATCATGTTTCTTGGTCATACTTTACAAGGGAGAACTAATTTTCATACATTATTTTTATCATTGAATAGCCATTTCCTATATGTTTAATCATTTAAAATTTAAAATTTCTTATTTGGAATGTTTTTAATATAATTATACTAGAAAATCAAATAATTTCTATGTCAAAAATGTTTCCAAAACATGTTTTACCTTTTACTCTAGATAAATGATGCATTTCACAAAAATTTATGAGTTCCTTGAATGATTCATTGATTATAAACCATCATTCTATACCAACCAATGATTGAAATGTCATAGAATCTAAAAAACCAAGATCACATCCTAGAAATATTTCATCACTAAATGTGAAATAACTTCCAACTGAAACCAAAAAAATCAATTACAATAATCCCACCATGGGTACAAGGGTTCTCCCACAAACATTTTTTTTATACTCCCATGTAGGAGCTCATTTCTAATTTTTAATTTCCAACTCTTCCATGATATCTACCAAATATTCCCAAATGAAATGGAAAAAAAAATAATGAAATATTCCCTTTGATACCACTTTTTGATGTCCTAACTAGGGAGCCACACATAGATTCTAAGAGCCGATTGTCCAAATGACCTCAGGCATGACTCCCTACTTTTCAAAGGTTACCGACAAAATGTGAGGGCCCAATATGGATTATTTGGAGACTATACCCCATTTATAAAGTATCATGATAGTGTAAGTAAATAAAAAACTACCAAAACAATACTAGTACCACATTATGATCAAAAGTGAATAAAATTCTAAACTAAAAATATTAGACATGTCATTCCAAAATAAGTATCAGGGGTCTAATGAAAACCCAAAACAAAGGCATGATGGAAGATAAAATTATTTTCCAAGAACATTTCTCACACCATCATCCTTTCCCTATCCTGACTCCTCCATCTAACATAATACCTGATCCCTTTTCATGCCTTGTAAAAAATTTATTATATTTACGTACTAATCAGGCACCCTTGGTAGGGTGTGAGGACAACTCAGTATCCCACCACCAATAAAATCTAAAATAATATCAAATAAAAAATAGTGTATCTAGTTTAATAATAAATAAAATAAAAGTTGAACGATAAATAATTCATAGATATTCAAATATTCATTATTTAACAACACAACCCCTAGAGTTCCTAAAGCCTATTGAACCTTCCATAACTAATATGACGCATACTAGATTGTGATCCACATCATATTTTCAATTTTAAATACATTATATTACATGGTATTTCAATATCCATTTTATTTAAATTTATATTATAGCCAATCAGAACAATAATATAATGCCAAATTTTGGGTCTATAATTCCATGTCTAGAACCCCATGGGAATTTGAAGGGTCAGACCATGAACCATATATCTTTTATCACTATGTTCGTTTAAACCATCAGTGCCAATTCCACACACATATATCAGCCAATCACATATCATCTTTTTAGGCATTAGTAATTTTCCCACAACTGTATATGACATAATCAAATGTGTAAAAATATCACACAAATCACAATTTGATAATCATAAAAGTTATGAATTTTTAACCTTATAACAAAACATTATCATCATGGGGAACCTATTCAATTATCAAATGAATGTTGATTAATAAATTCAATCACATGGAAAAAATATAACCATCTAACCTTTAAACCATTTTGGTTAAGTTAAAAAATATCATAATCTTTATTGTCCAAAAATTACTAGTAAATCAATTTAATCAATTACACAATCCCAAAAAGTCAAATATTTTGAAATAAAAATATTCCATTAATTAATTGACAATTAATTGATTCAATTAGAATAATTTCAATATCCCCAATTTTAACCAATACATCATCATATGGAAATTAAATTCAATTGATTCAAATATAAAAAAATTGACCAGTCATGAAAGTTATATTTTACAATTAAATACCTTTAATTAAATCATTTTTATGGTGTTTGTAATTTATATTACCTATATCAATATTAATGATGAATTTTCACCAATGGAAATCCTAAATTTATGTGGAACAACTATGATCATGATGAATAATGTGATCTAAATTTGAAATTTATATCCTAGATAAAATGGATTTGATACATGGAATCCTAGATATTGTTCCAATAAAAAAAATTAAAATATCCCTTCATAGGATTAGAGATATGGTATGGAGAAGAGAAACAAGTAAGGGTTAGAAACTCCTCCCCCAAGTTCCAATTACCTTCAATTTGGGCTTTGACTCAGCATGAATATTATTCTAGATCTATTGGAATTCATTTAGAAGCATTCAAAAATTAGTGTAAAGAGTTAGGATCATGTTTTGTTGAAATTGGGTGATGTATGAGGGGTTTTCAAATTATAAAACCAATTTTCAAAATAATTAAACACTCACACACACAACTTCCTGGGAAGGTGTACACAGTTTTCCAAACAATTCTCTTAAATAACTAAACACTTCATGAGGGATGTGGGTAATGGAAACAACAAAGATGGATCAAGGTTTTAAAAAATATGTTATAGCCCTATAATCTCTCCCTATATGGTGTATTAGTGTTTTGTGAGGATGGGTGCATGGTTTGGGAAAATTGTGTGCCAACTGTGCACTATAGAAAACTCATCCAAAAACGTCAAAGTTTCCCAAAAATGAACCCATTATAAAACCCAAAAATGATATACAGAAAAATGAAATATAGTACCTATAAGTGTGGTTAATACATCTCTAATGAAGGCTGGGATGTTTCAAAAAACCTAGGGGATATTCAATAAAAATTCACAAACTCATTATAACCTATCTTGGTGGACATATATATATGATGTATTTGAATGAAATTGGATTATATTAAGGTGATTGAGGTTAAAAAAAAGTTTAATAATTTAGGAATCCCATAATCTATATTTAAATATTATGTGTTTTCACACATTGAATATTTTTTATCACACAATGCTTTTTGGGTTTTGTCAATGGAAGGAACAAGAATAAACTAGGTTAACAATGAATGTGATAAAGAAATTTCTGATGATAAGATAAATCTGATGATGACAATTGTAATGGATATTGTGATTAATAATAATCATTTATTATGATATATTATTACTAAATTACACCAGAACCAATTCATGGCCTCACAAATGAAGATACTTATAGAGTTCATTGAGAGTTCAAATAGTGGTGAAATTAAAGAAATGAACATTTAATTTTTCGTATGTCGATAATGAAAGAAGAACCACCCATGTGAATGTATCATAGGAATGGTTAGATGTTTCAATTATATAAAATAAGGACAAAGAAAATTAAAATTTTAAGAAAAATAAACTGTTCAGTTAATAAAATTTGATTGTAATATTTGTGTACCTAAAGTATTATTAGTGGATGAATATTATGAATATGGAGGAAAGAGGAACAATTTAAATTAATATCCTAGTGGTAATTCTCATGATGGTAATAATAAATGTTATACGTGTAATGGACACATATTTTATGATGAGGAAACTATAAATGGCATAAGAAGGAAAATATGTATTAATGAATAAGTTGATAAACCAAAGTTAATAGTTTGAGAACAAACTGGGTTTATTTAAGTATTTATGTGTGGTAATTAATTTATTTTTTATGAATCATGAAATATATAAGCGTTCATCAAATACTCTATTCTTAATTTATTTAAAATAATATATTTAATTTTGAAGATATAATAGAATGGTGATAGGATGGAATGGATATATAATTATCAAGGGAATGTTACCCTAAATTTTTTGTGGATAATGAGATAATGATGATGGGATATAGAGATTCTTGGTTTGGATAATATAAATTTAATATTATAGATTTTATTATAAATGATTTAGTATTTGTAGACAATGTGGTTTATGTTATAATTTATGTATTTTCAATCAATTTTGGATTTATGGAATGTATAAAATAATATCTATCTTCTGTAAGGAATGTGGAAGGATTTGTGTTTCAAATATGGTTTTATGTTAATTTAAGATTTAACAGAATATAGGATATGGGTTTTCACATGTTTGGTATGTGAAAATTAATATCTACATATGGTTTTTTGGAGAGTAATGAAGACATATTTTTGGAAATTTATTTACCTCATGTCAATTTTATTGGATTTTAAATTTAGGTAAGGCACATAAGGATATACTATTAATGAAATTGTTTAAGATGAAATGTTGCCTTGTCTTTATAGATTAATGTATTACATAATAATTATAAAATTTTTTCATATTGGATAAATATTTCAAACTAATTTAATGTGATGAAATCTAATAATAGATGGCATGAATAATTATTTGATTTTTTGATCTGGTGATCTGTTAGTGCTTCTAGAAGAAAGAACAGTCTACAATTCATTGTGTAAAACAGGAAGTCAAAATTTATTCAAATCACAAAAAAACTAGGAAATTTTAATCACGGTTAAAAAGAAATCTAATATCTAGGTATATTGGTCCAATTTAAATACTTTATCATGTTACTTAACAGTTCCCCCACCCCTAATGATGTTACTTTTTTAATTTTTTTATTTGAGGTATTAGAGGAGGTTCATGGATTTTCATTGTAGAGGATAGAGGTGAATCAGAACTGTTGCCAAAAATACACATCGTGTATGTGTATTAGGCAACATAAAAGTTGGTTTCATGACTTTTCAAGGCCAGTTCATGAAATATAGTTTTTATTGGTAAAATAATTAGAAGGTGATGTATTTTTCGGTGAAACCAAACCCTTAAGATTACATGGCATGAAAAAGGATTATATGTCATGTGAATCCCCAATTTATTGTAGTTTTAAAATATATTTCTGGGATACATTTTCATTCATTCAGTGGTGGATTCTTCTTCCACATGTTTTAGTGGAACCCTAGGTGAACCAATGAGTTATTCAATCCATGTCCATCCCTCTTTGATCCAATGGTCATGGTTTTGTTCATTGAAAATGTGTGGTTTATCAGTGGTAGGTTCTTCTCCCTTCTTGGTGGTATATCTTCTGTTATTATCTTGTGTATTTGTTGTGGTGACGTTTTTTTGATTTCGTGGTATTTAGGGTTTCATTTTTATGTTCTTCGGTATCATTATAGGTTGTTTTGTGGTTCTCCTGTTGTGGTTGTGGTTTTATAGGTTTCTTCTTCACCTTGTGGTGCGCAGTGAGTCAACTTGCTTCTTTGAGGTAGGTAATCCTTATTTTCTCTTTATTATGTGTTTTGTGGGACGGTTTTTTTTATTTTTTAGTTATCATTGTGTTGTATTAATTAATGAAAAGTAATTTGGTAAATTTAATGACATTGGTAAAGGGGTTTGTTTTCATGTTTTTAACTATTTGTTGTTATTTTGATATTGTGGATCATATGGGCTTAATGACCCCATAAAAATTGTGTCCATTAGGGGATTTTTTTCACTGGATATTTGTATTGTGACTATTGAAAATGTTTTGATATCACAATATATGAAATTTTTTTTATTAATTTTAAATATATAATGAAATGGTTTCCCTTGTATTTTATCTTCTGTGATAACAACCCTAAAATGAAGTGGACTGTATTAAAATATTCTTTATAAACCTGTACAAATGATCTTGATTTGTTGTGTTGTATGACCATGCTTCTGGGAAGGCAATGTGTAGTTGAAATGGGTTGTGGGGAAATGTATGGAATATTTTCTTCTACATTTGGGGTGGAGAGGAGTTGGGTTGTTTGGGAATGCAATTGGGATTGTGATGTGGTTTTTTATTTGCGAATGCTTTTAGGATGGTGGGGAGTTGGTTTGTTTGTCCATGATTTTCGGCTGGTGAGGAGGTGGAATGTTTGTCCTTGCATTTGGGGTAGTAAGGAGTTGGGTTTTAGTCAATGTTTTGGGGTATCGAGGTGGTGGTTTGTTTGGTCGTGCTTTTGGGGAGGCAATTTGGTGGTTTCTTTGTGATAGAATCTATAGGAGTGATGGAATAAATAAATAATTATCTAATAATGTTGGTAATGGATTGGGTTGGTTTGATTAATGGGATAAATATTATTACTGAATAATTAAATTGTGTTTTTTTGGATTAATGTTTTTGAATATAATTGATGAAATGGATGAGATCATTAAATGCTTTTGGTTGGAAATGTGAAATGGTGTTTGTGGATTTATTTTCTGTTTTATGAATTTAGAGGTAAAATCAAAAGTGGTGGTGTTGTGAGTTTTTTTCTTTTTTATGGGTGGATAGGTTAGGATTGATTGTTTTATATTATATTATATATATATATATATATATATATATTAATATTCATGTGATATGTATACTCACCGCACAAATGTCGATAAATTTTTTATGACACCTGCATAGTCACGTAGGTGGTGTGTTTTCCTGACATCTGATGAGGAGTATGGATAGATGGGTACCCACTATTCTTGTCTCTCTCTTCTAATAGAGGTAGGTATTTTGAATTTTTTTGATTTCTACTGATCTATAAACACATTAGATGTTGTTTGTGATGGAGTTTCTCTCTGAAGGCGGGATTTGATGGGTGAGGTGTCTACGGGAAAGGTGAGACAATTCTTATGGGGTAGTGGCCCAGGTGTTTTCTGGTAGGATGTGGTCTTAAAATTTGTGTGGGGTAGATTATAGTGGGGAACATTCATTATAGGAGGATGGAATGTGGGTTATGTACTACATGATCAGGATCTCCTATTACTCTAGTTTTTCATGTTGTTGTGTTGTGGCCCATTTGTTTTTGGGTGACATGTTATGTGGTTGCGCTTGTGGGGGGTCATGACTAGGTGTCTAAGGGCGAGGTTTGTTGTGACCATGCTTGATGTGTAGTGTGGTGTAATGATGGCATGGGAGCACCTGAATGTATGACGTTAGGTGTGAGAGCAACATAACAGTGGGCATGTGGTGTGTGGTACCCTTATCAATGTAATCAAGTTTTATTATATTACACGACTTTCATCATTTGGTTAGAGTGTCTTAGTAAGGTTGGGTTTGGTTAGTATACCTCTATAGGTGCTGTTTGGTTTTGCTATTTTATCATAGGTGCTTTAGTATGCTTCATTCACTAGTGAACAAAAAACAATTCTTTTCCTACCGAGTATACTTGTATTCTCACCCTACGTATAACAAACTATTTTAAGGTTTCCATGGGGATTATGTGGACCATCTTCGACACTTCTAGCTCGTATATTTTATAGATGCTATGTCGCTGGAATATATAATCTTTTTGGAATTTACATTGGAGACGTTCACCTATAATGGTTTTATTTATACAAACATTATGGGATGGTTTTTTGTTTTCTTATATATATATATATATGTGAAGAAATTAATTGTTGAAGATATATCATATCTCCTGATATTTTTTTATTACAAAGGGAAATTACTCCAGAAGATGAGATTTTTATACCCTCTGTTCTAGTCTCTAACTCAGAGCCTACTAGAGGAAGGACTCAGGGGTCATTTTTAATCTCCCCTCATTAAGTTATCATAATATGGAGAGAGTCATTATGGGGTGGTATCTTTGGTTATGGTTGTTAGATAGGGTGGAGTTTTGAGTTATGAACTTTGGGGATTGTAAGAGATGGTATGGAAACAGTGCGAGTTGACCATGTTGAGTTATGTAGTATAGGGAGACTGGCTAGTGCACAATATTTTAGGTCCCCCTATGATCTAATTCTTTGACATTTACATTATTGAAAACCAATGTGAGATTGACCTGGTTGTAGGGTAAAGACATAGGAATGGAACATTCATCATAATGGCTTGTTTTTAATTTTTGAATTGGGTTATTTTGGGAAATTTTAAATGTATATACATGTGAATTATATGAGTTGGAATTAATTTTAATGAAATTACATACTACTCAGGATTTATAATTTTTTCCCCTTTTAGGTATGGATCTTTTTCATCTTTCGTATGGGGATGAGGTAGTTGTGGTTTAGTAAGCTGATTGGTTGACCTTCGTAGGGTTGATCTAGTTGAGGTTGATGACTCATCACAGATGATATTTCAAACTTTCTAATAAGAGACTTAGGTAAAGTGTAAGGGTAGTGTTTCAGATGTGAAGGTAGAAATTTGGAAGAAGGATCTCCATTTTATTTTTAGTATGATATAAGTCCTGATAGAGTATGGTGTCTCTTTGGTAGTCATTATGATGTGTGGAGGTATGAATCAGTGGTGGATGCAAAATCTGGGAAAGTGGAAGGTGGTAGCTATATTGAGGTTCAGCATCTATAATGAGTTATGGGAAGAGTTACTTTCATCGACCATGAAGGATGTAATGCTTGGGAGCATCATTCTCTTCAGTATGGGAACATATTAGTATAAGTGATGAGAATCTATTTCAATGACCTTTTTCATCTTGTCACCATTGTTTCAATATGAGGAGTCCCACATGAGATGTCTTGAGAATTTCATCCATCTTCCTGTTAGGTATATAATAACTCCATTTATAATTCCAAAATATCTAGAGGTTATGAAGATGGTATAGGTGATTGGTGTTATGAAAGTAAAAGGTTTTTATCTACTAGAATGGGACATGTAGGGTTCCTCAAGGAGGAGTTTTGTTAGTGGAAGGTCTCAGGCCTCATGGCCTTCATGGACTTGAAAATAATGTAGTCAACATCATTGTATCCTGTTATGACCTTTAGGGGCTAGTGGTTTCCATTCATTTTATATGATTTTGTAAAAATGGTTGTTTTTTGGGGTTTGTGGCCATGTTCGGAACCTATTCCAAGTGGATCCCTGAGTTCATTTTGGTCGAGTTGGACAGGTTTAGCACTAGCCTCAGCAACAGTTTCTAGTTAGACGGTTTCATCAACATGGTTACTAGTTTTTTACTCCCTAGAGAGGTTACATAATAGCTAGTGGACGACAACATGATGTTCTTCATGTTTAGGGACCGTTACCTGAGCCTGGTCGTGGATGTGGTCATTCGTAGATATGTAGAAGAGCTAGGAATGGTTAGTTTCACACAATGGATGTTTCAGTTCCTGAGGGGCCATAAATCATCATAGGTATGATAAGTTTTTTTAGTATCATTTTTCGTGATTTTTTTATTAATGATATTTAGACTCATCATTTTCAACAGCTCAAGTCAATTCTCTGAGACTATGCATAGATAGGCTTCCCATTCCCAAGGTTTTTACTATAGAAGTCTTAGGTTGGACCATCTTTTTTTATGTGTGTCAGGGTGTAGATTAATGATGGGTCCATATATGTCTGTTGGGGATCATTTATATATATATATATATATATGATGTTATCTTCGACATTGATTGGTTTATTTCTATATATTCTTTTATTAACTATTTTTAGAGGATAGTCATGTTTTCAGTTTTGGATAGTCAGTGTGATGTTTTAATCGGTGAGTAGAGTTGTCTGGTAAATATTCAGTGTATAGATCCCTTTCATTCCTTGATAACTAATTTTTCTATGGAATCAATGGATGCTAGGATAGTGAATGTAACTATGATTGATTGGGAGTTCCAACATGTTTTCCCTGACGTGGTTGTGAAGCTACCCCCTTGATGTGATGTTGATTTTGGGATAAATATGTACCTTGTTGATTCTCATATTTCAAGGGATCCTTAAAGGATGGAACCTTCCGAGTTACAAGATTTGTTGGTTCTTGTAGTTGATCTAATTTAGAAGGTTTTTATCCAGCATAGTGTTTTCGTAAGGGGTTCTCTATTATTTTTGACGTGGAAGGCGTAAAATAGTATGAGATTGTGCAAAGCCTACTAGAGGTTAAAT
The DNA here is from genome assembly GCA_963277665.1 of Viscum album. Lineage (NCBI taxonomy): Eukaryota > Viridiplantae > Streptophyta > Magnoliopsida > Santalales > Viscaceae > Viscum > Viscum album. The sequence continues at coordinate 1,838,205,450 of OY728125.1, forward strand.
CCAGTTATAGTCAAAACTATTACCCTCTTTTATTGGTAGAAGATCATTTCTATCAGATCATGGAGAGTTGGTTTTAGATAATTGATCGCAATATAGATATAACTAGTATATGGTGGAGGGTGATATCCCAAAGGCTCCATTCAGATGCATGTAGGGGATCATTGAGTTTGTAGTCATTCCATACTATGTTATGAATACACCTGTTGTGTTAATGGGTCATATGAACATCATATTACATGATTTAATGTATGGTTTCATCATAGTATTCATTTATGGGATCTCTACTCAAATTTATATGCGGAGCATGTCGATAATCTGATAACTATCTTATAAGTTCTTTGATGCCACCATACCTATGGAATGTTTTCCATGTGTATGTTTTGGGCAAGAGAGGTGTATTAACATGGGCATGTGGTGTGTTTGCATGGTGTTTCATTATACTCATCAAAGGTTGAACTAGGTTTTCTTTTCCATTACCCATTAATGGGGTATAGTTTTGTAGTTTCATTGGTCTCGTAGACTATTATGAGTGGTTTGTACCTAATTTCATTCAATTTATGGCACCATTGATAGTATTGACTAGAAAAATTATAGCTTATGTTTGGAGTGATCAGTTTAATGGAGCTTTTAGTTTCATGAAAGGAAATTTAGTTAGCACCCCAGTGCTTCATCTACTATAAGAGGGTATGTTTTTTGAGTTGTTTTGGGACTCTTCTAGATTGGGATTATGATTTAATTTGATGAAATAGATTGTAATGGTCTATTATAGGTCTAGGTACTATCATCCCCATTAGTGTAACTATTCCACCCGTAATTTGGAGCTTGAATCATTTGTGTTTCAACTGAATTTGTGGTGACATTAACTCATTGGGGAGCACTTTATGGTCTATATGGATAAATAGAACTTAAGGTATGTCATTTCCAAGCATGATCTAAACATTAAATAGTGGTGGTATATGTAGTTACATTGGGATTATTATTTTTGGATATACTACACCTTAGTTAATGTAAATGTTGTGCCCAACACTTTGAGGAGAAAATCATGGGAGGGTGTTGTTTGGGATCCCGAGGAGGCATTGAGAGAAATAAAGGTGTAGATAAACATACACATAGATGTAAGAGTGTTTGGTGAGAGAGGATATTATTTAATATGTCAATGAAGTATTCTCTGATAAATCATGTGGATGATTCATAGTGGGGGACTCAAAGGAATATGTGATTCACACTCGTAATGTACATGTTGATTTTCCTGGGGATCGTTATATGATGGTTGAACCGGATATTTTTTTTTGGAATGTTGTTTGTTCTGGTTGAGATGTGTGAGGGAGTCCTTCGTGAATTTGATAAATAACTGTTGGAATTACACCAAGGATATTCAATGATGTACCGTAACATGAGGGTTAGTTTTGGTGGCCTGGGGTGAAACAAGAAGTTGGGGAGATTATTGAAATGCTTTGGGATTTACAACATTTAATGAATGATAATTGTTTTCTTGGTGGGGTGTTACATCTCTCAGATATTCCTAAGTTGAAATTTGATTAAAATCATAAGTTTTCCCAGATCTCTGGGAGGTTTTGATGATATCTAGGTGATGGTGGATAAGTTAACAAAATTGTCTCACTTTATAGCCATCAAGGAGTAAGGCACAATTGATTCATTGGCTATGATCTATGTGGATGAGGTTGTGTGGTTTCGTGGAATTATAATTTCCATAACATATATCAAGACACATGGTTTAGCTCATATGTCTATAGGGTATTTCATTATGATTTTGGAACTCATTTATGCCTCATCACTTTATTCCTCCCTCAAACAGATTGTAAAATGGATTGGATTCTCCATACATTGGAAGGTATGCTGCAGGAATGCATTATTGACAATAGTAGTTCTTGTGTATGAAACCTACCATTCATGGTGTTTTATTATAATAATAAATATCATTATTCCATTTTAATGTCTCCATTTTAGGCCTAGTATGGATGATTGTGCCTCTTTCCATTGTATTGGACAATGGTTGGGGAGATAGTAATCATTGGTCCTGATGTGGTATTGAGAATGAAATAGAACGGTCTTCTTGTGCATGAGAGGATAAAAGTAACATAGTAATGGAAAAAATTATTATTAAAATTATAAAAGGAGACTCTTGATGTTTGATTTTGGTGACCATGTGTTCTTGATGGTTTTTCGTTGATGTGGGAAGAAGAAGCTTAGCAAAGGGAGTAAGATTTTTCCACGGTTTTTTGGTTCCTTCGAGGTGTTGGGGTTAGTTGGTAAGGTGGTGTATTTGTTTTAAATTCCACTTGGTTGGAGAGGATTCATGATTCCTTTCACATATCTCATCTTTTTCAGTATCTTCACAGTGAATATCATGTAATATAATGGGGAGATTTTGATGTCAAGGATAGAACTACATTTTTTGAATAGCCAATCGAAATCCAAGATTACCATGATAAGTCACTGTATAGATTGGTCATTTCATTAAATGATGTTATGTGGAGGTATGTTGTCTTTGAGTAGTTTATTTGGGAGTGAGTATCTCAAATGTGCGTCTTGTAACTATAGTTTTTATTTGAGTTTTTCTGTATTATTATTTTTTCATTATGATGTCATGTTTGTATCATATTTTTTTATGATATGAATTATTTTAATTGGTTTGTGAGGTGTGTGGTATGAATTGTGATAAATTATTAGAATACAAAAACATTATGATCTGATTCCTAAATTATAATCATTATTTGTAATGCAATTAAACCTATGTGTCCGAGTTACTACCACCTAGAGCGGAGAATATCTTGACATGGAGGGAAAAATTCCATGATCCTTGTTTTTTGGGATGGGGTTGTTTATTGGTTGTTCAGTGGTTGTTGTGGAAATGTGGTTGTGTAAGAGGAGACGGTTTGTATTTTTGTTTTCACGGCAATGACGTTGGGTGATATATTTTTTACATTTATATTGGAATGTTTTCCTAGTTGTAGTATTGTGGTATGATGAGATCCATGGGAGGTATCATGTGGGGTGGTTATTCGACCACTATATCTTCTATGATTTGATTTGGATTTTTAGGATAGATAACAATTTGAGAGGATTATAATGTGATGGTCTATTCCCTCACAATTTGTTACATTGACAATTTTGGATGTTTTTGGTCTTCATAGAAGGTTCAGAGTATTTTTTGTGGAAGCTAGAGGTGTTGTAGAACTGTTGTTGGAAATACATTTCATGTATGCGAGTTATAATAGGTAAAAGTTGAATGCATATATTTTCAATGGATGGTTCATGATGTATAGTTTTTTAGTTTTAAATAATTATAAGGAGACAAATTTTTATGCAAAACAAAACCATGGGTATTACACGATGTGAATGGGGATTTCAGATCTTGTAAATCTCCAAAACAGTGCAGTTGTAAATTTTATTTTCCTATTGGATTTTTAGTCATTCGTTTGTAGCTTCATCTTCAATTAACTTTGTTCTAAACTAGGAACCCCAATATGTTCCACAATAACTCTTCATCTTAATTTGATTCATTAGGACAAGTGGTATTTTATTGGAATTCAATGGTAGATCAGTGGTAGGTTATTCTCCCTTATTTGTGATTTTTCTTGTTTTCTTCTCCTAAGGATTCCCTATGCTAATGTTGTTAGTTTTTTGCTTGTATGTTGCTGTTTTTAGTGTATTTAGTTGTGGTTTAGTCTGATACATGGTTCATGTGGTGTTTTTGTGGTTTTTGGGCAATATTATTCACCCTCTGATGTGTAGTGATTTGACTTGATTATTTAAGGTAGGGAATACCTCATTTATAATTATTGTGTTTCATGCAGTGGGATGAATTTTTACCTATGATTTTTTGATGTGATGGATTAATTAAATATAAATAATTGGTAAATTGAAATTTAAGGGAAAAGGGGTTTGTTCACCTGTTTTTTTAGAATTATTATTATTGGGATATTATGGATCGAATGAGCTTGATGCCCCAACTGAAGATTGTTGTAATTGGGGTTTTTTTCATTGGATATATATATAGTGACAATGGTGTCTATTATGACTATTTTTAATTTTTTATCACCCTATATGGATATTGGTAAATTATATAGACTTGGATCACTCAATGGTTTCCCTGAGATTGTTTTAAGAATAAGACCACTAAAATAATGATAAACAGGAGAAAATCCATTTTAAAAACTGATAAAAAATTGATGTGTTGTGATGTCTGGTCGTTCTTATTGGATGGTGATATGTGGTTTTAATGGGGTGTGGGGGTGTTATGTGGCATTCTGGGAAGTGATTTTGTAGAGGAGGGGAGTTGGTTTGTTTTGATGTTATTTATGGTTGGTGAAGTGGTTGTTTTTTTCCATGGTTTTGGCATAGTTAGGAGGTGGGTTTTCTACATGTTTTTTGGGTGGAGAGGACAATGTTTTTCTACCATGCTTCTGGGTCTTCCCAGAGGTGGTTTTTTTGGCCGTTCTTTTTTGATATCATAGTGGTGGTTTTATTGGTCGTACCTTATGGGTGGCGAGGTGGTGGTTGCATTGTGCTAGATGCCCATGTAGTGATGGAATAAATTAATAATTGTTTAATAATTTATGGAATGGCTTAGGTTGGTTTGGTTAATTGGTTAAAAATGGATAATAAGTATTTAATTGTTTGGTTGTATGGTTTAATGTGGTTTATTATAAATGATGATATGAATGATATTATTAAATAATATTAGTTGGACATGTGAATGGGTTCTCTAGCTTGACGTATGGTGCTATACATGAGATAAGAGAAAAAGTTATGGTGTTGTGAGTTGGTTTATTTTTGGTATTTTCATAGGTTGGGATATATTTTTTGATATTATATATATAGTTTTATATTATTGTTATTTTTATATTCACCACAAATGTGTTGTGTACTTTGTGTCGACACCCGCTTAGTCACATAGGGGTGTTTTCCTAGACATATGGTGAGAAGTACATATGGATATGTACCTGTTATTTCCCCATATCTCTTCCATGAGGGGTATGTATTTCAAAATATATTATGGTTTTTGGTCTTTTAGTGAAATATATGTTGTTTGTGATGGCCTTGGTGTCTGCGGGTGAGTTGTGGTGCCCAAGTGTCTTGGGAGAGGTGATACAATTCTTATGGTGTAGTGATCCAGGAGTTTTTGGTCAATATGAGATCTGACTGTGCTTGTGAGGATTATTCTAGTGGGGGTTATCATGGTAAGAGTAGGTAATGAATTTGATTTCATATATATTCACAATACCTTACTACTATTTTTTTTGCAGTGGTGGTGTTGTGGCACAAGTGTTTTCCCACGAGACATGATGTTTCCATTCATGTGGGGTGAGAAGCACATGTTTCAATGGGGATGTTTTTTTGGTGACATGCTTCTGTGGATGTGTGGTTTATAAAAGGGATGTGATCATTAGGATTTACTATGTTGAGTGTGATAGAGGAATGACTATGGTAAAGTGTCGTGGGATACCCATTTCGGTGTGATCATGTAATCTTATATTAATTTAGTTGTGTTATTTGGTGAGTGTGCCTTATTGACGTTGAGTTTAGATAGTATAATTGTATTGATTTATTTTGGTTCTGATGTTTTCTCATATTTTTATAATATTCATCTTTCACATGTTCATGAGATACATTGGTTTTCCTACTGATTATACTTGTATTATCACCCTACTTATATTAAACTAGATTTAGGCTTCCAAGAAAATTATGTGGACCATGCTAAACACTTTTAGCTTGGATCTTGGATAGCTATTGTGTCTTTACATTATCTTGTCTTTATGGTATTTACTTTAGATAATTTTACAAGTATTAGTTCCTTTTATACATGAATTGTGGGAGGGTAATTGTTTTTATTGTATATATATATATTTCCTAGTTTTGATGGTAGTTGATTAATCTTATATCCTAATTTGGTATTCTTACATAGTGTAATGCATCCCATACATCTGATTTGTATAACCTTGATGTAATTAGCCAACCCAGGACCTAGTGGAGGTGGTACTCAAGGGTCATTATCTATCTCCCTTCATTAGGGTATATTTGGAGGGAGGGGACATTCTATAGTATGATTTGTTTTGGTAGATTACACCAAAACTATTTGATGTTCGTTTTGTGTTCCTTGTAACTCTCCTAAGGAAGTACATACATGATCCTTTTTATGTACTAAACTCTTAGTACATATTGATAGATAATGATCTTACTAGAAATGAAGTATTAGTAGGGATTATGAATCATTTAGACAATGAACCATGAAACAATACCGATGTCTTGGTTAATGTTTTATGGTGAAAATACTAGCTTGAAAAATATTATGTAATCATGTTGACATAATAAGGTATAATTTTCATATGTTTTTGTTTTAAAAAAGTAATATTTTGTTTTTTATATTATATTTGAGGGGATTAGATAGTAACCCACCATGTTGTTATTATTTTTTTCAAATACATGTAATATTTAGAATATTTTGGATTAAACTAAAAAAATATTTTATCTTTAATTACATGAAACACAATGTTCTTCTTCTTTTACATGAGAAACTAAGGTTTGTTGCATTACACACAACACTAAGTCTAAATGAAACAAGACATATTATTACAATATTATTATTTAATATCATAGTTATCATTTAGAAATTTTAATAGTGGGTATGAATTATAATAACTAAATTATGTAAATATATGGTAGACACAAGTATAAATACATGATCCCGTTGGTGACTAATAAATTATAATTGAAAACTAAAACTATTTGAATATAAAAGAAACCATTTTTGAAAAAACTATTTTTATGAAAACAAAAATGTTTATACTCAATAATTTAACAAAACACTTTTGATGAATTATTTTAATTAAATTTATATATTCTATAAACAAAATCAATTGTTTATCTATGATCTTATGTGTCCTCTAAACAAAATTTAAGAATAAACCCAAATTTATTATTACAGCTGTCTAAAAAATCATTTTTATCCCATTTTGATATAACATTTCAAAAAAAATGTTTCTTACAATAATAAAAATGTTATTTGAAAAATAAATTAAAAAATTTAAATAATAATTTCATAATTGTCATAGTGTTAATTTTTCATTATTTTCATAAATGATTTTTTGTATGTATAGTGAGAAATAAAAAATTTTAATTGGAAAATACATTTTCATTTAAATTATTTATAATAATATATTATATTTATAAATATTTTATCAGTAAAATATGTTTAATTATATTTACATTATTCCAGTTTTTGTCACAACATCTATTTTTATGTTTAATTTGTATATAATCCCATTATATCCATTTGAACATTATCTCTTAGAAAAGTCACTTTCTCATTCCATATTTGGGAAAGATTTTAAATTAATATTATTGTTTTCTATGAATTTAATTTTAAAAATTTATTAAATATATATAATAAAAATTTATTTTTGTTATCTATTGAGGTAAATATTATTTTTAACCGAAATTAATTGTGAAAGCACTGAAAACTAATTATCAATGTTAATGAAAAATGGGTTTAATAGCGGTTAATATAAAATGGTAAGATTATAATGACCAAAAAAATAATTTAAAATATTGTATAGACATATATTTTACCTATCATATCTGAGAATTGATATGAATCCATTATTTACACAGTTAGGATATTTTAAATGTTGGTATACATTATTATTTTCAAAAAAAATACTAGTGTCCAACTCATCTCATTTATAAAAGGCCACCCACTATCATCTCTTACTCACTCCGTGGAAACCATATGGTTCTATTATTACCCACCAAAATACCTTCTAATGTTCCCTCTTCTAATATTTGTTTTTATTTTGGGAATAAATACAACCCTAATGTTATTTTTATGAAAACCAATGGAGGTTACCCTATGAAGAGGTAACATTCATCAACATCCCTTTTATTTTATTTATTTTTCAACATAATTTAATTATTAATAACCCATGATGAAATAATAACCATAGTATCAAAAATATTATTAATTGTGGTAATGTTACATTCATGAAAAAATCCCATATAACCTTCCATTAAATGGGATATCAAATCATCATTCGTGTGTATGGAAGATTTCCATCTCACGAACCAATGTTATTTATTTTTACATTACCACCCTTTACAGTTGGGTGTGATTATGGATAAAGAATATTTATACATATATATGACATATATAACCTAATTATACATATTTACTCAATATATATTACATATCATACTTACTTTCCATTCCTTAGTGGATACAATAGATTTTATTTTGTGTACGACAGACTAGCACCTTGCGAAGCGACATGATTCAATTTTTAGTAGTGAATTGAATCCTAGACAATAAATATAACTATATGTTGCATAAAAGACATATTATTGATATTAATGAAATATTTTTCATTATTAAATGATATTATATCATTATATTTATTACATTTTGTCTCAATGAATGATTATAATGTTGTTCATGTATATGTGGACTACCACATTAAGGATGCAATGTGAAATCCCATTTCATCTCCGCACCACAAGGATGAAATTTGTAAGTATAATTAATGGTATAATATGTTATTTAGGACATTATTATAATTATTAAATGAAGAAAGTATTTTTTTTCCTCCACTAAATTATTATCATTTAAAAATGGAATCCTTAATCATCCATTTATCTGACCTACCATCTCTATTATTATAACATATATCATTTCCCAAACACATATTTAATGTGTTTTATTAAAAGTATAATATTTGTACAAATATTATTATTATTTTTAATATTATTATTCTGGAGATGAGGGAACCAAGATCGAGGTAATATGATTAAAAATAATATGGAAAAACTTATATTGAAAACAAAGCGGTTATTACACAAAACACGATTTTGACAGGGAATTATTAATATATGAGTAATGAAAGTTCCTAATTAAAGGAAATATGGATGATATATGTGGTTATGGTTATTTAATATATTTATAATAAAAATATTCTTATTATATTTATGGTCAAATGTGTTTGAATAAATTACAGACATAAGGTAATGGATTTCAAGTCTCTCTTTTATTTTTGGGAGACATATGAAAATTCATAAATATTTTACTGATTTTATATATATAATGAACCCTAATTAATATTATGGTTATTATACATAAATGTTTTTAAATTTAAATATCTATTTTATGATCACCCATTCTTGGGATTTACGGTTTAAAATTTTCATACTCAATAGTGGATTTTCATCACAATTTTCCATCATTGATAAATATGATTATGTTTTGAACCTATAATATTATAAAGAGATTATATAAAACCCGTATATAAAGTAATATAATGAATTTATTTATACTAGTGTTATTTTATGTTTAATTTAATTATATTCCTTCATGGGTATTACATTCAACTTAACCAAAGTGTTAACGATTTTATGTTACAATTATATCATTTATCCTGATTGTTTATAATTATTATTCCAAATATATAATCCTATAATAAATATTTAAAGAAAATCATAAATTTTCTACTCTTTTAATTTAATTATAGTATATGTTGCTCCTTAATTTTCTTATATTTATTCACTAAAGAGTTAAAAATATTATTTTTTTGAAAAAGCATCCTTTCGGTTCAAAAACTTTTTTCTACATAAACTATGTTATCATAAAATGTTTGATAAAATATTTTTAAAATTATTCAAATAGATTGTTAAAGAAATTGTTTAACCATGTTTAGTTTTTTAGAAAATATCATGAATATAATATTCATGTATCATTCATAAAAAATCAAATTTTTTTGTTATAAGAAAGTTCAAAAGAATCGTCGTTTTTAACAAGAATATAATGAACATTACTTATTAATGTCATGACTGCTCAAATATTTCAAAATTCCATAAAAAAATATCATTTTTATTTTCAATCGAAGGTGTTTAACAAATATTTTAATCTTTTTAAAAGGATGAGATATTTTATAAAAAATATTTCCCTTAGGAAATACTTCTATTGATCATTCAACAGAATTCCACATAAATGATGATATACTTTGATAGAAATTATTATTTTTAACACATATGAAATATAGATTCCATTTTTTTATATGAATGGTTCATTATGAAATAAAATTACAAGACAATTTTCTCTTGAATTCGATATATAATGATAGAATTCCTATTAAACCCACTACTATTCCATGGGTTTCGATATGAAAAAATTGTGAAAATCCTTGTGTTTTCAATATATATTGTTATTATGAAATGTTTATGAATCCCACTTTTTTATGGTTTCTAATATAATGATTGTTTTCTAATCAATTAGAACACATGTGTATGATTTTCAATATGTGATATGGGGGAATATTGTCTCTATTTAATGAATTATGTAATGGTTAATGTTATATAATATCAAAGGGTACATGGGAGGTTACTCTATTCCCGGAACAAGAGGGTACATAGGAGGATATCCTAATACAAAAACTAGTGGGTTCTTGAGAGATTATCTTTTGAACATAACAAGAGTTTTAATGGAAGTTTATCCCAAGATTGAAACAAGAGAGTACATGGGACGTTATCCCAATTCTGAAGGAAGAGGTCACATTGTATAACATATTATTTTCAATGACTTGGTAAATAGCATTGAAAAAATATTATATATTATTATGTGTAAGATACAATTCTATGTCTTATGAAAAGTTTGTTATCTCTTGGATTATGTTATTTAATTTCATTATTATTTATGACTGATGAACTAACAATAGATATTGCATGAATAGATATTATTATCTTACATTTAAAGGGAATACGTTTAATATTTAATTATCATTTTCTCAAACCCTAATTCTCAGGTGTTTTTTCAATATCCCTTGTTTACCATTAGAAAGATTTTAAGTTCACCCATTCAAGTGTTTCCTTTTCCTAGGTTATGAATAAAGGTATTAAGTAAGAGTAAATATTTGGATGTTCATTATTGGATACATTTAAGAGATTCTGTGAATTAAAAATATTGTCTTACAATATTCCAATGGCACAAAAAAATTTCACTCCTCGTGTTCATGTTTGTAACACTCTAAAATTTTGTGAAGATATTATTTTTTAAAATAAATTTAATATTTTACATATTTTATTTTAAATTAAATATTTTTTATCTTTCAATAATAAAACAGTATTTTAGGATTTCATTACATGAAACATCGAGCAAGCTTGCATGACACATACCATGATATTTAAATGAAACATATCATAATATTAAAATATTATAATATACTATTATAATTATCTATGAGACATTAGAATAGAGGATAAGAAAATGTTTTACTAAATATTTGAAATATATATTTATACATGTATATATATTTAATTTTTTAGTGACCAATTAATTAGAAATGAAAAAAACATATGAAAATATATGAATTTATTTTCAGAAAAAACTATATTTTTGCTCAAGATGCATTTTTTCTCAACAAAAAAATGAATAAATTATGGTGACAGAAGAATATTAATTTTATTTATTATTTTCTCAACAAAAATTGAAGCATTAATCTTTTTTTTCTATACCAAAAATTAGATTATATCTAATTTTACTCTTATAATGGAATTTTATAACAAATCATTTTTTCTCCTATAGAAAAATTATATTAAAATAATGATCTTAACCGATTATTATTTTTTGGGGAAAAACAAAATTTTTTGAAATTTTATTTTCATGATTATCATATAGTGAATTTTTGGTTCGTTTTAGAAAATTTTCTTATTAGATGAATTTGGAAAAATAATTTATTTTATTTTTAATATTTATTTTCATTTAAATTAATTATAAATTGACATTGTATTTGAAATTTATTTTAAATTTATTTTTAAAAAATAATAAATCATGTAATAAAATTTATATAATTTTAATAAATTTCATGTTGAATTAGGATATAGAAATTTTCTTGATCTTTCAAAAAATTTCCGTTTAGAAAACACAAATCAATTCATCTACATGATTAATTTAAAATAAAAATTTGACGCATCTTCGAATACAATTTTTGAATGGTTTAAATTTTTTTAAGGATGATAATTTATATTAATAGTGAATTTTAGCATAATTTTTGACCAAAAGGAATACTGAAAGTAGAAAAATTCGGTTATTGTAGTAAAGTTAAAATGGCTTTACCAGGGGTTAAACGAAAATGATAATGGTTAAAATAAACTATACACATATATAAAAATAATTTTATGTCTTATATATACCATTAGACCATGGTGGTTATATAATGGATAACTTTTATCCCTTGTTAATTTTAAAAATTTTGTTTTCAAAAATACCACATGTTTTTTCTCCCCTACATATAAAAGGACACCCATATCATCTACAATTCAAACCCTAAAACCCTTTTGGTTTAAAAATTCCCTACCAAAATCACTTCCAAGATTATCTTCTATAATCCTTGAAGTGGTATATTGGATAGTACTGTATTATAAGATAGATTATAGTGAAAACATAGTGAGTATACCTGAATAAGTGGGAACATCATTCAACCAGCGTCTTTGATTAATTTCTTCATCAACCCCATTAAATTAAAATTTTATCATTGTTATATTAAAACATTATTATCTAAATTATAAATAGATATTTTTATGTTATGTTCATTATCTAAGACCATATCCAATTATGCAAAATAGGTTTCAAAATAATCATTCATGTGTACGGTAGACTACCACCCAATGAATTGATATCATTCATTTTTCCATTAAAACAAATATCAGTTTTTATTAGTGATGTATTTATTTTTTATATATGATATTTATTATTTTTTATTATTATGAAAATGTTATATCACGTATTCATTAATTCCTTCCATTTGGTGGTAATATGATAAACTTTTATCATGTGTGTGGCGGACTACCGACTCATGAAGCGATTTTACTCATCAATGATTTACATGGAATGTATTAAGGAATGGTATGATAATTTTTTTTATATTTCATATAACCATGAATCTTTAATTATAATATATATGATTTAATTTTCATTATTTCAATCAAATATGATAATAGATTTGACGTTTATTCCCACCTCTGGCATTCTCCATGAACAATGTATTTCATTTTCAATAAAAACAATTTATGGATTACTATAAATACATATATAGTGAATATATATAATATTCATATCATGGTAATCATTAGATATATTATTGATATTTTTTCCATTTTAATAGGACCATCAATGTAACAAAAGAAAACATATATGAATATAGTAATAAATGGACATAAGAAAATTATATATGTAATGATATATATGAATTGGTTTTTCAATAAGTTTTTAATACAAATATATTATTAAAAATGAGGTTTGAATGAGTATGATGGACTTCCTTAGTTTTGGTAAGGGATTTAAATATCACATTTTACTTCTAGTAGACACATGCCTTGTTCACCACTTACTTATTTTGTGTGGTATTTATATAACTGATGGATTTTTTATTATTATATTAAAAATCATTGGGATTAGAAAATCCATTTTGTATCTCTCATTCATTGGTATTAGGTTTAAAAACATTCTATGTTGGTAATAGATTTTTGCATCATTTTTCATTCAATGAGACAATAGTTATTGCATACAAATATCATCTTTTTATTGGTGTCCAAACATCCCCAATGGCATGTAATATTATTCATTTGTTTATTTTCCTGGAATTTTAATTTTCATTAAATTTTCATCATTAATCTGGATTATAATTTATTGTTTCCAAAGTGTTAAATATTATATGTCAGTATCTCAATGTTTATCGAGATTGATTATGATTGTGTATCCAATAATGAAATATTTTGATACATTTTTCAATAAACTCATGGATTTTCATCAAATTGGGGTTTTAATGTTGTTTTCTAGTAATTGTACCTTTTTCTACTTTTTAGTAAAGACAATTGTGAATTATTTTTTATAAATTTTGACCTTATTAATCTTTTCAATCGGTATTTTATTTTCATCCAAAGCTATGGTTTCTAAAAAAATTAAAAATGATTTATTACTTTCATTTGTTTTTTATAAAATTATTTTTTATCCATTTTGTGACCCTAAAAAATAAAATCCATTCATTTTTAATAACAATTACCTATTAGATTTTAATAAAATTTATAAAATAATTTTTTTCTTAACATAAAATACATACATAGTAATTCTTATTGACATGACCTCTCAATGATATAAATTCTATCATAAAATATTTTAATGTTCTTTTCAATGAATGTGGTTTCCTTAATATTTCAGAAATTTATTATTTTTGAAATAAGTGATTTCAAAAATAAATTATTTAGAAAATTTTATATGAATTTAAAATATTATTCTCAACGTGGAAATGAAATTTTATTCAATAAATGTTTTAAATATCCAATGAAAATAAATTCCCATCTAATATTTCATATATTGATGTTACATATTCCTTGCTTAGGTTATTATCTAGGTTCAATATTCTTATTATTTCTGTAAATGATTTATGTTTATAATAAGAAGTTTATTATGTTACTTGTTACTCATCCCTTGGTAATAATATAAAGAAATACATATGAAGCACACTTATGTTAATGGGTTATAATATTATTAAATGATTATGAATCCTATCACATTTCCATAGGTTGTATTAAAATGATATATTTATGATTCAAATATCATTTCAATAAATATGATATGGTTAATGTTTTTATCTTGCTATACACATATGTATTATTTCATTATATAACAACTGAGACCTATACATACCTCAAATACATTGGGTAAACCATTATATATCATTACTAAAACAATGGGAAACTAGTAGATAGTATTGATCAACTATCAAAAATAGGAGATTCCCAATCAACTCTATGAAACAGGGCTATATTGATCAACTCTGAAAAATAGGTGTGTCCTGATCCACAATGGGAAATTTGTGTGCCATGATCCACAATAAGAATCATGTAATAAATCCTTTTAATAAATTTTAATAGTATTGGTAGTCCGAATTCATGTGAGAAATAATTTTCTATATATACAATGGTTCCATAGTTTATTGATAGGAGCTTATGGTTTATGACTGATTTATGAAGATATATCACCTTTATGGTCCATGTTTTTTAGAAATGATAATGTATTATCATATGAATCTAATTTTTTATCGATGAAAGGATGGATAAGAAAATTTTAAGTTATGTCAATGATCACATACCCATATACTTATCTTTTCCATTCATATGATTAGATATTGATATCTCTTATATTAATATATATTGAGTATCTGATCTCACCAATTCTTAACTTTTTGTTCCCTATGTTATGAAGAAATATAATATTTAGGTTATTCCTTGGAATAAATATATGTGGGATGATATTTTTAGGGGAATGTTAAATTCAATAACTAGATTATAAGATTTTTGTTCTAGGAGTCTAATGAAAATATACTATTATAGTCCTCAAGTGTGTGTATGTATAATGTAATAAATATTAATATAATGATATGTAATATCCATGTTTCAGAATCATGGGTCACTATATATAGTAACATGTTATAGTATTAGTTATCCATTAGAATAAAGGATGAGAAATCCAAAGTGGTAGGCCTAATTATATGTTTAATGGATGTCTTATGGACCAGGCAATGTATATAAAAATGTATTAGAATTTTAAAAAATTAAAGAGGTAGTGGTTTTAAAGAAATTACATCTCAGTGTGTGTAATACAAGAGGATATTTAATTAAAATAGATATAACATGGGGTAATGATCCCAAAAATAACATATTCAGAGAGGATTGGTTTGGAATAGGTGCATGATAATAGGCCTTACTAAACACCTTGTTTAACACTCATTATGGATATTCTTTTGTAATTAAAAATACTTTACGAACCATCAGGAAGGATTTAAATAGACGGTGTCTATGAATGATGTATGATAAACTAATGGATTCATATATTGAAACTTTTGTGTCATGATGTATAGGTCCAATAAGTTATTTTTCCTTATTATATAATTCTCTACTATGATTACAATTTTAGACACTTGGCCTTCTAGTTTTATCCTATAGAGATAATCTAATGGGAAAATTTTAATTATAAATGTAATGAATTTTTTTTTGATTTTTATCTTGATCAAAAAAATAATATGGTAGATAGAATTATATATCATGTGTATATTCTAAAAAAACCACAATAAATTAATCATGATCAACTTCTAACTGAGAAAAGAAGGAAAAATTGTTCTATTGAGTCCATCATGATGTAACGTATATCTTATTTTAGTAGTAAAAATTAACTTTTAGTTTTGAAGAACTAAATTGGTACCACTAATGGATATTTTTCATTCAAGATTTTTAGTAACATTAAACATTCATTTTTTCGATTTTTCGTTTTGATGGGAATCAGATTAGTGATAGAATCTAATTTAGAGCATAATGGTACAAGAATAAATAGAATCTATGGAATTTATTAATTTTAGGTTGATATTTTTTTAGAAAGTACATACCTCGTATTCTATCAAAAAAATATAGATACATAATTCTTTGAAAAAAAATGATTGATGGGATTATTTATTCTTATGAGTAAAATTTACATGAATATAAATGTAAACTTATGGTTTAATCCTCATTCCTTTTAGTAGGTGTGTAGATGTTTTCTAATGGTAAATGAATGTATAAATGGAAATTTGATATTCCAAACTTTAAAAAGGTATTTTTTTGAAAAGGATGATTGAGTATCAATAAAACTGAAATGGTTTAGTTAAATTTTATTAATTTGTATGGAAAAAATGAGGAAATGATAATAAAAAAAAATTCATAAATAAAATAGATAGGATTAATAAATTTGGGAAGTCTTGTAATAGTTTCTAGGAATTTCAAAATATGATTAGTTGTCTGGTCAATTAAATTAAGGATAATAAGATGATAACTAATTCACCACCCATACTCTATTGTTTCAATTGCATCAAGTTTGGGAATTATGAAAATCAATTCCCCAATCCAAGGTCTATTTTTTATATTAATCCAAAACTACCTATAAAGGAAAAGGATAAATAGAAAAATTATAAAATCACAATAGAAAAGGTTAATCATGATACTTAGTTAATTTTGATCCTCAACCATTTCGTTGGGAATTTCATGAATGATTTTATATGAATGAACACTATAATTATCTTATTTTTTGTGAAATTTCATGTGAATATCTCCATCTACAAGGATTCTATAATAATATTTGATTTTATATTGACACATGGGTAATTCCAAGAATCCAATAAAAATGTTTTTCAATAGGATAAGTGATTTTATATGGAATAAAGGGTTGAATAACAATGGTATGTGTTTATTTTTCCATGTAATATTAAAATAATAATTAGTGACACCACCATTGGTTTATGAGGTTATGATTTCTCATAATTTCAAAATGATTAACACCACTTTCATGGATTAAAGAAATATGAATTTATCAAGATTAATGATATATTATGATACATATAGTAACATTATTTTTTTTAGCTGATTTAGTGAGAATGTTACTTATTAATGAATGCTTATAATGTTTATTGACATATATATAATTCTATTGGAAAACAATTGGTATTACCTTATCATTTTTGATGAGGTAATTATAGGTTGTATTCGAACAATTTACAATGTCAACACACATCATCACTATCATAGAAGAGTTATATTGGTATATGATTTAGAGAATACTTATTAATGAAGTGATAAATTATGGATTACTTGAATCAGTTGTATCTGATTAGGATCTGATGCTTAGCTGAATGTTTTAGAAAAATCCCTAGGCATCTCTTTGGGTAGATTTTAGTTTTATCACACCATGAAGAATTAAAACACAAGAGGATATTATAATATAATTTTCAATTTATTTTATAAAAGGTTATGATCATATATTCTTTAATTTAGTTTCCTCACTAGAATAGTTTTTAATATAGCATATATATGTCTCCATATAAATCTGTTTATACGCACTTGAATGAAGTTACAGGAAGATAA
Source organism: Viscum album (assembly GCA_963277665.1). Taxonomy (NCBI): domain Eukaryota; kingdom Viridiplantae; phylum Streptophyta; class Magnoliopsida; order Santalales; family Viscaceae; genus Viscum; species Viscum album. Next base: position 1,838,223,402 of record OY728125.1, read on the forward strand.
ACATTGGAACCATACCAATATGATATTATAGTAGTAAAAGGTATATCAATTTAGAAATATGTATGTACTATATAAATTTGGAACATATTTTATAATGATAATCATCAGTGGAATTTAGAATATAATGTTAGTTATATGACTATTCTAGGAATTTTTAAATGGAATAAAGATGGAAAAAGTAATTTCTATATGTATCAGTCCCATGAAAATACTTGATCATATCAGGATGATAGATTATTATTAGGTACATACACTGAATGTTTTACAATTTCATGATTTTATTCATGTATCATGCCTGAATATGTATACACCTAGTCACTCACATGTTCCGAACTGAGAAGTCCAACTAGTTAATAACTAAATTTCATTTAAATAACTACGCATTTAGATTATCCAAAAAATAGCGAAAATTCCAAGAAACAATTCCACTCAACTAGTTAATTTATTTATGGGAAATAGACCATGTTATGGAAAAAACATGGTTGCTAAGGATGTATTATGTTATATATATTCTTGGTTGTTTTACCAAATTGAAAAATTTCAGGGTAATCTTCTTAGAGGGATAGATTTTAACACCCAGAGATTTTGGGACATTATTTTCTAAATAATTTTAATCTCTTAAATATTTTTTATAACATGAAATATACTTCTTATATTGTATTGAATACAACATTGAGTTTATCTTTCATTACATGAAACAGAATGATTATCTTACATTAAAAGAGAAATAATGTTTAAATGAAATGTGTCAACGTATTAAAATAATATTTTTTAATATAATATTTATCACCAAGCAGTTTGAGTATTGGGTATGAATAATAATAATTAAAATGTAATAATATATGTTCTATACTTTAATATATAATGAATTATTTGGTGACTAATTAATTAAAATTGAATTTAAAATCTATTTTCAAATATAGGAAACATTTTCGTAAAAACAATTTTTTTGCCCATAAACTCATTTTCCGCAATAAATTAAACAAATAACTTTTTATTATATGTTTTATTTAATTTTAAATATAATTTATTCAATAAAATTTTCAAAATTAGCATTCAATATTTTTCTTTAAATCCACATTAAAAAAGCACAATTTTTTATTAAAATAATATTTCTAAAAAAATAGTATTTTTGTTTTTGGTTCACTTATATTAAAAGAAATTTTTAAAAAATGTGAAAACATATTTCAAAATATAAAATTACTTTTTTATATGGATTATCAAAATTATCTTATTATTAATATTTTGGTTTTTTCTGAAACCTTTCATTTTTGGGCGATTAGTTAAAAATGGTGAATTTCAATTAAAAACTCTCTTTTCATTTAATCTAATTATAAAGATAGATTGTATTTATTTTTTTAAAAAAATTTAATTAGGAAAAATATTTATACATTAATCCAATTTTTTCATTTGAATAAATTTAATATTTAAATTACCATATGAAATCATTGTATTCTTTTGAAGACTTTTCCTTTATAACACAACTTTTTCATTGTGTTCATTGGATTAATTTTAAAATAACATTTCTCACCTATTTGAATGGAATTGTGAATAATTTATTCATTATTTAGAATCATATTAATTTATATTATCAAATAAGTTTAACATACCTTTTTACATAAAGGATTAGTGAATGTAGAAAGAATTCATCAACATAGTTGATGTAAACTTGGGTATGCGGGTGAGTCAAACAAAAAATAAGGGTAAAAATAGACTATAAAAATTAATAAAAATTATTGGCTAGAAATATATGGACCTTAAACTTAAAAGGTGAGTTTTTTTCTTTTTATAATTTTTTTGACATATAACAAACTTAAGAGATCTAAATTATCTTGAAAAGTACTAAGTGGATCATATTCCACAATTCTAAAATGCCACCACATCTAATACTTTATCAATAATATAAACCCCCTTTGGATATCATAATAAAAACCCTAATCAATTAAAAAAATTTATCCCCTCATCTTATAATTCTATGTTTTTATAGAAATCCATTATATAAAGTATTTTAGTGAAAATCTGAAGAGGCTTCCTGAAGAAAAGGTAACATTCCTCAACAAGTGTTTTTAATTTATTTTTCATCCACACCTTTAATTATTATTATACCATTTTAATATAATAACCATCATATATAAAATATAATTATATGTTTTTATATTAAGTTATTTGTCTACAAAAACCTAAACTTCTATCAAATGGGTAATGAAATCATTGATCGTGTGTACGACACACTACCACCTCATGAATTGTTGTTGTTCATTTTCGCATTATAACATCCTGTTGTAGGAGTTAATGATGGATATATTTTTAATATATATTACATTCATGATTTTATTATGATTTTATAATCTTTACTTAATACACAACATCAAACATTCTAGTTTTTGGGAATATGATAATGTCACTAATGTGTACAGTAGAATACCTCCTTGCGATGTGTTTTTGTCATAACCAATCCCTCGAGGCCCGTGTCATAACTACCCAAAGCCCGCCTTCCAAAGGCTGGGGGTTGGAGACTATCCCTGAAAGTCATATTCCCTAAAATGGGGATGGTTTTACCTTTAAACCTATACAAAAACACCATCTGATAACAAAATAAGAAGCAACTATGAATTAAACTGTTGTAGTAAAAAAGGAGTACAAAAAGTAAAAGGGGTCGGAATACATGCCCAACAGAAAGTATGAGTACAAATAAAAGTACAAATAAAACTGAATGGAACAATACCACTGAAAAAGGGAAAATAACTACGAAGTCATCCTCTGAGGATCCTACCTGAAGGGTACGTATAGATCGCCTCCTGATCACTCCATGTCTACATGTCTCCTCCGCGTACAACCTAGTACTGGCTCCTCATACCTCTGCCCAACTGCTCTTCATCTGCACAAGACCCAAAAAGGATTGGGTGAAGCCCATGTAGGGGTGTGTATAACGATACGCAGTAGGGACCCTAACACCCCTGAAGGTATCTCAGAAATCCACAAGGAAAACCAGAAGACAAGATCTCAATCATAAAGCACAAGTTAATAGATTCAGCTCAATTAGAGTCTCAACTCAAACTAGGTATGCAACTCAGAGAAACAAGATTATGATGTTGACCCACACATCATAGATATGAATACAGATAGCCAGCTCTCGATTCTCTAGGACTAGGAAAAAGTAAAATTCCCAGTCACAACATCAAACATCTCGGATGTTGGAGAACTCTTCCTCTATCGAGTACAGCAGGCCTGTCACATCACACAGAGGTTCTTACCACTCACCTTGAACTGCAGAGGTACTCCTCCCCATCGCGTACCATGGGTCTATCGAGTCACACAGTGCTGCTCCCCCACTGTGACCTACTGAGGTACTCCTCCCTATCATCTTCCATGGCTGCTCCCCACAGTGGAATTGTGAGGTACTCCTCCCCATCGTGTATTGTGTCCATTAAGTTACTCCAAGTCAAAAAAATCTGCAGTCTTCAGGTCTCAACTAGTCATAGGGTTCTGTATATAGCATGCTTGGCAGAACCACTCCCCAATCCATCAGTTGAATTTTAACCAGCACAAAGTCTATAAAATAAGTAACTTGATGATACATCATTCCAAAAGGGTTCCAACACAATAGATGATGTGACTACTACAAATCAGGTTTACGTGTTTTTGACATTTCAGTGTCGAGGGACCGGTTGGATTCGAGTGTGATCCAACCCATCAGTAATCCATGTTCCCCCAAAACTCTCATGTATTATGTCAAAAGGAATGTATCACTCCATCTATCCCAACACCACACACGGTTTGTCAAACAGACATTTGCTTCTCGAGATATGTCCGCTTATGTGTTCCTGGCCATCATTAGGACCAGGTCCGGTCCAACCCGGTCAGACCAAACCATCCCAACCTTGTTTCGGCGAGGACGAAGACTAGCCAGGCCCGAAGAAATGGGAGGAATGAAAGGGTGGCCCGACCCATATAGGGTGGGGCCCCTAATGGGGTGGCCCAAACAGCGGTGGGGCACTGTCCGCCTAGAAAAATAGCAGCCTGACCCGTAGTGGGGCATGGCCTGACCAAATGGGCAGGCGGCCCGCTAGAGGTCGGTCAGATCGAAATTGGTGTGGCCTGAAGTGCTTTCGACATGCGTCTCTGGTGTGCCGCTCCCCTGAGATCACAAAAAAAACAGTGGTCATTCAGCATTTAATGTGGCGGCGCCACATTGGCACTGACAGGTCACCGTGAAACCCACCAGATACATGGGTTTCGCCTCCTCTTCTACGGCTTCAGCCACAACCTCCTACTCACCAGTGAAGCGCGATGGTTCACCGCACTTCCTTTCCACGGATGGAAGACTATTCAGTCACCTTTTCTGTTTTCCATTGCTGACGAGCTGCAACCCCTTTGCACACCGACAACGCATGATGGCACGCCACACCTCATCTAATATTGGTTTGTGTTGGATGATTCGATGTATGCCATGGATTCATCTCCATACCTCCTCTAGTAGCGTGCATTTGTGGGACACCTCATTTGTATCTGGTTGGTGTCGCCGTGTCGGTAGTCTTCCATGGATATCTCAAGGGTAGTAAAGTTGTGGAGGGTTTTGGTTGTGTTTGTTAGGCCCTCGCCCTCCATGTTAGCTTGTGATCTAAGGGATGATAAAATTGTTTTAACAATTTCTTTTATTATACACAAATCAAATCCTCAAAAGGATTCCCCATAATAACCTCAACCAAATTGAAGGATTTTTGGATCAACCCGTTAGTCGGTTGAGCCATGTTCTTCATTTAATTTTAATGAATGAGGAAGAAAGAATCATTTCAGGAAATGAAAATAGATAAACCCTCTACCTCAAAAACCCATAAGAGAGAATATAAGCTTAATGGTGGATCATGTTCATCATTCCCACAATAGGTTCCCAACTATGACACCCATACGCCGTCCTTCGGTTTGTGGTTCTTTGTCATCTTTCACCTCTTATTGGGTTTGAGTCTATCTTCTATGGGTATGGCATCACAGTTCTCCTTATACACTTCTTTTCTTGGTGAAGCTGTGCTGATACCCCTCCCCAAGCTCTATATATATATAAGAGGGGGAGGGTATGTAACAACGTTATAATTTAATTGGGATATTCAATTTGAAAGCTTCCTAATTCCCAAACGATGTCATTGCATTGGGTTGTCAGGTCAAGCCATTTATTGGCTTGAAACGTCACTGGCCCCACCCATTTACTTGTCCGTTAGAGGATATGAAATAAAATAACAAAATTATTTTGGTTCATTTATTTTAAAAAGTTACAAAATATAACTTTTTTAAAAGACCAACTATGGTCAAGGTAAAGCCTCTCTTATGTAAATCCAGATGCTGCAGATTCAATAGTACCCTCAGATTTTTAATCCAAGTAGAAGTTCAGAAGTTAGAAAATGCCGCTCATGTGTTTACTGTATGTAACTAAAAAAATTTCAATAAATTACTTTCATTCACCCTCGACCTGGGCAGGACGAGGTTAGGCTCTGCTAAAGGAGAACACGCCCCAATGAACCCAATGGTACTCTCATATTTTCAATCCAAGTTATCATTTAGATGTTATGGATTTTACAATAATATATTTTCCAAATAATTATTTTATTTACGGAAAAAAACTAGCATTCAGTAGTGGCACGTGCCAACCAATGTTTGTTTTGGACTATGGAAAGCATAACGTCATGTGTTTTGCGGTGGTCTTGTGTTTTTAATCTATGTTACCGTTCATGAGTTATTAGAATATTAAAAATAAAATAATTTTATTTAATAATTTTATTTTATGTTATTCCATTTTCTTGTTTTCTCAAAGGAGGACCACACTGACTAAACAAAAGTCATTCCTAGGGTAAACAAACAATCCTAAGTGCAACAGTGCCCTCATATTTCTGATTCGGGAAACCGTTTAAGTGTTATCCCACTTTTTCAAGAAAACTGCTTACACAAGCTAATTAAAGCCTAAAAAAATATTGAAGGATCATTCAGGGTACTCCGGGCCTTAGAATCATGCACTGTATAATTTTGTAGTCTCTAAATAATTCAATATAATTAAAAAAGTTATACAAAAAATCAGAGACATTACATTCTCCCCACCTTAGGGATTTTCGTCCCCGAAATCCAAAACATAGACTAAGGAAAGAAATGGGGGTACTGAGCTTGAATCTATGCCTCCCGCTCCCATGTGATCTCTTGGACATTCTCATTCTGCCAATGAATGTGCTCCAGATGTATCAACAGACCATGATGGACCAAATCCTGTCAATCCATAATCTCTACTGGAACCTATGTAAATTTCACCCCATCATCTAAGTATATGTCGCCATGGTTGATGACATGAGTTGGGTCGTGCATGTATCTTCACAGATAGGATATGTGGAAGATGTCTTGCACCTTCTCCAACTACGGTGGAAGTACCAAGTTGTATGCCACCTCACATATCCTCCGAAATATCATTAATGGACCTATAAACCTCAGTGATAACTTTTTTCCCATACCAATTCCCTGTAGTCCATGTCGAGGAGAGACTTGTAAGAAAACCCGGTCCCCTTCCTAGAACCCCATAGGTCTCTGACTGACATCAGCATATAACTTCTGTCTACTCTGTGCAGTTTTCATCCACTCCTGGATGGTCTGCACCTTCTCTATGGTGGCTAGTACCATCTCTAGACCCAAAAGTGCTAACTCCCCTGTGTCTATCTAGAAAAAGAGAAGACTTGTAAGGTCGATTCTATAGGGCCTTTAATGGTTCCATACTGATGGTGGAGTGATAACTATTTTTATAGGAGAACTACCACATGGTACAGTAATCCTCCCAACTATGATGAAAATCTAATACACAAGCACGTAGCATTTCCTACCATGTTTGAATGGTCCCCTCCATCTGACCATACATCTAATGATGAATAGTGGTGCTCAGACCCAGCTATGTTTCGAATGCCTCCTACAATCCTATCCACAATCGAGATGTGAATCATGAATCATGTTCAAAGAATATTGTCTATGTCACCCAATGGAGTCTCACAATCTCATGCACATTGAGGCGTCTCAAGCCCTATACTTATCCCTCCACTCTAATGGGTAGGAAGTGGGCCGACATCTTGAGTCGGCCAACGATCACCCAAATGGAATCATTTCCCTAGGATGTATGTGGAAGCCCTGTCACAACTTCCAGGGTGATCCCATCCCACTTCCACTCCAGATCCTCTAGTGTTTGTGCTAAGCCTGTTGGAACCTGATACCCAGCCATCAAATGATGAAAAGTGAGGCATCGTGAAACAAAATATGCCACTGACTGCTTCATCCCTCGCCACCAGTGATGATGCTAGTGGTCATGGTACATTTTCACCACACAAGGATGTACCAATAGAGTGGATGTATGTAACTCCCTCAAAATATCCCCCCATAGCTCCATTGGTACCATGGTATATCCTTTGAAGATAATGACGTGCTCCCCACATTCAGAAATTCCCTCAGGTGCCTACCCTAAGGATATATGAGATCATCGATCCTCATAGTCACTCTCCCTGAGCTGTGCCTCCCTGACTCGTGGAAGGAGTTGGGGAGTGATTTTCATAGACTATAGGTATGTTACTCCATCATTATCCAAGAAGGATATATGAAATGCTACTAGTTACTCGGATGCCTCCCTCTGCAACTGCAGACCAGACCTCCTGATGAGTGCGTTTGCAGCCATGTTCCCCTGCCCAGTGCTATAGAATTTATCAAGGTCATAGTCCTATATGATCTCTAGCTGTTGTTGATGTCTCAGGTTTAGGTCCTTAAGTGAGAAGATACACTTGATACTCTTTTGATCTGAGTAAATAGTAAACCATTAACCAATCATGTAGTGCAACCACATCTTCAGCATAAAGTCCACTACTGTTAACTCTAGGACATGGGTAACATAGTCCTACTCATGATGACTCCGATTTCGTGATATAGATGTGATCAATGCTCATTGCAACATCTAGACACACCCATTTCTGGTTCCTGATGCATCACAGTAGACTACATACCCAACTCCTTCTTCTTGTAGCCTCAATATGGGGGCACTCGTCAGTCTCTACCTCAGATCCTAGAAACTCTACTGGCGTCTCTCCATCCAAACAAAGGGATTCCCCATCTCTATCAACATACAAAAGAGTGCTGGAACTCTGGAAATGTCATGTACAAATCATTGTTAGTACCCAGCCAAGGCAGAAGTCCTTACCCCTTCCGGGAGGTAAACCTAGAAAACAAATTTTGAAAATATTTCCCCGCACTCTTGTTTGGAACTGAAAAATGAAAAATCAAACTACCATTGGTGTAAAGTGAGATGAATCAAGAGTGATCAGAAACACCCTCTTATGCTTGAGTTTATCCTATGTTGCTTGGGTTTCCGTCTTCGTCGACCAAGGAAAACCTTATCCCAATGTTGAAGATAAACCACACCATTTTTGCCTAATATAATCAATCTGAGTATGAACTATGGATTTCCAGTCCATTCCCAAACTAACATCGTAAGGCCTCTACATTTCCACCAATTGGTGTCAATCAAAACACTATCCTCAAGGGTTAGATCACACTGTCGGCATAAATATTATTATCGAGTCTCCTCCCAAATGTATCTCCATACGTGAGGGTCAAGTCAACGGTTTAACCAGAAACCCTTGGTCATGGAGAATATTCATGGAAGGAATGAATGATTGGTACTTATTTCAAATAAAATGGTATCTATTAGTAGAGAAAGATTGAACCTTGAATCATTCCTAGAGCCCATGGGTCACACTCCTTGACTGCAAGCAAGTACTCCATTCCCCTATCCTCGAACTCCCTGTGCTTTCTGTGGACCACATTGGGGTGGTGTGTGAATGATGTTAAAATGTATACAACCTCATGAGGCTCACATAACTCCACTTCCACATATACTTCCCTTAATATTCTTCTATCCCTATCACTTCCTCTTACCAAAAAATTTTACATGCCCTAGTCTTTGAGATTTGCATTAGTTTCCTTCTTTCCCACTGGGATGATTCTATGGTTGTATCCACTCAGCCGAAGAACATTCAACCAAAATGGTTCTCTTTAGCACCGAATAAAAAGTAGGAAGGCATAGAGTCACACTGCTATATCATATTTAACTTAAAAACACCTCGTTCGGTAGTCCGAGCCCTGGATCATTGATCGTATTGTATTCATTGAGTTCCATGAATAGTAGGTATGCCTCGATGAGTACTAATCTACCGACAAGTCATCTTGCTGAAGATATAGAAGCTCTAGGGAACCCTCATCCACATCCTCAAGAAATTCCTTAGATGCCTGTGAGTTGGGCTCACATCAGAAACTAAGGTTTACCTGATGGTAAAATAGGTGTATGGCACCAATCCGACTTGTGTCCTCTACCGGTACTGCCTGTTGTAACTACTGACCAACATGCAATGATATAACTGGAACACTACCCGAAGGTGCCATATCCAGAAACAGTCCACATACTGAAGCCTAATCACATTGAAGACCATTATAATTGTCACATAATAGAAAAGACCAGCAGTTAGGATCACCATTTACTCAACTGTTGTCCCAACTAGGCAGAAAACTCTATCCATACCCTTCAGCCAGTTCTTGGCTACCTGGGAATTGGTCTCTCCTCAAAACCCCACATGCCTCTGCCACTGGATCTCATGCAATGTGCTCAGTCATTGTGAACCATCTTTTAGTGCGGCTGGTGGTAACTACTGCCCAACAGGTGGTGGTGGTACAGGTACACCGCCCAAAGGTGCCAATATAGTAAGAGGGCAATGCACCGGAGCCTTGTCGCTCGATGGGCCATCATCATGTACTCTATTGGGAATCCTAGATAGCTTTCTACACGATGGAATCCTAATAAAAAAGCGGTGTTCCACAGTCATTAATTTATAACTGGTGAGCTGACTCCAAAGAAATCACAGGAAAACTCTTCAAACACACACACAATCATTGTTTCTGTGCACCGATTCGAAAATCCGAATTCAGGATCTTGGTGTACAGATATGTCGGCTGCTGCACCAACCCTGGATTCCCCAAACTAAAAACCACACTCATCAAACATATCACTATTTCCATATAGAAAAGATCAAATCCCTAGTTCTTCAGTAGAAATGAACTCCTCTTATACCACTTTGTCTCAACATGTACCACATGGCCCATGTCGTGACTACCCCAAGCCCACCATCCATAGCCCAGGGCCTGGCGACTAGCATCAAAAGGAGTATTCCCTAAAATGGATATGGGATAGCTTTTAAACCTATATAAACACACGGTCTAAGGACACAACATGAAGAAATTGTGAATTAAACTAATGTTTTAAAAAAAGGAGTACTGAAAGTTAAATGGGCCGGAATACAAGCCCATCAAAAATTATGGGTATAACAAAAAGTAAAAATACTACTAAATGGAAAAATACCACTAAAAAAGAGAAAATAGCTAATGGGTTTCCCTTCGAGGTTCCTACCTGAGGGGTAGGTACATATCTCTTCCTCAACACTCAATGTTTGTTGCCTCCTCCGGGCACTGCCTAGTCCTGGATCCCTCAAACCTCATCCCAGTTACTCATAGTCTGCACAAGACCCAACAAGTTATGGGAGAAGCCCATATATGGGTGAGTATAATGATACTCAGTAGGACCCTTGAGACCCTCGATGGTCTGTCATAATTACCCAAGGAAAACTAAAAGGCATGATCTCAATCACAAATCACCCAGAAAAATAAACAACTCATTTAGAGTCTCAGCTCAAACTGAGTATGCAACTGAGAAAATCATGATTTTGATGCTCACCCACACATGATCACTATGAATTCTGATATCCATCTATAGATTCTGTAGGCCTATAAACTAGTAAATTTCCCAGTCACAATGCCGAACACCTCGGTTGATGAAGAACCCCTCCTCTATCGAGTATAGTGGGCATGCCGCATCACACAGAGGAGCTTCCCACTAACCTAGAACTGCTGAATTACTCCTCCCCATTACGTATCATGGGTTTGTCAGGTCACACAGATCGGTTCCCCCACCATGGCCTAATGAGTTACTCTTCCCCATCATGTACCCTGGCTACTCCCCACTGTGGCCAGTTGAGGCACTCCACCCTAACGCGTACAGTGGCTGTCGAGTCACTCCGAGCTAAAAAGTTAGCAGCCGTCAGGTTTTAGCCAGTTGCAGGGTTCTGTACGCAACGTTCTTAGGAGAACTGCACCACAAGCCATCGATAATGTTTCAACCATAAAAAAGTCTCAAAAAAAGTAATCGGGTGATTTGTCATGTCCAAAGGGTTCCATCGCAATAGATGGAAAGTCAAACGGACACTCGGTCTGTGCATTATTGGCATTTCATTGCCATGGTCCCAATTGGATTCAGGTGCGATCCAACCCATACATACTCCAAGATCCTCAAAAAATCTACTGGAGTAAGTCAAAATGACCTTCTCGCTCCAAGGATCCCAAATCCATAGATGGTTTATCAAACAGATTTTTGGATCATTAGAAAATGCCATTTATGTGTTTCTGGGCCCGGTTGGGATCAGGTCATGTCCGACCCGGTCTAGCCCACCTAGCTCTACCCGATCTGGGCTGGGCCACGGGGGACTCCGCATGCTGGGCCGAGGTCCGGCCTAGCCTGAAAAAAAAGGCCAGCACGCAGGGGTGTCGTGACATATGTAGGGTGGGGGACACAAAGTGGTGGCCCGGCCTGCGGTGAGGCGCAGCCCGACCTGCAAAGGGGAGGCCCAACCCACAGTGGGGTCCTGACCGGCCGGGAGTGGGCCGGCTAGTTGGGTGGCATCCCACTGGGCAGGCAGCCCGACCCATTGGCGGCGGCCCACCAGAGGCAACACACTAGAGGGCGGTCAGGCCGCAAAGGGAGCGACCTGCGGTGCTTCCGCCAGCTGGATTAGGGGAGCCGCTCCCCCGAGATTCTAAACGGCCAATGGTCGTTGGGCTTTTAAAGCGGCAGTGCCATGTGGGTGCCGCCCAGTCACCGCAGAACCCACCAGAGGCATGGGTTCCTCCTCCTTGACCGCGGTCTCCTGCTCACCGGTAGCACGCGACAGCGTCCCACGCATCCCATCAGGTTCCAGCCGATGACCCGACCACCTTCTCCATCTGTCGTGGCTGACGAACCGCCTCCCATTTGCACACTGATGGAATGTGATGGTGCACCACACCACCTCTGTGGTCGGCCGATGTCGGCCGCTCCGATTTCCGACGTGGCTTCGTGTCACGACCTCCTCTAGAGGTAGGCATTGGCGCGTCACCTCTTTCATATTTGGTTTGTGTCGCTGCTTCGGAAGTTTTCCACAGAGATGCAAGGCTAACAAAGCTGTGGAAGGTTTGAGCTGAGTTCGATTGGCCCACACCCTCCATGTTAGCTCATAATCAAAGGGAGGATAAAATGGGTTCAAAAATTTCTTATATTAAACACCAAAAAAAACCCGCAAGGATACCCCATAACAACCTCCCGCAAAACAAATGATTCACAGATCAACCCGTTAGTCGATTGTTCCGCATTCTACATATAATTTTAAGGAATGGGGAAGAGGGAATCATTTAAGTAAATGTAAATGAATAAACCCCCTTCCTTAAAAATGCATTGGAAAGCATATGTGCTTTATGGTGGATCGTGTTCTTCGTTCCCGCAACCGGTTCCCAACAACGCCACTCGTACATCATCTTTAGATTCGTGATTTGGTTCCATCTATCAACTCTTGCTTGGTTCGGCTCCATCCTCTAAGGGTTTAGTGTCATGGTATTCCTTCAGCACTTTGTGGTTTGTTGAAACTGGGCTGATACCTCTCCATAAACTCTATGTGTATAAGAGAGGGGGAGGGAAAGTAACGACGTTAGAATATAATGAGGATCGTCAATTAGGAATCTTTTAAATTCCTCAATGATGTTGTTACTTAGGGTTGGTAGGTCAAGCCATTAATTGGCTTGACATGTCACTGGCCTCACACCTTTACTTGTCCGTTAGAGGATATGTAATAAAATAATAAAATAATATTATTTCATTTCTTTTAAAAACTCACAAAACATAACTTTTTCTACGGACCAACTATTGTCAATGTTAAACCTCTTTTAAGATAATCCCAATGCTATGGATTTAACAGTGCCCTCAGGTTTTTAATCTGAGCAACACATTAGAAGTTAGAAAATGCCACTCGTGCATTTACAGAACGTACCCGAAAAAAATTTTAATAAATTTTTAGCGTTCACACTCGACCTACGATGGTTGAGGTTATCCTCCACTGAAGGAGTAAGAACCCAATGATACTCATGGATATTCTATTCGAGTTGCTGTTTAAAAGATATATATTTTATAGTAAAATAATTTCCACTCAATTATTTTATTTACGACCAAAAACTAACTTTCAATGGCGGCTCGTGCCGAACAATGTTAGTATTTTCCTAAGGAAAGCATACCCTCCTGATTTCAGTGGTGGTATCAGAATTTTAATCAAATTTACCCTTAGTGAGTTATAATCATTTTCAAAATAAAAAAATTATTTAATTATTTAATTTATAGTTATGACATTTTTTTGTTTTCTCACAGGAGGCCCACACTGAGTAAATTTAAGTTGTTCCAAGGTTAAACCCACCATCTAGAGCGTAATGGTGCTCTCAGATTTCTGATCAGGGCAACCATTTATGATTTATTACACATTTTCAGGAAAACTATTCACACACTAATTAATGCTTAACAAAACGTCGACGGATCAATCCATGCACTCTGGGCCTCAGAATCACATGCCGTTAGATTTTGCAGTCTCAAAATAATTCTATATAATTAAAAAATATACACATAAAATTTGGGATAATACAGTTTTGAATCACTCACATATATATTAATTGGGAAAACAAGTAATACATAAAAAATATATACATACTAAACAATTACTAATCATTAATTACTAATCAATAATTATTAATCAATAATCAATAATCAATAATTAATAATATATAATTTAGAATAAATATGACATAATATATAATATATAATATATAATATATAATATATAATATATAATATATAATATATATAATACATAATAGATAATAGATAATAGATAATAGATAATAGATAATAGATAATATATAATATATAATATATATTGTATATTGTATATTTCATAATATATAATTTATAATCGATAATATATAATATATAAAAAATAATATCTAATATATAACATATAATATATAAGTATTGTATAAATAATAAATTAATTAATAAGTAATTGAATATACGATAAATAAAAAACAAATCAACAGTAAATTAATAAATAAAGTAATAAAAAGAATTGATAAATGATAAATGATAAATAATAAATAACAAATAATAAATAATAAATAATAAATAATAAATAATAAATAGGAAATAATTAATAATAATTGACTAATAGTAAATTATAAATTATATATTTTAAATTATAAATTATAAATAGTAAATTAGAAATTATAAATAATTAATAATTAATAATTAATAATAACTAATAATTAATATGTAATTTATTAAATATTAATAAATATTCTTTATTGTTTAAATTATTAAATAATTAATAAATAATAAATTAATAATAATAAAATAAATTAATATTTAGTAAATTAAAAAAAATTAATAAATATTAAATATTAAATAATAAACACTAAATAAAAAATAACTAAATAAATAAATATATAAATAAATAAATGATAATTAATAAAAAATTAAAAATTACTAAATACTAATTATTAATATTAAGTAGTCGATATTTAATATTTAATAAATAATTAATTTTTAATTATTAAATAAATAATAAATAATAAATAAATCTTAAACAAATAAATAATAAATTATTAATTAACTGCTAATAAATTAATATTCTATCAATTTAAAATAATTTAATAAATAATAAAGAATAAAGAATAGGGAATAAAGAATAAATAATAAATAATAATGAATAATGAATAATGAATAAATAATAAATAATGAATCATAAATAAATAAATACTTAAATAATGAAATAGATAAATAAAAAATAAAAAATAAATAATTAATAATAAATAATAACTAGTGATTAATAATTTATTACTCATTATTATTAATTAATAATTTATTATTAAATATTAATTAATAAATAATTATTAACAGCTAATTTTTAACAGTCCATATTTAATATTTAATAAATAAATATTTAATTAATTAATTAATTAATTAATTAATTAATAATTAATAAATACATAATGAAGACCAATTAAATAAATAACAAACTAATAATTAATATTTAATTTGGATATAATAACTATATAATAAGTAAATAAATAATAAATATTAAATAAATAATAAATAATAGATAAAAGATACAAAAATAAATAAATAATTATTAATAAATAAATAAATAAATAAATATTAAATTAGTAAATAAGTATATATATATATATCATAAAATGTTAATAACTTTTGAAACCCCTAAAACATTGCAATGATCTTAGATTCCCTTTTGAGTGCCACAACCAATCAAATCGATGACCACAAAATGATCGTTCATATGATATGTGGTCTTGGGCAAATGGACACCTGTATCGAATGTTATAATGGTTTGAATATTTAGAAATCGGTGTTTGAAACTAAAACCTATGTTTCGATGGTTTTCCGGGCCTTTCGGGAAAAATTAAAAGGGAACAATACTAAAAGAGTTTTTACCAGACCTAAGCGGTGTAGAGCTCATCGTAGGCTTTGATTATATTTGTGGTAGAGCTCAATCAGACACCCAGATTTAATGATATTATTGTTTGAAGATTGAGAACAATTTTCGACTTTCTAATTTCGAATTTATATTGTTTTCTTTGATTATCACATGATTTAAATCTCTCATAGTTTTTTCTCATTCGATAAACATTGATTTGATTAGTCGTGAAGATGAAATGGACTCTCTGATTAGAAGATATGGGCATTTGAGGCCAAAGTCTGTTCTTCTACTTATTGAAGATTTGTTTTCAGTTTAAAAATATTATTAACTAATAATTGTAAATATTAATTAAGTTACACATGAAAAATAATAAAAGTTATAAATAATTAACTATATTCTTTTTGTAAATAATAAATAATAAATAATAAGTAAATATAGTTTTTTAAATTTAGTAAATTATTGCGGCGGTTTTTACCGCTGCAATTTCATTGTAGTTTTTTTAAAAAATCACCACTAAAAAATTGATTTTTTTATTTATAATATATTTAATAAAATGTAAAAAAAATATAAAAAAATTTGTGGCATTTTTTTGTTGTAGTTTTAAAAACAGCCGCTAAATTTTTGATCGAATAGCATTTAGCGGTGAATTTAAAAACTACCCCTAAAACACTATTTTCTAGTAGTGTATATATGTCATAAAATTTATTCATTAATGATAATATGTGTCATTTAATATTATTTCCCTCAATATAAAAAAATGGAAACATATATCATTTTTACTTATGAGCTACCATTTCCATAAAGAATGCATTTCATTTTCTACCACTAAATTTCATGTATTAGAATAAATAAACAATTACTGAATATATATGATGTTTATAAAAAGGTAATAATTATGGGGTTTATTGAAAAATACAAAAACGTAATATTACAAATAATATAACAAATAAAATCATATTTAAAAAAAAATATAGTTATTACCTTAGACGTACCATTAATATGAAATTGTTGATAAAATTGTAATAAAATGTAAAAAAATCATATGTGGTATAATATATCTCATAGTGGTACAATAATATATTTATAATAAACTTCTATTCATTTTCTTTTATTTCTGATGAGTGTGATAAAATGCACGCCTTATGTTTATATATTTATATCTATCTTTTTACATTTTCAGACACATTCCTTATTAACCACCAATTTATTTTATGTGGGGTTTACACTACCTAGGATTGATTTTTTTATTCCTTTAATTAGAAAAATTCAAATTTACATATAAATAATAGAATCTATATTTCGCGTGGTTTGTATTAAAATCATTTACAAGGTGGTTTTTTATTTTTTTCCTCATCCTTCTTTCTTTGAGACATATGTTATGGTATGAACCAATATTCATTAAATAGGTTAATATTAATCACCATTTACTTGTAGTATCATTAATATATTTACTCTTATGTTATTTTGTGTTTTATTTATTTTTACTCTTTCATGGGGGTTATGATTCAACGTTAACTATGTGGTAAATAATTTATATTATAATCTCATTGTTAATTCGAATAGTTTATAATTATAATTCTGACAATTTAATCTTTTGATCAATATATCATGAAAATGATGAATTTTATTCTCCTATGGATATTCATGATATTTAAATGTAATATTAACATTTTTCATCTATGTTAATTAAGATATTTGAGATAATGTTTTTAATAAAATACAACTTTAACTCACACTTATGTCAGAAATATGAATTCCTGTGAAAACATTTTTTTAAAAATAATTCCTAATATATCTTATTACTATATTATTATTTTTAATTATTTATATTATTTACTTCTAAAAAATCAACTTTTATGGAGTCTTATTTTTATTTTTAGAAATAATGATCAGTTAGATTTTACAGATGATGTAAAAAGAATCATTATACTTACCATGCATGATAAGCATAAAATTTCTTTCGATCATGAACAATAAGTTATTTAAAACATCCCAAAAAATATAATGTTATTTTAAAAGAAATTTTTTTCTCAAATTTTTTTAAATTTTTTAGATATTAAATAAATAGTCTCAATAGTAAATAATTTTGGAAAAGTTATATATTATTTTAAATTTCTGTTCCTTGTTTTAAGGTCATTTTCCGTAATAAATATTAGAAATGATATATAAAAATCATATTACATCCATGATTTCATGAATATATATTAGTTATTCATTAATGGTGGTATAATTGATGTTACCATTATTAATTTTTCACTAAATGGTCTTTTTTATTGAGAAATTTTGTTTATAAAACGTGTTTCTCTTCCATGGGTTATACCCAAAATAAATGTCTGTGATTGAATCATCATTATCTGGTTATTTTATGATGAAATTATTATGAATACTATCTCTTTCGATAAGTCATGAAATAAATAATTTCTTATGATAGCTACTTCATTTCATAAGGTATGATTTGATGAATATTTGTTTTCTTGTAGAGAAAATATATATGATTTTATTAAGTGATTGTAGGGTTCAATATCTCCTCAAAATGAATTGGGGAAAGCATTATATCTCATGATAAATAAATGCGAAACACATTTTTGGTCTTGATACACTGTGGGAGTAGGTTTATCATCATCAACACTTGTAAATTGGTGCATCCTGAACCACTACAGGAAACCGGTGAGGCCTGATCCAAAATGGGAAATAGGAATATCTTGATCCATAATTGAAAATGGGTGTATAATAATCCACAATTGGAAATATGTGATAATTCTAGATCCTCTATACTAATGGTCTTTGTGGATAACCATGTTGAATGAAATGGTCTTCTATATTATTTAATGGATCGACAATTTTATGAGAAGATATTTTGGTTAATGAGTGATTTATGATTATTTATAACTCTTAAGGGATATTATTTAGTAAATGATGATCTTTTAATCCATTACATATATTTCTAATCTCTCTATGATTGTGCATCGACATCAGATGATCTTTTCATGATCACATAACCTTCTAGTTATATAATGTACATGTATAAATATATGATATAACTTCGAAGTATTGACGTTAGTTTTCTATTGACTGATTCCAATGGTATGTAAGAGTAATTTTAAGAATTTGTTTTATTAAAACCGATACAAATGTTTTTTTATTAGTGGGTTTCTCCCCAGTTTTAGTAAAGATTGATCCATTGTTTGATTTTATATTGTTTTATATCTT
The DNA here is from genome assembly GCA_963277665.1 of Viscum album. Classification (NCBI taxonomy): domain Eukaryota; kingdom Viridiplantae; phylum Streptophyta; class Magnoliopsida; order Santalales; family Viscaceae; genus Viscum; species Viscum album. The sequence continues at coordinate 1,838,242,283 of OY728125.1, forward strand.
TATTTTTCATTTTTACAGTCAAAAGTTATATTGATATTAGAGTTCTTAATTTTAAAATAAATTATAAAGAGAAAAAATTGAATTAGGGATCTATTTTTTCTGAATTTTGTATGTTTATTTATTCTAACGTTCAATCACTTATCATTTAATTTTGATTTTTATTTTCATCAATTATTATTTTACATATTTTTTTAACTGTGTTGGCACATAGATAATAGTCATCACATAGATTTAATAATCAATGTTCATGATATGTATTGGATTTTTTTGATTTTTGGTTATGAATTTTTATCTGACATTATGTATAAATGTATCAATAAAGGTTATTGATATGGATTAGAGTTGTGTTATTTTAGGTTTTTATGTTGGAATAACTCAATGATATACTTCATAGGACGGAGTAAATACACTTGAGAGGGGCGGGGTGCTTGAATCTGGTCTATCTAAATTATACCAAAAACCAATCGCATTATTTTTCATCTTTTCTACAACATTGGTCCATTGAATCTCTATGGATAGTTAAGACATAAATAGATTGATTTATCTTTTGCCCCATAATCTACAAACACATGTAATATAAAATCTCAATATAAAATATAAATTTATTATTTTTATATGCTTTAAACCATATTTGGAAAAACTACTCACAATGTTATTCAACTCCCATTAAGACATATATTCTTATCTATAATATATTAATTATTTATAATGGTTTTCCAAGGATTATCTTGACACTGAATTTTCTATAATTCAAAAGATATATTACCCTTGTAAACAAAGTACTACATCCCAAAACACCATTGTATTGGAATCCCATTGGTTCTCTCTCAAACTACTTCTTATTGAAGTTACTCCCTACTAATACGAAGGTTGTCACTACATCCAAATTATAGCCCCTATGTTTCACCACATTGTCTTTGAATGCTTGTAGATCATCAAGAAATAAAAATATTTAAATTGAACTCTTATATTCTAATCAGTTCCCAATTCTTATGAATCAATTTATTGAATTATTCCCTAATATCATTAGTAGTGATCCAAACCAATAGAACATAGATCAACATCCTCTTTAATTTCTTTATTTCATTATTTTTGAGTTCAAAACTCTAATCTCAATCACAAAAACTCTTTATTCTTCCTCAAAACTAATATATGTTTTTCTATAACATTTTCATTAAATAATTTGTGTATTAGAACAAGAAATGGATCCACACATACTTATTATTCCTCAAGATATTCTATTTTTCTCTCACCAAAAGGGGTTGTTAGATATAACAATTTAGTTGTGTATTTAATTTCATCTATCATAATTTTTGGAGTATTCAGATATATTTTACTTATAATATGAACATTTACTGTAATATATTATTTCATATTATTAATAATAAATAAATTTTCACCCTTTAAATTAATTCCATCATTAATAATTATTACACTTGAAACATCAAAATAATATAACAACTATGTAAAATGAACAACTAAATTTTAGAATACTGATATAATAATTAAATAATAATATCTTCATAACACATATATATAATATTAAAATAAAATGTTTACTATTTGTAAATGTGTTTCATATCGTATGTTTTCTATATGATTATCAATAGTTTTTATTAAAAGTGATTCTATTTACAATATGTCTATAAATATATATTTATATAAATGTTTATATGTTTTTATATATTAACAAATTATATTGTGATATTAGATATTGAATGCATCGTAATTGGATACATTTACAAAGAACCACTAGTGAATATGAAAATGGAGTTGGAAAATTATTGTAATTTTCAAAAAGACAACTTCAAAACATTGATTTGATTTGTTGTCCATATCTAAAGTGTTTAAATATGAGAATGTTGAAATCCAGATATATCAAGGATCATCTCATTTGTTATGGTTTTTGGACTAATTATACACATTGGATCTGGAATGGTAAAAGAACCCACAATTCAACCTCCAGTAATGATGAAAATATTCATAATGAGGTAGAGGTTCATATTGAAAAATTAATTATTGATTTAATTAATAAAACCATTAAAAAATTGAAATTATTAAATGATTTTATAAATGTTCTGAGAAACCATTATTCGTATGTTGTAGAAAATATATAGTTTTATCATCAGTTTTGAGATTAGTTAACATAAGGGAAAAAATGGGTGGAGTGATAAATGTTTCTCTATCTTACATGAGGTTTTAAAATAGCAACTTCCATAAGTCACAGTCTTCCAGATTCAATTTATGAGGTGAATAAAATATTATCCCCAATGGGATTAAGGTATAAAAATATTCAAGATCACCCCAATGATTATGTACTATATAATAAAGAAAATGAATATTTATAAAGTTGACATGTATGTGGGATATGACACTATAAGATAGATGGGATAGTCAACTAAGATTCATTCTTAAGTGATGTCATCTAACATCATGAAAAATCAATTTTTTACTTTCTAATGATATCAACCAATATTGTTTTGCATACAATCCTGATAATTCATTTGTGATTTAGTTTTATGTACCACGGTCAAAACCCCTACAAAATTAATTTGGTACCTTCCAATAATTCCTTGTTTGTAGTGTCTATTTCCAAATTCAATTGATGCAAAAAGGTTAATATAGAATTCAAATGAGTGTATCTCAAATTGTAACTTACATTAACAAACTGATTCACCTCATTAGAAATTTTTTGATAAAAAATATCATTATTTTAGAAGTGATGTTATAAATATCATAATGGGATTTTTAACTGATGAAATAAATCCATGTTAGATCTTTAGTATCAAACATAGTTCATGGCCTATTTTACTGATGGTTTAAAACTTTTCCCCACTTCTATGTGTGAATAAAAAATCTGTTATGATGAGATTGATTATTTCTGGCACAAAAAAACTGGGAAATTATATTGATGTGTATCTTCCACCCTTCATTTATGATTTGAAAATGCTATGGGAGGAAGGTGTTAATGTTTTCGATTTATACATGAAAGAGTATTTTCCTTTTCTTGATATAATAATTCTCACTATAAAGGAATTTTCTATATATGAAATCATATCTATATATAGTGATAAGGGACATAAATCATGTCCAATTTGTGATGAATATACTTCATATTATCAATTTCAGAATGGAAAAAAGATATTGTAAATGGGTCATCAATGCTTTTTGCAATTTGATCATCCTTATCGTAGATTTAAAAATAATTTAATGGATTACAAGAATACAACCTCTCCCCTAGAACAAATTTATCTAAAAAATATTATGACAGGGTAAAAGATATTTATTCGACATTTAGAAATAAAAAATGTTTTGGTCTTGAATGAACTGTCTAGAAGAAACAGTCTATTTTTTTCAAACTACCTTATTTGAGATTTTTAGAGATAAAACATAACATCGATGCTATTCATGTTGATAAAAACATATGTGATAGTTTTATTTGAACATTCTTAGACATAAACATAATGAAAAAAAGATGGATTTCATGCTATATTAGACGTGATATTATTGAGAATACCTTTAGAGTTATCTCCCACTGTGAAAGGAAACTGAATATATTTACCTCTGGCTTGTCACATATTATTCCCGATTGAAAAGATTAATTTCTTTTAGTTTCTTCAGGGTATTAAAGTACCCAATGGGTTTTCATGAAATGTGAATAATTTTGTGTCATTAAAGTATTGTAAATTTATATGTATAAAATCTCATGATTCCCAGGTGTTGATGCAATGACTTCTACTAGTAACACTGAGTTCTATATTGCTGACAACTGTCAAATATAATATCAGAAGGAAATGTAATTTCTTCAAATCCATTTGTAGCATTGTTATTATCGAAATTTGTTACATGTGTTGGATAAAAAATCAAATCTTATTCTTTTTCAACATGAAATGTATTCCCCGCACATTTTATGATATAATGGATCAACAACTAATTCATTTGGCGCATGATATAAGAATATGTTAGCCAGTTTATTTAAGGTAGATATATCCTTTTGAAAGAAATATAAATTTTTGAAGGGATATGTTAAATGTAAATATCGACCAGAGGGCTCAATAAATCAAAAATATGTAGCAGAAGAGGTGATTAAGTTCTATACTGATTATTTGTATGAGGTGGAGAAAATCGGTCTCCCTGTATCTCAATATATGATAGTTGATAGTGAAGGTAGAGGGGTTCTATGTTTATATTAAATATTCATTCTACGTGATAAATGTATGCAGGAACATTTATACATTTTTAAAAACACAGATGAGGATCAATCATATATATCATCACATATTTCTCAATTAATGTTGCAAGGTTATAATAGAAATGAAAATTTGTTGATGATTGGGAATAAGAGGACATTTGTTTCATGGTTTAAAGAGAAAGTCACCACTGATATATCTTCATTTGAAACATTGATGTTATTAGTAGAGGGACCATATCATAAGGTGATCACATTGTCTAGTTTTTATATCAATGGTTACACATTTTAAAAAAGAACCAGGATTATAAGAGTACCATTAAAAATAGTCTTATGATGGCTTTCATTGAAGTAGTGCATTTTTAATGTGCCAAAGATAAAAACCTAATTTATGCATCAACTCCATATTTTTTAGTCTTTTAAGAAATATGAGAAATTGATTATATTAATTTTAGAGTCACCATTTTTATGTTTCCTTGGGATGATAGTAATAGTGCTGTAAAACATGATGAATTTGGATTTAAACTAGTTGACTTGAAAAGATTTAATTACAATGAGGAACCATTTATCATGTAAACACATAGAAATCATGAATTTTATATCATTGATCCATTGAATGATCAATATAAAGTTATTTTTTATGAAGATAGACACCATTTTGGTGTTGAGGATGTGGCCGATTATGTTAGAGATTTACATATGCCTTATTAATGTATTGTGCAATTTCCAGAAGATTACCAAGTGTATTAGATAGAAATAGTTAATTAAGTACGTAATGATCATATGAACGCATGTATAAAAACACTAAATTAGTACCCAAATTTTTATGGTATTTTTTTATATTTTCTTCTTTTTTTTGGAACAAAAAAAATGCATGCCTATTGTTTACCTTGCTTATTTTTTATACCTTTTTTCTAAATATTATGTTTTCAAATGATATGAAAGTACACAAAATTTCATTACACTTTCTAGTAGAAATGTCAGATACAGATAGATATGAGCAGTTTCCTAGGTATATCTATTTTTATATATTATTAAATCTTTATAAATAAACTTATTTATTTAAATAAAACTTATAATTTACAAAAAAAATTACAGGACTACTGATGTGTCCTTTATAGTGGAGACATCTTTTACTTCTACTACAAAATCATTTTCTAAAGTTGGTAAATGTGGTATTAGACATTTACCAAAACTATCACTTTCTTATGATTATGGTACAGTACACATCCATTACGATCATTATAATAATGCAACTGGTTGAAATAATGTTCCATTTGATAGTTATATAGTGAGATAGAGCCATTGCAGGATTAATATTTTATATCCTTATTGGAATTCAATGGATAGGATGGTGATGAAATAGCTTTTCGAGGTCGTGATTGTAAAATATCATAGTTGATTTATTTTATCTCATTTTTTAATATTATATATTTTAAATGATATATTTAAATTATTCAATTACAGATGAAATTGAATTTTTTGGAAACAAATGAAATTAAGAAAAGGTATCTCTCTTTAGTGATAGTTTGATTGAAGGATTTTAAAACAAAACTAACAAAAAAATATTTTTTTGGAAGGGGAAGGTTTGAAATCCCCTGCTTCAAGTATCATTCTATAGATGATCATACATGGAAGTTATTTTTTGACAATTGTAACAAAGAAAAATTTCAGCTATGATAACTAATTTTTATTTTAATATTTAATATATATTTTTCTTATTACATATTATTTTATTTTTATATAACATGAACCAAAGAGATATCATCAAAAGATCTATTTGAAATATGTATACCCTCATACTTTATCACATGGAGGATATTTTTATTTTGAGCAAGAATGAATGAAAAAATGAATATTGTCTTATAGATGATGTTAAGAAAGTAACTGATAAAATTGTATGTAAATATTATTTATTTGTTGTCAATTTTTCTATTTTATAAATTATAAACTCTAATATAACTTTTTTATTTTTCATTTCTAGATGAAATTCATTAGTATGAGATGCATGGATCTTTTAACCTTGATGGTGCAATGGAAATCCTAGCCACTTCTTTGGGAAAGGAAGAACACCCTAGATGTGTTTGAGGAATTATGGTGAGGGTTAGTATTTGGATGATTTTGGTTAAGAGTATGAAATCAAGAGACCGAGAAATAGAATCATTTAAAGTAGAGCTAAAAGATACGATACACTCTATGGGTGATCAAATTCAAGCAGCACTGCAAAATGCTTTGTTAAAACACTTGGAATGACAGTGGCAGTCTGCGCATCCGTCCTTGGTATATTATTTACATGTCATCCATTTGTCTATTTTATAAATTATAAACACAAATATAAACTTTTTATTTTTCATCCTTCCCAGCCTGCTCACCCGGACTACCCTACCCCATCTGCCTACACTGCCTCATATGAGCATCCTTCCAAGGTATCTTATCTATTTGTCATTAATTTTTCTATTTCATAAATTATAAACACCAATATTACTTTTTCATTTTTAATACATCCTAGCATGCTCACACAGACTAACAAGACCCATATGCCTACCCTGCCTTGTATAAGTAGTCATTCGAGGTATATAAATTATTTTCCCTTAATTTTTATATTTTATAAATTGTAATCACTAATATACCTTTTTCATTTGTCATCCATCACAGTCTGATCATCTGGACTACACTGCCCCATCTGCCTACCATGCCTTGTATGAGTTTCCTTCCCATGTATATTATTTATTTGTCATCAATATTTATATTTTATAAATTATTTACTCTAATATAACTTTTTCATTTTCAGCCTTCCGAGCATGCTCACCCGGACTACCCATCCCATCTACTAAATTTAATTATCCACCACCTCACTTGAACCAAAATATATATTGTGTGTTGTTTGCTGCAGATCCTTCCATATATATTGTTGCATTAGGACTCATGAATTTTTTTGGTGGAATCTTTACATCACCATCCTATGTATATGGGTTAGGTTAGAGTATCAGTACTCGATACTGTAGGTCATAATTCTCTACTACCATTTTCTACCGAGGATATCACAAGAGTTTCTGATTTTTTGGGTAATTTCTTACTTTGGAAAATTGGTTGGCATCATTATATTTAATATGAGCTTTGTTTTATTTTAGTTTTGATTAAAAATTATTAAAAATTATTTATAGTTTTCCTAACATTTATCTTATATAGGATTATATAAAAACAAGAGAAACTACAAAAAAGAAATGAAATGTTCATGATCAATCAATTATAGATACTTAATATATTTTTTATGGGATACAAATATTATCTTAGGAATATTGTTTCAATGAATTATATATATATGAGTTTGGGATAATCACTGATATATGCGTAATAGAATATCTATTGTGATTACTCAAATTAGATATCATTCATCTAGTTAATTTTGAATAGCTCCTCCGTAATGTGGTGTAGTTGTTTTCCATATCAGAAAATTGACATTTAAATTTTCATTTCTTTAATAAAGGATGGATTTAAATTGAATAACTATATTTTATTTTTAAATTATGTATCTACACAATCTTATTCTAAAAAATCAATATACACACATTTATGGTTTTATTGATCCAAAATTCATTTCCATAGAAGTGCATCATGTGAATAATCCTAATTGAGTTGCATATATGTGTGAGAGATTATAACATTCAATGATTCAGTGCTGGTTTCTACCATTTATTTATAAGGAAGAACAGAAACAAAATTATGAACTAATGACCATTATAATATCATTAATTGTGAACATTTTTCATTGTAGGGGGAATTGGATGTTAGGTGTATTATGCCCAAGTGAATGCACCTTATATTGGTTTTTATCATTAGAAGGGAATTTGTATAAATTTTTTTCCACCTTATTAGAAAGGTTTTTTTTTGTTTTTTATAATCTAATTTGGATTTATTCTCATTGATTACATATTTATATTTAGGTCATATATATGAAAATAAATCTATTATAAAAAATTAACAAGGAATACAAGTCGATAAATAGACCGAATAACATCAGATATGTGGAATTACATGTAATTAGTTTTTATATTAGAATTTGTTTTTATTTTTTGTTGTATATAAATTTTTATTAATAGTTTAATGTTTTATAACTGTAGTGTCATCATCAAATAGGACAAGTTGAATGTGGTTATCATATTCTCTGATTCGTGTCTGTGGAAATCACAATTAGAGGAACTACAGAATTTGATAAGGTTAGTTATATTAATTTTGTTATATTTTTTCCATATTATTATAATTTTTTATCTCATATCATTCAATGTTATTATAGGAATTCCATGATTCATAGTACTATTCCAAATATGATTGACACATATTCAATCATTTTTTGTGAACTATTTTAAAATTTTGATTTGAATTATAGGTATAAATAATATAATATTTATAAATAATATTACATATCATTTCAAAAAACATACTATTTTGATATATTAGGTATTTGAACGTCTACTAATAATCAAATGACTGCTTTAAAAATGACCAACAATGAGCATGAAATAAATTTAAGGAATGTGTATTCTAATTATAATTTATTTTGAACGTGTAATATTCTGATTTTTCTAATATCAAATAACATTCAACGTTTTTTTTTATATGCTGGGTATGTGAAAGAATAAATAATCAATCAAACATGTGATGAGGGGCTATGTACTACCCATGCTGATATGAACTCATGTCATAGCTATAACAACTCCATGCCAACAAGATAAAAAAACATTATAAGTGACCAATAACAATTGAAAAGTGCATTAAACATATTATATGGTATCCTTAAGTCATTGAGTATTGAGTTAGGTCACAATGATGATGAGTTGACATGTACATGATATCCATATAGAATCTATTTCTTGCATGGTACATGGTATCAATAATAAAATGAATTTTAGGTCTACCAATTGGACTATCATAGTAACATCATTATCTTTGTCTCCTATCAGTTCAACCACCTAGGTATAATCATATCATGACGGTACACTTGTTCAAACTATCATATAATTATTCTTAGTTATGTTAATACATTAAATAAGAAATATCATAAAATGAATCATAATATATGTCATCATGAAATATCTGTAGAGACATAAATAAACATTTGATAATTATCTTTCATGGAAACAATTTACATAATACTTTTTTGGGAATCTGACGAAAAATATGGTCTCATGGGATACCCATGTACAATAGGTCCCATATTAGAAAATGTCTCTCATGGCCACACACACACACACCACTATGCATAACATAAAAATCATAGACACAATGAAAACACATATATTTCAATATATTCCAAATCCACAAGAGGTCACAAATAAAACAACATGCATGGAATGCGTGTTAAGCCATCCAATGTAGATAATGACCCCAAGTGGTAGTAGATTGTTGAGGTATCCTATTCGACTTGTTTTTCCAGCATATCACTCAAATAAAAATAAAATATGATATATTTATCTATATATTCCCTAATTACATTTATCATATAATATATTTTTATGAAATTGGAAACAAGGTTATTTGGGTATTTTATCACAAAACCCCTAAACATATATCCTATTATACATATATAATAAGAAATGTACATACACTCAGCCATCATGGGATATCAGAACACATATAAAAAGAATCAAATAACTAATTTAAAATGAGAAATGATGTTTTTCAACTAGGTATACACATTAGCCATCACATTATCATCCTACATTCTCTGATCAGTCAATGTAGCACATTTTACCACCAAACCATAGCAAACAGTCTTAGCCACAGATGCCTAATTTCCTACTATGGTATATTCTTCCATCATTCAACACAAGAATTCACTGAGATATCTCAAGTGCATCTGTAATGTCTTTGTCTAATTTTTTATAATATTTTTTAATTCATTGATCATTAAATAAAATTTATTTAACCTTTTTAGTTAATCAAATGTACTGTATTCTGTATCAGTGAATAGGTTGGTGGTGTGAGATCTGTAGATGCTGGAGTTGTGGGAATTTAAATGGTCTCAAAAGTTCTATAAGAAATCATTTATTGGAGGTAAACGTAATTTAATTATAATTTATAATAAAAATGAATAGATAATTTTTTTATTAAATATATAAATTCATATAAGTTGTAGATATTTATTGAATGATAAATACTTTTTGATTATTGTATTTTGTGTTTTTTATAGTGTTTTTAATTTTATTAGAAGTATAATTTTCTTATTTTTTGAAAATATATTATCTTACGACATCGGTTATTTTAAAAACCAATGATGATATTTAGAAAAATGGGTATAAATTATCAGTTTTTTCTAAAACCAATACAAAAACCTAGGTTACGGCGTCAATTTTAGAAAAAACTAATACTGTAAACCCAGTCCTTTATGATTTTTGGAATTGGGTTTATATAAAACTAACACTGAAACCCTTAACAGAATCTATTTCCAGCTTCTCTTTTTTGGATAAATGATGCCAAAAATCAATTTTCTTCATCGTTTTATTTTCTAAATGGATGCTAAAATAGTTAACATAAAAGAGTTTTGGTGTCAGTTTTTAGAAAACCAATTCCATAAATAATATTGTTTATGTCATATTTATAGATGTCAGTTAAAAACAGGCATTAAATATTTTTTATTTTCTCTAGTGGTTATTACATATTATTAAGGATCAATATCTCATATTTTTACCGTTATTGAAAATCTATTCTCACCCATTATTTGGATTCGCTTCACTAGTTTATGAATAAATGTTTTATGTATGGTATGTATACAAAGAGTACTAAATGGGATGACCATTGTGGGAAGAATTTAAGACCATTTAATAGATTATATGTTAGGGTTCAATGATTCCAAAATAACCAAACTATTATGGCCCTCGGGCATGTATTTGTGTAATGTAATGAATATTCATATAAAAATATCCAATATCCATGTATGATAATTCTAATTTCTTATAGGGATTATGTAATGTAATGAATATTTATGTAAAATATGTATTATCAATGTTTCTAAATCCTTGGTCACTATAGTTGGTATCATATAAATGTTTTTGTTAACCATTGGAAACTAGGATTATGAAAAATTATTGATTGCCTTGGAAATAATTTTAAGGATATATATATGTGGATATATCTAAGGATGTGTCTAAGAATGAGTCATAGTATACAAAATTGTACTATTGTTTTGGTAAAGGATAGTGAATGTGATTTCCAAGAAATTTCATCCCTATTAAGATACTATAAGTGGTTGTCGATCAAGAAGAGTGGTACCTATGTTTATTAACTTATAAAATTGAACATTGAGATAGACTTGATTTTCACTTCGAGCATGACAATGTGAATTTCAAGATACTTTGTTTGACACTCTAATGTTATAAACATTGGATATTTATAAGCACTTTGTGAACCATCAAGAATGATTTATATATAAATTTACTTTGAATGATTGAGGAAAAAACTATCGTTCCATACCCCAAATATATTTTTTCTTGGTGTAAACATCATATAATAATTTTTTAATTATTATGTGGCCTCCCAATATAATTATTTCTTCTAAAATTATGTTTTTTGGGTTTATGAGTTGTGGAAACTATATGGAACTGATTTATTATTCAATTTTATTAATTTTTTTGATGGTAATCCAAGTGGTAAGATTAATTGAGTGAATTTTATTATGATTATACCTTATTTGTTAACAAGAAATATAACTTACAATGTGCACATTAACCTACTCTTAGACTAGCCCATGATTTTCTAGATCCAAAAATTTTATGGGGATGTCATGACTTTATTTAAATTTACACATTTTATATTTTCTGTAATTCTTTTTTGGTATTACTATATTTGTTTGGGTGAACATTTTATGTTTTTAAGTGGAGGTGCTATGCACGGTTGGAGAATGATTTTCACAAACCGTGCACCCAACCCAGAAATCATTAAAACCTATAATAGTGAAAACCAAAATAGTGGATATTCAAATGGCTAGAACATGCTTTTTCAAGATACGTAACCATTTATGAGAAACCATGAACCCCACCCCCAACCTAGAAGAGGTGAATATTCTGAAAAATCATGCACTACTTCTCATGAATATGTTGGTATGGTTTTAAATAAACATGATATTTATTATAAATTTATGAAACCGCCATATAAATAATGAATCATCACTAGATCAACCATAACTATCCTCTCTCATTTTTGGAGGCTCCAATTTGATTTCATAAGGTTCTTGTTGTTTGTGATTCAAATCTTGGAATGAGGATCTATACCTCGTCTGGTAAGGGAATCTCATACTGATAGGTTTCCCATCTCAGTCATGTTATTCCCACATTATTTGAAGGGTTTTTCTATGATTATTATATTAGATAAAGATCATGGTTTGATGTATGTTTATTTATATTTTATTTGATCTAGTATTTTAATCATAATCTCATTCTTCATTCTAATAGGGTTTATTCTAATCAAACTAGGAATTTTTATTATCAATCATTTGTCCCAGATTCTGATGTAGGTGGTCTATTATCCAAATAACATATCCATATTTCAATTACATATATGTAATTTCATAATTTTTATTGAATGTATTTATATTGTATTTATTAAAAATAATTAATTAATTTCGTTAATTAATTAACATATGGATTGTGTAAATGATTTAATAATGAGGTTATATAATTGGTAAAATAATGGTTTTGTGAAATTTTAAAATTATTAAATTTGATTAATTATTTTTTGAATTAATTAATGGGATATTATTATTCATTTAGTTGGATTAATTATTTCTTTAATTAATTAATAGAATTGATGATTGTGAAATTAATGGAATGGAATTAAATAATTATTAAAATAATTAATGGATTACTGTTATATTGTAATTTTGGTGGATTAATTAATGTAAAATTGGAATTGATTGAATTAGATTAATTAATTGTTGAACTAAATAATTTTTCAATTGATGTGATTATTTAATTGATTTTGTAGGATTAATTAATTTTTTAACTAGTTAAATGAATATCGTGAAGGTGAAATGTAGCAAGAGGTTTAATTTTGATTAATTGTGAGTGATGAGATATTATGACACATGTGATATTATGATCCATATGTTATATGAGATTGATAGATATACAAGAGTGGGACACAGATTGATAATCTAAATACCCATGTTTGATTGATTGATATATGATTGTGGCACATAAAATGATTCTCGAATCACCAGTAGAGTGCAATGTGCATGAATGAAAATATTATTTTATGGGATATATACTGATCATATAAATACCCATGGGGAGTGGGATATGGATCAGTTCTCCAAATACCCATAGGGTGATCCACATGACGTTCTACCCCCATGAAATTGAAATGGGACTATGGCTTCCTTTGGCGGTGATAATGAATTGATATGAAATGGATAATTAAATCCCATGTCATATAATTAATTGTGTATTGAAGCTGTGATATGGTTCATAATTAAGCATGAGACTAAGAAAGTGTTATGTTTTCTGTGTCCTCAGTAACTTGTGGGTTTATGTTGTTAATGTAAATAATAATATATGTGATAACTATTTAATTATATATTTTAATTTATTCTTTGTATAACTAGATAAACTGTATTGGAAAAATATTATTTTAGACACCATTGCTAGGGACATACTATGTTATACTCACATGATACTCATGATTTATGATCATTACCCAAATATATTTTATGTTTTCTAGAGGGTTTATGTAATAGGGCCATAAGTATGATTGATATGTCAATATGGATAATGGATAATGGATACAGATGTTTTTCTGGACCTTGTCGGTAGTTTCTAGTGTCTATGTTTGTTTTGGGGGTTTTATATTGGCATTTGATGCGTAATTTTGAATGGAATATCTATTCTCTAGTTTTAGAAATGTTTTCAGTGCAATGGTTTTCATGTGATATTGGTTTCATTCGGGTTATAGTTATATTATATTTCTATTTTTTATTTATTTTTGATATAGTATTACTTTGATAAAGAGCATATAGTCTCATCATAATAAATATTAGACTATCATAGCTATTCAGAATCCTATAACATATGGTGAGGCAATCATAAGGTCATGTGACCCACTACATCGGTGTACTAGTGTGTGGAACTCAAGTCGGGATGTTGAAAAGTGGTATGAGATCCCATGTTTCATTAAATTTATTTTGTATTACTATTTGGAAAAGGTAGAATAAAATGTATGAAGATCTAGGACTTGGTTATAAGCTTGTGAATGGGAGTAGCTAACCCATGTATGAGAGAAAACCCAAGTACCTAGGGTGGGATTGTTTTTTAATTGTTTTTGGTTGATACCATTGGATGTTTTTTCACCTTAGATGATTCACTTGTTTCAGTATGTTGTAATTGATTGCTTGGATTTTATGATATTTGACTCGTGGACCTATATACAATGAGATTTTAGAGATAATGAATAATTTTTGGCACCCATGATTTTTTATGTCATGAACCATCTTATACACTCAGGAAAAGGTATTTTTTGGGAAGGTTATTGAATTTGAAAAATTTCCCTACTTATGAAATTGAAATTATAAGGATTATTACACCAAATTTAATGTGGTAAAATGTTACAAGATATGAATAAATGGGTGTCTAATGAAAAACAAGGAAAGGTATATTTTTTAACTCTTTTTATCCATGTACAAGTTGTAGGATGGTTAAAGTTAGTGATATTTTTTTGGTTTTGATCGTGTGGTGGGGTTTGAGGGATGGATTATCAGGGATTATTTTAATTCCCACATACATTAATATAACAATGTTTTGAAAGGTCTCATAAGAAATGTGTTTGGAATTATATAAATATCCATATGTGATTACACTTATTGAGATCTCAACATTAGGAAATGTCTAGGTATGATCCTGTAGTGGTACAACCTAAGGCACCAGTAGTGCCAGGTCAGGAAGTTGATGAGATGTTTTGGGAGAACTTTTCTCGGTTCATTTAGTTTTTTTTAATAGACTCTGGTCCTATAGAAAATAGTATTTCTGACCTTACATTGGTTTTCCAGTTGGAGGACCCTGTAATGTTTACCAAAGAGGTTGTAACCGAGGATGATGAGTTATGGATTGAATCTATCTAGATGATACTTGAAAACATAATGAATCTTGTTGAGAAGATATTAAAATGGATTCTTACATGTTAAATGTTCAATAAAGAACTGTTGGGGCTACAGATATAGGATAGAAGGCTGGATACTAAGGAGTAGAAGCATTTTTAGGAGATGTACTTTGAGAACTTTTACAATGAGACACTCAGGAAGGGTATAGAAGCTAGTATCATGGGACTGATTTAGTGGATCATGATTGTGATGGACTATTTTGTATTCTTTACATAATTTATGGATATTAAATCTTTTATTGGTAGGATATGATGATATTGTGGAAAAAAAGGTTTCCTGATGGGATTAAATGTAAAATTTTGTCCAATGTGAATATCTTTAAGATGAAGAAGTGTTCGGATGTAGTGAATCAGGCTCTTATATTGAAGGGGGACCTAAAATAAAAACCTACTTGAGGATTGGTTGTTTCTTTTGGATAATCTATAGGTATGAATTCTGAGAGAAATAAGCATCATTACCTGAATTTTAACTAGATAATTTTATAGAAGAGTGGAAATATTTATGGGTATGTTACCGAAGATCATTTATGAGGGAATTTCTACCAGAGAGGTAGGCCACTCCTCTTTTTTGAAGAATATCCCCGACCACTGATGGAGTTTCATGCTTACAAAATGGTGCGTAATATACATAGATTCTACCAAAACCATGATTGATGAGGAATGATAGAGGATTCTCATAGAAGCATTGTGTGGTAAAAGAATTGTCTACACCATAGTATTCTTGAATTTGGAGTTCTACTCATCATAGATGTTGAGGTAGTAGATGATGTGCTTTGAAGAAAGATCGCCCATACCATCAATGTAATATAGTTCATGAAATTATGAATAAATCATAAGAAGGAATATAAGGACCACATCATGATGATAATCTAACACTTGTGGATTAAAATTATATACCATCAATAGTTAGAGGTATTATTCTTGTAGCAACAACATTTTACAGTGCCTGATTTGATATTAGTGCATCACATTATTTTTTAACTGAATAACGTGTGAATGGTTTGATATTAGTGGTTTTGTTTAGGAGTGTGGTTATGATGATTGATAAAAATTTGGGAGTACTGTCAAGAGAAATCATTTTTTGAATGGGTTTTCTCTCAATGTTTGAGATAAATTTATTCTATGGTATATTTATATCATTAACATGTTAGGATTTGACCAAATTTTGCTTATGGACTGGTTAGTATCATATCAAGCTCACATATATTGTTACTAATGTATATTTATTTTTTACATATTATAAGAGTAATAATTATGTTCATTATATATAAGGAAACCAACAGTGATTTTCAACCTTAAGGATCAATTAGAATAGTTGATGGATAAAGAGATAATCCATTTCATTATGTCACTTTAGGGATCACTGATGTTTTTTTGGAAAATAAGGCTTCTAGAACATTATACTCATGTGTGGATTTCAAAAATATGAACTAGATGATAGTGAATACCTTGTATCTTATTCAATGAATTGATGATATTTTTGACTAGTTGAGGGAAGGTTTGTAACTTCATAGATAAAATTGAGATCAGGGTATCTTCAATTGAGGGTTAAACCGTTTGATACACCAAGAATAAATTTTATAAGTAGGTTGGGAAGGTTTATTTTATTCGTGATGTCATTCTGGATGAAGAATACACCATTTGTGTTTATTGAATTGATGAACCAAATATTCCATTTGAAATGGGATTCGTTTAAAGTTTTATTTTTTGGATGTCATCTTGGTGTACTTCAACATGGTTGACGATCATGAACAATATCTTAACATATTCAAAAGTAAACAATGAGAGAACTGGATATACTGTAATATAAATATGAATTTATTTTTCCATTTGTCAAAAATTTGTCTGTATCACCCTAACATCTCTCATATGCTTTATTTTGATGATTTTGAACTTAAGACTGATGTGTCCTATGAGAAGAATCTAATACGTGTTTTGAATCATAGTTCTAATGTATTGTGGTAAATGAATGTTCCAATAGTTCTTGTATTTTGGAAACACGGTCTTGTTATGGAGTAAACATGGGAAAGAGGTGAAAATATAACTGTTCAGTTGCCCAACCATTCTGACTAATAATATTAGGGTTTTTTAGGAGTATAGCTCGAGGAAAATCTACTATTAGGTGGAGATATTTTAATATGATGACCACTTCATAGGATTTAATTGGATTTTTTTATAGGTAATATTCTATTGTTTTTATTTTTTTTGGGATTCTCCTTATAAATATTTTGGTATAAAATTAATATTTTTGGATGGAAGAGGGGATATTCATGGTTAGTGCACTATTTTCCCAAACATTGTACCCAACCCAGCAAACTGTGTGATCCAAAATAGAAGGGGATTCACATGGACTGTGCACAGTTTTTAAAATAATGTTCCATTTTAGGAGAAAATATTCCTCCAGAAGAGCACACTATTATTGATGGTTTTTTTTGAAAACAGTGTGCTCATACTAAGGAAACTGTGCATGTTGTTTTAAATAACCTGATTTATTTTAAATTTTCCAGACCACATTATTAGCACCTAATTCTCTCAATATTGATCCAAAACATGATATCTTATATTTTTAAGCCTCTAAAATAATTCATATGGTTTTAGAACTCTATTATTATTGATTCAAATCCAATATTGGATATATTCACCTCTTTGAGTAAGTTAATTTCATCCCGTTTTGTTTATAGAATCTCTCAAATTCTTCAACCATTATTTTATGGGATATTTTCCTTAGCTATAATTAAAAAAAATCGATTTTATGGATCTTGTTTTGTCTGATCATTCATATAGGATATCAATTAAGATCATGTTATTCTTTAGGATTGGGATTATTCTTCTCAAATTGGGAAATTTCGTTAGTGAGTGTTCATCTCTGATTTTGTTCTGGGTGATCTATTATTAAAATCCCATCGTCTTAATTTCAATTATGTGATTTTGATTATAGAATTTCTATTTATAGTTTACCTATTTAATTTTATAAAATCAAATAATTAATTTTTCCAATAAATTAATTTAGGGATTGAGGAATTGATTGAATAATGGGGATACATAATTGAAAAATTAATGGGTTTGTGAAATTTCCAAATTGTGAAATTTCAATAATTAATTAGTGGGATATTGGGATTGTTGATTTGGATTAATTAATTGTTTAATTAATTACTATAATGGGTGACTGTGTAATTAGTGAAATTGAGTAAATCAAGGGATTGATTTGATTTGGAAATTGGATTTGTTAATTGATGGATTAATTAATGGAACAATGTAATTGATTGAATTGGAATAATTAATTGACCATTTTTTTGTGATTATGGAATTTATGGAGTTAGATTAATTAATTAATTAATTAATGGAAGATTATGAAGGTGAAATATTATAAGATGATTAATATCGATTAATCATGAGTGATTTGATATTGTGATACATGTGATATTATGAAACATGTGATATTATATAAAATGTGATATTTTAGAGTTATTGTTATACATGTGTGAGACACAGACTAATTCCCCAAATTCCCATGTGGTATTAATTGATATATTGGTGTTGAATGTAGACTAACCCTCCAAAAACCCAATTAATTACATGTTCATGAATGATAAAATTATTTCTTGGGATATGGAATAATTCTCTAATTAACCATGGTGTGTGGGATTGAGATCAAAGCTCAAAATAACCATAAGGTTCTGGACCTGGCATTTTATGACCATGAGATTTTCATTGCACTGTGGTTCAATTTGGACGTGGTAGTACGTTGAGATGAAATGGATAATGAATGATCAATTGATATAATGAATTGTGAATTCAATTTGTGATAAATTTCAGACATCAGCATGGGAAAAAGAAGGTATTATAGTTTTTGTGTCACAAGGAACCCAATGATTTATGTAGTTAAATTAATGAATAATAAATGTGATAAATTGTTAATTATATATTGTGCCTTATTCTTTATTCAAATGCTTATACTATATTGAATTGGTGTTGTTTTAGAAACTATTGGTGTTTCTATAGTGAGTTTTACTCACAAGCTTATGGGGATTCTATATTGGTACCCTAATTGATTTCATTGTTGTATGATAAGTTAACGGAAATAGATCTATGTTTGATGGCTTAATTGGGATGAAGTATCAATGAGGGAATGAGTTGTGGTTTGAAAACTACTTGGGTGTTGTCTATGTATTTATTTATATGGGTTTCTGCATATTGACACTTGACTCATAAAATTGGATGGCATAAAAAATATGTTGTTTTGGTATTGTGTTTTCAACATTGGTCATCTCATGATATTGGAATCATTTTGGGTATCGTTATAATACATGGTTTTTTTGTTTAATTTCTCATGGGTATTACTCTAATTAAAAGGGTATAGCATCCCCATAATTGATAATAGAATTTGGATTCTAGTCAGCCACCTCTAACTATTAGGAGGAATGTCAATGATCATGTGACCCATCATATAGGGGAACTGGTGTGTGGAACCTAGGTCATGATGTTACAAAGGAAATGTATATAGTTCATTAAGAGTTTAGGTAGTGGATACCATAGAGGAAATAAGATTTAGTTTCTCATATGATGAGAATGTGGGAAAAAGAACCCAAGTAAATATCATAGAGGAATTTGAAGATGTTTTAATTATTGAAATCAAGGACACACATAATGAGTTTTTTGATGAAAGAGGAAAATATAAATTACTAAAATTGATTTGAAAATTGGTTTATATAAATTATTATCAATGTATGAATATTATATATATGGAAAGTAGGGTTATTTTGAATATAAATTTCATAGTAGTAATTCTCTAAAATTTAAGAATAGGTTTATTAATTAATGGATCTATTGTAGATGATTAATGGACTACAAATGACATATGAATGAAAAGGATTTATTATATAATTAGATGTTGAATACTTTTCTATGGATTTAGAAGTGAGTGGTATAACTGATCTATTTTTATATTATAATTAAAGAATTATTCTATATGTATCAGGAAATATACAAGGATTTCTTAGTTTATTTTTTTATAAACAATTTAAATGTATATGTTGAAGGATGATGATGGACTACAAATGTGATTTAATTGAAAGGTGACTTATTTATTATGGGATTATAGGCCTTAATATGATCTAGATTTCGTGGTAATTATGTTTGGATAATGATTGGATTTATTTGGTTATATTAAATCAGATAGTACCGATTTCATTAGAACTAATTAATGAATCTTTTTGATAAAGTATATTATGATATAATTGATACTCTTTATGAAATATTTTCATTTAAGGAATATATAATTTAATATATATCTTAAGTATGGAATAAAGAGGAATTTATGTTTTAAATATGTGTTTATTATAATTCAGGTTTGAAGATAATTCATGATAAAGTTATTTACATTTTTTGGTAGGTGACAATTTTGATCTACAACATGTTTTTTGGGATAAATTATAGGTTCCTTTTTGAATTTCAGTGACCATATTTCTAATGTTTTATATTTTTATATTATTGAAGGATCATATGGATTACTATTTATGAAATGTTTTATGTTGAAAATTAAATGAGGGTTTATATATTATTTTATTAATTCACTATAACAATATTTAAACATATTCAATTACCTATGGAAAGAATTTATTCACAATGATAACAAAATATATATTAAATAACTTTCAATATATGTTTGGAAATTATGATACCTTAGTTATTGAGGATTAAAAAATTTAAAATTAATTTTTTGGAGAAAACTATTATATAAAAATTGAATAAATCCCTTTAAAATGATAAAATTGTACTTCTGATATAATGGAATATAAATCCCTTCACATATCTATCCCATCCAAATACTTGATCATATCATGATAGTATACTTTGGTTTGGAGCTTCCAAAGAACCTCTAACAAGTTTATGAATTGTTATTTCTACCTCTTTTATAGATATACATACTTTAACCATTACATAAACTATAATAATAGATCATACCATTTGATCCTGATCTTTTTTATAAAGAATAATCTGTTTAGATTTTGAATCAAAGAGAGACTGTTTTACAAAACAAGAACACTGACCTAGTCAATGAAATGTGGTGAAACATACAAGATTGATTTAGAATAATAAAAAATGTGTATATAATAAGGAATAATTTTAGGATGTTTTGGTTCAAAATCATTGAATTTCAATAGTGAAAGTCCTCTTATAGAGGTAAGAATGTAACAAAATGATCTATTTGGATTTTTAAAAAATTAAATTGTATTTTTTGATATTTTTCATTTCATGAAACACTGTGTTTATATTTTCTATTCACAAAACACTATGTATTTATTATGTTATATGAAACACCAAGTTTACCTTAGTTTACATGTAATAGAGTGTATAAACGAGACATGATATATAAATAAATTTTTAATTTTTATTATTCTAGTTATCACCTAGACATTGGAATGGAGAATATAAATAAGATTAACATTATTATGAATATATATATATATATATATATATTATACTTTAGTATATAATTAACTATTTTTTAGAATAAGTTGAAAATGAAAATAAAAACTATTTTGAAATAAATGAAATCATTTTATAAGAAAACCATTTTAATGAATAAATTATTTTACCATAGTAAATTTGAAAAAAAAACATTTGGAGAATGATTTTATTTAAATTTAATATTAGATTTTCAATAAAATGTGAAAAATTAATTTTATGTATTTTCTACATAGGAGAGAAAATTTTATCCAACGTTTCACATAAAAATTGTTTTGTTTCTAAAATAATGTTTCTCCTATTTTGTGTACTTATTTGATAAATTATTTATCAAAATTATATGAAATTATATTGAAAATTTAATGTTCATTTGTAAATATTCATTTCTAAATTATGATATTTTATATTTTTTATAATTTTCTAAAAAGAATAATTTTGTCATGAATAGTGAAAAATTATTGAATTTTAATTGATAACATCGTTTAAGATTAAATTGTTGATAATTTTGTATTATATTAAATATTTGTATTAAATTATGATTATCTCAAATTATTTAACCATTAATACAATTTAGTTATTTGAAGCATTTTTCATATTGATTTTGTATATAAAATTCTTGAAATATTTGGAATATTTTATTTTTAAAAACCATATTTTTCGTCACATCTACAAGAGTAATTTTATATTAATATTTGAAAATAATTTGAAATGAATTTCATAAAATGGATTTTTTATTTTTAATAATAAAAATATATATTTTCTAATATGTTAATAAAAATATTTTACTAAATATAACTGTGATTAAAAAATAATTACCGAAGATTAGTTAAAAAAGGTTTACTATAGGGATAAAAAGAAAACTATATATGTTAGAACAACCTAAAAACTGTAAATAAAATATTTTATTCCATATACAGACCATATAATATCTATTTATCAATAATAATACCTTTTGGTTCACTATGACGTGTGAAAAATATGGTAACATCTTATTATTATCATTAATTTAACTATGCCAATCACTTGATTTTTGAAAGACCACTCATATCCTATCTTCCATTTTCCTTCAAAACTATTTCTAGAAAAATAAATACTGAAATACCATTTATAATTTCCTTATAATACTGGAATCCTTATATTGGGATGAAATCAAAATTATGAAGTATTTTGGTGAAACCCTAAAGAGGTTATTAAAAATGATGTAACGTTATTTTATGAGCATTTTTATACCATTTATTACACAACCTAGATATAATCATCTAAATTTATGATAATATAATATCCATTGTAACATCCATATATTGATACTTTTTTAATTTTTTTCTTACCCATAAGATATCTCCAATTCTGTCAAATTTGGTACGAATCCATCATCCACGTGTATAGTGGATTACCACCTCCAAAACTGATGTCATTTTTTTAATTAGATCCTTTCACACATTTGTATTGTGATGTATATAAAGATTATTTATTATATTTATAACATAATTATACTTATGTATTAATTATATTTTATAGAAATATTTTTACATTCAATTCTATATGTGATACGATAACGTCAACTGTGTGTATAGAAAACTACTATCTCACAAAGCGATGTGACTCGTTTTTCAATAACTATTTATATGGAAGATAACAAGGATAAATATATGTGATCTGAATTATATAACTTCTATATTAATTACATATTTTTCATATGAAAAAATAATATATCATTCAATTTTTAACTTTTTCAATCACTAAAAAACGATAATTTTGTTTCTGTATGTGTGGAAAAACACTTTAATGAAGTGTCGTGACATTTACATTTCAATTAAAATATATAAAGATGATATGTATAGGTTTATTTTAGATAATATAGTATTATTAATAATTTTATGATAATATTTGTATGATAAAAAATTACTTTCTTTCTTTCAATAATGATAGTTGAATAATTGAAATGTTACTCATGCATAAGTATGACCTAGCATTACTATGATAATAATGTACATAAATAATGAAAACCAAAATTTATTATTTCTATTATTAATTTTATTTATTTGTAAATATGATAATTATTAAATTATTATTAATATAGGGATGAAATAACTTTTATCAAAGTTATAGGATCAAAAATAAATTAAACATACATGAAAAACACCAAGCTTATTAAAAGAAACATGTTTTTAATAAGGAATTTTCAATAAAATGATAGTAAAAGGACATATGTAAATCATATGTGTTATGATATATATTTATGTTTAATTAATAAATGTATATTAAAAATTTATTTACTAGAAATTATTTTCAAACAATTATAATGGATGTTGATACTTAATGAAAGGGATTTATAGCCTCTCTTTTATTTCTAGAAGATATAATAATTCACCAATATTTTTATTATGTGATGTATACACCACAAATGAATTGATATTATATCTCTTATTCTTAATATTATAGGTATTTTTATATTCATTTTTTATCAATCCCATGGGGCTCACATTTCAAATTCTTCCAAATCAGTAAAGGAATTTTTTTCTAAAATTTTCGTCTCTGAGACATATGTTTATTTAACAACCCTCTATTCTTGTACTAGGTTTCTATAAAAACAATTTAAATAATATTTAATAAATTTATTTAAACAAAATAAATTTTATGTTCCCCTTACTTTTTGCCCTTCAAGGGTCTCATGTTTTGATGAAAGAATGTGTTAAAGATTTATGTTTCAATATCATCATTTATCAGGATTGTTTATGATGATGTTTCTGAAGATATATTATTCTTATGCATATCTAAATAATCTCTTGAATTTTATAATTATGTGGTTATATCCTAGGTGTAAATTTTCTCCATCTATTGTTTATACTTTATGTAATAATGACAAAAAAATTATATTTTTACAAAAAGTCATCTTTTGTAGTTGAAAGATCTTTTTATTCCAAAACAATGATTTATAAAAATAATTTCAATTTTTTTAACATTAAAAAAAATTAATGTAATTTTTACCCATTATTTAAATATTAAAAATGGATTTCAAAAGAATTAATTATATTATTTTCTATAAAATTTATTTTTGTATTTTACTAAAAATGTGAAGAGAATCATTATTTCTAGAATATATAAAATAAAGATTAATTATTGATGTCATTATTGATAAAAGACACCAGGATTGTATTATATGTTTTCAATGTTATTTTAAATTTTTTATATTTTAAAATTTGTTAATTTTTTATAAATATTTATTTAAATGAAAAGTTTTCTTCCTCAAAAAACAGTCGAAGTGATCCTTTAAAATTATTTTACATCTAAGAAGACATATGTTTATATTACGTATTCTTTTTAGGTTAGAAGAACCAATAAAACTATTCTTATTATTAATATGAATTTTATATGTTGACAAAGGTTTTAGTCAACCCATTTATTTTTTACAGTTTATACATTGATAGAATTATTTAGAAACCAACTACTTTTCCATGGTTTATGATACAGTGAAATGATTATAAACACGTTCCATTTATATAAATAATATAATTATAGAATGTTCATCAAACCCATTTTTATGGGTTCTGATATGATAAATGTTTTATGATCTTATGGAATTAATGATCATGTTTTTCATTATGTGATTGCATGGACCAATATCACCCTACAGTGCATTTTGTAATGATTAATGTAATATAAGAGAATATGGTTAACATGAGGATATCCCAAGACTAAAAGAATATGTTACAAGGGATGTTATCCCATTCCAAAAATATGCAGGTATATTGGATGTTATCGCACGCTTAAAACAAGAGGGTACATGGGAGGATTCCCAATCCTAAAATAATAGTGTATATTTAATGTTATCTAAAACCAAAAACAATATGGTACATGAGTGGCTATCCCCAGCCTAAAATAAGTAAGTAGTAGTTAATCCCAATCCTAATAGGTTGTGATGATCGTGGTAAATATCAATGTCATAAGATTCTATATTATTATATATATTCAATAATTTTATGTACTATACTAATATTATTCTCTCATCCATCATGTTATTTTATTTCATTAATATTTATGTCTTATAAAATTCCCTTCTTCTGTTCATGACTCAATATTAGGATCTTCAATTATAATGGTATTGTTTTCAAATATAAGCATCTTGTACTTGCACACATATTATTGTGTTATTTTTACTAACTACCCTTGTTTACCATTACTAAAGATCTAAGAACACCCTTTTATATTTTTTCCCCTTCCCTAGGCTATGAAAAATGATTTTCAATGTGATTACAAAATGGGTAGGTATTTATGTGAGACATTTAATATCATTCTTGAATTAAAAATATTGTGTTCTTTGTTTTTGAAGGGGATAAATTATTATGATACTACCGAATATTAATTTATAATTTAATAAATATTCATATAAAATGATTAAATATCAGTTTGTTATAATCATATGTAATTATATACCTTTTTACCATTAACCCATTTTTAATACAATAACATCACTCATGTCTATGGTGGATTACCTACTTGCAAACAACTATGATGTATTTTCTATTACACTTTTATAAAGATGGTAATAAGGATAGAATAAATATATATATATATATAGATATATGATATTTTTAACATAACTAAAAAATTTTAGTTACAATTTCACATATAAGTTCTTACGTTCCGATCCATGGGGGATCTGATAACATCACTCGTGTGTGCAGAGGGCTTCAACCGCCCAAGTAGATGAGAATAATTTTTCACTAATGATATTTATTTAATCTAATATGGTTAATTATTATAAATATATTTTATATATATGACATCAAAATGAATCTATAATAGTAATATATACTTTATTTTTTCCTTTTTTCCATCGTTAAAATTGAAACTGTATTCATACATACGTATAACCCACCATCTTCATAAATTGAGTAGTCCAATATCTATCATTAAAATTAATAGATTCTCTTACATTATTATATAATGAATATATATCATATTTATATCATTTTTAAAAAGTTGTAGATTATTTAACTATAAACAAATTAATAGGTCTAAAATTATTTAACTAAAACATACATAAAAAATAAAGGACTTATCACCTGATATATTGATTTTAATAAATAATATTTAATAAAAAGGGGATAAAAGAAAATACATATTTCATATATTATAATATATATTTTATTATGGTTATTCAATTGATTTATAATAAATTTTTTTTATTATAAATGATTTTTGGACACATACGAATGATGTTGAACATTTGGTAATGTTTTCATTACTCACTTTTACTCCAACATGATATAAACTATGTTAAAGACTTCTTCCATTGTGTGGTGTATGAAATTTTCTTTTTCATATCTTATATAGTGATTATAAATGGCATCATGTTTTTTAAATTTTCATTTTTTTTATTTATTTCAAAGGGCTTATAATTAAAATGTTACAGAAGTGGTAATGGTTAATTTATAAATCTCATCTTTATTTGGGATAGTTTCTACTTAAATATAATTTGGGGGTATTATTTAACTAAAATATCGTAAAAATATATTTTTTCTACTCACATGGTAATTCCTATACTTTTCATGGTAATAGTAACATTTCCCATACATTAGTTAAAAAAATCAGGGGTTGTTTCTCTCTTTGGTTGAGAATCACTTTCCTTCTAAAAAAATGTTTTCTAAAAATATTTTTGAAAAATGTTTCAACTATTTAAATTTAAATTTATAATTTTTTTACCATTATATAATTAAAAATATATATATATTTTATATATTTTTTGAAAAAAGTCTCATTTATCTTTTAGTGAAAATGTAAATGGAATTTTAATTTTAAATTGATCATTATGAACATGATTTTTATCCATTATAAAAAATCATTGTTTTAAATAATATTTTACAATTTCTAAATGGTTATATTAAATTTTTTTAATGTGATATTAAATAATATTTTATCTTTGAAAATTTTATTTTAATCAAAAATAGTTTTAATGATAATTTTATGTTATTTATATTCATCAATGAAATCAACCATTTTTTGTAATTATGATCCACATGGATATATTATATCAATATAAAATTTATTATTTAGTTTGATCTTTTATTATATGATTGGATTAGGATATTAATTTTTTTACAATTCACCATATGAATATGGATTTTTATGATTATAGTTATGTGTTTTGGGTAAGTATTAACATTTCATTAGATTGTTTATAATAATAAGTTTCTTTTAATTAGGACTCAACACTTTAACATAATGAATGCATTAATAATAGTGTGTTCGGGGTGGGTAGATTTTATATATCCCCTTAATACATAGATAAGTCCAAGGAGAAATATTTATGGCCCAAACTTGAGTTTTTTCTATGAAATGATTTAAAAATTCTTTATAAATTCCTTAAAAGTTTCATATTTCAATCATTATATATTCTCTCATTCAAAGATCCTTTTTTCCATGTAATTATTAATTAATTGGATCATAAATTTATAATTTTTAATATTATATGACCATTTTTATGGAGTTATTTAATAATCATTTATTTCTTCCTTATTATTCCCAATATATATATTAAATTGAATGTGTTTTGGAAATTTACTATGAAATATTGATCATTATTATTTATTCATGACAGCATACCAAATACTCTTTCTACTTATAGGCATTCAATATCCCCATTAGCTTATGTTTTATTTTCCCAAGGATACCAACATGTTTAATGTGATTGATATAATAGGATATTATTTGAAGAATAATTTTTTCCCAATTGAATTAGTTTTTATAGATGATGTTTTAAAAATTAATCGAAATTTGATGCATGTATCTAATTTAGCATGTCTAATAAAACACAAGGTTAACCAAGATTTTAATAATTTTATGTACTTAAAAATTATTAAATTAGGAACTGTGTATGGGTTACTCGATTCAGGGTCATTATAATTCCTATTATAGAACATTTAGAAGAACCCGTAGGGACTAGATATTTTAAATCAAATATTTTAGAACATAACCTCGGGATAGATATTAACGATAATTATAGAAGACTGAATTTTTCTAGGATAATGGTTATGTTTTATTTTCTACCATTACAACCAGGTTAGGATAATACAACCACACATGGTTCTGGAATAGATGTACCTTTGAGTAATAACATTGAAAAAGGCATGTCAAGGATTAGTCATCCATATCCCGCTACCCAAAAATAGGCCTTACTTTACTCATGGATTGAAACTCCCAAGGTATATGATTAGTATAATTCCCATTTTACATATAAAATATTATGAAGGGTTTAAAACAATATTGATTTAATAACTTTCCCAAATAATCCATGTTTATGATTATGAGATATTCTATGAATAAATTTTCCATTTACCTTATGTGATTCACTATTATTGGGATTATAAATTATTCTCCATAATATTATGATCTAAAATAGAGTATACTATTTTTTATAAATGACACATAGTAGAAGGAATGATATTCATATAAATTCTTATAACCAATGTAGGGATTTCCATTTTTGGAATGACAATGAAGCTGGACGTAGAGGTGTAGCTAAAACAGAAGAAATTATAACCTTATTGGGATGACTAAATTTGTATAAGAGTAATAATCCTTCTTGTATGGAGCAACTAACTAATTTACCATGTAATAAAACAATTTTATACCACTTCATGGTACAAAAATACACATCATTTAATGGGAAAATATATCCACTTTTAGATGAGAAATGTAAATATTCATTAGAGAATATATTTGTAGCTTTATAATAAAATGAATAGAAGATTTATTTCAGGGATAATTATCATCTATCAGTAGATATCGATCCCTGGTGGTCATTTATTTAAAAAACTAAATACCATGAAGAAATATTAAACATCTAATAAAAGTATTTCTGGTAACTATGATTAGATAATTATTTTCATCATATTAAACGAGTAGATATAGTAAGACAATTCATGAATCTAGGATAGAATAAAGATAAAATTTTTTCTAAGTATTCAACTAACATTATATAGGTATCATAAAATTCATATTTATATATACATAACACAATGATCAATATTGACCATTTCAATGATGGGTTAAATACAATCCTTAAATGGGTATTTGTATCCCATACATTTCAATCAAATGAGAAAATAATATCATGTGATATAAAGAAGGATAAATTATTCTATAAATCTTATGGATTTCAATTATATCATGAGAAGAAGATGATAATATGGAAATATTAAACAAATGAAATAAGGTAATGACAAATTTTCCAAAATATGATATTTTTAGAAAGGAAAAATCATGTAGATTCTTGAAGGGAAATGGACATTTTTTACGAGTGCAGAGAGTTAATGCCATAATTCTATTTGTTACTTGGGAAATAATATTTCCCCAATTTTCAATGAATTAATTATAATTATATTTAAAACAACATAAAATAATATCCCAATAATTATAGAAATATATCCCATAATATGATAATGAAACATGGTAAAGTTTAATCTATTAAAACAACCATATTTGAATGATTAATGTTCTTATATTTGGACGAATCAAATATGATGTAAAAGTATTTTTTCAATTATATAATCATTATAAAAATCAAAATAAATTATAGTTATTTTGTTATATCAAAATTTCTTAACGATTTGGAGAGAACATGTTCAATTGTACTGATGAGCAAGAAAAGTGATTCACTGAAAATTTGATCCTCTTTAAAAAATACATGATTTAGGGTGGATAACTGTATACATGTTATCAATGTTGAGATAATAATAATAAATTTATGAATAGTGTAATTCAATGTAACCATGAAATTATTTGGTAATTAGATGGTTTATGTTATTATT
Organism: Viscum album; assembly: GCA_963277665.1. Lineage (NCBI taxonomy): Eukaryota > Viridiplantae > Streptophyta > Magnoliopsida > Santalales > Viscaceae > Viscum > Viscum album. Next base: position 1,838,272,898 of record OY728125.1, read on the forward strand.
TTTGGAGTTTAGTACATGTTTGGATTTATGTAATATATTCCACAACCTATGATTTTATTTTTTGGATCCATAAATTTACTCGGTATGGATTGATGGTGACAAAGAAATTAACATATATGTAATATGAAAATGAGAGACATGGTTTCTTTTATTGGTAATATAATGTTTTTAGTGATATTCTATACAAATTTGGTTTGATATATTATAGATGAGAATTAAGGTAACATTCTTATGTAGTATACCATGTTTAACTTTAGGTTTCATTGGATAAAGGTTTCTTACAATTTAGGTTTTAATAAACATATAAGGAATATATTGTTACTATTTTATGGTTCTTAAGATCAGTTAAAAGCTAATTTTAGTGCTTCAAGAATAGAAAAATAAATTTTGGATAATAATATCATGGTTGAAGAAATGAATTCCATATGGATAAAATTAAAACAAAATATAATATTTTTATTAACATCAACCTCATTTGGATCCCCTAAATTCTATTGATCAATGATTTCTATCACTCCCAATAATTATTTAAATTTTTTTTCTATTCAAATATCTTCACTTTTCACCTATATTATCCTACTTAGAATCCTAATTAGGTGACATTTTAAATGAATTTCATACTCCCCTTTCTCTCTTGATAATAATATAATTTATTAACCCCTATCATGATGTGGTATTTCAAGAAACCGATCAAACTTCAGACTTAAGATTAATGTGATCAATAAAAAATTTCAAGGATGAAATAAACATTAGTGGAATAACTTGACACCCCGGTATTTCAAAAGAGGAATGTCATATTAGATAGTGTATATGACACACAACAAAAATCTTATAAGGGGACATGACACCTCAAAACATTAAAAAATATATTTTTCAAAATTAAATATCTTTAATGTAATTCAATGACCCCACACTGTGTATGAATGAAATTTGATTCTGAATTAAAATATTATTAATTAGACTTGAATATTATAACCTAGCTGTTAAGTTGGTATACATGAATTTTTCTAAAAAATTATTATATTTATATAAATTAAAAATTTATTAAATAAATTACATGGTTATGCATTGATTAGAAATAAAATAAGAACTAATTGAAAGAAAAATACATGTTTTGTAGAAATAGGTATTTTTCTATAAAGTGTCTTTTTCCCTATTTTTGTATATGCATTAAAATTAAATTTATATGACTTTAATATTTTTTTTGGGAAAATTAACTACACCTCTAAAAAATACATGTATAAATTATTTGTGGATAAATTTTTGAAGACATTCTGAGAAGATATATTATATGTGAAAAGTGAAAAATACATCACATTACAAAAAATGTTAATTCATTCAATGAATTTAAAAGATAAACTTTATTATAATAAGTTTTTAATGAAAAATAAGTTGAATATTATTTCTATTAATCCAATTTAGGAAATCAGAATTAATTCCATTGTAAATTTTTTATATAATTTTTCTTGAACTTTTGAAAATATTTCATTGTAAAATTTACATTGTCATCACATTATCAGGATTAATTGTATATTTTATTTTTCAAAATATATGAAGTAAATTTAAAAAAAATTGATTCAATATTTTTAATCATCATAATTTTAATTATTTTATAATTTCAAAAAAGTTTTTTACCATAATAAGTAGTAAATATAAATAAATTATTTGTCTTTTATTTCAGGAAAGTATGTGGATAGGGGGTTAAATAGAAATGATAAGGGAAAAATGACACATTAACTCTTCCAAACCCAATTATGTAGACATATTTCATATTTATTAACTATAATATTTAAGAATGGACAATTTTGGATCCTTTAATTATTTGAAAATTATGGGTACACCTTTTTCATTTAAAAAAATTATAAATGTGCCACTCACCTCACTCATAAATGGCCACCATGTCCCCTCTACCACACACATACAAAATTAGTTGGATAACACAGTACCTGAGTAAATATCTTGTATAATTACCTACCCACACCCTATAGTCCTTTTTGATATTATATATCTTATTATCGATTTATTTTGGTTAAATATAAATTTAATGTATGAATAAGTGGTAATGTTTTTAACTATGCTTTTTTGCATAAATTATTTTTCATAAGCCTCAAATGTTTTTCCAATTATGATACCATTAAAAAAGGTATATAATATATTTTTAAAAGATATTATGTTAATCAAATGTCTTATATCCACCTCAACCTCCATCATGTAGGATACAAAATTATCGTTAATGTGTTTGGAGAACTATCGCCACACAAATTGATATTATTCATCTCCCACCAGTACATATCATAGGTGTATGTAATGATGGATTTTATTTTTAGATGATATATTTATAATATTATCATACCAAAATAATTATAATACCACATGTACCTCCATACCTCTAATCCTTTTGGAAAATAATAATGTCTCTCATGTGTACAACAGACTACCACATCGCGAATTGATGTGATGTATTGTTCCATATTATTTTATTTGGATGTTTATAAGGACATATTAAACAAATATATGTCATATTTTTAACATAAATATATTTATTAAGTTATGATGATGCATATATCTTCTTAATTTTTATTTTGTGTGGGATATGATACTGTTGATTGTTTGTAGGGCTCACTATCACCCCATGAAGTGATGTTATTCATTTTTCTCTGACACATTTATTGAAGAAAAATATAGGAAATTTAAGGAATATATGTGATATATATTTTATAATTTATGAGTAATAATTTATTTAACATTTTTTTCCATCCGTCAAAAAAATGGAATCACTGTAAATGTGTGCGTATTACCTACCTTTTCCATTATTGGTGTATTCAATTTTATATATGAAACATTTATAGATTAATATATATATATATAATATTTTTTATATTTATATCATGGTTAAAATAATTTGGTTGATTTATGATTGATGAAAAGAAAAGGGAAAAATTATCAAAATAAAACTTACATGAAAAACAAGAAATTATCACCCAAAACCATAATTTTGACGATGAATTGTTAAAAACGAGAGATGAAAGACTATAAGTAAATCATATATGGAATGAGAAATATGATTTTGTATCTATAGTTTATATATATAATAATAATATATTTATTATTGTGGGTGTTCATACACATATAATAAAATTCAAACATGAGGTAACGATATCTCATTCAAATTTTACTTTCATTAGACATAGACTATTTTAACACTTATTACATTGTGTGGTATATAAAAAACAACTTCTGAAATTTTATATCATGAATATATTATTCAAAATTATATGTAAAGAATCATTTTTTATCAATTTTATGGGGATTATGATTCAATAGTTACCAAAGTGGTAAGGGTTTATTTCACAATGTAATCATTATTATGTAATTTTTTTGTAATACATTGGATATTTATTTGATATTAATATATAAATAAGACTTTATTATATTATCCAATATTTATTCTTGCAATTTTACATGTAATAGTACTTTTTTTCTCTCTTTGGAAGATAGAAATACTAATAACATTTTTTATAAGAATCCAATATTAATATTCTCTTAAATAAAAAGACATATTTCATCAAGATTAATGTTTTCCAAAAATGTATTAATATTTTTAACAATATAAATTTTAATTTTAATGATATTTTTATCCACTTTGATTTTTAATAAAAACTTTTATAGGGATATTTATTTCATTATCAAAATAAGGAATATTTGGATTTTACTGAAAATGTAGAAGGATTTTTTTAACATGTAAAACATGAATAGAATTTTCCACTACCATTACCACTTCATGATTTAAATCCTATAATAGATATATTAAAATATTATCTTCGAATAAATTTATTTTATAATTTTATTCTACTCATTTTTTCTTAAAAATATTTTCAGAGTAAAAATCTTATATTCCTGAAAAATAAATTCATGGAATTTTTATGTTAATTCTATTATTCAATGACAAAAACCCTTATTGAACATATGATTCTCTAGGATATATTATTTTTATATAATCCTTATTATATCATTGGATGATTTATGTTTAGTATAATTAACGATGTAAAATTTTATTCCCATTCACCATATTAATTCTAATGCTTTATGATTATGTTTATTTGACTGGATAATGAATTAAAATTTCGTAAATTACTTATAAAATATGAATGTTTATGTTTATTATCATTCACTCTATTCATATACAAAATAAATTTTAATTAGTATTTAATAGTTGGGTCCTATTTATAGATATCCCAATCTGGAATTGACTGTTCTCAAGAGACAATAATTTTGGTTAAATCAGATAGGTTTCTATCCATAAATTTATTATTTCTTATGGATGTCCTTGAAAATTTTGGATATATAAATTTTTGAATTATTTTATTAGGAGAAATATTATTTTCATTTAATTATTTTTTTAGTTATAATATTCATCAATATGTTTCATGATTCTAATATTATTTATATTGATTTAAATGATAATCATTTATTTTATCTATATTGTGCTATTTGTATTTAATTAATTTCATCTATTTTAGAAATTTAAAGTTAAATATTTATTATATTTTTTTATTATAGCATATATTGTACTCTTACCCTTTCTTATCATATGTGATCACGAATTTCTATTATTTTATTTTACCAAAGATTCCCCATAATGTTTTGGGATTTATATTTATGTATACACAATCTGAAAAATAAAATTCTCTATAAAAAACATTATCCATTAAATGTTTTAAAATATACTTTCAATTACATGTTGTTATATATTTTTTCATTACTACTAAACTATTAAATCCTCCAATATTTACTTCATTGAATATAGTTCTAGTTTAATAATGTAGATACTAGATCTACATTACTGGACCTAGGGTCGTTATAATATTCATCAATAAATATGTGTTATTTTTGGTTGATAATAATGGGTCTCTATAATAATATAAACAAAAATATATCCATCATATTAATTTTATTATATGATAAAATATTAATAAAATTTCTAATGTTTTACCTTTATTCCATAATTATAATTCAGGATGTGATCTTCAATAAAACCATCAGGGTGAAAATTGCATTTTGTTTTCTTTTTAAAAACATATATAATTGTTCAATTTTGTGTTTTCATAAAAATGGTTCATATATAATTCACATAATTTATTATTGTTAAAGTTATATTGAAATAATGTATCTCAATAATGTATTTTAGGTTTCATTTAACTTCATTAAATCATAAAAAATAATCATTCTAAAACATTTAAGTTATAAAAACATGGGGTTTTATAGTGTATGTTTGAGACATGGTTCTTATTAAATCCATACCTACCCATATGGAAACAAAATTCTCTATTAACCCCAATATTTGGTATCAATACTACTTTGTAATACGTATCAATAGTTGAAATCAAATCTTTGAACCTCTAGTGTAATTGAAGCTTGAATGAGTTATGTATCATATTTTATACTAAAACTCCTTGAAAATAATGAACGTATAGTTTCTATATTTGTTTATGCTGGATCATCTAATCAACATATTTATTAGGATTATCAATTTCTTTTTAGTTTTATTCTATATATATTTACTAAATCTATTCTAGTTTGCAATTGGTTAATATAGTCTCCATACATTCATTGACGAGTAACCATCACTGAGTCTTTATGTGGGACTAAAATGATATGTTGTATAAAGATTTAAAAATCATGATATCCTTTTCATATTTAATTTTTTTTCTGTTACATAAATAATTTTTTTCATGTTATTATTTTTTATTTTAATAGGTTCTTTCCTGGAATAATTAAATTTATGATCATCTATAAATGATCATGTATTTTAAAATATGAAATTAGTGAACATACTTTTCTACAAATTGGTTTTATGGCTATTTATCATGGGTTCAAATCTTGTGAATTCAACCTTTTTAGATATTAATGTTCAATAATTTTATATTTTTATAATTAAATTTTAATAGTTCTTCATCATTTTCCTCCCAACACATATGTTTCTCCCCTAAGGATTTATCTCTTACGCTACATTACTATTTTGTAATGGAACACCTTCAAAAGTATTTATTCTCAATATATACCCCAGATTTTCAATTTCATTATTTTCACACATATTATATTCCATTTTTTACGATTTATCATAGTTATATATATCCATGAAAACTATTTGATTTTAGTTGTCTATTTAATAATTATATTGCTCCATATATTTTTCTACATGTTTACTTTCATCCAATGATTGATCCCTCTTCATTCCATTTACACTGAATAAAAAAGGATAATCAATTCATTTCATTTTCAAATGATACATCTAATTCATAAATATTTTTCTCCCATTCTTTTATATATATATAATTGTATTATAACTATATTTATAGTGTATATTATTTTTTTGTTGGTTTTCTATGATTTTTTGGATTTCATACAATGATTCCATAGGTCAAATACTCTATTTATTCTTATATAAAATAATATTTAAAAAGTGTTTTGAGAAATTATACCATGATTGTTTTTGGAATTAATTAATTAATGTATAGTAAATATTTCTCTTATGAATTATAACATTTTAAATTCATATTCATACCAATGTTTTAACATATTATAGACACTTTTATCTTTTTTTTAAATTAATTTAATGCATTAGAAATTATTTTTTCTTATAATTATATTCATGAATAAAATATATTCTTTTCATGCTTTAATGGGAATAATTTTATTTTTTTATATTTACAAATTTATTATTCTATTATAGAATGAACTGGATATTTATTTGATTCCTTGTTATTTATCTTCCCTAGGTGTGAAAACCATTAAATTGGTTTTTTCAAAATGAATATTTTATCCAAACTAATAAATATATGGATTGTTATAAATTATTATGTTATTATTCAAATATGTTATTATCAAATTCGGATTCTTCTGTGAAGGTTTATGAGATTTTATGTTGAATTATAGTACTTATTGACTATTATTATAATTAATTATATCTATATATGTAAATTAGTTTGAATCAATCACCTTAATTTCATCATCAATGTAAGCCTAGGGTAGATATTTATGAAATAATGATATTCGTGATCTAAAAGTTGTAAAAAATTCTATATAGTAGACCAAATATAGAAAATTTCTCTATTTTGTGGGTTTTCCCTCTAGGACATAGATATATGGGGGAACCGAGTGTTAAGATGTTGGATCACATCAAGAATTCCAATTTTATTAATAATAATATTTTTCAATTGATTATATCTAAGAATCCTTTAGGTTCTCATGATTATTGATATGAGGTTACCTTTATAGGTTATGGAATATTCATCCATATTTAAAATATTTTTTATTTTTGATATTCTCAAAATATATAGTTTATGGAAGTTGGTTATTGTATCATTTATTTTACATGTGAGTAATGTTTAAGTGGATTATAAATCTTTTATTTATTACATAAAAAGAAATTAATTTTTCTTAATGTAATGGAATATTAATAAAATGTGGTATATGGTGCCAGAAGTGTTTTAAACATTATTTTTTATACTATAGGGAAATTATAATTTTACTTATATACTAATTAATTTTTTTCATGTAAAATAATTCTTGATTTTTCATTAATATTTCCCAAAATATTTTTTTCATAAAATATTTATTTATGAGTAATTATTTTTTATTCATGATTATTATTTATTTAAATATGTCATTGTTATTTCCCATTAATTTGTTAAAATTTTTATTGTCAGATGATTTGTTTATTATGATTAATTCACCTTATTTTTATGATATAAATTTAAAAGTGTTATCATATTAAGGATTCAATGTTTCTTAAAATAGATTTACTATTTAATATTTTGAATGTGTTGTGGGGAGAGGGGCTGTCTGACAACCTTACCAAAACACTATAGGCACATAAAGTATTTGTATATCTAATTTGTCTCGTCATATAGGTTCATTATGGAATCTTATTGTTTAATGTAGTTATACATTTATTTTCACTTCAAGTATTTTAGATGTGGAATATAAATCTCATGTGCATGAAACAACGATATTGGTGTTCTAATCATACATTTTAAACACTTATAAGATTTCATTATAGAATCATTCTAATAACATACCTCATCATTCAACCATTTTTTTCATTTAGGTTGTTATTAATTTTATTTATTGACTTTTGGTTAAGAAATTTCATATTCATGGATATGGATATTTTTTATTTATATTATTTGTGTTATTCATGTTATCATGTCTCGTTTTACTGGGTCTAATTTTCAAAAATAATTAATTGGAATATATAATTATCTAATAAATTTTGGGATCTTTTCATATATCCAAGGTTTATTTATCTTATAGATATTATAGTATTGAGTTATATAATTCCCATCGTTATACATATTACTCTACTTATAATAGATTTCACCCAGTGGAAATATGTAAATTTTATAAGGATTGTAACAATCCATCAAAGGTGATACTGTATGATAACTTAGGGTTTTTAAACATGTTAATAAATTGAGTCTAAGAATAATATTTATATCTTCACTATGCTATATGATGTGTGTTTCATAATATTTCATGTCCTATTTAGTTTTTTCACAACTCAATTACACCATGTGTGACCGATATGATAATGCAGTGGTGTCTTTTTGTATATTTTGGGTTCTTTTTTATTTCATTCGACATTCATGATAATTTATAGTAGATCTGGGTTGATCAAAATCTGATAGGTTAAAACCAATAGTTTTTCAAAATCTTAAATTATTGATCATAATAGGGAATTTTTCAGGTGAGTGAATTCACACATTTAAATAGGGTTATCCCAATGAATAGTTATTTCCAGTAACATATGTGTTCTGGCTTGGGTAGTTCACATTATGAAATTATTTTCTCCTAAAAACATTCATTAGATGTGGGGATAACATTCAACCAATGATATATTGTGGGCCTAACAATTTTTTAAATTTAATAAACATATCTTCAAATTTACCCATGAAAATTTTTAAATCCTTTAGCACCATTTTTCATATATTCATCGACCATATAGAGGAAATTATCAGGACAAATCCCCCAACACAATTCCATTTTTTTATTCCATCCAAAAATTTATAATTTACTTTAGGAGGGAAATACCTCTATTTTTATACTTCATATTCCCATTTCCACCATAATCCCTTCTACTATATGATTATTTTCTTCAAAAAAACAAGATTCTGAGATGGATTTTATTTAGAGATTGGTATGGTATTAATTTAAAATTTTCATAACTAGGGCTTGTATATGGATTTTTTTTCTTATTTTGGCATTTAATACTATAGTCAATAACATTCCATTGAATTATCACAGAATGAAGGCTTTTGTTTTTGGCTTATTATTTTCGTGGAATACTGTTGTTCCCAAGTTATTTTATATAACATACCTATTGAATTATAATTATATGTGTTATTTATAACGAGTTTGATAGATTATTTAGTAAAATTTATCTTGTCATAAAGATAAAACCAAACATTTCAAGTGGTACAAGAGATTCCAAAAATCAAATAAATAATTAATTATTTTTAAATGAAATTTTTTATTTGAATGTAATTTAACACCATATGGGCGGTGAAATTAATTGAATACCTATTTTTGAAATTTGGAGGTTTTTAAAAAAACATGGTTGATATATTTAATAGTTATTTAATGGTATAAACTGATGTATTTGGGAGCATTATATGATTTTTTATGATTTTTTAGGATAATTTTTTTGATAGAATGGTATGAAATGGTATTTCAAAACAAATAAAAAATATTGAAATTATGAGTCCATTTTGGTGATTGATCACTATGTATTTGTAATTTTTATTGAATAGTTTAATTGTATTATACATTTTTGTGTCCAATTTTCGATGAATGATAGGTAATTTTTTATAGCAGGAATACAATATTTTATGTCAAATATGAATGATGCATTAGGGAGAATTATTTGGGGGTAAAGGAGGTGGAAGGGATTTATTATTTTTTATTATGATTCTTGTGTCAATTATTTTTTTATTTTTAACATTATATTTTCTCAATCATATTATCATGTGGCACTGAGTGAGAGATCATGGGTTATAGTAGACAAGTTATTCCGACATTGTTATCATCGTCATATTTATTTTATATTCAAGGGGTATTGTAGATTTTCCCTAATTCAATTATATGTGAAATCTAATCGGGATCCTTGTATTAGAAATAATCATATGTCATAATATCGTCCACGTTTGGTAATTTCTGGGATTATCACACCTTGGGACTTCATTTTTTCCCATGATACCGGATATGTTCTATAAAGTATGTCCATTAGTTTTCTTCAATAGTTCGATTAAAAACCTGGTATATAGTCTTTTTTCTTGTTTACTTATTTTCATTATGATATGTTTACATGCTGCTCGATTTATTTTCCATTATTCATTAGGATTGATTATTAGAAATACATCAAAATTTATTATAAATGTTAATTTAGAAATTTATTTCAAAATATAATTTAAATATAATATCTGGATAAAAATTTATTGGTTTTGGAAAATACTCCTCATGTTATAGTTTTCATTTATAGAAAATTAAAAGTATATTTATAACTAATAGTTGACAAACGAATGGTTATTATGAGTGAACCTCCCTTTTTGGGAAATGTATTTTAAACATTTAAAAATAATATTTTTGTTAGAATAGAATAACACTAAAATTTTAGTCAAATCATAATGGGATTGATTTCAATAAGACCCTATATAAAATAGTGGTGTCTATAGCCCTTATGTGTTCTCTTTTCGAATCCTTAGCATATTCCATCATGTTTGAATGTTAAAGTTTTTTAATTTATTTACTTGTGATATGAAGAGTTACTCAAGATAAAATGGAGATTTATAATAGATTATTTTTTTCGAATTTGTTACTATCTTATCGTTTCTATTATTTATGTGTCAACCATAGCATCTTTTAAAACTTTTGATTATTTATTATTATATATCAATGATTTTATAGTTTATATATATAATGTATAATTTTATTATTGTTAATTTCATTGTAAAAATACCTTCTTTATTGTATGTTTATAAAATTAGATGATATTATTTTGGAACTAAGGGAGAAATCATTCTGTTGTATTTTATTTGGAGACCCTAGAGCTAGTTTCTAGCTGGAGGTGATCTTGAATATACATTAAGTCATCAATGGGAATGTGTGTTTCTATTGAATGGTGTACTAGTATAGTTAATGAAATAAATGTTATCAAGCCATTTCATATTCTTATTTGGTATTTTTCTTGTGTATTATGGAGATTAGTATCATTGTTAGAACACAAGAGAAATGTGTGTGAAGAGTTTTAAATTTTCTTTATCTCGTTGAACATTTGGATACCATGTATTTTTATAATCTAACACTTGATTTTGAAATATATTTTTAATATTTTAAAATTAAATTTATATTTTTTGGGGTGAGATGTTTTTCGATGAGTGTATTGATGAATTTAGGGGTTCTGTTTTATTTCAGATGAAAAAAGAATAAATGAACCTATGATCCACAGGTTGAATACATGGTTGGATAAACCATGCATATCTAAATACAATTTTTATATACTCAATATATATCATTTTTATTGCTTTCCAAAAGGATTATCTATACGTGGGAGCAATACATAATAAATATTATATCTCTTCTATGTGTAGTTCTTACCTTTCTAGAATTCTATACTAACTATTGTCTCATTCAATGTGGTTTGTTTTATATTTATTCATATATCATTGGGGTTTTCCCATAGGGATATTTCTATACATGTTTATAAAGTGTATTCTATGAAGGAGATTATAATATGGTGAGGTGTTTTATTTTTTAATCTCATTTAATAATGGTAGTTGATTTATTTTTTTCATATCTTGATAAGGATTTGTTTTTTCCATTTGAAATATAATTGTGTAAATGAGAAATATTAAATGATTTTAAATTCTACTGAATATTATTAGTGATTTTTCTGAAATGATTAATAGAAAAAAATTTGGAGAAAAAGAAATTTAATATTGAAATGATTTTTTAGTACTATTTTTTAAAATGGGATGTTTTAAAAATATATATTAAAGATAATTTTTTAAGGATACCAATTCAAAATAAGAAATTTGAATTTATTTTGGATTGAAATATTTCAATTGATGGTTTATCTTTTATTATTCTGTGTTTTGGAAAAATATAATCTTTGTAATTTGTACGATTGGGTGAATTTGTCATTCTATTAAGATACTATTTTTTATATTACGAAATTCATATTTGGTTTTTTTATATTGGTATCTTTATGACCCATAGAATGGTGTTAAGGAAATATATTATAGTTTTTCATTACAGTGATCCTTAAATAGGATTTTATATTTCATGGAATTAATGTTCTATTATTTTTGTCATGTCCTACACACCATAGAGAGATTGGAATTTAAATAACATTTTCAACTCTAATAATTCATATATTTGGCTTTTTTACATCACTCTAGAGTATTTCGTGTTCTATTGAGGTGATAGGTTATATGAAATGTGATTTCTTCCACATAGTGATTCTGAGATAGGTTAATCACATTAGTGGTAAAGTCGAGTAGGTTATTTCCTTATTGGAATGTTTGTCTTACATTCATGGAATGTTGTTTTATGGGTGTCCCTTTGAAGTATGTTGGGTATTTCCTGATAAGACATTTGTGGAGGGTATTAGTTAGGGGTTTTGTGACTATTTCATTTCTTCTATTACATATTACTGTGACTTAATTATTTTAATAATAGATACATTATATAATTTCTATGGGAGACATATGGCCAAATGTTGGGTTACACATATGTGTTTTTATTATTTAGAAATTGAAACATGATGGTCCATATTTTTTTGTTCATAATGGGATTTTTATCCAACATTGATACCCTATGATACATTTTGATTAGAATTGATCATAGACTATTGAACATTATATAATTTATTGAATCATGGTGTTTAATATATTATACAATGTCTTATATTTGATATATGGGTTAATAATAGTGTTGGTAATCATTTCAAGATGAAAAATTATCCTTACATTTCATTTTTCTTCATGCTTTTTAAATCATAATCTCTATGGCCATTGGTTTTTATAATATTCTATATTATCAAAAAATTAGTAGAGATAATCCTATATGGGTCAATGTTTTATGTTGTGGTTTATTTTCATCCGTCTACACCATTTAGAGAGTTTATAAATAGAAGGGACATCCGTTACTAGTCACCATTTATCTTAGACATAAACCTTATGATTATGGTAGCATTTAAAATGGAGATGATAACATGTTTTGAGGATTTTACATGTGTGTTTATAGGATTTTTCTATGTTGATGATTTCCTTTTTTAAAATTACATTTTTATATTTTACAAACTACCTACTGAAATGTGTACATATTTATTTTACCCCCTTTTGTTCGCTTTTTCTTAAATCAATACATTATAAGGGATGGATGTTTCATGGCGGGAGTTAGTTTCTCACTGTCATGTTACATTTGATGTGATTAATTTTAAACTAAATTTACATTTATGATCACATGGCTCTTAAGATGACATATGTTCGATTACTAGGACCCGATAAGGTGAAAGTACATACTTGTTTCAGTTAATATCTAAAACTATGGGTTTACCCAAAACAATATATAGGTAGACCATTAACACGGTAAACATTGATTGATCTTATGAATATCTATTACTTTTTACCTTGGCATTCTACATATGGTTTTTAAACTAATGAAATATTGTTCACCAAATTAAATTTAGAATGGGGAAGTCAATTCACAAAATGAAATGTGGTTCATCTCATTAATCATCTTACCAAATTTTTTTGTGTTAATTTTTTCAAATTCATACCCTATTGAAGAAATTATTTTTCCAATATACTTCTCGACACATGGAACTAGAGCATATCTACCAACATGTATGTTTTACTTATCATCTATCTTATTCAATAATAATTGTTTCCCCTAATCTTGGGAGATGTGAATCACAGTAAAAGAAATAAGGCATATAGTATTTGTGTGTTTTTATTTATTCTCATTATATTCGTTTACCACGTTTAAAACATTCAAGAATTATATGGATATGAAAATGAAAATATTTCAATTCCCCTAATAAATTTTTTTCAATGATATCTCCCAAGTATAGATATGTTAGACTCTTATTATCCCTAGATGATATTTAGTAGGCAGGGGAGGATATTAAGGATTTACCTATATAAGATTGTGTATATAATTATTTTTCAACAAGTTATATTATATACCACAATTACCATATATTAAATTGTATCATATTTAATTTTATTTGAAATATAAAAAAATATATGGAATATATCTTGATGTGGAAATAAATCATCTGGGTTTTTTAGATGACCACCATGACATTAATCAGTAATCATATGGGATGCATCTGGCACATTCTAACATAGTATAAGATAATTTTATAATTCATATAAATGAAAGGATCAAATATATGTTTTTGTACTATAATGGTTTTTCCAATATTTTCCCTATTAAAAGAATAATATTTCAAATATGAGTTTATATTTATTTATAGGATCTCTATCTATGCTCCCTAAATAAAAAATTCATAGATAAAATATTGTAATTATTGATCACTAAAATTTTATTTTCCATGATCTCTATATTATGGATACTAATAATATATATGGCCATATTATTATGTCTCTTCATGATGTGTAAGAGAAAAAATTCATTGAATTCTAAGGGTTTTATTTCTATTAAGTTATTCCCAATGGAATGAAGAATTTTTGTTCCACATAATCACCTTCAATGAACTATAAAATCAATTCAATCATATTGAATATTACATAATTTCATGTTGATTTTATAGTGGAAAAGTCATAATATCATCGCAATCATTGTTATGGTTTATATTTATCTATTTATATTATAAGGAAACATATTTTAAAAAGAAACCCATTGAAAAATTCTTTTAAGGTAATATGAAAAAAAATTCTCTGGTTCATGGTACATTGTTTTTTGTCACATCTAGTCCCAAAAATTATATGAAAACTCTTTATATTTCAATATATCTAAGTCACAAATAGATAATTGATTCTATAGATTTTTTTAATATATAGGACACTTCATATCTAATATCAAAAATATATTATTAAACTTATAATATTTTATAATGATGGGAGTCACATATCATTTTAATGAATAATGTTATAATGTTTTTGATGATATCAAATATTATCTTCTACACCTATTTGTGCTAATTCAATGAATAGAATTATGTCTCTATGTCCTTTATGTGATTACCCAAGATCGATCCCTTGATATATTCCTCAGAAGAAAATAGATACAAGTCAGGATATTAATATATACCTTATTAGTATAAGTATGATACACATTTTGAATAAATAATTTGAATCAATAAGACAATTCATGTGACACCCTAGACAAACAATCCTATATTGGGTGATCATAAGAATAAACAATAAATTCTAGATTCAAAACTAGCTAATAAATTCCAAACATAACTATCCCATTATTACCTTAATTTCATAAATTACTAAAATACACAAATTTCCATGACATTTTGGGTTTATAATTTTAGAGAATTATGAAAAAACAAAAACCAAAAAATCCCATGTAATTATCAACTAATTATTTGTTTTCTATTATATAAGAAACTAATTAATCTATACAAAGTCGTAAACATCTCCCAAAAATATACATCACATATTGTTTTCTTCGAATCCTTTAATGGGTTATACCTTTATTTTTATCATAGTGAAATTATAAGTTAAGATAGGGTTAGCTATATATATTAATAAAGGAATTTTCACAACATTGGAAATCATGGAATAAAAATGTGACAAATATTATGTTAGGACTAACTATTCATAATAATAATATAATCTACTGAAACTAAGAATGTAATATGTGTATTTATTGAAATTAATATAAATATTTTACTTTGATATCAATTATTTAATATTATATGACGGAATTCATCATGTTTAACATATTCATATTACACTAAATTATATGATAATAAACCATCTTTTTTCAATCCCATAGACCGTAAATCATTCCTATCATTGAAATCATTGTCAATACATCCTACTAAATTTGGAAGGAATACAAAAAATATCCAAACATGCATGTCTAATGATACCTACTGATTCATAATGGAGGCATATAATTTTATTCCACACATCTAACATATTTAAATAAAATGGATCCATCATATGATTTATTGAGTAAACAATACATAATAAACATTTCTAGAAATAATCCATAGTATAATTACAACTTCAAAAATTCTCAAATCACTACCCATATCAATAAGGGGAATAAAATGTTGACTTCCTATTGTGATCCAAGATTCACACACATGGATATTAAATAATTTTAGATGTATTTTCAATAAATTAAAAAAGATAATACCCGAGGACAATAATAGTTTACAGTATTTGGAGACATGGAAAAAAATCTGTTAACTTGGTGAAAGATCATTAATGTTAACCACAAGGAATCATAAAATTTATAACTCCTACTTAAATACATTCTTAATAAATACATCAATATAATAATATGAAATGCTGATATCTTATGAATAATAATGTTAAATATAATTTATATATAATAATAACATGTAATTTAAGGTGATATAAAATGAGCATAATATTATAAGATCATATCCAACATATCAAAGATCGCATACATAAGTCATGAAATAAATATTAATAGATCATAATACATGAATCATCATTGAATCAAGAGAATAATCCCTAAAATTATAATATAACCAATATACATAGTGGTTTGGATGGCATATAATACAAGAAATCCATTTCCAAATTAGTCACATCTCACATCCATTGTAATTATAGAAGACAATGTCATTTAATAATCTAGGGTCACACTAAACTCATGTGATGTATCACTTATCTAGTTTCAACTCCCCTTCCCAAACATATAATACATATGTTAGTTCACATCCTATTCTACCCTTATATTAATTAATCCTGTTTAATTCTCATTCAAACCATGTATTAATGATGTAGGTTGAGTTCTCATTGCACCTAATATTACTAAACTGGGTTCACATCCCATTTAATTCATGTCAATCTCTTAAGAAATAACTCCTAACCCAGAACATTGATGGAGATATAGGTCCCACTTATTATATAATTAAATCTCACAAATGTGTATTGTAAGATCAAAAATCATCATCTGATCAAAACCCACGAAGTGAAATGGGTATTATAAGAATTTCAACAAATAATAACACTGGTAAATGAGATATGTTTCATAATGATATTATCATAGTACGCCCTCTAAAAATATATTGTTACATAATAATATTATCATAATATCTCCCATAGAAAAAATATTATGTAAAAAAGTAATCATCATAAAAATATACCATTATATTAATTAATATGAATATTTTCCTTATTTCACACAGTAGTATTTCATAAGTATCATTAATAGATGAAATCATAGATATAAAATTAATTTGTTTGATCATTAAGAACATTTCATGAAGAAAACAACCTTTCCAAATTAAAAATACTTTTTATAAGAAAATTTAAAACATTTTCCCAAAATATATCCTTAAAAACATGTAATGGAATTTTTTTACATCATTTAATGTTATTTATAATCATAAAAAAATTTCAAGATAATTTTTTAAATTAACCATGGATATGTACAAGCTATTCATTGAAAATTATTTTAAATAGTTTTTAAAACTAGAAATTTTTTTAAAATCCATTTCCATGAAAATTATTTAAAGAAACATTAAAAATATTACAATTTTTAATAAAACAATGTTTTGGAAGAACACATATTTCTGACCGAACAGAGGAATAATGTCAGTTTATGTTAAACACATTTTATTATTTATCTTGAACTCTTAAGAGTGGAAAAACAGGAAAATTTAATGATGGTATAATAAATAACCTAAGTAAAAGTCATTTTGTGATAATTATAGTGATTTATAACATGATATATCACTATTGGAGATATAATCATAAACAATATTGATAAATGATGAGATGGTAAAATAAAATAATTACCACTTATATAACATTTAATCACGAGACCCATTAAATAATAACATAAAACAGAATATAAAATATCATGTGGATAAATAAATTATTTATATTTAATGTAAATTTGGATTTATATATAACTCGTAATGGAATATAGGTGAATAACAAGATGTATGTCATAAAGTACGAAATTGAGTAAAAAATCGCATAAAAATTTGGTATCTTTTAAAACTTATGCCTCATAAAGATAAAATAATAATAATGAAATGTAGAAAATAGTAAAAGTATTTATAATATTAAAATAAATATATTAATGGGTAGTATATACAACCAATATATGAATTGGTTTGTGAATATAGCATCTGTATCACAGAAAATAATAATGAGATGGGAATATCATACCTACAATATTGACGTCCATAGTATACCTTCAAACATATTGTATAATAAATATATTACTGTTATAAATATCTTATAGAACCATATTCAATTATATCATATCATATCATATATCATTTTATTGTGACATTTTATTTCCCCTTTATTATGAATTCCATGTTAATGTTGGGTTTTAGGTAATTACCACTTTGTTTTCCTATATATTCTGAATTGTGTTATTTTTAATTCCCATACTTTCATCCCTATTTCATTATCTACATAATGATAAACATAATATTAAAAATATATATCTCCATTTTATATGTATTTAGAGTAGTATATAAAATGTAGTTATAGGATATGACTTACACTGTTCATGGAGACAAGAGGTTGTATTTACGTATAAATGTTGTTTCCATTATCTTATCATATTTAAAGAAAGAAAAATAACAAATATTTTATTATATTATCATTAAATGTGAATTTATTATCGTATATATATCACACATTTCTATTAAACACATTCTTAATACATTCCATGTAAAGCGCAGATTGAATCACATCACTTCATGGGGCTGTAGTCTTTCATACACACAAAAGATGTTATCATATTCCCATAAAATTGAATTCATGAAAGTATGTGTTATATAATGACACCATATTTATAATAAAATAATAAATATCATACATATAATTTATAAATAGTATTTCCATAATTATTACAATACTTTTAAAGGTTGTAATTAAAAAACTAATGATATGGGTTCGCAAGGCGGTAGTCTAACTATCAGGACCGCCTCCCACCAAAGATACACCTCCTGAGCTGGAAATGGTGAAATGGAGATAATGACCCCCGAGTCCCACCTCCAGTAGGCCCCGGGGTGGTGAATACCACCAAGGGTATGAGTTTTTACAAATATGGGAGGCATTACCCTTTTTATTATTTAGGATCAGGAAATAGGACAAGTCAACCACCAAAAAGGAAAAGAACAAGTGTATAGAAATAAACCCAAACCAAGCCCACATGCTTGTTTTAACAATTTTATAACAAGGTGCAAGTACAAGAAATCTCAAAGTACAATACTGAAAGAAAACAAGACTACAGCAACAATAGCAACTCCAACTGTCCGACTAGTAGGGTCCCGTACGGACCTGGTAGTCCTCCTGGAAACCTGAAAGTAAACGTAGGGTGAGCATAAAAGTATACTCAGTAGGGAAACCTAATGCTCCCATGCACAAGAGGGGAGGCATCCTAATGTCCTGTGAGAACAACAGAAGAATCCTATCAAGAAATTCTATCCACCCAACCTCACCAGCCACACTCACCATATCACAATCACAATAGGTAGTATTATATAAGAACAATAGTATTGGGTACCATGAACCATTTCCATTTAGTAAGATACTCTTTCTAATGGCGAACGTTTTGACGCTGCCACACTCTCCCCGCCCGCACACACCTGGGCCTCACAACCACGTATCCCGCCCGCACACACCTGGGCCTCACAACCACGTATCCCACCCACACACACCTGGGCCTCACAACCACACATCCCGCCCGCACACACCTGGGCCTCATCCCAATGATTCTTTGGAAAAAGTAAGCATGCCAAAAGATTCTTGGGCCAATCCACCCCAATAGAAACCTACCTGAAGAGTCTTAGGTGTAAGGTCGCCTCAATCCATCACAACCTAGGGAAGAAGGAGCAGGAAGGAGATAATAACTAAGAGAAAACACCCTCTCCCATGAAATGGGAGTGTTCGGCACTAAGTGATCATCATGGGTGGGGTGCGATAAAACACAATAAGATACAGATATATATGTATACCAAACACACAACCCAACCTATGGATTCTAAAAAGAGAAATAGATCACATGCATCGACACTGCTACTACGGAGCATGCATACAACAAACAACCCCAACTCCATTTAGGTTTCACTTTTAAGCAGAATTAGTTTATTTAGTTCCTTAACAACTGGGAAACTATCCACAACCAACCACATAAATCATTCGTAAAACATATCCCTGCCATCCACAAATCAAGTTAGGAAAACACAAGCAACACAACCAAGTCCTTTCTTATTAGCCAACCAACCCATTAATTATTATTCTTGTTTCATTACCATTCCCAACCACTCATTAAATATTCCACTTTTATTTATTATTCACAACCGATCCCTGCAGCCCCGCTGCCAACCACTATAACCACAACCGCACCGAAACACGTACATCATTATCCCTTTAATACCATTTATCGCAGCCCTACTGCCCATTACCAACAAAACATTCACACCAACCCACAACCAAGTCAACCGCAGCCCCGCTGCTCACCCTATCCACAAAAACCCACAAAACACCCCCATCACATGCCACGTATCCAAGCCCACACCCACATGTTCATTATTCAATTTTGATCAACTGGGGTGATCACACAAGGCTTCCAGATTTTAAACGGCCAACATTACGTGATTAAGTAATTTCCACATTCCACAAAGTTTCCATCCATAAGAAAATCCAAAAGGAGAGGGAAAAATTTAATTGCGTAAGAAAACTCCCCCAATGACCTTTATTTTTAGTAGGTAGAAGATCATTCAATTTACAACATAATATCACAGGATATAAATTAACAGCAATTACAACTTCCCAACCACATTATATAAGCCAGTTATTATCTTTATTAAATCGGATCAAAAGTGTTTCACATAAACAAGAGAACACCCACCCCGCATGATGCACAAACTAGAGAGATGATGGTAAGATCCCTACCTCAATAGGTTTTGATTGCAACGCTCCTCCCCAGATCAACTTTAGAAGACATCCGTCGGCGTCCATCACTTCTGTCGGGTCCCAAAGAAACCTCCTCGGGTGGAATTCGGAAAGGGAAGGCCAAAGGAAAGGAAAAGGATCCAAGCTCAAAAGTTCCGTCGCATTGTAACGATCCTGTGGCCGTTGACGGATCTTAAATCGGAGCTCGAACGATGAAGTTATGGAAGAAAGAGCCTTCGAGTCTCTTAGGAGAACTCTGCTTAGAGGAAAGGGGAGGAGAGGAGTGAGTTGAAAGGAGGAGGGGACCCCTCCTTTTATAGGGGAGAAAAGCAAAAGTACACGGAGTGTAATTTATGGTAAATGGAGTGTACTCAGTTATTTCACACGGTCTCCATGCGGCTTCCAACACGGCTCTGCGGCCGTTGACTGGTCAACACACGGATTGAGGGTAACGCATACACGGGGTGGGACTACATGGCGTGTGGTTTAGACACACGGCGTGTACCCATTTATTGCACATGGAGAGGAAACGACTCCTACATGGCACATAGCCATTGACCAGTAACACGTACGTAGGGAAGGACTACACGGAGTGTAGTACTGGACACACGACGTGTACCGATTTATTCCACAGAACAAGGACACGACCTTCAACACGGGGTATACCCGGAAAGGGGGTACACGGCATGTACTCAAACTACAAAGTATGTAGTTTCGAAAGTATGGATGGTGTGAGAAAAGTCCATCTTACCGTCTAGAACACTTTGTGGCATTCTTCTTAACAAAGGAATGGGCTGGAGAGGTCCCGACCATTACACTAACATACACATGATTGATGATTTAGTAAATCATTTTACTGATGTGTGAGTAGTTTTAGGTAATAATTTTATCATAACAAATAAAATTTTATGTATGATATTGAAATAATTATATAATTATTTTATAATAAAAATTTAAGGAGGTGGGGAATGTTATAAAACAAAGACACTTTTAGAAAAATAATCCCTCTTCTATGTGTATCCTCATTATGATTATTCTAAAACATTAAATGGTTTTAATGTATCCAAAAATAATGATTTTTGGATGATGTAATTGAATCATTGATGATATTTTTTCATATTTTGGTTACAAAAAATTCATTTAGAGTTATTAATATGGGGGGAGAGTGAGTTCTCATTTATAGGTGACGAGAACGGGTCATCTTGTAAATAATCATCAGTTTTCAGTATTGGGAGGTCACCCTTATATAATGTGGCTTAAACAATGAATAATAATGTATTTTTGGTTTTATTTGGTCTATCAACACCTCCAAAACATCAAAAAGGTGAATTTTGAAAAAAAATTCCTTTAATTTCTATGTTTTCATACTTTTAATATTTCAGTTCCTAATAAGGTAGCTAATTTTCTATCCAAGATAATTTATTAATTAATAATAAATTGAAATTAGAAATATAATATAATTTAAACACTATGATTCTAATTACTATATCTATTTAGAAAATAAAATTCCATTTTTGTTGGAAATTATTTTTAACAGAATCATAAGGAATGCACAAAAACACTACATTACCCTAACCACACTTAGAAAGTTTTTCCTCTTATAGATTAATGTGTTCATTATATAATATATATTAGTAAATTAATTGACCAAATTTTATATTTATTAACAATTTAATTTTTTTTAGGAATAATATTGGATTCCTTTGTTTTAAATCATTAAATATAATATCATTTATTATTAAATAACATTAATGTCAATTTTGACATTAATTATTTAATTTTTATTAAAAATAACATGAGAATAATTAAATTAGAATCTACCATGTTTAAAAATATTTAATATAATATATTAATCTATAAAATTAATGGAATAAAAAAATTCATTAAATTTAATTCACTTTTAATATTAATATTATCATTTATTTTAGTTAATTCCTAACAAAATAATTCCAGCATTGGCGTTTATTAAAATTTTAATGTAATTATTCAATACCATAAAAAAAATAAAATAAATAACCATGATAAAAACTATTAAATTTTCTAAGAAATTTTTATAAACAATCCAATTTAGTATTTCACAATTTTAATTATTTATAGAAATTTAATTTAATAAAGGTTCATTTTCAATTGTTTTCTTTACATAGCTTATTGTATGGGTTTTATTCTTGGTTATGGACCCAAGAAACCCATAAAATCACAAAAAGGTTTATAGGGGTCGAAATATGTCTTCAAAATGGTTTTGGGACCAATTCTGGGTAACTCATTCACATTATATTCCATGTTAAACCACTAAGTAAACTAATTTTTTTTAAACAGGCTATAATATATTTTTAGGTGTTTTCAGTAATATTTTTTTAAATTTTTTTGACCTTATTAGACAATATATATTATTCATATTCATAATATGGAATCAATTTTTATAAATTGAATACACATAAGTGGAAAAATTAATTTAATAAAAATCCCACAGATGTGTCAGGAAAGATTGTTTTAAAGTCAAAATGATAAAAAGTTTGTAATGTTTCCATATCAAATTTCATTCTGAAATTCGCTCAAAAAACACAAATTATATTAATTTATATATTCACTAACCAATATCCTAATTAAAAATATATTTTAACATTTTAAATTATTTAAAATAAAATGAATTATTCTTATAAAATTTTGTATTGTTCACTACGTATCTGAAAATGCAGATTCGTAGAGAAATACCAATAAAATTTCCTAATATAATTTTGATATTAAATATTCAAAATTGACGTAAATGTTTTCAAATAAATGTCCCAAAAGTGGTACAATTTAATTTTAAATTGTGTGATTCAAACATTACTAGCCAAACTTTTTGAAAAGACATAGTATTTAAAAAAAATTAATTGAAATTATTCATATTTTATTTCTTATAAATAGATAACTAATAACCATTTAAAAACTATTTTTTTATAAGTTAGTAACTCTAATTCATTACTTCTTTTATAACATCTAGAAAACAATTATCATTTTAAATAATAATATTAATAATCTATTATTTTTTGAAAAAACATTTTGTAGCATGTAACACAATATAAATAAAAATTTTAATGTATTTAAAATACATTAATTCATAATAACATGGGTTGTATAATTTTATCCCATTTGAAAACAATTTCTCCCTTAAAATGGGAATTCATTAACAAAAGGTTTAATAATTAGAAGTTCCTTTCATAAAAACCCACATTTCAAAGTAGAATATTAAAAATTCATGTAATTTTAGAATGCTGGATACCAAAAGGTTATCAAAGTTAACTCATTAGTAGGTTTACACATTGGATAACATAGGTTGGAAGTGGAAACATTAAATTATAAGAGAATCCAAACTCCCAAATTCTGATGTAATGTGATCAAGAATACATTTTTGAGAAATTTAATGGTCATAGATCCATATATAAATGTGGATTGAAAAAGATCATTGATATCAACAAAAATGATGATAACATGACAACATATTATTTTAATACCTTTATCGTAAAATTGAATAATATTAAATAGAATATATACTCAATTGATTTCATTCCACAATCACAGTCTCTAACAATAGTTCTAACTTTATGAATTTAAATTTCATATATTATTATATGAAATAATGGTGAATTTTTTATTTCTAAATCACTAATGGACCATAATATTTATTAATATAATGATTGATCATTTTACCTGCCTTAATTTTTTATCAATACAGAATAGATTTCACATTTTTTCTAATATGGATAAATCATCATATGGGGATGTAATACATTTATCTATAAATCCACATCTAATGTTTAACATAAACTATTTGATAAATGGTTAACTAGAAATGATTTCTAACATTAACAATTACTAAATTTTGTTACTATATTTATGATAATAAACTATTAATTAACCCCCCATATATCATAAAATAGATATTGATTGTTACATAATAATCATTTGAGTACCTTCGTCATGTATTTTTATGAAACATGGTAATAATCTAAACTACTATAAAACAATATTGAAAAAATTCATGCTTACACATTCCTTACATAGAAAACATATTATTTAAATTTTCATTAAATTCTAAAAATATCTAAACATCGTTAATGATATAATAAGCTACATCTTCCACTAATCAATTATCATTTTAGAGTACATAAATACAATCCAATTTAATTTATCCATAGAAATCATATCTTTATCCAAACTAGAGAAAAGTTTCTCATATTCAAGAAAATATTATGGTTTACCTTCACTTAATCAAGTTTCCTCCTTCGCTGGTCATTTGATTTATACATGAATCGTGATTCTTCAACCACTGCAGCATGGGTTAGTCTTCCATAGCTTCCTCTTCTATTTCAAAATACTGCAATTATTCACATGATTTGTAATATGGTGGGGTGCTTTCTCTGTTCTGATATTCGTACATCCACTGTATGTCATCCGGTGAATCCTCATCTCTGTGTGGAAGTGGAAGTTGCAAGGCCCGTGGTAAATTGGGTATGGATCAATGTTGGTGACGAGATCAGATGAAGGCAGCCCGTGATTTTCGAATCTTGGTTAGAATACTTTAAAACCTACAGTCGTCTGGGGAATATGGCGTCAAATTGTCGCTCTGAGGTGCAGAACAGAATGTCCTATAACAGGATAAAAAGGGTGGACGATTCCTCCAAGCTGAGATTAGTGTCTGTTGTGGGTGTGGCTTCTAGAAAAGTTGAGGATAATTGGTCTTCAGTGCCTTTGAAGAGTTGTGCAGTGGCCCCTTCGAATCCTGATGTGTCTGCTGTGTTCAGCAGGCTTCGACATGACCTTTAGTTGGGTGATGGGGTGCTTCATGCTAATACCAAGGAGGATTCTGGTTCTGGTGAAGGGGGAGGTATTGCAGGTGCAAACATTGTTGTGAGGGAGTTGCATCATGAGGTGTGTGTGTCTATTCCTACTGAAAAGGATAGATATTAGTGCAAGGAAGCAGTGATTGTGGTAAATGGAATACTGGATGATATTGGTAGAGGCAGTGATACTATGGAGGTTTCAGATGTTAGTAATGGGGTGCAAGGAAGGGATGTGATTGATGGGGAGGTGGGCATTATAGTTGCTACTTCCAGTCGGTTCCAGGAGTTGGAAAAGGGGCTGGTAGAAGAGGGAACTTCCATGATTGAGATGCAGCTTGAGGATCCTTCACAGGAGGGGGGAAATGGGTCAAAGGATGTGCTGCAGGGGACTTTAGTTCATTCGGAGTCCCCAGAATAGCCACAGTGCCTTGCTGTGATTGACACTAATGGTCAAATCCAGCAGTTTCGTGGATGGAATGATAACATTCAGTAGGTTCTTATCCTTGGAAAGTGGGGGAATTTCTATAAGAGTGATCCATAAAATTATGGAGGTACGATCAATCCTTCTTTTAGTGATGTGGCCCAAGGTGGGAAGGCAAAGGTGAGTGGTGCTCAAGAAGTCTTGACTACTCCTCCGCGACTCAAGTCAAAGAATGATTACTCCAATTTTCCAAAGCCGTTAGTCACTAGGTCCTCTAGTGGCAACAAGGAGCTCTTATCCTTGGAGCGTATAAATCTGCGAAGGAAATATGCTAAGGTTCTAAGGAATTATGAAAGCTCAGAATGGGAAACGGCCACAGTGGAGGAGGATTATGGAGATGGGTATGGGTATTGTGACATATAAGTTCCCTTCTTTTTTCCTTTTTATGCTTGTCTACTGTACTTTCATTTACTTTAATAAATGGTCAGGGGGTTATCCCCTGGCTGAGATTTTCTGGTATAATTTTAATGAATAATGAAAAATTATATATTTTAATTCAAAATGTCCTTTTAATATAATTTATTTATATGGATAAATTATATTTTTAATTTGTTTAATAACGTTATTAGATTATTTTTATACCATTTAATCTAATGTTGGTCATTGGAAGTAATTTCACATTGATATTGGACATAAACAAGTGTCAATATTTTGATAATTATTATATCATAAAAACACGCTTTCTATTTTTACAATGGTAATTAATTTTAAACTTATTAATAAAAATTCTATTTTTTGAATTTGGTAAAATAGAAATCATTTTTGAATTCTTAATATCAAATATAGCTTAGCCAGACTTTTTGGTATTTTTCAGAAAAATGTCAATTTTTGATAAACAATGAAAACAATGAGTAGTAGTTAAAATAAATGAATTCTTCATTTTAAAGAAAATTTACCACTTCTGGGAATTTTTATTTGAAAATATAACATACATGGTTGTTATTATTATGTAAAATATGGTTTAATAATATGAAAATAATTTTTGGTGAATAGTATCTTCTAACTTTTATTTAACGCAGTTAAAGATAAATAGGGTAATTCAAGGTAAAAATAATATTATAAAAATATAAAATTACTATAACACTTTTTAAGACCTGATTAGATGAGTGATGGCCTACCAAAACAATCCTTGGGTGAGACTTTTGGACTTTTAATTCCAATTGGGTAAGTTAATGATATTAATAACATTTATTTAAGGTAAAAATAAAAATATCAAAAACATTATTGTTTTTCTAAAAAAAATATAATGTGTGGTAATATAATTGATATGTTTGACTATAAATATTCATTATAATCCTAAAAATATTTCCTATATCATTTTATTATGATTATAATTTTTAGAAATAAAATAAATAAAATTATTTATGACACAATAATGATGTTGTGTTTACTTCATTAATGAATGATTTAAATAAATAAGATTATAATGCTTAAAACAATATCGTAAACATGTCTAATTCTTATTAGATGATTTTGTTTTAAACAATAGTCAAATTATGTTCAACAATAATAAGTTTTGGACCTTCAGAAACCAAAAATCATTATATAATAAAATAATATTTTAAAACATTTCTAAAGAGGCCCTTCTCCCCCTTATAAAAATACATAACCTCTAACCCATTACTCACACCTATCAAGACCCATGGCTCATCCAAATCTTTACCAATTAATATCTATACATCACTATATTCCTACTGAATCGTTACCCTAGGCAAAAGGCACTTCAAGTAAACCTGTTTGATCAAACCAAAGGAGATACCCAATTTAAAGGAAACGTCCTATTTTAAGTTGTTTTTTTATTTTATTTCAATAACACCATAAACAATCTTTATTACTTTATTTTAAAACAACAAAAACATCATAATTATACTAGGTTTCTACAATTAGAACAATTCAAAGTACAATTACATAAACCTCCATCTAATGGTTAATGAATATACTGTTTATGAGGATGGCGAACTGCTGCCTCACAAAACGATGATTGTTCAATCGCCTCCTACCACATCATATAGTGGCCATTAATATGGAACTATATTTATATGTGATATATAATATATTTTTATTGTTTATATTATTCTATATTTTTCATTTATTGAATACCTTTATGGTATCCATTGAGAGTAAATACGATAATATAATTTGAGGAAGTCCGGACTGCTGCCCCCTCAAAGTGATATGAATAGTTAATGCCACATATAGAACGTATAAAAGATAAAGTTAATGAAAATAATACATTATATTATAATGGAATTATAATATACCTATGTATAATTATGTTTTTATTCCATTAAATATTTAATATAAATGAAAGGGGTGTTATTGCGTACGTACGACTTACCAACTCCATGAACGATGCATTTCATTTCATTCCTCCAAATGTAATTTACTATTAAAAATACATATATATACTGAATATATAGAATATATATGATATCTAAATCATGAATATCATTCTTGAGATAATGTACCTTTGACAACATGAAGAAATATTAATTATAAGAAGTTCATTTTTGTCTCAAATACCCAATATTGACAAAATGACTGTTATTAACTTAAATGAATATATTATGTTTTTAACATGGTAATAAGTTATATAAAAGGATTAATAAACATTAAAAAGGTTCTTAAGTAAGTAGAAATTGTTATAAGTTTATTATTCAAGAGATTAAAGAACTAATGAGTCAAGTCGAACATGAGGTAAGGGACTTCGTCTCAATCTCCTTTCATTGATTCATATTTTGTTTTATACAAGACTTTCTTTTATACAATGTACAAACACCTTTTAATTTTCATTTAATTCAATGTGAATCATTTTTACAAGGCATTTTACTAAATGAAAAACCGACGATTCCTTTAATGTATGCGGTGAGAAATACCTTTTCCTTCATCATGAATTTTATTTGATATATGTCTTCCATAACAAGTCATTATATTTTTAAAAGGAGAATAAATACCATATAATCTTTTATGTATTTAGGTATTGAAATGGTTTTTGATAATGGATTGATTGTGTCTATATATTTAAATGATATATGGTAATTGAAATGTGGAAATGTTATCTTTCCTTTATGTTTTTTATGTGTTGTGAATATGTTCTTGTTCTTGGGCATTGTTTATGTATATGGGTGGTTATGTGGTAAACCTAGGATGGGTAAGCCCGATATAGCTCTCTAATGCATTGGGTAATGTGACAGAGGTATAGGTGAATGTTTCTGCTAAGATATTTATTGAATATATTGTGATGGGTATTCCAAACATAACTTTATATGTAGTTATGATAGCTACAATGTATGTACGATATAGATGCCACAAGTTACCTTTATGATTTGTGATTACTATGGGTTATTTATAAATTTTATGATTTCATGAGGTATGTTAAAGAGATTAGGTTATGTATTTATTGATGAACTAATGTTTTCTTTCCTTGTTTTGTAACACTTACTGATATTTTTTTCTCATCCCATGTTTTGAAATGTTATACACAAGAAATAAAGTTTATTAGGGTCAATGATGGGATCATGGAAAAGTTATGATGTTTAAAACATGGAACTAGAATGACACTTTTTTCATGTCTGTCTATTTTATGAAAACTTTAAATCATAGTAGAAGTATTTAGTTTGTCATTTTTGAGATGCAATGTAATAGTTATGTCCTCATTTTTTAAAACTCTAAACATGAAAAGATCTTCAATGTGAATTATTCATTTAGTTCGGGATTGTTTAATGTTTTAAGGATGGGTCCTTATAGTTGGTATCAAAGGGAGGTTTAGAGAACATTATATGTTAGGATATTGTTAAATTACTTTCCATAAATTTATTTATGGTAATTTTGAAATGATATCATATTTAGATATTACCATGTTGTTTCTCCTATGATATTTCTGTGTTCATAATGGTTTTCCATAGAGGAAACATGGTAGCAATAATGCGATGACATCAGGAGGAAGAAAACCATCCAAGTCAGCAACATGTGATGGTCGGAATTGGAACTGAACTGTTTGTTGTAGTTATGGAACAATTCACTGAAGCTATAAATGGTGGTGGAATCCATACACGATATAAGCCAGATCAACCACAGAGGAATATGTTAGTAGTAGAAAATTTCATGAGGTAACATCCCCCACCATTTAGATGATCATCTGACCATGTGTTATCTAAATGATGGATTAAAGAACTAGAGAAGATTTTTAATGTCAGGGGGTGTTAAAAACATCAAGAGGTTTGTCTTGATGTTTACCATTTTGAAGGTGAAGCTGATCAGTGGCGGTCGATGGGTATTATATCAGGGATAGTGTGGATATTGATGCTCTTGATTGGGATGAATTAAAAGGTATGTTTATTGAGAAATATTTTTCTAAGGTGGTCCATCTTAGGATGGAAAAACAAATCAGGGAATTGAGACAGGGGGATGACTCAATGGCTACTTATGAAGACAAATTCACTTGACTGGAAAGGTATAATCCAAATTTCATATGAGATATTGATTAGTAAAATCAACAATTTTTACTTCGAATTAATGCCAAATTATCAATGTTATTTAGATTCTCATGAGGTAAAATATTATGAAAAACATGTTCTATGTGTGGAGAAGGTGGAAATGGAGTTTTTTGATGACTAATTTTTCTTTGACAACCAACAGAATAAGTGGTCGAGGTGGAAGATGAAAGGGAATAACTCTTCAAAAAAGCTTGATGGTAAGGAACTTATGTTACAGTTTGTGAAAATTGTGGTAAAAATCATGCTTGGGAATGACTTTTGAATTCTAGTAAGTGCTAATGGTGTGGTAAAACGGGACATAATCTCGTAATTGCACTGAAAAATATCAAGGTAATGGGAAGGAAAAATCTGATTTACAGTTAGTAAAATGTTCTAGGTGCAATGAAATGGGTCATTATGAAAATGAGTGTCCAATGAAGAACTAAACTATGGAAAAGCATCCAGACTAAATGAAGAAAGTGATGGTGAAATAATTTTCAACTACTTAGATAGATGTTGTTCCATAAAATGAAGTAGTATCAGGTACACTTTTTGTTTGTTCAGATTATGCCAATGTGTTGTTCGATTCAGTGTCAACACATTCGTTCATTTCTGCAAATTTTCCTAGAAATTTTGTAATTCAATCCCATGATATGAATCCCAAATTTATGGTAAAACTTTTGAGAGGAAATATTGAGGCAAAATAACATAAGAATATCTTTATCCTTGTGTGTGTAAATAATCTACCTAAAATCCATAATGTTTTTCCTCTAGTAAAGTTTGATGTTATTTTGGAAATGGATCAGCTTTCTGTTTATCATTCTAATATTTACTACAGAGCTAAAGTGGTTTCTTTTTATAAAAAAATTCTGTTTTTGTACAATAATAAACCCATAATTTGGATAAAATACCAAGAATCTCAGAAACTATTAAAATATTTAAAGGAATGTTACTTTGTACATATTGTTGAAAACAAAATAAATGTTCAGATTAATGACGTGGTAGTGGTAAATGAGTACTTTTATGTTTTCCCTGATTATTATCCTATTTTTATACCTAATAGGGATGTTTCATTTTCTATTGACATACTTTCTGATGCTATTACAATTTCACAATCACATTATTGAATGGAAAAAATTGAATATTTAGAGTTAAAGAATCAATTCAAGGATTAATTAGATGAAGGTTTCATTCGGCCTAACATATCACCATGGGGCATGCCGATCTTTTTTGTTAAAAATATGGATGGTTCAATGAACCATTGAATTGATTATAGAGAATTGAATAACATCACTATTAATAATAGGTATCTTTCTCCTCATATCAATGATTTATTTGATCTTCTCTTGAGAGATGACTATTTTTTTAAGATTGAATTGAGGTCGGGGTACCATTACTTGAAAGTAAATGAATCAGACATATAAAAGACTGCATTTAATACTAGATATGGACATTATGAATTTGTGGTTATCCCTTTTGGATTAACCAATGCACCAGTTTTATTCATGAATCTTATTAAAATAATTTTCGTGAGTTCTTGGATATGTTTGTGGTCGTGATCATTAATGATATTTTGGTTTGCTCCAAAAGTAATTAAGAATATGAAGGTCATTTAAGGGCTGTCTTTCAAACATTTAATTAAAAGAAACTGTATAGAAAATTCAACAATTGTGTGTTTTGGTTACAAAAAAATTCATTCCATGGTCACATTGTTTTAAAAAATGGCATAACTGTTGATTCTTCTAAAACAAAATTTGTTGAAGAATGACCAAGACCAAAAAATATAATCGTGATCTATATTTTTCATGATTTAGAAGGTTATTACTAGATATTTTATGAGAATTCTTCATGATTATCTAGTCCAATGAATATGTTAACTGGAAAAGGTGTTCTATTCATTTAAGAAAAAGAACTTGAGTAATTTATTACAGAATTGAAAATAAGGTAGTGAATGATCCTATTTTAGAAATACCTTCCAGAGATGGTGATTTTGTTATCTACAGTAGTGATTCGTTGAAATGAATTGTTTGTTTCCTTTTATAGAATGATCATGTAATTTCTTATACTTCACGTAAGTTGAAACCTCATGAGTTAAATTACCCTACACATGATTTGAATTTAACTGGTGTTTTTTTTTCTTTAAAAAATTGGAGGAATCATTTTTATGGTGTAAAATATGAAATATATACAAATCTCAAAAAATTTATATATATATTCACCCAAAAAGAATTGAACATGATACAAAAGAGATGGTTATAATTAAGAATATATTATGATTGCTTAATCCATTACCATCTGTAAATGGTAAATAAACTGGATGAAGATTTGAGTCGAAAAAGTATTACTTCATTAACCTTATTATGGTTGGAACAATATCATTTGATTAAATATTTGATAAAATTTGGAATATATGTTTTTGGGGTTGGAAATAGCTTTATTTTGATTCTGGTGTCAGTGAAATCGTCTCTATTAGGTATAATTAAGAAGGCATAAAAGGAAGACATTGAGTTTCATAAAAAGGTAGAGTTGGATCAGAAGGGTAAGATTCCTGATTTTAATGATTGTGTTTTGAGGATTGGTAAGATTTTATGTTTTCCTTTTTATTCATTGTAGATTAATTAGCTATTATGTAATTATTATAGTTCTCCATTTTTAGTTCATCCTGGAAGTACTAAGATATAAATAGAACTTCAGGTGTAATACTGGCGGGATGGAATGAAAAGAGATATTGTTGACTTTACTTTGATGTGTTGGATTTTCAATAGGTTAAATTAGATCAGAAGTTACCAAAAGGGATGGTTCATTCTTTACAACTATAAGAGTGGTAATGGGAAAATATATCCATGTACATCATTGTGGGATTACCAAAGGCATATTGAAATAGTAATGCAATATGGGTTATTGTTGGTCAATTGACTAAATATGCACATTAAATTCCTATTCGAGATACATTTCCTTTAGGTCAAATATCTTAGTTGTATGTTAAAGAGAGAATCATGTTACATGGAATTCTCATCTCCATTGTATCTGATCATGAACCTAGGATCACTTATAACTTTTGTAAAGTCCATCATAAATAGTTGGGTACGGAATTTAATTTTATTATAGCTTTTCGTCCTCAAACTTATTGACAGTCAGAACGAACAATTTAGACCTTGGAGGATAAGATATGTGCATGCTCAATTGATTACCATGGATGTTGGTAGCAACATCTTTCTTTGGTTGAATTTTCTTATAATAACAATTTTTATTCCAATATACAAATGGCTCCATTTGAGGAATTATATAGGAAAGAGTGTCTAACTCCATCTTTTTTGGATGATGTTGGTGAAAGGAAGTTGATGGTACTATAATTGGTAGAAGATATGGAATAAAACGTTTAGTTGATTCATAATCACATGAGAATAGCTCAGAGCCGGAGGAAATGTTATGTAGATTACCATAGGATGGATATTTCTTTTTAGGATGGTGATCATGTCTTTCTCAAAGTTTCTTCATAGAAAAGTATGATTCGATTTGGTAAGAATGGAATGTATAGCCTAAGGTTCATTGGACCTTATGAAATTCTAGATAAAGTTAGATCAGTTACACACATAGTGGATTTACACCCAAGTTTATCCCAAGTACACAATGATTTTCATGTTTCAATTTTGAGAAGGTATATGCCAGATCCATCTCATGGTTTGAGGCCAGAGGTAGTTCAGTTAGAAGATAATCTCTCTTATAATGAACAACCCATCTAGATTCTTGAACGAAGAGAGAAAGTGTTTCAGAATAAGATAATTTATCAGGTAATGGTTTTATGGAAAAATAATAATTTTGAAGAGGTAGCATGGGAATCTAAATGTGATATGAGTGATAAATACCCACACATATTTGATAAGTGAATAAAAATATAGGGGACATAATTTCCAAATGGAAAAAAAGGATGTAACATTCCAAGTAAATTAATAAAAATATATTTTCATATTTACTATTATTTTTTAATTAAATATTATTGTTATTTTAAATGGTATGCTATTTTCGATGGTGTACCTAATACACAACAACAGGTTTCTTAGGATTCTAATGTTACTCCCAATGCTAAGGCATACTAAAAAAATAATAACATAATAATATTTTAAATGGAAGTTAATGGATATCTATTGTATTGGGGGGAGTGAATAGAACAATATGATTATACATTTTCATTAAAAGTTTTTACATTTTTATAATAAAATTTATAGGCTTAAAATGTGAATGAATCTAATTTTAATAACAAATAGTCTAATATTCTTTAAAAGGTCGATCTACCACCTTTTGATTGGAAACCATTTTAAATATAGTTTTTGTCACTTTGATATGTTATATTTGACAAAATAGAATACTTCATTAGAATCAGAACAAAAAAATTTACTTTGGGTAAATTTTTATTATTTTTCTGATAAAAATAAATTTTTTAATGAATAGTGAAAATACTTTATTTTAATTCATAACCTCCTTTTAATATAATTTATTTATATGGATAAACTATATTTTTAAAGGGTTTTAATGTTTAATTAGATTATATTTTTACCATTTAATCCAATTTTTGTCATTGAATGTAATTTCACTTTGAAATTGGCTATATAAACTCGTGTCAGCCATTTGATAGTTTTTATTTCTAAAAAACACACTTTCTATTTTAACAATGAAAATTAATTTGAAATTATTTAATCAAACTTCTATGTTTTTAATTTGGTAAAATAGACATCATTTTTTAATATGGAATAACAAATATATCTTAGGCTGAATTTTTGGTATTTTTCGAAAAAACATCAATTTTTGATGAACATAGAAAACACTATGTAGTAGTTAAAAACCGACTTTTTAATTTAAATGAATTTTTACATTTTTTGTGATTTGAATTTAAAAAATCTGACATACATGGTTGTTATTAGTAATTTTATATAGGTTCAATAAGATAAAAATAAATTTTGGTGAATAATAACATTTGGCTTTTATTTACCGTAGTTAAAGGTAAATAGGGTAATTCAAGATAAAAATTATATAAAAATAATATAAAATTAGCTTAACACTTGTACTAACCTTATTAGATGATTAATGGTTGACCAATAAAATCCATGGGTGAGACCATTGGCCTTTTAATGATACTTGTTTAAGATAATGATATTAATAACATATATTTAAAGTAAAAATAAAAATATCATTAACATTTATTGTTTTTCTAAAAAAATTAATTTGGGGTTTTAAAATTGATACATTTGACCATAAATATTAGTTATAAATATAAATTTTTTTTCCAAAATTAGGGTATTATATTTATAATTTTTAGAAATAAAATAAGTAAAATAATCTACGACACAATAATGATGTATTGTTTACCACATTAATGAATGATTTAAATAAATTTGATTATAAAGATTAACAAAATATCCAAAACCTATCCAATTTTTATTGGATGATTTTATTTTGAAATAAAGTAATCTTATCATTTAAAATAATAGAATTTGGACCTTTATAAACCGAAAATCATTATATAATAAAATAATATTTTCAAACATTCTTAAAGAGAACATCCTCCCCCTTATAAAAATCCCTCACATCAAACCCATTACTCTCACATCTCAAGCCCCATGCCTCATCCAAAATCAACCAAATTAATCTCTCTACATCCCTCTATTCCTCATAGAATCCTTACCCTATGTATAAGTCACTTCTTGTAAATATTTTGGTTCAATCCAAAGGGAGATACCCAATTTAATTATAACATCTTCTATTAAGTTCTTTTCTTTTATTTTACTTCTCAATACTTGTAAACATTTTTATTCCATTATTTTATAAAAACACCTATATCCCCAATATATTATGTTATTTTTATGATATTTATTCTAACTACACTTACAGACACCTCTATCTGAAGGGTAAAGAACATATTGTTTTTTGTGGATGGCGAACTACTACCTCACGAAAGATGATTGTTCAATCTTCTCTGGCCACCAATTATGGTGGCCGTTAAGATGGAAATATATTTATATGTGATATATATTATATCTATATTGTTTATTTTATTCTGTATTTTTAATTTATATAATACCTTTATAGTTTAAATAGTGGGTAAATACATCAATTTCATTTGAGGAAGTGTAGACTATTTCCCCCTCAAAGTGATATTACTCATTCATTACATATGTGGAATGTTTAAAATATGGAGTTAATTAAATTATATATGATATTATATTGGAATTATTATATACCTATTTATCATTACATTTTTATTCCATTAACTATGAAATAGAAACGAAATTAGCATTCATGCGTATGTATGACTTACCGTCTCCATGAA
The DNA here is from genome assembly GCA_963277665.1 of Viscum album. NCBI lineage: Eukaryota > Viridiplantae > Streptophyta > Magnoliopsida > Santalales > Viscaceae > Viscum > Viscum album. The sequence continues at coordinate 1,838,310,169 of OY728125.1, forward strand.
CAGTGCATTTTATTTCATACCTACAAATGTTATGTACTATTATAAATACATATATATACTAGATATATATTATATATATGATATATACATCTTGAATATAATTCTAGAGATAATTGACCTTTGACCACATGAACAACGTGTAATTTTAAGAAGTGCATTTTTGGCTCAAATACCAAATATTGCAAAAATGTCCATTATTAACATAAATGATTATATAATGTTATTATCATGGTAATAATTTATGTAAAAGGAATAATAAACCTGAAAAATATTCTTATGAAATTAGAAATTAATTTTAGATTTTTTATTCCGGAGTTTAATGAACGAACGAGTCAAATCCGACACGTGGTAAGAGAATTCATCTCAATCTCTTTTCATTGATACATACTTTGTTTTATAATTGTCATTATTTTATACAGTGTATAAAAGCCTCTAACTTTTCATTTAATTCAAAGGGAATATTTTTTATGAGGTTTTTTACTAAACGGAAAAAATGTTTCTTTTAACATAATTAGTGACAAAGACATTTTCCACAGCCACGAGTAATATTTGAACTATGGCTTCCTTAACAAGACATAATGTTTATAAAAGGAAAATAAATACCTTATACTGTTTTACATATTCTGGTATTGAAAATGGTTTTACTAATTGATTTCTTATGTCAATATATTTAAATGATATATTGGTATTGAAATATGTAAATCTTATCTACCGTTTATGTTTGTTTTATGTGTTGTGAATATGTTATGGTTTGTGGGAATTGATTATTTATACAGGTGGTTCCGTGATAAACCTCAGGCAGGTGACCTCGAGATAGCTATCCAATGCATTGGGTAACACGACGAAGGTAAACGTGAATGTTTCTCTTAAAATAGTTAGGGAATATACTATGATGGGTATTCCAAATGTAACTCTCTACGTAACTATGATATATACAATGTAAATATGATCTAGATTTCAGAATTTACCATTATGATTTATAAATACTATATGTTATTCATAAATATTATGATTTCATGAGATATGTTAAAGAGTTTATGTTAGGAATGTTCTGATGAACTATTTTTTCATGTTTTATAACCATTACTAATCTCTTTATGCTCATCCCATGTTTCGAAATGTTTTTCACATGACTAAAAGATGAATAGGGTTAATGATGGTATCAAGTAATAGTCATGTAGTCTAAAACATGTAAGTATACATGACTCTTTTTTTCAAGAGTTTTTATTTTATTAAAAAATGGAAACTCAGTAGAAGTGTCTAATTTGAAATTTTTGAGATGTAATGTAATAGTTATGAACTAATTCTCTAAATCTTTAAACCTGAAAAGATCATCAATGTGAATTATTAATTTAATTAAAGTTTATATATTCTCTTAATGGTGTGTCCTAATACATACCACCATTCAAAATATATTGATGGCCATTCTTATTTTAAAATAAATTTACATTCTCCCCTAAATTTCAACATTTAAGACATTAAATTGGTGATGATATATTACTGGGCCCATATTACCATCCATTATGTTAACCAAACTCTAAATTTTTCATTTTTAGATAATTTAGTTTTTCCCTTATTTTCAATAGTAAAAATATCTAGATGTTCCTCTACGGTATCCATTTGGGTATTTCTTCACACATTTTCAAAACAGAGGACACTAAATCATTTTTTCCTCCATGGCCTTTACTACCCAAAATCAAAAAAAATCATTTCTACTCATGATGGTTGAGTTTGAGAGTTATCTAATGTTGATGATGTTTGTAACACCCCAAGTAATTAAAGAATTTGACATTTTCATATTTATCCATATTTGTGAATAGAATATTAATATGACTTTAATGGGGACGCTATGCTCGATGGTGTACCCAACACGCAACACCGAGTTTCTTCGGAATCTTACGTTGCACTCTAATAATAAAATAATATTATTTTAAATGGTAGTTAACATGTATCCATTGTATTGGTGGTAATGGATATAAATAACTAAAATATAATTATATATATTTTTAAATGTGTTTACATTTATCTAATAAAAGATAAAGGATTAAAATAGGGAAAGAATTCAATTTTAAGCGTATATGCCCTAGTTTTCACTAAAGGTTCATGTATCTCCTTTTGATGGTGAACCGTCATTAAATATAGTTTTTTTCACTCTTATAAATTCAATTAGAGCAAATAAAACACTTCTTAAGAATTGAGACATCAAGATTTACTTTGTGTAAATTTTTGGTATCTTTCCGATAAAGTTCATTTTTTAATAAATAGTGTAAAATGTTGTATTTTAATTCAAAAACTCTTTTTAATCTAATTTATTTATATTATTAGATTATCTATTGAATTGGTTTTAAAGTGAAATTAGAATATATTTTTACCATTAAATCCAATAGTGGTCGTTGCAATTAATTTCACTTTTAAATCAGACTTAAACTAGTGTCAATCTTTTGATACTTATTGTTTCATAAAAACACGCTATTTGCTCTGAAAATAGGAATTAGTTATTAAATTAATTAATGTGACTTATATTTTTTTAATTTTGTAAAATAGACTTAATTTTTGAATTCGGAATATCAAATATATCTTAGGGTGAATTTTTGGGATTTTTCTGAAAAACATTAAATTTTGGTGAATAGTGAAACCACTAAGTGGTACTTATAAAAACTGATTTTTCCATCTAAATGAAATTTTGCCATCTTTGTGTTTTAAATTTCAAAAATCCGACATACATGGTTGTCATTAATAAGTAAAATTTGGTTCAATGGGATTAAAATAATTTTTTGGTGAATAGTAACTTATTAAGTTTTTAATCGCGATTAGAGGTAATTAGTGCATATTATGGTAAGAATACTGTTTTAATAAAATGAAATGACCTAGAAAAATTTCCTACCCTCATTTGATGTGTCATGGACGTCCAAGACGATCCATGTGTTAACTTTGGGACCCCATGGAGCCACTTTGGTTGGAAAATGACATAAATATCTTTTTATTTAATGTTAAAGTAAAAATGAAACAAACATGAACTGCTCTACTAAACAAAATTTTACATGTGGTTATACAAGTCATATTTTTTACTATAAATATCCCTTGGAAAGATAAATAGACTTCCTACATAATAGTAGTTTTTTTATATTTTTTAGACGTTATATAAATTAAATTATTTATGACATCATGATGATGCAGCAATAACCTCATTATTTAACGATTTAAATAAAATGGAAAGATAATGTAATATCTATAACCTACACATGTCCAAAACCTATTGTATGAGTTTATTTAGAACCCTTATCACCTTATCCTCGAAATAAATTAATTTGGGACCTTTAAAATCCGAAACGCTTTTGAAAATAAAGTAACATTTTGTAACATTACAAGAGTGCCCCTCCTCTCCTCTTATAAAATCCCCCCACCTCTACCTCCTTACCCACACTCCCAAAGCCTTTTCCTTGGAAAAACCCTACCCATATTGTCTCTCCACTTCCCTATATTACTCTTTGAAGACTCACTTTGGGAAGAAGTCTTCCCAAAGAAGCCTTTCAGCTCAAACCAAAGGGAGTTACCCGATTTTAAGGTAATGTCTTCACTTGGGTCCTTTTGTTTTATTTTTCTTCTCCAACCCCCTAAACACTTTTTATTCATTTATTTTTTAACAAATACAGTATCATAAATATACTAGGATGTTGTTATAATATTTATTATTGCTACACTTACACACACCTACATCTAATGGTTAAAGAACATATTGTTTCCGTGGATGGTGAATTTCTGCATCCCGAAACGATGATTGTTCAACATTCTTCTAACACCTTAAAAGGTGGCCATTAATATGACACTATATTTATATATGATATCTAATATGTTTATGTTCTACATGAGCTTATGTATTTTTCATTTATGGTGTACCTTTATGGTTTCCATTATGGGTAAACACAATATATTCATTTAAGGAAGTGCAGACTACCTCCCCTCAAAGTGATTTGATTCGTTAATACCATGTGTGGTACATATAAAGGATATATTTAATGATATTATATATGATACCATACTGGATTTAAAATACTATTATGTATAATTATGTTTTAATTCCATTAAATATGAATTCGAATTGGAAGTAGCGTTCATGCGTACATACGGCTTACCGTCTCCATGAACGGTACATTTCATTTCTAATCTAAAAATGTTATTTAATATTATAAGTACATATATATAATGGATATATATTTAATATATTACATCTAAATTATGGATATCATTCTGGAATTATAACATATATATATCTATCTCATTTTGTTTTAATTCCATTAATATGACAAAAAATGAAAGTAGTGTTCATGTGTACGTACGGCCTACCGTCTCCATGAACGGTGCTTTTCATTTTTTATCTCCAAATGATTTGGAATAGTATAAAATGAATATTTACTAGATATATATGATATTTTAATCATTAATACTATTCTGGAAATTATTTACTTATAACTACATGGGAAATCTTTTTTCAAACAAGTTCATTTTTGACTCATGTACCAAACATCGGCAAAAACGTCTGATATGAACTAACATTATTAAAAAATTATTATAACATTATAATATGTGATATGAAATGAATAATAATATCTAAATGAGGTACTTAGGCAATTATTAATTGACCAATGTTTGTTATTCAGGAATATAAATAAACGAACAAGATAAGTTGGACTTGAGGTAAGGGATCCTACTCCACTCTTTCTTTTTAAGTACACTCTTTTATGTCATTCCTTTTAAAGATCATCTTTCTTGTTATTGGGTTGTTCTTTTATATTAATAATACTTTAATTTTGATGTTCATGTGATGAGAGACCCTATTCTCTCTCATCAATCCATTTTGGAAGTTTTGAGTGGCGCCATTAGGCTGCCAAATTTTCGTAAGAGATCTAACCTCTCTCTTTCTTTTTAAGTACTCTCCTTTATGTCACATCTTTTAAGCTCCTATTTTTATGTTGGGGGATGTTATTTTATATTCCTATTTCTATAAACATTAAGTTAATATGATGAGATACCATATTTGATCTCATCAATCCATTTTGGGAAGTTTTAAGTGGCACGGTTAGGCTGTCGAGTTTTCATAAGGGATTTTTCATCTCACTTTTATTCCCGTGAGATTTATGCTCCATTTACCACAATTTCATTTGAGTGGTGTATTTACTGCCCTTTATTTTACTAATTGTGTAATATACTTTCTTTTATGAGTATTTACATCAATGTTGTATTGTCCTTCTTTCACGAGGTGTATGTTCCGAAAGATACCCATGTCGGTAAGGGAACCTTTCACCCTCATCTTTTTAAAAGAACAATTTTGTTGGGACTTTTAATTTACAAATTTTTATGTTGGGATATGTTCTCATATATCCTTATTGATGTAAATTTTATGTCCATGTGATGAGATACCCTTTTTTTATCTCTCTTCAACTCATTTTGATGTGACGCTGTTAGGCTTTCAAGGGAACTTCTTAACCCAATTTCGATTTCTTTGGGTTCAACTTATAGTTATTGAATATTTTATCCTTTGAATATGTGTGAATGACGTTTGATTATTTTACACTTAATATCCACTTATATTTGGTGAATTCGTTTGTCACACATAATTATGTAATTGATTTATCCTTAAACCAAGGATGTCGTCTTTGTAAGGGAATTCGTCCCAATCTTCTTTCATTGAGACATATTTTGTTTTATACAAAAACTTTTTTTATACGGTGCATAAAACCATTTGACTTTTACGTTTATCCAAAAGGAATATTTTTTATACGAAGAGTTTTACTAAATGACAAAAGGGAATGTTTTTGTCGTATGTATGCGGCGACAACGACTTCTCTGCCGCCGTGACCATTATTTGAGTTTCGGCTTCCTCTACAAGACATACCTTTTTTTAAAATAAAAATAAATACCATGTATTACTTTTCTTTTGTTTTGGTATTGAAAATGGTTTTCATAATGATTTTATATCAATGTGTTGTATTTATATCTTGTGATTGAAAGGTGGAAATGTTATGTTTCCTATATGCATGTTTTATGTGATACGATTATGTTTAGGTTCTTGGGAATTATTATGAAGACAGGTGGTTCCATGATAAACTAAGGGTGGTTGATCCCGATATAGCTCTCCAATGCATTGGGTAATGCGAAGGAGTGAAACGTTAAGGTTTATCTGAAGAGATTTAGGGAATATACTGTGGTGGGTATTCCAAACGTAACCAAGAGGGTTACTCCCTACGTAAGAATGTTATGAATGCCTCAAGTTACATTTTATGTCTTATGATTTCTATGATTTATTCATGATTTGATGAGGTATGTTAAAGTGCCTATGTTTTATGGGTAAAGTATGATTTCATTCTTATGTATATATGAACTCATGTTTCTTTTCCATATTTTTATAACCCTTACTGAGCTTTTTATGCTCATCCCAAGTTTTTGAAATGTTTTTCACCGGTCAAGGGAAAGGTACATGATGAGATGATAGTGTCAAGGATGTGTCAAGAAAGAATCCATGTTTTATTTTAAATATGTTTCTTTTGATGGGATGAATGAATACTGTCTTTTATGTAACCTCTTTTTTTAAATGTAGAATGTAATGCAAGTTTAATGATATAATTCTCTAAAACTCTAAACCTGAAAAGATCCTCAATGTGTAATCTTGTAATAACTCAATATTAAGTAAGGTTTAAGGCTCGGGCCTTATAGTTGGTTTCAATGGTATGTTTAGATAACTTTAGAGGTTAGGGTATTCTTTAAGCATAAGTGGCATTACAATAATGGTTAGGATTTCAGAAAGAGTCCTAGTTTTAGATAATGTGAATGAGTAAGTTTATCTTAGTGTTTACATTCCTCAATAGTACATGATGGTTTTGTTGATATACTCACACTGACATTTCTGTTTTTACTAAATGGATGGATCTAGCAGGCACCAAAGAGACAACATGTTTGAAGGAAACTGTGATGGTTCTATGATTAAGATTCTAGATAAAATGGTGGATTCATTGAGGAAACTCGTGGTTGTTCTAAACCAACTATCAAGGAGTCATGATCAACCACTTGAACCTTGGTATAATCTTTAATACATCATGTACGAGATGACCAATCGATGTGGAAGTTCAGGTAATAATTATAAAGGTAACCATTAGAGTTTATATGATCCTTATTTTTGAGGTAATTATGGGTTACTATATGTTATGATGGAAGTGAAAGGCATGAGATAAAATTGAGGTTAAATTATGTTATGGTTATTTTTTATGATTTTATCTCTTTTTGGGGAATGATTTGAGAATTATATAGTTTTGGAAAAAGGACAACACGCAGACCGTGTGACTACCCGTCACGTCGGACAAAGCTGCGGGAATCGAACCCACAACCAAAGTGCGACTGGTATTTATCACCTACCACTGGACTACACAAAGTCCCTGGTTAGTTTGACTGATTATTTTTAGTTATATGATTTTATGAATTAATAGTAAGTTGATTTTGGGTTATTTATGAAAATGATTAACCTATCATGGAGGATATGAGATTAGGTTAATTACTTTTCAATACGAGACTTTAGGAAAAAACTGATGTTGTTTGGAGATAAATGTTACGATTTAACTTGGAAGACTATGTGACTAAATCCATCAAATATTTAGGGTTTCAATATTATATTAGTTTACATTGAATAATTTTATGTAAAATTTGTTTATCGGATGGTCCTCGTTGAACATTGGGTTTTATTGGACAAATTTTGGAGATTAAGAATAGATTTTCTTTTTAAAGGGTTATCCTTTTCTAGATTATCTGACCTTGTACTAACCTTTTTGGTTTTGGTTTTGGTTATGGTCTAAAGATATGGGAATTATATAGTTATCTTTAGTGTATTATGTGATTCTCTAGAAGTTGATTATAGTACCCTTAATGTGAACAAGTCTCCCTAAATACTCATCTTTTGGAAAAAAAATATTAGTTTGATTAAGGAATCTAGTAAAAGTTGAAAGTCAACATGATAAGTGATAATGTTTCCTTATGAATAAATTCCTCAATAAAAAGTTACTTAAAACAAAAATGTTGTCTATTTACTTTTCCTACTGGGGAATCGAATACCGTTTAACCCATCACTAGTTTGTGATTTTCTTATGGTTAACTTTCTCCTAGACATCTTAATTGTCACTCTCCCTCAAGAACATGACCCTTTGCTTTTTCTTCCATTTCCATGTTTTTCTATATGGAATCCTAGTATGGGTTAACTCGGGTGACCTCTGTACTTATCATCCTTTATTTTAAAGTGATTGTTTTACCGACTCTTGTTCCGATGCGGGACTTTCAAGGATGTTTCCAAGATCAATTTTAAAAATTGCGAGGATGCAATTCCCAAAAGGGGGGAAGGATGTAACACCCCAGGTAAATAAATAATATGACATTTTCATATTTATCCAAATTTGTGAATAAAATATTAATATGACTTTAAAGGGAACACTATGCTCGATGGCGTACCCAACACGCAACAACGAGTTTCTTGGGAATCTTACATTGCACTATAATAATAAAATAATATTATATTAAATGGTAGTTAACATGTAGCCGTTGTATTGGAGGGAATGGATAGAAATAACTAAAATATGATTATATATGTTTTTAAATGTTTTTACATTTATCCAATAAAAGATAAAGGATTAAAATAGGGAAAGAATTCAATTTTAGGCGTATATGCCCTAGTTTTCACTAAAGGTTCACTTATCGCCTTTTGATGGTGAACGATCATTAAATATAGTTTTGTTAACTCGTATACATTCTATTGGACCAAATAAACTCTTCTTAAGAATTGGGACATCAAAATTTAATTTGTGTAAATTTTTTGTATCTTTCCGAGAAAGATCATTTTTTAATGAATAGTGTAAAATGTTGTATTTTAATTCAAAACCTCTTTTTAATCTAATTTATTTGTATGATTAGATTACCATTTGAATTGATTTTAATGTGAAATTATAATATATTTTTTCCATTAAATCCAATAGTGGTCATTGGAATTAATTTCACTTTGAAATCAGACTTAAACTAGCGTAAATCTTTGGATACTTATTGTTTTGTAAAAACACGCTATTTTCTCTGACAGCGGGAATTAATTATTAAATTAATTAATGTGATTTATATGTTTTGAATTTTTTAAAATACACTTCATTTTTGAATTCAGAATATCAAATATAGCTTAGGGTGAATTTTTGGGATTTTTCTGAAAAACTTCAATTTTTGATGAATTGTGAAACCACTAAGTGGTACTTTTAAAAACTGATTTTTCCGTTTAAATGAAATTTTTCCATCATTGTGTTTTGAATTTCAAAAATCTTACATAAATGGTTGTAATTGAGAATTAAAATTTGGTTCAATGGGATAAAAATAATTTTTTGGTGAATAGTAATTTATTATGTTTTTAATCGCGATTAGAGGTAATTAGTGTAGTTTATGGTAAAAATAATGTTTTAATAAAATGAAATGACCTAGATACATGTCCTACCCTAATTTGATGTGTCATGGCCGACCAATAAAATCCATTGGTCAACTTGGGGACCCCATGGAGCCACTTCGGTTGGAAAATGACATAAATATCTTTTTATTTAATGTTAAAGTAAAAATGACACAAACATGAGATGTTTTACTAAAACACTTTTTACATGGGGTTATACAAGTCATATTTTTGACTATAAATAGTCATTAGAAAGATAAAGAGATTTCCTACATTATAGTTTTTTTAATAATTTTTAGACATTAAATAAATTCAATTATTTATGACATCATGATGATGCAGCGATGACCTCATTATTTAACGATTTAAATAAAATATAAATATAAAGTAATATCTAAGACCTAAACATGTCCAAAACCTATTTTATGAGTTTATTTATAACCCTTATCACCTTATCCTCGAAATACATCAATGTGGGACCTTTAAAATCCGAAAAACTTCTGAAAATAATGTAACATTTTGTAACTTTACAAGAGTTCCCCTCCTCTCCTCTTATAAAAGGCCCCCACCTCTACCTCCTTACCCACACTCCCAAAGCCTTTGGCTCGGCAAAACCCTGCCCATTTTGTCTCTCCACTTCCCTATCTTACTCCTTGAAGCCTCACTTTGGGCAGAAGTCTTCCCAAGGAAGCATTTGAGCTCAAACAAAAGGGAGTTACCCGATTTTAAGGAAATGTCTTCACTTGTGTCCTTTTGTTTTATTTTGCTTCTCCAACCCCCTAAACTCTTTTATTCATTTATTTTGTAACAAATACATTATATTAAATATACTAGGATTTTGTTATAAGAATGATTCTAGCTAAACTTACACACACCTACATCTGATGGTTAAAGAACATACTGTTTCCGTGGATGGCGAATTTCTGCCTCCCTAAACGATGATTTTTCAACATTCTTCTAACACCTTCAAAGGTGGCCATTAAGATGACACTATATTTATATATGATATATAATATTTTTATGTTTTACTTAAGATTATGTATTTTTCATTTATTCTGAACCTTTATGGTTTCCATTATGGGTAAACCCGATATCTTCATTTATGGATGTGCGGACTACCGCCCCCTCAAAGTGATTTGATTCGTTAATACCATATGTGGTACGTATAAAGGATATATTTAATGATATTATATATGAGACCATACTGGAATTAAAATAATATTATATACCATTATGTTTTAATTCCATTAAATATGAAATAAAAATGGAAGTAGCGTTCATGAGTACGTACGGCTTACCGTCTCCATGAACGGTACATTTCATTTCTTATATCAAAATGTTATGTAATATTATAAGTACATATATATAATGGATATATATTTAATATATTACACTTAAATTATGGATATAATTCTGGAATTATAACATATATATATCTCTCTCATTTGGTTTTAATTCTATTAATATGACAAAAAATTAAAGTAGCGTTCATGCGTACGTACGGCCTACCGTCTCCATGAACGGTACTTTTCGTTTTTTATCTCCAAATGATATGGAATAGTATAAAATAAATATTTACTGGATATATATTATATTTTAATCATTAATAATATTCTGGAAATTATTTACTTATAACTACATGGGCAATCTTTTTTCAAACAAATTCATTTTTGACTCATGTACAAAACATCGACAAAAAGGTATGATATGAACTAACATTATTAAACAATTATTATAACATTATAATATGTTATATGAACTGAATAATAATCTATAAAGGAGGTACGTAGGCAATTATTAATTGACCAAAGTTTTTTATTCAGGAATATAATGAAACGAACAAGACAAGTTGGACTTGAGGTAAGGGATCCTACTCCACTCTTTCTTTTTAAGTACACTCTTTTATGTCATTCCTTTTAGAGATCATATTTCGTGTTATTGGGATGTTCTTTTATATTAATAGTACTGTAATTTTTATGTTAATGTGATGAGAGAACCTATTCTCTCTCATCAATCCATTTTGGAAGTTTTGAGTGGCGCTGTTAGGCTGCCAAATTTTTGTAAGAGATCTAACCTCTCTCTTTCTTTTTAAGTACTCTCTTTTATTTTCCTTCTTTTAAGATCCTCTTTTTAATGTTGGGGGTTTTTCTTTTATATTCCTCTTTCTATAAACATTAAGTTAATATGATGAGGTACCCTATTTGATCTCATCAACCCATTTTTGGACGTTTTATGTGGCGCTGTTAGGCTGCTGAGTTTTCATAAGGGATTTTTCATTTCACTTTTATTCCCGTGAGATTTATGCTACATTTGCCACAATTTCCTTTTAGTGGTGTATGTACTTCCCATTATTTTACTCATTGTGTAATATACTTTCTTTTATGATTATTTTCATCAATGTTTTATTGTCCTTATTTTAGGAGGTGTATGTTTCGAAAGATACCCATGTTGGTACGGGAACCTTTCACCCTCCTCTTTTTAAAAGACTTCTTTTGTTGGGTCTTTTAATTTACATATTGTTATGTTGGGATATTTTCTCATATATCCTTATTGATGTAAATTTTATGTCCAAGTGATGAGATACCCTTTTTTTCTCTCATCAAATCATTTTGATGTGACACCGTTAGGCTGTCAAGGGAACATCTTAACCCAATTTCGATTTCTTTGGGTTCAACATGTAGTTATTGAATATGTCAGACTTTGAATATATGTGAATTACCTTTGATTATTTTACACTTAATAACCACTTATATTTGGTGTATTCGTTTGTCACACCTAATTATGTAATTTATTTATCCTTAAACCAAGGATACCATCTTTGTAAGGGACTTCGTATCAATCTCCTTTCATTGAGGCATATTTTGTTTTATACACAACCTTATTTTATACAGTGTATAAACCCATTTGACTTTTACGTTTATCCAAAAGGAATCATTTTTATACGAAGCGTTTTACAAAACTAAAAAAGGGAATGATTTTGTCGTACGTATGCGGCGACAACGACCTCTCCGCCGCCGTGACCATTATTTGATTTTTGGCTTCCTCTACATGCCATACCTTTTTTTAAAGAAAAATAAATACCAGGTTTTGCTTTTCTTTTGTTTTGGTATTGAAAATGGTTTTCATAATGTTTTTATATCAATTTGTTGTGTTGATATCTTGTGATTGAAAGGTGGAAATGTTATGTTTCCTATATGCATGTTTAATGTGATATGATTATGTTGAGGTTCTTGGGTATTGTTATGATGAAGGGTGGTTCCATGATAAACTATGGGCGGGTGAGCCCGATATAGCTTTCCAATGCATTGGGTAACGCGAAAGAGTGAAACATTAAGGTTACTCTGAAGATATTTAGGGAATATACTGTGGTGGGTATTCCAGACGTAACCAAGAGGGTTACTCCCTACGTAAGAATGTTACGAATTCCTCAAGTTACCTTTTATGTCTTATGATTTCTATGATTTATTCATGATTTGATGAGGTATGTTAAAGTGCCTATGTTTTATGGGTAAAGTATGGTTTCATTTTTATGTATATATGAACTTATGTTTCTTTTCCATATTTTTATAACCCTTACTGAGCTTTTTATGCTCATCCCAGCTTTTTTAAATGTTTTTTACAGGTCAAGGGAAAGGTACATGATGTGATGATAGTTTCAAGGATGTGTCAAGAAAGAATCCATGTTTTATTTTAAATTTGTTTCCATTGATGGGAAGAATGAATACTGTCTTTTATGTAACCACTTTGTTTAAATGTGGAATGTAATGAAAGTTTCATGATCTAATTCTCTAAAACTCTAAACCTGAAAAGATCTTCAATGTGTAATCTTGTAATAACTCAAGATTATATAAGGTATAAGGCTAGGGCCTTATAATGTTATTCATGTTCAATGAAAAAATATTAGGCATAATACAATATCATTAAATCCCATCAACATCTAATTTCATTTCTCATCAGTATGTTTTCCATCACATTCTAAATAAAATGAGTACTTTATTATTCTTATTATTAATAAAAATAAGAAAATATATTTGATAAACACATATCATAGATGAAAAACTAATAATCATGAAAATTTATATATAGGTTGTATAAATCATGGCACTATCATTTAAATCTTTGACACAATTGCCTTATCCTAGGTCATTCATATTCATAATATATTTAAATAATTCATGGTTTTTTATAAAGACTTTGTGAATTTCAATATAGTATCCCATGGGAGTGTCATACTAGTTATGTTGGAAGGAACTTTTTCATTCACCAAATCTTGATCGAGTCTATCTCAATTTTTTGTTATTGGTATTACTACCACTAGGTATATCTATAAAAAATACACACCCACATTATCTATCCTTAGAGGGATATAATTTTATTCAAACTACTCTCTAGATCATTTACCAGAATTACATGGGATTTCCCTACACATTAACTCATCTATAGTCTTATCCTTTATGAAATCCCTAGACACATCATTAAAATTATCCATAGGTATCTAATAACATGTTATCATACTAGTTTCCAATATACAACTATAATTTTTTAATGAACCCAAATATAGAGTCCTAGGATTCTCATAAATGGATATTAAATATTTTTAGATGAATATTAATAAAATTAAAAAAGTACATTATTGAGTAAAAAAATATATTTATTTCTTTGGAAACATAAAACAAAGATTGATATCATTGTGAATGATATTCAACGTCTTTCAAAAAGACCATCCTAGTCATTAATCCTATATCAAAACAATTTTCATCACATTAGATATGAAAACATTAGAATGGGTGATATCAGATTATTATTAAGGAAAAATAAAGTTGATATATAAGAATAACATTAGAATAAGAGTATGAGATCATGAGCATAACATTTTAGGATTTTACGTTGCATATCAAATATCACATAAATGAGTCATGGTGTAAATATTGGTATATCATAGGACATAAATCATAAAGGTATCAATATCAAAAGACATTCATGAAATACGATTAATACATGGAGATTCAGAATATACATAAGTATTGGAAATCATTTACATATTAGTCAAGTATCACATTCAAGACCATCGTTGTTGATAATGTAATTTACAAAACTACTTTCACTCCCTATTCTAGTTCTATAATATGAGTCGGGTTCATCCCCCATTTGATCCTTGTATTACATAAGTAGGTTCAAATCTTATTCTATACCTATATTACTGAACCAATCTAACTTCTAATTATATTCATCTATTATTAATTAGGTTCACTTCTGATCACACTCATATATATCTTATATGATAAAAATATTTACCCAATTCAGGAAAGGGTCATATATGTCCCTCCCATCACAATTTTAAATAATACATATTTCTACCACATGATCATAAAAATTAATCATATCATATTTTATGATGGAAATGTGTATTATATGTATTTATTTCAATCGTAACCTTTAAAAAAGAGAAGTGTTTCATTTCTATTTCATCAAAGAATAATCTATGAAAAGAAGAAGGTTTAAAAGTATTTTATCAGGATATAACCCATGGAAGAGAAATTGGTTTCATAAAAAACATTACATCATAAAAATAAACCATTAAAAGAAAGATTAATAATGGTATCCAGGGATCATATCCCCAGTAAGACATAGGTGACATCAATGTCTCAAATCATAGATGGAATACTTTTCTGATCACTTATTTAAAATATTAATTGAGTAAAATATATTTTACACTTTCAAAGTCAATTCTAAAAATTTTAAAAATAATTTTCACTAAATATAACATTGAATATTATAAATGAAACTTTTAAAAAAGTTTAAATTAATTTTTATACCTAAAACATTTCTAAATCCTTTTTCTTCCAAATAACAATTGTAACATATAAAAGAATCCTTGAAAATACTTGAAAAAACATTAAAAACATAAAAATTTTAAATTTATTTTTCCCTGAAAATGATAATAAAAATCATTTATTTTTTTTATTTTTTTATAGAAAACAATTTTCTAATGGATGATAGGAGTAAATTGTAATTTTCATAAAAATATTCTTAGTTATATTCTATATGATTTATTATAAAATAGAATTATTAACTGAATATATAATGAATAACCTGAGGATAAGAATATCTATGATAATTTTTGAGAGGTAGAATATGATGTTTAATTTTTGGATACTTTGTCATAAATAATCTCAATAAATGATTTTATTGTAACATAAAATTGATAACACCTTGGTAACATTGAATTATATATCGTATATAGTAAAATAATAATATTATATGTAAAATATCACAAGGATAAATAAATTCATGATAGTATATGTTAAAGTGGCTCTATATACACCTTTTAATGAAATATAAGTGCATATGATGAAGTACATATCAAATAATTAAAAATTGAGAAAAATATTCATTACAATTATGGTTACAAATTAAACTATAAAACTAAATATAGAAATATACTCAAATGTATTTGTAAGTGTTAATAACTTTTATAGAAAAAATTCTAAATTACCTTAATGGGAATTATATACATAATATAAAATATGAATCATTGAATATAGCATGTGTATCATAGAAAATAGATGGGAGACATGTTTCCCTTACATTATGTCTTAACATTCATTGTATACATTCAAAAATATGGTATTATAAATATAATATTATGATACATCTCTTAAACAACTATATTCTTATATATTTTATCAAATATTATTTCATTATGTATATGAATTTCAATTTTATAATTAATTCCCTGTTATAGTTGTGTTTCGGTTAATAACCAATTTGTTTTTTACATGTTTTGACATGTAATTTTATAATCATATTATATTAATCATGATTTAATCATATAAAGAGTTATGAACATGATATAAATATCATATGTATTATTTATATACGTATTTAAAGTGATCCATAAAATTATGTTTTAGGAAAATGTTGTTCAGAGTGCAATCTAAAGAGGGGGGGTGAAATGAGTCCCTACTTAAAATTTCTGTTTGAAACATTATTACAAAGATCCCCCAATTTTAAATGGCTCTATTAATTAAGGATTTAGAGATATAAATTCTTATTTAGTTAGTAGGTTTCTCAAAGGGTTATTATTACTCAGTTGAATTTATGTAAAACACTTCTTCAACATTTGAAACAAGATTACTATATTAAAAAAAATAGAAACACTAACCAAAACTAACTATGAATGTCCATGCAAGATAGTTTTATATTTTAGAAATTATAAAAAGCAGAAATTAGACAAAACAGAGGATAAAAAATATAGTATTGAGTGAATTAAACAATAGGTTCAGTCTCAAAATGAGACATAATCCTCTCTAATTGGTGATCACTTACCACCAAGAAGTTTATATTAATTATAAATGTGATTAAAAAACCTGTATCGGGCTTTACAACACTTTTCACAAACTATCAAGGGATGACACCCTCTTCCATTGTTCTTCGAGATAAAAACAAAAAATATAGACCATAAACTATCT
Organism: Viscum album; assembly: GCA_963277665.1. Taxonomy (NCBI): domain Eukaryota; kingdom Viridiplantae; phylum Streptophyta; class Magnoliopsida; order Santalales; family Viscaceae; genus Viscum; species Viscum album. Next base: position 1,838,327,095 of record OY728125.1, read on the forward strand.
CATCTACAGTTATACATGAGAAAAAGAATGTAAGTGATGTTTGATTTGAGGATTTTTAGTATCCTCCAGTTCAATCACAAGAGACATAAAGGTAATATAAAATAACAAATAAGAGCTAATATTATGAGATAGAGTTTAGAAAGGACTATGTGTTTGTTGATTAACTCTTTACTCCTTGGAATGAAGACTTTTTGGTTTGATTATTTCTCTTGATGTTATCCTCCAAACACAGAGTTGTAACTCTAGGTTCTAGATTTCTGGAGGTGAGTGTTCTGCTTCTGTTTTGATAGAAATTTGATGAATCATTGAAGATAGCCTTGAAATTGTTCTCCCGAAATGATCTTCTTCAGATTATTGGGCTCACAGTACAAGCATCCAGTGGTTCTTCCTTGTTCTCATTGATCTAGCTAGTAAGAACTTCTTAATGCATTACTCTTCACTCTCACACACCTTTTTACAACCACACTTCTTCAATTATATTAGTACATCTTGTTTCTTCCTCGGTCTTCTCCTTTTATATTTGATATTAGATAAAAATAATAAGTAAACCATGTGCAGCCTCCTCCTACCCCATACTGTCCCCAAATACCATTATTTGATATGTCTATAATCAGAATTAATTAATCTCAAATTCATTAGATTTTCCAAATATGACCATCATAAATCATTTGAGAACATGACAATGTATGGAAGGGTAAAATTAGTAGAATTGTAATGGTGGCCTTCAAAATGGTAGGCTTTAATAGTAGGTTCAGCAGTAGCCTTCAGTGGTAACCTTGCATCAGTGACCTTTGCATCGGTAGCATTCAACAATTACCATGCATTAGTGACCTTATCAATGGTAGCTTTCAGCGGTAACCTTGCATCGATGACTTTTGCATCGGCGACCATTGCATCGGTGACCATTGCATCAGTGACCTTTGTACTATAAGCTTAATCAATAGAAGAGTGAGATTAAATATACATAGGTATCACTATAACATGATTACATGATTATTCTATAGTAGAAACATGATTATCTCATAAATGAAACATGATTTTGGATTATCAAAATAGGTGAGTCCAACAATCTCCCCCTTTTTGATAATCAAAAACAATGTCAGTATTTTCTCAATCAAGGTTAAACACAATTTATAATAACCTTAGATATGTTTATAATTAAAATTGGACTATGTTTATGGAGTAAAATAAAAATATTGTATATATGAGAAAATTCTAGGCATCTTAAAAACATCTCCCCCTTAGGGGAACATTGGGGAACATAATACTTCTCCCCAAAATAGGTAGCATATACATGAAAAGATTCAAGAAAATTAAAAGGTCTCCCCTATTGTGATTAAAAAAAGGAATATACGAAAAAAAGTGACAAAAGATGATTTTTTTAGTAATGAAGAAATAATAAAAGGTAAAAAAAATTGTAAAAAATATCTCTATGAACAAAGACATCCCACAGTCAATCCATATTAGAAATTTCCATGGGAGCACTGGATTTTAAATTTCAGGAGCCAGGGTCTGAAGATGGATATATAAGACTAATTATGGCATTCATCATGGTTGGAGGAGCTGCGACAGAGGAATCAGCAGACCTACAGTGATTAGATATCTTAAAATCTTATGGGTCAAGCTTCGGATGGCTCGTGCAAGATTCATCATTGGTGCAGTACTGGTAGATCCTGAAGCAGCCTGGGAATAAGGAAAGTCTGGAGGAACAATTATAGGAGTGTATTCCACATGGAGGAAAGAAAAAATAAGATTTTCTAAATCCATAATAATTCTTCCTCCTCTTTCCATTGATGATAGAAATTCATCCTTATTATCCATGAATATATCTAAGGAAGGAGTCAGATCTTTAATCCTACTAACTTTTTCCCTAAATTCTTGAGTGACAAGTGGGATCCTCAAGTTATCCAAGATTAGATTAAAGTGACCATCCATATGATGCTTAGTGTACACCCTTTTGTAATAGAAATCAACTTGCTATTTGATGGACTTTTGATCTTGAACAACCTCCCTTAGATAATATCCCACAAGATTATTAATTTCCCTAGTAGTTGAAATAACATGTGTCATAGACTAATAGTAGAGGTGCTGGAACTAGAGAACTTCTCCACTTTATCACTAACAACCGATCTGAAGGCCTCTAGATCAACTAGAGGAGAGGCTGAAGAGGATGTAGATACACTCAGAGGTGTCGAAGTGAAATCCATTGTATCCTAAAAATATTTTGTTAGCCCACTAATCATCCTTTTCACATCATCATCCTGCCCACTCACATATGTTTTCATATACTTCTTAAAGTCCTAAAACATAGTGACCTTCTGCTAAACCACACTTTTAACATATCTAATATCTTTGTTCATTGGAACCCTTGAAGCCATATAGGACTCTAAAGTGGCAATAGACTGTTTCACTAATTCCATAGATTCTACCAATGTTCTAACCTAAATCTGGCACTACATCACTTCATTTTGTAGGTTTCAGTGAGAGGTAGAAATAACTATTTCATAGGCAGATGGTACAACTTCTTGATTTAGGGCCATGGTTATCTCTATCTCAACAGATTTTTCATCAAAATGGATTTTCAAATCTGACTTCAATGATTCGAAATCATCATCTTTACCTATTCTTGAGGTAAAAGTAGTATTGTCTACACAATAGTAGTCTCTATAATAGAAGGAATTATAGGACTTTTGATAGGCAGTCCATCTTCAGAATCTCCATAATCTAAGCCTAAGACCACAAATCCAGAGTCTTCTAACCAATCTTTTATCCAATGAGCAACAACAACCGAACCTGTAGGAAGGGGTTCCTCCCCCTCAGTTAGAGCATTATCCTAAACAAATACATCAATCCCATCTATACCTCTATGATCAATAGTATGAATAGGAGAGTCCACTTCCACTTCCTCTAAATATTATTCAACTACATCTATTGCAATTCAATCTTCAATCGAATCAGAAACCTCTACATTCACACTATCTACCATTTCTATATGTCTTATCAGAGAACTGAGACTTAGACATTCTTCTTCAATTTCCCCAGAAGTTCTCTCATTTCCATCAGGCCCAGATTCAATGTCATCTTCCTCCTCTGAGATCTCTGTAATGTCTCTTTAGACATTTTTATCTTCTTATTCTTCACTAGTTTCTTCACCATCACTGTCCCTTAGAACAGTCTCCCTTCTAGGTAGCCTTTTTGGTGGGATAGGCTAACCAAAAAATAAAATATGGGTCTAAGGAAGGTCAGGATCGCTCCTATAATCTATTAGATAGTCCCCTCTAACATGTATAATATAAACCTCTTATTCTTCATCCGATAATAAATTCTCGTCTTCATTAAGAATCAAATCAGGGTCCCTCTTATCCTAAGGCCTAGTAGAATGAGTAATTGTGTTTAATTTCTCTGATAAATTAGCCTCATCATTTACCCATTTTCATTACCAAGGGTTCCTACTGGTCATCATAAACGTTATAATTATCTTAGTGATGCAGAAATTTCTCTCACAACAACTATTTCCTCTTTATTTCATGAAACTCATTTTAATTTCATCATTAAGGATATCAATCTGTCATGAAACAAGGAATTGGACATCAAAATATGATTTTTCATATCTTCCAATTGAATCATTATCATCCTACACAAATTTATCTTATGTCCATGCATCAACAGAAACCATATATATACATCCTGACACTTCAAGGTAGCAAAGTCACCACTCCTAGGACTCAACAGATGCTGAACAAATTTAAACAGAAACTTTCCTTCTAAATACATTTCAGAAGAAATTTCATTTCTTTGTATCCCATTCCATATTAGTTTAACTAGACCTTATTCATAATAGAAGAACACAGTAGTGGGAGCCACCACTCTTAAGTAGTAATCATAAATCCATTCATGTGGTACGCTCAATCACTCAGCCTATTCAAGAGAGAAGAAGATTATACTTACTCTACTTACCTTCGAAGAGATTATATTCTCAACCTTAGTCTACTCGATCTTTGTGGATTCATAAAACTTCTTCAATATCTTTGGGTAGTATGGTACATTATTTTTTGCAAATAATTCGACCCAGAACTAAGATTCATGTGCCTTTAGCACAAAAAACTGCTTGACATTAGCCATTCCGAGCTCAGTTCCTTCTCATCCACAATTTCCCCCTTAGAAAAATGAGGGTTGCAAAGCTTTTCCACTAATTTCTTTCCAATACTTGACTCAACTCGAGGTCTCTTAGTATTTGGTGTATCTCCTTCATCATTAACCAGCCGTCGCTTCAACCTTTCCATTTCAATCTGGAGCCGTTTGAGGGTTTCAACAGAAGGAGGGGTTCTAAGGTTAGAGAGCAAGAGGTTCAGTGGAGGTTCAAAGTGGATCAAAATGTGGTTTTTAATTTATATATATCATTTAGAGATCAAAAAATAAATCAATGAAAAAAATCTGTAAGTAATACAGAAAATGTTTCAGATTCTGGAAGAGATAACTCTAAGTCTTGAAAACATTGACTATCGGTAAGGTAATGATAGTAAGGTTCCATTTCTGAGGTTCCTAACAGAAAGTTCCAATAGTAGGGTTCCTAATAGTGAGGTCCAACAGTGAGGTTCCTAACAGTGAGTTCCAACATTGAGGTTCCTAATTGTGACGTTACAACAATGAGGTTCCTAATGGTGATGTCCAATAGTGGGGTTCCTAACGGTGAGGTCCAACAGTGTGGTCCAACAGTGAGGTTCCTAAAGGTGATGTCGAATGGTGATTTTCTTAATGGTGAGGTCAGATAGTGAGGTTCCTAATGGTGAGGTCCAATGGTGAGATTCCTAACGGTGAGGTCCAACTGTGAGGTTATTAATGGTGTGGTCCAACGGATAGGTTTCTAACGGTGAGGTTCCTAACAGAAAGATCCACCGGTGAGGTTCCTAACAGTGAGGTCCAATGGTGATGTCCCTAATGGTGAGGTCTAATGGTGATGTCTATCAGTGAGGTTCTGAAGGTGAGGTCCCATAATAACATAATATCATACCTAACTCATGTATGATGTAATTTAACCTCTCATAATTCAAAGGGTTTGTTCATATATCATTGAATTTATGTTCAGTCCGAATGAATTCAAGAGTGATATCACCTCTTTGATAATTATCTCTTAATAAATTATGTCTCACATCAATTTACCTTTTCCAAGCATGAGATACTAGATTTTTAGACATGTTAATAGCACATGTATTATCACACATTATATAGGCATGTTTAAATTGATATCTATAGTCTATTAAAGTGTGTTTCATCCACAAAATTTGAGCACAACAACTACCATCAAGTATATATTCAGCTTCTGTAGTAGATAATGCCACATATTTCTATTTATTAATACACCATGATACCGGTGTCTTTCCAAAATGTGACATGATCCAAAATTTCCCTTTCTGTCTAAATTGCAACCAACAAAGACTACATCATCATAACTTATTATGTCAAATGATTTTCCTTTAGTATAAAATAGTCCAAAGATTGTAGTATACATGAGATATCTAAAAATAATATTAACAAAGGTAAAATGATATTCTTTGGGATTGGTTTTAAAATGAGTAAACAAACATACAATAAAAATAATATTAGGTCTTCTTGTAGTATGATAGAGTAGACTCCCAATCATTCCACTATAATTGGATTGATCAAATGATTTACCAGTTAATCAACATCCAATTTACAGGTGGCACTCATAGGTGTATCACTACCTTTATTATTATCCAATCCAAAATGTTTCAAAATATAATTAGTGTATTTTCTCTAATTCATAATAATGCCATTTAAAAAAAAATTAAAATCCAAGGAAAAATTTAGGTTCCCCCATTATACTCGTTTCAAATTCATCTTCCGTCATTTTTAAAAAATATGTACATAAAAAATTTTTAGAGGATCAAAAAATAATGTCATCAACATAAATGTGTACTATTAAAAAAATATTTATAAATCATTTTAATAAAAAAAGTAATATCTTCTATTCCTTTAGTAAAACCTTTTGAATTAAAAAAACAACTAAATATATCATACCAAGCTCTTAGAGCTTATTTTAGACCATATAAAGTTTTAGAATGTTTAAAAACATGATTTTAAAAAATGTGGATTTGTAAAACCATTGGTTGTTCAAAAAATACATCCTCAACTATATTCCCATTTATAAATTCACGTTTGATATCGATTTGATAATGTTTGAAATTCACATAAGTTGCATAGGCAATTTGTATCCTAATGGCTTATAATCTATCTATAGGTGTAAAGGTTTCCTCATAGTCTATTCCTTCTTCTTGACTATATCCTTGTGCAACTAGTCTAGATTTGTTTCTATCTATGTTTCTAGATTCATCATCTATATTTCTAAACACCCATTTAGTGCATATGTTCAATGTGTCATTATGTCTTTCTACTAAATCCAAAACTTTATTTCATTCAAACTAACTTTAATATTCTTGAATAGATATCTCTCAATATTCTTCATTGATTGCATCCTTTATATTTTTAGGTTCAAGATGTCAAACAAAAGCTTGTTGTTCAACTTGGTTCCTCATAGAATCTCTAGTTTGAGTTCCTCTATTTAGATCACCTACTACAATAACTAAAGAATGATTATTGAGAGTTATAATACCTCTATAATGAGTTGAAATAAACTCTCAATGGTTGTCTATGGGATCAAATTCACCATCCACAGATTCTAGAAAAATTCTTGAACTATTTTTTTCTCTAAGGGTTCACTATCTTTGTCATTAAGGTCTAAAATTACCATATAATTCTCAAGATGTTCAAGAGTGGTTTGGGGTTCACGTGGATCACAATCATGATATTTTACATGAACAAATTTTCTTCAACACATTTGGTTCTCTTATTTAATACTCTATAAGCTTTACTAGTGATTGAGTAACCAAGGAAAATCCCTTCATCACTCCTAGAAGAATAATTTTCAAGATTATCATTATTGTTAAGGATAACGACTTTCCAACCAAAAAAATTAATGTAATTAACCTTACAATTACAATAATTCCAGAGTTTATATGGGGTCTTCTTAAGAACATGTCTAATTAAGACTCTATTGATAATGTAACAAGCTGTATTAACAACATCATCCCAAAAATAGATAGGTTGATTATAGTTTTTTTGCATAGTTCATGAAATCTATTAAAGTGTCCTATTTCTTCTTTTACAACTCCATTTTGTTGATGTGTTCTAAGAGCATAGGAATTGTGATTATATCCATTTTGTGAGAAAAAAATAAAATTATTGATTATAAACTCACAGCTAAGATCACTTCTCAAGGTCTTAATTCTAAGTCACCTAATATTTTCTATAGACTTGGAATATTGAATGATGTAAGAACATGCGTCACATTTGTGGGATAGAAAGTATACCAAGTATATCTAGAAAAATAATCTACAAGAATATAAATATAGAGATTTTCAATTAAACATGAAACTATAGATGGTCCAAACAAATAAATGAGAACCAACTCAAGCGTTTGAGAAGTAGAAACTTCTTTCTTGGGTTTAAAAGAGACTTTGTGTTGTTTTCCCTTTTGACCAAGATTACAAACATTTTTAAGTGGGAATTCCTGTTTATTTATATATATAACTAAAACTTTATTAGTTAGTTTTCTATGTGAGTTAAAATTTCAATTTCCAAATATTCTATGCCATAACAAGGATTCCATATGAAGATAATTTAGACAAGAAACATTACGATTAGCTAAATAATTCAAATCAATGACATATATATTTTCATTTAAAAGAGCAATGAATAATAAATCATTTTTATAATTAAAATCATTGAATGAATCATTTTTAAACTTAAAATTAAAACAATCATCACATAACAGAGAGATACTTAGTAAATTGTAATTTAACCCATTAATAAAATGTACTTTTTAATTAATACAGTATTAGGGTAACCAATTTGGCCTAAGCTGTCAATCGTCCCTTTTACATTATCACCGAATGTGACATGTCCACCATCCACATTAATTAGGCTCTTGAATCATGAATAGTCTCTTATAATATGTCTTCAACATACACTTTACAAGTACCATATTTTTTAATATGATCTCTTTTGACAATATTACTACAAAATAGATTAAGTGTAGGGTAACTTTGGTACCTAGATTGTCATTGGTCCAGAGAGGTTAGAAAGAAAAACATTTGGATCCTTTACTTAACTCATGGGTTTCCTATAATCAGAAGATATTTTATCTGAGACATGAATACTTTGTTGGGTCCTTTAGAGAATTTTTTTTCAAAATATGGCGCAGTGCTCGAACTAGTAGTGAACATCCCAGATTTTGGAACAATTTTATTTTTTATAATCCTTCTCTGTCCTGGTGAATATCCTATACCTATTTATTATTTTGGAGTAATTTATTTACCTAGAATCTAGGTCAAGGTATCTCTACCTGTATTAAATTTCTCAATATTTATTTTTAATTTCTCATTTGATAATTTACATTCAGCATTTTCTTTTAATAGTTGAACACATTTTTCATTTTCAATATCCATATCAACCATATAATTATCATTTAATGCATGTTGTCTTTTCAATAATTTATATTTATCCTTGATTTCATTCAAGGTATCCTATAGAATTCCAAATTATTCATATAGTTCACCGTTAGTCATATTCTTAGCATTAGTTGATTAAATTTCATTCCTATAATAATAAGAATTAGGTATAGGGGAATTGGGTGTTACCTCAGATGTTTTTGTCCTGAAACACATGTTTTCATGTTTCTTCATTTCAATATCAGAAGTGTCAGATCCACTGGAGAAATCTACTGAAGAACTCTAAGTACCTTTCACTACCTTTTTATACCTCTTTCCCTCGTCTTCATATTTATTCTAAAATTTCAGCTTAGGGAAATCAACCTTCACATGAAATTTGTGTTTAGACTAATAGTAGACTATCTCATTTATGTTGTAATTCAATTTTATATTCGTTTCCACTATCTATTATTATCATACCTTCCTTTATAGTTTGAAATTCTATGAAACTTCTTCTTATGAAATAATCTTTTTGAATCTCACAGAAAGATGACCCATCTCATCTTCACTGTCAGAAGAATGGACTTCACTGGTGGAAGTGTCTATAGGAACTTGAACTTTTTCTCTGTCTATGATTTTTGAGGTAGAAGACTTGAATGATACAGATTTATTTCTTGGTTCTTCATCCCATTCTTGATTTATCTCAATCTTTTCATTGTACATTATATGTTTTATAATTAGTTCCCTCACTGTTAGTTTTAATATGTCACAAGATTCTCTGATAAAAAAATGAAGTTCCTCTCCATCTATCATGTAGGAATCGAAGAAATCTCATAATATGATCATATTTGTCCTCTAGTTTCCCAAGAAAACTCATGCCATTCACTATTTCATCGAACCTGAGAAACATTTCAGATATATGTTTATCAGGTTTGATTTTAAAATTATCATATTTAGTAGTGTAATTATTTAATCTCATTTCTTTAACATTTGTTGTTCCCTCATGAGAAATAACCAATGTATCCCAAATTTCATAAGCAGTTTTACAGGTATATATTCTATTAAATTATTCATCACATTTAAAATAGTATAATGCATTCATTTCTTTACAGTTATTTTTAAATGTAGATTTATTCAAATGAGACCATGTGTCCATAGTAGTAATAGGTAGTGCATGTTTTTCGTCAATTGTGTGCCAGACTTTAGGACCCATCCTTTCTAGATACACTTCCATTTTTAATTTCCATTGAATATAATTATTGCCATTAAAGAAAGGAGGAATATTAGAAGCAACACCCACAACTATGTTATCCATAGTTAATTATAATTTTAATAAATTGAAAATTTAGATATGAACAAAATTTTCAGATCAATATGATTTAACTAAAATACAAGTTGAAATGAATTTTAAAACATACACAATAGTTCATATAGTAGTAATAAAAATAGAACCTCTAATACCAAATGTTTGTCGGAGTGGAATATCAAGAGGGGTTTGAATTGAGTTCTTACATTAAATTTCTGTTGAAAATATTATTATAATGATCCCCCTATTTTTAAATGGCCTAGTTAATTGAGGTAGTAGAGATATAAATTCATAGTTGGCCAACATGTTTTTCAAAGTTTGATTAGTATACAGTTGATTTTTTGTAAAAAAGTCCTTCAACTTTTGAAACATTCTCATGGAATTAAACCCATACACAAACTAACCAAAACTCGATATAAAATTACTTGCAAAACACTTTCCCATTTTAGAAATTATAAGTAGTGGAAATTGGACAAAACAAAGTATAATAAGGGAACAATGTGTATAATAGAAGGACACACACTTCTCATAAAAGAAAAAAAGAACACAATAGAGCCAGTATTGGGAAATTGAGTTTAGGATTCTCAATGTGTTTGATGTTCAGATCTTGACTCCTTGGAATGATGATTTTTCTGTTTGAGTCTATCTCTTGATGTTTTCCCCCAAAACATAGTGTTGTAACTATAGGTTCAAGCTTTTAAAAAGTGAGTGTTATTCTTCATGATTGACAGAAATTTGATGATGCATAGAATACAACCTTGAAATTGTTCTCCCAAAATGATCTTCTTGAAATTATTGGGTTCACATTATAAGCATCGATTGGTTCTTCCTTGTTCTCTTTGATCAAGCGAGTAAGCTCTTTCTCATGTGTTCCTATACACTCTCATATGCATTTTTCACACCCACACTTCTTCAATTATCTTAGTACATATTTTTTATTCCTCGGTCTTCTTCTTTTTAGATTTTATATTCGACAATAAAAATAAGTAAACCATGTGAGGTCATCCTCGTACGTCGTACTATCCCCAGATATGGTTTCTTGATATGTCTACAATAAGAAATAATTATTGTTAGATTCATTAAATTTACCAAATAAGACTGTTATAATAATTTTTGGAATTTGAAAAAGTATTAAAGGTTAAGCATTGGTAGACTGGTAACGATAGCCTTCACAACGGTAGGCTTTAACAGTAGGTGAATCAGTAGCCTTAAGTGGTAACCTTGCATGACTGGCCTTTTCATCGGTATCTTTCAGAAATAACCTTTCATTTGTGATCATCTCAATGGTAGCTTTCAGCGGTAAACTTGCATCGATGACCTTTATATGAGTGACCTTTGCTTCAGTGACCTTTGCATCGGTGACATTTTCGTCGGGGCCCTTTTCATCGGTGACCTTCGCATCAGTGACCTTTGCATCAGTGACCTTTGTATCAGTGATCTTAGCATTGTAAGCTTAAACAATAGAACAGTGATATTAAAGATACATAGGTATCACATGAAAAAGATTACATGATTATTATATAGTAGAAACATGATTATCACATATATTCAACATGATTTGAGATTATCAAAATAGGTGAGTCCATCAGAAGAGAAATATATCATTCTTGGAGATGGTGGGCGGTATGTACTCATGAATGTCATTTCCATTTTCTTATCAAATTGACAGAATGATAATTAAAAGGAATATTTATATATAATATCATTTTTGTATTACTTTTTAATTCTTATATATTACACATGTCTATTAATACCATCCAAAATACCTTTCATGTAATGTGTGAGTCGAATAAGATCACTTTTCATGGTAGTAGTCCACCGTACACACGAACGACATTATCATATTCTCAAAAAATGGAATTCATGATGGCATGTCTTATATAAAAATTTAATAACCATTATATCATGATAAATATCATAAATATCATATATCAAAATTATTTCCATCTATAGACCCAAAAATTATTGGTTGTAATGAATAAAATATACAGTATCAGTTTTCATGGCGGTAATCTGTTGTATACACAAATGACAATTTTGTAACCCATTTGATATAAGTTTGTGTAGTTTTGTGTTTTACGTTAATCATAATATAAAATAGTAATATGTAAGATACTATGATAATAATATAATCATGGAATAAAATAAATTTAAGTATATGGAAAAGGATGTGAAATAAAAACTCATTTATAACAACATTTACTCTTCATCAGTTATCATATTTTGGTTTGTAAGATATCCTTGATAATATTTATTTATTCCCAGAATACATTATCTAGGATGAGGTGATATAGGTTGAGATGATTTTGTGGTATGTTTTGGTTGAGCCTAATGGCATGAGGGGCTTGAAGAATGGGGGAATGAGTGACCTTTTATAGTTGATTATGAGTGGAATCTTTGTAAATACCAAAGAGTATTTCCTATTGGGAGGTCTCCATTACCACATGTTGCTCAAAATTGATCAATAATGATTTTTGTCAGAAATTAATTTTATTTTATTACAAATTAACAATTAATATTATTTAAAATATGAATCCATATTTCCAAATTCAATTAATATAATTATAATATTTTTATTTTAAATTAATCTTGAAGACCTGTTAGGTAAGAGGTTTTTTATTGTCAAAATTCTTAAAATATTATAAATATTTTATATCCAATATCAATATGAAATTTATTGAAATGAAATTAATTTTTATAACTAATATACAGTTAAAATAATGTTAATTTATAGAAAAATTTAAAAAATTGTTTTACGTTGTAAATAATTTAAATTAAAAGTCATTTTTATGTTAAAATTCTATATTCTTCCCTATTCATAAAAAACAGACTTCTTATAACAATTCCACAAATTCTTCCTAATATAATTTTTATATTGAAAATTGAAAAAGTAAATATACATTATAAAATATATTTTCTATGTTTTCATGATTTTATATTATATTACTTATTCCATACATGAATAACCCATCTTTTATAAAATATATCATCCTAGAGAAAACATTTCTTTTTTAGTTGAATCTTTTATTATTACAAAATAAACATGTAACCAAAAAATGTTAAAAATGTAGATATTAATTTTTTTAATCTATTATTTCATTATATTACAATATCATGGAAATAACTATCTTAATAAATAATAATATTACTAGTATATTTTAGTTTTTTAAAACATGATTTAGTGTGTTACAGAAAACATCAAATAATTTTACTATATTTTGAAAGTTAATTTAAATAAATAAGGGGGATTTATTTACCTAGATGGAGATGGAATTTAAATCTATATCCAAAAAATATAAACTTTTCTTGACTAATCAATAAACATATATTTTATAAAAATAAATATACATATTTTCAATATTTACCTAATTAATAAATGAAATACTTTTTGATAAAGTCATCCCTCTAAATAAAACTATTCATAGTATGGGGTATATTATTATGTAAATTATTTTTCTATTCAATATATGTCTTTAATATAGGTGAATACCCATCAATAATTTAAATTTAAAATTCGGTATTCATAATTATACTTAATTGGAACAAAACTTATACCAATTCCCAATTTATTGTCATGCAAAACATGTTTATTGGGGAATAATATTTTTATTATAAATGACTAGTTCATTTTCTATATTGAGAATGAATGTTTTTGGTTATAAAATAACTGAAACAGTATATAAAAATGGGAATTAATATGGATGTTGAAATAGATGAAATATATCATTGAAAAATAATTTTTTGATCAATATCACACAAGAATGGGTCCAGAATTAAATTGTTCTATAACATGTTATCAATACCAAATATATTCATTTTCTATTTTATATAGATTATTAATTTAGGAATAAGTCTCTTAATAATTATTAGTTATTAATATGGTAATTTTAAAAGAGAAGAAAAGTTAAAAGTTTTTTTAGAAAAAATAATTAACATTTATATAAAATAGAAAATTCCACGTGACATTGAAAAGTGGAATATGAAATGGGAAAGTGAATTATTTATAAAAGTTTTACATTTAAAAAAAACTCCAATAATTTATACTTTATAAGAAAATATAATTCCCTATATGAATGTTTTCACAATTGAAAAAACTTTTTATTATTCAAAGAAATATTTTAATACTTTAAAATTATCTCTCATAATAATCCACATTACAATAAAGTAATTAAAAATTCATTTTATTAAAATATATATGTTTTCTAATAGTATTTAAAAATATCATATAATATCATATTTCTATTGTATAACACTCACATTGATGAAAATGTTTCTTGATAAAATATTATAACTCAAAAAAATGAGATTTGAGTTTTCAATATCCCCTATGTATAACATAGTCCATGAGAAATACAATACTGGAAAGTGGTTTTATGTAGTATAAATCTTTATAAAATAATTTATAACATGAAGAATAATAACATGGAATAATTCATTACACATATTTTATAATTTTGAGAGAATTATCATAACTAAACAAATAAAAACATTCAAAAAAATCTCATAGGGGTGGTGTAACACTTATATCCAAACACATTTAAATATTATATCCAAACAAATAAAATGAAGAAATTTTAATAATTTCATTGTATAAAAAGTTAATAGAACTCAATATAATGGAATAATTGTGTATAACATGTAAGATGTCTCGAAGAGTTTGCATCATGATTACGAAAAAAAATAACAATATTATAATGTTTTTAGAAAAAAACCATAGAAGGATATGATTTATAATAAAAAATTATATAAAATCATAAATGTGATGATAATCATACTAAATACAATAAATTATAGAGATAAATAGTTGGTATCAAAATATAGTGCATAATAAGAAAAATCTATAGGAGTTAAAATTGGATATTAAAAACCCTTACATCATGTGAAGACATCCATAAATGCACTTTAACATTTGTAACACGAGAATAACCATATTAATCACCTAATTAATAACCTTAAACATATCCATTTCAATTCAAATCTATATTTATAATTTTAATCTAAAATAATTCTAATTAATAATAAATATTTTCAATATCTATTGTATTTTATCTTGATTGGTTTGAACTACATTAATTATAATTGTGTTGGTATTTATTATTGCTACAAAATATTAAATTATAAGGTCATTAAGGATTGAGTAATGCCACTTCCATGATAATCATAATATTATAATATCCTAAAATGGTTTGTTTTTTAATAATCAAGTAATTTGATATTCAAAATGGCCATGTTTCAATTATTATTAATGAACAAAAGGTGTTTTCCTAGATAATAATATTCATAATAATGTGAACAATACATAAACAAAAAAATATTTCAAAACATACTTATTTCTTATAATACATAAAATTATTTTTACATAAAAACAAATGAAATAAATTGTTTACATTGTCCTTGTAGGTGTTTAACTTGACAAAAACATTAATAAACCATCATTAATGGAACATTATGTGGTGGTTTAGCTTTAATTACATTATAAGATAAACGTAATGATTTTATTTGTGGTTAGTAGTGTGATATATCATAATTGGAATTATGTGGAAGAATAATTTATAGATATAAGAATATTACATATTATGATAAAAATATTTTCCCCTTAGTTAATTTTTTTAAATTATTAAAGTTACTATGATCTATTTTTGATTTTATAATTAATAGGTTTAATAATTTTTAATTAAAAAATTTTAATGGTTTAATAATAATATTAATAAATTTAAATATTTATGACTAATATCAACTTTTACTTCAAAAGGACACCCAATACTACCACTATCTTACATCAGGTACATGGGAATCAACATGAACAAATTTTAATTGATTTGATCCAAGGATAATAAAAAAATATAATGAAGAATAAAATTAATATTTACAAACTATGAATTAAAGTTAATTTAACAAACCCATATGAAATCAATTTCTAAGATAATCAAGGAACAATAAACTAAACCAACCAACCTGAAAACCACCATGTTCAAATGAAAAACTACACTTTCAACTTTATCAATCCAATCTATGATGTATATGAATGAAAATTTTATCCAATCATATGATTGAAATATATTATATATGAATGAAAAAATCTAGGTAATTTACCACCCTCTAACATATAACATATTAGTTTTAAAAAAAAAAATTTCCATGAATGTTAAAAAATGATATAAAATAGATTTTCTAATATATCTTTTATAAAAAATGAATAAAAAAGTTCTCCATTAAAACACCCATTTTACAAAACATTATTATTTTTAAATAAAACATCAATTTATATAATTTTATCAAAACATAAATAAATTTTCACTAAGGATTTTTTACCTGAAATACAGATAAATATCAAAAATCCATTTCATAGTGCCAAATATCAATAACTTAAAGAAATGTCTTCATACTTGAATCCATGGATCAAATGGGAAAGAATATAGAATATATTTTACAAGGTCAAAAATGAAGTATTATCACTAAACTAAATAATAATTACAAATTAATATACCTTTCATGAACACCATGAATTACCCTTCTTATCATAAAAGAAGAGGGAAAACTAAATAGGCTAACCTAAGTATTGTATACAACCACTAGACAATAAATAATTATAAAATAGAACATATGTGTACAAAGACTTCCCAATAATCCAACCAAACCTTCCAATTCGATTCAAATCATGGTGATATTTTAAATTTAATAATAATACCAAATATTTATATTCTAAAACAACAATTTATATCACCCACACCTATAAACACCCACATATAAAGATCCCATTATATCAGAAAAATAATATCAATCATATTCCCTCAATGAGGATATTAAGTAATATAATTCAATAATATATAATTTAAAAAACTAATTAGATTCCCCTAACAAGTATGTTTCTTATGCCATTACTTTCCCCACTTATAGGACACCAAGGGATTTCTTCTTGAAAAAATCAATGAGAATAAACATGATATGTGTTTTATAGCTCTATTAATAATTTCTAATTGTAAAAACATATATTATTAGAAAACAAAGGTCCCTAAACCTCTTATTATAATAAGTGAATCCTTGAACACCATTGGTTCTAATTATATGTCTTTATTTGCTTTAATGGAGTTCTATACAACTACAACATATGATTCAAGGATGACAAAAAACATATCTAATTAATTGTAAAGTTGAAGACCATCCCCATAACACCGAACCATTTAAGGTATCATCCAAGTCCATATGAGGTAATTTTGTCACTAAATAGAAAAATTAATAATCATTCCATAATAACATTTAACTCATTAATCGATTCCATGAAATTAATTATCCATAGAAGACATTTCTTCATTAAAAAATAACATTTGAATGAATCTCCCCTTGAAACAATAAAATTAGTGTTATTTTTTGGGAATAGTATAGATCTAATAATTACACCACCTCAAAATAGTTCCCCTTTCTATTAAGGATTCAAACATTTCCATAATAAATTTAGTAATGTTCGAGCTTTAAAAAAATCTCTTAAATCAATAAAATCTAACCAACTACTTCCCATTCATCATATATTCTAAAAAAATGACGGGGATTTAGGTTTTTTAAAAGTTTATGATACCTAATATTTATGATGGATATGAAAATATAATTCATGGGGTCTATAAACGAAATAGTAATTATCCTAATAGAATTTGGATAAACCAATTATACCATTAAAACTTGGATGTGCACATTTAAAAAAAATTAAATTAATTATGAATAAAAATATTTAAAACAAATTAATGTAATGTATAAATCATTATGTATTATCCGAATAATCCTAGAAGAAAATTTAAACCCATCACTTATAATTTTTAAACAAAAAAACCATTTCTATTTTTATAAACAATACAAATTCACCACTTTAACCCAAGAGTGTATTACCAAAAAAATAAAAAAATAGATTTCCCAAATAAGGTAATATTGAAAATTATTTTGAATTTTTTAATTAAAACACACATAACATATAAATTTTTGAGAGACTCAAATAAAAAAAATTACAGTTAAAGACATTAAATTATTCAAATTAATGATTTGTGACAGTAGAAAAGAAATTTTAAAAAAGTAAGATTTTAACATTTCCCCAAAACAAATATTAAAATACTATAAATCATTAATCATCTTATAAGACATTGTAGAAGAATTTACAAAATAATATATCATTTTTCGTCATATCCACATTGAAAAACATTTAAAATTGAGTGTATTTTTGGATCAAACCCATTGAAATTTATCAAAGTATTTTGAATGTATTCCTAATTTTTCATAAAATATGTTTTCCTACCAAAACAATTTCTAATATCACATTTTATGTCGAAATTTAATTTTTTTTCATAAACATAATAATTTATAAAACATAACAAACCACTATAATATTATATCAATGAAAATTGAAAACAATAAAATCCACAATGAATTAAAAATCATTGAATCATTGAATCATATGAGAATGTAATGATTGACCACATTGAATATCAAAACATTTATTAACCCTAATATGTACAAAGTTTGTTACCTAGTTCACATTTTCATCATATGGTTTGTAAAACCCTATATAGGTACAATATTCCTTTGAGTTCCTACATGAATACATAATAACTCACAAATCACCCATAATTTTAGTTTGAAATTATCAAAATAATAAATAACTATTCATGGTCATAAAATGTACACCTTTTGGAAAACCATGGAAACTGAATTTTTATCATGAAATTAAATGTTCAAGAACTTGATCATGAACCACATCTTAAATTATAAAAATCATAGATTATATCAATAAAACATCCCCATGTGACAAGTTAAAACTACCTATCAAAATATTTCTTCTTGAAAAATATCAGATCATCCCTGATTGAGACACTCGATTTGTCCTTGTAAAGTCCAAAATTTAATTACTCTCCCAAAAAGGATGAAAATATGTTCGTAGGAATCAACATGAATTCATTGAGAATGATTTCAACAAAAAATTTATAAATAATTACAAGAAGAATACCCAAATGAGATATAGTAACCTATAATCTGTGTATTATATAAACAAACATAGATACAATATCATTAATTATAAAAGAGAAATAAACAAAAAACATCCACTAACATACTTTTATATTCAAGTGAAAAACAACACTTATACCTCAATTAACCTTAACGAATAGGTATGAAATGTATTATATATCAAAGTGGCTAGATTAAACGCAATATGTATGATTTACTTGGATTCCCAGTATATAGAAACCTACTTAACGCAATTATAAAACATTAAATGAAAATAAAATTCATGTTATATTATAAATAATATTATAAAAAATGTTTTCAATATTTTATTTTTTTAAAATAACTAATAAAACAATGTTCTTTGAAGATACCCATTTTCCTACATCACAGGTTCACTTAAAATTAAATAAAAATTTATATTTATTAATATTAAACAACAAAAAAATATTATTAAAGTCATATTACCAAAAATCATTAAAGAAAAAATATACTATTTGAATGTTTAAAATATCTATATAGTTAAATGTACATATATCTGATCATCATGTAATCAAAGGCAATAATGGAAAAATTCTATAATAGTCAAAATAATGTTATCAATTAAAAAAATTAACTATACTATAGAATAAATATGAATCAAAAACTCTGATTAAACACCTTCCTATACCCATAATATTCTAACCTAGTTTTAAATATCCCTTAGATTCGCCAGTGTCCCACATAGGGAAACTACAATGGAGAAATTTTTATTCATGTGCATATGTGTTACTACACTCCCCACATATCCAACATGGTGATTTAATAATATACAAATAGATGAAATCAATTCAATATAAATATAATAATATTTAGAAATGTCAAAAAAACCACGATCTGTCTCACCAACACTACTGAACACCCACATAGGCACATTCCATTTATTGAATAAATACAATATAAATCAACTACAATAAAAAGCATGTTTACCACAAGAATTTATGCATTTCTAGTTTGTAGTATACCTAATAAAGAATTTTCTATGACTTTTGATTTCGCAAAAAACAATTTAGAATTATAAGGATGCCAAATTGGTCATGGTTTATAGGTTGACTCCTAGAGCCCAATTACTAAGACCAAACCTATCATGACCCGTCCTCAGGGCCCGTGCCGGGACTGCCCCAAACCCGCCTTCCATTGGCCAGGGGCTAGAAGCTGGCACCAAAGGTGTAAATCCCTAAAACTGGGAAAGCATTGCCTTTATAAAACATAAACAAATCTATCTAGAGTACAAGTGGAAGAAAACACTATGTAAAATTGAAAACAAAGGTAGTGATGAAAGTAAAGGGGTCAGAAATATAAGCAGAACTATAAAGTATAATATGAAAGACAAAATAGCTGGAAGGTGACATGCAGCTCCAAGATCATCTACCATGGATCCTACCTAAATGGTAGGTGCCGAGAGCACAGCTCCAAGATCGTCTGCCATGGTTCCTACCTAAAGGTTATGTACATATAGCCTCCTCAGCTCCCTCGTCCGTCAACCTCCTACAGGTACCGAATCCTCGTAAGGTCCACCTCTGGGTACTGACTCGTCGTTCGGTCCACCTCCAGGTGTCGTCCAGTCCTCGTACACTCAGTCTCCGTCAGCGTTGTTCATCATCAGCATCCAACACAATGAGGTGCGGGCATAGCCCGTGCAAGGGTGAGTATAACGATACTCAGTAGGGACCCCAAGACCCTCATGTTCTCACTAAATCCAATAGGGATAACCACAAAGATGGATCTCAACAGATAACCCTTACTTAGATATAATCCCATACTTATACCTAAGTTATCAAATAACCCATCTCATTCATTATGAAACACAAAAGTTATGAAATCAATGGATAACCACTACTTAGGTATATTCCCATTCATATAGCTAAGTTATCAAGTGACCCATCTTAATCATGAGGTAAACACAAAGGTCATTGACTCAGTTCAAACTAAGATTTTCGTTAATCATACTGAAACCACAACTACTAGAGAACTCCTCCTATGTCGAGTACAGTAGCCTTGTCATGACTTTGAGGCACTACTCACTAACCATAGACTGCTAAGGTACTCCTCCTGTTGAGTATCGCGGTTCCACACCCAAACACAGTAGTGCTCCCCGCCAGGGGTCTGCCGCACAAACACAGTAGTGGTTCCCTAAATATCCTACAGAGGTACTCCTCCTATCGAGTACTGGGGGTCTGCTGCCAACTACCAGGCGCTCCGTCCGCCATGGGTCTACCGCAAAATACCGGACTCTCCGTCCACTGGGCTAGTCGACTCATTCTAAGTTGAATCGGTCATGTAGTCATCAAGTCCACCACTATTCGGTCTCCGCACTTCGTACTCTCATCTCCGGGAGGATCCACTCCATGAGTTACTAGTACGTACTCCAAGTATCAAAAAGTCCCATAAAAAGTATCACAAAGGACTACCTCGTCCGAGGGGTATCAATGCAACAGAAGGCGCGTCAATCGGATGTCTGGTCTGTGAGTTATTAGCATTCTCATCTCTGGGGCCCGGTTGGTTTCATGTACGAACCAACCCGACCGTATCTAAACTGTACCTAAAAGTCTCATAGGGTATACTCAAAGGGACAGTTTCTCAATGTGATTACCAACTCCACTGACTGTTTGTCAAACGGACGTCTGGTCTGAAAGTTATCAGCTTTCTCGTTCCAGGGGGCCGGTTGGTTTCAAAGCTAAAACCAACCCGACCATACTCCAACTGCATCCAAACACGAGGTTAAGTATTCCAGAAGAACCGTCTCCTTAAAAGGAATCCAAAAAAGTCGACGGCACATTAATCAAACGTCTGGAGCTCATGTTATAAGTGTTTCCGCTCCGAGGGCCCGGTTTGTTTCATGTTCAAACCAACCTGGATGTACCCAAGTTTTCCAAAATGTTGAGTGTATTATACTGAAACTTCCGTCTCAATACAAGGATCTTTACACAATAGACGGTGCATCAATCGGAGGTCTGTACCACATGATATAGGTGTTTGAACGATCCTTGTCCGAAAATAGGGGGTATGGGCCCAATCCGACCCTGCCCAATACCCACTGGGTCTGCCCGAACCGGGTCAACCCCACTCTGGTCCGGGTCAGGCCCGGTAGGGCGCGGCTCGGCCCAGCACTGGTAGCCCGGCCCAGCGTTGGCGGCCCGGCCCGGCGAGGGCGAGGCCCGACATGGAAGCTGGCCGCAGCTTGGTGTTGGCCGAGATGGATGCAAAAATGGGGTGCAACCCCCTTTTTCTAGAAAAGAAAAACCCAATGGGGTCCACCGTAGCAGTAGGTCGGGGGGGGGGGGACGCCCCCGGTTTCTAAGAAATATTCGTTCATGATGGTTAACCTTTGTGTAACCGTGGGACCCCCTTGGGTCCCGCCTCTAGGTGGCGCCAGCGGTCGGCACAACCGGCCACCCCATTGAAGTCTTCCGTGGCCCTAGGCGGCAGCTCTGTCGACTGGTACGGCACGACGGCACCGCGTCCCACTGCTATGGCCCACCCCAGCCACAGACTCTTGTAGCTCCGGCAGAGTGCGATGGCGTCGCGCCCCGGCCGCGACCCTTTAGATCCGGTACGGTGCGACGTCGTAGTGGCCCTCGGCCGCGGCTCGGCATGGTCGCGGTCCGACTCTACTCTGCACGAAATAACGGTGTCGTGCCTTTGCGGTGACCCGATAATCAAGCATTGATGATCCACATGTGATCAGCCTGACGCCGTCTGGTTCTTCGTAATCTGCCTCCATCATCTGTAATCAACAAACAAAATGGGTAGGGTCGTATCGTGTTCATGTGGTCCAGGCCCTTCCTCATCAAGATGATATCAAGCGGCCAAATGAAACTCAATAATTGAAGAATGATGACGAATGGTATTAAAACCCGAACATAACAACCTCTAACTTGATTATGACATTGCTCATCATTGACCCGCAGAAAGAGAATGGAGTTGGCGTCGATCCTTACATCCGCCTCACACATCATATTACATCTTGAGCGTCAGAGACTCGTCAGAATCCGACTTTCGTTGAAGGATTGTTCTTCGTCGAAGATCATCGAAGGCCCGTCGTTGGAGAACCGTTCTTAGTCAGAGGTTTAATGTTCTCTCTAAATTTCTCTAGAGGTCTCCCACAAGGTTCTAAAAATTATTTTCCAACCCACAACTGAGTGAAGGCTCCCCAATATATAATATTATCATGCCCCTTTAGCTTTCAAACACTTGGTGGAATATTACTTATGGAGGTGAAGGGTTTTCATAATAAGGGGAGTTGTCGCATTAAGTTGAAGAGGTTCTAAGAGGGGGGGTTTGAGAGAGTTATGGGATGATGAGAGGACGGGGCTCATGTGGGCCCCATGTCTCATATATCCACACATGGGAAGAATTAACATCCTTAGAAATAAATTTGTTTTAACAAATTTATTTAACTTACTAACTAAACTCGAAGATACTAATTCTCAACCCTCTTCATACGCAACTACGGTAGAGGTCCCCTTAAACAATTACTGGAACTGCGAGTTCATCGGTTCCCTCGGTTTTCAATTCCGAGCACTGGTTCAAAAGATATAAAAATCCGCTCGTTTGTTCATTGAACATACCTGAGCTAAACATCGGAAATTGATTTCGGACACACCGGGCCTCAGAATCAAGTTCCGTCAGAAGCCACAGACTTGTAAAATTCCAAAAAAATTAATAAATAAAATTCCTTGAAATTTCCGGGTCTTTACATTACTCCCACCTCCGGGCTTTACGTCCCCATAAAGCTACAAAACAAACTAGGGAAACTAAAGGTGGTAGCGAGCACAAATCTGAGCCTCCTTCTCCCATGTGCTCTCTTGGAGGTTCATGTGCTGCCAGCGATTGTGAACTAGAGGAATCAATCATCCACATAGTACCTGCTCTTATCGATACTCAATATCCACTAGAACCACTGTGAATGTTTCCCCATTATCGATATCCACCTCCCCATGATCAATGATGTGGGTCGGTCCGTGCACGTATCTCCTCGGAAGAGATACATGGAAGACTTCATGAACCCGGTGCAACTGATGGTGAAGGGACAGACGGTATTCCACCTTGCCTACTCTACTGAAATCCTGTAAAGGTCTGAAGAAATGCAGAGATAACATTCCACCCTGTCCAAAACTCTGTTGACCTCATCGAGGTGAGAATCATAAGAAAACTTGATCACCATCCCCGAACTCTAGAGGCCCCGGTTTCTTATTTAGAACTAAAACTCAAAACTCATGCTGCCACGAGGGTATGGTTGTATGACTCAAGGGTGATTGGCCACACACAATTATGCATGACTCCTTCTTGTGCTGCCTAGGCTTTTCTTTTTGAGCACCAAGGAAAAACCCATCCCAACATTGTAGGTAAACCACAACCTTTTTTCCTAATACCATAATTTTTTTTATGAATTGTGGTTCCCCGGTCCATACCCAAACTAGCGTCGTAAGTCCTCGACACTACCACCAAGAGGTTCCAACTGAAACTCTCGCCTCTTGGGTCAGATCACATCATGGGCATAAGTGTGATTATCAAGTCTTCTCTCAAGGGTATCTCCAGACGTGAGGTTCAAGTCAACAGCTTAACCGGAATCTCTAGGTATGGGACAAGATTCGTGGAAGGAATGAATGATTTTTACCTATGTATTTTGATATGGGAGCTCATAGTGGATATAGACCATACCTTAAATCAATCTTAGAGCCCTTGGCTCACAGTCCTTTACCACATGCATCTATTCTCTTCCCCTACCCTCCCGCTCCCTGAGCTTGCTGGGGACTACAAATGTGGGTGGTTGTAACATTTCAATATGTACACCCCCACATACTACTCACCAAGCCTTGACTCCACATCTGCTGATCTGCATATTCATCTATCCTTAACACTTCCTCTTATAGAATCATTTTACTTGCCAATGTCTCTGAGACTAGCGCTACTTCGCTTTTCCCACTGCTTACATTTACTGGCTATAACTGATCATCCAAGGAGCGTTCAATCAAATATGTTCTCTCTAGCATCCTAACATAAGTAGGAGTGCATAGGGGATAAGGTGTTGGCTCAGATATACTTAAACACACCACGCTCAGAGATCCGAGCTCTATAATAATGATCGAATCATATTCATCAAGTACCAGGAATGATCGTTATGCCTCGATGAATACTCAGCTACCAACATGCCGTCCAGCTGAAGCTGTATAAGCTCTAAAAAACTCTCAGCCTCCTCCTCAAGCCAATCCTCATCCGCTTGTGAGTCGGTCTCACTTGGGAACTTGAGGGATATCTGGTGCTGAAACACATGTAAGGCACTAAGCCTACAGGTTTCCTCTTCCGGTACCACCGGTAATGTCTGCTGACCAACAGGTAGTGATATAGCTAGCACACTACCTGAAGGTACTATCTCAGGCATCGGTCCATGTACCGAAGCCTCATCACTATGCTGACTGACCTCATGGTCACTCACTAGAAAATACTAGTAGCTAAGTCTACCATCAATTCTACTGGTGTCTCAAATAGGAGAAAAACTCTATCTATCGCCTCTATCCTGTCCTCTGATACCTGGGAATCTGTCTCGCCTCGTAACCTCAGAGGATTCTACTACTGGAACTCATGAAACGTACTCCGTCAGCTTGCACTGTCCACTAGTATGACTTGTGGCATGTTCTTCCCAATGGGTGGTGGTGCTGCTGGTACACCACCCAAAGGTTCCAACATAGAAGAACGGCCCCGCATCGAAGCCTCGTCGCTCGGTGGGCCGTCATCATGTACTATCTCGAAACTCCAACTGACAGTCTGCGTGGAGGCATCCTGAATAGATGAGACATGGTATATCGATATATACCTGGAGAGGTGAACTGCTTTGAGCTGACTTTAAAACATTTGGAAACACACACGCAATCATCGTTTTTTTCACTAAGTCGGAAATCAGTAGTCAGGGTCCTGGTGTATGGATACATCGGCCGCCACACCAACACTGGACTCCCTGAACTGAAGACCACACTCGGTACTCTTAACACTATTGCTTCACAGAAAATAATTATCAGAGTCCTAAGTTCTGCGGTAGAACCGATTCCTCTAATACCAATTTGTCATGACCTGTCCTTGGGGCTCGTTCCATGACTAGCCCAAGCCTTCCTTTGATAGGCCAGGGGATGGCGACTAGCACCAAAGGCGTAAATCCCTAAAATTGGGAAGTCATTGCCTTTATAAAACGTAAAAACATCTAACCAGAGTACAAGAAGAAGCAAACACTATGTAAAACTGATAAAAAAAGGTAGCGTTGAATGTAAAGGGGCTGGAAATACAAGCCCAACTTTAAAGTACACGGTAAACGACAAATCAGCTGGAAGGTGACATACAGCTCCTGGATCGTCCACCACAGATCCTATCTGAAGGGTAGGTGCAGATAGCACAGCTCCTAGATTGTCTACCACGGTTCCTACCTGGAGGGTAGGTACAGATAGCCTCCTCAGCACCCTTGTCTGTCAACCTCTTCTGGGTACCAACTCATCGTAAGGTCCACCTTCGGGTACTGACTCGTGTTGAGTTCCACCTCCTGGTGTCGTCAAGTCCTCGTAAACTCAGTCTCCGTCAGCGATGTCCGTCATTTGAATCCAAAACAATGAGGCGAGGGCATAGCCCTTGCATGGGTGAGTATTACAATACTCAGTAGGGACCCCAAGACCCTCAAGGTCTCACTAAATCCTATAGGGATAACCACAAAGAAGGATCTCAACTGATAACCCATACCTAGTTATAAGCCTATACTTATACCTAATTTATCAAGTAACCCATCTCAATCATGAAAAAACAATATGGTTCAGAAATCAATGGATAACCACTACATAGTTATATGCCCATACATATACTTAAGTTTTCAATTGACCCATCTCAATCATGTGGTAAACACAAAGGACATTACTCAGCTCTAACCAGGATTTTCATTAATAATACTAAAACCAAAACTGCAGGAGAACTCCTCCTCCTGTTGAGTACCACAGTTCTGCTGCCAAGAACCAGGAACTCTATCCACTGTGGGTCTACCGCCAAATACCGGGCACTTCGTCCACTGGGCTAGTCGACTCACTCCAATTCGAATTGGTCAAGTAGTAGTCAAGTCCACAGCTACTAGGTGTCCGAACTCCGTACACTCCTCTCTGGGAGGATCCACTCCACGAGCTATTGGTTGATACCCCAAGTATCAAAAGTCCCACAAATATGTATCACATGTGACCAACTAGTCATAGGGGTCTCAACGCAATAGACGACGCGTCAATTGAATACCCGGTCTGTGAGTTATTAACCTTTTCGTCCCTGGGGCCCGGTTGGTTTCGTGTACGAACCAACACGGCCATATCTAAACTATACCCCAATATCTCATAGGTTATAATCAAAGGGTCTGTTTCTCAATGATATTACCAACGCCGTTGATGGTTCGTCAAACGGACGTCCGTTCTGAAAGTTATCTGCTTTCCCGTTCCAGGGGCCCAGTTTGTTTCTAAGATAAAATCAACTGCACCATACTCCAACTACATCCAATCCTCATGTGAATTATTCCAAAAGAACTTTCTCATCATTATGAATCCAACAAAGTCAATGACATGTCAATTGGACATCCAGAGATCATGTTATAAGTGTTTCCGCTCCGAGGGCCCGGTTGGTTTTGTGTTCAAACCAACCCGCCCATACCCAAAGTTTTCCAAAACCATGAGTGTATTATACTGAAATGACTGTCTCAATCCAAGGATTTATACTAAACTGACGGTGCGTCGATTTGAGTTCTGTAGCCCATGATATAGGCGTTTGAAAGAACCTGGTCCGAAAATATGGGGTTTGGGCCCGATCCGACCCGGCCCAATACCCCATGGGTCGGCCCGAACCAGATCGACCCGACTCGGGTCCTGGTCAGGCCATGTTGGCCGCGGGCCGGCCCGGTTGGGCATAGCCTGCGCAGCCTGTGCGGCCTGCGGCCCGGCTCAGAAGTCGGCCGCGGTTCGGCGCTGGCCGAGCAGGATGAAAAAGGGGGTGCATCCCCCTTTTCTAGAAACAGCAGACCCACTGGTGTCCGCCCTAGTAGCAGGTCAGGGGGAGGGGGTTATGCCCCCTGGTTTCTTAAAAACGGTTAGCCATGATGGCCAAAATTTGTGTAACTGCGGGACCCCTCGGGTCCTGCCTCTAGGTGGCGCCGGTGGCTGGTACAACCGGCCACCCCTTTGATGTCTTCCACGGCCTTAGGCCACAGCTCTGTCGACTAGTGCGACGCGAAGGCCCCGCGCCCCTCCGATGCGGGCCTCCCTGGCCATTTCCCTTTAGCTCTAGCGCGGTGTGGCGTTGCCCCGCCCCTCCTCCGTGGCTCAGCAAGGCCGCGGTCCGGCTCTACTCCGCCCAGCACAGTCAAGTCGTGCCTTTGCGGTGACCTGACAATCAAGCATTGATGATCCGCCCGTGATAGGCACGACACCGGCCAGTTCATCGTAATCCGCCTCTATTTTCCATATTCAACAAACAAAAGGGGAATGTTCGGACCATGTTCCTGCGGTCCAAGCCCTTCCTCTTCAAGATGGTATCAAGAGGCCAATGAAACTCAACAATTGAAGAACGATGAAGAACAACATTAAAACTCGAACATACACACCCCTACCTTGATTATGACGCTGCACATCGTTGAGCCGAAGAAAGAGAATGGAGTTGACGTCGATTATTCTGTCCACCTAAAACATCATATCCGAGCATGAGCATCAGAGAATTTTCAGAATCCGACCTCCGTTGAAGGATTGTTCTTCGTCAATGATCTGGGAAGGCCTGTCGTTGGAGAACCATTATTCGTCGGATGTTTAAAGTTCTCTCTAAATTTATCCAGAGGTTTCCCACAAGGTTCTCCAAAATATTTTCCAACCCATACATGAGTGAAGGATCCCCAATATATAATACTCTCATGCCCTTTTACCTTTCAAACACTTGATGGAATATTAATTAGGGAGGTGAAGGGTTGTCATAATAAAGTGACTTGTCACATTAAATTAAAGAGGTGCTAAGAGGGGGGCGGGGTTGGAGAGAGTTATGGGAAGATGAGAGGATGGGGCTCGTGTAGGCCCCACCTCTTATATATCCACACAAGGAAGAATTTAGCTTCCATAGAAATATATTTGTTTTAACAAATTTATATAACTTCTTAACTAAACTCCAAAATAATAATTCTCAAACTTCTTTAAACGCAACTATGGTAAAGGTCCCCTTATGCAATTACCGGCACTACGAGTTCATCGGTTCCCTCAGTTTTCAATTCTGAGCACTAGTCCAAAAGATATAAAAACCCACTCATTCGTTCACTGAACGTACCCGAGTTAAACTTCAGAAATTGATTCCGTGCGCACCAGGCCTCAGAATCAAGTTCCGTTCAAAGCCACATACTCATAAAATTCCAAAGCATTTAAAAAAAATTCCTTGAAATTTCGGAGTCTTTACAAAACCCAACACCAAGCATGTTAGTCCATTATATATTTGAAATGAAATATCTAATCACAACACAACATAGAACATTGCATTTTTTAAACTTTATTTCATGTAGATATTAAAAAAACATTTAAGGCAGAAGGTACAAACCAACACATTCAGTAACCCAAAAAATAAATTCAAAATGAAAGGACAGAATGATAGAATACCACATTCACTACAATCTATGCATGTTGATAAATAAAACTAAAACAAAAAAAATCATTTTTTGAAGTTAGTATTCCACAAGTACGCATGGTTAATGAAATAATTTTCCAAATGGGATAAATTTATAACATATTTTATTATTTTTTAGGGTAAAATATATTATAAATATAGTAGTTCTTTATTAAATGATTTA
Organism: Viscum album; assembly: GCA_963277665.1. Lineage (NCBI taxonomy): Eukaryota > Viridiplantae > Streptophyta > Magnoliopsida > Santalales > Viscaceae > Viscum > Viscum album. Next base: position 1,838,356,757 of record OY728125.1, read on the forward strand.
TTAATACCATTAATTGATGTTTTATAATGAAAACAACATGACACTTCCTTGTGGTGATGATCCATACACAACCATGAATTCATTTCAGTTTTACTTGTGTGAAAATGTAATGGTGGTTAATGGTAATTAAATTAAAGTAATTATATTTTATATATGAATAATATTTTTTTCGTTATATATAGAGTTGAAATTATATTACTAATAATTTTGTAAAAATAAATATTTTTAGGTAAAATGATTGGTTACATTGAGAACATTGAGTTTTCTTTATAAAATTCATTTCAACACGAGGGACTTCAACAACCTATTATTTCTATAAGCCCATATAGAATGAATTATATTTAGGGGAAGAGAAAATGATAGTGTTTTAGGGAATCCATAATTTTACGAGTGTTATTAAAGTATTAGTGGCATTCCCCTATTATAATTGAGAAGGGATGGTATTTTTATAAATATCCATAAATTATTAACTATGGATGGTATCTCTAAAGGAATGTAACTTTGGAATTTAGAAACATTTTACTGGAAATGATCTAAGATCTAAATATGCCTCCAGAAAATATTAGAATACTTATTTTAAACATTTTTTTATCATTTTTTCTATTTGTTAAAAACATTAAACCCCAGTTTAATCTTATCATGGTCATTAGTATTTACATCATTAATTAATCAATTATAAATAATAAAATGGTCTTTATTATATAATTTGGACATGTTGATTCCAAATTGAGAACCATTTTATTTTATTCAATTTTATAATTTAATTAAAATTAACTACAATATAAATAATATTCAATTTATTAAAATAGTATTGAGAGTAAATTTAATTTGGATTAAAATTATGATATATAGACATGTATACTAGAAAAAAACTATCTGTACAATATAACTTATAAATAATAACCTTTCTAAAGAATAGTTTTTAAAAAATTTCAATTACATAGTTACATAGTAATAATGTGATTAAGTCATTGTATTTATAAAAATGTATATTTTACTCCTAACAGTAAAATAAATCTTTTTATAAAAAATCAATATAATATAAAATTAATATGATAAATCAAAATATAATGTTCATTTTTTCAAATTAAAATTCATAATTTATGATATTTAAACTTCAAATAAATGCATAATATATTATTAAATGATATTTTATGAGGAAAATTTATCATTATAACACAATCTATTTTTCATATAATTTCTTATTAGTTACTAATTAGTATCAAGATATTATTCATATTAATATATGTACCATTAATTAACCATATTCTTCTTGTGATAAAATATAATATCACATAAAACAAATATTTTTAGAAAAATAAATTATGGGAAAAAATGACCCTGTTAGTAATATTGACAACAGCAATTTATCATCATTTCACAACAATTATTTATGTTTTATACTAATATATTCTTCATTTAAATAAATATATGACGATATTATTTTTGTTAAATGTTATATATGGAGAAATATATAAAGAACATTGATTACATTAAAGGAAATGATATATTAATCTCTAGGTGTCTTTCATTATACCCCCTTAAACAAAATACATCCAAATAAATTAATTACCACTCATTTTTTAAAATATGTGAGTGCATTCTTAAAATATCCATTATTCGGGATATACACTATATTATGATATGTAAATTACTATCATAGGTTATATAAAGATAAATATTGTTCCTTAAAATAACACTAGTCATTTATACAACCATATACCCATTTTGTGTATTCCCTAACCATAAATATCAAATGACAATGTCCAATACCAAAACCAATTGAATCATGATTCCATTTGATAATATCTAAATTATATATTCCCGAAAAAATTCAATCTCATATTAAACAACATGTTCTTAAAATCACACATATGTAAATATTTATCATAATCCCAACACTGAGAGGAAAACCAACAAATATATCATGTATTAAATTTCTATTAATTAAATAACCCATTATATGGCTACAAACACTATCATACACATTTTTATCAAAACCTACTAGCCATTTATGACCTCCAAATCAAGAATATATTAAATTTAAGAGTTTTTTATAATTAAATCATGTTTTATCCAATATTTATCTCTAAAATTAATATTTTTAAACAATACACTTTTAATGTTATTGATACCAATTAATATATGTATCCAAAAAATTTATGTTGTTCCACTAATTAATAATTCATTATTATTCCCATCATCCCTATAATATTTATAATATACTAGAATATCAATAATAAATGTAACTTAAAAAAGAAAATATCTAAGAGTTTAATGGTTTAATTTTTTTAATATAACAACCAGACTAACTATGGTAATACATTAAACCCCTATCTTCAATCCTAATCAGAATATACTAATAATTTCAACAGTTTAACTGTTCTACCTTATTCGATTATAGAAATAGCAGTTTCATGATACAAGAAACTTCTCATATTTGTATTTAGGTTCATATTTAAACAAAATAAAAATCCCAAAATTCTTATGATAATATCCAATGTGTGCATATGAAAACAATAATCCAAATATGTCATCCCTGGAGACACCTTAATTTCTAACATATTGTACTATTTGTTCATACTATGATTCTCATTGTCAAGTACATAGTTGTTCATGGTTACCTAATAACTATGCAATTTAAAATTATATTTTTTTCATGTTAATAAAATGATTCATCGTTGATTCTAATGATAATATTATTATTCAAGTCATATTCCATGTGGGAGTCAAATATATTATGTAGGTAGGCATTTTTATCATTCCCCAGGTGACAATTATGTTCATAAAAAATACACTAATTTCAAGATTATTCTACATAAATACATATGTTTTAGATCCTATATCAATATTAAATATCCATATTGTGATATAATAATTTTCACCTCTTGAATTTAAAAAATATTACATTTATAACATGTTTAATTTTTTTTGGGTAGCTTGTGATTCATACTTATATTTAAAAAAAACCCTATTTAATCTTTATTTTTTAAGCATAATTTAATATTAATATTAATAAATATAATTTTTTTCAAAAACTAAAATCCGTTTTTAAATTGGAATATCCAAATTATCTAAGGTTCTATTATTAGGATTTTTGGAGAAGATTTATTTGTAGTTGATGAGTGTAAAATATGATATTGAAATTGGAAACATCATTTTCATCAAAATAATTAATTTTTTATTAAATATATAATTGTTTTCAATGAAATATGTGTTAAATTTGATATCTATTAATCTAATTTAGTTCATTTTAGTTAATTTAATTTTTAATTTTGCTATAAATCATTGTGATATTTTGAACATTTTCACATTAAAACCCTATTTCTTATCATAAATGAAGGATTGATTTTAAAATAAATTATTCCACTTTTGTCAGTTAAATTTGAATAAATAAACTCCGTATTTGGAATAATTATAAATAATATTATATAATAGGTTTTATTAAAATTTATATTATGGGGACTAGTGAAAATAGTTCACAATAATCAAACTGGTTAAGGAAATAAATTGTTTACTTATTATTTAACATAGAATGTAAGGTGTACAAATCACCCAAAACTGCTACAAAACACATTTTATAGAAATATTTTGACCTTATACCTTATTTAATTGATAATGGAGATTTATTTCAACCTCATTACATGAATTAAATTGGGTGGAATTAACTATTTGATCAAATTACAAGTGTGCCAATCACACATCTTTTAAATGTGCTCCCGCTCTCCTCTCCACAACAAACATTAAAACAAATTTCAATCAAAAATACTACCAAAATATATCACCGTAGTCTATATAAACATCAAATAAGCTTTATATTTTTCATAAAACTAACATTGGATGGATTTAGTTCAAACCATAGGAATATAACCGAAGAATAGGTAACATTCTTTTACTAGCATATTCATTTTAATTTATTCTCCACCTACATACATTTTTATTAAAACATTATGATATAAAAAACTAAATATATTACATATATTGTGATGTTTTAGTAATATCCTCACTATCTAAAACTATATCCACCACAAAAAATGGGTTAAAAATCAGTATTTATGTGTAAGACGAACCACTCCATCACGAACCAATGTGGTTAAATTTCCTATTTCTACATCTCATGATTAGTAATGATAATGGATATATTGTACTGATATTATGTATAGAACATATATTTACAATTTGATTAAAAATTGAACATATTTATTTTTACCATCTATTATGTAGGAGATATGATAACGTCAGTCATGTGTGCGGTAGAATACCGCCTCATGAAGCGATGTGATTTGCCTTTCACTGACTCAACACATGGTACACGATAAAGATAAATTTAATGATTATGTAGTGAATAATTTAAATAATTATTACAGTAATTAAATATTTATATATATATAATATATATCAATTAATTTTCTTAATTTTCACTCATATAATGATTATAACATCATTCATGTATCTGTCAACTACCACCACCATGAAGCGATGTGACTCTATATTAATCACCACAAAAAATTATGATGAAATATATAAGTACAAAAAATGGTAATAAAAATCTGATGGAAATTATTTAATGGTATTTTTTTAGTAATCTTTATTCTATAATGGTCTGTTAAACAAGTAAGTCTTACTCACACATATGAAGGTTCTACCATCTCCATGATCAAAACACACATCATTTTTCATAACCATCATTGATGATTGTATTTAAAATTATAATCAACGTGTTTATTTGTTAACTATTTTAGGATTATTAAATATTATATGATAGAACAATATAATATTTACAAGAACCAGACTTTTAAAGAAAAGAAAATTGAATAAGAAAACATGGTGATAAATCCCTGAAACAATGAAAATAATGAAGAACTATAAACTAATGAGAGATATTATGTTATAAAAAGAAAATATATGATATTATTAATATTAATAATGTTATTTTGTAAGTTAATTAAATGTTCAAAACCATTATATGGGAGATTAAATAATTCTTATCCAATATGAATCACGTCATAGGTAATTTCACCTCAATTAATACTATATTAAGACTTATTTATTAATTTAATCAAATAAATTCTCTGAGGTGTTTATTCTACCTAATTAAATAGGTAATATCATGATTCATTAATACATCATTGAATTTTAAGTTTCAATTTGAATAATTTTATGAAAGGTTATTTGACATGAAAATTTTGAAGTGGTAAATATTGGTGGAAAATATCAAATTATTTTTTAATTATTTGTGATCTCTTAAAACAATCACTTCATTGTAATCATTTTTCATTAGAGAAAAAAATTTCATAAATATAAATATTCTTGTTTAATGGATATCATATTTAGAAAACCATATGACATTTTACAAATATTATTTACATTAAATGTTATTTTATTAACTGGGGAAAAGTTTATAAATCAACATCCTTTACCAAATAAAGATATTTGATAAGTCACATTGTTGATTAGTTAAATCAATTATTATATATATGAAGAATGGTTTTTAATTTTATGAAATGGTTTGGATACTAGTTAATTTAATATATTTGATTAATTTGTAGTCTAGTTAGATGAAGTAGTTGGCCAGATCAGATGGGTTTTTAACTATTATGTTTTAAACTACCTTGCAAATGGTCATGATGTTAATAGTATCACGTACCCTGGAAATATTAATTTTTATAATAATTTATTTCCATTATATATAATTTATTCACTATTATTATCAATTATATTTTCTATATGAAATTATTTATAGATGTTTTTCATTCTCTGTTTACTGATTAGATGGGAAATGTTCGCATTTGTTTAACATAAAATATTTATTCTTCCTTATCTGACACTAATAGTTAATTTATTTAAATTAAATATGTGATATGTTATATAGAATTCTATGTTGACTATTTTTATTGACTCATGATAGATACCATTTTATGAAAACCATAATATGTAATTTATATAACCATTCTTTTGTTTTGTATCATCTCTATATAAAGAAAATATCATTTATTAAATGTTAATGAGGTAGTTCATTTGTATTAAAATTTTGTTATGTGTTAATTTCATTCCCCAAAGTAAAATAATTATCATGTATGTATCTAAATCTCTGAGAATTCTAAACTGATCTATTCATTTGGAATCAACTAAGTCTTTATATGATAATGTAAGAAAGATGGCACTAGCTCTAGGCTACAGGGGTCATTGACACTATAGTAGGTATTAAATTATGTTTTGTAGAATCAATTGAAATTTTATTTTGGAATACAATTATTTGGAAATATAACACAATGATAGAATATAAGGATAATTATATAAGAAAACCTAAAAAATTTGTTATGGAAAATTTTATGTGGTGGTAATTTACAATTAAATCCCTATCTGGATTCTACATGTGGACATGGTTCTTCCACAGAGGTACCAATGGGTTATAACTATGGAAATAGTTCATTGGTCTTCAATCGAGGGTATATAGAAATGGGCCTTACTAGGTACCCACATTGAAATTCTCATGGGATAGGTTATGAATAATTCACATTTTCATTACAATCAATTATGTAGTATTTGAATGTATATATATCCCCAAAGAAATTAATGTTTATGCTTTTTAGATTAATAGTGAATAGATTTCTAATTTTATAAACTATTAATCCATATTTGGACTAATAAATTATAATTTAAAATTCATTATTATTTTTTTAAACTTTTATATGAAATATTATACAAATGGATCCTATAAGGAATAATATTATCAATTATTGTGGGAAATGTGGAGATATTCTAACTAAAGGAACCAGTTCAGCAGGAAATTTATAAGACCCCGGGCTTATACCTTACATAATATTGAATTAAATGAATAATTCACATTGAGGATCTTTTCAGGTTCAGAGTTTTAGAGAAATAGATCTTAAATCATGAATTACATTCCAAATTTAAACAAAGTGGTTACATAAAAGATAGTATTCATTTTTCCCATCAAGGGAAACATATTTAAAATAAAACATGTATTATTTCTTGAAACTTCCTTGACACTATCATCATATCATGTACCTTTCCCTTGACCTGTGAAAAATATTTCAAAAACATGGGATTAGCATAAAAAGCTCAGTAAGGGATATAAAAATATGGAAAGGAAACATGAGTACATGTATACATAAGAATCAATGAAATCGTACTTTAATCACAAAACATAAGAACATTAACATACATCATCAAAACATGAATAAATCATAGAAATAATAAGTCATAAAGGTAACTTGAGGAATTCATAACATTGTTACGTAGGGAGTGACCCTCTTGGATACGTTTGGAATACCCATCACAGTATATTCCCTAAATATCTTTGGAGAAACTTTAATGTTTATCCCCTTCGTGTTACACAATGCATTGGAGAGCTATAACGGCCTCACCCACCCTTAGTTTATCACGGAACCACCCGTCTTCATAATAATGCCAAAGAACCATAACATAATCTTATCACATAAAACATGCATAAAGGAAACATAACATTTCCACTTTTCAATCACAAGATATCCATACAACACATTGATATAAATACATTATGAAAACAATATTCAATACCAAAATAAAAAAAGTAAAACATGGTATTTATTTTTCATTTAAAACAAATATATGGCTTGTAGAGGAAGCCGAAACTCAAATAATTCTCACGGCGGCGGAGAAGTTGTTGTCGCCGCATACATATGACAAAAACATTCCCTTTTTCCATTTAGTAAAATGATTCGTATAAAAAATATTACTTTTGGATAAACATAAAATTCAAAGGGGTTTATACACAGTATAAAAGAAGGTTGTGTATAGAACAAAATATGCCTCAATGAAAGGAGATTGAGACGAAGTCCCATATAAAGACGATATCCTTGGATTAAGGATAAATCAATTACATAATTATGTGTGACAAATGAATACACCAAATATAAGAAGATATTAAGTGTAAAAAATCATAGGTTATTAAAAAATATTCATAGAATTACGTATTCAAGAAGTATATGTTTATACCAAAGAATCAAAATTGGGTTAAGAAATTCCCTTGCAAAAATTCGACAGCCTAACAGAGTCACTTAAAAATTAAGAAAATGAGTCGATGAGAGATAAAAAGGGAATCTCATCACTTTCACATAAGATTTACATAAATAAGGATATATAAGAACAAATCCCAACATAATATTATGTGAATTAAAAGACATAACATAGAAGTCTTTTAAAAAGAGGAGGGTGAAAGGTTCCTTTACAGACTTGGGTAACTTTCGAAATGTACACCCCATTGAAGAAGGTTCATACAATGAATATGTAAATATCCATAAATGAAATTATATTACACAAAGAGTATAATAATTGGTAGTACATACACAACTCAAAGGAAATGGTGGAAAATGTAGCATAAATCTCACGGGGATAAAAGTGAGATGAAAAATCTCTTACGAAAACATGGCAGCCTAACAGCGCCACTTAAAACTTCCAAAAATGGATTAATGAGATAAATAGGGTCTCTTATCATATTTAAATAATATTTATAGCAATAGGAATATAAAATAACATCCCCAACATAACAAAGAGGAGCTTAAAAGAAGTGACATAAAAGAGAGTACTTAAAAAGAAAGAGAGGGGTAGGATCCCTTACCTCAAGTCTGACTTGTCTTGTTCGTTTATTTATATTCTTGAATAATAAACATTGGTCAATTTATAATCACCTAATTTCCTCCTTTAAATATTATTATTAAGTTCATATCACATATTATAATGTTATAGTAATTGATTAATAATGTTAGTTCATATCAGACGTTTTTGCCGATGTTTGGTACATGAGTTAAAAATGAACTTGTTTGAAAAATGATTTCCCATGTAGTTATAAGTAAATCATTTATAGATTAGTATTAATGATCAAAATATAATATATATCCATTACATATTTATTTTATAATATTCCATATCATTTGGAGATAAAAAAACGAAAAGCACAGTTCATGGAGACGGTAGGCCGTACGTACGCATGAACGCTACTTTCATTTCTTATCATATTAATGGAATAAAAAATAAATGATATATATATATATTATAATTCCAGTATAATATATATGTTATATAGGTCACATATGTTCATTAATTTCATTATTTATACATTCCATGTATTGCATGAACGAGTCACATCACTTGAGGGGGCGGTAGTCCACACTTACTCATATGAAATTATCGCATTTCCACAACATGAAAAGAATAAAGGTATGTTTTAAATATAAAATACAGAAAAATATAAAAAACATAAATACCATATATATGATATATAAAATACAGTGACATCATAATTCCCACCTTTAAAGGTGTTAAAAGAATATTGAACAATCATCATTTCGTGAGGCAGTAATTCGCCATCCACAGAAATAGTATGTTCTTTAACCATTAGACTGATGTGTGTGTATGTTTACCTCGAATACTTCTTATAACAACATCCAAGTATATTGAAGATTCATTTTTTGTTAAAAAAGAAAGGAATAAAAAAAGTTTAAGGGTCAGAGAAGAAAAATAAAACAAAAGAACACTAGGAAAGACTTTACATTTAAATCGGGTAACTCTTTTTGATTTGAGCTCAAAGGCTTCCTTGGAAAGACTTCTGCCCAAAGTGAGGCTTCTAGGAGTAATAGAGGGATGTGGAGAGACAAAATGGGTAAGGGTTGGCCGAGCCAAAGGCTTGACTGGTGTGGGAAAGGTGGTAGAGGTGGGGGAATTTTATAAGAGGACGGGAGGGGCACTCTTGGAAAGTCTTGAAAAGTAACATTATTATAAAATGGATTTCGGATTTTAAAGGTCCCAAAATTATATATTTCAAGGATAAGGGGATAATAGTTCTAAATCCAAACATCCAATAGGTTTTTGACAAGTGTAGGTCTTAGATTTTACATTATCTTTTAATTTTATATAATTTGTTAAATAATGAGGTAATCGCTGCATCATCATGGCGTCATAAATAATTTACTATATTTAATGTCTAAAAATTATAAAAAAATATCATGATGTAGGAAATATTTTTAGCATTCTAATTAATATTTATAGTCAAAAATATTACTTCAATAACCCCATGTAAAAAATTGTTTTAGTAAAACAACACATGTTAGTGTCCTTTTAATTTTAACATTAAATAAAAAGGTTTTAATGTCATTTTCCTACCAAAGTGGCTCCATGGGGTGACATGTGTCAAGGTCATTTCATATTATTAAAACAATATTTTTACCTTAAATCACACTAATTACCTCTAATCGTGATTAAAACATTAAAAGTTACTATTCACCCAAAAATTATTTTAATCGCATTGAACCACATTTTATATCCTAATGACAACCATGTATGTCGGATTTTTGAAATTCAAATCACAGAAGTGGTAATGTTTCATTTAAACGAAAAATCATTTTTTAAACGTCCACTTAGTGGTTTCACTATTCATCAAAAATTGAAGTTTTTCAGAAAAATACCAAAAATTCACCCTAAGCTATATTTGATATTCTGAATTCCAAAATGATGTCTATTTTAAAAAATTAAAAACATATATGTTTCATTAATTGATTTAATAATTAATTCCTGCTGTCAAAACAAATAGTGTGTTATTAAGAAATAATATCTATTAAAAGATTGACACTAGTTCAAGTCAAATTTCAAAGTTAAATTAATTCCAATGACTACTATTGGATTAAATGGTAAAAATATATTCTAATTTCACTTTAAACCTAATTAAAAAGATAATATAATCATATAAATAAATTAGATTAAAAAGAGGTTTTGAATTAAAATACAACATTTTTCACTATTCATTAAAAATGAACTTTATCGAAAAAATTCCAAAAAATTACACAAAGTAAATTTTGATGTCCTGATTCTAAAGAAAATTATATTTTGTCAAATATACAACATAAAATTTTCAAAAAAGTGTATTTAAAAGATTTTTTCCATCAAAATGCGGTTAATCGACCTTTTAAAGAATATTAGAATGTTTACGCTTAAAATTGGATTCATTCGCTTTTTAATTCTCTAACATTTATTGTAAAATGTAAAAATATTTGACAAACATATATAATCATTTTTTAGTTTGTTATGTTCATTCCCCTCATTACAACGGCTAGGTGTTTACTACCATTTAAAATAAAATTATTTTATTATTATAGTGCAACGTAAGATTTCAAAGGAACTCGTTGTTGCGTATTGGGTAAGCCATAGAGCATAGCATTCCCTTTAAATGAATATTAACATTTTATTCACAAATAGTGATAAATATAAAAATTTCATATTCTTTATTTACCTGGGGTGTTACATCCTTCCCCCCTTTTGGGAATTGCATCCTCGCAATTTTAAAATTGGGAATGGAAACATCATTGAAAGTCCCACATCAGAACAATAGTCGGTAAAACAATCACTTTAAAAGAAAGGAAGAGAAGTACATAGGTCACAAAAGTTAACCCATACTAGGATTCCATGTAGGAAAACGTGGATATGTAAGAAAAAGCAAAGGGTCATGTTATGAGGGAGAGTGACAGAAAACATTTTTCGGAGAAAGTTAACCACAAGAAAATCCCAAACACGTGGTGGGTTAAACGGTATTTGATTCCCCGGTAGGAAAAGTTAATAGAATAAATTTTTGTTTTAAGATACATTTCATTGAGGAATTTATTTTTGATCTTAAGGAAACATATTTACTTGTCATATTGACTTTCAACTTTTACTAGATTTCTTACACAAACTCATACATTCCCCAAATGAGGAGTATTTATGAAGACTTATTCACACTAAGAGTACTATAATCAACATATAGAGAATCACCTAATCCACAAAAGAGGACTATATATTTCCCATGTATTTAGACCCTTACCAAAACCAAAATTATTAGAACAAGATCAGATAATCCCTAAAAGGATAACCCTTTATAAAAAGAAAATCTATTCTTAATCTCCAAAATTTGTCCAACAAAACCCAATGTTAAACGAAGACCATTCGATAAAAAATTTGTCCATAAAATTCTTCAACGTAAACCAAATCAAGATTGAAACCCAAATATTTGAAGGATTTAATCACATAGTCTTCCAGGGTTCTAATTAACACTTATATCCAAATAACATCAGTTCCTCTTAAAGTCTCATATTGAATAGTAATTAACCTAATCACATATCCTCCATGATAGGTTAATAATATCCATAGATAACCCAAAATAAACTTACTATTAATTCATAAAATCATCTAACTAAAAATAATAAGTCATACTAACCAGGGTCTTCACGTAGTCCAGTGGTAGGCAATAAATACCAGTCACACTTTGCTTGTGGGTTCGATTCCCGCAACTTTTTCTGACACGCCGGGTTGTCACACGGTCTACATGTTGTCCTTTTTATAAAACTCTAAAAATAACCCTAACATGTTTTAACCTCAATATTTTCTTTATTCCTCTCATTTTCTTCCAAATTCGTTACGATCTCAACATCTTAGTTCTTGATGTCTTATTTCACCACCATAACATAAAATAAAACGATTTCCAAAAAGAATAACATCATACCGTGATCATGGGTTCCACTCGGTTTCATCGTCATCTTGCTCACATAGGTAGAAGTCCCATGCATTACAACAATGATTTAGGGATCCTTCAAAATCATTTTCTTCCTCCATCCAAATACACCGTGTACAACATGGGTCATATGGTTGTTCACAGAAAAACAGTTTTGGAAAATAATCATGTATGACATATAATTCTAAAACATCTGATAAAACATGATTTCTAGAAAATAGTCTGACCGAATTTGAGTTGAAAATTTCTATTATTGGTCCTTTAAAAATAACCTAAGTATGTGCTGAGAGACTATATTTTAAAAGAAAATATAAATAGGTTTCTCAAGGGTATCCTTCCTCAGAACCATTTTCAAAATCATAATATGCTTCAAATTCTTGTGATAAGGTAAAATATTTGAAATTAGCTTGATAATATTTACCTTTCATGAAAATATGTGAATATTGTGAAAATAGTATTTGTCTAAAAAGAACCCATGATCCACGATGATGACGAGGTATAGTGGAGGTGTTTGATACCTCAAACAACTTCTTGCAAGTTAGTTGTATGCTACAAAATGTTTTACAATCATCCGAACATGACTTTGCAATAATTATTGCAAACATGTCATCAGGAAGATATTGGAATGTCGTTTGAGATCCTTCTCCTTCCATTCGTAACTGACTATACTTGACCTGAAAAAAGTTATAAAACAATGATTTAATAGAAATAATATATATAAGGACTAATCATGTGTCTAACAAAAACTCCTAATCCATTATGTTGTCTAAACCGACCTCTGTTACCAAATATAAGACCCCAGCCTTATACCTTACTTAATATTAAATTAAATGAATAGTTCACATTGAGGATCTTTTCAGGTTTAGAGTTTTAGAGAATTCAATCTTAAATCATGCATTACATTCCACATTTAAACAAAGTGGATACATAAGATATAGTATTCATTTTTTCCCATCAACAGAAACATATTTAAAATAAAACCTGGATTCTTTCTTGACACTTCCTTGACACTATCATCATATCATGTACCTTTCCCTTGACCTGTGAAAAACTTTTCAAAAACTTGGGATGATCATAAAAAGCTCAGTAAGGGATATGAAAATATTGAAAGGAAACATGAGTACATGTATACATAAGAATCATTGAAATCATACTTTACTCATAAAATAGAAGCACTTTAACATACCTCATCAAAACATGAATAAATCATTGAAATCATAAGACATAAAGGTAACTTGATGCATTCATAACATTCTTACGTAGGGAGTAACCCTCTTTTTTAGGTTTGGAATACTCATCACAGTATATTACCTAAATCTATTCGGAGAAACCTTAACGTTTATCCCCTTGACGTTACCCAATGCATTGGAGAGATATAACATGCTCACCCACCCTTAGTTTATCACGGAACCACCCGTCCTCATAATAATTCCCAAGAACCATAACATAATCGTATCACATAGAAAATGCATAAAAGAAAACATAACATTTTCAATTTTCAATAACAAGATATCAATACAACCCATTGATATAAAAACATTATGAAAACCATTTTCAATACCAAAATAAAAGAAAAGTAAAAAATTCTATTTATTTTTCATTTAAAAAAGTATGGCTTGTAGAGGAATCCAAAACTCAAATAATGGTCACGGGGGCGGAGAAGTCATTGTTGCCGCATACGTACGACAAAAACATTCCCTTTTTCCATTTAGTAAAATGCTTCATATAAAACAGATTCCTTTTGTATAAACATAAAATTTAAAGGGGTTTATACACCATAAAACAAAATGTTGTGTATAAAAAAAATATGACTCAATAAAAGGAGATTGAGACGAAGTCCCATACAAAGACGGTATCCTTGGATTAAGGATAAATCAATTACATAATTATGTGTGACAAATGAATACACCAAATATAAGTGGATATTAAGTATAAAACAATCAGATGATATTCACACATATTCATAGAATTACATATTCAATGAATACAAGTTTATATGAAAGAATCAAAATTGGGTTAAAAAGTTCCCTTGCAAAAATTCGACAGCCTAACGGCGTCACATCAAAATTCAGAAAATGAGTCGATGAGAGATAAAAAGGGTATATCATCACTTGGGTATAAAATTTACATCAATAAGGATATTGATGAAAAAAATCCAAAAATAATAGAATGGAAATTAAAAGACATAACAAAATAAGTCTTTTAAAAAGAGGAGGGTGAAAGGTTCCCTTACCGACTTGGGTAACTTTCGAAATGTACACCCCATTGAAGAAGGTTCATAAAAGGAATATGTAAATACCCATAAATGAAATTATATTACAAAAAGAGTATAATAATGTGCAGTACATACACAACTTAAAGGAAATTGTGGAAAATTTAGCACAAATCTCACGGGAATAAAAGTGAGATGAGAAATCTCTTACGAAAAGTCGGCAGCCTAACGACGCCACTTAAAACTTCAAAAAATGGATTGATGAGATCAAATAGGGTCTCTCATCATATTTAAATAAAATTTACAGCAAGAGGATTATAAAATAACATCCCCCAACATAACAAATAGGAGCTTAAAAGAAGTGACATAAAGGAGAGTACTTAAAAACAAAGAGAGGGGTAGGATCCCTTACCTCATGTCCGACTTGTCTTGTTCGTTTCTTTATATTCCTGAATAATAAACTTTTTTCAATTTATAATTGACTATGGTCTTCGTTTATAGATTATTATTCAGTTCATATCACATATTATAATGTTATAATAATTGTTTAATAATGTTAGTTCATATCAGACGTTTTTGCTGATGTATGGTACAAGAGTCAAAAATGAACATGTTTGAAAAAGGATGCCCATCTAGTTATAAGTAATTCATTTCCACAATATTATTAGTAATTAAAATATCATATATATCCAGTAAATATTAATTTTATACTATTCCATATCATTTGGAGATGAAAAATTAAAAGCAACGTTCCTGGAGACGGTAGGCCGTACGTACGCATGAACGCTACTTTCATTTTTTTTTAATATTATTGGAATTAAAAATAAATGATATATATAAATATATATATTATAATTCAAGTATAGTAAATATTTTATATAGGTCACTTATTTTCATTAATTTCATTCTTTTTACATTCTATGTATTTCTTGAACGAGTCACATCACTTGAGGGGGCGGTAGTCCACACTTCCTCATAGGAAATTATCGCATTTTCACAACATGAAAAAATAAAGGTATGTTTCAAATATAAAATACAGAAGCATATAGAAAAAATAAATACCATATATATGATATATAAAATATATTGACATCATAATGGCCACCTTTAAAGGTGTTAAAAGAATATTGAACAATCATCATTTCGTGAGGCAGTAATTCGCCATCCACAGAAACAGTATGTTCATTAACCATTAGACGGATGTGTGTGTAAGTGTAGCTCGAATACTTCTTATAAAAACATCTAAGTATATTTATGATACTGTTTTTTTTACAATATAAAGGAATAAAAAATGTTTAGGTGGTTGGAGAAGCAAAATAAGACAAAAGAATACTAGGGAAGACTTTACCTTTAAATCAGGTAACTCTTTTTTGATTTGAGATCAAAGGCTTCCTTGGAAATACTTTTGCAAAAAGTGACTCTTTTAGGAGTAATATAGGGATGTGGAAAGACAAAATGGGTAGGTTTTGTCTAAGCAAAATGCTTTAGAGGTATGGGTAAGGTGGTAGAGGTTGGGGCCTTTTATAAGAGGATAGGTGGGGCACTCTTGGAAAGTCTTGAAAAGTAACATTATTATAAAATGAATTTCGAATTTTAAAGGTCCCAAAACTATATATTTCGAGGATAATCTGATAATAGTTCTAAATCCAAACATCAAATAGGTTTTTTACAAGTTTAGATCTTATATTTTACATTATATTTTTATTTTATTTAAATCGTTAAATAATGAGGTAATCGCTGCATCATCATGGTGTCATAAATAATTTAATTTCTTTAATGTATAAATATTATAAAAATATATCATGTTGTAGGAAATATTCATATATTTCTAATTAATATTTATAGTCAAAAATATGACTTGTATAACCCCATGTAAAAATTGTATTAGTAAAACAACACATGTTTGTGACCTTTTAATTTTAACTTTAAATAAAAAGGTTTTAATGTCATTTTCCTTCCAAAGTGGCTCCATGGGTTCCCCATGTTGACCCATCGATTTTCTGGGTAGACCATGACTCAAACAATAATGGTAGGACATTTTTCATGGTCATTTCATATTATTAAAACATTATTTTTACCTTAAATTACACTAATTACCTCTAATCGCGATTAAAAACTTAAAAGTTACTATTCAATAAAAATTATTTTAATCCCATTGATCCACATTTTACATCAAAATGAAAACCATGTATGTTAGATTTTTGAAATTCAAATCACAGAAGTGGTAAAGTTTCATTTACACGAAAAATCAGTTTTTAAACTACCACTCAGTGGTTTCAATATTCATCAAAAATTGAAGTTTTTCAGAAAATACCAAAAATTCACCCTAAGCTATATTTGATATTCCGAATTCAAAAATGATGTATATTTTAAAAAATTCAAAACATATATGTTTAATTAATTAATTTAATAATTAATTCCCACTGTCAAAACAAATAGCGTGTTTTTAAGAAATAATATCTATTAAAAGATTGACACAAGTTCAAGTCCAATTTCAAAGTGAAATTAATTCCAATGACCACTATTGGATTAAATGATAAAAATATATTATAATATCACTTTAAAACAAATTAAAAAGATAATCTAATCATATAAATAAATTATATTAAAAAGCGGTTTTGAATTAAAATACAACATTTTTCACTATTCATTAAAAAATGAACTTTATCGGAAAAATAACAATAATTTACACAAAGTAAATTTTGATGTCCCGATTCTAAAGAAGAATTTTATTTTTTCAAATATAATACATTAAATTGTCAAAAAGTGGAATTAAAAGAGGTTCTCCATTAAAAGGTGGTTAATCGACCTTTTAAAGAATATTAGAATGTTTACGCTTAAAATTAGATTCATTCACATTTTTAATCCTCTATAATTTATTGTAAAAAGTAAAAATATTTGAAAAACATATATAATCATTTTGTAGTTAGTTCTATTCATTCCCCTCATTACAATGGCTAGGTGTTAACTACCATTTAAAATAAAATTATTTTAATATTATAGTGCAATGTAAGATTTCAAAGGAACTCGTTGTTGCATATTGGGTAAGTCATCGAGCATAGATTTCCATTTAAATTAATATTAACATTTAATTCAAATATAGGGATAAATATAAAAATACTATATTCTTTATTTACCTGGGGTGTTACAAAATTAAATTAAGAAAATTATTGATATATTCAGGAATCTTTGTAATGTACATAAAAATAAATATTAAAATATTTAGTATCATATTCCCCATTGATATAATCCTATGTAATTCAATTAATGTGACAAAATCCCATATAATATATTAGGAAAACTAATCCGATTATATATGACCTACAGATTATGTCTCAAGGAAAGATGTTTATTTCCTAAGACTATGGTGAAAAGTGTAATGTTTCAAATTTTGTATATTGTCTACAAGGATATGATGATTAATGGTGGTTTTGGATCCTAAATACTTGGTTGGAAGAGGACGTAGAAATCATGGAATGTATTTTTCTTAAGGATTTATTTTTCATTTAATATTTCCCTTGTTAGAAAAAATTTCTGATGAATATAATATTCCATATATTTAAAAAATAACCGAATGAAAGGTTCATGGATTATAATTTTGCCTTTAAAATTTAATCTATGTATGACACATTTTATATATGCATCACAGAGTGAAATATTGATATCTATTTTGAAATAATTGTGCCATTTCTCTGATGGAAACTGGACTCCCAAAACATTTATTTTTATATTGATATTGTTTTATATTCCATGAAAACAAGGATGTAAATTTATAGAAAATATATTCATTGTAATAAATTGATCAAACACTAAGAGAAATGGAATGTATTAAATTGGAAGATAAATTTATTTCCATTGCATGATTACTATGGGATGAATCGCACTAAAAAGATTCAAAAAGGAATGATAGTGTTATAATTGAAGAGGAAATGGTATTCATGTTAATTAATAAAATGGGATGAAGGAAAGAATTTTAATTTAGTGTTATAATTGAATGTAGATGTGACACTATCAAAAATATTACCCAATAATTAAGGTAATCTATAATTTAATAGGACATGGGGGGATGGAAAAGATTATGTGATAACTAAATTTGAGGTAAAAGTACCCAATGATATGGTGGAAGGTATATTAATACTATAATAAATATTCTTTGATGATTTAATTGATTATGTATCCTCATATTATTTTGTATATATCCTATTTTTCATGAAAATTATAAATTTACATTTTTATTTGGTAATGGAGAAATAAGAAACAACTTCTAAGGGAATCCTCATTTAAATAAAGATATTTGAGGAATTCTACATTATGACACATAAACATGACTTATTTTCATATCTTGTTATCATTGTTATGGATCACATTGATAATACATACTGTATTTCAAAATATAATGAAATAATTGATATTATGAATAAATAAATTAATATTTTTAAGGAATATGTATAGTTCCCTACATTTAGAGTATACAATTCATTGTTGGAATCATTTCTAGATCCACCCACAGTAGATCTACTAAGTGATACTATTGTGGAGAAAGAGGAAATAGAATCTAGGGATTAATAAGGGTATATTCAAATTGAGAATGAACATATAGTACATGAATACATTTATTTATTTTCTAATTAGTTACATAGATATCCCCTAGAGCATCAATTTGAATTTATATTCAATTAATCCCTCACAAATTACCAATATCAAAGAATCCGTATAGAATGGACACAGTGCAATTAATTGAATTGAATAAACCAAAAGATTAATTATGTATTAAGTAATTTATTAACCCTATTGTTTCACCATGGTGATTCCATGTTCTCTTCAATTAGTTGAATGATGGATCCATGATGTTATGAATTTATTATATGGATATCAATGCTATTATTATGAAGAAAAGGTATACTCTACCTCAAATCGATGTCACCATTTATCAACTTCCTGGAGCCTAAAAATTATAAAATATTGATCATTATTCTAGGTATCACCATATTCTATAAAATAATGAAGTCAATCCAATTATTTCTTTTTTGAAAAGGTATATTCACTACGAGTTTATAATAATTCCATTTTTATTGACTAATGAACCATATATTTTTTTGTATCTAATGTATAGTGTAATCAAGGAATAACATTATGATTTTTTTGTATTATTTATTAATTATAATAATGGGTATTCTAATATATATGAGGAAAATTAGAATTAATATATGATTATAAATAGGACTATTATAAGGAAAGAGTAATATTTGAAATTTAGTAAGTGTGATTTATGGATTCAAGAAATTTTCTTTTCTTAACCAATGTTTATCTAAAAATAGTATCATAGTTGATCCAATAAATGAAAAGGTAGTTGTATAATGGACAATACCAATGACCGTAAATAGTTCATGTATTTTTATGGGTATGGAAGGTTACTATAAGCAATTAATTTGAAATTTTCCCAAATTGGATAACAAATTAACCATGATTAAACATAAATGGTGTAAGTTTGTTTGGATAAAGGAATTTGAAAATTGATATTATGAACTGTTGAAGAGATTGGTCAATGATCTGATTCTAAATCTACCATCTTAAAGTGATTGTTTTGTGATATATAGTGATGCATTGAAAAAAAGAAATATTTTTTATCTAATGAATAATGATAATGTTATTACATATTCCTCATTGAAATTGAATACCTATGAAATTATCTATCTGAACCGTGATCTTGTGGTGCAAGTTGTAATATTATCAGAGATTATATGGAGATATTATCTATATTTTAAATGATGTGTGATATACATGTATAATAAAATTATAAAATATATATTTTCATGGAAATAAATCAATTTTAAACAATGAATTTGGATTGATCTAGCCATATATTATGATTTTCCAATACACAAAAACCCTAGTAATGAAAATATGGTGGAATATACATTGATTAGATAATATCGTTGACATATAACCTAGATAATAATTTAATCAGATCATATGATAATATACAGAGTAAATAATAATATGTGAGTTAATAAAGAAGGGGAAAAATCAATAAATTTTCATGTGATTGAACAACTTTTTTATTAGAGATGATAAATAATTCTCAGTCTGATAATGAGAACAGTCATAATAAATTAATGTGGAGAACTATGGGAAATTTGTAAAAATAATTTTCTAATATGGGGATCCAAAATTTTGAAATATATTAAATGTGACATCTATTTCTCAGATAATAATGGAATTTTTACATGGCACTGATAGCACAATCATCTCTATACACACTAGTAGAATAGCGATGTAAATGTATTGGAATGAATGTTTTTAGTGGGATAACTTATATTTGGAAATATCTGAGTATGTGTATATATGTTTGGATTATAAACAAGTTATATATGTGAGTATCTATGTGATAGGTTTAATGAAACCTCTTGTAATTACTAGGTGAAAATTTGATGATAATAATATGGAATTTTTTAAGGGACTAACAATGACTCTAAAGATTAATGATTTCTTATGGTTTATTTTTTTTTTCCTAAACAAATATGAACATATCGTTTATATAAGATAATATTTACCTATTGAGATCCCCAAAAAGATCCATATTATAGAATTTTTATGACATCATGACTCACCTATTTGAATTTTGTCTATTCATGATCCCATTTTACATCAAATTTTTTTAAAAGTCTCCAGAAAGATCATCATGTGGTGATTATTTTGAGTTCTTCCTACCATATTCAACCTTATGCGAAACCTAAACGAATTATTTGAGAAATAGATGATAATTTGAGGTCATTTACACTTGACATTCAATGTGTCTGGGATCATTATTTACGAATGGTATAGTTTTTCTATAAAAATAGTTTCCAATCATGTATTCCAATGACACCATATGAATCATTGTATGGAATTAGATGTTATACTCTAACTTTTGTGGATTAAGTTGGTGAAACATACTTAAAGGCCCAAAACATTTCTATAAAAAAAACCAAAAATGGAAATGGATAATCATTCTAACAGTAAATCATCTTAATAAAGGAAAAATAGTTATAAAAATACTCAGAAGATATATTTGGAATTACTAGTGGGAGATAAAATTTTCCTTAAAGTATATTTAGATACGCTATACTTTTACACATAGTAATACATGATTTTATGAATAGTTATCCACAAATAAAAACAACAGATCACAAATTCTAGTGTCTTTGGAAGATTAGGTACATAAAACCAAAAATTTCAAACTAGAAAAAGAAACTAATTATTAATTTTCCATAATGAGTTTTTAACATCTTTTGAGGTCATATATAGGCACATGATAACCTATGGAATACATTGACAAAAATGTTGATCTAAAATTCCAAATGTGGGAAGAGTAACTAGAATAAAGAATAACACATGTGTTAAAAGTAATATCAAGTG
The DNA here is from genome assembly GCA_963277665.1 of Viscum album. Classification (NCBI taxonomy): domain Eukaryota; kingdom Viridiplantae; phylum Streptophyta; class Magnoliopsida; order Santalales; family Viscaceae; genus Viscum; species Viscum album. The sequence goes on from OY728125.1 coordinate 1,838,378,908, forward strand.
ACATAAATAGGTATATAACATTAATATTCATATAGAAGAACTATATACATAACATTGTATCATGTGATCATTGAATCCTGGGAATCTGGTGTAAACATAAAACATTACATCGACATGATATGAGGCTGGCAATCTTGACTATATCAGATGGTGGGAAAAGTCCCATAGTGTATTAGGTTTACTCCATAACACCATACATGATGTATCATGATACTAAATATTACCAAATTCATTGAATCTCAATATTGGCACACAAATCACAACAATTTCCTGAATATATGTGCCCTATAATGAATCGAAAATAAGGAATAAACAGAAGGGTTTCCCATTGATGGAAATGGGTATCATAATCATGTCAAAAGGCATAACCAGTGGGCATATCATAATGGTACCCCTGAAAGTATGTTATTAAATCAAACATGGATGTTCATTAGAGAAAATAGGAATAGGAAATGATAATTTATGTCCATCTGAAATGAAAACATTTTAAAACATTGTTTAAGAAACATAAAAAATGTCTCAGTTTATTTTTTTTTAATGAAAAATATTGAGGATTATTTTAAGAGTATAAATGATAAATGGTTTTTATAAAACTATAAATGATCTAATGATGTTTTTAGACACTAAATTTTTTATCCTATAAAAAAATATTTGCTTAAAATATTTGATGGGTTTCACTTGAAAAAATAATAGAATATGGGAAATTCACTTTAATGGCACTTACTTATCATGAGAAATTAAAAAATGGAAAATTGTAAAATTTGTATTTTCCCTTAAAATAAGTATATAATGATTTGGATAAATATTTTTGGAACATATAACTTTTTTGAATAAATATATAAAAATAAGGAAAGAGATCACTGGTGTAGAGGGATAGAGAAAGAATGTGTAACCAAAAGGTAATTTCGAGGTTTGGAGAGATTCTTTAATTTATGTATAAATGTGTTCTAACCATGCACTTAATACACTATATAATTAAATTAGATTCATTACTAACAAAATTTATAAATTTTAATATAGTTATTTAATTTATAATAATTTTATTTATAATTATTTTTTATAATAATTTTAGAATGTTCATATTAATTTATTTTGATGAGTTGTAATGTTTAATTTCATTGTTCTTGGTGTGTTTTTTTGTTGTTTTTATGGTCATTTTCCTTTAGTATAGTAATGGAATTTCTTATAAAATGGAATAAAAACTCAATAAGTATAAAGAAATTGTTTTAATACACAATGATAATTTTAAATGGTCCCATATATCATTTTTTATGATATAATTATAATTCATTTGATAAAATGTCAATGATAAACATTTATTTTATATTCGCAGTTTTCTGATCATTAATAACAAGTTTTGTTTTATTGTTTAAAAATATATATATATATATATATATATTAGTTGTAGAACATGAAAAATCTTATAATATAAATTTTAAAATCTTTTTTCACCATAATATTTCTTTTGTTATAATCTTTGTAAGCGAGAATGGAAAATGAAAAATCACCATCCACAATGGTGATTAATCGACATACCATAAAAAATGATTTAATTTTTAATATATAAGTGAAATTGATGATATTTTATGATGTAAATTCCATTAATAAAATAGAATTATCATATTAATTTTGTACTTTAGTTTTTGTGCTATTCTAGATTTGGTCATTGAGGACAAGGTAGAAGAAAGAAATAAAGGAGAAAAAAGGAGGATTTTAAATTTTGAATATCATCTCCATAAAAAAACCTTAAGAAAATTGGGGTTGGTCATATATTGAGAAACATTCTAATATATACAATAAGTATTCTTTGGAAGGGACCTATTAAAAATTTATACAACATACAAGGCTTATGAGGTCTGAAGAGAAGGGGTTCTGTTAATACGGGAGGAGAGGGGAAGTTTTTTATTTTTTATTAAATTTTTTACTATTTTGGCTCAAGACTACCAATAGAGTTGAATAAAATGAAAAAGTAAAGAAAATTTTTAAAGTTAGTAGTTCCAATGGGTTCTTCAATCAGCCATAGATAATCTTTTTCACAAATATTCAAATATATGTTACATACTGTAAATTATTGTTATTCACTACTCAATAAAGATCAACTATTTTAGAAAAATGAAAAAAAAAACACACTAAATTTTTTTGAACATGTATATTTAAAAAATCTATTCATTTTACGATGATAATTTTATAAATATTAATATTTCAATTTTCAATTAAAACCATCATTTGTTTGAAAAATACTAATTTTAATATTATGAAAAATTTTATAACACTTTGAAAATTTAACAGTGGTGTCACAAAATTATATTATAATTTTAATATGGCATGATATTATTTTATGAAGATAATCTAAAAAATTACTGTTTTATTTAAATAATTTTATAATTTATGAACTTTTAAATAAAAATTTAGATTTCCCAAAAAATACAAACAGATAATTTATCATTTTAACAAAAATTATTTATATATTTACTGACATGAATATATAATATTTTCTTTTATATGATAGATAATTTTAATTTATACTTTCATAAATGAGTTCAAAATTAAAATAGTTAGATTAGTATTCACAACAGTCACATTACATTCCCATGTGTTAGTTTACTACTCCAACAACAATATTTCTAACAGTCATAAGGGTTCACTGCTTCTTATAAATATTTCTTAATCCATTCAATAGTCACTTATATTTTATTACTATTTTATATATTAATTTACAATTTAAATGAATAATTAATTATCAATATTATGTTTTAGGTCTAAAATAATGTTCGTGAGTGCGATTATTCCAGTGGATCGAGTATATTTAAATTTTCATATTATTGTTATCTTATTTTATATTTTTTGTACCACTATAACATTTACAATACCTATTGGTTTGTTTGTTATCTGATGTATTATTAATAAATTATGTGAATAATATTTTTATTTTTTTATATTATGTATGTGCTTTATACTACATTACAGAATCATAAAAATGGAATATTCGTCGATAAAATTATTGGCTGATACATCCCCCCCAATGATATATATGCCACAAAGTTTCATTCTACATATTATTGTGAAAACATTTGAGGGTAATTTTGTTTCATCACTTCCAATGTTGTTCAATGTTTTTATTTATATTTATAGTTTATCCATATTACATTGAATATGTGGGTAGTATTTTTTCATATAACATTATCTTTGTGGTCCTAGATATTCACCGACTTCTTTTAATGACCATAAATTTTATAAAAAAATTATCCATGAAATTTATTTAAATATATTATTATGTATTATGAATATAATAAACACAAAAACGTTTTTGGATCTCTTATATCTAATCTAATTTAATAGATCATTATGTTTCAATAAAATTTATATTATATTCATGGTCAGTGATCTTATTATTATTATTAATAGAGTCTTTTTACAAATTTAATTGACAATGAAAATGGATGTGATGACCTCAACCAGTACAATCATAGCTCATAAAGATCATCTATTAGATATTAAAATGGGAAAAATACCATGAGATCTTTTTCATGATCAATTCCATGCTACAATTCAACCACATAAGCATGAGAAAATTGTTTACATGATAATTTCAAGCTCATCGAGATCAAGGCCATAACCTTGTTTGTTGAACCACCCAATAAATGTCACACACTTGTGCACATTATTCATATGGGTCTTTTAATGTTTATTAAAGGGATATATATTAATAATCTAGAAATATTATTATGAACATGGTTTTTTATAGAATAATGAACATATTTTCATCATATTATTGTCACTTTATAAATTATATTTATTTATATACAATAAAAAAATTTATTTTTCCATTTATTAAAATTTAATTAAATTTTTAATTTTTTTAAATTAAATTTTTTTTAATTAAATAATATTTTATTTAAAAATAACTATAATAATTAATTATAACAAAATATTATTGATCATATAATTTTTATAAAGATAAATTAAATTTATATAAGGGTTTGAAAAATGTTATATTAAAAGAAACTCTACCTATTCTCAATAAATATCAATTATTTAAGTGAATATTTCAATATTTTAAAAAAAATTAGATAAAATGAATACTAATTTTGGAATCATAATATCAAAAAAATCCAATGATGAAATTTTCATAATTTTTTGAGATAGTGGAATTTTCAATTAAAATTAAAAAATGTATAAATATATGGTGTCTATTATGACATCATAATGGCCCATTATGATGTAATAAATATTATAAATGGTATAAATGACCTAATATTTGTTTTAATAGTAATATAATTTTCCTTTAAGGTTCATTGATTAATTTTATAATTCCTTTCGCAATCCTCCAAAATAAGTAATATACATTAATGTTTTAAATCATTTTGTTAAGAGTATGAATCAATTCCACAATATTAAGGGTATAATTTTATTAGGTTCCAACCATAAACATATAAAATAATTAAAACAAGTTCCCTTTTGTAGAAAACACAGTAAAAAACCCCTGGTAAGGGTAGTGGTTTTTGTTATTTTATTATATATAGTCTATAACCTATGTTTGACAAATGATAAATGATTCTCCACTCATTTATTATATAAACTCAACCCATATCCAATTTTGATTCATTAAAAATGATTTTATCTCCCCCTCAGTCTATCTTACCCTCTCTATGGTTCTCCAAAGGATCCTACAAACTCTAAATAATATCCTCTCACAAATTCCGAGCCACACTATCAAGGTAAATGTTCTTTTCATTGTCTTCTTTATTCTAATATCTTATTTATATTTTTCCCATTTCTAAAATTCCAAATTTTGGGATATTCTCTTCAATAAAAACTTTATTGCCCCTATTATTATTAAATGATAAGATATCCCTTTCACTCTTATCAATCCCTTCTATGGGCATATATATGATGTGACACCCCGAGCTTCCATGATACGCTTCTCATTCAATAATGTAATAGCTTGCATTGTACGCAACATCGAGTTCTAACACACTGCAACTAATCAAAGTAGCCGTTATGAATAGTAATAACCACTTTTTAAATTTATAGATATTTTATATTTCAAAATGGACTTCATTTTTTTATTCCTAATATTGAAATTAGCCTATGTTGAATTTTTTGTAATTTTCTGAGAACTTCAAAATTTTTATGAATAGTGAAAAATACTTAATACAACTTTTTTAATAATAATAATTTATAGTGATAAGTTATACTATTGATTGGTTTTAAAGTATAATTAGAATATATTTTTACCATTTTATCCAATGGTGGTCATTAGAATTAATTTCACTTTGAAATTGGACATAAACAATTGTCAATCTTTTGATATAGATTATTTCTTAAAAACACGCTATTTGTTGTGACAGTGGGAATTAATTATAAAATTAATTAATGAAAATTATATGTTTGGAATTTCATAAAATAGACATCATTTTTGAATTCGGAATATCAATTATAGCTTAGGGTGAAATTTTGGCATTGTTCTGAAAAACTTCAATTTTTGATGAATAGTGAAACCACTAAGTGGTAGTTGAATAACTGATTTTTCGTTTAAATGAAATATTAACACTTCTGTGATTTTATTTTCAAAAATCCGACATACATGGTTGTCATTAAGAAGTAAAATTTGGTTCAATGAGATTAAAATAATTTTTTGGTAAATAGTAACTTTTAAGTTCTTAATCGCGATTAGAGGTAATTAGTGTAGTTTAAGGTAAAAATAATGTTTTAATAATATGAGATGAGCTTGAAACATGTCCTACCCTCATTGAATGTTCCATGGCCGACCAAGAAAATCCATGGGTCAACTTAGGGACCCCATGGAGCCACTTTAGTTGGAAAATGACATAAATACCTTTTATTTAATGTTAAAGTAAAAAATGACACAAACATGAAATGTTTTACTAAAACACTTTTTACATGGGGTTATACAAGTCATATTTTTGATTATAAATAGTCATTGGAAAGCTAAAAATATTTCATACATCATAGTATTTTTTATAATTTTTAGACATTAAATAAATTAAATTATTTATGACATCATGATGATGCAGCGATGACCTCATTATTTAACGATTTAAATAAAATGAGAAGATAATGTAAAATCCAAGGCATACACTTGTCCAAAGCCTATTTTATGAAGAGATTTTGAACCCTTATCACCTTAGCCTCTAATTATACAACTGTGGGACCTTTAGAATCCGAAAATCATTGTATAATAGAATAACATTTCATTACTTTCCAAAAGTTCCCCTCCTCTCGACTTATAAAAGGCCCCCACCACTCCCACCTTATTCACACCTTTAAGCCATTGGGCTCGGCCAAACTCTGCCCAAATACTCTCCCAACATCCCTCAATTACTCCTAGAATCCTCACTTTGGGAATAATTCTTCCCAAGGAAGCCTTTGTCTCAAATCAAAAAGAGTTACCCGATTTTTTAGGAGGTTAAAGAACGGTCGAGTCAGGACAAGACGCAAGGTAAGGGAACTTCTTAACCCAATTTCTATTCTATGGGTTAATCTCCTACTTTCAAATTATGTAATGATTTGTAAGGGAATTTCTTAACCCAACTTCCATTCTTTGGGTTAATCTCCTACTTTCAAATTATGTCATGATATTATTATGTCCTATTTTGTATTTTGTACATTCTTTATGTGTACCTATAGTGAATACACATAATAGATCTATTTTATTTTAAAAATTATCTTTTTAAGGACTTCGTCTCAATCTCCTTTAATTGAGGAAAATTTGGTTTTATACACAATTTTCTTTTATACGGTGTATAAACCCCTTTGAATTTTACGTTTATTCAAAAGGAATCTTTTTTATACGAAGCGTTTTACTAAATGACAAAAATGGAATGTTTTTCTTTCCGTACATATGCGGAGACAACGAATTCTCCGCCGCCGTGACCATTATTTGAGTTTCGGCTTCCTCTACAAGCGATAACTATTTTTAAATGATTTAAAAAAGGGAGATATTTGTCTCAAATGTTTGAAAATCTAGTGAAAATGTATACGTATTTAACGCGATCTTAAAAATGTTTTTAGAAAACCTAACTCTCGAGTGTGGTAGACAGGAAGGGATTGGGCGTGGACCCATCATGGCCTGCAATTAGTCGAGCAGTCTCAGAATTAGTTTTTTTGTTTTCAGAATATTGCATAATGTTTTCAGAAAAACACTAGAGTATATTTGAGGAATTTTAAATGTAAGTATATTCTAAAAATTAAACTGGTATTTTGATACTGCAATTAATTTCACATGGTATTTTAAAAAAATGGTATTCCTAAATGTTTATATAAAATTTTTTATATAAGGAGTGCATTAGACTTAGTAAGTGATGAGTGGATCCCGCTATAGCTCCTCGATGCATCGGTAGGTATCATGAGACAACTAGACTTGGAATTGCCCGAGGCCCTTTCCCAATTTGATTTGTGATTTTGGCCGAGGCCTTAATCATTTTAGACGTCTTGGCCGAGGCCTTGACAAAATGTTTCAGAATGTCTGGCATTATGCATTCTTTCATTATGAATGTGGTTATTGATATTGCATGTGATTATTCGACCAGTAGAATATCCATGTGAAGAAGTAAATGGCATTATCTCATTTTACTTTTGCCATATTATGTTGATGTTCAAGTTTAAAAGGCTTTTGTTTTAGTTATACATTGCCTTAAATGTTTATGTTTATTTATGAAAGCTTCCACTATGTTGTTATCCTTATTGAGCATCTGAGCTCACCCCTTTAATGTTTTAATAATTTCTAGGTTGTCAAGAAGTATTTTATGAATGACCTGCAGGGATAGCCCGAAGAGGATATGAGTGTGTACTATGAAGACTTTGTTATTAGTTTATCACTTTATGATGTAATGTAACATTTATTAATGTATCTAGTGTTTCCAAGGCTACTAAACTAATCGGTCTTTCGAGACTTGATCTTTTGTGATTATGCCAACGTTACGATGTAATGCACCCACTCTGGGTAGCTGGGGTCGGGGCATTACAGTTGGTATCAGAGGCAGTTTAGTACTAACCTTGGAAGCTAGATTTAGATAAACTCTGATTAGAGCTCATAGCCTGAAGATAGACTTTAAGGATTAGTATAGAATAACTTCCTATAATTTTGGTATTATAGAGATTTTTTTAGTTTTCCGAGCAATACGTCCTTGTCTGGATACGAGCAAGTAGAGGCGGCTCTGGCACAGATGTACCTAGGGGTAAAACCCGAAAACACCGCTTTGAGCTAGACTCGAACGGGAACTGGTGCACGACAACGGGCCTTGCTGTACTCTTGGTTACGACACTCCCGGGGGATATGCTTTGGATAATTCTCATATTCTTTATAAACCACTATGAAGGGTTATGAGTATATACTTCCTCAAAGAAAACATTTTTATGGATTATATCCATAAATAGTTCAATTTATCTTAATTATCTTTCAAGTATGGAATTATGTATTTTGATTTATAAACTAATATATTTTATGCCATTGTTTAGAAATGGCGCCTAGTGGAAGGAATGGAAACCGTATAAATGCACGCACTCCGTGTAGGGATTTCCCTCTTGCTCAAGATAATTATTGTGGAGCTGGAGATACAACTAGTGCTGATCAACTTATTACCATACTGGGACAACTCACTCAGGTTATGAATAATAACCATACTCGTATGGAGCACCCTGATCCGCAACGTGGAGGATCAATGTTAGACCTCTTAATGAGGCTACAACAACCAAAATTTAATGGGGGTACAAATCCATTAGTAGCTGAGAAATGGATAAACTCCTTAGAGAAAATATTCCACGCCTTGGGGAGTGGTGAAAGGGAAAGGGTTATCATGGAAGTTTACCGCCTCACTAAAGATACTGATCAATGGTGGTCATTGATTCAAAACACAAAGGAAGATGATTCCATATCGAATATGGAATGGAGGGAGTTCAAAGATCTTTTCTTAGAAAAATAATTTATTCATGACCATAGAGCAGATATGGAAAGGCAATTTCTAAGTCTGAAACAAAAGGAGGACGAGAATGTCGTAAAGTATGAGGCCAACTTTACAAGGTTAGCGAGGTATACTGCAGATTATATACGTAACCCAAGAGGTAAGATTGATCGTTTCTTTGATGGGTTAAAACCATTTCTCCGTCGAGCTTTAGTATCACAATCGTTCTCAACATACGAAGATATTGTCTCATGTGCTATCAAGACAGAAATGGAATTCTCTAAGTCTTATGAAAACAAAGTAAAGAAAGAGAAGAAGAGAACGGTGGAACATGAGACAGATAAAGGGAAAAAGGGAAAGAAGGATTTTCCATTATGTGATAATTGTGGGAAGAATCACCCTGGTACTTGTCTAAAAGGAATGGGAGTTTGTTATAAATGTGGGGAAAAAGGTCACCAGGCGTGTGATTGCAAGGGAAAGAAAGAGGCTATCAATGTTGAATGCTACAATTGTAGGGAAATGGGGCATTATGCAAATGAATGCCCTAAGCGTCAGGGAAACGTACCTCAGAAAAGGCCAATGGATCAAGGACAATATTATGCTGTTACTATAGTTGAAGCAAAATAATTAATGTATTGGTTCCTTTGGACTCATGGATTATATTCTGGTTATTAGAATAATGTGATAAATATATATATATATATATATATATATAAGGATTGTACTGCAGTACTTGTTGATTTCAGTAAGGTTTTAATATGATGAAGGTAATTATATTTTTAGTATGTGAAAATAAGAGAAACCTTACTTTGTTTGGGGAATCTGATAAATTTATTTTTGAATTAAGAGACCTTTTAGAGAAAGTCTGAACAAAGGTATTTTGGATAACTATAAAGGTTAGAGTGGATTAAGTTGATCTTTGGATAGTATTGTTTATGGTTAAAAATTTATGAAGATTATTTTTGAATATTATAATACTATAGTTTTAGGAAAAGGACAACCTGCAGGGTGGGGCATAACCCGTCGCGTCGGAAAAAGCTGCAGGAATCGAACCCACAATCATAGTGCGACATGCCTTTATTTCCTACCACTAGCCTACGGGAAGTCCCTGGTTATTACAAAATAATTTTACTAATCTAAATGGTATGTGTTAACATTTGGAACCTTATACAATTATGATAAGTATAATATTTTTGAGTTCTATTATCTTTTTGAGTGAAAGATGAGTTGAAGGTTGAAACTCTAATTGTCAAGAATAAATATATATATACCTATCTCTTATTCAATGAATAAATTAATTCTTAAACTTTAGTAAAGGGATATTAAAACAAAAAAATGTGTTATCCTAATACCTTCTGTCTTGTTGAACTGATGATATTTAAAATCAACATAGATTTAAGTCTTTGAGGCCCTCAATTTGACAGTTGATTGTGATTGATGACCTCAATCACTCCCTACAAATATTTACGTTTTTCCTCCGATTATATGTCTTTAATTTCCACCAATGTTATCCTAATCGAGATCATAATTGGGTGGTGACTTTTTCATTTCCCTTTCCCTCTTATTAAGGCTAAATTTTATTAATCTTATTTCCGATTTGGGTTTTACACAAAGGTATTTTCTCTTTTCAACCTTTTATTTACAAAGAAAAATTTCAAATTGTGAGGATGCAATTTATTGAAGGAGGGTAGAATGTAACAACCCGAGCTTCCATGATACGCTTCTCATTCAATAATGTAATAGCTTGCATTGTACGCAACATCGAGTTCTAACACACTGCAACTAATCAAAGTAGCTGTTATGAATAGTAATAACCACTTTTTAAATTTATATAAATTTTATATTTCAAAATGGACTTCATTTTACTATTCCTATTATTGAAATTAGCCTATGTAGAATTTTTTTTAATTTTCTAAGAACTTCAAAATTTTTAGGAATAGTGAAAAATACTTAAAACAAATTTTTTAATCAAAATAATTTATAGTGATAAGTTATACTATTGAGTTGTTTTAAAGTATAATTAGCATATATTTTTACCATTTTATCCAATGGTGGTCATTATAATTAATTTCACTTTGAAATTGGACATAAACAATTGTCAATCTTTTGATATAAATTGTTTCTTAAAAACACGCTATTTGTTGTGACAGTGGGAATTAATTATCAAATTAATTAATGAAAATTATATGTTTGTAATTTCATAAAATAGAAATAATTTTTGAATTTGGAATATCAATTATAGCTTAGGGTGAAATTTTGGCATTGTTCTGAAAAACTTCAATTTTGATGAATAGTGAAACCACTAAGTGGTAGTTGAATAACTGATTTTTCGTTTAAATGAAATATTACCACTTTTGTGATTTGATTTTCAAAAAACCGACATACAGGGTTGTCATTATGAAGTAAAATGTGGTTCAATGAGATTAAAATAATTTTTTGGTGAATAGTAACTTCTAAGTTCTTAATCGCGATTGGAGATAATTAGTGTAGTTTAAGGTAAAAATAATGTTTTAATAATATGAGATGAGCTTGACACATGTCCTACCATCATTGGATGTGCCATGGCCGACCAAGACAATCCATGTCTCAACTTGGGGACCCCATGGAGCCACATTAGTTGGAAAATGACATAAATACCTTTTATTTAATGTTAAAGTAAAAAATGACACAAACATGATATGTTTTACTAAAAAAATTTCTATATGGGGTTATACAAGTCATATTTTTGATTATAAATAGTCATTGGAAAGATAAAAAGATTTCCTAAATCATAGTATTTTTTTTATAATTTTTAGTCATTATATAAATTAAATTATTTATAACATCATGATGATGCAGTGATGACCTCATTATTTAACGATTTAAATAAAATGACAAGATAATGTAAAATCCAAGGCTTACACTTCTCCAAAGCCTATTGGATGAGGAGATTCAGAACCCTTATCACCATAGCCTAGAATTATACAAGTTTGGGTCCTTTAGAATCCGAAAAGAATTGTATAATAGAATAACATTTCATTACTTTCCAAAAGTGCCCCTCCTCTCCACTTATAAAAGGCCCCCACCACTCCCACCTTATTCACACCATAAAGCCATTGGGCTCCACCAAACGATGCCCAAATACTCTCCCAACATCTCTTACTTACTCCTAGAAGCCTCACTTTGGGAAGAATTCTCCCCAAGGAAGCCTTTGTCTCAAATCAAAAAGAGTTACCCGATTTTATAGGATGTTAAAGAACGGTCGAGTAAGGACAAGACGCAAGGTAAGGGAACTTCTTAACCCAATTTATATTCTTTGGGTTAATCTCCTAATTTCAAATTATGTCATGATTTTTAAGGGAATTTCTTAACCCAACTTCCATTCTTTGGGTTAATCTCCTACTTTCAAATTATGTCATGATATTATTATGTCTTATTTTGTATTTTTTACATTATTTATGTGTACCTATAGTGAATACACATAATAGATCTATTTTATTTTAAAAATGATCTTTTTAAGGACATCTTTTCAATCTCCTTTCATTGAGGTAAATTTGGTTTTATACACAATTTTCTTTTATACGGTGTATAAACCTCATTGACTATTACGTTTATTCAAAAGGAATCTTTTTTATACGAAGTTTTTTACTAAATGACAATAAGGGAATGTTTTTCTTTCCGTACATATGCGGTGACAACGACTTCTCCGCCGCCGTGACCATTATTTTAGTTCCGGCTTCCTCTACAAGCCATAACTATTTTTAAATGATTTAAAAAAAAGAGAGATATTTCTCTCAAATTTTTGAAAATCCAGTGAAAATGTATATGTGTTTAACGCACGCTTAAAAATGTTTTTAGAAAACCTAACACTCGAGTGTGGTAGACAGGAAGAGATTGGGCGTGGACCCATCATGGCCTGCAATTAGTCGAGCAGTCTCAGAATTAGTTATTTTATTTTCAGAATCTTGCATAATGTTTTCAGAAAAACACTGGAGTATATTTGAGCAATTTTAAATGAAAGTATATTCTAAAAATTAAACTAGTAATTTGATACCTTAATTAATTTCAAATGGTATTTTTAAAAAATGGTATTCCTAAATGTTTATATACCATTTTTCATATAAGGAATGCATTAGACTTAGTAAGTGACGGGTGGAGCCCGCTATAGCTCCTCGATGCATCGGTAGGTCTCATGAGACAACTAGACGTGCAATTGGCCGAGGCCCTTTCCCAATTTGATATGTGATTTTGGCCGAGGCATTAATCATTTTAGACGTCTTGGCTGAGGCCTTGACAAAATGTTTCAGAATGTCTGGAATTATGCATTCCATCATTATGAAAGTGGTTATTGATATTGCATGTGATTATTCGACCAGTAGAATATCCATGTGAAGAAGTAAATGGCATTATCTCATTTTACTTTTGCCATATTCTGTTTATGTTCAAGTTTAAAAGGATTTTGTTTTAGTTATACATTGCCTTAAATGTTTATGTTTATTTATGAAAGCTTCCACTATGTTGTTATCCTTACTGAGCATCTGATCTCACCCCTTTCAATGTTTTAATATTTCTTAGGATGTGAAGAAGTATTTTATGAATGACCTGCAGGGATAGTCAGAAGAGGATATGAGTGGGGACTATGAAGACTTTGTTATTATTTTCTCACTTTATGATGTAATGTAACATTTATGAATGTATCTAGTGTTTGCAAGGCTACTAAACTAATCGGTCTTTCGAGACTTGATCTTTTGTGATCATGCCAATGTTACGAAGTAATGCACCGACTCTGGGTAGCTGGGGTCGGGGCGTTACATATGACACTGCAATGCTGTTGAATTTCCACCACAATTTTCAATTCCATGATATTGTGTTGTGAGTACTAGTACCCATTTTTAATCAATGGTGTTAACCTATATTCACTATTATTTATCCAATCATGGAATATAATTTATATATTAAAATCTATTTTATCCTATAATAAAATGAAATGATTCATTAATCAATAATTAATGATCAATGAGGTAAACATATACATGGAAATGAAAATGAATGTGATGGGTGTTCCTATAATTATATAGTGCTTCAATACATTGTGTAATGTTCTAGTCTCATGGTACATTATACAAGGGATTTTAATCTGAACATAATCCCTCATATGATATTTTCCATCATGATTTTTTGGAAGTTACCCATGAGCTATGAGTATGATTCAGTGTTTTAGGTTTTTCCCCACAGTTATTATGATTCGATTCTATTATCATTCTATATCATGTATTATTTTATGGGTTTATGATTCTAATCAATTTTATGACCTGTTGGTATTACTATTATATCACATGTATTAAATTCATCATTTTATTCCATTTTTATTCCCTTACTAGGCTTTATATCTCACCCCTTTATTTTTTATATCCCCTGGTTACCCCTACCTTTTTAAGTATGAAGTTTACTTAGAGCATGTGGGGGGAAGATTTTAATAATGGCGATGTATTATCAATTTTATATTGGTATTTAATGTACATAATTACAAAAGACATTATACTTCTCAATCTTACATGTTTTATAGTGAGTAATATTATTTAGTAAATATTTAATTAATGTGTAATAATGATCAGGGTTTTTATAGAACACATCAAAGGAAATGTTTAGTTATTTTTGGGATTAGGGGAAAAAACTCTAGTGAATACCATAGTGATATGAATAAGTATAAGAAAATGTCCTTAATTTTATATGTTTTATAAACTAAGTGTTTTATGAAGACAATTTGTCATTATCTAGATAATACAAGTTGATATCACTCTGGTATAGATGTTCAAAGGGATGGAACATGAAAACACCATCTTGAGAAAGACTAAACTAGGAACTGGTGCATGAAAACGGGCCTTTGTACTCACATAGATTGAAACTAACAAGGGGAATTATTTTATAAATTCACAACCTCATTATGAACAATTTTTACTATAACAAAAAAATTCCCCAAAGATCCTATGTTTGGAAATATATCACAGATAATATAGGCTGAATCCATTAAATTAAAATATTGCAGAAATACTTCTAATTTATATGTTATCCATTCATTGAAATTGGATTCATGGTTATGTGATTAATTATTTAAAATTACTCATCAATAATTTTCTCTTTACTCTATAAAATGGTGGGAAATAGGAGGAACTGAGAAAAAAACAATGAGAATATAATTGTGAGGAATACCCAAATAAGATGCCCTATCGAATGAGAGACCAAGTAGGGCATATTATGATTATGACAAACTAGCTATCAAAAATCACAATGATTAACCAGAAAATAGTTTAATGCTGAAAGATGTCATGTAAATGAATAATTGTATCTCTAGTAAGTTCATCTGATAAAGGTGGAAAGATAATGAAGATCCAAATTCCTTTTAAAAAAATGTGTTGAAAGATGCACCATATAAAATGACACAATGAAACTGGGAGATGTTTTATGTGTTGGAATAAGGGGTATAATGTATCCAATTGACAATGAAAATGTAGAATTTTCTAAATAAAAATATGTTTCAAACCAATGTACCTTATACGGTTCTATGTAGTAAATTTTGAAAAGTTGGGAATTACCCAAGACAATTCATTATTCAAAGGGATAAGGAACCTGATGAGCATTAACAAAATCATTGATAAGGGGAACATGATATGTCTTATGCTTAGATAAAACATGATGAATAATGTAAATGTAACCTAAACTCAATATTTGGGTATGTTATATTCTTTTTCAACTCATGCACTATTATTATATCATCTATGTTTTTGGAGAACATTGAGTCACCAGGTGAAATAATTTTATATCACCATGGAAAACATTTACAGATCTTTATCACATGTTGATGCTTGTAAATATTTTATTCATGAAAATAATATTAGTATCCCTATGGTGTAGTTTGATTAAATTCTAGTTATGGATTATCTATCCTTATATGGAGATAATATAAATTCTCGTGAGTAGTAAATTACTCTCTATATTACGAATGTAACTATGATTCTATATAAATGAAATGAGATAGTTGAATCTTCATTAGCCCATGCATCTCATGAATGTATATTATTTCTATAGGAGAAAATATTTCTAGGAATCATTATTCATTCTATGGAAGGGATCATTTTTTAATATATTCCCATTGTGAGGGAATATAATGAAGTGTTTCCGGATGAATTTCACTAACACCCTCATAGATGAGAGGGAGGGTTTTTATTCTAGTATATACCGAGGGTATTGTAATTATACAAGACAAAATATATAATTTCTATTGTGTAACTTAAGGATATTAAACCAACTATAAGGGATTTTTAATAAAGTGTTCATATGTCCAATTTCTTTAGCATGGGGTGCACCAGTCCCCTACATCAAGAAGAATAAAGGTTTACTATGTCTTTGAATTGATTATCATGGGATCATTAATCTAATGATAAAGAAAACATATCCACTTCCACATATTGATGACTTTTTGGAATATCTATGTGGAACAAAAATTCTTTAAAAATGATGATTTGGGATTGAGATATTACCATGTTAGATTGATGATGGATGATATCCCCAATACTACATTTCCAAAAATTTATGAGCACTATGAGTTCACAATAATGTTGTTAGAACTCATTAATTCCCTAATAATATTAATGGATTTGATGAATTGAGTCGTTATGTATTACCTCAAAAAAATATTGGTAGTATTTATCAATGATATTCTAATATAATCCAAAAGAAAGGAAGAGCATGAGGAGTATATGAGAACTATGTTAAAGACCTTATAAAAGTAAAAATGTTAGTCCATGTACTAAAATTATGATTTATGGTCGAAGTATGTCTCATTCATAGGGAATATTATCACAATAAATGTTATATATATTGACCCTTCAATGATTGATGTAATTGGAGGGTGGAAAAGTAAGACATTTGTGACATATATCTATATATTTCTTACATTAGATGGGTACCATCATCGATTTTGGGGAAATATCTCATAATTTTAATACATTATAACAAAAATTAACTAAAAGGTAGTAACATTTTAATGGAATTGTGAATTTTAAGAGAGAATAAAATAGTTGAAATGATGATTGTGAATGCACATGTACTCACAATACCATCTTGTGGAAATAAAATTGTATTATTCAGTGATTCTTAGAAGATGAGATTGTGTTGTGTGTCAATGTATAATTAAAAAATTATGGAATATGCATCAATGTAATTGAATTTTCATTAATAGTTTTATCTAATTAATGATCAAGTGTTGAATACATTATTATATTTTATTTAAAAAATTGTGGTATTATCAATTGAGGTAGAAGTGTGACATATTTACGAATAACAAGAGCCTCAATTATATATATTCACACAGAAAGTGTTGAATATATTCCAGTGGTGATGGTTAGTCCTAATCAAGGACTATGAATACTCAATCAAATTACATCATAGAAAAGCTAATAATGTGGGATGTGAAATAAATTGAAAGGACCGAGATATGATATCATTGATGGGAATTGAAAAGGATCTGAACATCATATACTTGAAAAGTATGGACATGGTAATCATATAGGAAGGAACATCATCAATCCTTTCACAAATAATTTCACAACCATAAATTTTATACAATATAATAGATTCTCAATGAGATGTTATGGGATTTTATAAGAACGTAAAAGGTACATTAAAAGGTAAATCCTTGGGGATCAATGTTATTGAATAAGGTGTTGTGAGATTTGGTTCAATAATATGTCGACCATAAAATCCCAACGTAAAAAAGGATATATTGGATTATTCACACAGCTATACCATCTCTATGCATCATTGACATGCATATATTAATCATGATCTACTTGGACTCTGTTGGTGGTACAATATTAAGAATGTTACCATTGAATATACATCAAGTTGTCTTTTAGGTTAGAAACTTATGGATAAAAAGATAAAATCCTAGGGATAATGTAACCCTTACCCATACCTATATGGAAAGGTTAAATAACTACCATTTTCTTATTACCTTGTATTTTGAAGACATTGAAAGGAATTAATGATATATGGGTTGTAGTGGGTCATCTTAAAAATACTTCTAGCTTCATTTCAATTTAATAGGATATATCACTAGATAAATATTTAGGGACATACATTAAAGAGAGGGTTGGGTATCATGGAACACCACTATAAATTATCTTTGAACAGGACCCAATATTTACCTTTATCTCCTGGAAGAGTCTCTAATAGTATCTAAAGACTATGTTAAACTTTATCAAGACTTATAACCCATAAACTGATGTCCAATGCGAGTAGAATATCCATACACTTGAGGAGGAGTTTTGAAAACAATTAATGGACGTAAAATGAGGATGGGATTAATATATTGTGCTCTTCATGTTATCATATATTAAGAATTTTCACTCATGAATTTTTATGTCTACCTGTAAATACCTATCTATAAAGTTGTTCATATCATTTTCAACTTGGGTTATTGTGGGGGAATGAAAACTTCTAGGTCCTAAAATGGTTGAGGAAATGTTGGAAAAGGTCAAGAACATATAGTACCACATCAATATCGATCACATTTGAAAAAAGATATATTATAACCATAGTTGATGATACATAGTGTTTTATGTTATATGCATGGTATTCTTCCACATATCTCCATGAATTAATTACATGATATTTGGGAAGAAAGGAAATCATAGTCTAAGATATATTGGTTACTTTGAGATCCTTTGTCACATTGGAGTGGTGTTATATCAACTAGTACTATAACCTATCATATCTCAATTACATGATGTATTACATACAACCCTATTGTAGAATTACATAAAATACAAATTTCATGTACTAAATATATAGGTGGTTCCATTTAGATATTGATATTTCATATGTGGAGTAGTTAGTGAAAATCATATATCATATAGACAATGCTCTATGAAATTTGAAAATGCACGTGGCCAAAGTGTTGTGGAGAAACGAGACATTTCAAGAAATGATCTGGGAAACAAAAGATGTGTTAAAAATGTATTATCATAATATATTTTGGTATGTGAAATGAATATTTCAAGGGAAATATTTTTGAAGGGAGGAAGACTGTAACGACACAAACAATTATAAATAAATTACCCCCATACAATTTAATTAAAGTATTTATTATTTATTAAGTATATAGAAAACAAATGCACTTATTTGGTTGTATTATATCTTATCTGTTTTAAAATATAGTTATGTATTATTACCATTGATAATATATTGATTGAATAGTGAAGTTATTATTAGGATAAATATTGGGTCATAATAAATTCAATTGACAGATAAAAAGGAATTTACGACCTCAACCTGTACTATTTTACCATATAAGCCCATTTATTAGAGCATACAAGGGAGTTATAATCAATTGAATTTTTCCTTGACCATGTAAAATATTATATCCTATATGTTGAGAATGAGTGAAACAACTAATGTGATATTTTCAAGCTCATCAAGATCATGGTCCAAACCATGTACACTGAATTGCCCCATGAAACAATTACCGTCTCACACCTCCATCATAGGTAATTTTTGGTGTATTAATGGGATATATATCATAACAGTCAACATAGGAGTATGTTAATTATATTTTATCAAATAATAAATATATTTTCATCATATTTTTCTCACCTTATAAATGATATTGTTTTTATGCAATAAAATAAACATTTTATTTTTAATTAGTGTTTAAATTCAAATTAGTAATTAATTATTCTGAATTAAAGGAATATTGAAATAATATTATTTTATTATCATATTATTATTGAATAATATTTATCAAATGTTAATTATCATATAGTTTTTAGAATGAAAAAATGGAATTTTTATGGGGTTAAAAACTAATATTTTTTGCAATAACCCATCATTTATATAACAAATATTGATTCTTATTTTAAAAGAGTAAATAAACATTTTACAAAAAAATATAAATAAAATTAATATTATTTATTTTAATTATTATTTTAAAATTACCCAATGGTAAATTTTTTATAGTTTTATAATATAATATATTTTTAGGTAAAAATTTATTACAGTATAAATATATTGTGTGAACTTCAGCATCATAATGACACCAAATGATGTTATAAAAACTGTAAATGGTATACACATCTACATATATATTTTAATGTTAAAATAATTGTTTTTTATGGTTTTTTAATTTTATATATCCTCTATGTGTCCTCCAATCCCATTATTATGTTTTATAATTTTAAAATCATTTCATTAAGAGTATGAATCATTTCCCCATAATCATGGGTACTATTATATTAATTTCAACCATTTTACATACAAAAAAATTAAAATAACTCTACATTGGATGATAGAATTTAAAAAAATTAGGGGAAGGTTTTTGTTTTGTTAATTTTATAATTTGGAGTCTGAAACCTATGTTTGAGAAAAGATAATGAATTCCTCGATAATTTCTTATATAAACCCACCAAGCACTCATTTATATTTAGTAATAACATATTTAATACATATTTACTCATACCTACTATCCATAGAGTCATTTTATGGTTCCTAAACGATATCATAAAGCTCATCCCAATTATTTGGAGTCAAATGCTTGAGGTAAGAGTTCTTTTATTTCTTCTCTTTATTCAACTATCTTCTTTATCTTATTCACATTTTCTCTAGTTTTTACTTCTGGTATATTCTATTAAATATCCCCATTACATCCCTATGATTCTAAAATTATCAGATACCCCTTTACTCTCATTGACCTCTTCCATAAACATTTATATTAACATATTGTGCTGCTGAAATTCCATAAAGATTTTCTACGAATTTTTTTTTCTATTGAATACTAGTACCCATTTTATAGAAACGATGTCCACCTTTATGAACATATATATAATCTATTGGGAAATTAAATTTTTGTATTAAAAACTCTATGATCATAGAATAACATATGATGGTGAATTTATCCCTTTTTATGGTCACTGTGGCACACTTATGTATGATAATGAAATTAATATGACTAATGCACTTGAAATTATATTGCGCTCCAATGTAATGGGAAATGTTTTAATCTCATGAGACATCATGAAATGGATCATAGACTGAAATTAATCCATCAGGGAAAATGTTACATCATGGTTCCTTGGAAAAAAACCATGATCTATGTTTATGATGCTGTTTTTAATGTAGTTTTCACATTTCCCATGTTGCCTTTAAGTTATCATGTTATATCTTGTATTATTGTTCACATTTATGATTCTCGCCCATTTTATGCCACATTAATGTTAATATAGTCTAACATATTTTAAAATATTCATATTTATACAAGTTTAATATATTACTAGGATTTATATCTCACCCCATTATTATGTTTGTCCCAATGTCATCACATGCAGTTTTATGTATAGGGGATTATTAGGATCATGTTAAAGTTTATTTAAATAATGTTAATGTTTGTTCATTTTTAATTTCTTATGTTGTATACATAATTCTTAATGACACTATAATTATTGTTCTTCTTGTTTGTGTTATGTTTAATCTTATATAAAAAATATTAATTAATGTGTAATATCGAGAAGTGTTGTTACACTGATTTTATATTTTCTGATATCTTTGATTTTTAACTTTTTTAAAGGCTCGAGAGGTTTCCTAGGTGTATCATTGAGTATTGTGGGGATCAGACCCCAAAAATCACATGTTACGTTTTACTAAAAGAGGTTCATGGATTTTCTAAATATTTTCAGCCCTTAGCAGCAAAATCTGCAGCCTGTGTCAATGGGGGAGAAGTACCATGCATGGCCTATAAACAATTTTCCCAAATCTTTTTCTAGGGCCACATGGTTAGTGGAACATAGGTATGACCTAAGAACTATTTATTTTATATTTGGTATATGGTAAGGATAAACATGATCTTGGACTACATAGTTAGGTCATCATATGAATTATCTATGAATAATTCATTTCAAGGTCGGCACACGATTATGAAAACCCAATGGAACAACTATTCAAGGTGGGTTTTTAGGTAGAGGGTGTCACATAGTTGGCGCATAGTATAGCCAAATCATGTCACCAGAAACAGTGACCATTTTTTTGGGGTTGAAATGAAAAAAATATTAATGAGTTTTAAAACTAATTAATTATTTCCTTCATCATCCAACAACTACATATGGCCCTCTATGATCCACTGGTTTCTCTGAAAATGCATAATTTAGGCATCAACATAACTCATATGTCCATGATTTGATTAAATCATGGTCAGTATCTACGGATCCACATTTTTAATATATATATTATTTTTTATTGGTTACTTTTTTAATTTGGAATTTAATATGATATTTTGAGGCATGGTAGTTTTTCCTATTTTTGGTAAAATTGTAGTTTCATCAATTTTTCCAAATCGGACCAAATTAGACCTTAATATTGGATGAGTGGAATTCCCTAATTATGATTTAGTTTTTCAATGATATTCCCTAAAAATTTACATTTCTTCTTAAAAATTTCATTGTTCCATGCATCCGTCTTTTTCGGGAATCACCTTATAATATGTTCTTTAATATTAAATTTATATACACAACCTCTATTGCACTCATTGAGAATTTTTTTCATTAATAGGGGTAGCTAACCTTGATCGAGAAAATCACATGGGAGTGAAATATTAATTTGAACCTTTTAATTAAATATCATAACATGTTGAAATTATCTCTAAGTGTTCATCTTGGACTATAAAATGATTTTTCTATTTTAGGTTGTTATAAATAAATAATACCACAATTTGGGTGCCATGATGAGATTTGAAAATTTATTTCTATAGATGATTGCTTCAAAAAATTATTATCATTGATAAATTGAGTTTATAATATTTTATATTACCTGTAATTGTGCTAAATTGAAATGTGATTCTTATATGAGAATAAACAAAAATTTTGTTAAACAATTTGATGATTTTTAAATTAAACCTTTCAAATGAGGTGTGTTGTGAAATTACAAAGTGATGGGTAATTTTTTATGATTGGATTGTCATAATTATTGTTTCTTTCATATGTACATTTATTTTATTTTTTATATAAGAAATGTTTAGTAAATGGAATCTAATGGCATTAGAAAATAGATTTTTCCCATTACAAATAGTTTTAGAACCATTGCATCTTCTAAGTGCATGGTTTGGAACATTTTCCTTACAAATATAATATTGAAAAATATACTCCTAATGGCTTATCATGACTTATAAATGGTTTTTCTTGTGTTGGTAAATGTAATTTTTGATCATTGTATTTTCAATGTTCCTCATTGAACCCTGATAAAGAAATTTTCATGTCTTGATTTATTGAATGGAATGTACTAAATGGAATGAAATGATCATGACAAATTTCCTTACATGAATGATTTAGTTATATTAATTTAAATTAAATTTATTTTATTGGTACAATAACACCTCTTTTTATAATTCAATAATCACAACATATATTAATTTTTGTAATTTTTTTCCTCGATATAGTGTCTTAATAAATGTTGTTCATGATAAGTAATACTTTGTCAATCTGGTTATTATTATTACTATAAGTTTATTCCTAAATTGGAAGAGGTATAAGGGTAAGGAATCTATTTCTTCTGGTGGAAGATCATTATCCCTTACACTGAGTACATTTCCATGGAATCCCGTACCATTGATACTATATTGAATGTTGGTCTGAGTCCTAATGCTCCCTGTTTAGTGTTTTTACGTGATGACTCACTCACCATACCTTGTGGTGTGAATAAAGTAATTAACTCTATTTGTATTGAGGTGATGTACCATATTTCTTGAGATAATAAGATCATTCAGACTGGTTATGGATGAGTGTGTTATGCCCTGGTCTAGCCAACACCTAGTATTCCAAATATATGGCCACTTATGTCTTCTCGTACATGGTTCATATAAGAGTATGAAATATATAAATATACTATATATATATTTCACCAAATTTATAAATTTACTAGTACAAAATATATGTAAAGACCCGTAAAATTCGTGGGAAATTTTTTCTAAATTTTCTTTGGGATTTGACAAGAACGCAGTTTTTGACGGCGCCTGATTCCAATGCCCGGTGTGCCTGGAATTTCTATCCAAAGTTTAGCTCGGGTACGTTTAGTGAATGAACGAGCGGGAATTTCTAACTTTTGAACCGGTGCCCGGAATCAAATTCCGAGGGAACTAATGGAACCACAATGCAGATAATTGCTTAGGAACTCCTGTTCTGGAGTTGCGTTTACACGAGTGTTGGTGATAAAAATTGTGGAGGTTTATTTTATAATTACTCTATAATTTTTATTATTTTTACTCTAAGTGTTAGTTCTTGATGGAAGTTGGGTAACCATCCAACCTCCCTTGGGAGGTTATGAGGGTGGTGGGGCCCACATGAACCCCACCCCTTAATATCCTCTAAAACCCCCTCAACTCCCACTTTAATTTTGTTAACATAAGTTATAACTTATGACTTTAATGTAATAAGTTTAATGAGGTGATTTTTGTGTGGGAATGAATTTCAAACTCTTGAAATTCAAAAGAGTTGTTGTGTTAATAAAATAAGAATGGAACTTATTTTATTTGGATTGTTAGAATTTTTCAACCTTGAGAGGTTTGGGAAGCGTGAGTCTTCATCTTCTTCAATCTCGACGAAGAACGGGAAGAACACCTCCGCCGAAGAACGCGACGTCTTCTTCCAACGACGTCTTCCCTTCGAACGCACCTCGACGACAACAGAATCGATGTTCGTTCTCCATGACATCGACACGCGACGTGACCTATCTTTCCGCAACGGTTCTTCCGCGATGCCGTATCCATGACGCGACGTTCCTCTTCTGCGTCCTCTCTTCCACGATGGTTTTCTACGACGAAATCTCCGTCAACGACTACGAATCCTCGCTTCGCGACGTCGACGTTCATTATCCACAACTTTCGTCTTCCGCGGCTCGTTGACGAACATTGTTCTTGAAACCGGGGTAGGGGTTTTGATTATTATTGAGTTCGTGTTTTCTTCCAACTTGTGGATCTTCGTGGATTTAAACCATTTGTTATCAAATAACGCGAGGGGGTCGGACCGCACAAACACGGCCGACCCTCCTCTATAATTTTCGTGTTGATTCCTTTGTGGATTGGTTCAAGAAGGTGTGGTTCTGTCGCACCACACAGAATCGAGCGAAGGAAATGCGCGGCGCCATCGTGCCGTGCCGTGGAAAGAAGTTTAATAACGCGACGCCGTCATGCCGCGTCGAAGAAAACTGAAGATGTCGCGGCCGGAGCAGGGCCGTGGTAGAGGGGTGCGGAGCCGTCGCACCGCGCCAGACGACAAGGGCCGCAGCCGGTTCCGGGCCGTGGCGGAGCAAGGTGACCGGCCACTGGACTGAGCCGTCGGCGTCAGAACTGGAAGGGGACCGGCCATTGCCTGTCCCGTTGAGCAGGAACCGGCCGGCCAGGTTGGGCCGGCCGGAAGGGGAGGAACCGGAGGAATTAAATTCCCCCGGCTGGATTTCAAGCGGCCCAAATTAAAAGGGCCCCATTTTTAATAAAGGAGGGGCAACGCCCCTCCTATGGCTCATGCACGGCACAAAGGCCACACTGGCTACCGCGCAGGCCGTGCCGGCCGTGCCGCCGCGCCGCCGGCCGGTCCGGGTTTTCGGGCCGGGTCGCCGCCCAGGCCGGGTCGCCGCCCAGGCCGGGCCGGGCCCAGACCCCCTATTTTCGGACTGATTTGGTTCAAACACCCATATCTTGGGCTACAGACCTCCGATCGACGCACCGTCAGTTGTGTAGCGATACTTGGAATGAAACGGTCGTTTCGGTATATCGCACTCAAGGTTTCGGAATACTTTGGGTTCGGATGGGTAGGTTCGGATACGAAACCAACCGGGCCCTCGGAGCAGAAACACTTATATCTTGTGCTTCAGATGTCCGAATGACGTGCCGTCGACCTTCTTGTTTTCCTCTAAGTTAGACGGATCTTTTTGCTTACTCCGCTCGAGGTTTGGATGCCGTCGGAGTACGCTCGGGTTGGTTCACTCACGAATCCAACCGGGCCCTTGGAACGAAAAAGCCAATAATTTAGAGACCGGGCATCCGATTGACGTGCCGTCTGTTTCGTTGAATTCCTCTTGATGAGAAGGAACCTTCTGTATACTTCGCCTGAGTTTTGGTTGCTGTTGGATAGTGGCCGGGTTGGATTGTACCCGAAATCCAACCGGGCCCCTAGAACGGAAAAGCTGATATCTTTCAGACCGGATGTCCGTTTGACGAACCGTCAGCAGCGTTGGTGATCACGTTGAGAAACAGTCCATAAGAGTATACCCTATGATAGTTTGGGGTACAGTTGAGATACAGCCGGGTTGGTTTGCTCACGAAACCAACCGAGCCCCTGGGATGAAAAGGCTAATAACTCACAGACCGGGCGTCCGATTGACTCGTCGTCTGTTGCGTTGAGACCCCTATGACATGGCGGTCCTTTGAGATACTTCTTCGTGGGAATTTGACAATCTTGGTGTATCAACCAGTAGCTTGTGGAGCGGACCCTCCCGGAGACAAGCGCATGGAGTACAAAGACCGTGTAGCCGGCTGAGACCTAATGACTACTTGACCGAATCGACTTGGAGTGAGTCGACTAGCCCAGTGGACGGAGCGCCCGGTATTTGGCAGCAGACCCACAGCGGACGGAGCACCTGGTAGTTGACAGCAAACCCACAATACTCGACAGGAGGATTACCACTGTAGGCCATTAGGGGGAGTTCCCGGTATTTTGCGATAGACCCACAGCGGATGGAGCGCCCGGTAGTATGCCGAAAACTCACGGTACTCGACAGGAGGAGTACCTCAGCAGTCTTAGGTTAGTGAGCAGTACCTCGGAGTCATGACAGGACCACTGTAAACTCAAGAGACAGATCTCTTCAGTAGTTACAGATTCGATAATGAAAATGCTGGTATGAGCTGAGTCAATGACCTTTGTGTTTACCTCCTGATTGAGATGGGTCACTTGATAACTTAGGAATATGTATGGGCATATACCTGGGTAGTGGTTATCTGTTGATTTAATAATCCTTGTGTTAACTCTTGATTGAGATGGGTTACTTGATAACTTAGGTATATGTATGGGCATATACCTAAGTAGAGGTTATCTACTGAGATCTTCTTTGTGGGTATCCTTGTTGGATTTAGTGAGACCTTGAGGGTCTCGGGGACCCAACTGAGTATCGTTATACTCACCCCTGCACGGGCTTTGCCCGCACCTCGTTGTGTTGGTTGCAGACAACGGCAGTGCTGACGGAGGCCGAGTGTTTGAGGACTGGACGGTACCCGGAGGTAGACTACACGACGAGATAGTATCTGGAGGAGTACTTCAAGGCGAGACGTCACACGAAGGAGGTTGACGGAAGAGAGCATTGAGGAGGCTATCTGTACCTACCCTTCAGGTTGGATCCGTGGCGGGCGATCCAGGAGATGCGCTATCTATACCTACCCTTTAGGTAGGATCTGAGGAGGATGACCCAGGAGTTGCTTCCTTCTTCCAGCTATTTTCCTTTTTCTGTTGGACTTTCATTTAGTTGTAGCTGCACTTTCAGTTGGATTTGTATTCTGGCCCATTTACTTTTCAGCACATTCTTTTGTACTTTGTGTTTTGCTTCCGCTTGTACTCTGTGGTGTTTTGTTTATTTTTATAAAGGAAATGCCTTCCCAGTTATCGGGATTTATGCCTTTGGTGCTAGTCGCCAGCCCCTAGCCTATGGAAGGCGGGCATGGGGTAGTCACGACACGGGCCCCGAGGACGGGTCATGACAAATTGGTTTTAGAGGAGTCGGTTCTACCATAGAACTTATAACTCTGATATTTTCATTCTTTGAAGCAATAGTGTTAATGGTACCGAGTGTGTTATTTATTTCAGGGAGTCCAGTGTTGGTGCGGGCGGCAGACGTATCCATACACCAGGACCCTGAAAATTGAATTCCGACTCTGTGCACGAAAACACTAAATTGCATGTGTGTTTTCCATAAGTTTTATTTAAATATCAGCTCAAACCAGGTCAGCTCACCAGGTATAATCTTTTGACCGTGTCACGTTTTTTCTTTCAGGATGCCTCCCCGTGGACGACTAGCTAGAGCCCTGAGAGTGGTAAGTACTGACAGCCCGCCGAGAGACGAGGCCTCAGTAAAGGGCCCTATCCCAGTTGAGACCCCAGCGGAGGTACCAGCGGTACTACTACCCGTTGGGCCACCGATGCCAATAGCCCCAGCAGTAGGGAGTGCACGTCGCTTGAGTGCACTGCACGTGTTCCAACGCTAGGGACCACCCAGGGTCCATGGAGGGACGGACCCGCAGGCGACTAAGGATAGGATGGAGGCTGTGGAGAGAGTCTTCAGGCTAGTGGGGACGCCGGCAAACTTCATGGTGATCCTTGCTGCCAGCCTTCTTTAGGCAGCAACATGCAGATGGTGGAGCCTGATGCTCCAGATGCATGACGAGGCGACACTTCTTTGGGCAGACTTCGAGTGCCTTTTCCGAGTAGAGTTTGTACCAGCCACCCTTCAAGCAGTGCTTATACAGGAGCTACTTTAGCTACGGTTGGGCAGCATGACAGTGGCCCAGTATTCAGCGAGGTTCACAGACCTCTCGCGCTACTCCACAGATATGGTACGGGACCCGTTCTTCAGGGACCGAACCTTCTAGAAGGGGCTTAGGTGAGAGATTAGAGCTTATGTTTCTTCCCTCATCATTCTGACGCAGACAGGGGTGTTGGGGAGAGCCCTCTTAGTGGAGAGGTTCCTTGATGAGCAGTCTCCAGCAGCAAGACCCACCACTAGCCGGTTTGCGACAGAGTCCTCTACAGTAGGCAGTAGACAGATGACGCAGAGGTCCACGAGGACCAGACCTACCGGTGGCCGACTGCACGACTCAGGTTCAGTTGTGCGGGGGAACCGGGGTGGAGTCAAAGCCAGTCCTGCCGAGAGTGGATAGTGTTACTCCTATGGCAGGATTGGTCACATGACAGGTGACTGTCAGACCTGCCATGCAGATGACCAGCGGTTAAATGAAGAACCACCCCGCCAGAGGCAGAAGTTCGATCAGGGCAGACTGCAAGGAGCAGGCGGACATGGAAGAGGAGCTGGTCATGCAGCTGGAGGTGGACGACACTTCGGGGTGTTGCCACCCCCACCACCAGGAGGCCCACCCCGACCGCAGGTGACCGGAGGACATGGGAGAGCTCAGCTTCAGGCAGCTGAGGCCTATGGTCATGGAACTCCGGAAGCAGATGGACCGGAGAGGGACTAGCTTCCGACCTGGAGGCTATTGATCCTCTTTCTTCTAGTTTTGTTGATGTTTGTCTATAGTTTCTTTTGTCTTCGTACTATGAGCTGCAATAATGAAAACACACTTATCTTTTTAAAGTTTTCTTTCCTGTCTTTTTTTTGTTTGGTTGATACTGAGTGGTTCTGGTTAAAAATGTTGACTTGACCCTCACTTTCGAGATTTCTACTGGAGGAGACCTAGTGACCTCACACTGATGCCGATAGTGTGACTTGACCCTTGGAGGCAGGAGTGACAGTTGGATATCTTGGTAGTTACGTCGGGGCCTTATGACGTCATCCATGGCATGAATGCATCATTCATGTCAGGATTGAATGTATTAGGCAATGAATGTGGTTCATCAAGGGGATGAGACCGGATTTCTCTTATCAGCATAGAAGAAATCATAGCAGCTCTTGTGAGACTAGAGATGTTCCAGGTCATCCAAGAGAGGATGAGGACATCACAGGGCCGACAGAAGCCTTATACTGACAAGACATAGAGGCCTCTAGAGTTCGAGGATGACGATCATGTCCTTATACGGGTCTCACCTCGACGAGGTTTACGGAGATGTGGCCAAGGTGGGAAGTTATCTCCAAGGTTCAACGGACCTTTCTAGGTCCTCAGCTGGGTAGGCGGGGTCGTTTACCGCTTGACCCATTCACCGCAGTTGCACCAGGTGCATGGCGTTTTCCAGGTATCTCAACTAAGGAGATATGTGCTCGGCCCTTCGCATATCATCGACCATGAGGAGCAGGACAATGGAGATGGGGTTACTTCCACAGGGGTTCTAGTGGGGATCAAGGATCGACAAGAGAAGATCCTACAAGGACGATCGATTCCTCGAGTGCACTTTCTCTGGCAGTACGGGAACCTCCAGGTGAGCATATGAGAGCGAGAGGCTCAGATGCGTGCTTAGTACCACTTTTGTATCCCTAGTTTGTGTTAAAGCTTTACGGGGATGTAAAGCACTGAGGTGGGAGTAATGTAAAGACCCGTAGAATTGAAGGGAAATTTTTTCTAAATTTTCATTGGGATTTTACAAGAATGCATTTTTTGACAGCGCCTGATTCCGAGGCACAATGTGCCTGGAATTTCTATCCGAAGTTTAGCTCGGGTACATTCAGTGAACGAACGAGCGGGAATTTCTAACATTTGAACCGGTGCACGGAATCTAATTCTGAGGGCACCGATGGAACCGCAGCGCCGATAATTTCTTAGGAACTCATGTCCCGGAGTTGCGTGTACACGAGTGTTGATGATAAAAATTGTGGAGGTTTATTTTATAATTACTCTACAATTTTTATTATTTTTACTCTAAGTGTTAGTTCTTGATTGAAGTTGGGTAACCACCCAACCTCCCTTGGGAGGTTATGAGGGTGGTGGGGCCCACATGAACCCCACCCCTTCATATCCTCTAAAACCCCCTCAACCCCCACTTTAATTTTGTTAACTTATGTTATAACTTAGGACTTTAATGTAATAAGTTTAATGAGGTGAGTTGTGTGTGGTTATGAATTTCAAACTCTTGAAATTCAAAAGAGTTGTTGTGTTAATAAAATAAGAAAGGAACTTATTTTATTTGGGTTGTTAGAATTTTGCAACCTTGAGAGGTTTGGGAAGTGTGAGTCTTCTTCTTCTTCAATCTCGACGAAGAACGCGAAGAACACCTCCACCGAAGAATGCGACGTCTTCTTCCAACGACGTCTTCCCTTCGAACGCACCTCAACGACAACGGAATCGACGTCCGTTCTCCGCGACATCGACCTGCGATGCGATGTCTCTTTCCGCAACGGTTATTCCGCGACGCCGTATCCACGACACGACGTTCCTCTTCCGCGTCGTCTCTTCCGCGACGGTTTTCCGCGACGAAATCTCCATCAACGACTACGAATCCTCGCTTCGCGATGTCGACGTTCATTCTCTGCGACGTTCGTCTTCCGCGTCTTGTTGACAAACACCGTTCTTGAAACCGAGGTAGGGGTTTTGTTTATTATTGAGTTCATGTTTTCATCCAACTTGTCGATCTTCGTGGATTTAAACCATTTGTTATCAAATAACGCGAGTGGGTCAAACCGAACAAACACGGCCGACCCTCCTCCTTAATTTTAGTGTTGATTCCTTTGTCGATTGGTTCAGGAAGGTGTGGTGCCATCGCACCACACGGAATCGAGCGAAAGGAAACGCGTGACGCCATCGGGCCGTGCAGTGGAAAGAAGTTTAATAATGCGATGTCGTCGCGCCGCGTCGAAGAAAACCGAAGACATCGTTGCCGGAGTGGGGCCGCGGTGGAGGGGCGTGGTGCCATCGCACTGCGCCAAACGACAAGGGCAGCGGCCAGTTTTGGGCCACGGCAGAGCAAGGTGACCTGCGGCTGGACCGGGCCACCGGCGTCGAAGCCGGAAGGGGACCGGCCATTGCCAGTCCCGTTGAGCAGGAACCGGCCGGCCAGGTCGGGCCGGATGGAAGGGGAGGTACCGGCGGAATTAAATTCCCCGGCTAGATTTCAAGCGGACCCAATTAAAGGGGCCGCCGTTTTTAATAAAGGAGGGGCAACGCCCCTTCCTTGGCTCATCCGCGACACAAAGGTCGTGCTGGCCGCTGCGCAGGCCGCGCCACCGCGCTGGCTGCGCCGCCGCGCCGGCCAGGCCGGAACTCCGGGCCGGGCCGGGTTTTCGGGCCGGGTCGCCGCCCGGGCCGGGTCGACCCGGTTCGGCCGACCCACGAGGGTACGGGTCGGGCCGGGCCGGGCCCAGACCCCCTATTTTTGGACTGAGTTGGTTCAAACGCCAATATCATGGGCTACTGACCTCCGATCGATGCACTGTCAGTTGTGTAGCGATCCTTGGAACGAGACGGTCATTTCGGTATATTGCATTTAAGGTTTCGGAATACATTGGGTTCGGCCGGGTTGGTTCGGATACGAAACCAACCGGGCCCTCAGAGCGGAAATGCTTATATCTTGAGCTTCGAACGTCCGAATGACGTGCCGTCGACCTTGTTGTTTTCATCTAAGTGATACAGATCTTTTGGCTTACTCCGCTCAAGGTTTGGATGCCGTCGGAGTACGGTCGGGTTGGTTCGCACACGAAACCAACCGGGCCCTTGGAATGAAAAATCCAATAATTCACAGACCGGGCGTCCGATTGATGTGCCGTCTGTTTTGTTGAATTTCTCAGGATGAGACGGAACCTTTGGTATACTTCGCCCGAGTTTTGGTTGCTGTTGGATAGTGGCCGGGTTGGATTGTACCCGAAATCGAACCGGGCCCCTGGAACGGAAAAGATGATATCTTTCAGACCGGACGTCCGTTTGAAGAACTATCAACGGTGTTGGTGATCACGTTGAGAAACGATCCCTATGATTATACCCTATGAGAGTTCGGGGTACAGTTGAGATACGGGAGGGTTGGTTCGCTCATAAAACCAACTGGGCCGCTGGGACGAAAAGGCTAATAACTCACAGACCGGGCGTCCGATTGACGCGCCGTCTATTACGTTGAGACCCCTATGACGAGGCGGTACACTGAGATACTTCTTCATGGGAATTTGAGATTATTGGAGTATCAACTAGTAGCTCGTGGAGTGGACCCTCCCGGAGACGAGCGTGCGGAGTATGGAGACCGTGTAGCCCATTGAGACCTGACGACTGCTTGACCGACTCGACTTGGAGTGAGTTAACTAGGCCAGTGGGCGGAGCGCCCGATATTTGGCAGCAGAACCACAGCGGACGGAGCGCCTGGTAGTTGGAAGAAAACCCGCAGTACTCGACAGGAGGAGTACCACTGTAGGCTATTAGGGGGAGCGCCCTGTATTTAGCGACAGACCCACAACGGACGGAGCGCCCGGTAGTAGGCCGCAGACCTGCGGTACTCGACAGGAGGAGTACCTCAGCAGTCTTAGGTTAGTGAGCAGTACCTCAGATTCATGACATGACCACTGTACACTCCAGAGACGGATCTCTTCAGCAGTTACAGTTTCGATAATGAAAATCTTGGATTGAGCTGAGTCAATGACCTTTGAGATTACATATTAATTGAGATGGGTCACTTGATAACATAGGTATATGTATGGGAATATACCTGGGTAGTGGTTATCCATTGATTTCATAATCCTTGTGTTAACTCTTGATTGAGATGGGTTACTTGATAACTTAGGTATATGTATGGTCATATACCTAAGTAGAGGATATCTGCTGAGATATTCTTTGTGGTTATACTTGTTAGATTTAATGAGACCTTGAGGGTCTCGGGGTCCCAACTGAGTATCGTTATACTCACCCCTGCACGGGCTTTGCCCGCACCTCATTGTGTTGGTTGCAGACAACGGCAGTGCTAACGGAGGCCGAGTGTCCGAGGACTGGACGGTACCCGGAGGTGGACTACACGACGACTCAGTATCTGGAGGAGGACTTCACGGCAAGATGTCACATGGAGGAGGTTGACGGGAGAGAGCGTTGAGGAGGCTTTATGTACCTACCCTTCAGGTAGGATCCATGGCGGGAGATCCAGGAGCTGCGCTATCTGTACCTACCCTTCAGGTAGGATCCGAGGAGGACGACCCAGGAGCTGCTTCCTTCTTCCAGTTGTTTGAATTTTTCTATTGTACTTTCGTTTAGTTGTAGCTGCACATTAAGTTGGGTTTGTATTCTGGCCCATTTACTTTTCATCACTTTCTTTTGTACTTAGTGTTTTGCTATTTCTTGTACTATGTGGTGTTTTGTTTACTTTTATAAAGGCAATGCCTTCCCAGTTATTGGGATTTTCACCTTTGGTGCTAGTCACCAGCCCCTGGCCTATGGAATGCGGGCATGGGGTAGTCACGGCACGGGCCCCGAGGAAGGGTTGTGACAATATATTTCGGATGGTGATGCAACATAAGTAGAGCCTCAATGTGTCCTTAGGAACTGGAGATGGCATTTTTTTATTATCGTAGTTCTGTTTATTATTCATATTAATTACTCACTAATTCACATAATATAAACATACTAGATTTAGTCATAGAAATCATGGGTGGTATCCTACTGTTATTAATACCTCATCACTACTCGGGCTTCCATTGCACTGGGGTGCCCATGTAGACCTTATGTTCGCAAGATAATGGATTATTTATTGCGATGTTTTTCTTGTACATATGAGTTTGGTTCATAAGACCACGATGGAGATCCATATTCTGATAGAGACAAAATTGGGGATTTTTTTAATATTATTTATTCTTTTTCTATACTATATCACTTCTTGATATATTCCATTTGTTTTAGATTTTTCACCATCATCTGGAGATGCATAAACTGTTATATATTAGTGTTTGGAATCTTTTATATTTATCATATTTTATTCTTTCTTTGCTATGAATTTAATTTAATAATTATTATACTGTTGATCTTATCAATATTACATTTTTTATACTCTGATATGATGTTATAGTCTCCCTACTATCACCTCATAACACCGCAAATATTATTTGTAATCATATGAAATACATGGAGGAATGCGTGAGGCCATGTGATATACTAGTCCAACTATCATTTTCTTGGTGAGATAGGCTGGGATGTTATGAATTGGTATTAGTGGTGGTTCTTAATCTGTGTACGCCTTTAATTTTGGTAGACATGATTCTATGAATTTTCTTCTTCTAGGTAAGTAGTCTTGTTTGGGAGTGATCATCCCATGTACGACAAGAAGTCCAAATCGCTAGGTTTGGGACTACTGTTGGTCTTATATTATATTAAAATTGATTTTAATTTTATGTTGTTTGAGTGGATTACATATCACTAATTATTGATTTATGAATTAATGTTTATTTTACCCATATACTGGTTTAGAAAGGATGAATCATTATATACATCATTATAGGTACATAAAAGAAAATTATACCATGCATATTACATTCCACATATTTTCATTTATAGATTGTTATCTGTTTAGAATTTATTGTATTGAGTGATATAAAATTATTTTATTTTATTTAGTATTCCTACTTTTATATCAATAATAGGTGACATTTTGACATTCTTAAAGATTATTTATCATTTTTTCCTTTTTTTCTTCTTTTTTTCTTCCTAGCATGAATCCTTATGTTTACTTATGATAATGACCTGATTGTTTTGATATGAAACTTTTTCCATGGGATAAATATATGGATTGGGAGTAAACGAGAGTGAATGTTTAGTTGTAATCTGTATGGGTGCCTTATGACTAGGAAAATGTATCCCATGTACTCAAACCATCATTGAGAACAAAACTTCTCTGAAGAACATTTTAAAATTTAAAAGGATGCCTACGTTTTAGAATTAAGAGTAATTTCTTGGATTAATCAAAATCCAATAATCTATTGTATGGTATGTGGGAGCATTATAATTTCATAAAGGTACCCCATATACTTGAAAAATATTTTGGTCCTGGAATATATATATCTAGATTACATTGTTAATATGAAAAATAGCTTGATGTTCAAATAAAAATGTGAATTGGTTTTAATTAATGGGAACCAAATGCCAAACTATAAAGTTTATGGTTGATTTCTTGATTGGTATATTTACACCCATATAATTAAACTATTATATATTATAATTTTGTATTCTCAGTTGGGTTTAAACATGTAATTATTTTAATTTATTCTAAAATTAATTTACTACCTTATTAAGGCATGTACCTTTATTAGTCGAGTGGAATGACCCATATGGATAATTTTTTTAATTGAAGAAATGGATCCAAGTAGGATAGTTGGGGAATGTGTCTTATGATATAACCCTCTACTGACCTTTTGAAACATTTAAAATTAAGCCACTATTATTGGGATGCAATTTAATGAACACAAGTTGTCTAAGTGGGACTATAGTTGGTCACGTTATCTTTTACAACCTAAAAGTAATTTCTTTGACGAATTGACCAATTTATTAATGGATGTTAATAAATGGTTAAATATTAAAGAAGGAAGTTTATATAAATTTTTTTATTCCTTGATGTTCTATTTTAAATATTAAAATGTAGATAAATTGATTTGAATCAATGTTATGGCTTGAAAATTTGAACATTAAGTGGTATCATTGCTTTAAAAACTCATATAAATGTATTTTAAATAACTCATTGAGTTTCCTTGGAAAAAAAACATGAGAATTTCTCTTACACAATTTCCTCCTTTTAGAAATGTCATTAATGATATTAATTCGACCTAGTGAATTCTATTATGTGTTACCTACTTATAGGGACATCTCATATGATTTTTGAGGGGATATCTCGAGGTATGCAACACCCTTAGAGTTCAAATTCTTTGATAGAGTCACGGGATTCTTATTTTATTGTGACATTCAGTTGCCATTGTCCCAGGTAGGAATATTATCTTCCAAATGAAATTATAGTTCAGACAAGTGGTCATTATATCCTTGAACCTTGTTATGGGTGTGAATGTCAATTCATGTTTAGTTTTAGTATGTTGGAAATGTCTTTGGAATGTTTGACCACAATTAATGTTTCTTGCCCATTTTTACATTCCTTGGAAAACTTCAGAAGTTGTTAGATTGTTTTACAGTCTTTTGGGATGGTACTAATTGGGATTGTTTCTACGATGGTGATAAGATACTTGACATTGTAGGGTGGGAATCTATGGAGAGAATGAAGGGTGTGTCCATCTACTTTTGAAATCCAAGGGTATTGGGTATTGATACAGATAATACCATTTGATCTTTTTAGTGATGTAAAAAAGCGGTTGAGTTCAAGGAAAATGATTGAGATTTTTGCGATCATGTATGTTCTCAGGTCATGTTTTGATTACAGTTTCCTAGGCTCTAATGAAATAAATTCATCCAAATTATTGGGATGGAATTCCAAGAGGATCTATTGATTTGACATGTCAGTCAACCGGGATTTTGGTCTTAAGATATATTTTATGACATATATGGTTGTGAGCCAGAGGAGTGTCTCATATAAATTTAAGGTGAATTTGACCTAGTGAAGTAATTATTGGATAGTCATTCTCTTCATTCAATGATGGGGGAACATCTATAGTGGGGAGTGTTACCTAATTTCGGATGATTTCAAGTCAGTTGTTTCAATTCGACATGGTGTTGAAGTGGTTGGTGGTTTACGTAACCCTTGAGAACAATGTTGGTTTGGGATAAAAAATTAGGGTTTAAATATAAGTGATCATAGGACAGATCAGGTGGTGAAGGCTTTTGATTAGTTAATGATGATGTGTCAATATGAAATCTCTAACTTCATTCAAGATGTCAACCAATACTAGTTTGACTATTCATTTTTTGTTTTCATTGATGGTTGGAAAATTTTGAAATCATCTCAGTGTAATCTTATGTATCAGATGAGCATATATTCTATCCTAACATTGTCCTTGATCTACTAAGAGAGCATCATCCTACACCACCCTAATGTTTTAAAATATTGTTGTCTTTAAATGTGATCTTTATAGTAGTTTCACTATGGGTGAATGGTTGATATCATGGAATGGATAATCATGAGTGATCCTCTATTCCCATGTATAAACTCCTTCGATATAATTATAGACACCAATCATCATCGTTTGACTTTACTTCCTAGAGGATTTTTTTCTGGGCTCATTCAATGATCAGACATCAACTTCCTTTATTTGTACCAATGAAATTTTTATAATAATAGATTATGGACTACACGAGGTTAGTTCATTAGACCATATTTAAAAAAATATGACATTATCCTAGAATTATTTCCATGCTCCATGGTTAGGATTAAATTGGTAGGGATTACGGTCAGATAGATCTGTTTTAAACCCTTTATCATGATACTGTATGACATATTAATTGTTCTGGTTATGGTTTGACCAAAAAGCCTCATCCAATGTGAGGTCATGGTTTCAAAGATCCATATGGTTGTGAGAACAGGATTCCATGGAAGAATTCATTGCGGCTCCATTGTAATAAGCCAACCCTCTATGCCGAGTGTTTTTTTAATATTCATCTAGTATGGAACAACATTTTTCCTTTTATTCTAAAAATATGGTTAATCGAAAAAACTATAAGAACACTTGTAGGCAAATGTGGTTGTGGATTTATGGTTATGTTATTTCATTCATAGAAATCATGCCCAACAACTTTCTTTTTGTTCAATCAAGATTCAATCGTTTATTTCGGATGTGGTCTCAGATATGACCATAGAGGTAATAATGATTCCCTTAAAAGGAAACTCCAAAGGTATAAGTACCATGGATCTAAATTGGGCCATTTATATTATAATATTATAGTGGGGAGAACCTTTGTCCAGATGTTATTGAGATGATGACATTATCTTGTCTCTTACTAAACAGGTTTGGCTAAGCACTATTTTGGTGTTAAAAATTGATAATAAATGTTGGATTGATTTTAGATGGCTTAAATTACTTATTTTGAAGTAATTTTTTAGGTTTTTTAGGAATTTGGAATTAAAACCTGGCCATTTGAATAAGATTTCATGACCCTTATAGGATTGGTGATATATTCAGTATTCCAAAAGGATTCTTGTGGATGAGAAGCTCTAGGTTGGGGAGGTTTTAATAAACTGTGGTTTAGACCTAAAGAAAATCCATAATAATTTAAATTTTGTCATTTGTTTGATGGGATATTTTTTAAGGAAGTTTTATAATGTA
Source organism: Viscum album (assembly GCA_963277665.1). Taxonomy (NCBI): domain Eukaryota; kingdom Viridiplantae; phylum Streptophyta; class Magnoliopsida; order Santalales; family Viscaceae; genus Viscum; species Viscum album. Next base: position 1,838,417,712 of record OY728125.1, read on the forward strand.
ATTTTGGTATTTGGAACATGGTAATATGTTGTTTTTAGAATTCTGTAATAGTCTAAGAGGTTCCCTACGTGCCTCATTGATTTTTTGGGTCACCGGACCATGTAAATCATAATTTTGGGTGCACGGATAGGGAAACACTATTTTTATTGAAAATGTGTGGCCCATGAAAAAATACTATGGAGTATATATCATAGGAGAAGAAGTTACCCACATTGGATGTGCACGGTTTCCCCTAACAGCGCACATAGACCACACTGTTAGTGTTATATAAGTAGTACCAATGAACTTTTTATCCCATGGTTGGTAGCTGGTTTGGAGAACCATGTAAAACAATTGTGCGAGGTCCATTTCTTCGGCAGAGGGTGTGGCACATTTGGTGCGTTGTTTAGACAAACCACATAACCAAACTATGTGACCAAATATTTTGGTGTGGATTTTTCAAAATTCCAATAATGTGTTTTAAAAATAATTTATTATTTCAATCATCCCCCAATATCAATTTAGGTCACTCCCAAGTCCATGGGTTTCTCCACCAATTTTTAATATATGATTGTTGATAAACACAACTATCGATCAACTAGTTCAGGCATCATCAATCTCTATGGATCATCATCAGTAAGCTATGATTTCATTTTTTCTATTCATATTTTATTTTTCTATAATTTGGAGCGATCTATCATTTAATATTTTCATGGAACATGACTATTTCATTGATTTCATGAAAATAAGACTAAATTAGAACATGATATTTGATGAGTGGAATGACCTATGTATGAGGTTTACTCTCTTTGAATTTTTCCTCTAATTTTCCATTGTTTTATAATTGTGTGGTTGTGTCATGAACTAACCTTTTCTGAAGATGGAATTATAATGGGTTCCTTGATAATAAATTGATATATACCTGATTTATTGCACTTTTTGGGAATCATTAGGTAAAATTTTTATGGTTACATTGATCTAAGACACCCCATAGTTGTTATGGATTAAATTAACCAATTAAATTAAATTGATTAAATGAACAAAATTCCATTCAAGAATTCATCTTGTAATATAATTTTTTCCCTTGTATATTGCCCCAAATTGATAATAGTTCCCTTCGGGTGCCATATTGATCTTTTTAAATTAATTCTCATATATGATGTCTTCCAAAAATGCTTCTTTTTGAAATATTGAGTGGTGATTCTTGAATTTAACTTTAAATGGTTCTAAATTAATTTATGATGCTTATACTGGAATATATTAATTATTTGATAAACAATATCATGATTTTTTAATAAAACCACTTAGATAAGGTGTGTTGTCTTTAAAATTTCAAAGTGATGTATAGTGGTTTATGATGTTTTTGGATTAATGCATAGGTACTTCATCTATTCATAGATGTTATTGATGATATGTGGAATTTTTAATTTATGCCCTTTATCGGAATCATAAAATGGAATTTTCCCACTATAAATATTTATAGAACCATTGAATATTTTATGTGAATGGCTTCGAACATTTTCCTACATAAATTAATTTTTATCTTTGATCTCCTAAGGGATTGAACTGAATTATAAATGGGATTTCCCCAGTAGGAAAATTCCCTTTTTGTTCATGGTTTCTTTTAAGTTATCATTGAACCATGAAAATGGAATTTTCATGTTTTGTTTAATTGAATGGAATGAATAAAATGGAATTCCATTTTTTTTATATCTTTCCTTCCAGGATTGATATTTTTTTAATTAAAATGGAATTGAATAGTGTAGTACTAAGAAGCCTCTTGCAATAATTAAATAATCATATCTTATAAGAATTGATATAATTGTTGTTCCTATATATAATGTCTTAATTAATATAGAGAATTATAGGTAGTTCCTCATGGATATAGTTATTGTTATTTTTATATGATTATTCAATAAATTGAAAGTGGGATGATAGTAAAGGATCCATTGATCTTGGAATAAAAACATGCTCACTTATATTAGTTGTTCATACATGGAATATCACACCATTAATACCATATAGGAAGTGGGGTTGAGGCACCATGCTTCTTGTAATGTCCCAAATTTTCTGGGTAATTGTTTTAAATTAAATGGAGTTATTCAGAAACAATCCTCTTTGACGACTCATGATTATGTGGCCCGGTTATCCTAGAATATAATTTTGAACATTTTTAAGTTCATTTATGTAAACGTATGAGTGGGTTTTTATAAATTTTTATCGATGTGCAGATCAATAATTTTTGGCACTATAGAACTCATATTAGTGGGATTCAACTTGAATGTACATCACATCGACTAGAGAGGAACTACCTAAAAATATAGTATTTAGACTTCTCCGAAAATAATAAAATAACATAAAAAGATATTTTTTTCCACCATTGAGCAGTGGCACGCCAACACTGTGGTTTGGAAAAGAGGCAGTAACAAACCCCTTTAATGAGAATTTGTAACCAAAGAGAATCCAATATAATGTTTCATTAATGAAATAGTGTAAAAGAAACATTGTGACGCATTTCAATATTAATGAGATAACACGTTATGGAAATTAAATGTGGAATTCCACTGACAAACCTACGGTGATAGTCATCTCCTACAACAAATGATGAATGCCGGTGAATCACTAGTGACATTAATACACCTCAATTAACTGGACAAAGAGAGATGAATGTCGATGGCTTCGAATAGAACATGAATGCTTGCAGGCGGAACACTTCAGCGACAACAACCTTTGAGGTAGGGGTTTGTTTTTGTTTTATGTTTCCTTGTTCTTTATTTTAAACGATGAACATGGATCAACCCATGAATAGGTTGATCTGAGGATCAATTGTTATTGCGATAGTGTACTTATCATGGGGTTTTAATCAATATTACTTGATTAAATTGTGATTGAACATCAAATCATTATCCCGTGTCATCTAATCTTCCAATGTGGAGGGAGTGAGCTGACATGAACAAGGCCCAGTCCCCTCCACCAAGTGTGTTGTTTTGTGCGTTCTTCTGAACTTGTCATAAAATTTGTGGAAAGGGGTATTTGAGGCCATCTTATGGATGTTGGTATCTTAATAAGGTCGTAGGCGCATGCAGTTCAAAGAACAGATCGCCAGAGTGGACTCGAAGGTCCGCAGAAGAACCAGGTGGCGCGCCAGAATGAGCGATGCGGTCGGCTCTGGCTGTGATGGTTCTGCAGTAGCCACCGGTGGGTGGAAACAACCACTTAGACATGTTGATGCACCATGGATGTGGCACAATACCTCATTGTACATGGAAGGCAGCGATCAACTGACTAATGTAATGGAGTCGGACCCGCGGACAACCTGCGATGCGGGGGGAGCCGGATGTGGCATCTAGCCGTATCTTGGACAGGTGGAACTGGTATTCCCATGGCATACCGGGTTCGCCACCGGCCACCCCAATGGGCTGGAATCTGTTAGACCGAGCCAAGGCCAGGTCTAGGTCGGGTCGGCAGACCCTGGTCAGGTCAGGTCGGTCCAGTCGGGTCAGCTATGACCCAATCCAACCGACCCCTTTTTGAGAAACCACCAATATCATTAAAAATGTGTGTATGATTGATGTGCTTTTTACTGTGTAGGAACCCTGGCGAGGAGATTTATCTTTTTAAATTATCTATGGATGTTTTGTGGAAGTTGAAATTCAAGGAATATCTAGTGGAGTGGTTTTATCAGAATAAATTGCCCAACATGCTGAAACCCTACGATTGGATGAGATATATAGACTGTTGAAAATTTACCATGTCTGTAACAGGTATGATAGATTAGTGAAAAATGGATGTGTGTGACCCAATTGGCCCACTATGGGGAGTGGCTATGTGTTACCCGACAGACACATGGTACTCGAGAGGAGAAGTATCTCTATATGGCCAAGGAGGGAAGTGAATTTGGTGTGGCCGATAATTACAATGGTGGGGAGGGTATTCGGTGTTATCCATGCCTACTCATGGTACTCATCAGGGATGAGTACCACAACAGTCCAACAGGTGCAGGAAGTAACATTGTGTGACCCAAAAGGACCACTATACTCATTTAAAAGGATTTCTCCAACAGCCTGAGGTGTTCTGTGATATGACTGATAATCTTAATTTCCTACTCTATATAATACTTGGTGTCAGATGTATTACATCATGGTTTTCTTTATAGATTGCTATTTTATTTTTTTGTTGGTTTGGGGTCCCTAATGAGTATATTTTTACTCACCCCTGCAAAGTATTCGGCCAAACATGTTGTGTCTGGTGTAGATGAACACTGCCATGATGGAGGATGTGGTGTCCAATGACCTGATGGTCCCTATGGAAACCAAATAGTTCAGGCATACTTCTATGGCTTCCAGTACCTGCTCTACAATTACCCATATGGTTGGATTTTTAGTGGGTGCCTTTCAGATTTTCCTTATACAATTCTTGTTTTTAGTTTATCTTTTAATGGGTTTGTATTCGGGACCATTTTTCCTAAATTTCATACAATTAATCAATGGTTGATTAGTGTCAGGTGTGTTTAATTTTCCATCTTTGGTATGTGTTTGTGTGTTCATGCGTATAGGTTCTCCAGCCAATCCCTCCAGGTTTTAGGTTGACGCCTTCGATAGTTGTCACCAACCCCTGGCCTTTGGGAGGTATGCTTACGGCATGTCACCGCATGGGCCCTGGGGGTATGGGTCATGACATACTGGTATTAGAAGAGATGGTTCAGCCTTAAAGGCTAAGAGTCTATTGTTTGGATTTTGGTAAATGTGTTAAATGTTTTGAGTTTTAATTTTAGATTCGTTGAGTCCAGTGTTGGTACAGCAGCTAACGTATTGATACACCAAGACCTAGAATTCTGCTTCTCTACTATATAAATAAAATCAATGGTTGCATGCATCATATAAGATGTTTTTGTTTCATCATGTTCTCCTTGAATTAGATTCATCTCAAAATATACAATATATTTACTGTGGTACATCCTGATCTGTATCAAGATGCCTCAGCATAGACAACCAGCCAGTATTCTAATGCCTAATTGGGAGGATATCCCACATTGTTATGATGTGTTTGTTCAAGGACTAGCTAGAGGAAGGGATGTGAGTCTTCCACTATGTGAGGATGCTACATGACTAGATGGAGGTCTTAGTTGCGGGATTTCTTCAGGGCTTAGTAGATAGATAGTGGTTTTTGATGATTCTGACTCACAATGATTCGACCCTCTCTAATGTTGACTTCGAGTGGATTTTCTTGTTGGGGTTCTTCCCCATGAACTTGTGCTCCGTGCACATACAAGATCTGGTTCACTTATATCCAGCCAGCATGTCACTGTCTGAGTACTCTGCGATTTATACATTCCTATCTTGCTACTCTATAGATATGGTGTTCAACCCTTCCTTCATGGATCGATCCTTTGAGCATGGACTCAAACAGAAGATCTGATAATCCATGGTATCTGTTAAAATTCCCACTCAGGATGGTGTGCTAGAGTGAGCCATTTTTGTGGGGAGTATCCTAGATCAGCATGCACAGATAGACGGATCCACCATCAGACATCAATAGATAGAGTCATTAGTGGTGAGCCGCAGGTAGCAGACAAGGGGACCCAAAAGGTTCAAATAATTCATGGGATGACCCCAGGACTCAAGGTAAGTGGTGTAGGTATACCAAAGTAGAGGGAGTCAATGGGGAATCAGTTTGTATTTCACATGTGGTAGGCATGGACACATGGCTCGTGACTACCCGACCCGCTACAAAGATGATCCGAATATGGTCAAGGGATAGCCACGGAAAAGGAAGAGTTTCATGTGAGGATGTGTGCAAGGAGGAATATTTGGTAGGGGAGAAGGCCAATGGCTAATGGTGGATGATGGTTCGAGGTTCTACCACCAAAACCCCTAGGTGGTCCACCGTGGTGTTATAGAGCTGGTGGATTGGGGAAAGGCCAAATTTATGGGATAGAAGCTTATAACCACGACACTAAAGAGATGATTAAATGTATGATATGTGTCTTCTCTTATATAGCTTTAGTTTTTGTAGACATAAGTTCCTGTCACTCTTCCTTTTCCATGGACCACATTCAAGGTTCTAATATTCTGGTGGAGTCATTTCCTTGATCCTTACGATTAAAGAATTCTACCTGAAAGGATTCAATTATTACACACTGGTTCTGGTAGTGTGAGCTTTCTCTATGGGGTGATATCATCGGCTGGGATAACCTTGTAGTGGAATCAAGGCCTTACGACATCATATTGGGTATTGACTATTTATCTGCAGTTCATGATAATATTGATTGTATTTGGTGGAATGTGTGGTGTGTCTGTAATGATGGGACCATAATTTCCTTCACCGGTTCGAAGTGAACATTTTCTTCCCAGGGCAGGCATTCCTGGAGGATGGTGTAGCTGATCTATCACCAATTAGTTTTACTCACCCTCAGTTCAGTGGATTAGATAAGTCTAATATTTTGTAAGTAGTAGATGAGTAAGGGGATGTATATCATGATGAAGTTCTACTACTACCTCCTCGTAGGGAGGTAGACCTCGACATCAAACTGTACCCCTGGACGGCATTGATATCCACAATAACATATCATATGGCTCCTACGAGGCTATATGAAATGAGGGTATAGTTGGAGAATATGCAAGAGAAGGACTTTATGAGGCCAAATATTTCACCATGGGAAAGCACAATATTTTTTTCCAATAAGGAAGATGAGATTTTGAGTGTATGTGTGGAATTCTAGCACCTGAACTAGATGACTGTTAAGAACATGTAACCTTTGTCAACAATTTAGACATATTAGAGTAGCTGATGGGAGTGAGGTGGTTCTAGAATATTGATTTTAGATCATGCTATCACCATCTTCATGTATGGTATGAGTACATATGGAAGACACACTTTAGATACCAGTATGGCCACTACATGTTTTTGGTGATTCTATTCAACATAACCAATGAACCAACATTTTTAATTGTACTTTTGAATAGCATATTATAGCCTTACCATGATATTTTTTTGGTGGTATTCATTGATTAAATTTTGGTGTACTCGGAGTCGGGGGAGGAGCATGCTACACACATGCAGATAGTCCTATATAAAATCATAGAGGACCTATTTTATGGTAAGCTATCAAGGTGCTAATTCTAGATTCGGGATGTCAAATTTTTGGGACATTTCATCTCAGAGGCTATAATTGTAGTGGATCTGGTGATGATAGAGGCATTTCATTCTTAGGATAAACCCGTGAGCGTTACTAAGGTGAGGAGTTTTCTTTGGGTTGGCTAGATACTACATGAGGTTTCTCCTTGGATTTTCTAGACTATTAGCACCTTTATAATTCTTGAAATGGAAGGGACAACCCTTTGTGTGGATGGAGATGTGCTAGCTGAATTTCAAGGATCTGAGGCAGAGATTGATGAGTACCCCCATCATGACACTGCTAGAAGAGGGTGTTAGATATGTAATATTCTACAATGAATCAGGGACCTGACTGGGTTGTGTCCAGATGTAGGAGTGAGTAGTGATCGCCTACGACTTAGGAAAGTTGAGGTAGTATGAAAAAAACTATGATACCCCTGACTAGATGTTAGTAGTTGTGGTAGTTTCCTTGAAGATGTAGAAGCACTACATGATGGGTAAACAGTTTACCATCTACTACAACCACAAGAGTCTCTGGGATATATTCTCACATAAGGATCCAAATATGATACAAAATTGATGGCTACAGATCCTCTGGGACTATTACAATGAGATTTTCTATACTTTTAAGAAGGGGAATGTGGGGGAAGACACACTCAGTTGGAGGTTTGGTCTACATCTATTGAGTGAAGAGATAGATATGTCAGTCACGATGTCGATATCATTTGTGGATGATGACATGACAGCTTAACTACTGTCAATTATTGTCACTCCCCCACTCATATCGTGAGTTAGGGAGAAACTACTTGTGTATGTTGGACGTGAGGCCTTGGGTGCTCATTTATCCTTAGGACCGGCACCCGATATATTTTTTATAGGTTGAGAGCACGCCATATTTTTCATAACACACAACATAGTACAATTGAAGTTGCCAAAGGAGGTGTTGAGGGAGTTCCATACTTCTTATATTTTGGTACATGTTGGGGTGGCGTAGATGTACCAGGACCTCTGATGTCATTATTGATGGTCAGGGATGAAGAATGTGGTGGTAGAGTTTATTTCAAAATACCTCCTTTATTAGAAAATGAAGTCTGGGAATTAGGTTCCAGTAGTATTGGAATAACCACATAAGGAAACAATGTTTATATTGTAAGGTATCTTGATGTACTACATAATGGGGTTACCATGCACATACATGGTCCATGATTCTGTATAGGTGATCATTGACCAACTCACCAAGTTGTCACGCTTCTTACTCATCCTGGAGCAGGGATTGGTAGAGGGATTGGGAGCCACTACATCCGGGAGATTGTGCGGATACACAGGGTAACTTTGATGATCATCTTAGAACATGCCACTCACTTTACGTTCCAGTTGTGTACGGGATTATATGGGGATATTGAGACATAGATGATATTTAGCACAACTTATCACAATCATACAGATGGTCAGACAGAGAGGACCATACAGACCATTGAGAACATGTTTCTTGCTTTTGTGCTTGATTTTAGTTTCAATTGGGAGGACCACCAACCGCATGTGGAGTTTTCATAAAATGATAGCTATTACTCCAAAATAGGCATGGAACTATTTTAGATCTTGTACGAGCATCCATTAAGATCACCTCTATACTGGACATACTGAGGGGATTCAGCACTAATGGGACCAGAGTTGGTACGGTCTACCACTGAGAAGTTACAGATCATCCTAGAGTGGATTAGGACTATACAGAGCATATAAATTTCATATAGTGATAGCAGACAAAAACCCTTGGATCTTAAGGAGGGAGGCCATGTGTTCTTTCAGCTCTCCCCCAGAAGGGGTTTACAAAGATTTGGTAGGGGTATAGTATTATCATCAAGGTTCATCCGAACAATTAATATTCATAGCAGAGTCAGTGAGGGGGTTTACCACCTAGATCATCCCCCCAAAGATGCACCATGTGCATGATGTTTTTTTGGTGTCACATTTGATAAGGTATGTACACTATCCATCACACTTCATTGACTGGGGCGAGATGTACATTGATGATGGGGTGATGTTTGCAAAGTTTCCAGTGGTTATATTGGATCAGTAGGAGTGGGTTCTTCATGGACCATTGATTCCTATAGTGAACATTTGGTGAATTTAATAGATTCTCTCAATGTTAAAATGGGAGCGGGAGGATCAGATTCATGCTCAGTACCCCCCACTTGTTTTGTAGCCTTGTTTTGGCTTACAAGAATGTGAAGCCCAAAAATTGGGGACTAATGTAATGTACAAAAATTTCTGTTTAATTTTTTTGAAATTATATTGAATTATTTTGAGACTAGACAGTTTTACGACACATGATTCCAAAGCCCAGTGAGCCTAAAATATAATTTTCCACATTTTTAATGCTTATTTATTTAAATGTGCGAGTAGATTTTCTAAAATTTAATATGTTTATCAGATCAAAAATTTTAGGGCACCGTTGAACTTAGAACGACATGATTTTCCTAGAATGGACTTAACATAGATCGACGAGGGATGATCGAAAAAGATAGATTTCATAATTTTCAGAATATAATAAAATAACATGGAATGCTAATTTATTTTATTTTCCCACCATAGATCATTGGCACACTGGAACTGTGGTGTGGTGATGAGATGGTGAAGAACCCATTCAATGAGACACCTTAACAGAATCAAAGCAGATATGATATTTAATTAATTAAACAACATAACAGAAACAATGTGACGTGTTACTCTATTAATGGGATAACACATTGGGAAAATCAAATGTGGAATTATTATAACAAACCTATGGAAAAAAATTCCCCAATGAAATATGACCAATCCTAGAGAATTTCTAGAGACATCAACACACCTCAAGGAATGCCACCAGAGGGAGATGAATGATGATGGCTTCATACGGAACAGTAATCCTTACAGAAAAACATATTTATCGAAGAACACATTTGAGTTAGGGGATAATATTTGTTTCGTATTTCCACATTCTATATTTTAAATGATGAATTTAGATCAACCTAGGAATATGTTGATCCCTGGATTGTTCATTATTGCAGGAGGGTACTTCTCTTGGTGTTTTGTGATGGGATTACATGATTTAATTGTGATAGAACATCAAATAATTATCACATGTTTTCTAAACCTCTAACACATAGGGTGCATGCTAACACAAATAGGGCTTGAGCCCTACCTCCTTGTGTTTTTTTGTGCATTCATCAGGTTCATGTCTTCAAAGTAGTGGCTAGGTGGATTTGAGGCTGTCATAGAGAGAATGGTATCCCTAGGAGGCCATGGGAGAAATTGGTGTGAAGAACAGACCACCAGATCTGACCTGGTGGTACACGAATGAACCTATCAGCGTGTCGGTGGTGGCTGTAGGTGGGTACCGGTGCACCACAACGATTCACCAGAAAGAGCATTGGGACTGACTCGAGCCACTAGGGTGAGACAGTAGCTACTGACCATTATGTCGGAAGCAGGTTGATGTCTCCACCCAACCGCATCGATGCACCACAGATGAGGTACACAGCTACATCACACATAGAAGGCCATGACCAAAAGACTGAGGTAGAGTAGCTTTCCCTATGGACGACCTCGAGGGCAGGGGGAGTGAGATGCGGCTTCCAACAATGTCTTGAATAGGAAAATTGGGTAGGGCAGGATCCAGCCTATGGGCCATAACGGTAAGGGTGCGGGCCGCCCATTAGGATGGATAGGTATGGGTAGGGTCCGACTCAGCCCACTGGACCTGGTCGGGTCGGGTTGGTCCAAACCCAAACCCAATCGTCCCCTTTTTGTAAAAATGGAAATATCATTCAAACCATGAATCCTATTGACGTGCCATTTGCGGTGTTAGAATCTTATCAAAGAGGGGGGGTTATTAGAATATATAGAGCTGTCCGTGAAGTTAAAATTCAAATAATTGATTGAGGATCAGTTCTCATGGAATCAAGTGCAATACATACAAGAAACCCTGTGGTTGGTAGAGACCTAAAGACTGGTGATAAGAAACCATGTGTAGATCTTCTACAATAACCTAGGGGAATGTTGTTCTGTGTGACCTAGAGGAATCATATTGGGGATCACCTCTATGTGACTCGGTATACCAATGGTATTCGATGGGAGGAGTGACTCATTATTACCAAGGTGGGAAGCCGCTTCTGTGTGACCTGACATGCCCATAGTGGGGAGTGGCTTCTGTGTGACCCAACATAACCATGGTACTAATCAAGGATGAGTACTAAAACAGTCCAAGCTTAGATGGAAGAAGCTTTTGTGTGACCTGGTAGGCCCACATTACTCATTGATGAGGAGTTCTACAGTAACCTGAGATGTTCCATGAAATGACTAACAATCTTCCTTTCATACTCTAGATTATACCTAGTGTGAGATATCTTGTTTCATGGGATTCTTTATGTAATTATTTTTTGTCATTCAATGTGGGTTCGGGGTCCCTACAGAGTATAGTTTTACTCACCCATGATCATGCATCGCCTGTAGGCATTGAGTATGGTGAAGATGACTACCGCTTTGATGGAGGACATGGTGGCCTAGGACCTAGTGGTACCCTGTGAGACCAGGCAGTTTGGGTGTACTTCTACGGCCTCTTGTGTATACTGTACACTAACCCATCAGGTGCAGTTTTATATCGGCAACTATCATAGTTTCCTTGTACTTTCCATTTTTCATTTTATGTTTGTAGGGTTAGTATTCTGGCCTATTTTACCTATATTTTATACTTTTAATTAGTGTTTCATTAGTGGTGTGTATGTTTACCTTTACTGCTTTTGGACATGGTTGTGTGTGTGTTTGTATAGGTACTCAGGAAAATTATTCCCATTTGTAATTTGACACCTTCAGTGCTAGTTGTGAACTGTTTCCTTTTAGGAGGCGGGATTGGCACATGTCATGATGCAATCCCTTTGGGATGGGTCATGAGAAAACATATTTAGAGTGTTGACATTATTTCTAACTCACAATCTTGATGATAAACAATTAAATCTCACAATATATTGGGATGTAGAGAATATACCATATTTCTTTAGTATATAGGCTTGTTTAGATTCATTTTGGATGCCTAAGTTACCGCCCAGTACAGCCAGCACCTAGTATTCTAGGTATATGGCCACTTACTTCCACAAATAATGTGTTCATATTGGTTGATTCAATGTATAACTAAACTGTGTGTGTATATATATATTACCAGATATACTTAATGTTATTTGTCATTGAACCATTTCTGAGAGTGATCTGATGTAGGAAGGGCTGCCAGGTATCCTTTACGAACATGATTATGATGTATTTAAAATTTTAGTGGTGTGTATTATTCATATTACATGAACACTAATTTACAATGTATTCATGGACTAGATTCAGTTATAGACACTGTGGGTGGTAACCTTCATGGATTTATATCTCACACCCTTTTTGAGCCACCATTTCAATAGTATAACTAAGTACACCCTATGTTCATCGGATCATGGATTCATTCTAGTGTTATTTTTATTATACCTAAGAGTTAAGATCATAGTAATAATAAAGAGATCATGATTTTTTTGGATATTTATACTAATGATTTTTATTTCTTCTCATTATTATCTTATTTTACTATATCATTTTTTGAGTACATATTCTATTTTTTATAATGAATCATCCTATAGACATTCATCTATTTTTGTATATTATTGTTTTCAAACATTTATATTTAGTATATATTATTTTTGTGCTTCTTTATCTTTTATTTACAACTACTTCTACTTTTTATTCTTATTTATCATACCCCTTTGTTAATAGGATATGAGGGTATAGTCTTCTTACTATCACCTCTTTAGACCCTTACTATTATTAGGCATCCCTCGATGTATGAGGATTCACACTTAAGGCCAAGTGACCCACTAGTCTAGATACCATTTTAGTGGTGAGCTAGACTAGGACGTTACATGAGATATTGTTAGTTGAAGTGTTGTTAGATAGGTCATTGCTCCAACATGGTCATGAATATAAAAGATATCAATATTCCATGGATTTATCTTTCGTTTCTTGTCAAATATTTGGAATCTATTCGATTGAGATTTTTGGAGGAATAAAATTTATCAAAAATCAATCTATTGTCCCATTTAATACCATTTTCATAGATCTTATGTCGCCTTTCGGATTCCTTGATGTGTTACTGATTCATTTTTACCTTTTCTACCATTTCTTCAACCATTTCATTTCCCATCAACAAACATTCAAAAAAACATCTTATCAAGCCAGTTTTATATATCTTTCCTATAAAGTAAATAATTTGGGGATATTTGGATTATTAATTCAAAACTATTTTTTTCGATAGAACTCAACCAGTGGAAGATGATGAAACATCATCCTTTGAACTACATTGAGAATTATCTCAACATATATTCTAGTGAATGAATTTTATTCTCATATTGGACATTAGTTTCATGGTAAAAATACATATTGATGATCAACTCTGTATTTAAGGAATTATTTATACTTTTTAGAACTTGGAGGTTTATCTCAGATCATGATTGGATATAATCAGTAATCGTGCCCCATGAATCCTCACCAAATCCCTGATTTATATTCATGAATTTCAGTCTACTGATTAATAATCTCTAATTGAAATACAATGATATGTCCTTGTATGATGATCACTAATGACCCATATGTAACTATATTCCTTATAAGTCTTCATATGTCTAGTGAAAAAGTCCACTGTGATGATTTTCAATTTCCATGTTGGTATAAGAAATGGTTTATGAATCCACATAGATCTTTTTATCTAATCATTAACTTCTTGACATACAAGGAACATTGAATTATATTAATCATTATCCTTCTTTATATTTTCTATGTAATAGTGTTTTAAGAGATATAAAAACATATATGGGATCCCTAGGTGGATAGAGATAGAAAATATATGTGATTTATTAAAAATATCATTATTTATAGCAGTATTCAATTGTACACATTGTTGTGACCCAACTATTATAACCCTGTCCACATCAATTTTGAGATTTGAGGATTTCACAATTCTTTTAGCTTCCACCTTTTTAATCAAAATCTATTTGATCATCATTAACTTCTATAAAAGGAATGATTGACCAATAATTTAAGAAAGTTTTGATGAAGAAACTTCCATATTTTTCTCTATGGTTATCATTTCCATGTCCAAAAAAGATTTTATCCTTCTCAATTTTAATCATTGATATAGTTACAGGATCCACTCTACAAAAATAATATTCCACATTAGTTTATTTACTATGTTGGTAGTATATTGAGAAGTCATAATATTTTATGAGCTATAACAATATTTACTGATTCATTTTTTCCTCCTTATATGTGAATATGTATTTTATAATTTTATGATTGTTATATATGTCACGAATATCCCCATGGAGGCAATGAATTCTGATTTACAACATTACGATTATAACCACCAACTACAGATCATGCATGGGATAGTTTTGGTCATGAAAATTAATCATCCTTGAGTTTAAAGTAATCACATTATCATTTAGTATAACTAAACAACATAATCCAATATGTGATGAATTTTTATGTACCACAATGTGTTCCCCACTTCTTAGAAGTTAAGTAATGGTGTACTGATAAGCCTATTTTTTGAACTCTGCCAAGAAATCGTTACATTCATTGATTAAGAAAAACATTACTCTCATCATATTTATCATTGTTATTGGGTTTGAAAATTGTGATAATTTCATCAAAAAATATTTTGTAATAAACACCTATAACAATGAAACTACATATCTATGTTACAGATTTTGGTCTCAGCTACTCCCCCATTACCTTTTTTAGAAGGGTCCACAGATATAACTTTTTTTATAAAATTCTCCAATAATGATATTTAATCCCACAAAATCTCAAATGTATTTTTATTTTCATATATATTATCCATATTTAAACTCTTTAGTATAATGACCGATTTAACTTATTGTCCCAAATTACTCTTAGAGTATATTGTAATATCATCGATAGAGACTACCAAATATTTATTGAGGTACTATATAAAGTCTCTATTAATTAATTCCACAAATTTTATAGAGTGTTAGTTTGTATGAAGGGAATCACAGTAAGTCATATTGGACATAACTCATTTTAAATGTAGTTTTTTGAATATCGTCCTTCCATAACATTAATCATGGATATCTTGAACAATGGTCCACCTTAGTAAAATACTTAGAAAAAAATATATTATTAAATAATTAATCTATCCATGGTAGAGTATAATTGATCTTTAATGTGATATTGTTGATCTCTTCAAAATGAGTTCAGTGTTTCATTGATTCATCTTTTTTCCTGAAGAATATTACTGTCTCACCCCATCGTGAAACAATCAGTGTATAAAACCCTTTTCTATGTTCTCTTCTAACTGCTTCCTCAGTTACCGAAAAAAAATTATATACATCATAAAAGTAGTATTTTATATTGTTATAGAGTTAGGAATAATACCAATTGATAACTCAACCTATCCTTCAAAATAATGACATTGAAATTCATTAGGGAACCCATCAGGGTAGTCTCTAAAAATGGGTACGACTTTGAGCATTATCTTGCCTAGTTTTTGAATCATTCTATCAAGATATTATTTCTCATAGGAAACTAATATCTGAAATTGATACTATGATTCTGAAAGAGATTCATGATCCTCCTAACACATAAATTTTTTTGAAGATACCGCAGGTTGTAAGGAGTGATCTCCATTCCTCAATAGTATTGGTTGGCTATATAAAGATATCTCACCCATGCCAAATATTGCCTAAAAATCCCCTAATGGAAGTATTAAAAAATTTAATGGGTGGTTTAGTTAATAAAAAATAATCCTTTTTGATTAATATACTTAGTATGTAGTAATTTTAACATTTTCTATTCTTATGGAGTCCTCAACCTCCATATTTGGAGGTGGTGTTTGAATAGTTCTAAAAAAAATTTAAGATATAGAAGAATGTGTAAAACTAAAATAAAATATTATATTCTTTGTTCCTTAGTGAATCATGATTGTACCTATCAAAAATTCATTTTCATAATCCATCTTAGAAGTAGTGATATTATATTAACTTCCTTGTTTGCTACAAGTTTGTTATTGTTTATTTCTTCCACTATCCCTTAGCATAGGGAATTGGATCTCATAATTCACTATGTAAGTGTAGATGAAAAAAATACATTTCTAGTGTTGATTTGAAGAATCATTTCTTGTTTCACATTTATGTGAATATTCATATCTCTTTGGAAATAATAAGGTTAATGGCCCTCTTTTCCACATTTGATGCATCTCCTATTTCTCATGAGATAGTTTCTAGGATGCTTCTTCTCAAACAATTTACATTTGATTTATTGGTTTTTCTTCCTACAATAGGATTTATTTGTTGATCCACTAATATTTAACTATATTTTCTTCTTTTTATTTCTAATCACTTCATATAACTGAGTGTCTCTGATCTCTATTCCATACATAATGGTATAAAAGAAAATCTCCTCACCACATACAATGCCTTGAATAAATAATAATATTCTTAGACTAAACATTAATCCTCTAATGAATAAATCTACTGCTCATTATATTTTGATGAAAATATTATAATAATATAATGAAATCCTGGTGATTTTTTTAAGACCTAGAAGAATTATGTTTATTTTTCATTAGTATGAGGAAATCATATTCCATCTTATGATATAGAGTTCTAGAAAAATATTTGTCAATAAATATTTATCTTGAATACATCCCTAGGCATAAAATCAATGTCTTAATTATAAATTGTTTTTATAATTATTTTCCACCACTAATCAAATTTTCCATCAATGCATTATACTGTCATCAAGACATCATATTCTTTTAAGAATTGAAGGACATAAAATATCTTCTCGATGGTGTAAACCCATTATTCCATGATTATAGTATCAGAATATCCACTAAGTATTGGTGGCCTTTTCTTCATAAAAAATTCAAATAAAATATTCTCTATATTAGGATATGGAGAGAATCCCACATTTTTTATGTTATGATAACATCTTGATCCAGTTGATCTAGTACTGTCATAATGTTCTGGGATCCCATTCCTATTAGATTTGGAACATTATAAGGTAAATAATCACATTGAAAATAACATTAATTGTTGGAATGGGTTTTCCTACATCCAACCATTAACTATGAAAAATAAATAAAATATATTTAGGGGATTTAATACTTATATAATATGCATATAAAAAGAAAAAATTTAACATTTAAGGATAAAATAGTAAATAAAAATTATATTCTATCTTGTGATTCCCCAATTTTAATCTAGTCTATAAATGGTGATAGAATTATCCATAGGGTTTTTTGATGTTTCTTCTAGATCTAATATCCAAAAATAACTAGGCCCCCTTTGATACTAACTGTTCTGACAATGACATTTTTCATATATTATTATATGCTTTTATGCTTTTTAATTCTTAAATAAAGTCAACGAATCATATTGAATAGTATATTTTGAAGATTATTTACATTAAAAAAATCTTGGAACATGGAAAAAGTATAACCTTATTAATTTTCCATAGTGATATTATAACTTATTATAATCTCATATATCTTCAAAGCATTACATGGGGAATACAAAGGTATCATTGATGAGATAAAAATCCCATCAATGGAATAAAAATATGAATAAATAATATCACATGAGTTAGAAGAAATAACGTGATGAAATAAAAAGTTCTGGAAATATAATAAAAATATAGAGGAATAACATTAAGATCATGGTATATTGTTTACATGGAAACATAAGAATATGGTATAAACATGTAACATGACATAAACTGGAATTGAGGGTAACTTCCAAGACTATATGACATGGCGAACAAAGTCCCATAATGGACTTGGTTTACTCTCTATTCCTATACATGAATCCTCATGAGACTAAACTTTAACCAAATTGTAATAGTTATATATCAGTGAATAATTCATAAAAAATCATCAATATATGTTCCACATAATGAAGAATACATATGGAATAAACAAAAGGGTTACCCATGGAAAAAAATTGGTATCGTAATAATGTCATAAAGCGTAACCAATGGTTGTATCATAATTGAGTATATGAATGAATTAATTTACATCATACATGGGAATTACTATGGAATAATAGGCATATATCATGATAAAATTTTTCCAAATAAAATGAAAACACGTATAAAGAGTGTTTATGTGACTTAAAAAATGAGTCTGTTTAGTATGATTGAATGAAGAACATTAAAGTTAAATTTATGAGGAAAATGGAATGAATTTTTATTTTGTAAAAATAGAAATTAACTAAGTTTTTATTTTTATCAAAAAATGTGTTATTATTATAAAAATAATTTTGGAATAAAATATATTGTGGGTGTACTATTAAATTTGTATGAATTTGGGAATTTCCCGTTAATCGAGATTTCTAATCTATAGAAATTGAAAACCTAACGTTATAAAATATGTATTTATCCCTAAAAAGGATATAATGACCTAGATACATAATTTTATAAAATACAAAAAGAATTTATAAGAATTATATTAGAATAATGATTAAATACATTGGTATACAGAGAGAGACAGTGTAACCAAAATGTAATTGGAAGGTTCAGAGAGATCCATTACCTTCTGTCTGATAGTGTTCTTATATATTAATTAATTTGTAGGATAATAAAATTATGTACATTAGTAATTCAATTTTGAACAACATAAACATATATTTGATTTTTAATCATTTTATTATTTGAATTTATATCCCTTTAGATGATTTATAGTGTTTAATTTCCTTATTCAATAATCATTCTTTTCATAATTTTATTATCAAATCCCTTGAGCAAAATTATTTGTGTTCTAGATAAATGGAATAAAAAATATACAAGTGTGATGTAATGGTAATAATATACATAAATAATTTTAAATGGTCCCTTATATCTTTTATTTCTGAAATGAGGATGGTTCATTTGATAAAATGTCAATGATATACTTTTATTCTATTTTTTGGGTTTTCCAAACATCACGAATTTGTTTTGTTTTATCAATTCATTATATGTATATATAGTACATCCAAAACAAGAATACACTTATAATATAATTTTTAAAATCGTTTTTAATATTTATAATGGTTTTATGACCATATATGAACACGGTAATGAAAATTAAAAAAAAATTCATCCTTGAAAGTGAAGAATCAACATATCACAAACGATGTTTCTGTTTTTTATGATAAAATGAAAATAGAATAAATTTAGATGGTGTATATTCCATTAACACAATAAAATTATATTATAAATGAGATAAAATATTTATCATTATTGATTGGATATGGGACTATATGATAAGGTATAAGAAAGAATGAATCTAGAAGTGAAAGAAGAAATATTTTACCTCTAGAATTTTGTGTACATGAGAACCTCCTTAAGGAACATGGGTTTTGTATTTTTTTTGTGTCAAGAAACACTTATTCATGGGAGAGATTCTTGGGAAATCACATGATAATATTTTATACTTCCTACAGGGATTGTGAGTTTTGAGAAGAAGTGGTGGTGAGGGGTGATACATCTAGGAGATGAGAGGGGGTTCATAATTATTTTATTCATTTGATTATTATTTTTTCACAATACTATATATAGTTTTTATTCCTATATAAAATGTGGAAAATATTTATGTAGATTTTGAACCAATAGGTTCTTACATCATAAATGAATGAAAAGTTAATATATTTGTTAAATACTATAAATTACAATATTTCACAATTCACCATAAATTAATTTATTATATAAAAATAAAAATAGTTTAACCTAACCAGTTTTCAGATGAATATTTCTAAAATGGAATAAATTTTAAGAAAATAATTTTATTAATAGTAGAACTTTATTTCTTATTTAAAATCATTATTTATTCAAAGCATACTAGTTTTCAAACTATAAAATATTTTATGAAACAATGAAATGTTATTTTTGGTCGCATAAATTTATCTTATAATAATAATAAAACATAATATTATGATTTGAATCTATTTTATGAAAATAATTTTTCATCTTAATCATTTTCCCAATTATAAAAGCGTAAATAATCATTTTTGTTCCTAAAAACACAACAATTAAATTTTGATTTTTAAAACATTTATTTACTTATTCACTGATATAAATATATTAAATATGATTTTATAAGATACCTAAATTTTACTTAAAATTTCATATGTGAAGGTTACTATTCTAATGAAAATGTTACTATTTCTATTGGTCATATTACTATTCCAACATTCATTTTTCTATTTGAATAGTCATATTATTCATTGTCATAATGGTTTACAAAATAGAATAAATACCACATATCCATTAATAAGTAAATTATACATTACCCTAAGGTAATATATAATTTCATCATTTAAATAAATGTTTTTTATTAACATTTTTTTAATTTCATTAAATTCATTAGTGAGTGCGGTCATTCAAGTGGATCAAGAAAATCCATTTTTTTCTATTTTTATTATCTTATTTCATATTTATTGTGGATTTTTAATATTTTTCATTCTTATCGATTATTTTAACTCATGTTTCACTATTCAATTATAAGAATAATGTTTTTATTGGGTTCCCTATGTGATCTATGTGCTTCCTACTGCATGACATTATTATAGTGAGGGAAATTACATTGATAAAATTATGGATCGTTAAATTGTTTCCATGGAAGGATGATATATGATTTTTTGAGAAAGGTAAACTGGCCTCCAGGTACAACAACCATTAAAAATTCAAGAATGAGTTTTTTTTATTAAAAGGAAATGTCATCAATTCTCTTCAAATTAAATGATGTATTCCATATATCATTACTACAAATGTAAATACAAAACCCAATAAATTTTCTCACCTATTATGAAATAGAGGTGGGATATAATATATTTTACTAAGAATAATTGATAAAGATTATTAATACTAGGGATCATGTATTTTGGAATCAAAATACCCAAAAAATAAAGATACATTGGTGAATCCACAAAATAGAAGGTCAAATGTAAGAACTAGATAATATTATGATAAATAACTTCCCTCATTTGTTTAGAAGATAATATTTAAGAAAATTTGAGGAAAGGGTTTTTTAGTACGGAAGAACATAACACCCCAATAAATTATACTATATTTCATTTAGAATAAATTTAATTTCATCAATAGATTTCATTCCACACTAAATTAATAAGAAATACTATTTCACCATGTTTTTCACAGACAATTTTAAATTACATATTAAAACTTTTAGAAATTTTATTTGACAAAATAAATTTTACAACAGAAATTTTAATATCAAAATTATCTTAGGGTGGATATTTTGTAATTTTATGAATGGATATATTTATTAATGAATAGTGAATAATAATCAATTTTAATCGAAAACTACATTTTCAAGTATATAATTTATAATGTCAAATGATATTTTTATTTAGATTTGGATTATTATTATTTCAAATTTAAAACTATTATTATAAATTTTTTCAATAGATTCTTTTTCATGTTGAACTCAGATATAAAATCTTGGTAAACCATTCAAAAAATTTACTTTTAAAACTCACTTTTAGGTCACATTTGCGAGATTAATTTTAAATAAAATTACGCAAAATCTATGTGTTGAATTTGGACAAATGGATTACATGTCTAGAATTAGAATAATTTATATTATCTAATATATCCAACTTAATTTTTTAATATAATTATTAGTGAAAATAGTTAAAATTATATAGCGTGATTAAGGAAATAATAAGTTTACTTTGCATTTAAAAATAGAATATATTGGGTAATAATAACCTAAACATGTACAAACCTGATTGGATGTACATAGTTTGACCTTATAAATTATATTCATTATAATGTATCATTTTAGGGCTTGTATACTTGAAAAAACATGTTCTTGGAATTCGCTCATTCAAAAAATTACTAGTGTGCCCCAAACCCCACATTTAAAAGGCCTCCCCCTCTCCTCCCACATCTCAATATAAAACCACATTCATTCATCCATTAAATTACCAAATAACAACCAAAAAACCCATATTAATATAAAATAATCCTTATATTTGGAGTAAATCTAACCTTGGATGGCTTTAGAGCAATCACGATGAAGACACTTTAAGAAGAGGTAATGTTCTCGAATGAGGGTCTTCGTTTTACAACATTCTCTCCTTCTTTTATTTTTGTGAAAACGTTTTTATATAATATCAAAATTATATTACATATATTATTATTTTTAAAAAATAAATGACTTATCTAAATCCATAAACACTTCCATCAAATGTGTTACACAATCATTGTTTGTGGGTACAGAGGACTACCACCTCTCGAACCAATGTCATTCATTTTTTTATTTCCACCTCTCAATAATAGGTATGATGATATATCAAATTTATATACATTATATTTATAAAATAATTATACACATACATTAAAAATATGTTATATATCATTTTACATTCTATTCCAAATAATAAATGATAATGTCACTCATTTGTATGGAAGAATACCATCTCATGAAGCGATGTGATTCATATTTCACTAACACTTCAAATAATTTGTGATAAAGAAAATGTTAATAATTATATATAAAATACAAGAAAAAATTATTTCATTCATGAAATATTTTATATTTTTAAAGATTATATATTTAATTATACATTTTTTCATTCGTGTAAATAAGATAACATCATTCAAGTATATGTGGTCTACTACATTAAGGTAGTGATTGGACACTATTTTCATCTACCAACCACATGGTTGAAATACACAAGAATATAATATGGTATTAGTGATATTATTACCATTCATTACTATAAAATAATTTCTTACCTAATCCCCAAAATGATATGTGAATAATGAAATTTCTATTCAAGTGTACGTACAATATACCATCATGATAATTGTAACGTACTTCATTTTTTCATTACCATTCATGACTAAAACCAAGTTAGGGATCAAGAAGTAGCAACCCCATTCCCAATTCTATAGTATTGGGGCTAGATAATAGCATAAATTTCTTAACTAACACGAGGATTCATTTTAATGACTACTTAGATACACGCACAAAGCCATATCGATGCATAAGTGAAAGGGAAAAAGTGTAAAAGATGAAAACCCATTGGGAAAAAACAATTCATGTAAATCAATTATACGGTACAATAGTATAACAGTTTAAAATAAAAATAAAACAGGTGAAACACATTCCAATATAAAAATATGTTCAAGCCTAAAAAATGGAATATAAAATGCTAAGAGAACCCAACAACTAATCTTTATATTGTTTAAACATTATCCAGTCTAAAGTACTAAGTATCCATAATATCATCTCAAGCCGTCATTGATCTGTCTGTCATATACATAAGAAAAAACATGTGTAGGGATATTCCATGTATGGCTGAGTAAATACATATTCATTTGGATTCTTTAAATTCTAATGGGGGAGAAGTTACAAATTCAACAAGAATATAATTAAATTTTATAGTAAACCAGATGAAAATAAACCCATGAAAGAGAAAGAGTAATTTAATCCCCACATATGGGTCTAAACAAGGTCAGTATATGAACTATACATTGAGCATTTTCCATACATAATAGGTGAGTCAACTAATCCAACCACAATAAGATAAACACGAAAGTCGTATGGATACCATGCATGTCATCAGTTCTTATGAAAAAAGCTTAATCAATTAGAGAGGTATGTATACAGAAGTATATATACATACGATCTGTTAGAAGAGTCCAAATTGAGATATATAAAGGATATATTTCTCAAAACTCGTCCTAAGAAGAAATGTCAAAATTCCATCAATGATTCTGAACATCTCATGCCTATTCCATGTAGTAATAGTCTATGTCAAGTCATGCCTTGTCACTATGCTACATAGTTGAGCGGCCAAAATATATAGGGTAAGGACCCAAGACCTAGTATAACATGAAGGATACACATAGTTGAAAAGGGATTCCACCCATCCTACATATAGGAGTCCAATATGTAAGTCGGTAGAGGACTCGTGCCTAGACCATTTAGAGGGTTCCACTATAGACATCGGTAGAGGATCTATAAACAAACCTCCTCAAGGGTTCCACCCTTGGAGTTATCTATGACCCATTACCATACAAGATAGGGGCTTCCACTTGGGTGGTCTATAGAGTAACCATGTCCAACATACCTGGATTGTTCAAATCTATGATTATGTAGATCACCCATTACCATCACAATTATTTTGATCCACTCATGGATACATCGATGACCCATACCCATACTAACTAGATGGATCCACATAGAAGTCCCTAAAGGACCCATGCCATTTATAGCAGGAGGTTTTCACTATAAGGGTCATCGAGAAACGATTTCCAACCAAAAAAGAAGTTTCTACTAGGAATTTAGTATAGGACCCACACCCTTCCCAAGATTAGATTTACACTATATTGTTAAAGGACCCATTCCTATCCCAGCTAGAGGTTTCCACCTTGAATCTCATTGAGGACCCAATCACATCCCAGCTGGAGGGTTCCACTTATGATTCCCGTCATGATACAATGTGATCACAACTACTATAAAGAATTTCCAAACCAAGCATCATGCTCAGAATACTCATCATCATATCCCAAAAGACACAACCAAATGAACCATAAAATTCTATATGAAAAAGACTCAAGATAGGTAAATTATAGCCAAAATCCGACTCCAAATGAAAGAGATGTGAAAGAATGAAGTTATCTAAAAATAAGACAAGGTCTAAACAATAGGTGAGGGGGACACATGGTTTCTAGTCCTTATCAATCACCTGGACATGTCCCAGGAGCTACATTGCTCCCCAATAGTGTAGGTGTACATTGAATTTTTGGGATATACATAACATGTCTATGAAACACAAGGAATTGACCATGTTCTTGGACATATAAATGTTTCAAATCCATTTTCATGTACTTCACCTCATGTCTATGTACTTTGTGCCTCTTCACATAGGGTTCCACCCATGTGTTCTGTCCATGTTTTCATACTAGTTCACATGGACTGTTCTACAACGTTTTCTTCATCACAAGGATTTGAAACACATGAAAAGGAGGTATAGTATGTGTAGGGAGCCTACACATCATTCCATTATAATAAAAAATAAAAAATTCTAGTCTCCAAATATTTGGGGCTACACACTGTGTGTTTATCACATTACATGCTGTGTCATCATATTTTTCATAAATATCCAAATCTGCTCACTGAGAACCAAATCTACAATTCCTTCTACATCTATGGCCTTGATTCCACCATATATTAGTTGATCTAGCTAATTTTCAATGTTTATGCCCATTCGGTGACTGGAAATCAAATTTCATTGGCCGGTAGGGTTTTTTCATACGTACCACTCACACGGAATTCATCAACCATTGCTGGGTTTATCTATGATCATCCTAATTAACATAAAAAACTGATGAAATCAGCCTAAATCTATAATTTTTTAATAAATCAATTAATTTTTTTCCATTTAATCAAGATTATGGGGGTTTACCTAGGCTCAGTACTGCCTGAAAAAATTAATCCCAGTCCATAGGGTGCAAATGGAGAAAATGTGAATAAATTGAGGGGGTAATGGAACAAGAACGAATTTTTATCCTCAAGGACTAATATTACATTGAGAGTAATAAAAAATGGGGATATCTGAGTAAAAAAATAAGAATAACCAATTTAATCAGTGCATAGGATCATGCCCGGACTCACCCTATAAATGTTCATTTACCACACCAAATCATTTTCGGGTATCTTTTTTTCACCACTTTCGTTAGTTCCAACATTGGTTCTCAAAACATGTACCTTCTCCATAACGCTTTGATGAGGTGGATTGTATTATTTTGTTGAAAATATCTCTATTATCAATGATATTCACCATCCAATCATAATATGAGAGTTAATTATCCAAAAATACCACCAGTGGATTGAGAACATGTGAGGGGTGTGGTATGTTCTTTCTCAAGAGAGATAAATGGAGAAAATTGTGTACTTGAGATAGGTATGATTAGAGTGATAGTAGATAATCTATTTCTCTGATGCAGTCAATGATCTAAAAGGGGATAATGTATCTTGGACAAATAATTACATTCCTTCCAAATAGCATCACTTTCATACTTAGATATATGTATAGGAATACCAATTATTCTACAAAAAACTCCACGTCTCATTGATGATCGTCAACATCGAACTTATATGAAATCTAATTAGATTTAATGTGCTGCTGTATGGTCATAAATGTTTTCACAATTTCATCAGTAATTTTAGAACATAGATGTTTTCATTCACTAACTTCATCCCATAATGTAGTCATTATGAAAATATTTCTATAAAGGTGTTAATAGTTAGACAATTGGATTCTCAATTGGGAATTTTTGTTGTGAAATATTTCATCTGGAGGAGGATGTTGGTCCCATCATCTTTTTAAGTCAATTGAGAGTTTTCTATAAATGTCCTATAATGTTTGGATAGTCCATTCATATTGGGAATTAGTTTGGGGGTGATAATACATACTATAGATAAACATAGTATCTTGAGGATGTTGGATACTTGTCCAGAACATAGATGTAAATATTGGATCTAGATCCGATACAATTGATATTGGTACTCTATGAAACCTTGCAACTTATCTAATGTATATTTTTTTGAGTTGATCCAATGAGACATCCTCTTCAAGAAAAATGAGGTGTGGAGTATTTTTAAGATGATCCAACATATCATAGATATAATTATTCCATATTTATGTCTTTATAAGACTAGTGACAAAGTTTATGTTGACTATTTCCCATTTCCATGTTAGAATGGGTAATGGTTTCATATCCCCTGGTATTGTTTCCATTCCACTTTCACGTATTGGAATACCACTCATATTAATGTATTTGTCATGATATCTTTATTCATATTGTACCACCAATAGTGTTCTTTGAGAACTCAATACATATTTTTGCTTCTAGGGTGGATGGAAAAGGTTGACATATGTTCATTATCTGAAAAATCCTCAGTTATCATAATATATTTTGGTAAAAATTGTCTTGACCAAAATATCACTACCCCCTATTCGTTAACATTGAACACTAAGGATTTCCATATTCATATAGTTCCCTATTTCTTCTGAATTCACAGAACATTTCTCTAATCATACATTATCTTTTTTAGAATATATTGTTGAATAATAATTTTGGAATGTATTTATGTTATTTCTTAATAAATGATTCACATTTCCATTCTTTTTTAATATAATAATATCAAATACCATTCAATTCTATCAAATGTTATAATTTAATGATCCGTTGTATTTTGAGTGTCTACCACATTATTCTATTTACTCAAATAGAAGTGGATTTATATTTCATATTCATTGATCATATCTAACCATCTTCATTGGTGAATATTCAGCTCATTTTATGTAAATATATATTTGATACTTTTGTGATTGGTATATATTTCACACATCTCCCCAAAGAGGTAATTCTTCCATTTTTTTAAAGTGAAGATTAATATAACCAACCCCAGATCATGTGTTGGGTAGTTCTATTCAAGGAATTTCAACTTCCTTGAATCATAGGCTATGAGTTTATTATTCCCTAGTAACACACATCCCAATTACTTATTTGAATCATCTTTGAGCACCAAAAAATTTCTCCACTTGGGGGGGGGGAGTGTGACCACATGGATAGTGATAAGAATCCTTTTCAAAAAATTGAATCTCTCTTAATAATCATCATTCATAGAAAAAATGACTCACTTATAAGTTAGCATTGTCATATGGTTTTAGAATCATGATATTGTTTTCCATAAATTGATGTTAGTATCATTTTAATCAATGGAAATGATAGATATCTGACACAAATGTTTTCCTTGTCCACCCTTGAATTAGGTATTTTTTAGGGATCCTTATATATATCATTTACATTAATGATATGTAAAAATAATGATATTTCCTTCATCCATAACTCATAATTTATATAATTTTCAAAAATCATAACATTTCATAAGGACTTTAACATAATTCTCAAATTATGCTGATCCTCCTATTTTTATAGATTATATTATAATATAATATATAAAAAGTTACACATGAGACTTAGTCTAGTTGGTGAGGAATCCTTAAGTGAATCTAGGAGACCCAAGATCAAATCCTGGAAGAGGCTAATTTTTGGTACAGTAGTAGTACTGCAGTAGGTACTGAAGCGAGGGCTGTAGCAGGCACTGTTTGGAATTGTAGCAGTAAGGAATATTCTCTCATTTGGGCCTTCGGGCCACCGATTTGGTCCTCGAGTCCATTAAGGCCTTCGGGCCACCCATGCCTCTAGATCAGTAAGGCCTTCAGGCCACCTCATGCTCTTTGGGCCACCTTAAGTGCAGATGTGATCCAAACAACCGACAAGGAACAAGCTTCAGAAGGAGGATTAGCAAGGAGCTTTCACCATTGCAAAAGCTAAACAGATTAAAAGAGTGAG
Organism: Viscum album; assembly: GCA_963277665.1. Taxonomy (NCBI): domain Eukaryota; kingdom Viridiplantae; phylum Streptophyta; class Magnoliopsida; order Santalales; family Viscaceae; genus Viscum; species Viscum album. The sequence goes on from OY728125.1 coordinate 1,838,446,266, forward strand.
AGGGTATGGCACATGTAACAACCCGAGATTTTATTAGAATTACTATTTTTATTTTCATTGATGTCTTCAATTGTACGGTACACCATGATTATCTTGCTCTATACACAACACTGTATTAGCTTGCAGTATACGCAACACTATTCTTGGCTCGTGTTACACAGAATTTCATGTTTTTTTGTAGAAATTATTCTAAACAACATTATGTACAGATTTTTGATAATGTATAAATGAAATATGGTTGTATTTTATTATACACAACAACAAAGGAGTCTTTCACTACCCGTCACCCTGACCTGGCTTGCATTACACGCAATCAAGACCTTCCATGATAGCGTGTGTAGTATGCAATACCGGGTTTCACTAAACAAATATATATTGTTATAATATTATTATGGACTATCCATTATGAATATTATTAACTAAATTTTGAATTTTATAACATTATTATTCATGTTACATATTTTCTAGAACATGGTATGAGAACAAAATAAATATTTCGGGTAAAATAAGTATTTTTCAAAAAATGTAGTTTTGCCTCCTTTTGATGGCGCACCAATGTTAAATATGGTTTTGAAATGTTAATAAGTTCAACATGACAAAATAAAATTCTTCCTTGGAATCAAGATATAAAAATTTATTTTTGAAATTTTTTTCATATTATTCTGATAACATTCATATTTTGATGAATAGTAAAAACATGCTATATTTTAATTAAAAACAACTTTGTTCATTGAAAAAATTTATATGGTTATATTATCATTTTAATTGGTCTCAAAGTGTAATTATAATATATTTTTACCATTTAATCCAATTTTGGTAATTGGAATTAATTTAACTTTGAAATTGGACATAAACAAGTGATGATCTTTTGATAGTTATTGTTTCTTAAAAACACGCTATTTGTTTTGATAACTGGAAATAATTTTTAAATTAATTAATGCAAATTCTATGTTTTTAATTTGGAAAAATGGACATAATTTTTGAATTTGGAATATCAAATATATCTTAGGCAGAATTTTTGCTATTTTTCGGAAAAACATCAATTTTTTATGAATAGTGAAACCACTTAGTGGTAGTTAACAAAACTGAATCTTTCATTTAAATGAAATTTTACCACATTTGTGAATTGAAATTAAAAAATCCGATATACCTGGTTGTTATCAAGAAGTAAAATGTGGTTCAATAAGTTGAAAATAATTTTTGGTGAATAGTAACGTTTGACTTTTATTTACTACGGTTAAAGGTAAATAAGGTAATTAAAGGATAAAAGAATATTATAATAATTACAAATTCCCTTAACACTTATCTTAAACTTATTGGATGAGTAGTGGATGACCATGGGCATCCTTGGGTCGATTTGGGGACCCTATTGAGCTACATGGGTGTGATAATGACAATTTAGAATAATTAATTTAATGTAAAGACAGAATTGACATTAACAAAAATATTTTAGTCATTAATTTTTATAAGGGGCTATATAAATTATCATTTCGACTATAAATATTCATTTTAAATATAAAAATATTTCCTACATGTTGGAATTTGTTTATAATTTTTATACATCAAATAAATTAAAATATTTATGACACAATAATGATGCAGTATTTACCTTATTAATAAATGGTTTAAATAAATAAGATTATAACGATTAAAATATTATACACCACATTTCAAATACTGATTGGATGATTATATCTCGACCATTAGTAATCTTATCTTCTACTATAATGATTTTTGGACAATTAGAAACCGAATATCATTATATTATAAAATAATATTTTCACTCTAACCTAAAGAGACCCTCCTCTCCCTTATAAAAGGAGACCATTTCTATCCAATTATTCACACCTCTCAGGACATTTTTCTCTTCCAAAATCTGACCAAATAATCTAACTACATCCCTATCATCCCCCTAGAATCCTTACATTAGGCATTAGGCACTTTGAGAAGTCCTTTTGGTTCAAACTAAAGGATGTTACCCAAAATAAAGGTAACAGTTTTTCTTAAGTTGTTTTCCTTTATTCTAATTATCCAACCCCTAAATGCTTTTTAATCCTTTATTTTGAAACAACACCAGTGTCCTCAAAATACTAGGATGTTTTTATGATAAGTATTAGAACTACACTTACACACACCTCAATATAATAGATGAAGAACATAATGTTTCTGTGGATGGAAAACTAACACCTCACGAAATGGTGATTGTTTGATTTTCTCCTACCGCCTCTCATGGTGGCCATTATAATGGAACTACATTTATGAATGATATATATTCTGTTTATTATTTAATTATTATTCTTTACTTTCCAATTATTTCAAGCCTATATGTTTTCAATATTTGGTAAATACGATAATATCATTTGAGGAAGTGCGGACTACCGCCCCCTCAAAGTGATGAGATTTGTTAATGCCTTATGTGGGATGTATAAAGGATTTAGTTAATTATATTATATATGATATTATACTGGAATTATAATATAACTATGTATCATTTTGTTTTAATTACATTTAAATCAGAAATCTAAATGAATGTAGCGTTCATGTGTACGTACGACTTACTGTCTCCATGAATGGTGCATTTTATTTCTTAACTCCATATATTATGTAATATTATAAATACATGTTTATTATGGATATATATGATGTATAAATCATGAATATAATTCTGTATATAATGATCCTTTGATCACATGATCAACATGAAATTATAAGAAGTCCATTTTTGACTCAAGTACCAAATATCGACAAAACAAACATTATTAACTTAAATGGTTACAAAATGTTTATAACATGGTAATAAGTGATATAAACGGAATTATAAATTTGAAAAAGGTTCTTAATGATGTAGAAATTAACTTTGGTTTATTAGTCAGGAGGTTAAAGAATGATCGAGTCAAGTCGGACATGAGGTAAGGGAACTTCTTAACCCAATTTCCGTTCTTTGGGTTGATCTTCTCTTTCTTTTTTATGTCATTCTTTGATTATGTGAGAAATGAATTTTTATATATTATCATGAATTTATACTTTCTTTATGTGACCTCATATTTAATACACATAAGTGATGTATTTTATTCTAAAAATTATCTTTGTAAGGGATAAATTTTCAATCTCATTTTTATCCAAGATTGCTTATACGTAATTATTTATTGGGGTTACGTTTATCATCCATGACCATGTTCTCTAAATACGTTTTCATAAAATGTAAACTATTCTTACATAAATTTTTAAAGTCATTTTTACCCTTTATTAAATTTTTACCACATTTTATGAATGTAATATTCCATTTGGTTACCACATAAGGTACTTTTTTACTTTTCTGAAAAAAGTACGAGGAGAATGTTATTTTTTAACTTATACGGCGTGATCGGATTTTTACGGTTTCAAAATACCTCATTTTCATGAAGTTTACTCTACAAGATTTCATGAATATTTTACAAAAATCCTTTTCATTTAAAATTCCGTGGAATTTTGTGAAAATAAAATGATTTTGAATAAGAAATTATATTTTCTTCAATAATTTATCTCAAATGTTTTATCAAAACCATTTTCCATCTAAGATGACATTATTTCATATGTGTATGTTTCAAGTATAATGTCTCTATGATTTACATGTTTTCACTTATCTTATGATGAAATGATATCCATTTTATTTATATGGATTATGTAATGATGGGATGATGTTTATGAAACCCATTTTATTCAATGGGTTATGATGAATGTTTTAAGATTATTTTGTGGCACAAGTAAGAATGGTTTCATTATGAGATAGGTGGGACATATATATCCCTCCAATTCATTGGGTAACGATTTATATCTAATGAGATAGACATGGATGGAATGGGAAGTTAATCCAGTTCAGTGATACCGGACTGGAATGAGGAGTGAGCTCGATTCAGAAAGGGACTTTGTCCACTAAGATGGTCTTGGAAAAAGTGATTTGGCTACTATGGATATCATAACAAGTTCATAATGGATTCTACAATTACATTTTTTATTCCCATGCTGTTTTATCAGGATTAATGTTTCTTTATGATCCATGTATTAGGTATTTCTATGTTTTATGTCATTTCTCAAGATCTTTATGTATAAACATTGTGTTCATGTTAATAAGTTCAAGTGTATATGGTTTGTTTTATTTTATCCATGCTTACCCTTACTGAGCATTTGAGCTCACCCTTTATATGTTTTCTTTTCCTAGGATATAAAGAAATGTTTTTAGGTAAGAAAACAAAAGGGGAAGATCTTTATTGGAGATGTTGAAGATCTTCCACCATGATTAGAAGAATATGTTCCGAGTTTCCAAAGTCACTAAACTATTACGGTCCTTGTGTGTATGTTTTTTTTATGTATTAATTATTACACAAAATAAATCTAATGTCCATGTACATGAAGCTTTGGGTCTTTACAGTTGGTATCAGATGAAAGGTTTTGTCAACCTTTAGAAACTAAGATGTGAAAACTTTAGTGATATCCCTAGAGATATTTCTAAGGTATGTCTAGGGATGTCCCTAAGGTTAAGTATAAGTATTGGTTATAGTCCTAGAATTATGGTAACGATCATAGAATTAAACCTAAGATGTTATATAGTGAATTTACCCCCCCCCCCTTTATTATGGTGTTTTACCAATCATATTTTTTGCCTCTCACACTATTCTTTTTTGGGTTTTAGACGATGGATGGAACCTGAAGGTACCGTGTTGATCAATGTAATGGACAATGCAATTATTCCCCTTCTGAACAAACCAATGTTTTGGGAGATGGAGTGAAAAATCTTATTTCTATAATTACACATTCTATGAATCATTCTGGACTTTTGAATGAGCAGAGAACAGAACAATATTCTATTGAGTCCTTCACGAGGCAACGTTTAACTTCTTTAAGTGGGTCTTCTGATCCACTTTTTTCTGAAAAATGAATTAGTATCGTTGAAAAGATATTTTCCATAATTCGCTGCTCAGAACATTAAAACGTCATTCTAGCTGTTTACGGTTTAGAAGGTGAAGCAGACCAGTGGTGGATTCTAATTATGAATACAAGGCCCCAAGGTGAAATTGATTGCATGGAATAGGATGAGTTCAATAACTTATTTTTCAATAAGTACTTACCTTGTAATATTTGAATGAAGATGGAAAAGGAGTCCCTTGAGCTTAAGCAAAATGATGATAAATCTATTGGTATATACGAGGGGAATTTTACAAGGCTTGCAATGTATGCATCTGGATTTATCATCCAACCTGAAAGTAATGTAGATCGATTCTTCAGTGGCTTAAAACCAAGTCTTCGAAGGGAATTAGCTATAAGAGACTTCAGTAGATATGAAGAAATTGTGCGTTGTCCTATCAAGGTAGAACTAGAAGTTGGTGTTACATATCAATCTCATGGTTTTTACATGAAATGAAAGATTGAGTTTAAGGAGAAATCTCAAAACAATGGTGAAAAGAAGATGATTGTTTCTTTATGCTCAATGTGTGGAAAGAAGCATGGTGGAGATTTCCTAAAAGGTACTAGAAAATGTTTTAAGTGTTCGAAAGAAGGTCGTCGAGTAGTTGATTGTTGAATTAATGGAAAAATGGTTGCTAATGATGTTAATAGAGAAAAGGCTATAGAGAACACTCCACCAACACTTCAATGCTTCAAGTGCAAGTAAATGGCACATTATTCTAATAAATTCCATAATCCACAGGTTAATGATGATCAATGTGAGCAACCTCTTAAGGAAATGGATAAAGGGAAGTCTCATGCGATCACTATTTGTGATTTTGAGTATGAAAATGATGTTGTGTAATGATTATGTGTTTATGTAATGGGATTTCAAAATAGAATCATGGAATCTTATTTATGATATCGTGTAATTTTGGAATATCTATGTATTTGTTTTCAATAATTATATGGTACCGGTAACCATGAAAAGTGATTGAAATATATTTGGAAGGAAGATGATATGCACATAATGAAGGGATAAAGAGAAAATGAAATGAGCTCATGACTGATATAAGGACAATGTTATATCACGGTTTGAGTATATAGAAATTGTGGGATTTTGGTATGTGGAAAGAGTTAACTTTTGACAGCATTCATATTTTCACTAAGATTCAAGGGGTATTAATTTTTAAAGAGAATACATTATTAAGGTATTTATATGTTTGAAATGTGACCAACAACATGATATATCTTATAATATATGGGGGAAAAATGAAGGAATTCACATGCTTAGTAGATGACATTTCTAGTAATTGTTTTCTTTATTCTATAATCTTGGACAGAAGTATTTTCGATAAGCCTAAAGATTTGAAATGGATTATATTGGACATATTTTAGTATTGTTTAAGGATATAACTATTTTTGATATTATTGATGGAATGTCATAATGATGTAATTTTAGAAAAAGGACAACCAGCAGGATGGGCGACAACCCGTCGAGTCGGACAAGGCTGTGGGAATCGAACCCACAAATGAAGTGCGATTGGCCTTTTTCGCCTACCACTGTCCTACAAGAAGTACCTAGTTAGTTGAAACTGGTTTTATTTTATTAAGCGGTATGATAGATGAAGTATAAGTTTATTTTTTGAATCATATTCTATTAACCTCACCATAGAAGGAATTATGTATATTTGATAACTTTTGCTAACCTTGTGTTTGAGACAGATGGAATGACCTGTCATTCTATCGCATGATCCGATAACACTTCATGGAAAACAAATTCAACTTCATTTCATTAAGAGTTGAAGTAGAAATTGTTCAAGACCTGAACAACGAGGAGATTGTACCAAAATCAACTAAGAATTTCTTTCAAAAATTCTTCAACATTAGGGAAATTATCTTGAAAGCCAAAAAATTTTCCTAGCACTCTTATATATGATTAATTAGATGGTAACTAAGATCATCACAAATCTATGGCTTTGTGATTGTTTGCTTTTTCATAGCCCTGTTCTCTTCCACTCTCCATCAGAACATGATGGTTAGATTTTTCTTCCATATACATATTTTCACCTTTGTTGTCTTTTGTGGAATCAATTTGCTGAGTTAATTTGGGTGACCGTTATGATTCTAACTTCCCTTTTTTGAAATAAAGTTTTAGTATTTCTTTTTACGATGTGGGATTCTATGAAAGAAACTTTCAAGTAGTAAACCATTTATAACACCGATGAATTTTGAGGGTGAAATTCATTTTAAGGGGGGTAGAATGTAACAACCCGATATTTTATTAGAATTATTCTTTTTAATTTCATTGATGTCTTATTTTTTACGCTACACCAAGATTATCTTGCGCTATACCCAACAACGTATTCACCTGCAGTATACGCAACACTATTCTTGGATCGTGTTACACACAATTTCAAGTTTGTTTTGTAGAAATTTTTCTATGAAACATTAAGTATAGATTTAGTTTATTTTATAAATGAGATGTGGTTGTATTTCTTTATACGAAACAACAAATGAGTCTTGCACTACACGTCACCCTAACTTGGCTTTCATTACACGCAATCATGACCTTCCTCGATAGCATGTGTAGTACGCAAAACAGGGTTTCACTAAACAACAGTAAATTGTTATAATATTATTATGGACTAGCCGTTATGAATAGTATTAACTAAATTTTGAATTTTATAACATTATTATTCATCTTACATATTTTCTAGAACATGTTATGAGAAAAAAATAAACTTTTTAGGTAAAATAATTATTTTTAAAAAAATGTAGTTTTGCCGCCTTTCGATGGAATTCCCACATTAAATCTAGTTTTTGACATGTTTATAAGTTAAATTTGAAAATATAATATTCTTCCTTGGAATCAGGATATACAATTTTAACTTGGATAAATTATTAATATTATTCTGATAACTTTTATATTTTGATGAATAGTAAAAACACGCTATATTTTAATTAAAAAAACATTCTTCATCGCAATAATTTATATGGTAAGATTATCTTTTTAATTTTTTTAAAGTGTAATTAGAATATATTTTTACCATTTAATCCAATTTTGGTCATTGTAATTAACTTCACTTAGAAATTGGACATAAACCAGTGATGATATTTTGATAGTTATTGTTTCTTAAAAACACACAATTTGTTTTAATAATGGAATTAATTTTAATATTAAATAATTCAACTTCTATGTTTTTAATTTGGAAAAAAGGAAATCATTTTTGAATTCAGAATATCATATATAACTTAGGCTGAATTTTTGGTATTTTTCTGAAAAACATCAATTTTTCATGAATAGTGAAACCACTTTGTGGTAGTTAAAAAAACTAAATCTTTCATTTAAATTAAAATTTTACAACTTTTGTGAATTTAATTTAAAAAAATCCTACATACATGGTTTTTATGAAGAAGTAAAATGTGGTTCAATAAGATGAAATTATTTTTTGGTGAATAGTGTCTTTTGACTTTTATTTACTGCAGTTAAAGGTAAATAAGGTAATTCAAGGTTAAAAGAATATTATAATAATTCCAAATTACCCTAGCACTGGTCCTAAACTTATTGGATTATTATTTTCCGACCATGGGCATACTTGGATCAATTTTAGGACCCCATTGAGCCACATGTGAGTGAAAATGACAATTTGGATTAATTAATTTAGCGTAAAGACAAAATTGACATTAACAAAAATCTTTTAGTAATTAATTTTTATAAGATGGTATATAAATTATCCTTTCGACTATAAAACATCATTGTAAATATAAAAAGATTTCTTACATGTTGTTATTTTTTTTATAATTTTTAGACATCAAATAAATTAAATTATTTATGACACAATAATGATGCAGTATTTACCTCATTAATAAATGATTTAAATAAATAAGATTATAATGATTAAAATATTATCCATAACATGTCCAATTATGATAATATGATTATATCTTGACAATGAGTCATCTTAAGTTCGACTATATTTATTTTTGGACCATTAGAAACTGAATATCATTATATTATAAAATAATATTTTCACTCTTTCCTAACGAGCCCATCCTCTCCCTTATAAAAGGAGACAATTTCTATCCAATTCCTCACACCTCTCAAGCCATTTTGCTTGTCCAAAATATGCCCAATTAAGCTCCCTACATCTCTCTCCTCCCCATAGAAGCCTTAAATTTGGTATAAGGCACTTCAAGATGTCCGTTTTGTTCAAACCAAAGGAAGTTACCCAAATTAAAGGTAACAGTTTCTCTTAAGTTGTTTTCTTTTATTCTACTTCTCCTACCCCTAAACTCTTTTTAATCATTTATTCTGTAACAACACTAGTATACTCAATATACTAGGATGTTGTTATGAGAAGTATTACCACTACACTTAAATAAACCTCCATTTAATGGATGAAGAACATAATGTTTTTGTGGATTGAAAACTAATGCCTCATGAAACGATGATTGTTCGATTTTCTCCTACCGCCTCTCATGGTGTAATTTATGATGGAAATGTATTTATATATGATATATATTATTTTTATGATTTCCTTATGCTTCTTTAATTACCAATTATATGAAGCCTTTATGGGTTCCATAGTTGGTAAATACCATAATCTCATTTGAGGAAGTGCGGACTATCGCCCCCTCAAAGTGATGTGATTCGTTAATGCCTTATGTGGGATGTATAAAGGATGTAGTTAATGATATTAAATATGATATTATACTAGAATTTTAATATACCTATGAATCATTATGTTTTAATTCCATTAAAATAATAAATAGAAATGAAAGTAGCGTTCATGTGTATGTACGGCTTACCGTCTCCATGAACGGTGCATTTCATTTCATACCTCCATATGTTATGTAATATTATAAATACATGTATATTCTGGATATATATGATATATATGATATAAAAATCATTAATATCATTATATATATAATGAACCTTTGACCACATGAACAAAATGTAACTATAAGAAGTCCATTTTTGACTCAAGTACCAAATATTGATAAAACGAACATTATTAACTTAAATGGTTACATAATGTTTATGACATGGTAATAAGTGATATAAAAGGAATAATAAATTTAAAAAAGGTTCTTAAGAAATTATAAAATAACTTTGGTTTATTATTCAGGAGATTAATGAATGACTGAGTCAAGTTGGACATGAGGTAAGGGAACTTCTTAACCCAATTTCTGTTCGTTGGGTTGATCTTCTCTTTCTTGTTTATGTCGTTCTTTGATTATGTGCGAAATGATTTTTTATATCTTATCATGTATTTATACTTACTTTATGTGATCTTATAGTGAATACACATTATTGAACTATTTTTTTCAAAAATATCTTTGTAAGGGATAAATTTTCAATCTCATTTTTATCCGAGATTTCCTATACGTAAGTATTTACAAGGGTTACCGTTTATCATCCATGACCATGTTTTCTAAAAATGTTTTCATAAAATGTTTAATATTCTTTCATGAATTTATAAAGTCATTTTTACCCTTTATTGAATTTTTACCACACTGTATGAGTGGAATCTTTCCTTTGGTTACCACAGAAGGTACTTTTTGAATTTTCCGAAAAAATTATGAGGAGAATGTTATTTTTAACTTATACTACGTGAACGGATTATTATGGTTTCAAAACACCTCATTTTCATGAAGGTTACACTACAATATTTCTTGAATATTTTAAAAGAAATCCTTTTCATTTAAAATTCCATGGCATTTTGTGAAAATAAAATGATTTTGAATAAGAAAGGATATTTTCATCAAGAATTTATCTATGCTGTTTTATCAAAATCATTTTCCATCTATGATGACATTATTTCATATGTGTATGTTTCATGTATAATGTCTCTATGATTTACATGGTTTTACTTCTCTAATGATGAAATGATATCTATTTGTTTTATATGGATTATTTGATAATGGGATGATGTTCATGAAACACTTTTTATTCTTTAGATTATGATTAATGTTTTATGTTTATTTTGTGGCACAAGTAAGAATGATTTCATTATGAGAAGGGTGGGACCTATATCTCCCTCAAATTCATTGGGTAATGATTTATATATCATAATATAGACATGTATGGAATGGAATGTTAATCTAGTTCAGTGTTACATGACTATAATGAGGAGTGAACTCGATTCAGAAAGGGACATTGTCCACTAAGATGTTCTTGGAAAAAGTGCATTGGATACTACGGAAATCATAACTTGTTATTAATGGATGCCACAATTACATGTTTTATTACCATACTAATTTATGAGAATTAATGTTTCTTTATGATCTATGTCTTAAGTATTGCCATGTTTTATGTCATTGCTCATGATCTTGATGTTTAATCATTGTGTTCATGTTTTTAAATTCAAATGTATATGGTTTTTTTATTTTCACCATGCTTACCCTTACTAAAAATTTTAGCTCACCCTTTATATGTCATCTTTTCCCTATGATATAAAGAAAGGTTTTTAGGTAAAAAAACAAAAGGGGAAGATCCTTATTGGAGATGTTGAAGATCATTCACCATTAATAGAAGATTATGTTCTGAGTTTCTAAAGACACTAAACTATTACGGACCTTGTGTGTCTATTTTTGTAATGTTTTAAGTATTCTGCAAAAGCAATGTAATGTCCATGTACATAATGATTTGGGTCTTTACAACACATTCAATCAGGTCTAGCCGATGCATTCATCAGAAAGCCTAGCTGCGCAGCCATGCAAACGTGGAGAGCAGATTTCCATGATGAAGATGCTGGGGAGGAGCAGTTCTAAGTAGTTAGTCTGGGTTGTATGTAATTTTTGAATCTTATGCGAAATGAATTCCTCTAATTCCTATAGTCCATGTAATACTTATGCCTATGGTCCATGAAAGGGTTTCTCATCACCCCTTTAAAGGTGGATTATAAAAATCAATAAAAAAATGAAGGCCTTCGAGGCATTTGAATGGAATTGGAATAATCTATAAAGAGTACCAAAATGATTTAATGGTCAAATCCAAATAATATATTCATCACACCCATGAATATTTTTAGATCATTAGATATCATGAAATGAATAACTATGAACTCATCGTATCCAAACATTTATGAAAACTAAACTAGGAAATACCATCCTTCCTCATCCAAACAGGATAATATCCAAAAAAATAGATCCAAATATGAGAAGTATTGTGTTCCACATAACTGATTGAACAAGTCATCAATATGAGGAAGATAATACTTATTCTTTATTATGCTCATTTTGATCCCATGATAATCAATGAAAATTTTCATTGACTGATACTTCTTCTAGATAAGGAAGACTCATGGTCCCCTTGGTGAATCACATGGTCATTTGAACCCTTTATCTAGACTCTCAAATAGATTTATATTTTGATCTTAAAAATTCCAAAAATCCATTCTATATGGAGTCTTGGATAATGATAAATTTTAATGTATAATATCGATTACAAATTTGACATCTCAGATATGAGGAAGACTATGAACTTTCTCTACAAACACATCAGTGTATTCCATCACAATGTGGATGTAATTGAGGATTATTATTTCCATATAATAAATCATTCTAAAAAGAAAAAATACTAATAGGTAATTAATATCCATTCATTGGATGACGGTGGTATGTAATATTCATCCACCTCCCTACATGTTTACCGAATAAGTGGATAATATGTGATATAGAGTGTGATTTCCTTATCAGTAAAATTTATATTGTCATTATATTGTGTATGAAAATACATAGCCATAATTGTTTCAAATTTCAACAAAGGGATTATGAAAAAGGTTCACTAGGATGTCCATCCATCAAATTCTGATAAGGGAGGAGTTTTGTACTTGGGAAGAAACAATTTCACCATTAACCATTTTCACTGATAACTTCACTTCAATGATTTGTGGTGGTGTTTAGATAAGTGTACTAATTTTTTGGATATATTGGAAGGCATATAACCAAAATAAAAAAAGTATGTTCTCTATCCTTGAATGAATTACTATCATAACTATCCACACATCATTTTCAGATTCCATCTTATTTCCTAAGATGGGAAAAGATCTCCCTTGATACCATAGAGGTTGTCGGTTATCTCCAAAACCCTAGAATTAGTGAATTGGATTGTAATGTTCCCCAGTTCTTTGATGTTTAATTAATGAACATTGTTTTTTGGGTTTTTCAGATAATTACATTCCTTTATCGCATTAGAGGGTTTCTCATGTTGGTAGTTGTTATCTAGGTGTACATCCTTCCCAAACCTATATAATTTCCTTGTTCCCTTTAGTAAATTTAGATAGTGCTTCTTTCTGAACCATTTCTTTTTGGGACGTAGAAATTTCATGGAAACATTAAATTTATCCATCATACCTATAGTATTAAACTCCAGTCAGTTATTCTTATTCCCATGATACCCTTTATATTTTTCGATCACTATTTCAAATTTTAGGAAAGATCAAATAATGTCCACATCACTGTCAGAGTCTATAATCAATAGAATTTTCATAGAAAAGATTATGGCCCAAAAAATAATCTTTCAACATTTAATTTGGGGATAATGAATAAGATAGATGTGTATCTTTAATTTCTTGTAATGTTTTCATCATACACTATGATAGATAATTTTTTATTTTCTTGATGAAAATGAAATATTTTTTCATTATAAGTTTTAGAGTGTGAGGAAAATATTTTTAGAAAAAGTAATTCAAGAATTGATTGAACCCCATTTATTCAATCCCTTAATCAGGATTCATATTATTGATCAATGTACACCACTAATGAACTAATCCCTTCATTAAATAATAAACTAGTATAACCTTCCCTTTTGTGCCACATTGAAGGATAACGAAGATATTCCCATGGGATTTGATCAATTTTTTCATGAGTAAGGGATTGAATGATCTATTGGAAATTAGAGGCCTTTGGAACATAAATGTCTCAATTACATCATGTTCTTTATTAAAAGGATTTGGGTACTAATCCGATCTTCGATTCTATTCCAAATTTAAGTCATCTGAGAGAGTATTATCACAATGTTTTTTATTCCAACTCCCATCAGGGTGGGAATATCATTGTGGCAATCATAAAATTTCTAATCGAGTTGTTTAATTACCTGATTCCAACTATTTATAACCATCAGAAAAAAAGTGAAAATTATGGATGATAATTTTTAAACAATTTAACATATAAATGCTAATAAAATTAAATTAATTTTTTGACATATAAATAAAATGTATTTCCTTAACTTATTAATTTATAGGCTTCAATCTATATTATTTATGATATATTTCATAGAATATATTATTATGATAATTTTTGAGTTTTCTTAATAATGTTTCAAAATGAGATTATGAATCTACCAATGAATATCCCTCAGGAGTGTCAATCTAGGTGTGCAGAAAGACTAGTTGTTGTGCCTAAGTTCCCAGTCATGTTTTTCTCAACATGGTGTTTTTGGGTTTTACCTATATGTACATCGTCACTTGATCCACATACACTGGTAGTATCTAGATATGGATGTGTTTTCTAGATAAATCAAATAATATATTATTAACTCAATATATTTATGTTTTCCTTAAATTTTTTTATTCTTATATATTTCACAAAAGTTTACTAATCCGAATCACAAATATTACAAAACTTTTTATCTGATATCAAATATAAAATCCGCGTTCACTATTAGACATTAATTCCTGATTTATTACCAAAACGTACACATAATAAAAATGTGAAGATCATGAATTCTTGTTTAATTGGAAATTAGGTACATATTATAACATCTTAAAAATGGTATAAACCAACATTATTGATAATTTCCTTAATATACTTCAAAAATTCAATGGATTTTAAAATTACACATGATCACCTGGTGAAATTCATAATAAATGTGGTGATCTATAAAGACTAGTCAGGGAATAATCGTTGAATAATTTTAAACATGATATAAAATAGGCATAAATATTTTGAATTAAATGTGTGATTATCATAACAATGAATAATAAGTTATGATATAGAATGATAATCATATCATAGGGAATGTTGAAACAACATAACAACTGCATCATAAATATAGGTCAAGGATAAATACGTAGAAATTTTGATAGAAATTTTAGAATAATGGAATTAGGTTCACTACTTTTCCCAAATTAAATATCATGATACTTAGCATTACCCAATACATTATAGTGCAATATACTTTTCGGTTCACCCATCACTTTAATTGTATTCTCATTCTTAAGTGTGTCACATGGATCATACAACATGGATTCATTCATCATAATACATTAATGAATGATAAAGGATTGTGGAATAAAAAGAAGTAAGTATAAATTCAAATATTTTTAGTGCATAAATATGAACTCCCTTGATATTAAATGAGTATGGAATTCACTATAGAATTGTTTTCGTATGGAAAATCACTGTGAAATTTTGGTAGCATAATTGCATCTCATTAAAATTCATAAAATGGGTTGATGAGAATGAATGGGGTCCCTTATAATTTGGAAATAAAATGGTCTGTAATAGGGACATGTAAATTCATATCCAAACCATAGGTATTGAAAATATAAGTAATAAGATAAAACTAATATTTAATAAGGTAGAGAATGTGAGAATCCCATTCTAGATTTTGTGAATCCAAATTCTTGGGAGGTGATTTTTATGTGATTGGGGGCACCTTTGGAGGACTATAGAGAGATGTGTGATGATTTTGGACGTGATAAAATGATTTTTAATGAATATAAATTGGGTACTTGGTGGTCTTTTAAGAAAAATTAGTGGGTATTGTTTTATTATTTCTCAAACATAGTCTTTGGAGACAATATAATAAAATAACTGAAACTAAAATCATTTGACGATTTTTCACATTGTTTTTGAAAAATGGTAATGGTTTTTATTATTTTATAATACCAAGGTCCAAATATAATAATATGATACCCTTTCCTATGTGGATGTAAGTTATACTCTTAAGGAGATGATCTGAAAACCATAAAAATATATACAGTATTGGAGGATTTAGAAAGGATTTTTAAAATAAATAAAATAAACATAATATAACATAATTTTAATGATAAAAGAAATAATTAGTAGTTAATTCTAGTTATAGTGTTTATTATATAACATTTGGGTAATTAGGATGTCATAATATACAAAGTATATTTATACTATTCTTAATTTTTACCAGAAAATTTTATTTTGATAAAGCAATTTAAAATTTCTCTATTGGATAATTTTTCTTTTTTGATTAGAAAAATAATATTTATTTTTGAAAATAAAAATCATTATATGTGATTATTCACATTAAAAATAGTAACTTAAATTTATTAGAAATCCTGGGTTTTTTGACAGTTATAGATTTCAAACACTTGTAGACTTTACTTTTGAATTCATAAAAGTTATATAATCATTTATATTAAGTAAATATTATTTAATAATAATATTTAATGAAAATAATATTTATGTAATATTTCCATTTATTCCTCAAAATAAAATAAATAATTTAATTTGAATATGACCCATTAATATTATTTATATTGAATTGTATCAATATAAAAACATTTATAAATTGACAATAAAAGGATGAATATATATTCCTTAATCTATAAAAAATGCACATAATTTTATTTATATGGTCTTGATTCAAATACCATTAATACACTATCAAACACCCTAAAATAAATGTTCATGATGGTGATACTTTTGTGGTATGTTTTGGCTTATATGGTTTGGGTCATGATCACAATGAGCTTGAACTTCTCTCATATACTGTTTCACTTATACTAAAGTTGTTGGATCTCATCATGGTATTGGTAATATAAAATATAAATGATGTTATCACCCTCAAAATATAAAATAAATGGGATTCATAGTGTCTGATCCTATTGATTGAGGCCTCCCTTCCTTTTTTACTATCAATTAGATTTGTTAAAACCCTATATTTAAACTTATAATGTGATTAAATTACAATAACAATTTTTTCAATAATAAATATGATTAATGTCATTTAAATACAATAGCATATAATAAAAACAAGAATGTTAATTTGTTTTCAAAACCCATATTACATAATAATTAATTAAATTTAATAAAAAAGGGATATTTTATTTATAACCGTTTGGGTCATCACAACAATCCAACATTATAGAAATTAAAATGAGACAAAGATAAATTTAGTGGTCTTTCCACATTGAAATCATCAGTGATCATAATAATTAATTCCCTAGAAATACATGATAATATTCACTATTTCAATGAATTGTTGTAGAATTGCTATTATTAGGATGGTTTCCTTAATGAGTGTACACGTGTCTCAGGTGGGAAGTAACTGGACACGTGGGAACATGGCTAGAATACCTTCTGTAACGCCCCGACCCCAGCTACCCAGAGTCGGTGCATTACTTCGTAACATTGGCATGATCACAAAAGATCAAGTCTCGAAAGACCTATTAGTTTAGTAGCCTTGGAAACACTAGATACATTCGTAAATGTTACATTACATCATAAAGTGAAAAACTACAATAACAAAGTCTCCATAGTCCAAACTCATATCCTCTTCTGACAATACCTGCAGGTCATTCATAAAATACTTCTTCACATCCTGGAAAATAATAAAACATTGAAAGGGGTGAGCTCAGATGCTCAGTAAGGATAACAATATTGCGGAAGATTTCATAAATAAATAGTAACATTTAAGGCAATGTATAACTAAAAAAAAGCCTTTTCAAACTTGAACATCAGAATAATATGGCAAAAATAAAATTAAATAACGCCATTTACTTACTCACTTGGATATTCTACTAGTCGAATAATCACATGCAATATCAATAACCACTTTCATAATGAGGGAATGTATAATGCCAGACATTCTGAAACATTTTGTCAAGGCCTTGGCCAAGACGTCTAAAATGATTAAGGCCTCGGCCGAAACCTTAAATCAAATTGGGAATGGGCCTCGGCCAATTCCACGTCTAGTTGTCTCATGAGACCTACCGATGCATCGAGGAGCTATAGCAGGCTCCACCCGTCACTTATTAAGTCCAATACATTCCTCATATGAATAGGTTTAAACATATCATAAACCATAACATAATCGTATCACATAAAACATGCATAAAGGAAACATAACATTTCCACATTTCAATCACAAGATATCAATACAACACATTGATATAATAAAAACTCTTTCAAAACCCTTTTCAATACCAAAATAAAATAAAGTTAAAACTTTGTATTTATTTTTCATTAAAAAAAGATGGATTATAGAGGAATCCGAAACTAAAATAATGGTCACGGTGGTGGAGAAGTCGTTGTCGCCGCATAAGTACGGAATGAAAAACATTCCCTTTTTTCATTTAGCAAAACGCTTCATATAAAAAGATTTCTTTTGAATAACCGTAAAAGTCAAAGGGGTTTATACACCGTATAAAATAAAGTTGTGTATAAAACCAAATATGCCTCAATTAAAGGGTATTGAGACGAAGTCCTTAAAAAGATCATTTTTTTATAAAGTAGGTCTATTATGTGTATTCACTATAATTACACATAAATAATGTAAAAATACAAGATAGGACATAATAATATCATGACATAATTTGAAAGTTGGGGATTAACCCAAAGAATAGAAATTGGGTTAAGAAGTTCCCTTACCATGTGTCTTGTCCTGACTCGACCGTTATTTAACCTCCTGAATAATAAACTAGAGTTAATTTCTATTTACATAAGAACCTTTTTTATGTTCATTATTCCTTTTATATCACTTATTACCATTTTATGAACATTATGCAATTATTTAAGTTAATAACGGTCGTTTTGTCGATCTTTGGTACTTGAGTCAACAATAAACTTCTTATAATTACAAGTTGTTTATGTGGTAGAATATCCATTATCTCCAGAATTATATTCATTATTTAGATGTCATATATATCATATATATCCATTATATACATTCATTCATAATATTATGTAACATTTAGAGGTAAGAAATGAAATGCACCGTTCATGGAGACGGTAAGCCGTACGTACGCATGAACGCTACTTTCATTTCTATATCATATTTAATGGATTGAAATCATAGTTATATAAAAGTATAATATAGTTCCAGTATAATATCATATATAATATCATTTACTCCATACTTTATACATCCCACATATGGCATTAACGATTCACATCACTTTGAGGGGACGGTAGTCCGCACTTCCTAAAATGAAATTATCGCGTTTACCCATAATGGAAATCATAAAGTATGCCATAAATGAGAAATACAGAAGCATAATGAAAACATAAACATAATATATATATATAATATATGAAAATAGTGTCATCAAAATGGCCACCATTAAAGGTAATAAAAGAATTTGAACAATCATCGTTTCGTGAGGTAGTATTTCGCCACCCACAGAAACAGTATGTTCTTTAAACATTAGACGAAGGTGTGTGTAAGTGTAAACCAAATTATTTTTATAAAAAAATCCTAGTATATTTTAGATACTGATGTTGTTACAAAATAAAGGAATGAAAAGAGTTTAAGGGGTTGGAGAAGAAAAATAAAACATAACAACATTAGAGAAGACATTACCCAAAAAATCGGGTAACTCTTTTTGATTTGAGACAAAGGCTTCCTTGGGAATAATTCTGCCCAAAGTGAGGCTTCTAGGAGTAAGTGAGGGATGTTGGGAGAGTATTTGGGCAGAGTTTGGCCGAGCCAAATGGCTTTATGGTGTGAATAAGGTGGGAGTGGTGGGGGCCTTTTATAAGTGGAGAGGAGGGGCACTTTTGGAAAGTAATGAAATGTTATTCTATTATACAATGTTTTTCAGATTCTAAAGGTCACACACTTGTATAATTCGAGGCTAAGGTAATAAGGGTTTGAAATCGCCTCATCCAATAGGCTTTGGACAAGTTTAAGCCTTGGAGTTTACATTATCTTCTCATTTTATTTAGATCGTTAAATAATGAGGTCATCGCTGCATCATCATGATGTCATAAATAATTTAATTTATTTATTGTCTAAAAATTATAAAAAAATACTATGATGTTGGAAATATTTTTATATTTCCAATGAAGATTTATAATAAAAAATATGACTTGTATAACCCCATGTAATAATTGTTTTAGTAAAACATTTCATGTTTGTGTCATTTTTTACTTTAACATTAAATAAAAGGTATTTATGTCATTTTCCAACTAAAGTGGATCCATGGGGTCCCCAAGTTGACCCATGGATTTTATTGGTCGGACATGGCACATCCAATGAGGATAGGACATATTTCAAGCTCATCTCATATTATTAAAACATTATTTTTACCTTAAACTACACTAATTACCTCTAATCGCGATTAAGAATTTAAAAGTTACTATTAACCAAAAAATTATTTTAATCTCATTATACCACATTTTATTTCTTAATGACAACCATGTATGTCGGATTTTTTAAAATCAAATCACAAAAGTTGTAATATTTCATTTAAACGAAAAATCAGTTATTTAACTACCACTTAGTGGTTTCACTATTCATCAAAAATTGAAGTTTTTCAGAACAATGCCAAAATTCCACCCTAAGCTATAATTGATATTCCGAATTCAAAAATGATGTCTATTTTATGAAATTCCAAACATATAATTTGAATTAATTAATTTTATAATTAATTCCCGCTGTCACAGCAAATAGCGTGTTTTTAAGAAACAATTTATATCAAATTATTGACAATTGTTTATGTCCAATTTAAAAGTGAAATTAATTCTAATGACCACCATTGGATAAAATGGTAAAAAAATATTCTAATTATACTTTAAATCCACTCAATATTATAACTTATCACTATAAATTATTTTGATTAAAAAATTTGTTTTAAGTATTTTTCACTATTCATAAAAATTTTGATGTTCTCAGAAAATTACAAAAAAAATTAAACATAGGATAATTTCAATATTAGGAATACAAAAATGAAGTCCATTTTGAAATATAAAATTTCTATAAATTTTAGAAGTGGTTATTACTATTCATAACGGCTACTTTGATTAGTTGCAGTGTGTTAGAACTCGATGTTGCGTACAATGAAAGCTATTACATTATTGAATGAGAAGCGTATCATGGAAGCTCGGGGTGTAACATTCTCCCCTCCTTCAATAAATTGCGTCCTCACAATTTGAAATTTTTCTTTGTAAACAAAAGGTTGAAAAGAGAAAATACCTTTGTGGAAAACCCACATTAGAAATAAGATTAATAAAATTTAGCCTTAATAAGAGGGAAAGGGAAATGAAAAAGTCACCACCCAATTATGATCTCGATTAGGAGAACATTGGTGGCAATTAAAGACATATAATTGGAGGAAAAACGTAAATATTTGTAGGGAGTGATTGAGGTCATCAATCACAATCAACTGTCAAATTGAGGGCCTCAAAGACTTTAATCTATGTTGATTTAAAATATCATCAGTGTAACAAGACATAAGGTATTAGGATAACACATTTTTGTGTGTTAATATCCCTTTACTAATGTTTAAGAAGTAATTTATTCATTGAATAAGAGATAGGTATATATATATTGATTCTTGAAAATTAGAGTTTCAACCTACAACTCATCTTTCACTCAAAAAGATAATAGAACTCAAAAATATTATACTTATCCTAATTGTATAAGGTTCCAAATGTTAAAACATACCATTTAGATTAGTAAAATTATTTTGTAATAACCAGGGACTTCCTGTAGGCTAGTGGTAGGAAATAAAGGCATGTCGCACTATGATTGTGGGTTCGATTCCTGCAGCTTTGTCCGACGCGACGGGTTATGCCCCACCCTGCAGGTTGTCCTTTTCCTAAAACTATAGTATTATAATATTCAAAAATAATCTTCATAAATTTTTAACCTTAAACAATACTATCCAAAGATCAACTTAATCCACTCCAACCTTTATAGTTATCCAAAATACCTCTGTCCAGACTTTCTCTAAAAGGTCTCTTAATTCCAAAATCAATTTATCAGATTCCCCAAACAAAGTAAAGTTTCTCTTATTATCACATACTAAAAATATAATTACCTTCATCATATTAAAACCTTACTGAAATCAACAAGTACTACAGTAAAATCCTTATATATATATCACATTATTCTAATAACTAGAATATAATCAATGAGTCCAAAGGAACCAATACATTAATTATTTTGCTTCAACTGGAGTAACAACATAAGATTGTCCTTGATCCCTTGGCCTTTTCTTAGGTAAGTTTCCCTGACGCTTAGGGCATTCATTTGCAAAATGCCCCATTTCCCTACAATTGTAGCATTCAACATTGATAGCCTCTTTCTTTCCCTTGAAATCACGAGCCTGGTGACCTTTTTCCCCACATTTATAACAAACTCCCACTCCTTTTAGACAAGTACCAGGGTGATTCTTCCCACAATTATCACATAATGGAAAATCCTTCTTTCCCTTTTTCCCTTTATCTGTCTATTGTTCCACCGTTCTCTTCTTCTCTTTCTTTACTTTGTTGTCATAAGACTTAGAGAATTCCTTTTCTGTCTTGATAGCACATGAGACAATATCTTCGTATGTTGAGAAAGATTGTGATACTAAAGCTCGAGGGAAAAATGGTTTTAACCCATCAAAGAAACGATCAATCTTACCTCTTGGGTTACATATATAATCTGCATCATTCCTCGCTAACCTTGTAAAGTTGGCCTCATACATTGCGACATTCTCATCCTCCTTTTGTTTCAGACTCAGAAATTGCCTTTCGATATCTTCTCTATGGTCATGAGGAAAGTATTTTTCTATGAAAAGATCTTTGAACTCCCTCCATTCCATATTCGATATGTCATCATCCTCCTTTGTGTTTTGAATCAATGTCCACCATTGATCAGCATCTCCAGTGAGGCGGTAAACTGCCATGATAACCTTTTCCCTTTCACTACTCCCCAAGGAGTGGAATATTTTCTCTAAGGAGTTTATCCATTGCTCAGCTACTAATGGATTTGTACCCCCATTAAATGTTGGTGGTTGTTGCCTCATGAAGCAGTCTAACATTGATCCTCCACGTTGCGGATCAGGGTGCTCCATACGAGTAAGGTTATTATTCATAACCTGAGTGAGTTGTCCCAGTATGGTAATAAGTTGATCATCACCAGTTGTATCTCCAGCTCCACAATAATTATCTTGAGCAGGAGGGCAATCCCTACATGGAGTACGTGCATTGATACGGTTTCCATTTCTTCCACTAGGCTCCCTTTCTAAACAATGGAATAAACTATATTAGTTTATAAATCAAAATACATAATTCCATACTTGTAAGATACATAACATAAATTAAACTATTTATGGACATAATCCATAAAAATGTTTTCTTTGAGGAACTATATACTCATAACCCTTCATAGTGGTTTATAAATAAAATGAGAATTATCGAAAGCATATCCCCCGGGAGTGTCGTAACCAAGAGTGCAGCAAGGCCCGTTGTCGTGCACCAGTTCCCGTTCGAGTCTAGCTCAAAGCGGTGTTTTCGGGTTTTACCCCTAGGTTCATCTGTGCCAGAGCCTCCTCTACTTGCTCGTATCCAGACAGGGACGTTTTGCTCGGAAAACTCACGAAATCTCTATAATACCAAAATTATAGGAAGTTCTTCTATACTAATCCTTAAAGTCTATCTTCGGGCTATGTGCTCTAATCAGATTTTATCTAAATCTAGCTTCTAAGGTTAGTACTAAACTTCCTTTGATACCAACTGTAACGCCCCGAACCCAGCTACCCAGAGTCTGTGCATTACTTCGTAACATTGGCATGATCACAAAAGATCACATCTCGAAAGACTGATTAGTTTAGTAGCCTTGGAAACACTAGATACATTCGTAAACGTTACATTACATCATAAAGTGAAAAACTACAATAACAAAGTCTCCATAGTCCACACTCATATCCTCTTCTGACAATCCCTACAGGTCATTCATAAAATACTTCTTCACATCCTGGAAAATATTAAAACATTGAAAGGGGTGAGCTCAGATGCTCAGTAAGGATAACAATATTGCGTAAGCTTTCATAAATAAACATTAACATTTAAGGCAATGTATAACTAAAACAAAAGCCTTTTTAAACTTGAACTTCAGAATAATATGGCAAAAATAAAATTAAATAATTCCATTCACATACTCGCATGGATATTCTACTAGTAGAATAATCACATGCAATATCAATAACCACTTTCATAATGAGGGAATGTATAATTCCAGACATTCTGAAACATTTTGTCAAGGCCTCGGCCAAGACATCTAAAATGATTAAGGCCTCAGCCAAAACAATAAATCAAATTGGGAAAGTGCCTTGGCCAATTCCATGTCTAGTTGTCTCATGAGACCTACCGATGCATCGAGGAGCTATAGCAGGCTCCACCCGTCACTTATTATGTCCAATACATTCCTCATATGAATAGGTTTAAACATATCATAAACCATAACATAATTGTATCACATAAAACATGAATAAAGGAAACATAACATTTCCACATTTAAATCACAAGATATCAATATAACACATTGATATAATAAAAACTCTTTCAAAACCATTTTCAATACCAAAATAAAAGAAAGTTAAAACTTTGTATTTATTTTTCATTAAAAAAGATGGCTTGTAGAGGAAGCCGAAACTCAAATAATTGTCACAGCGGCGGAGAAGTCGTTGTTGCCGCATAAGTACGGAATGAAAAACAATCCCTTTTGTCGTTTAGCAAAACGCTTCGTATAAAAATATTCCTTTTGAATAACCTCAAAAGTTAAAGGGTTTTATACACCGTATAAATGAAATTTGTGTATAAAACCAAATATTCCTCAATGAAAGGGGATTGAGACGAAGTCCTTAAAAAGATCATTTTTTTATAAAGTAGGTATATTATGTGTATTCACTATAATTACACATTAATTATTAAAATACAAGAAAGGACATAATAATATCATGACATAATTTGAATGTAGGGGATTAACCCAAAGAATAGAAATTGGGTTAAGAAGTTCCCTTACCTTGCGTCTTTTTCTGACTCGACGGTTCTTTAAACTCCTGAATAATAAACTAGAGTTAATTTCTATTTACTTAAGAACCTTTTTTATGTTCATTATTCCTTTTATATCACTTATTACCATGTTATGAACATTATGTAATTATTTAAGTTAATAACGGTCGTTTTGTCGATCTTTGGTACTTGAGTCAACAATAAACTTCTTATAATTACAAGTTGTTTGTGTGGTAGAATATCCATTATCTCCAGAATTATATTCATGATTTAGATGTCCTATATATCATATATATCCAGTATATACATTCATTCATAATATTACATAACATTTAAGGGTAAGAAATAAAATGCACCGTTCATGGAGACGGTAAGCCGTACGTACGCATGAACGCTACTTTCATTTCTATTTCATATT
Source organism: Viscum album (assembly GCA_963277665.1). Classification (NCBI taxonomy): domain Eukaryota; kingdom Viridiplantae; phylum Streptophyta; class Magnoliopsida; order Santalales; family Viscaceae; genus Viscum; species Viscum album. The sequence continues at coordinate 1,838,471,593 of OY728125.1, forward strand.
TAATGGAATGAAATCATAATTATATAAAGGTATAATATAGTTCCAGTATAATATCATATATAATATCATTTACTCCATCCTTTATACATCCCACATATGGCATTAACGATTCACATCACTTTGAGGGGGCGGTAGTCCGCACTTCCTAAAATGAAATTATCGCGTTTACCCATAATGGAAATCATAAAGTATGCCATAAATAAGAAATAAAGAAGCATAATAAAAACATAAACATAATATATATATCATATATGAAAATAGTGTCATCAAAATGTCCACCATTATAGGTGTTAAAAGAATTTGAACAATCATCGTTTCGTGAGGCAGTATTTCGCCACCCACAGAAACAGTATGTTCTTTAACCATTAGACGAAGGTGTGTGTAAGTGTAAACCAAATCCATATCATAAAAACATCCTATTATATTGTATATACTGTTTTTGTTACAAAATAAAAGAATGAAAAGAGTTTAAGGGGTTGGAGAATCAAAATAAAACAAAACAACATTAGAGAAGACATTACCTAAAAAATCGGGTAACTCTTTTTGATTTGAGACAAAGGCTCCTTTGGGAAGTATTATTCCCAAAGTGAGGCTTCTAGGAGTAAGTGAGGGATGTTGGGAGAGTATTGGGGCAGAGTTTGGCCGATCCAAATGGCTTGATGGTGTGAATAAGGTGGGAGTGGTGGGGGCCTTTTATAAGTGGAGAGGATGGGCACTTTTGGAAAGTAATGAAATGTTATTCTATTATACAATGATTTTCGGATTCTAAAGGTCCCACACTTGTATAATTATAGGATAAGGTGATAGGGGTTCGAAATATCCTCATCCAATAGGCTTTGTACAAGTGTAAGCCTTGGATTTTACATTATCTTCTCATTTTATTTAAATCGTTAAATAATGAGGTCATCGCTGCATCATCATGATGTCATAAATAATTTAATTTATTTAATGTCTAAAAATTATAAAAAAAATACTATGATGTAGTAATTTTTTTTATCTTTCCAATGATTATTCATAATAAAAAATATGACTTGTATAATCCCATGTAAAAATTGTTTTAATAAAACATTTCATGTTTGTGTCATTTTTTACTTTAACATTAAATAAAAGGTATTTATGTAATTTTCCAACTAAAGTGGCTCCATGGTGTCCCCAAGTTGACCCATGGATTGTCTTGGTCGGCCATGGCACATCCAATGAGGGTAGAACATGTGTCAAGCTCATCTCATATTATTAAAACATTATTTTTACCATAAACTGCACTAATTATCTCTAATCGCGATTAAGAATTTAAAAGTTACTATTCACCAAAAAAATTATTTTAATCTCATTGAACCACATTTTACATCTTAATTAAAACCATGTATGTAGGATTTTTAAAAATAAAATCACAGAAGTGGTAATATTTCATTTAAATGAAAAAACAGTTATTTAACTACCACTTAGTGGTTTCACTATTCATCAAAAATTGAAGTTTTTCAGAACAATGCCAAAATTTCACCCTAAGCTATAATTGATATTCCGAATACAAAAATGATGTCTATTTTATGAAATTACAAACATATAATTTTCATTAATTAATTTTATAATTAATTCCCGCTATCACAATAAATAGCGTGTTTTTAAGAAACAATTTATATCAAAAGATTGACAATTGTTTATGTCCAATTTCAAAGTGAAATTAATTATAATGACCACCATTGGATAAAATGGTAAAAATATATTCTAATTATACTTTAAAACCACTCAATAGTATAACTTATCACTATAAATTATTTTTATTAAAAAAGTTGTTTTAAGTATTTTTCACTATTCATAAAAATTTTGAAGTTCTCAGAAAATTACAAAAAATTCAACATAGGCTAATTTCAATATTAGGAATACAAAAATGAAGTCCATTTTGAAATATAAAATTTCTATAAATTTAAAAAGTTGTTATTACTATTCATAACGGCTACTTTGATTAGTTGCAGTGTGTGAGAACTCGATGTTGCGTACAATGCAAGCTATTACATTATTGAATGAGAAGCGTATCAGGGAAGCTCGGGGTGTTACACCTTCCAACATAATATATTAGATAAAATATAGTTTAATATAGTTTCCCAGTTTTTTATATATGGTAACAATGACAAGCCTGTAAAAATCATTTGACTCACTATATTGATGGTACGAGAGGGTTCTTGTGTATTTCACCTTATTCCTGGTCTTATGAGTCAACATAAACATTTTAATCAATGTGCTATAGGTTATTATAATTTAAATGTGTATATACATACTCTAACACATTAACCAACACACATAGGTTCCTCAATTGGAAAAATGATTTCTTGGTATTTTCTAATGTAATATATATAGTATGTAGAGAAAATCATCCAATATGTTACATGATAAGTTTATTTTCATGATCTTAAAGAGGTCCCATATACTAAATTTTGTATCACCCTATGATAAATAAATTATATTTTTCTTAGATTAGTGTTTGATAAAATCCTCTAGTAAAAAATTGGGATTGTGATTAAAAAATTAATATGAAGATTGTATGTTCTCAAAAAGACAAATATCCCTCATGTGGTCCTTCAAATTAATACAAATCTAACTCATGAAATTAGTAAAAGAGAATTCATTAGATTAGTTAACTATATGATGAATGTCTCACTGAAAGACCCAAACTCTACCATAAGTTAAATATGAATATATTCTCATTATGTAATATGATCTAGACTCATCAATCACTACTTCTTGATTTTTAAATCTATAATGATTTATCTCACAACAAGACTGGAATATGATCTTCTCGTCAAGAGAAACTTTTTCATAGATGATACCCTTAGATAACATGACATTTAGGGTATAGAGGTTTTTTTGGTAAAATATTTCCTATATGGATTTGGAATGTTTATAAAATATGTTTGTTTAATAGTGAGTATTTTGGAAATTCTAGTATAATGATATTTTAGGTCATGTTGACATAGAATTATCATATTATATGGGTTATTAATAATTTCATTTAGTATATAATTGATACAAGTATCATGTTAAACATCTAAAATAAGGATTTATGTACTATAAATATACTTTATATAATATAAAAATAAAATAATTCTAGTGGATGAAAGTGAAAATCATGAAAAACATTATATCACAAATATGTGACATAGAAACAAAAAAAATATAAAAAAATTCAAATGATAAAGATTATCCCATGTTCATTAGTTTGGATCTTCCCCCAAGAGTTTTTTCTTAAGATAACAAACACAAATTTCTCATCTAATTTATGTTCACCAAGGTGAAGGTCTATTTTCTATGTTCATATAAAAACAATCTATGTTTTTAGAAATATGGATGTCTATTCTCATAATGATTCATGAAGATCATGAGTGTTTAAAGAGAGATATTATTTTTATGATTATTTGAATGTCAGTTGTTGTATGGGGATCCCCTTTTTTATAAGTGTGTCATGCCATGGGCTTATGACTGGGTGAATGGTGTAGGTAGATGCATGTTAAAAGAATAAAAAAAAGAAAACATAAGAACTAACCCCATTAATAATTCAATGAAAAGGATATAAAAATTTATAACTTTGTAATTAATCCTCAATTTTTGAATAACATAAAAATATGAGGGGAAAATGTCTTAAAACCCCCTTTTTGATGTTCCAATAAAATGGAGGGAAGTCTCAAATGGTGAGCATATAATCTAACCAGGTCCATTCACCCAGTTCATGTTTTGTATTATATTTTCTACAACATATGTGCATGTTGTATATTCCCAATTTTTTAACCCATCAAAAAAGAATGAGGAAAATTTAGAGAACATGTGTTTCACTACCAAGTTACCTATGAAAATCACCTTAGCACTAAAACTCTAGGAAACAAGAAGTTCAAAATTTTATATTAATAGAACCATAGAAGGTGTTATTTGTCACATAATGGGAATATGAGGATGGAAACACAAGGGTAATTATTATTCATGATCCCTTGTCCCAAAACCCCTTTAGGAACCTTAGTTAATATCATAACCAATGATAATTAATTATAATGAGGATTAATTCTATCACTGAACAATTTAACAAATTTAAAACATCATGGAAGACCATGTCACCCCTTTTATTCAAAAACAATGGTAATGAAATCCAATAGGATGAGTTGTACTAAGGCATTGTGTACCCTACCAACTATTATAGGGATAAACTATTGTGTTACATTCACCATTACTTCCAGTAAATCCCCATAATTCCTCTTGATTGACACATATCTATATACACTCACTAAAACTCCTTATTCAACCAAATTTTCTATTAGGTAGACACTGTATTGTGGAATCACTAGTAGGGAATAATTTTCCTATTATATTTTGATAAATGGAATAAAATTATCATAATAACACCCTTTTCTCATGTCTTACACATTAGAAAATAATATTACACAAATGTCATTGTAGACACTCAATATCCAAGGACATCACATTACTAGTTGGTAATTTTATAAACCTTCTATGTGGAATCCCATTTTATAGGAATATGGAATGCTAACAAATTTTAAGACCTTAAATAATTAATTACATCAATAAAAGTATTCTCTAATGACTTACTCTAGAATAATAGTACCCTCATGGAATTCAAGATCAAATATTCCCATGACAATGAGGGTCCATATTGGGATTTTTGTGGTGTAGTTTCACAAATATTAGAATGTTCATTTTGGATGACATTTTTTTGGGTTGCAAGATTTTTTTCCATTCAGTGATCAATGCATTCATAATACTCCTTTTTCTATATAAGCCCAAAAAATTGTCTCATCGATGTTGTCATTAAAAAGATGTATCTATGAGCGAGGTATATATATAAAATTTTAGTCCATCTATATTCCTCAAAACTCAGTCAATGGGGATACAACCCACACACATCTAAGAATACTTCTATCTGATTCTTAGCTAGAAATTGTTAGATGACATTACAGTCTTAATCTTTTTATATATCTACTAACCCATTAATAAAAGGCCTCATACATGGATAACCCATAAAATCCTACCATCATCCTACTAACCAATATGTTTTAGATTATTTAATAAATAAATAAATAATCCCTAAACGTATCCTTAATGTTCAGCTAATAAGGAAGAGGTCATTCATACACAAAATCCAACTCATTTTCTTAGAGGACCACATTGCATGTAATTTATCATTCACAAATGGTCATATTCCTTATATAAAATTCATATAAAAGTGAAATATCCCAAATGTCACAAAGGCCTTAATTATTATTGATTGATGATAACCCCCGTTTCAAGGGATGAAGGGGAACCCTTACAAGACCCCTAGGCTCAATGAATACATGGCTAGTAGGATTAGGAGATTAAATGACCTGAAGGTCTTAGGGAATTTAACCAGACTATCTACAAGGAACTACCCCTCCCAAGCAACTGCATCATGATAGTAGTGCTCCAAATTCACATGGACATCTGGCTAGGCATCCTGTGTAATCACAGGCTGGTCCCGATGGCATATCCATACCCCCTCATTCTGAAAAATCTATTTGGCTCTTGTTTGGTGAGTGCACCTACTCTGAATCCTCTTCTAGGGCTGCTCCTTTTTTTATACAATGTCTAGGTAAACTACATGTGCCCTGAATGCCTTGAGGAGGCCTAAAGGACTTAATGGTGGCCTAAAACACTACTCACCTGAAGGCCTGGGTGGCCCGAAAGCTTAAGGAATCCAAGCCCAAACCGGTGGCTCAAGGTGAATAGTTCTATCTGCTATAGTACCAAACAGTACCTACTACAGTAACTCCTACAGTGCCTACTACAGTACCCACACTATGTACAGTTCTGTTATAATACCTGTATAGTGTACATTTCTTCTATAGTACCACAGAGTGTGTAGTACTACTACCATTCCTGCTACAGTGCTGCTACAGTGCCCTCAAAAATATGCCTCCACCCTGTTTTTAACCTGGTTCATGTGGATGCACTTAAGGATACCAAAAAAACTAGGCTAAGGCTCATTTTCCTAAAAGGTAAATACATATTGTGATAAGTCCTTATGAATGGTACAAATTTTCTATTATATTAACTTCTTTATGATTCAAAATACCTATGATATATTATTATAAAGGGGCCATATATCTAACGGGACGTTGATTTTGGGGTGAATATTCCAAATGAGAAAAAACTATCAAAGGATCATATTACCTAAAAAAATTTATTCATAATCATCCATATTTTGATCAATAAATCCTTCTTAAGGTGTCATATTGAAATTATGCAATCATTTCCAAGGTTCGACATTCATTGTGATATATCCTTTACAAAGGGATATATTCCTTGTTATAAAACCAAATCTACAATAAAATTTTACCAATAATTCTATTGAATCTGAAAGGAATGATAATTTTTAATCCCTACATAATACTTTTATATCTTCCCTTTTAGAAACTAATATCCTAGAATCCAGATGAAAAATTGAATAACAACATCTAAAATTCATGATGTTAAACTATATTTAACTATCATATGACATGAATATAAATTGTGGAACAATGTCAATCTGGGATTTGATTCTTAATAATAAATGTATTTTGAATTATTTAATGTGCTTCATACCTAGAATTGAAATCTATACATTTACTAGGATATACCCCTTGTGAAACCCATGCCGATAGTGGTATATATTCCCCATGAGTGAAAATACTCTAGATGATCAATTCATATTCCCTAAAAGCTTTTTAATACCTCCAACTTTGTTTATATTCATCATAGGACTATCGTTAACTATAATCTCTTATTACAAAGAGGATTGACATTCTAGAAAGTGACACACCTGTGTAAGTAAAACATCATACATTTCAAGGAATCATGTTCCTTTTAATACATTGTGTACGAATTTAATATGGATGGAATATTTGAGGGATAAATGACCAGAAAAGGGAAAAAATAGTCCATATCACATGACACTAAAATTATGATGCATCACATTAATTATAAAAATACTTCATCAATTCTAATTCCCTTCACATGTACACATTTGAAGCATCTCTTAGGGATATGATCCAAACCTCACCATATAGACCACCACCCTGTATTAGGATAAACAATAGAGTGTCAAGGTCTTGGGATTTAGGCCCAAAAAATTAATAACCAATAGGGGAAGGGGGAACAATATATATATATATATGGTATCATCGATGGAGATACTCTGATACATACATATGGTACAATCAATAGAGAACCATATATAAATATATATATATATTATTTTTCTTATAAAAAAGTCAAATTCAGCCATTATCAAAGCTATAACTGGAGATACACATAGAATTAGGAAGGATTAAAAAACATGTAATGAATATATATGAATTCCCCATTAATGAAATAATTCACCTTTAATGGGTAATGTGTGCTGTCCCTCACATCTTTATGACCAATGATAATTCTACTGTTTCACTAGTCTAGTCCTAGTGACTACATATATTCATAATATTTTGATTTATTGACACTAAATTCCATGTTGTAAATGATATCAGATGTTATTTTGGAAATAGACTCTAATTTTAAAATATTACGCAAATAAACAAATCAGTGAATGCATTAAAATTACTATCTGCATGCATTTTATTATAAAACAATTATGTGCCTACTTAGTAATGACTAACTAATATTAAATAACAAATGATAAGTTCATCTTAATGGATGTAATAAATGTTAATGTGATTAAAAATACAAAATAAATATAGCTTGTGACTCTAAAATAAAAAACTATAATTCATTTGTCAATTATTAGTAATCTATATCATTATTCTCCTCATTCATGATCCCTCTAGATTAGTAATTATTATTAATTTCTAGTATATATCATTCTTTAAAATAAAATAGAACACTATATATTTATAAAATAATATAGTTTTATGATAAATAGTTATGTAACACACTATCATAATTCTCCAAAAAATAATAATCCAATCCTTTTCTATAAATTTCTCCCTAATAATGGTTCAGTAGTTTTATATTATGTATATGTTGTCATATGTTGAATTCTATAAATTTTAATATATAAAATCCATGGTTCATCCTCCCAAAATATTAGTTTTCAATTTGAATATATTATATAATCATCAATTCCATTCAACTATGACTATATTCTAATTATAGAGCGAAAATATGGTTTTCAGTAGTCAAAATATCCTACCAGTTTCAAAATTTAAGGTTCTCTATCCCATGATGATGGATATACTAACCATATAATTTTTAATGACAAATATCATAAATTTAATATATAAATTTATTGAATGGTTTAATATATTTGGAAAATGAGGATCATAATTCATTTGTAAATAATAAAAAATAATAAAATATTTAATGAAATCTTTTTTACCATTCTAAAATTTGACATTCAAATTTCTATATGTTGTAACTGGTGGATATAAATCAACAAATGCGGGGAGATAAAAGACCAAAAGGGGATGAATATGAGACATGAATCAATATAATTTGGGTGAGAATAATACTAATCATCACATAATATTCTTAGGACATTCATATTAGCAATGAGGGATACATTAGATGAATCTATGGAATGTCACATTTTATAAAAATGAAATTTGAAGTCATGGTGATCATATTCCACACATAGTATTGAAAGAATCTGTAATATTTTTCTAAGATAACATATATGCATAAATAAAAACACAATCATAGTGAGAAAACATAGCACCATGTTGTTAGATAATACAAATAATACCATGAGATTCATCATATTACCCAATGTATTATAGGTCTATATAATTTCCATCCAACCTTTTATATCATAATATTCAAATAATCATACAAGTCCTATAGATTATATAACAATGGTAATCACACTATAACCTAAAAAATGAATGGATTTCTTATGGATTTCATAATGAATGATTTTTTGAATAAACATGGGGTTCCAAAATGAATAAGGAAAAAAAATTCATCATACACATCGTTATTCCTATGTGATGTAGAAAAAACTCATGGGGATTAAACGATATGTTCTAAAAATAAACCACATTTTGGAATATCATTCAATTTTTCTTAAAATTCTTGGTAGTCATATTTATATAAGGAAAAATAAAATTGAATAATAGTAAAATTATATTTTTGGATTATTATAAGAAACTCCATATAGAATGTTTCTTGAAATAGGGATATCCTATTGAATATGAGTTGGGTTTGAAAATACCCTTAGCGTAAATCCTAATGTATATAATTTCCTTTCTGCCTCAAAAATAAAAATTTTAGGATTATATATAAATTGATATAAAAGTGAATTATTATATTTTTTACTGCTATCTGTTGGTAAAAATCTGTTTATTATATATCTTAATTTCCATTGTCAGAGGAAATTCATTATTAAATCTTGATTCCCAAATGAATTTTCAATTTTTATATAATTTCCCTACTTTTTTCAAGGTAATTTATACATTAGTAGACTAAATTATAGAATCCAAAATAAAATAATTAAATAGTTACTATATAAATATTAATTAATTTAACCATTTATAAGTATGTATTCATGTAAATAACATGGAAATTTTATTGTTTGAGGTTAACTAACTATTAATTGGAACAATATCAAAATATTAAGAATATTTGTAAAATTATAAATAAAAGGAAAAATTAACATTTTAATGTTGTTCAACATAATTAATATAACAGTTGAATTCCAAAAAATTTAATATTTGATGATTAAATTTAAAAAAAAATTGGAGAAGATAAAAAAGTATAATAAAATGAGAGAAAAGCCTGAAAAAATTACTGTTTTCTTAGTGTTGCTTTGATAGTACGACACTAGTAACCTATAATGAATGGATTTGGTTTACTTTATCACATACATAGTTTTAATGGTATTAAGGTAGAATCATTGAGAATAAAATAATATATACCATATGGGAGATGATAGGCTTCCCATATAGAGTGAGGGGTTATTAATACATGAGGATATGGGTATTTTTTGAATAAAATATTATCTAAACCACTATATCAAATGTCAAACTACCAAAAATTAGTTTTCTAAAATATATATAACATATTAACATAACATAATAGTTTTAGGACATTAAAACCAGTTACAATTAAAATTATATTCATTTTTTACAAGGAATTTTGAAAAAATTTGCTATTATTTGGTATAACTTTTGACTATAGTTTTCTGAAACATATTATTCAATTTGGAAGTTTATTTTATTGTATCATAATGAATATTTTATTAAATTTAATATATATTTTTTGATCATGAATATATATAAATGATAATCATATTATTACACCATGAATGATGTAATTTAGGACACACCGGTTACATAAAAAAACATTGGTTATTCTATTCACCTGAAAAATTGATGTATTTCATAAAATTACAATGAAAAAACCTTGGAAATGATAAAAATTATGAGCTTGAAAATTATATTTTTTAAATGAAAATAAATTTCAATCACAAATAATATTAATTTTTTAAAATTAAATGTATGATTTTTCAAAATATTTTAAAATACATTTTATTAAAAATGTTCCATTATTATCATTTATTTTTTATTCATAATATTGATTTTTTGGAATTATAATATTTATATTTACATTAATTAATCATGTCAAATTTTATTTATATCAAAATTAGTTGTTTTGAGGTTAAATTTTTATTCAGTGATTCTGGTTACTATTCCTAAAGGACTTATAACTATTCCTAGTGGATAGGTTAAATTTTCAATGGAAAAATTAGTTTTATAACAATAAAATTGCTTTCTATAAATTCCAATTCATTCTTTAACCCAACATTCATTACAATTACTCCCCTGGTTTTATATTTTCAATCTCTAATATTAATATTGGTTTACTATTATTTTGTTTCATTTCTACAACGTTGGCCATGGGTACATGATTATAGATGGTTTAGGTGATCCAATTTCTGTCATTTTAGATCTTTAATATTATATATATTGTAATTGTAATTTCTTTCATTTTTATTGGTTTCACAACTAACTAACATAATGATCCTTACTGATTAAATAATGTTTTATTGGTTTTTCTGTGTTCCATATTATTCTTATACTTATATAATATAATAGAACACACATTTATTTATGAAAAAATTGTCATTCAAAAAGTATTGGTTATTACATTCTCCACCATTGAAATTTTGTCCAAAAAATTTCCACTCAAATTCAAGGTTGAGAATATGTTAGGTTAAATCCTATGATTATTTCCACTAGTTCCCATGTTGCTTCTTTATACATATGGTTCCACAAAATATCTATGAGAAGGTGAGTTTTCATATTGTGTAGAACTATTTCTCTATGATCCAACATCTCCAGTGCATGATATTTTTAGAAGAGGTCATTCTAATATTGTAAAATCAATGTATTTAGTATATTTTAGGGGCTGTGTATGTACTTTTCCATGATATAACCATAGAAAACATCATAAAATTGTTTCATATTTGGATAAATTAAAATTTAATAGGTCACCATGTTTGAAAAATCAATGATCTCAATGGGGAAATATTACCTTGTTCTATACTTCCCATTTATTACAACCTACATTACATTCATCCTCAATGATATTCAAAGGAAAACATTGTCTCCAATATCAAACACCCGGTATCTTTATCAGTTTTCAACATATCTTTTATTCCAACATAGAGTATATTTTATATATTACTAGAATTATTAAACATTCTCCTTCATCACTTTTAGAATATTATTTTCATGTAGATTTCATTCGAAAAAATTATACTAACATATTGGTGTAATATATTTATTCCCATATAGAGAATCATATAGATAAATTAGAATACATGTCTAACAATAATTATTGTATTAGAACTCAATGAATGGAATATGTTTGTCCCATCATATTTTAAATTCCATTGAGAATGATCCTAACCTGTATTTATGTTACTAATTTGTAATTTTTGACTGGGCATAATTTTTTACATAATTAAATACAGTTCAATACTCAAATCGTGCTAGATAATTCAACCAAATTTAAATGTGAATATCAAATCAAGATAAAATATTATCTAAAGTGGAGCTATATGCATCCTCACTACATAAATGATGTATATTATAGAATTTTTATCCATTGAAAAATCATTCAAAATAGTGATGAACTAAGTAGTCATGGTGATTCTAACCAATACAAACCTGGTCACATTATTTTGTTTATATGTCCTCTAAAGACGAGTGAAAAAGTATATAGTGATATTATTCTATTACTATATGTGTTGAGGAAATGGTTTCATCATCCCTTTATACTATTGTTTCTATAATTTAACATTCTAAAATATGATTCACATTGAGGTTTATTAAACAGTATTCATCTTCATGTTGTCCCACCATAAGTGTTCTTGATGGTTGTGATATTTCATGATACTTAATAGATATATTGGAAGGTTGATTTACGTGAATGATCAATTATCTATTTATTTATATCATGTTATATATATACACATATTATATATCTAAAATGAATTAACCCATCATCATCGACGTTGAACTCAGGTAGCTTCCCTTCAATAGTTTCTTTCACATTCATTTGAATCTCTATATAATCCCTTTGTACCTCCAGGATCATCTCATTATGATATAGTTGGGAAATAATTTTTGAATGTTTGGATTTATTCTATGTCATTATAACTTCCATATATATCCATTCCATGTACATGAAGATAGTTCCTTTATCAATCCACATCAAGGATAAGGGGGTACTTTATTTTCTCCTAAGATCATCAGCTACATTGTTTACAGTTCTTGTAAGGTAGTGAATAGAGAAATAATAGTCTTTTATTAGATCAATACTTATTTTATTATCCATATTGGTCTCCCTAAATGTGATTAAATAATTTAGACTCTTATGATTTCTATATATTTTATACATCTCTCCATTGAAATAGTTTAGTTTAATTTTCAAGTGGATGATTAACTACTGACTCAATGTAATTTTTTGGGTAGTTTTTTCGAGGATATACAAATTTATTGAGGCAATGTCTAACACTTTTTAATTTAACATTAGTAAAAAACCAAGGAAGTAATATGAATAATTAATTTATATATAATAATTGTAAACATTTTTTAGTGTTAGTAAATGTACACGAATTGACCACTATTTGAGGTATTTGAGGCATTCAAAACGTTTTTTGTGGACATACTTCATCACATTCATTGTTTTTGTTATCAGTAGAAAATAAAATCATGAAAATATCTCGTAAAACATCATTATTACATTAATGACTCAAAAACAATACGTATATCCATTACAATGATTTTTCTACTACATTATACAATTGATTTTGTACTCTATGCATCAATAATAATTCCATTCACTTCTCGTCACATACTCCAAGAATGTGTCATTTTTAATCTAATAGTCACACTTTCTGAACATAAATTGTATTTTTGCCTTCCTTAATAACAAAAAATCAATCATTAGATTCTATTACTATTCCTCATTTCACGTGGAGTAAATTAGAATATCATCGATTAACACTACCAATAATTTTTTACCTCAGAATCTAATGTATCAATTAATTAAATCGATGAAAATTGTATGGGTAAAAGTAATTCTAAAGGAAAGCACTGAAGACTATTAATTATCATGCCTTTTAATGAATTAATTCTTTTATATATATTCCTTCTTCATCATTAGATGATGACATATAGAATGAATATTTATCATTGAGAAGTAATAATATCATCGTAGTTGAGAAAACATGTCATCAATCATTAGTAAATGATACGTTTTCTTTATAGTGATTTTTTGTTCTCTAGGTAATTGATAAAATGTTGTATTAATCCTTCTTGATTATTAAGAATGACCATCAATGGAGCCCAAGGTGATTCACTATGGATTAGTAACCCGCTTTCCAAATTATCTTTTATCATATTATAAAACATATTCAATTTGATTGATGATATCTCATAAGAGTATTTAGAGATATAGTGGATCCCATTATAAGATTTATTGAGAGATCTACCTCACTATCTGTGGGATTTATATGAATCGTTTTTGAAAATATGTCATTTTATTCCATTATAATGGGAATTTCTTCCCGGTTGATAACTTCTTTTAGTTAAACCATTCAGAAGTCATTTGATTCATTATAGTGTTTCACAAGCCAAATCATTGAGGGATTTTAAAAATAAGATTCATAATGCTCCATGCATTTTTTTAGTAGAAAAAGGTATCATTTGGAATATAATAATTGATTTATGTATTGAAATAATTGATGTGTGATCTTTAAAATGAGTTATAATCCATTCCCATTATAGCCTATGATTCCACATAGGGAATTGTTATGAGATTCACTGGAATAATATTCCCACGAATATTAATACCAGAGGAGTCCAAAACTTGGGAATAAATAGTTTCACCTCCAGGTTTTCTATAGATATATATACTTTTGAGCTTTAATTCAATAATTCAAGGGTGATATAATTGAATTTATAGAATAAGTATTAAAAAAACTTCTATTAACGATTGAATTAGTAGTGTACCTTTTTTGAATAAATTTTCATTTTCAAATTTAGTATAATTTTTGGAATAATATTTCAACTTATACTTTTTCTTTGGTGGTTTCTATAACTTATTACCCTAATGGATCTATGGTTTAGTGCATGGACATTCCTAGTTCCATTTTCTCTATAGAGGAATCGTTGAACCATGGGTGGTGCATTATGAGATACCTTTCATTCCTACATTATATTGGATAGATTCTTCTTGTATCTTTTACATTCATGAGTTTTGTGACATTCTATCCCACACATTAATCATTTACCCGTCCCATTGTAGAAATTAACGTAATTCAATATATGAATTTTTGGACATGTGGGTGATATGATCCTCTTTCCAAAATTTTAATTTGACCAACCATATTGATTCTACATTTTAATATTCTTATCCCAAGCCAAAAGGTCATATATAAAACAACCAAATATTTTTGGAGAGAACATCTGAATTATTCATCATATCTCCAAATCACATAGATATACAGAGAATCATGATTTTGTTTTTTTAAACCTCTAGAGAATCTATCTTTTTTTATTTCATTTTTATAACAAAACACATGGAATATCTTGAAAACATTGGAAATATTTCCTCCTAATTTATAAAATAATATTCTCTTCTTCATGAGATCCTATCTCTATATTTTTTCATTGGTTTCAAGGAAAATCATAGTTAACAAATATTTTTTCCATGTCTTCTCACTCTATATATTCCATTTCATCCACTAGATTGGTTTTATTTAAAATGTTCAATCATTGAATGACATCTCCATTTACAAGATAGATGGTTAGAGTGACCATATCTGTTTAATAAGTGTAAAAAATAAAAGAAAGTTCCTAAATGTGTTTAACCCACTATTCGTAGAAACTTTTGTCTAAAAACCCACCAAATATTGGTTGTTTTTGCTATATAAAATAATAAATAGATAACGTCTTCATCATGGATGAAAAACAATGTTTCACTTGATTTGGGTTATTTTTCATAGCTTGAGAGTGATTGTTAATAAGGGGATTAATGTATTAAACACAAAATCCCGGGGAATTGTGGATATTGGTTGGAATATGAATGAAATGGTACACAAATGGTTTGTTGTTATAGTTTCTCCTAGTTCCCACCAATTTATAAAATATAATTTTAAAAAAAACATTGCAAACAAAGCATGAATGAATAATTTATTTTTGTGTTAATACTTACTATAAGGAAATATATTATAGTTACCAATAAATTTATGTCAAATAATTTCTTTCACTATCATTTTCTAGTCCTAAATAAAATAATTAACTAATCAACCTCTAATACCATCTATAGAGACCCAAATTTATCGTACATGATTAATAATCATTTTAATGACAAAAAACAAAAATTTATACATTGAGTGATTCAGAGTTTAGTATATTGGGAATGTAAATATAATAAAACACATAAAAATATTAAAACATAATCACTTATATAAATAGTTGTTATTTATCATTCTATAATCTCATATTATCCTTATTATGTGAAGTCTCCTAATGATAAAGATCATGATGGGATGTGCTATAAAAGCCTAGTAAGAGGAATAATTAAAGTAAACTGCCCATATAAAATGTGTGTAAAAAATAATCATCATTACATTTTAAGCATCAGATCATCATCATAATCCTGATTAAAAAATTAGATAAATGCATGGAATAATGAATTACAAAATATTTAACATCATGTCATAGGGTCCAAATACCACACATAGTTGTGAAAAAATTTAGAATAATGTTCTTGAATAACATATGTTCATTAATCATAAAATCATCATTGTGAACAAATATACTACAATACATACATATAATACAAATAATATCATGGGAAAAATTGTTAGGTCAAAATAATATGAAGATACCGAAGTGGTGGGGAGAATTTTGTTCTCTTCAATATCATGATACAATAAAATCATTTTAAAACTTGTATTATATAAATATATGAAATTTTATCTTCTTTAAGAATGTTATGAATCAGAAAAATAAATAAAAAACCATGTCACTATTTATAGTGCTTACGTATATACAGATCACCAAGTCCACTCCACCAACATTCACTCAATGAGATTGGTGATATTCATTAAACAAGTACACATATCCAAAAAAAATCCACTAATATGTTTAGAATTTTAACATTATTTAAACAAGTATTTTATAGTGAATTTTTCTTTTTTATTAGAGGACCAGAACATTGATATCTTATAAAGAGATTTCTACACAAATCCAAAACTATTTACGAGCAGCCAATACTCATAGAAGTCGAGATAAATTGCAATATTTTGAGATACCTATTTGAATCAAATATAAAGTGAAAATGGATAGGTAATGAATATTTTTATATATATATATATAATATTTTATGAAAGAATAGATTTGAAGATATCATGGTTGTATAGGATTTTAAATAATTACATCAACTAAATAATAGCATTAGTGATTGTAAAACAACATTTAAACAGCACATGATCATAACCTGAATGTCTCTAATGTGTAAAACATCAGAATAACAGAGGAATTCATCCCATTAAAAAATATTCACTACATATTAATGAAATAAATTTTGTTATTAAAAATGAAATACATAGAATTCATTATGATTAATAGATCCAAAATTATCACCTGACAAATCAGAAGTATTTTAATTTTAAACATTCAAAAAAATTCATAGATTCCCTTAAAAGATGAAAAATTTAATCATTCGTACACGAACCATTGATTAGGTCTTTAATAATAAGTAAAAATATAATTAATTTTGGTGATACAAATGTATATATCATAGAGAATATATTAATTATAAGTTTTTTAGATGACTATTCCAAAAGATTGGAAATATTTGAAAGTACGGTTTGAAAATATGATAAATTTAAAAACTATGGGTTTTTTGAACCAAGAATTAAACATAGTGTTTATTCTCAAAATTATTGTTCCTAATAAATAATTTTATTACCTCGTATTGAAATTAGTCCAGATGTTTAATCCAAACATAGAGTTTGAAAACTATAAATTAATCTTACAAATGTTGGATATAAAGATTGTTTTTAGACTTCTTAAAATCATATATAGAAAACATTACACCAATTCCATAACAATTAGATAAAATAAATTTCTTAATGTATATAATCTAGAAAAAAACTAACAGAATTCATTAGTAAAACAAAGTGTATTTTTGAGTATAAGAATCAATATGATTGATAGATAAGATAATATATGCCAAAGAAACCCCCCATTTTGTATGATCACAAAAACCTTATGTCAAAAACATAAATAAAATATAAGAAATAAAAATAAAAATAAAATAGAGACTTTAAGAGATATAATTAAATTTATTATTTTTATTTAATGGTTTATTAAATGTAAATAATGATAGAATATAAAGATAATGTTGTCATTATTGAAAATTTATCCTCCTTTTTTCATATAGAAAATAATGTATAAAAATATTATATAATATATTAAATATAGCACAAAACTACCAAAAAATAACCTCTTAGGATAAAGAAAAAATGAATCATGTATATTTTATAGAGGTTAATAGATTACACAAAATAAATAAGCACAATTATAATGGCGATATAATTTAAATAAATATTTGTTTATGATTATATGAAATACTTTCCTATAAAATTTTGGAATAGGTATTGGATGAGGGTGAAGGAACAGGTTCATAAGAGGTGTCAGATGTAGATTAATCTGAAGCATCCTAATGAGAATCCTTGAGGGCTTACATCATTACCAAGAATTTTTTGTTAAACATCTCAACCCATTATTTCATCAAAATATTTGAGTCCAATCCATTTTTAATATTTACATTATATTTTCATTTACAAACTCTTAGAAGGTATCTACAGACCATTGAATCAGAAAAATATTCTCACATAACTGAGTGATAAGGTTTATAATACAAGTCTTATAGGATGATAACCTCTCAAAAAGAGCATTCTATTTATATATCAAACTTTTAAGTGTAATACTATAGCATTAAGGACACTGATAACAAATAATTTATATAGATTAAACTATATCAATAGAATCAATCATTCATTGTTATTATAAGGAAGTGAGATGAATATAATTAGACTCTTATAATAGAGTTGATATTCATCTTATCAATTACAATTGACTCACAATATATTACATAGAAATATATTATGCATTTATATTCCCATGTTGGTCAAAAATTTATACCTAAAATGCCTAAAAATCCCTAAAAAAATTATCAAAGATTGTGTAGCTGATTTTTAACTCATTACAAATCAAATTTGGGAATAGTTGATCTTATTAAATCCTCAAATGGGTGCCTATAGGCAACCAACCCACATTTCAGTGTTGAATTCAATTCCACCATCTAATTATATTTGTAAAAAAACTTCAATTAGAGAATTCATAGTATCATATGATCATTCATCTGGAATATGAGATGGTTTTATTACCTCAACTATATATAAGGACGTACATTCATTCTTATAATTAGAATATTAAAATGTTTGACAAACTTATGTTATGTCACTTGATTCACTAGAATATGTTTACAAATTTCTATAAAATTAGTTTCTATATAATTTTTTATTATCTTAGAAGGATCAACTGTTAATATTTTTCACATTCTCAGTACTTTTATTCATTTTTTTCACCTTGATCGTATTCATATTCCTCAAACACAACAATATTCACTATTTTTTTCTAGATTAGTGATTTTTAATCATATAAAATTTTGTATTAAACTTTCCACAACATCAGCTTCTTTTACCAAAATATTATGTTGTTATCATTTTTTAGGACTTGTTACATGCGACAAACTATTCAATTATTCTAATGGTACTTCAATGGGATCATTAACATCTCATGAAATAGGTGGGTCACTGACATCGAGTTAGATTCACCTGCATATTTTCTCAAAAAAATATTTTATTCCTAAATCACTGTATTCCTCTACATGACGATGTATTGACCCTAATGATTTATGATTACCTGGATCACCCTAAGAATGAAAAAATATATATTTTTATCATACTCATGAACTTAAAGCATTATTCCTTTAATTTTATACAAAATAATCCAAAATTTATTTACATTATAGAAGAAATAATATTGTGGTTATTACATGTTAAAAAATAAAAATATCAATAAATTTATTATATATAAAACAAATTTTGAAAATAATCTCTCTATACCATATAAGAAATCATTATAGCCTCTTTTAAATATAATTTATGCGTATAAATTGTAATATATCTATTGAAATGTAGTTTCATGTCACTTAACATCAAGAAAATGATATAAAAATCATAAAATAGTATTTTCTCTAACATAGATATAATTTTCAATATTGAATAATGAGTGAATTTTTACAATACAATACGGTAAACTGTAATATATTTTATATATATCCTTCAAAATAGTTTTGATCCAAAACATGATATAATATCATAATATTTATGATTCTTGACACCAATACACCGAATATTAAAGTGAAAACCCCCTTTATGGGGAAACTGAAAAATATTTTCTATTTCTATTAAAGTGAAAAAAACTCCATATGGTTTACCTTTGAAAATATTACATCCTCTACAACACCAAAAAAAAACATAGAATTATAAAAAACACTTTTTATTAATTGAAGAATACATACACATTTTTTCAATGTTTTAAATGATTTATTTACATTGAATATTTATGGCTTTCCTTAGAAAAATGTTTTTTTTAAATAACTACTCAAAGTTAATTAGATTCCCTTGAAGGAAACATATATCATCACATAAATAGTGTTAGTGCATAAATCCATTTTGAACCCCTTATTTATACTATTAGTCTTCTCTATTATAAATTTTTTTATGTTTTTTTGTTCATATTTTTGGGTTAGGGAGCGAAATAATGAACCATAAAAGTCCAAATGGTTCAATTTTAATGGTATGAGAGAGGGATATATGTTGAAATTCTGGTTAATTTTTTTCGCATTGGTTCATTTTCTCAGGAAAAAATACTTAGAGTAATCATTATATATTTTAATGATGAAAAGACATGTTTTATAAAAGAGTAATAATTCAATGAGATTTTACTAAAAAAATAAATATACAATAACTGATCAGAAAATATAATAAATATCTTAAACTATATTAAAAATTATTCAAGTATTTATTTCAAATTATATATACATAAATTATCCTAATTACCTAAAAAACTACTAGTGATAAGTGGTTTAATGAAAATATCAAAAACATTATTTTTAGTATTAATAAACATTGAATTTATATCCTTATATAGAATGTGATATCATAGAAAATGATTCCTTATATCAATATTCTTAGTCCTTTAGTAAATTATATAATTTTTTAAAATATTAATTTCCCTCGTATTTTCCCAAAAAATAAGAATATTATTTAAAATGATCCTAGTGTTTAAGAGTGTGTGTTTTATCCACATAAATTCTTCATATAAACTACCTAAAAATATTTATTTCACCTCAAAAATTAAATAACGACATTGAATGATGTTTTCTACTTGACCAAGGAACAATGTACTTACCTAAAAAGTGATAGGATCCTTAAGTTATACTTATTTATAATGTAAATACTCCTACTTCAACATATGAATATGAAATTAAATCAAAATCATTTGTTTTTGGGTTATGTAATTCATGAAAAATAGTTCATTTAAAATATCTTTAATTTAATATAATTGTATTAAGATGTGATTCATTTCTGTTTTGTTGAAATATTTAACAAATAATAATCGAAAACAATATTCATTTTCAACTTGTATGAATAAATATAAAACTTCCCAATCATAGCTCTATAGTAATTTATGTGAATTGGTTTTCATGACTCGTAAAAATCTATTTTTATTTTAGTATGCATGAGAGATTTACAATTTTTTATTTTTTTTAGTCCTAACGTTGAAATTAACTCTAAAATATATTTAAATTGATTTAAAAAATTCATATAATGGTTTTGATATATTTTAAAACCCAGAAGAAAATTTAATTTCACCATCCCACTCATTTTATATAACTTTTGTAAAGTTATTGATATATCACTATAATGATTTTTATTAGCTAAACAAAAAATTAATATATATTAATTAATAATAATAAAATATTATGATAGTTGATGTTGAATTTCAGATATGTCCGTAAGGGGGCACTTTCAAAGAAACCATAGTCATGTTATGAATCGAAGGATAATTCAATGATGCCAGAGCGAGTTGCACGCAAGAATTAGGGGGTGCACACAAGATTCCTTGTGGTTCACAAACCCTTATGTGCCCAATGTGACATCAAATGATGGTTTTTTAGGTGACCATCAGAAAAGCCACCATGGCACTAGTGCAAAGGAAAAATGGTGGGTGCACAAGATTCCTTGTAGCACATAAACCCTTGCATGCCCAATGTGTAGTCAATTGAAGGGTTCCACAATGACCATTAGAAAACCCACCATGGTACTGGTGTGAAGGTAGAACATTGGGGACCCAATATTCCCTAAAACACGTAAACAACTTCACGCCCAATGCGACATCAAATGGTATTTTGTGCATTGATCCTATTGCATTCCACCACCGAAATTTTCTTCTACATATAGATGTGTAACTCTACCCAACATGGAGGGTTATGAACGACGAACCGATGCTCTATTACACAAAAGACACCACTTCTGTGACCAAATGAAAAACACAATGGCATCAAGTTACTAGATCATGCGCGACATGTATCCTTAGGGTCCTCCTTTGAGTAAGCCCATATGGGCTTGATCCTCACCCATTTTCATTTTCCCCAAGGAATTTTCACAAAAAATATCCATCTTGTATGCATGTTTCTCCTTGTGTTGGAACTATTTCGCATGCATCTATTTATTTTTTCCATAACTGTCCGATCTTGCGTGCGTCCTCTTATCATGTGCGCTCTCTTCTTCATGGGTTCCATATTTCTTCCTTATCCTAAGGCACCATGTCTGATCCCCTCTTATGAGAAACACCCCTTTTGTGTACATTTTTCTCCCATACAACCTTATAGGTTTGTATGAAGTTATTTTAAGGTCCTTTGGCTGGTGCTTCATGTTGCGTAGCTTAGCCTCATGCTTCTTGACATAGCCATGATAAATTCTTTTTCTTATTCACATAGACAGTGTAACGTGGACCCATCAAGGGATAACTCCATAACACAACCCCACCATTGCATTATTGATTCCTTCAAATCTTGAGGGGTTGGTGGGATTCAGTTATGTAAGTCCTAGGGGGCGGAGCGAATCTTCCTCATCTGAGCTATAAGACATTAAACTACCAAGCACCTTCATCCCCAGCACATGGCGTTATATTGTGGACTTTCCCCATGTAGAATGCATGGGGCATCCCATATCAGACATTCTCCATGCCCGCTCATCTCCCAAAGAGTGAGACTATTCATCAAATTCAGTGATATCATCTTTGCTGGAATAACATCAATTCATAGGGGAAGGGTAACCATTGGTGTGTAAGCCCAAATTCTTTCTTGTAGGATGTGGCATCAATACTTCTCATTTCTTCTTCAGTTCCAAAGATTAGTGGAGGGACAAGAACAAGGACCATCGTTACCCCATCCCTCTCCCTCTGTGATTTTTCACTAGTAGGCCTTTATCATGGAGTAAATCCCAATCTCCATCTCCCTGAGCCACTAGCCACACGTAACCCCCGCTTCATTCCCCGTGTACGCAGATTTTGAGACATGATTATCAGGTCTTTTCTACCTATTGTTTCCCTCACTAAGAGTGACTCTCATGGTCTTAAAGTAAGAATTTACCATGGAATCCTTCCTGGGATGCCCTTGTGTGCAAGTCCTAAACATCCTTTTCTGAACAACATAGACTTTGTTCCTTTCCCCTATCCAATAAATGTATGTAGGAAGCCTCTATGAGGTCTAATTACATTGTACCTCAATTTTTCTTGACCTTTTCATATCAGTTCACCAATTCCCTAAATTACAATAAACTATATGCCACTTTTATTCATGCATGAAATTAAACATTATGCAGTTAAACTACATGGGATTTGATTCCGTTCTCCTCAGAAGGGTATGTAGGAATCCCCCTAGAGGTTCAACCCCTAACATTGGTAAACATCAATGTCCCCTTCCTAGGGACCCACATT
Organism: Viscum album; assembly: GCA_963277665.1. Lineage (NCBI taxonomy): Eukaryota > Viridiplantae > Streptophyta > Magnoliopsida > Santalales > Viscaceae > Viscum > Viscum album. The sequence continues at coordinate 1,838,495,238 of OY728125.1, forward strand.
AGTGGTCCATCCCATTAATGTCAAACCAACTCTCGGGACTATATCCACATCTAAGCCCCAAAATTATCTTTGGTTTGTTGTCCTCCGAGCACACCCCGATCCTATGTCCATAATATGATCTTCATCGATTTTATACTCATATCCTATATGGGGTACGTAGGAATCCTCCCGAAGCTTCACCAGAAACAATGGTAACTTTAATATCCCCCATGTAGATACCCACATATTTGGTCTGTCTTAGTGGCACCAGACCAACTCTCAGGACTCTAACCATGTGTGAGTCCCAGCATCATCTTCGGGGTTCTATCCTATGTACTAACCCAGGTTCCATCCCACATCCTAAACTACTTGGATTCTTATTCCCTTAGAAAGGGATATGCAGGAATCCGCCTTAAGGTTGAATCGCTTCACCCAGGTCTCATCCTGTTTTCACCCTTGAGCCTCTATTATTTAGGAAGGTCATGCCCCAAATTGGAGGTTCCACTTCCTCTGGGTCTCACCCATGCATCCATCCTCACGGGTCTCCTCCTAAGGTGTCCCATAGCCCCACCAAACTGTGCTAACTTTGATTCCCTGTCATAGGGATATGTAAGATGGATCTATGACTCTCAATCATAACGTCATCATCATCTTCACATCAGTTCCATCTCATTTTCCATCAACATAGTTCAAATATCCATTATCTATCCAGATTTATACAAGGGACTCCACATAATTGAATGGTCATTCCATTAATCCTGTCACTGCCCCTTGCAGCACTCATGCATCTATCCACATGTATTCCTCTAAATGGTTCATAATCATTCACCCCAGAGTGTCCCTATTGTGATTGGATACTGTCCATGTGTAATCCCCAACATGTATTTTGGTCATTTTCGTCTGCACACACCCCAATCCTTTACCACCTAGAACTACATGGGTTTGATCCATATCTCTCTGGATATGGAATGTAGAAAACCACCTTGAGGTTCAATCCTAGCAAATGGAAATCCTTAGTGTCAATTTTTAGGGACCCATGTATCCTTGTATCCATCTTCATTAGGAATTTCGGTCCCCCCATTTAGTAATCCCCCAATGTCCTCCTTATTTGGGATGCACCCATATGTTTCTCTCCCATCAGTGTTCTATTCGGTCTGATCTATCACTGCTAGGCATTAAACTCACAAGATACCATTTGTTAAACATGATAAGGTGAGGAAAAACTCATAGATATTTATATGGAATATAATTACCCATACATGAAATTGGATTACTCAAGATAATTCCCCCTTGAGAAGCCCTATAATAAGGAAAAGAAACCCAGACACACTAGTGATTCAGCGTCCAAACATGCCAGTGATATCCAATGTGACTACTCCCCTGACGGAAGTTTTCTTCCCTAACTTGACCCCTTGGAATGTCCTAATAGATGTAGTGTAATTAACCAGTGTCCATGATGAGATGGATTTTTTAAGAGTTTCACGAAAAATTTCTTAATATTTAAGAGATACCCGGACTAGGTGATGTGTTTCGATGAGGAATCCACGAAAGTAGGAACAGACATACCATTTTTCTAGTTCGATCAAGGAGAAACCGGCCTAGAAAAAGAAATAGATGTCATCCACCATTTGAAAGTGGGAATGTGGGTAAACAGATCAGTGTGTCTTCCATAGATGAATGTGTACCCCGACGAAAGAGTCGGAATCAAAATTTGATGAACCAAACCATAATTTCTACTTTTCAATGATGATATTAATAGAATTTGAGACATCAGTGGATTAGCATGTCGTTGGATCCTTGTATCTATTTCTAGGTCCTTCAATGAAAATAGTGGGCCTGGTGTGAAACTCACCAGATATTGGAGCAATTGAACATTTCAAATCCCAATCAAAAATGTTGTCAGTGTGGATCCCTCTTAACAACAATGGGTTAAGGGAAGACACTGGGGCATTAAACATCTCTTTCCTTCTTTCATCACTAATGGATAAATCTCCCAGCATTGCAGGACCAATGCTATAATTATAAGAATCCAATCACCCCCACTCACCGATGTTGGGGTCAGGGAAACACCAATGCCGAAATCCCATGCAGCTCCACCTCTTCAATAATGGTCCCCATGTACACGGCTGCTGGTCGCCCATGCCCCATCCCTACATCTGAACTCATTCAGAGGGTGATTAACGGCCTCCTCTGATGATATGAGGAAGAAGAGATTATCTCAACATGGGATATGGCCAAACCAGACAAAGTGTCTTATGAGCCTCATTGTCACCGCTGCTCCTAAGGGCCACACAGGGATCCATTTCTCCCCAATCTGACATACAATCGTTTCGGGAGCCTCTTACCATAGTTCATTGATGACTCCCTCCCTTACGATAATGCAGTGAGGGATGTCTGGGATATCCCAACTATAATCCATTATCAGGGGCCTCTATAGAGGGATTTCATCAGGATGCGCCAAAACCACTACCCGACCCCATAGGTTAATGAGAAGGTGAGTTATACACCCACACCCCCAGCCCTAGTCGGGTTAACCTGATGCCACTGTCACACGCAGGCTGGGGAGGACATCGTCTAGGGGGAGTCATCATCAATGGTTATCTTGTACCGTTACACCACCAACTCGAACCATAAATGCCCCGTTTATACCGAGAAGAGGAATATATATGCCTAACTCAGGTCAAGCCCAAACCAACCCATGGGCAGGTTGAGACAACTCACCTAGTCACTGACACAGGTGGTGTCCATCGTAGGACGACCCATGGAACTGAAATCTATTAAATTTTTCCTCCTCGTGCCACCACCAATGACAGAACATTCCCTCCCTTCTCCCATCCTTGGTGTAGAGGTCCTCCCCATACCACCCTCAGTCTGGTCGAAGGTCATCCCAGCTGCACTGATATCTAGCTTGGAAGCCTCTTCTGCACCTGTGACCTCAGGTGTAGAGTCATTCCTCCTTTCGCAAGTCACTGGTGTGAATCTCCTCCTCATATAGGAAACCATTAGTGTGGGTGGAATTCCACATATTTTTACTACAACTGATGTGGTTTTTTCTTATCCTAGTAACTAGAGAAGTGGTGGTCTTCCTCACTTCATTGACACCCATCACGGGGGTGTTCCCATTATTTAGTTTGACCTATGAGAAGGCCCACATTGTACCATCACTACTAAGGGAAACCTTCATGGAGATATTTACCTAACTACAACTAGTTCTATCAGTGGTCCTACCCACTCTAGTACATCCCTTGGTGATTCCCTCTATACAATAGCGAGCGGAAATTATGTGCCTCCTTATGTTCCTTTTGGCAATATTCTAGGTGCTTCTCCCTCCCTGAATCACCCAAGTATAAGTCCTCTCCATCCCAACACCACCTCATATGAAGGTCCTATCAATGAATAAAACCTAACTTATTCCGATGAGTCATCCCAAGGAAGGAGGGAAGGTATCCTCTTACATAAGAAGAATACCAAGATGTTATAGATTGCGATTAACATCGTTTAATTCTCAAATTCCGAGGAAGATTGTGATTTCATAATGGAACCCTCACCCCGATCATCTGTGTCAAGGGCAGGGGTTGGAATGAGGAATATAAGCCTCATCCTTCCAGAATGTGAGATCCATTAGATTCCCACCTCCCTCTAAAGATACATATAGGAGGAGGAATATTTGGCCACTTTCTAGGTCTTGGTCATGCAATCATCCCTATCGTCAACGGGGTCATTCTATACCTCATTTAGAAATCATAGAGAGTTATTCTGTGGACTGATAAATGATGAATATCATCCTAACCCCCCATCAGTTACCACATCCCATGAACTAGAAACTCTCATTGCTAGTCCTTCTTACTAATACGTGGTGGCTATTTCATTTCATTTTTTCCCAACCAGCCCATGAGGTGGCGTCTTGTTAGCCCATTCACCGTATTCTCCACTAGCCAGTCTACCATCTCAGTAGTCTGCTTCAGTGCCACTACATGCCCCCTAGCCACTTCTAGTTTACCAATTGGGAAACCAAGGGCTAGACCCCAAGTCTGAAGCAAGGAGCCTGCGGGTAATCCTTACAGCATACCATTTCATGGTGATATTCTGGCCACTTGAAACTGCAAAATTCAGTGTTCCAGAATAGCTATCCGAATAAGAAGTTGCTTGTTTCCTCCAAACACTATGGGGTATGAAAATTCATCTCCATTATCATATCCTATCCAAAGATTCAGGCACACATTTAAGATATTTTTCAGCAATTCTGCATTGTTTACTAGGTCATGGTCTTTGTGGCCCAGCCCCCTGAGTCGCCCGGTTGCCATCAGACCCTCCAGCAATGATGTGTCCAGCACATTCAACTTCTACTTAAGATTATAAAGGAGGGTTCCCCCCATATTCATGTTCATGGATGAGGAATATAACCAGCCCTTCATTTCAACTCTATCTGGTTCCAGCTCGATATGCCCAGTGATATATAGGTTATTCCTCGAGGTAGAGTCATAGTTAATGTGGCTGACATATCAGAGAAAGAGAATGATATAGAACTCCTTGAAGGGAGCATACTCCCTGGGGGAGTTCCACACCCATTGGATCCACTAAGAAGGGTTACTCACTATGAGAGAAATCTAATGGGTCTTCTCATTCCTACCAAGTCATTAGCCATCGACTGTTATCCCAATAAATGAAAAGATCATCATGGGACCATCAAACCCTATGACACATCAAGATTAGTGCAGAAGATGAACGATGATCCTAAAAAGGTTGTGTTGCATCAACTTCTCAAAGATCGTAAGAATATGGTTGATGACCTCCTTCAATAACATGTTGTAGAGTAGTGACTATACATCGATGATCCTAAATTGGGGCAGATGGGGAAGATAAAACACCCCCTAGTGAGTTGCCTCTAGGTGAAACTAACCAAATTTCTCACACAGATAGTATATAAGAAAGAGATTATGGAATGGGGGCACGGTAGGTATCATAAAATCCACCTGAGTGGCGTGATAATCCTTTAGACCTAGCTCAAGTCCCCCCAACATCTCCACTTGTCATCCCACCAGCCGCCCCACGAGCCGTTGGGCCTGCTAATCATGTAGAAGAACACGAAAATACACTTGTGGTTAGGGATAATTTTCAAGAGAGGAAACCGCACCCAGATGATTTTATGGCCATTCTCATTACCCACATCGAGGCTTTGGATATTTGGTAGGTGGAAATTCATCATGATAGCAATCCATACCCTTCTTGGGTGGATGATATACCAACAAATCCTGGTTTGGAAAACCTCAATTTTACTCCTTTAATTAGAAGAGCTATCAACTATGGTATCTGCACCACTTAATCTCAAGGTGTGGACCTATGTTGGGAACTCCAGTTCAACAAGAGGATACCAAACATCGGTGTTTCATACAAACATTGGAAGGGACCATTTTTGTCTGGTACAACCAGATACTCATTGGGTTATTAGCCATTTGGGAGGATATTAGTAGGTCTTTTTTTACTAGTTCAACTCTTCCACTAGGAAGATGAGTATTGTTGACTTCATCATGAGAAATTAGGGGCCTAATGAATATTTCAAAAAAAATTCACCTTGTGGAAAGGCATCACATACTCATTGAATATTTCACTAACTCAAGAATCGCTACAGACAATGTGTGTGAAGAATTTTAAAACTATACTGGTCCCCTCTCTCACCACTCATAATTACTTGGTTGGATTCTGAGATATCACTAACAAAGAAAACATCTAGACGAATCCTTCTAGGTGGCCAGAAAGGCTCATCCATTACCTCGTGTGGTTCCAGCAAGAAGAGATTCTAAGGCCGATCCCACCATGGTAGCATAGATAGAGGCCCCCATGTAGCTGGAGTTGTTAGCAGTAGAGCCACATCCATATCCCTGCAGCGACCCACCAACTCAGCCATTGCATCTTGACTAGCACTGCCCGCCTCAGAATCAGCAGGCACCCCCTCGTAACAAGCTTCCACCACCATGGTGAGATAACCCGATTCCACTGCCTCAACAGTATCCTCATGTCCCTATTTGAGTCCATGCTTTTAGAGCCCCTTTTAAATATATATGGAATCATACATACTTGTCTAATAATTATTAAGAACCTATTTAATTATGAAGTTCCATGGAATAGAGAATTCTATGGTTTCCAGATTGCAAGAGGCCCAAAGAGGCAGAGCTCACAGATATCCCTAATCACTGCCACTACCATTGAATCCTGGGGAACACCCTCATGCAGTGATATTTGTTTAAATATTGGAATTAAAACAAGGTGGACTACAACATAGTCAGGATAGGCCCAGTACTGGCACATGAAACATGTGTATTCACATAGCCTGTCATCGATAGTGACAAAAAAGGTGAGTGGCAGCAGGTTCCCAATCGAGTGTCCAAAAAATATGATGACTGGATGGCTCATATATAAGTCTTCTTCAGTCATGGTATCATTCATGCACGTCTAAAATGACCCAAGCCTTCAGAAGTCATCGTGTATCCCACAACCACTACATCTATGTCGGCGTCCCATCATCCCTCTTTCTACAAGGGAAATCATTATAAAAAAAATGGAAAGAAAATCCCAAACTAGTTTCGTCGTCATTCAATACTCTCAAGAACATCAGGACCCTAGTGGTGGAAATTTCTCTAAGATCTTATCCAGTGATGGAGGATTCTTTATCTGACAACGAAGGGTGCGCTTCGGTTAACACAATGGTGGTGGTAAAAACCTACATGATTCCCACTGATGAGGAATTATAGACTGACACTCCTAACATCCACAACTGTCACCAGTTTTAATGGAGTTGTGTCAATATGATTCATCGTAATGCCTTAGTCAATACAACTAGCTAGGCTGTTCATGCCACCAAAACCAGAAAATTGGCTCGGTTTGGATCTCAACACATGCAACATTTTCATCTTGTTTCACTAGGTATGACTTCTTCACCGTTTGTGCTACTTGATCATTTAGAGCCGCCCCGACCGCGTCCTGATCAACCATGTTTTGTTATGGATCTAACTTAGTTATCTAGGCCTCATCTTGAAGACACTCCATGAGTTTCGACTAGTGATAAACAAGATATTCCCATCCCCTATAAAAATTGGTTTCATCCAGAAGGACCCATCATACTCTACTATAGAATGACATAATATTAGCAGACGTTCTTACATGACACAAAAGTAAGAGATCCTTAAACATATTACCAACATTATGATGAGGATATACATCCTTGGAGAACTTACCCTATCGGTGGAAATGCGTAGAGCCCTTATCGGGGCATTGAAAAGCCCCCTCTAGTTTGAAAAAGATGTAGAATCCATAGAATCCTTCCTTGATGAGGCAGTCGAGCATGTAGAATGTTAGGTCATTATCTATTTCTCTGGAGAGGATAAATTTTCTCTGATAAAGGGGCATATTCTACCACTATACATCATTGGACACCTCAATGGCATTGAGTTTGGCCATGGAATTTCGACATAGGATCTGGGATCAACCTTATCCCGGCCAGAATGATCCAATAAAATGGGGGTTGTTATAGGAAGATTTGCATTCATCTGACCTGAAAATTAAAGGTGATGATAAGAAAAAATAGGCACTAGTTGGAAACATCAACCTGAATACCCAATTTATTGGCCTATTGGCCAGCATCAAGTTGTTGGTTGTCTCATAGGATACCACCTACAGTGCATTGATGGGTAGGCCATGGCTTCACATGCATGCGGTGATACCTTCATCATATCACCAAAGCCTTATGTTATCCCTTAATGGTTGAGTGGGAAATCTCAAAGGTGACACATCACCCTTTTCCTATTGTGAAAACCAATATCTATATGAAAACTACTATAAGAACAAAGAAAAAAAAGATCCATGCTAATGCGGTTGAAAACGCTACAGCTTCAACTGAACCATGGGAAGTCCTGGATTATGCCTACATTTTTTTCGATACACCGATTGGAGGCCACAACCATAGACATGGGGATATGATTTTTTCTGAATGAGGGGAAAGCATATTACCAAGTCTAAGGGGTTCCAAAAGATCAAATTGTATTCTTATACAAATCTGGATTGGGTGATCACCGAGCCTCCTACTCACATAAGGTATCGGGATGTCTGCCCTAGAGAAACGACAATACATCATAATTTCTTGTTTATCCGATCTGGAAAAAAATGAAATAGGAAAACTTGTCATTATCTCTTTTATATCGTCAAGAATGGCCGCATGGCCTGAAAACTATAAGGGATCTGGTTGAAAGCTTTCATTATTAGGGTTTTGGTAGCATAGGATTTCCCCAATGCATTGTCTATCACAGCTCAGGATGGCACCTGTGTCTCATCAGGATCTATTTACTCAAAGAAATCTCTCTTATGGGAAATTATTCATCCTCTATTAATGAATAAGAAGATTTAGAATACTCTCCTCGTGACATTGAATAGTGTATCTCAACCATGGACGATGAGTTGTCATAGATAAACCTCGGTAACTATATGGATATGAAACCCACATTGATCAGTGTGGCTATGATCGTCAAAGAGAAAAATTGATATGTTGACTTCCTAAAGAAACATTATGATGTGTTTTTCTGGAGTTATGATGTCATTCCATGACTAAATCCCCAAGTCTCCATCCATCACCATGGACTTCCAGCATACCATCGCGGGTTCTAATAGCCTCCCAGAAAGATGCACCCTTCTCATAGTGCCATGGTCGAGGTCGAGGTTGATATGATTATTAGTTCCACCTCCATCAAAGAGGTCCAGTAACTGAGATGGTTATCCAAAATTAAGCCCACCATGATGAAGAATAGACAGATTAGTGCAGGCATTGACTTCCGTGTTCTTAATTGTCACTACCTACTAGATGATTTTCCCCATCCTATGACAAAACAGTTTATTAATTCAACCATTGGGTTCTATGATCACTTCATCATGAATGGGTATCCTGGGAATAAGCAAATTCAAATGGCTTCCAAGGATGAAGAGTATAAAACCTTAATAGAACCACAATGTACTTTTTCCTACCCGGTAATTCCTTTCATAATAAAAAATACAGGTTCCACCTATCAACGTTCCATGAACTGCATATTTAATTTGATCCTCGGGACATTGGTGGAATGCTACATGGATGATATGGTGGTCAATTTATCCAGCGCCAATACCATCACATAGATATCGAGGGAGTGTTCGGATTCCTATGATCCCACCATCTAAAGATGAACCCCTTGAAATTCACCTTAGGGGTCACCTCTAAGAATTTTTCTCAGCTTCATTATCAGATAAAGAGTCATCAAGATCAATCTGAAGAAGATCATGATCATCTGTCAGATATCTCCTCTGAGAAACATTTTGGAGCTTTGCGGTTTTCAAGGTAACATAGTATGTATGTTCATATTCATTATGAATATTGATGGCAAGTGTAATCTGATTTACCATATCATCAACAATGGTGTCAATTATCAGTGCGAGGAGGATTGTTAGACTATTTTGAAGGAAATAAATTAGAACCAATTATAGCCTTCTCTCTAGATGCCACACATTTCTAGAATGCTTCTAGTCCATTATGTGACCACTCTGGAATGATCTATCAGTGCCCTTATCACAAAAAATAAAAGTGAAGGAACATAGACTAGTCTATACTATCTCAGTTGCATGCTACTCAATACAGTGGCTAGATATTATTCTATCGAGAAAAGTTACATTGCGCTGGTATCCACAATGTAGAAATTATGACACAACTTGAAGCATCATTATTTATATCTAGTTCCCTGAGTGGATCAACTAAAGTAAATCATCAACCGCCTCATGTTGACTGGTCATCTAGCTTGCTGGGCAGTGATCCTCGAGTAGTTTGACATTATGTTCATTCCCTAGAAGGCTATCAATGAACAATCATTTTCAAATATATTTGTTGTACATCAATCTCCCGCAGACTAGTCTCGAGATCATTATTTTTCGGATGAGGCCATCCAATCAGTAGGTCAACCCATTCCCTTTTGGTATATGCATTCTGATGGCACATCACGAAGACCTACCGGTAGAAGACTCAATGACCACAAACTTAAGAGAGTGGTCCTGGGTATTGACTTCATCACGCCTTCACAAGTTTTTCTTTCATATACATTCATGTTGTTAGAAGTATGTACCAACAATGAGGTAGAGTATCCATCTCTCATTTTTGGTCTTGAGTTTTTCCTTGAGATTGATGTTCCACACATACATGTGAAGGGGGACTCTGAACTAATCATCAATAAGATCACCACTGACTACATCATCAGAAATCTAGAGCTCATACCACTGTTGAAATGTACCCACTAGTTGATGGCCCAATTACCATCTTGAACATAGGTTACTCGTGTCCGTCGTTCATAGAATAGTTGAGCTGATGCCTTGGCCATCATGGAAGCATATCATGCAGAACCCAACCAGGATGATTTTAGAATTCATGTGGCGCAATAGAGAGTCATTACACATATTACTCTAGACAAAGATGGTAGCCCAAAGGTAAGCCACCTTACCACTGGTGACTCTACATCATGACCCCCAGGTCCCCCTCCGATAGTATAGGTGGTGAATCCCTACTAGAGGACTCCCTTAATTGAGTACCTCCATCACTATATTCTTCTATTATATGGAGTCGTGCATAGGAGAATCAGACGATGAACATTGTAGTTTTCCCATCAATGTGTTCCCGATCAGGATCATTTCCTCAAAAGATGTGGGTTTTATAGGGTTATGCTCTATTACATTCAAGCAAGAGATATTTCTCAGAGCATGTAAGATGTTCTTGTCAGTTCCATTGAGGCTCATTAATACTGGCTGAAACTATCTCACTAGATCTGGAGGTTGGTGTATTTTTTCCTACCATGATCTGTGAATGTAGTGACTCTTCCAAGAGGTTTCATGAATGAAAAATCCATGATAACTTTGGGAATCAATCATCAGTGTCTCTCCACACTACTATGTAATCTTGGAAAATTGCAATTTTGATAATAAATGTCATGGGACCCCATCAACTATAGACAACTCATCAGTTTAGATTCAAGATAATTGATACTGATTTCTTTTCCCAGCATTTACAGGAATGTTCATCTGAAGGTGGTTAATTCATGGTCTATCATTGAATTTCTGAGCTCCAATATCATCTACCGATTTAGAGTGCCTCATGCCATCCTAAAAAATAATGAAACTAACATTAAAGAATTTGAACTGAAGAAGTTGTACGCCATGTATGACATACAATCTAACCATAACTCCTGCTATCACGCACTGTAAAATGGGATGATTGAGACGTCCAACAAAACACTCTTTGACATTCTGCTGAAGGTGGTTGTTCAAAATAAGAAGTGTTGGGAAAACAAAGTCACAAACACTCTCTTGGCCTATCAGATGACAAATCATAATCCCACAAAGGTTACCCCATATTCCATGGTGTAGAGAACAGAGGATGTCCTACCCATTGAGATTTAGTTTCCTTCATTACACACATCTGTCTACGAGCAGTAGACACTTTATAAGGTAGTAGAAATATGTCTAGATGAACTGGAAGTGCTTGATGAAAACATTCTTTGTGACCTAGATAATCTAGAAGGGCATTAGAACAAGATTTATAGATATATCAACATGAAATTTAGTCTCCACTCTTTCATGCAAGTGTAAAATGTGTTATCCTAGATAACACCAATGATACCTAGTAGGAAACCACCCAAACTAAAACTGAAATGGTAACAACTATACATAATTCACATGGTTTACCAAAATGGAATATACTTATTAGTTACCATGGATTGTGAGTGTATAACTCTTCCCACCGATGCCAAATTACTCAATCAATACTATAAATGACTAAAATAGTCCGCCATGACCATAAACTATGATGTATTGAGCGCATGACATTAAAATTTATGATTCTTCCAAGAGGAATGATGTAAAACAACTCATCAACTATCCCAAATGATATTAAACCGTGTTTTTTCATGCATGAAATTAAACTTTATATGGTCCCGCATGACATTAAATTATTTCTCCCTCATTGAACAACATTAAACTACATGATCTATCGAGGATTCGAGCTGTAAAAGTAAACTGCAATCATATTTCATGATGATAAAATACAATGTTGTATGAGATCGACTACATTAATCTATGATTTGTTTTTAATCTTGTCCTTCATGATGTTAAAATACACAACATCTTCAAGAACTACATATGGATTAATTCCCATCCCCTAGGGATACATTGGAATGCACATAAGTCGCGTCCTAGAGTCTAGCCCCTAAATTATTCCCCTTGACTGCCCTTGGGTATAGTTCTCTTGGGTGATTTCTCATGGTATCATGTAGACACCTTTGGCCCCCATTTATGCTGGATTTATTATGATCGAACCATGTTCCCCTCTTATTGTTATATCCCATCCCCATCCTTACCACATGACATTAAACAACAAGGATCTTTCATAAATACATTTGGATTGATTCCCTTCTTCATGGGATATGTAGTATTGCCCAAATAATTCTTTTGAAGGCCCTACACCAAACAAAAATATATCTTCCTAGGTCTGGACCCTTGGCCTAGATTCTTCTCAAGATCACATTGTGAGGTGAAGGATTTTCTTGCATCCATTTGTGTCGAGTTTACCATGATCACACTGTGTCCCTTTTCCTTGAAGATATCCACCTATTTTTCATATCTATCATGACATTAAACTATATAGGCCCAACAGCTGTTTATGTGTTCCATAATTTCAGCTCCCATTATCATTCACATCATCAACAACCCATGAATGGCATGTATTATAGGATGTAGATCTCTCCTACCTCTCAGGACAACATCCCCGAGGATTCTGGATGACAATTCGATACAAGTCCCACATTGCAAACATTGTCTTCTGTCAAAACTCATTGTTTGTCCCCATTCTAGGAAATTATATATATATACTATGTTTCAAACATGTTCTTCAGTTATCCTTGTACATTTTTTCCATTCTATAGTCTCTCACATGGACAATGTCATTATTTACCTTTTCCACACATCTTTCCCACACATGTGACATTAAAATGGAAATATACAGTCCAAGATCTATGAACTTAAACTAAGTTCTCCTAGTGTCCTCTCCCCATGACATTAAACTACACCGCATCTCCTAAAATAACATTTGGGTTGATTTCTATCCTCTGAGGATACATAGGAGAACTTGAACATTTTGTCTTCAGGTCCATCCAAGGTTCACTTATTCTTTCTCTCAGCCTCTTGGCATGAGTTCTCTCTAAGAATTGTTAATGGTGTGGAGTATATGGGCTTATTCCCTCATTCACATTAGGCTATTCTCCACTTAATACGCATTCCTCATTAAGATCCCCCCTCCCAAGAATCCTTACCACACAATGGTAAATATCATGACTTCAGAAGTACGTGCAGGTTGATTCATTCCCCCACATGATACATAGGAAATGCAATACATTTCATCTTTGGGTCCATCCATGCTTCATAGAAACCTCTGCATCTCTCTGGCCCCTTGGCCTCAGTCCTCCAGAATTTGGGTATGTGGTGTGGTATTTTCATAGGTCTTCATTCACGGAAGGTTTGTAACAGCCACACCATGTACATATCCCTATTGAGATTTCTTCCTTGCCCCATCCTCTACTCATCTTCCCTCTGTAATCTATCCTAAAATTTGTCCCCAACCCTCTTTGTTTGTTCACCAATGTGCCCAAGAACACTTTGGTTTTGTACCGAGATTTTGGATTCAACAGAAATATTTTATCACATCTTTTAATGCTTAATGCTTCGCTTCATTTGAGATTTCATCATCTTTAACATTCGAAAGGACCCACAAATGGAATGGATGCTAGGCCTTGGTTATCTCCAATCTTATTGGTCCAACTTCCCCAAGACTTTTGAATGAAAAATTGTTACAAGTCCCATTATGTGAATATGGTCAGTGGTTGATGCTCATTGTTTGTTCCCATTTTAGGTCACATGATATAGATACTATGATTCGAACTTGGTTTGCTATTATCCTCCATCATAAAGACACCATCATTAAGCCCTAAATATTTGTTGCATTATTAAAATCCTCTTCCACTAAATCATGTCTAAGTGGAATTTTGACACTCTTGGTGTTTTCCCTGAGTGTGTTACTGGATGTCAAGTGGGAGAATTCATGATGTGTTGTCATTCTATGCTCCACTACTTTCCAGTTCACTTGTATTCCACATGTTCTGCAGACCATTTCTTCCCTTGTTTCCTACATAGAGTGCAGATCATGTGGGCTTAGGGATATGGTCATGGTATACGCCTACTTGTAAGAGTATCACATCCCACGTGCCGAGCTCTACAACCTTAAACTAATATCTCTTTATGACCTTTCCATATGACGTTAAACTATATGAAATCCTTAAGAACTATGTACGTATTGAATCACATATTTATTGGATACATAGGTATGCATATAAATATCATCTTAGGGGCCATCCACATATCTTTGGATATGTTTTGGCTCCCCAACCTGATGTCTCAACCCTAGAATTGTGAGCTGTGTGGGGTGGACCTTGTCCTCATTCACACTGGGTATGCTTATCACACCCTGCTCATTACACCTAAAACCTCATTATTTTGAATGTGTCCAAGACATATGACCTTAAACTGTGTTTCCTAGTCGACATGACTTTAAATTGTTTCATCTTTGCTGCATGAAATTATGATTCCTGGGTTTGTCCTATATACAACCCTAATCTATGACCAACCCTAAATTAAGGCATTATCATCCTGACCTCATGAAAAAAATGGAACTTCATTGTGGTATCCTCACTAGAGGGGACATATTATTTGGTATCTATTCTCCACAATTCCATTTTTTAAGGGCTACATGTTTCTTGACTTCTGTAGTGACGACTAGATTATCCATCCTAGGTTTGCCACTTCACAAAAAACACATACATCCTAAATAAAAAACAAGATCTATCAAACTAGACTTCTTTTGATGTGTGGTAAAGACCCACAATACTATTATATTACTATGTATGGCTTGAACCCCACAATAATGGGGTATATAGGAATTCATAACTGCTTTGTCTCGGCCCCAGCCCAACTTTAACCTTTGGTCTCTCAACCTAAATATAACGTCCCTCATGGATATGTGGTGTGGTGAGAACTCTTTACGTCCTCATTAACATTGTGTTTACAGCTACCACATCATGTAGTCCACCTTTTTGGGATCTCCCCTTTCACTCTTCGGCCTAATCTGTGATGCTAAACTACATGGGTCATTCAGAACTACATTTCTCTTAATTCTTGTCCCTAGGAGATATATAGAAACGCCCAAACACTTTCATTTAGGTCCAACCCCATGATATGCCACCTCTATTCTATGGTCTAAAAATCCAATCAGGAAAACTTTCTTTGGTGTGGGATCTTATGGTCCTCATTCACATTATTCTATGTACTGCACCGCATGGTTCCTTTATGGGAATGCCTATCTTCAATTCATGGAATGATACTTTCAATCAACCCTGAAAAAGTTCGGGATGCTCCATTATAATTATGGGATGATTCAGCTTCACTGCCAGAGAGAATTTCCACAACAGCATTGGTCTCTAACCACACTGTTCTCAAGGTCTACGTTTATCTTGATTCTCATCCTTATGGGATATGAAATAATGCCCATGCATTTTTCCATGGGCCCATCCCAGGTTCATTAACCCTTCTGGACCCTCAACCTTAATAATGGTCCAGTCTCTATGACCTTAAATATGGAGCCTATAGTCCATGACACAAGAAAATAAACTATTGTTTTTGGTCCATGTAGTAAGACCTTAAAACTATGTTCACCATTTTCATCTTATGATGTTAAATTATGTGTCTATAATCCTTATTGGGATGATGTAAAACTACAAGGAATTATAGGTCCTCACCAGAGATGTCCTATTTATAAGTAGTTATGATCCAGAATCAGACCAATGCTCTCAATTAATGTGTTCTCAGCATTGTGGCTTAATTTCAAGAGTGATGGAGTTCTTCAAACAATCCATCGCTCCCCATCCATGCTCAACATTCCCTTTAATTGGATCCTCATCGTATTTCATACTGAATGGAACCCCATAACTATACGGATGCTCAAAACAATGCTCGCCAACTATCCCAGGCTAGAATTTGGGGAGACTAATTGATGAAATTTTGAGTCAAGCCTCATTTTTTATCATGATCTGTGGTTGGCCCTCATTTGTTATCACCATTTTAGGAAATCACAATAGGGAGAATGTGTTTCAAAAATGGTAAACAATTCTCCCATTTTTTTCATTCCATCCCTACAGTGTTTTGGATTTTTGGGTATCATGATTCACAATTTTGACTTCCCTCTTTTCTGATTGATTCTAACACCCCTAGGTTACCCTGATCGTGCATTAGAACCCATTGGTAAATGGAAATTTTACTGTTATGAGAAATTTATTCTCTAGTAAGACATATCTCTTTCCTCCCAGATTCCAATATTTGTTATTTATACCTTGGATTCCAAGATATTTTTGTGCACTCCCACATTAAAATGAAGTAATGATGTGACCATCCATTTTTTCTCAAATCGGGAATGACCCACGTTATCATAAGGATGGATTTCTTATTATTTCATTATTATAGAAGGAATGCGTTGAAAAAAATATATAGTTGAATAATACATCCATTCAAAAAGTTCATAAGAAAAAGAAACAAATAAGTAAAGGATTATGAGTTCGGTCAAAACAAGGCCCTTAAGGATTAGCACCTCTAAAATAATGCTCTAGGTTTACCACATATTGGAACGTAGCCTCCGAGGCTACCTCCTTCCCCCCTGAGATCCCTTTTTTCATCATTATCTACAATGTGGAACTCATTAGCCCAGGTCTGTGCTCGCACTTGTTCATCTTAGAGCACAATCATTTGGAGACTCACCTGAACTACCTACTATTGGGAATCTTCCAGTTGGGCCCTCAATAATTCAATGAGTTCATAATGGCTTGTGATAAATGATTCTCTTTCTTTTTCTTTCTCATAAAGGTGTCAGACATCTTTCCCACCCTTAATATATTCATTTTTATTATATAACTCTTTATATAACTGGGCAATATTATAGTATTGGCTATTCTACCATATTATTCTTCCATATAATCATGGATCATTATAAGAATGAGGTGGGAATCCACCCCATAAGCACAAATAAATCATATCAAGGTGTAAAGTGACCCCATCCTCATTAGTCATTCTGCCTGTGACTAGTTGAGAAAGTGTATGATGCACTTCCAGGCCATGTGCTGTGTCATATGGCTCTCCCTAGATGCATCTGGGTCAGAATAGGCTATCCCTTTATGGTTTGTAGGCATGTACTCAGGAAAACAATCCAGAAGTTCAGCCATAGTGTCCACTTTTGGAATACTTTTATATTCATCGACAACATCCTCTCTAAACTGAAGCTCTACAATAGAAACATTGTCACCCATGTTTTTAGCCTCCAGCTTACTGAGTACTAGGATGGGTCCATCTTTAATAGTTGACTTTGCTGGAGAAAGTGTAATCACTGACATGGCTCTTGAAGATCTTCCAGATTCAATGGTTTGTAGAGCATCCAAACATTCAATCACTATATCTGTAATTGATATCTTCAACAATCGATTTTCCACAATAAAATATGGGAGTGAAAAAGGAAAATACATACAAGATACAAACATTGTTGTATATTTTTCCTATATCATGGTGGGAGTTGAAGCCACAATAGATCCCTTGACCCTTGTTAGCTCGATCAATGTCACTGGTACTTTCTGAATGACAGGAAACTCAGAGGAATCCATTTCATCTCTTCCTTTGGTTTCATCGCTTCCCGCTTCATCCAAAGCTGATTCCCCACCTTGCTTAGCTCTGAATGTAGGCTCTTGAGGATGTTCTCTCACCATCCTAGGTACATCTTCATCCCCTATAGGAAAGGGTTCTTGGACACCATCATCAATGTGTTCTTAAAGAGGGACGGATTTTTCCAGTCAGTTAAAATCGCGAAAAAAAGAAAGTTTAGTAGGCACAAGGCCTAAAAACTCAACTAAAGATGATCATCCAGTTCTATGTTGGAGATTGCAATTTCACTACCCTCACATGGTCCTCACTGGTGAGAATGGGATTATGAAAGTCATTCACCATCGATAGCTTCAACCTCTTCCTCCTATTATTCCTCTCCATCTATGTCCTCTTCATCTTCTTCAAAATCATCTTTTTCCTATTCTTATTCATCTTCATCTTCCTCCACAGATGAAAGATTCTATATGTCATGTTCCAGGATAATCATCATTTTCACTAGGAGATTCATCTCTTCAAATAGACCTTGATGTCATGCGTACATATCCATGGCCATATGTAATGTATGATGGTGAAGAAATTTTACCCTTTCTACCACCTAGATGTGCCCTATGTCTGGAAAGTTTATCCCGACATGCATCATTCTCTGCCACAAGACATCGATAAACAGAGATTATCATTTAATCCACCAGTTAGACTAGAGATATGGGATGATAGCATTCAAAGATGGATTTTAGAGGTTCTTGAGATTCTCCCCAGGATGTTCCCTAGCGGCCCCATGAGGCCTCTTGCAGGACCAACACTCCTTAGAAGAGGGAGGCACATTTTCTCATTGTGATGCTCTTGTCGACAAAGATCCAGCATGTTCCATTCTTTCCAACTATCTCGTTCATTGTCTCACCTCCCCTGTAGCACCCCGCATTCTTCCTCACTCTCTGGGATCTACACTAGCCATGTAGATTTTCTTTATTCATTTTGATAGAATCGCCTCGGGGTATTTTTTTTACAATGGTCAGTCTAATCTGTTAAAAGCCCAACACTGACATCGATAGGGGCATGTTGATGACTTCACTCGGTTATGCATTCATGAACATGAGCCACAATAGATGTAGGATGAAAATATTTCACTCTTCTGGAACCCCTATGTATACTTTATTTGGAATTTACAACATCAACCTGAATTTCATGGAAAACCTAGTCGGCACATACGGTTCATAGAATATGGTTTCATTAATCTTGGGTACCAGAACAATGCCCATAATGATCTACATGTATTCCATCTACTCCAGTGATCCCTTCCTATCATATACCATCTTACTAACTAGGTTTAGGAATGGGTGAATATTGAAATTGATTTGGCTTCTGATCATTAGCTTGATCCCTTCTTCTCTATGCGTCATGGGCTTGATTCCACCAATGATCAAGAGGGATGGATTTATGTTGTAACCTAAAGGGAAAATAGAATTTGAGATGACATACCCACTGAAGTGGGGTGGAACCCAGCCATGAAGGGTATAGAACGTACCACATATCCATATAGGCATACATCCCCTCAATATGCATCCCAAAATGTTGTATAGCCTGGATAGTATGGGCACACCCAGGCTAACCTTTCTCCTCACTACCATGATCTCAGCCATCACTAAAAACACTAGTAGGCCCCCATCATTTTTTCCATCACCATAAATAGTTATACAACCAAGAATGCAGCAAGGATCCTAGAATATCGAAAATTTGTGTCCCAACATTCGTTTATGTCGAAGCCCCATGATCAGTACTCTCCTGCTTCTAGGACCATCCAAAATCATCCAACCTTTCCCCTCAGTGATGTGTTTGGGCACTTATTCCCCAGGACTAGAATTTTACCTTCCTTTTCCTACATTAAAATAGGATAAACCATCCTAGATATGGTATGTCCTATAGAAAATATTTTATTTTTAACTTCATCTTATCTAGCGCTAGCAGATGCCATGTCTGGATGGGGGTGTGCGTCCTATCCCCCCAAACGTTCTATATTGGGAAGAAGTCGTCATATTTGTACACCTCTATGGGGATTCCAAAAATGAAATGGAAATCCCATAGACTGATACCTACCTCCCTGTGGTGGAGGTGGAAGGTGTTTTTTATCCTGATACCACTGGCTGAATAACTCTGGTATCGGGTCCTGCTATTGGTAGAAGTGAAATTAGGATGTCCAAACAACTTCAAAAGGCATGATAGACTACAGATCTTCCTATAAATCTTTAAATTTCAGGTTTACCTTGTATTCCCATGCCCATTCACTTGTTATGTTTCCCTAGACCTGAAGTCTCATTCTTGCGACCCTTTGTCTCATTGGTAATGGTCCTTTTGAAAGTGTTCAGATAATGAGTTGGAGATTCTTGGGGAACTGCATGACTACCTACAATAGTTTGAGTGTTATGATATAGGATGTAAATGGATATGTTCTTTGTTTTTATATAAGTATGTCCATTTCTTTTGATGTTGATCTTTTGAAGACTATCCTCATTTGTCACCCATGACTGTGGTGTATCAGTTTCGAAGCCGTGCATCTACACCTCCTCCAACATTTTGAAGGACCATATCAGCAAACTATCTCTCCTGAAATAATATTTTTAGCTTGAATAATAATGATAAGAAGTATTTTATTATCAGACACAACCCTCCTCACATGTAGAATCAGGGGGTTGATGAACATTTGAGTCCTCCTTGCAGCTATGGTTGCCTCTCTCTCAGCATGGCTCTGTTGAGAAGCCATCTCTGTCAGGTTCTCATAAACTCCAAGGGCTATGTGTGAATGAATGGTTGATAAACACACAAAATATCATATTTCATGAAAGAATACAACTAATAACAGGGTGCGTGAAAAAAATCATTGGCAGTGAGGAAGTACCTGGGGTGCACGCAAAACTCAGAATCATCCACAAAAACATACACACTGATGTGTACTATTTTCATGCATGAGAGTAAAGTTCCTATCATATGTAAAAGTCAATGTGGAGACCTAGGGGGACCTTATCATATTTATAGGCACAAACCACACTTTTCATGCGTGAAGAAGTGGTTTACATTCCAAAAAACATTTTTGCACACACCGACATGTGCTTCTCCACTTTTCATCAAGACCCTCAAAATCTAACATTTGGGATCCCCTTCAGCTCTGATTCTGAGGGGGGGGGGGAATTTGATAGTGTAGAATCATAGATAGGGACATGATGAGGAACTTTTAAAGAAACCGAATGCATGTGGAGAATCAGTAGATAAGACAGCAATGCCAGAAGAAGTTGTACCAAAGAATTAAGGGGTGCATGCAAGACTCCCTACAGCGCGCAAACCCTTCTGCTCCCAATGCGACATCAAATAAAGGTTTCTACAACATCCATCAAGAAACCCTATGTGGCATTAGTATGAAAGTATAATGGTCGGCACACAATATTCCTTACGGCATGTAAACCCTTGGTCTCCCAATGTGACATCAAATGAAGGATTTGGCAGTGACCATTAATAAACATGCCAAGCCACTGGAACGATGGTTTAACGGTGGGGGAACCAAATTTCCTATAGCGTGAAAAACCTTGCACCCCCAATGCATTTTCAAAAGGACTTTTCCATGCCGATCCTCATGTGTTTTAACAAAAAATCTTTTTTTGTATAAATTTATTTTTAGCCCCGACCTCTAGGGATGGTTACAGGAGAAGAATTGATTATCTACTGTGTGAAATACACCTCTTCCACGACCGCACAAAAAAAAATCATGGCATGAACGTATTGGATCTTTTGTGACATGTCTCCTAGGGGTCCTACTATGGGTGGGCCCACTTGGTCTTGATCCTCTCAAATTTTCTATTACCCTAGGAAATTTTAATGCAAAATATCCCACTTGTGTGAATGTTTCTCCTTGGTTTGGAACTATTTTGCAGGCATCTATTTGTTTCTCGTACAAATGACTCATCTTGTCTGCAACCTCTCATCTAGAGTGCTACCCTCCCCAAGGATTCCTTGTGTCGTTCTTACCCTATGTCACCATGTTTGAGCCCCACCTATGTGAAACATCCCTATCATGCACTTTCTTCTCCCGTATAACCCACGAGGTTCATATGAAGTGATTTCTAGATCCCCTGGGTGGTACTTTAGGTTACGTTGCTTAGCCTCATGATTCTTCACATAGGTATACTAGAAGATATTTATTCTTGGCATAACCACACTAATATGGACCCCTAAAATGGATAACTCCATAAAAACACCCACCATGGAATTTATGAGGACTTCTTATCCCCAATGGTGGGTGGGTATTAGTAATGTACGTCCAAGGGGTGCAGAGTGAACCCACCTCATCTGAGCTGCTGAATGTAAAACATAGAAGCACCATCATCCTCATCACATGATGTTAAACTGTGTCATCTCCCCAGAAAATATGCATGGGGCACCCCATCTAAGACATTATCCACACCCTCTCATCTCAACATGATTGATACCATTCCTCAAAGGGAATGAGGTACTATTTTTTGGAACAACATATATCCGTGGGGAAGGGAAACATCTTGGTGTATGCCTCAAGCATTTCTTTTAGGAGGTGGCATCCATGCACCTCCTTTATTCTTCAGGGCCAATGATTAGAGGAGAGATGGGAACCAGGACCATCATTACCATTTTCCTCTCCCTTTGGGATTTGTCATAAACAGGCCTCCATCCTGGTGTAAGTCTCAATATCCACCCCTTGGGCCGCTAGCCATGCGTAAGACCCACTTCATTCCTTGTGTACTCACATTTCATGATGTGATCATCACGTATTTTCTGCCTCTTGTTTATCACACTGAGAAAGAATCATGTCATCTTAGAGTAATTATAGGCCATAGAAACCTTTCTAGGGTGCCGAAGAGTGTAAGTCGAAAACATCATTTCTAAACTATGTGGAGTTTTATCCTTTCCCCAACTCGAGTAAGGTACATAGGAATCCTCCTTGAGGTCCAACCCCAATGTACCTCCATTTTTCCTTTCCCATTCAAGTGGGTTAACCTTGGCCCTACTTGACATTAAACTATAAACCCATTTCTATATTCCATGATGTTGAACTATATGGATTCGAACGACATGCGTTTTGAACCCTGTCTCCTAGGAAGGGTACATTGGAAGACTCCCTGAGGTTCAACACCAATAATCGGTAAAGTTTAGTGTCCCCTTCATTAGGACCTGAATCCTGGTCCATCCCACTAATTTCAGACCAACTATTAAGTTTCTTACCATGCATAAGCCCCAACATCATATTTGGACCACTATCCTCAGAGCACAACCTGATCCTATGCACCGAATATGAACTACATGGGTTTGATACCTCTATCCTAGATGCGATACATAGGAATCCTACATGATATTCATCCCCAAAATCGGTAACTTCAGTGTCCCCTATTTTTATACCCTCATCATTAGTCTGTCCCAGTGGAGCCATACCAGATATCAGGCCACTCACGCGTATTCTCTAGAAACATCTTATGGTACCTATCCTCTACACACACCCCAATTATGTCCCCTATTCTGAACTACATGTACATTGATTCCATGCCACAAGGAAATATTGGAAGCCTCTTTTAGGTTTCATACCATCACCTATGTCTCAACCTGGTCACTCCCATGATCCTCTATGTTTCGGGAAGGCCAGACCACAACCTGAAGGTTACACTTACTCTGGATCCCATCCATGCATCCGTCCTCACTGTCCTACTACTTAGGTGTCCCATCTACCCACCTAACTACACAGACTTTGATTCCCTATCATTGGGATATGAGGGAAGTCTCTCTGAGGTTCTATCCGAACATCACTATCAACATCACATCGATTCTATCTCATTCTCCATCCACATATTCCAACCATCCATCATCCATTCTGATTCCGTTTTAGGCTACCTCATCACGGTATGGTCATGCCAATCATCCCATTGTTGCACCTTGTGGAACTAAGGTATCTAACCATTCTTAATCCCCCCATGTTCCATAATCATACACCTAATATTTCCCCTCTTGTGATTGGTTGTAGTCCATGAGTATGCCCCAACAAGCCATTGGGTTATATTCCATTATGCAAACCCCAACCAATCACCACCTCAAACTACAATGGATTGATCCCTGCCTCTCAGGATAGGGTATGTAGGAATCTTATTTGAGGCTCAATCCCAGCTAATAGAAAACCTTGGGTTCCCCTTTGTAGGGAACCATTGATCCTCAGATCCATCTTCCATAAGATTTCAGGTCCCATCATCCAGTCAACACCTATGTACTCCCTCTTGGGGATGCACCCATATTATCCACTCCCATCATTGTTGTGATCATGCCAATCCAACTCCACTAGACATTAGACTCGTGGAACACGCTATGTAAAACATGAAAAGATGGGGAAAACCATAGAGACATGGCTATGGAATATAATTCCCCGCACTCGATGTGGGATGTGTTGGGCTTTGGTGACCTCAAGAAGCCTTATCTTAAGGGGATGAAACCTAGAGACACCATTGTTTCTTCATCCTGACACGCTAGTGATATCCCACTTGAAAACTCCCCAAACAATGGTTGTTACCCTGACATGAACACTTGGAATGATCTGACAAAAGAAATGCAATTAATTGGAATCCACAACGAGATGGAACTATAAGAGTTTAACAAACAACCCCTTAATCATTAATGGAGGCTCAGACTAGGTGATGAGTTCCGAAGAGGAATCCACAGATGGAGGAACTAACATCCCATCATCATGTTTTGATAAAGGAGAAAATATCCCTAATTAATAGATGGGTGCCACCAACCTTTGGGAAGAGGGAATGCAGGGAAACAGATCAGCACAACCTCCACATACCGATGCATCCGTGACAAAAAATTAGAAACAATAACTAATTTTTTTTAAGAGAGTAAGATATTACAATCCAATACAAAATTAATATTCATATAGAAAACATAATTTTATTTTATAGAATATCCTGGGTTCTTGTTTATGTCTATAAAGAGATTTTGGGTGATTGAAACATGATTTTGGTATATGGAGATTTTGAAAAAAAGTATGTTTTCAATATAATCTCCCATCATTAAATATCTATTTTGAAATGATAATATTACAACGACATGATAATGATTAAAATAAATATATGATCTATAAGATAAAGGTATTCTAATTGCTTATAATACCAAAATAGATGAAATGGATTCATCATAATCTATTAATTTTTCTTAATTATATCCATAAGCAAATAAGCAAATAATATAGTAATATTTTGTATAATTATCTATTGGTCATCGTGATTATTTCTATAAAACCCCTTATGGTTTCTATTATGGATGATTTAATTTCTTTTCAACCAATTTCTAGAGATTATTTCCTTTAAAGTATTTCTTTTTTTTTCATTGTTATTATGATACATTTATATTCCAATGATTCCTATATTGTTTGACTATCTAATTAAGATATAGATGCTATGAATTTAGATAGACATCTTACAATATTTTTTTTTTCATATTTGGTATTTCTATATTTCCTATTATAGTTTCCAAAGGATGGTATTGAATGTTGTATCTTGTCTAAGTATTATACATTTTGGTTCACAAGTTTCATGATCTTTTTAAAAAGAATAAATTTCATCATATTCTAATTTATTTTCAAATAATTTCTTAAGATATTGAAATATTTCATTGTCTATAGATTATGTTACTTCAACTGTTTGATGTTTTTTTATCAGAGGAATCACATTCATCGAACATCACAAGAAATAAATGTTCCAGTATTTTTTTTTGACTTATTCAAACACTATAGCCACTATAATTAGTATAAAATTTGAAAAATATTCCTTAATCAACCTATGGATCAATCATAGAAAATTTTTCATTAGTATTCAGGATATAAAAATTTCCATAAAACAAAATTATGTATCTAAAATTCAGTTTTCTATTACTCCATAATTCAAAGGATTCTTTTTAAATAATGGATTTTATCAGAACTCTTGTCATGCTATGAAATGTTTTATAAACATCTTATTCCCAAAAATAGTTCTGAAGATTATATTCAGTAATCATAATACATTCTATTTTTTTAACAATTATATTTCTTATATCCTTAATTTCATTTTTAGGTGTTCTTAGAGTAGATAATAGAGGATAATTATCTTTTTATATGAAAAATTAACTGCATTCATGAATCTAAAATTCCAAACCATGATCAATTATAAATGATGTTATTTTCAAATATTTTTCTTTTTGAAAAACATTCCAAATTCATATAAAACATAGAAATCCAAAACTGCATTGAAATATAAAATAATATAAATTTAAATTGGAAAAATCATCTTCTAAAACAAAACATAAGTTCTTCGTGCTAATAATTATCCTCTTGATGGCCTATGAAAATATGAATGGGTAAGTTCTCATGATTTTGATGTAGAAAAAATGATAGTATATTTGAAGGGTGATTTGTGTTATATTCTCTTTTGGCAAGCATTAAAAAATCTATCATTATAAAATTTATGTATTATAAAAATTTAAACTAAATTTTTGATATAATAATTTTAAACAATACATGAATTATAGTGTCTAATTCACAAATAATTAATCTGTGAACAATTTTTCATAGAAGTAAAATAATCATATTTTTGTTCACATAATGAATTATGATCCAATGTATAATCATTTTTAGTCTGGGGTGATCTAAAGATAATTATTTTATCCATAAAAATAGATAAGTAATTATTTGAGAAATAAATATAAAAACCATTATGGAAGAGTTGAGTGGCAGTTATCATATTTTTCAACAAAACATTGAAATATAGAACTATATTATCTAAATTGATTGTGGAATTCATTAAAATAAAAATCTATATATTTTTATTTCTGTATTATCAAGAATGTTACAGGGCCTCTATATAATTTTTCTAATGTATAAAAACTGGAAGATACAAACATTTTGTTACTTGAGATGAATATATTCATATAATAAATGATATTTTCCCCTTTACCATGTTCCTACCAAAAAATATTTAATAAATGTATCTTTTGGTTACAAAATTTTCATTGGTCCAACTATTTCAGCAAGATAATATTCATGAAACAGAATTTCCAAATTTCTTCCGAAATTTATAGGACTATTATTAGACATATTTCTTGAAATTAAATTATCTTTTATTTAATATATTAACAAACTTATCAATAAAAATTTATTTAAAAAATGAAATTTAATTCCATAATAAAAATAGGTGAATCTTGATATGTTGTTAATCATAGAACTATATAAAGAATAATTTCTATATACATCATTTTTTCTATTCATTCCAATTATAAATTTATCATTTTTATAGAAATCATTATCAAGAATATGATTTATAGATTCATCCCCCGTATTTAATATATTGGTAGCTCATTTGAACAACTATACTTGAGAATGTAACTAAATAATTATATTCTCATGATTAATTCCATTTGAGGCAGATTTGCTAAATTTTTCCATAACTTACATGTTTATTTTTATTATGATATATTAAAACTAGAATTATGAATATTTTTATTGATTTATTATTTTCTGAAAAACAATCATACATTTCCACAAACATTGAATAGTAATCAGTTAATTTAATATATGAATAACTTTTTGAATGATAAGTTGATGAATATTAAAATTTTACCTCTTATTCAATTTTAGTATTAAAGTAAATATTTTATTATATTAGTTGGAGATTTTTTCGGTTCAATTTTAGAAGTAAATATAGGGTCATCAAAGACACTATAGGATGCCTTCATAACTATTTTATCTTTATCTTTATAATCAGTTCTCATATGATACATAATTAATTATTTTTATTTTCTTATCACTTATTTTTTTTATAATAAACCAGGTCTAATATATCCCAATTAATTGATTTTTTTGAATCTTACATCATTCATGACATATCCATCTCTATTTATAAAATTGAAATACTTCATTATATATATTCATATAGTTTTTAATAAATATTCTGACTAGATGAGCTACTTCAACTCAAGAATCTAATTTTTTTTGACATTTTTTAAAACAACATCCTAATTATATTTCCTTTCATATTTCTTCACAGTAAATTTATTAGAACTATTCATGTTTCTTATCATCCTATGATGTTCATCTCTAGCCTTTATTTCTATTTCCTACAAAATTAGTGTTCAAATAAACACATTCACTGTATGTTGTGAGACCATAGTGGATTGAATGATTGTAGTAGATATCCCATTCTATTTAGTGTGTAATGAACTTAAAAAAATTAATTCTTGACCTAGTTGTATAATTGGTTCTCAAAAATTTGTAAGTCTATTACTCATTTCAATAAATTTTGTATTCATATATTTGATTTTGTTATAATCATTCATTCTGATAGTGTCTCATTTCTGATTTTAAGTGTAAAATCATAATTGAATGAAATTTTTACATCATCCATAAGAAAAAGAATATAGGATTCTATATATCATATGAACTATTTCATTAATATATTATATTAAATTCATATAGAACAAGTCTAAATATAATATAGATCATAGATCGTGAACTAACATTATATTGTCGTTCATTTTCAATAAACCATATTAATAATTCTTAGGGGATTTCTTATGTACTGGAAATCATTAGTTAAACATATAATCAAGGATTCTTAAAAAATATAATCATTAATTATAGTTAGAATATATAATTTTATCTATATAAATGAGAATAGATTTTGTAAATTCCATATTTATATTAAATAACCCACTTTTTTATTTATAGTGATCATTTACTATAGCTTTCTAGTGCTTATCAAAAATCTTCAAAAAGAACTCCATCGAAATAATTTTATTGGTCAAAATTATATGAAGATAAAAAATGGATGGGAGGGGGGGTAAATTCTATTGTCATAAAAAACATTACATATGGATATTGTATCCCTCATTGTTTGATATGATGATATATAATGTTCAGTTCATTTAGAAAGGTATAATTTGGGAAACATTAGAAGAATAAAACTACTATTATAGTAGTTTAGGGCACACATATCCAATTTTAAACTCCACAATCACTCTCTGAGTTAGAATCATGATATTTACCACATATTTCCTATCATATATCCTCTACAAAAGAGTAAATATAGTTTTAAAAATTATAATTTTGATTTTACAGGTCCTTTAGGTCATTTATAGAGAACCAAAATAACTATATTATATAATAATAATTTTTTACTTCACTATAACTAACTACAAAAATCAGATACTCATATAAACCAATATTAGTTGTGTTATTTGAGAAAAAGTTTTTTTGCATTGCTATAACAAAAACAAATAAATAGTTGAATAAAACTAAAAATGAAATATATCATAACATATATGTATCTAATTTTATACCGTTATAATATATGGGATGTTTATTATTTTCTTTAAAAAAAATCTATTTCTGAATAAAACATCTCATTCTATTTAACAAGAGAAACATGATTTTCTTAGAGTCGAACAGATAAAAACTTTCTCATAAAAAATAAAGAGAACATGAATTTAATTTGTACAAAAAAAGTCATATATTACCTTAAAATGATAATGATTTATCATATTTAACACGAGCCTTTGAATCTATCATTACAAATATATATAATAAAATTAAATTTTGTTATACCATCCTAAAAACCCAATAAAATATCATGCTTTTAAACTATATAGTTGACCATGTAAAATGTTGAGTTATTATTTAATTTATGATTGAAACTATAAGGTTATCTTAAAAATCATTTATTGTTGAACCAAATGTGATTTCAATAATTGTGGGGTTTCTTCTCAAATTTATGGTTCCTGATCCGAATTTTTGAAATAAAATTAGGTAGTAGATCCATACATTTACTCCAATCTTAGGGTCTGAAAACAATGATTTTTTTCTATAAAATATTTTGTATAAATATTTTATATATACCAAAAATAAATATATCAAGAAATAATATGAAAAAACATTAAATAATATAGAATCTAAATTTCTCAAGGGAAACAATATTAAAAATCTTAAAAAAATTCACCAGAAAAACAATGAGGGGTTATTTGTGATCAAAAAAATCCAAATTATTCTTATATAATTGTTGGGAAAATTAATTTTTTATATATATCACCTTACTCATGTAATGGTGGGATATATAATTCTAGTCCCACATGTCATTTCCTAATATTTATAAAATCATTCTTTCCACCTAGAACATATAAAAATAAGTCTTTTGAAATATCTCACAGAATAGAATTTTTATTTTAAGTATTTTTCAAATAATTATTTCATAATTAATATTTGGGTTCCCAGTTGAAAAATGAAAGAAATATTATTCAAAAATAAGATAATTCATGAGTAATGAAAAAACATCTCTAGAGGATTAAAAGATGTGTTTTGGAAAGAAATGACTTTTTTGGAATGTATAGGTATTTTGAAAAAATCACGCTCTAAAGAAGTATATCCCAAAAATGAATTTAGAATAATAGTGATATTATATTTATGAAATATTATTTGAATATATGTATTAAATATTTCATGAATGAGAGATAACCCATAAAATATAAGTTTGTTTTGGAATTCCCTTACTTTAAATCACACTTTATTTTATCTCTTTTATCCTCCTTAGTATTAAAAATATGATTTTTAAAACATAGGTATCAAATAGATTTTTTTTAATTTTTACCAATACTTAAAAATTATAACAATTTGATAATTTTTCTTATTTTTCTGTACACTATGTGTTGTAAATTTTATATCATGATTTCGTTAAAATTTTCCTATTTTTTTCGATTTCTGAATTTTTTTCAAGATAATTTATGTAGAAGTATAATTGTTTCATGAAGATTCATATAAATAAATTTATAAATTTTTATATATGAAATAATTTATTTTAATAATAAATATTAATGGTTATAGAGAATAAAATCATAAACATCCTCATTATTGTTTAATCAACTACTAATATGAACATTATAAAGATATAAAAAAGAATAAGTATAATATAAAATTAGAACAATAGTTTATTTTTTATATTAGGTTTAAATAATTAATATAATGTTAAAACTATTCCTAATTAAATATTATATGATTTTATTTTTATATAATTTTGAAAAATAGATAGAATATGAGGAAAATGACATAATAGTGTAAAAAAAATACTCTTTCATGAGTGTGGTTTCACATGTACAACACCAGATAACTATGATGAATGGAGTTAGTTTACTCTAAATAAATATGGTTTTTTTTGGATTATGTGAGAGTATATGGGTAGAATATTGTAATTTTCAAGTGAGGTGTGAGTGGTTTTACAAGGGGAGGGAGAGAGATTATTTATATCTGAGAAGATGGGTATTTTGAGATTAAAATATTAAATAAGATAATATATCAATGGAAAAATATGTAATAGTGAATTCATGAAAATAAAAATCATATATAAACCTAATAGAATATTCTTAATACATTAAACCCCATTATAGCTTGAATTAAACTAGTTTATTAAATATAAATGTGGGGAAATGAAACTTTTTATTTTAATGAATCATTAATGAATTTTTCTATGGGAGAATGGTTTTTGGGTTATAAAATTATTTATATTATATTTTAATGCTAAAATTATAAATTTTTTTATGAACCTCTTTTTCTAGAATTTATTAGTTCATCATTACATTATTAATGATCAAATTAATGATACACTAGTAACAAGAAAAATGTATTTCTACAATTCATATGATAGTTGAGGAAATTATTAAAGTTACCAAAAAATCCCCATTCGAAAATATCATTATATTAATATAAAAAATTATACTTATTTTTTTTTAAACTCACTTTCTATGTAATATTTTCTTTTTATGAAAATATTTAATTTTTTTAATAATGATTTAAAATATATTTTATTTGAAATGTTCTTCATTTTATTTTGGGTTTTAAAAATTATATTTATATTTTTGAATTATAAAATTTATATTTAATTGAAATATTCATGGTAAATATTATTTATAAGACATTTTCTTATTTTTATATTAAATTATTTTTTTGATGGTTAGTTAACAATTCCAAATGTACAAGTTGTTATTCCCAGCAACCAGGTTAATAATTTAATGGCCATAAAATATTTGCAATGGTCACATTAAATTCTATAAATACAAATTCATTATATCACATAATATTCAATATTATTCATCCAAAGATTATATATTATTATTCTATCATAGGTTGATTCGTTTCAAAATATTTTTTTTCATTTATACAGTGATTGCCTTGGGGTGATTATTCAAAATGATTTCGGAGATTTATATTTTCACATATTAGATTTCAAATTTTATATTTTTTTTCATATCGTAATTATTTATGGTCTCATTAGTTTTATAACTCAAAAATGTATTGGTCATTATTATTGAATTAATGATCTATTAGTTTCTCCATGTTCTATTTTCATATAATTCTTATATAATATAAAATAAGAATCAGTTATTTATTAAAATATTATTATTTAAACTTTTTGTTTTATTACAATGATTACATATACAATCAATGTTATTTATAAAATAGGTATTAATAGAATGATCCATGTAGATTACTTACAAGTTTAAATTTAAAATAAAAAAATAATCTATATTTTATCTTTTGAAATAATCTATTTATCATGCTTTTAAAATAGGGTTATAATTGAAAATATCTATATTTTACAAATCATTCAATAAATTGTGTACCAATCAAACAACATAAAACATTATAAGGAATCACACTCCATTCCATAAATCACATTTTTTAACCTTTCATTAATATCAATTCCATTTATGGTCTATCACATAAAGAGATCTATTCAATCATTAATAAATTTCATGTAATTAATATTATATATACTATTAAATATATCCACTCTGTCCATATGTATGGAATTTCAAATGATGTCTATAATAAAAAAAATCCATATGAATAAAAGAAAAATTAGATTGTATTTTCTCAATGGATTATTTTGTGAGTTTTATAATGTAAAAATTAAGAATTGAATTTGAAAAATGAGGCTAAATCTGTAAACAAAATTGCATTGTATTCCACAAATTATAGAGAACAATATAATTTTCATTTCCTTTAAAATTATTAAAACAATCCAATTACATTCTCCGATTATGTAAATAGAAAATATATAATCATTAAATATAGACTTGATGTTTTATAGTTCTAATAATTTTTTTTCATTAATTTCAATTGAAATTTTCTAATAAAAAAATATCAGACAATTACATATTATGAAAATAATATAAACACTGTCCCCAACATTAGTCTCTTCTTAACATTAGTTGAAAATATTATAAAAAACAACGATGAAAGTAGATTTCCAAATGTCAATTTATTGTATTCCTTTATTTTAATTTTTCATTAAATAATTTAAAATAATTATTATAATAGTCAAAAAAGGTTTCAAACCTTCTACAAAATAAACTATGGACACTATACTTGTTTTAATCACATTGTCACTCTAAAAAACCATAAATCACCCCTATCCCTCTTAATTTCTACAGAGTAAATCATACAGCTGATACCAAATAATTATTTTTTGAAGGTTACTTGTTATATTAATTTAGATTTATATAAGGAATGAATTTCTATTGTTGGATTTATAATTGAATCCCTATAAACTGGGTACTAATGTTGTATTAGATAATTGAATATTAATCCAAGGCCACATTAATTTTAATATTTTAATGGTCATCATGTAGTAGAATGTATTATAAAATAGAGATCTTTTAATGATTCATAACCAAAAGTCATCTTATGAAATAGGGTACGAAATGTAATTTTTCATAAAGATTTTGGTACCACTTGTAAATGGAAATTTATTTCATTTCCCAGTCATATCATGGTGTGTAAAAAATTAATTATTATACCTAATATAAATTTTATAAAATAAATATAAATAAATTGTATCCTATCCCTACTAATTTTAGAAACTTTGAAAATATTTTACAAACATGAAATTTTCATCACTTTTCACCATTGCATTTAACAATTAAAAAACTGAAATTTCAATATTATCTATTGTTATAAAATAGATTTTACTAAGTATTTTTCTATAATTATGATAGTAAAATAATCAAATAGGATATAAATATCCCACCCCATGAATAAACATTATTATCAGTCCATAATTTTATAAAAGAGGAATGCGATTCCAAATATTTAAAATTTAGATATAGTAGATTTTTGGTTCCAAATAAATATATAATAATTGAATTCTTGTTTTATTATTGTTTCACAGGGTTTTGTTTTTCGGCCAAGAAATTCCCAACGGATCTATATCCAATTATTGATGGACCTGCTTTCCAATGGCAGACGATCGCCGGATGGTCTGACCAGCGACTCTTAAGAACTCACATTGGTCGAGAGGATGGGAAGTCGAGATCATCGCAACCTTTGGGGGGGGGGAATTATAGACTATTTTGGGACTCTCTTATAGATTTAAGACGTATTAATATGTTTGTGAATCGTTGGATTATACCCAAACATAGTATCTATGGATTTAACCCTTGATTGGAAATAGTCAACTAGACACCGTTGATTTGGAATCATTTAGGCTTGAGGTTTACAATCCCTTGTTGGATTAATGACCTAGTGGAGTCGGAACTCATTGAGGCGACACTAGGAGTGACTCGGTGAACCGATTTGAAGATAGTCAGATAAATTGGTTATTGGGATTTAACCTCGGGGAGGCTTCCTACGTACCCTGCCTAGGAGACAGGGATCAATGTCCACGTAGTTCGAATTGGGAGTGTCAGAGAACCAATGTAAATGTGGACCCAAGAGTCTGGTTGTGATCGGGCTTGAACCTCGTGGAGGCTTCCTACGTATCCATGTGGTAGGGAATCAAAGCCCTTGTAGTTCGTATTAGTGTGGGGATTACACTCTAAGGCTTCCGAAGATGTGTATCGGGGCTTACACTTTGAGGAGGCCCAATATGTTGGTAAACCAACCTGAAAGGGGGTCAGAATAGCCCGTTATTGGGCTTGAACCTCAAAGAGGCTTCCTATGTACCCTTCCTAGGAGACATGGATCAAAGTCCACATAGTTCGTATCGTCTTGGGACTTATGCTCTTAGGCGACCTGGGATGATGGATTGGGTCTTACACTCTGAGGAGGCCCATAGGGTGGAATGGGGCTTACACTCTGAGGAGGCCAATAAGAGGATGTCATGGTCGATGCTTACTCTAATCCCACGTGAGTCATGCTTTGTGTGAGAAACAAGAGGTAGCAGGGACAAGAGGATCACGTCCAAAAAGGTGTGTCTGTGAGAAGTGGAGTGGGGCTTACACATGAGGGTGTCCCATGGTGATAGATTGGGGCTTACACTCTAACAAGGCCCATGGTTATGGATTGGCGCTTACACTCTGAGGAGGCCCATAAGAGGAAGCACAGTGGGAGAGGGAAAGGGGGTTCTCCTGTGCCCATCTCCTCTCCTACAGTACATGAGGGCTTCCTTATGATGGGTAATCTACTACCCCGAGGAGCCCATGGAATGCAGAGGGGATGAAAAGGGACTCGCGAGCTCAGACTCCACATTACATTGGGAATGTGAACCCATGAATTCTTCGGAAATCTTCTCAAGGGTCGGGGAAACCCCATCGCCTCTATTTACAGTGGGTATGTGAACTCAAAACGGCGTGCTGATGCGCCTGAGGGTTACACCAGACAGATCTGGAGGATCTGGTGGAGGCCTCAACTCGGGGCCAATGAGTAGGCCCATGAAGGAGTCATGGGGGATCGGGCTGAATTGGAGGGATTCTATCTGGATCGGGGAAGAGGAACTCTGAAGGTTTTTATGTCCATTGTGCAGGGAAGTGCTACACTGCTAGAGGGTCCATCCATGAACAAGGGTGGTCCGCTGGCTAAGAGGTCATCTGCGAACTAGGAGGGTCCGCGGACTAAGAGGCCGTCTGTGAACCAGGAGGGTCCGCGTCCTCGGGTTCGGTCCGCGCACCAGGGTGGTCCGCAGAGGGTTCCGTGCGAGCATCGAAAGCCACGGGTGGCACCGATAGGGGGTTCGTTGGTCAAGGCTTCGGCCGCGTAAGAGGGTGTTATGCGGTGCGACAGATCGAAAAGAGGCATAAACTCCCTGGTCTGCGGGGAGTGCATCCACGGAGGGGCTATAGTTTGCAGTCTTCTATTTTTATGTTATTTTGAATTCACGGTTCACCAAATTATTATGTGATTCTGGTTCCTTATTAGTTCATTCCCAGGTTTATACCTGCTCTGATTTGCGAACTAGAAATTTGCTGTTTGTGAAATCTAAAGCTTTCCTTCGAAATCCTTCCACCCGAGTCTGATCGCTCTACTCTTCCTCTGCCTTCGAATCGTCTGAATTTGAATCCCCAAATCCATTCCCCCTCAGTCTCCTTTTATAGAGTGGGGAAAAATATGTATCTGCGGCCACACGACACCTTTTTCAGAGGCCCATGACCAAATACTTGGTTTACAACTGACTTGGTCAATCCATAGTTCATGGTGGGTATTGAACGCTTCCCCCCACGAACCGAACTGTGGGAGTGCTTCGCAGCCTTGGAGGGTTCCGCATCCATTCTATGAACAACATCGAATGCAGTTTGAACCGATTGACGTGGTCCGTGGTTGGGGTGGTTCATGATAGTGAACCGGATTGGCGCACATCCTGCCTCGCGACCGTGGAGGATCTCCACCTCTATTTTGCGAATGATGATGGTTCGTGGAGGGGGTGCTTCATGGGGCCTGGCCACGTCGTGTTTTTATGGTACCGGTCCGCAGACCGGTCCTACTTGTGTCCCTCCTTTGAATTTTCTCCATTCTTTTCCCCCATTATTTTGGGGTATTTGGGTAGAATCTCCGTTGAA
The DNA here is from genome assembly GCA_963277665.1 of Viscum album. Classification (NCBI taxonomy): domain Eukaryota; kingdom Viridiplantae; phylum Streptophyta; class Magnoliopsida; order Santalales; family Viscaceae; genus Viscum; species Viscum album. The sequence continues at coordinate 1,838,531,859 of OY728125.1, forward strand.
AATATTTCATGACCCTACAAATGCACCCCATAGGAATGGGGTCCGATCATAACGAAGAGGAGTCCATTCCGATGTAAAGTGGTCCTGAAACTGAGATGGTTTGCGGTAGGGCAATGGACCCAGTAGGGGAACACACCTATAAATTCAGGGGCCCTTCATTTTTCCTTTACTGAATTCTTCTTGAAACCATAATTCCCTCGCCTCTGCGTTCTCATTCCTTCGCAAAGTGCTTTGTTCGCGAACCCACTACAACATTTGCGAACCATTCCGCCTTCACGAAAGCCTTCACCCACGAACCAATTCCCCAACGGTGAACCGTTACTGTTAATTAATTAAAAAGTAAGTCATGGTGGGCTAAGAAGGATCTTGCTTCAGGGTTTCGATGCTCCGTGGTTTCGATGCTCCGTGGTTTTGATGCTCCGTGGTTTCGATGCTCTGCGGTTTTGATGCTCCGCAGACTAAAATCTTCTAAACATTAAAAGTTCTAAGTCTCCCGAACATAACCACATATATTCGGCATTGAAATTCCACGGAGCAACTTGGTTTGCAATTTCCTGGCCAATATTCCGCGGGCCAAGGTTTCACAGATTGTTTTCATGAAGGTAGGTTTGCAAGATGTTGTCATTGTGAACCATCCTTCCAGCCCTCATTGCAGACTTTGCTTATAAAGGATCATCAATTGATCCTCCGCCATATATTTGGTATTTTGTAAATGTTTTATTTTATTTCGGACTAACCGATTGTTGGCTCTCATCGTGCAGGGAGAAAATATGGTTCCCCCTCATTCTGCACCAAGGCCTGTTGCAGAGCCACTCCCAATTGGTTCAGGGAGACGTTTGTCTATGATTTGCAGAGCGGAGAACATCCAAGAGGACCCCAGTCGGTCCATCATTCCAGATGATGGTTCCATGAAATATTTTCTCCCTCCTGAGCTCTTGGATTATCCACTATCAAATCAACTTCCTCTTCATGGATTCAGTCTTCAAGACGATGTCCCTATTCCCCCCACTTTCACAGGTCTTCCTTCACCTTTCTTGGAAGCGTCATCCTGGTGCATTCAGGTGAACCTTACCCAATTAGGGTAAATAGTTTCCAAATCTGACTAGAAAGACATTTTTATCTTGAGGGGCTCTGTTTCTAACCAAAGTGATCATCACGCTCAAAACTTTTCTCAGGATGTTTTCTTCAGGAATTACCATTCTATTATCAACCTTTCCCGAGTAGATCTCGTTGCACTATGGATTCCTATGTGGGATCTTTGATCTGGCGGGCTCTTCTCGAATGACTAGGTTTGGGCTTTCTGGGTCCATCATCACTGTCGGGGGTCTTCCGAGTCACTGAAAGCAGTCAATTTATACTCTACAGTTTCAGCCTCCCAATTTTCCATTTACCCACCATCATCGGTCCTACCAGACATACTCAGTTGCTGGTGTTCAAGCACTAATACTTTCCACCATGGCCATGGGGAAGTTTTTATTAGTCTGTGGGATACATATCAGTTGGGAGGACACTTGATTATCAGTAAAATGTATGAAGAATTGTTTCCTGCTCCTAATGCATGGGACAACATCAAACAAGTGTGTTTATTGGCGAGGGATCTGTTGGTTACGATAGAGCTGTCACTGGGTCAAGCATTGTGTGCCAGCTCTCTTATTCCCTATAGTACCTGGATAGGGTAAATTCTAAACACCACCGGTCTTGTGCCGAAGATCAAGCACCCCAAGACTCATCCTTCTCAGCAGTCACGAACCTCCCCAGGTTCCTACTGGGAGGTTTTGGAGGCAGGCGACTACCTCTCGTGGGGTTACGAGCTGCGCCCCGGTGTGCCGCCTATTCTCTAGATGGATGGATTGTTTGCTATGTTCATGAGCTGGTGGCTATTCCCTTCCTGGGATATTAATCCAGTCATCAGGGCTTGCACCCCGTTGATGGCAGTTGAGCTGGTAGAGGGCTGCCTAGAGAATTTGGTCGTGCCCACACTGGACCGTATTTATTAACTGCTGAGTCACATGCAGAAGGGCAGGTCACCCTTCCGTCTAAGTGGTACATTTCAATTTCTTTATGGCTGTGTAGTGGATCAATTTCACTGCTATGATTATCGTCACAACACGGTCATCCCGCTCCCTACTTTTCAGCCTACCCTGCTTGATATAGCTGTAGTTTTCGTGAAATCCCTTAACCCTGGTGAAGTCCTCGAGCTTCTGAGTGACTTTTTGTAGGTTGATTTCACTCCCTACCCCACCCCTTCTAGAATCTTAGTTGACAACCACCGGGGGAGCCTAGAGGATCACTCTTACATGATATATCTGTGGGATAGATTTTTGTCCGCACTGATCGACGGGGTTTCACTGTGCGAGCTGTATGTCCCGTATCGTTTTTCTCACCAGTTTGGGTGCATGAAAGTCCAAGTTTCCCTTACTCCTCCTCAGGCTCGAGGGTTTCACCTGGCCACACTTCGTCAATGGTGGCTGATGATGATGCGGGAGGGATCCTATGAAAGAAATCCCCTACCTGTCGTGGAGGCAGCCACTAGCCTTTCCATGGAGTATGGAAAGGCGTGGGAAAATACTATCTCGATGGGATCCTGGGGAAGGTCATTCGACAGGTTCCCAAATCAAGAGGTATTGCGGCTGTTGTGCCCACCGCACCTTCCTCATCAGTTCTGAGGGAGGATCAACTGATGGCTCGTCGATCAATGTGGCTCAGGGGATTTTCCTCTCCTAGTCTTGTGGTGGCTGATGTTCAGGCGGGTTCATCCTTCTTGAACGTGGATGAGGAAAACCTTGTGATTCCAGGTCCTAGTGAGACAATCCCAGAGGTTTTTTTAGTTGATACGTGGCTTAGCAACTTGATCCCCAGGCCTAAACCGGGGTTAGAGGCTTCAGACTTTCCAGTTTCGGAACCAACTTTTAGTGAGAACATGTTTGCGCTGGTTTCAATTCTAGATTTCATTCCTGTGCCATCCAGCGATGATACCAAAGATCCCCGTGTCATGGCGGACCACCGGGCGGTGCGCAGGTGAGCCTGGCCTCAGATTTGTGAGATCATTGACGAAACTCTTCTATATGAGATGGAAACTGAGACCAAGGCTCTTCAACAGTGCTTCCCGGGCTTGGGGTCGGGTGGCTTTGACTATCGGCAGTTTCATTCTCGATCATTCCAAGTTTTCATGGCTCGTGAGGAAGCTTCCACTAGTAAATGCAATCTTTCTCACTTCGCTGCTTCTCATTGCGGGACTCGAGCCATGGAGGAAGCCACGATACAGCTCCATCATATGATGTCATAGGAGGTGACCTCTCAAGATCAGGCATCAGTTTTATCCTCCTAGTTGCATGAATGTGAAGAATGGGCAGCGATGCCGAGGAATCGATTGTCAGCTGTGATTGGTCATCTTGAAGCCACTAGAAAATGGATCAATGATCTCTAAATAATAGGGGAACATACTCGTCTGGTGGCTGAGGTTGAAACTAGGTAGAAGGTCGTCTGGGAATGGTCTTTCAACAACCTCTTCCGCATGGTTGTTGATCTGGTGGAGACAGCGAGTCGGCATCCTTTATGACTATCAAATCCACTCTTGTACCCTCTGTTTCACTTACCCCTCACCCTCCTTTTTTTGTGATGGAGAGACCCTAGCTTGTGGACTTCCTCCTTTTTTTGATTTTTCGGACAAAACACAGTCTCTGTCAATCACTTGTTACTGTGAAATTTGATTGTTACTTAGAACAATTGTTGTGTAAATAACAATCCACTTTATCAGAATTAATCATAACTCAGGAAAACAAACTCTAACTTTTTCCTAGACCATGGGGTCCAGCGAGCATAGTTAGACTATTGCTAGGGATTTATTGACAATAACCACAAACATTGTGTCTTTTCTTTTAATACCCTGATTTTTCCTAGGCTCATTTAGTGTGAACCCAGCAGGTACGGCCTGACTTTTGATTTGTTCACCCTTTTCGGGTTTTCAACCTAACAGGCTCTGGGCCTCTTTTTTTTGTGATCGGTTTAATGTCCCGCTGACCAAATAATCATTACAGATGTTTTTGGTCTAACATCTCTGACCAATCATGGTGGGGAAAGAGCCCCAATGGGGGTTGGCTGATTAAAAGATGTCTCAATACTCTTCAGATGCACGTGGGGGGAAACATGCATAAATTTTATCGACATGCAGGGCATGCCTCAAGGCATGGGAGCCACATCAGCGTATAGAGGTTGGAAGAGCATTACCTAAGGAAATCATTCCTTTGGTAGACGGGCCAGGGGCGATAAATATGCAGAGCCACTGAGGGCATGGTATGCATTGTCGTAAAAAGGTGTCCTTAAGTCAATGACTGTCCATTTTTAATGGCCCGAGGACTTCATGGAAGTACGGCTTATAGAAACCACGATGGGTGGAATAGAAAATAATGAAAACCACAAAGGGTGTCACAGAAGTGGAGTGTGACATATGAAACGGTTTTGGGAACATCCGTACTAATGAGAAGCGTGGTCAAGAGACCACTTCCCTACACATTTTAGTTAGCGTAAGGGATGGTTGTAGCTTGGCGCAGTTTAAAGTCATGCAGTGAGGAAATTATCTCAAATGGAACAACTTATCTTGGTTCTCAGTAATCATGTCAAAGACATTCCACCATATTTACGCAGGGCTATGAAAGAGGTTGGTAAACTATAGCTCAGAGTGTTTCTGAATCCCAGGATAGACATGGGGGCTTAGGGTCCAAGAGGCGTACGGAGAGAAGCATTTCCTAAGGAAATATTTCATTTGGTAGATGGGCTAGGGGCGATCAATATGCAGAGCCACTGAGGGAATGGTATGCATAGTCATTCAATGGTGTCTTTAGGCCAATGATTGTATTCCCACGATAGCCAAGAAACTTTAGGGAAGTATAGATTTGGGACCACCAGGGGTGGCTGGTGAGAGTTCAGCTTTTTTATAAGTATAATGTATGGTTTATGATGAGAGGGCGCCTGGATACTGGGAAAACATCTAGACTGAACTTCCTGATAATGGGTGAAGTGATCCCTTCTCATGTGAGTCTGAGACGATGTCTTGTGCCAGTCTGACCCATGCACTGATGGAAAGAGAAAAGCATCTGTTCCTTAGTGATCCCATGGAAGGTTTGACCGTGCAGTTTATCTTCATGTGGTTAGGACATATTCTGTGCAGTTTAGCATTATGCGGTAAGGATGATGGGCATTATTTAAAGGTTTATCTATAGTTTAATGTCATGCAGCAAGGATGGGGGGAATTTTTTTTATTTTCCAATGCTGTGTAGTTTAACATTGTGTGGCAAGGGCGATTGACCGTGCAGTTTAACGTCCTGTGGTAAGGATGTAGTTAAAATGGACACTCTTTATTAGAATGTAACAAAGACCGAGTATCCTGGCATGTCCAAGACGTGGAAGGGGGGTGGTTGATGGTGTAAATCATGGTTCTGAGGCTTCAAGGATCAGGATAGATGATATGGGGGCTCTGAGGCCGGTAAGCGTACGGAGCTAGGAAGAGTATCGCATGTGGAAATCTTGCCTTTGGTAGATGGGCCAGGGGATATCAATATGCTGAGCCGATGAGGGAATTGTATGTATAGTCATGAAAAGGTTTCCACGGGTCGATGATGTTCCAATTTAGATGTCCGTGAATAGTTATGAAGATCCGCAATTATCCAGGTCATGAAGTCTGTCATTTGGTAGGAAAAATGTCTGGACATGTCTGGCATACTCGGCCCTGGTAGCTGTTAAAGCGTAGAGAGATCTCTGCGCGGATTTATTTTGCTCGCTGGGATGTGCCTTCACTATATGTAGTTTAACATCATGCGGGAATGATGAAGTACTCCTAGTTTAGCGGTCATAGAGCTCGGACAGTTGGATGACTGTTGTTGCAGTCACTCGAAGGATAACTAGGTCAACGTGTTCTGATATACTTGGAACAAGGTGGGGAATGAAAGTTGTAAACTGCAACAATGAGTTTTCCTAGATCAAGAGGTGTGGTGTGGGGGCATTGAGGCCAGTAAGCGTACGGAGCTAGGAAGAGTACCACCCAAAGAAATATTTCCTTTGATGGATGAGCTAGGGACTATCATTATGAAGAGCCGCTGAGGGAATGGTATGCATAGTCATACAAAGGTGACCCTAGGTCGATAATATTCCACTTCCGATGCCCATGAATGATTATGAGAATCAGAGATTGCTCACAGCAGAGAGTTCGGCACTTGGGGATAATGCTATCTGGGTATACAAGAAAAATCTTTACCGCAATTGTCCGTTGAGTCAAAGTAGCATAGTCCTTGCATGATGTTCGTTGATGTAGGTCGCTATGTGAACCACTGAAGGACACATAGGCCAGCTAGGTATGGATACACTAACAACAATTGGATGTGGAATATGGAATTAAATTGTAAACCACTTCGCCATAAACTTCTGGGTCTGGATATGTGATACGGGGGCTCTGAGGCTGGTAGGCATATGGAGCTAGGAAGAGTGTTTCCTGTAGAAATCATGCCTTTGGTAGACGGGCCAGGGGATATCAATATGTCGAGACGCTAAGGGAATGGTATGCATAGTCCTGAAAAGGTGTCCACGGGTCGATGACTTTACACTTCCGACGGCCATGGGTGGTTATGAAGATCCATAATTATCATGGTCTTGGAGTCTGATGTATGGAAAGGATGCATCCAAATGTGCAAGGAGTATCTCCATCTCGTATCACCATGTGTCTTGAGTGGTTCCTGATGAAGTCCGTACATTTTAACGTAATGAGGTAAAGATGAAGTCAGTGTAGTTTAACGTCATGAGGTAAGGATGAAGTATACACACCGTGCAGGTCTGGTCCGTACATGGGGGAATGGGAATTTTTTACATTATTATTTGTGCAGTTTAACGCCGTGTGACAAGGATGCAAAAATATTCCTCGTACAGGTCTAACCCATATACGAGGAAAAGGTAGCATTTTTAAATCATTCTATATATGCAGTTTTATGTCGTACGGTAAGGACGTGAAGTACACCCCATGCCGGTTTGGTTCACACACAGGGGGAAAAGGGCCTCTCTTTTATTTTTTTTAGGGGACTGGGCCAGGATTTCGAACCCTGGCATCACTACGTATCCTGCTAAGGCAGGAATCAAGCGACACGTAGTTCTCTAAAAGAGGTACACCCCATGCAGTTCTGGTCTATACACGGGGGGAGAGGGCATTGTTAAAACTTATTGTCCGTGCAGTTTAATGTCGTGCGGTGAGGAAGAGGGATACACCCCATGCAGGTCTGGTCTATACACATGGGATGATGGCATTTATTAGGGATTGGCTGAGCCAAGAGAGGGGATCACGACATCACTTAATATCTTGCGTGGGCAGGAATCAAGCCATACGTAGTTCTTTGAAATCCGTGCAGTTTAACGTCATGCAGTGAGGAAGAAAGGGTATTATTAGATTCCATGCAGTTTAACGTCATGTGGTGAGGACATGAATACCCCCCGTGAATGTTTGGTCCGTACATGGGGGAAGGGGATTTTTTTTGAAGTGGCTAGGGCAAGGTGGGGAATTCTAGTGTCACTACGTATCCTGCGAGGGTAGGAATCATGCCTCACGTAGTTCTCTGAAAGATGATACACCCCGTGCAGGTATGGTCCGTACACAGGAAAAGAGGTCCTCTTTGAATCATCTAGTCAGTGCAGTTTAACGTAATGTGGTGAGGATGTAGGTGACTTGTCATGAAAAGAAAAGGGGGGGTCTGTGTAGTTTAATGTCGTGCGTGAAGACTTATTCAATGCAGTTTAACATTGTGCGGTGGGGGCGATGAATACACCCTATGTAGGTCTGGTTCATACATGGGGAAGGGATCATTCTTGACTCTTATTATCCATGCAGTTTAATGTCGTGCGGTAAGGAATAACTCCATGCAGTTTGACGTCATGTGGTGAGGACGTACTCCATGTAGTTTAACGTCATGTTCTGAGGACGTACTCAATGAATTTTAACTTCATGCGGTGTGCACATACTCCATGAAGTTTAACGTCATGCGGTGAGGATGTACTCCATGTAGTTTAACGTCATATAGTGAGGATGTATTCCATGCAGTTTAACATAATGCGGTGAGGATGATGAATTCACCCCGTGTGGTTCTGGTCCGTACATGGGGGGAGGGATCATTCATGACACTTATTATCCTTGAATTTTAACATCGTGCGGTAAGGACGAACACCATATAGTTTAACGTTATGCAGTGAGGAAGTACTCCATGTAGTTTAACGTCATGCAGTGAGGACGTACACCATGTAGTTTAACTTCATGCGGTGAGGATGTACTCTATGCAGTTTAACGTCATGTGATGAGGACGTAAATCACACTTGGTCTCTATGTGAAATATTTCTTTAGGAATCTCGCATTTGTAGGAGCGGTTGTGAATTGTCCGTCCATGGAGATCAGTGTATATGCTCCATTGGAGTAGACCTTGTGTACAATGTATGGTCCCTCCCATTTGGGCTCCAAATTTGGAGGCTTCTTTCTGAGTATCATTGTGGTATGGAGGACCAATACCAGTTCTCCTTCCATGAAAGACCGGAGATAGACTTTCTTGTTGAAGGATCGTGTGATTCGGTTCGGATATACTTCCAGATGGTGCAAAGTGTGCAACCGCTTCTCATCTAGCTGTTCCAATTCACCTAGCCACTTTTTTGACTGCTCATCATCAGATAATTGATCACAGATGGAAACACCGAGTGAGGGAAGTTGGAGTTAAATGGGAAAGACCACATTTTTACCATACACCAATGAGTAGAGGGTGGCCCAAGTAGTAGAGCGAATTGTGGTTCGATAATCCCACAATTCATGGAGGAGTTTATTCAGCCATGACTTCTTGTCTTTATCCACCATTTTCTAGAGGATGTTAGGCAGGGTCTTGTTGAAAGCCATTATCATTCTGTTGGCCGCTGCATGGTTGAAGGATGAATGGTTAGCCTTGATACCATATCCATGGTATAGTTTCTCCAATTCAGCAGAGCAGAAGATGGTGTCGTTGTCCATCAGTATGATATTAGGGACTCCTAATCTGGTGATGATATTTGTCTTCACAAAGTTGACAATATTTCTTGCCCTAACATCCTTGAGTGGTATGGCTTCTACCCATTTAGAAAATAATTTGGTTGCCGTGAGGATATACTTAAGCTCTTTGGTCATGGTGGGAGGATATAGTCCCCCAATGACCATTCCCCAGACAGCAAACGGCTAAGAGTACATGGCCTAATGGAGTAACTCTGGGGGTTGGTGTATGAAGTTTTCATGAATCTAGAATGAGTGGAATTTTGCGGTAAAATGCTCGCATTATAGTGCCATTGTGGGCCAGTTGTACCCAAGCCTCCAATCCTCATGGGAATTCTTGGTCCCTGGTTGATGTGCTCCACACGATCTGGCAAGTACTTTAGTCATCACGGTGGCAGTTTGTTCTCCATCAATGCATCTGAGGAGCACTTAGTTGAGGCCTCGTTTGTAGAGGACCTCTTGCTGACCCGCGCCTCTATACAGGACAAAGTTGATTACCCTCCTCCATGTTTGTTCATGTTCATCCCTATCTAATGGAAGTTCTCCCCGTGAAAGGTAGTTTGCAATGGGGGTCATCCATCTAGTGGTAGGAGCATATGGCATGGGAACATGACTGACTTCGTGGATTTCTTCCGTCTTGTCTTGGACAAATGATAATACCATTCGACGGCGAGCAATACTGATGAACGTTTCATATCGGTCTGGGTTAGCTAGGGTTGTTCCCTCGTTGGCTACTGCATCAGCCTAGGCATTCTGGGACCAGGGAATATAGGTCAATGTTGGTTCGGTGGATAATTCCACCATTAACCCACAAACATGGTCAAACAGGGGGATCAGCTCCTCCTTTTTAATAGCATAGTCACCATTAACTTGCTTGATGACCAGTTCTGAGTCACCTTTTACCTTATGGTGTTGTACTTGAGCCTGGAGTGCGAGTTACAAGCCTGCAATGAGGGCTAGATATTCTAATTCACTGTTTGTACATCCCTCTGACAGGAGGAAGGAATATGGAAAGACTGCCCTTTCTGGGGACCCGAGTATTATCCCCAAACCCACTTTGTTGAATTTGGGATCCTCCATCCTTTTCCCGGTTGGGATTCATGATGCGCCATCGAAGTACATTTCCCATACTGGGAACTCCTCCTGAACCAAGAAGATGACTTCATCAGGTAGCTCGATGTCGGGTGTAGTGGTCCCTAATGAATGGTGCTCTACCAGAAAGTCTGCTAATTCTTGACCCTTGATGGATTTTTGAGGCACAAAACAGATGTAAAACTATTGTAGTATGACCGCCCATCAGGATAGGCATCCGGTTAGCATCGGGCGGCTGATGATGTACATGAATGGGTTACTCCGCAAGATCAAATGGGCTTCATGATGCTGCAGATAATGTCGCAACTTTTCAACTACAAAGACCAAGGCCAAATAGTTCTTCTCGATATTTGAGTATCGAGTCTCAGCATCAATCATGGTTCGACTACGGTAATAGAGACTATTTTCACTACCGGCGTCATTCTTTTATGTAAGGAAGGCTCCCAGTGATTGCTCTAAGGCTGTCACATACAGGATGAGAGGTCTTCCTTTAACCGGGGGAATGAGCACCGGTGGGCTTAAGAGGTAATTCTTCAAGTTTTCGAATGACTCTTGGCAGTCATCCATTCATTGGTACATGACCACCTTCTTCATTAACGTGGTGATGAGAAAACATTTTCTTTCCAGGTTGGCCATGAAACGCCTAATATAGGCTAGGTGTCCTTGGAATCCCCTCAACTCGGTGAGATTGTGGGGAGGTAGAAATCCAAGGATAGCCTATGTCTTCTCATGTTCTACTTCGATGCCATGATGGCATACGAAAAAGCCATGGAATTTCCCTCAGGTAACCACAAAGGTGCGTTTCAAGGGGTTCATCTTCAAGCTATGCTGTCGGCGCTTGTTGAAGACAGTCTCAAGGTCTGACAGGTGATCTGAGAACTATCTAGACTTTACCACTAGGTCATCCATGTAACATTCAATGAATTTCCCCAGGAAATATCTAAAGATTCGATGCATGGCATGCTGATATGTGGCGCCATCATTCTTGAGACCAAAGGGCATGAAACTGTAACAGAATACCGCTTGAGGGTCCCGGAAGGCAGTGGCTTCTTCATCTTCTCTGGAAATCCTGATTTGATTATATCCAGAATAGCCGTCCATGAAAGATAAAGCCTCGTACACAGTCGTCACATAGATTAACAATTCAGTGATTGCAACCAAGAAGTCATCTTTCAGGCAATGCCGAATGAGATATTTAAAGTCATTACAGACGCGGATTTGTCTATTATTTTTCTTGATAGGGACAATGCTGGCCAACCAAATGGGGTACTGGACCTCTTGAATGAAGCCTACATTAATGAGCTTAACGAATTCATCCTCTATTTAGGCAATAAGTGAGGGATGCATCCTTCTGGCAGCCTGTTTATAGCCCTGGTAGTCTTCTGAAAGACCTCGGTGATGCGTCGCCACTTCAGGATCAGGTCCTGGCATTTCTGTGTAATTACAAGTGAAAACATCCCAATTTTGCCTCAGGAAAGAGGTATATACATCGTGTTCCTTGGGAGACATGGCCTCACTAATGAGAGTGGGACTCAGGTCTTCCTCAATACTCAGGTTTATTTCGCTGAGCTCGTCCACTGTGGGGGAGTTACACTCCTCAAATGCGGGAGGTACATCCCTGAGATCTTCCCCCTCTTCTTCTCCCAAGTCCTCGTCATCTTGATTCGAAAGAGAGAGAGTTTCTAGTTTGATACATCGAGGGTTTGAGGGAGATTCATCATGGGCCTCTCCACTTGAGTATTCATCCCTAGATCAAGTGTTGGCGGACGTTCTCACATTATTGTGCTCGGCCATCGTGGCTGAAGTCATGAGAACATCCGAGTGTGTGTCCGTACATGAACTCCTACTCTCAACATGGTTTATGGGCATGACATAATCTCTACCCAGATGCATTAGGGGGTCATCATTAAGCATTTACAAGCCGTTTGGGGCAGGAATCTAGTCGACACCATCGACCAATGGTTTCTTTTTCTGTTGATCATAGAAATAGGTGTCAATGTAACATTACTCGGAGAGCTCTAAAGGGGCCTTATCTGCATGCAACGTTCAACATTGTCCATTGATGCAGTACTTGATACACTTGTGGTAGGATGAAGGTACGACCATGTGCTTATGGAGCCATGGACTTCCCAGCAGGGCGTTGAATGCTGTTCTCTACCGGACTACCAGGAATTCTGTATAGTCTACCAGGTCAATGGCCTTTATCTTGATTTTTCACATTGGTTTCTACTCACTCTTGTCGTATCGTAACAGAGTTGTGGCTGAGGGAATTAGGTCTTCCTCATTGTATCCCAACTTACGGAGTGTTGGTAGGGGAAGGAGGTTAACTCCAGAGCTATTGTCTATAAATACGTTCCGGATCTCAATACCATTTAGTGTGTGAGAGACATATAGTGGTCTGATGGGTCCATTCATGATGGTGTCTTCATACTGATCGGTGAATGGAATCACCACATTGCATTCTGCCGGGTCAGTCTCCATCCGGTAAATTTCGGCGGCAGCTACCACAACTTGAAACTCCAGGGGGCTGATCAAAGCTTCTATAACCGCCTCCCTGAGGTCTTCTGACTTTCTCAGGGCATCCAGGATGGACATCTTGGCAAGTACTGATGCCAGCTGCTTAAGGATATCATATTTCTGCTCATGCGGCCGATGCTTCTCCGTTGGCGGGAGAGTCTTAGCGGGTTCTTTAGGGGCTAGAGCATTTGACGAGGAGGGGATGGCCGTGGAGTCAGATATCGATGGCACTCCCACATTTTGAGGACTTGTCCCAGCCGGTCTGTTTTTGTGCACTAGGCGACCAGACAATTGCTCCTCCTCTGGTGGTTATCGTAGAACAACAGGGCCAGAGTGGCAGCTTGTGGAAGTGGAGGGGCATTCTTTCTCCTGCTGAGTCCATTGAAGGGCACTCCCACAGGTTTCCGCAATATTAACGGTTTGGGCCGGGGTCCAACTGTAGGGTTGGTTTTGGCCACGGCAGCGCCTCCCTGGTATCCCCTACCTCTGCAATTCCTCCTCCAGGCTCCTCATGCAGGGAACTCGGGTTCGTAACCATACCCTTCATTAGGTAACGATTCCATAAGATGGATGACATTAATAAAACCAAATATTGGCTCTTCATCCTCTGACAGGTCAACCTGGTCGGTTGTCCCTGATGGTGTCGTATGGAGGGTTGGTTCCCGTGGCACCAAATTTGAGGGAATATAATCTTCCAAGGTCGGGAATAACTTTGGCCCCGTCACGGACTACTCCTCTTGCAATTGTATCCTCCTTAGATTTCGCCCAGATGATCGGCTCGTGGAGGGTTGTGAGGTTGATTCTGTCAGCTCTGAGGCTTCAGGGGCTCTTGGTGGAAACATCGGCTATTGTAGTTGAGCTCGGAGTATTCCTTGGGATCGGTTGATAGTTTTTTGAGTCATCAATTTGTCAAATTTCAGTCCCTGCTAGCTGGTGACTTTCTTCCACCCCTCCTATTTATCAGAGTCAGGGGTAGAGATACATGCCACATGTGTTGGGGGTAGCCCCAGCTCGACCTGTCCAGATTCTACCATCCTCTCTAGAAGGACTATGAAGACGAAGCATGCTTGGATATTGGGCCCCATCATCCGATTGTAGGGGAAGTAATCTAGCCTGTCATCGCGGTCGACATCTTCAGGTTTCCTCAGATTCAGAAGGAAGAGCAAGTTGCAGTTCATGGAGGCAATGAAGTATATGCAGACTTTATCATCCCGAAACGAGTATACTTTTTGTCTTCGTTCCTCAAACTGGTTCCGCTTCGGTCCTCTCTGATCATCCCGTTTAGGTGGAGGTGGCCACTGATATGAAGGGGGCCCTTGACGATTTGGTGGAGGCCTGAGCAGTGGAGCGGGCACATGGGCCAGCTTGAGTTTGACAGCAGACGCTTCATCTCTGGGGTTCTTTTCACAGGAGCCTACGAGGCTATCCGAGACATTGAATTATTCTGCAGTAGGGAGTCCTCAATTCTTTGGCCAATGGCCGAGAGATGTCAGAAGGCAGTGGTGCACTCCACTGGTATGAGCGGTGTTCGCAGCTCATCTCAAAGATTATCGATGCATATAGATATCATCTCATCTTGAGGCATTGGATTGTTCAGGTAATAGGTCAGACCTTTCCTTCTGGCGATGAAATCTGAGACCCTCTCGTTCTCCCTCTGCTTGCAGTTCATGAGGTCGCTGACCGTTGTTTTAGGAAACGTTGAGCTGAAGTGGAATAGGAACTACTGCCGAATGTCCTCCCAGCTCGTTATTGACTAGGCTGGCAAACTTGTATACCAGACGAAGGAGGATCCTTGCAAGGTCTGTACGAAGAATATGAGTTTCACTACTTCTTGCTGTTCCGGAGTCCCCATCATAGGGTCGCAATATGATGCGTAGTGCATCAAATGCTATTACAGATCACCTGACCCATTGAAGATAGGGAATACATGGATCCCAAAATTGGGTGAAGGTGGTGTGTTGGTCACCCAATCTAGGTAGGGTTTTTTATCTGGATGTATCGAAGCGTTTCGACCTTTAATCGCTTCCAATCTAGATGTTAGTTCCTCGATGGTTTTGGTGAGGCATTGGTTTACATCCTGTTAGACCCGGTCCTGGGCAGGCGTAGCCCAAGGAATTGCGTTAGGATCCGGATTAGCCGACACTAGGGGTGTGTGTGCCATATGTGGCACCTTCATAGGGTTCAGGCGTACTCGCTCTGGTTGCTTCCTGAGTGGGGGGAGTCTTGGTATTCATCCGAATCATTGTTTAGGTAGTTGGACGGGTCGGGCGCCTCGCTGGACGGGAGCCCTGACCATTTTTTTTTTCCAGGGAAAACCTTAGACTTTGAGGTGCACTTTCTAGGAGTGCATGATGCAGTTCCTCCTAGGACGCACATTCAATAAGGTGGTTCCTCTGGAGTATCTCGGTGTGAAGCTGCCATAATTCTTTCATCTCCTATTCCTCTCGAGCGAATATCTCTTCTAGCGTGAGTGGCTCTTTTTTTTCGACAGAAGGAGGCGGGTTAAGGGCAACCAGTCCTTTGTTCATATCTCTGTTGGATGCTCGTAGGGTAGGCAGAGGAGGGTTGGCTTGAAGGATGGCCATTTTTAGGGAGGCCCTATGGTTTCGGGTGTGCACACCTGGTGGTTCGTTGTGAGTCACAACCTGGCCGGAACTATCGTCTCCCGATCCATCCGGATTTGCAGTATCACTGGTATCACCCACGGGGTGAACCTCTATGACATTCATATATGAATATAGCGGGGCAGAGAAGATGTCATCTTCCCAATGGGAAGAGGATCTCTGGCGTCTTCTGCTGGCCTTCCCTTTTGGGTCCTGGGATTGCCTTCAGACTTCTTAACGAAGGGTGACGCGGAGAGTTCATTGATGCGACCTTACGGTGTGCCTTCCTCTCATAGGGGATGATGATTGAAATAACGGGATAGGACAGGAACCTCCTCTTCATACTATCCTCCCTAGATGAGAGAATACTGACTATCGTGGGGGATGTTGTTGTTGAGGGGGTAATAATTCCCCAAGCCCTGAGGGCTGGGGTTGTCTCTGCTCCTTGTCTTTGAGTCTCTTCCGGGTTTTATTGGTCTTACAGGGGCATTTGTAGTTAAAAATTCCCCCAGCACTGCAAGCTGGGGTTGACCCTGGATTGCGGCAGTGGCTGCTGCTATCGCTATGTGCCTGACCTCACGTACCCCCATTCAGGGGTGAACATGGTTTGGTTCCAATTTCACATGTGGATCAATCCCTGCTGGGGAGGCAGGAAAAGACCATTGATTGGTCTCTCATAGGTGAGAGGCCTATTCTATGCTATCGGTGGCCTGATTCAGGAGTTCACGAATGTCTTGTTCCCATCGGGCCTGATGCTTCGGGGACTTACTCAGGGCCTGACTCTACTGGGTGTGTTGCATTTCCTGAACACGGGGAGCACTCGATTATCATATTGATGTGAAGATGTTGCAAGAAACCATGCCAAATGGGTTTTTATGGGCTGGGAGCAGAGTGAAATACATAGCTTCGTGTTCCCCCCATCCCCTGATTTGGACTACCGTTGGAGCATCACCGATGAGGCGGCATAGTTGGTGAAGCGCATGGAGGTAGGCTCTCTCCAAGTTTCCTATACACCTCTCGGGTCATTGTGGCCATGCTGAAGGAATAGCTTCCAGTTCGATGTGATGCAAGAGGTCTCTTATTCTATTTATGTGGTCTACATACCCTTCATTGGGAAGGATGCATGATTTCAACCAGTAGAGGTTCTTCCATTTATTATGGTGGATTTCGTGCATGCATTCTTCCGAAAACTATCTGGGTATGTCAAACTGAGAGGTGGTCGTAGGCCAAAACATAACTGGTATATCATCCCTTGCCAGTCATTTCCTCAGGTGCATCATATCGTCATACTCCTCCACTAGTGACTCCTCTACCTGGTCGTCCCAACAGAGACGCTCGTGGTCAATGTGGTTGGAGGAAGTGGGACCGGTAGGTGCTGAGCCATTATGTGGGCTATTCCGAGGTGGTTTAGAGGATAAACATGACTTTGGACCATCTCCTGATTGCAGAAGGATGCCGTCGGTGAATAACTGGGAATCTAACATGCTCGATCCTATCCTTCTGAGTTCCTTGGCGTATGAGGGCCTTTCAGTGCTTGAATCGGTAGGAGGGGGATCTTCCTGTCGATGTGATATGTCATCATGGAGAGGACCTCCGCAATGGTGGCCGTAATGGTGAGGAATACCATTACTACTTGATGCTTCACTACATAGAGGACTTTTGTAGTGCACACCCTGGCGAAGACCTCCAGGGCATGTCGCAGCATGGGGTGGACCATCTTGCTATGTAGCATCATTACGGGGAGGACCTTCGCAACAACTGCCATCATGGTGAGGATGTCCATCATGGCTTGACGTTCGACGTGCATCCTGGGAAGGACCATTAGGACACACCACGACCAGGGGAGGACCTTGTTATTTCTTGGGACCAATGCGGGGAGGACCTTTGCAATGACGGTCGTGGTGATGAGGACTACCATCATAGCTGCGGAAATGGTGAGGACTACCATTTCTGCTGCAGCAGGGTGAATATTTATGGGATACATCTTGCAGAGGGCCTCCAAAATATACCGCAACAAGGGGAGGGTCTTCTCGTTGCTTGAAGTCTCTATGGGGAGGACCTCCGTTATCAGGGTGGCGACAACTACCACCGTGATCTGATGCATGTCTGCGTGGAGTTCCGTTACAGTATAACCCCTGGGGAGGACCTTCAGGGCAGGTGATGACAAGGGGAGGATATTCTTGTCATGATGAGACATCACTACGGGGAGGGCCTCTGCAGTTGTGACTATAATAGCAAGGTCTCCTGTCATAATATGTGGTCCCACTGCATGGAGAGTGATTGCTGTGTATACCCCCGGGAGGACCTTTAGGGTGTACTGTTGCAAGTGGAAAACCTTATTGCTGCTTGATCTTCTAGTCACGTGGAGGGTTTCCATGACTCGCATCAAAAGAGGTTCTCTCATGATCGATCGTTATATGCCCGCGGGGGAGGCCCCCACGAGTGCTCTGGGGAGGATCTTCAAAGCTACTGGTAGAGACATTTTAAGGACCTTTGCAACTATAACTAACACTCCCATAATATATTAATGGGTGGGTAGGGTTCTGAGCCCTTGGTGTATGCTTAGTGGCGTTGGGAACCCCAGATTCCAATAGAGTGGATTCATGACCTCCCTCTTTATTTTTCGGCTGCCTTCAGCACCTTCGGGGCGCTCTTTTGCAGGAAGCAGGGACCGTCTGCTGTTGAAAATGACATTCACTTCCTTTGGGTCCCTATCTAATTGTGTCTCGTGACGTTTCGGGGATACGATAACGATGATCTTGACTTTTAGTAGGGATATATGCATTCATTGGAGCATCCACTATGATGGAAGGGTGTCCCCCAGTTTGAACGAGTGAAGCTGCTCGATCCGGTTGCCCTTGCGTCGCGAAATATGGCCGGTGACCCTCCTAGGTAGAATTAGGGATGCAGATATGCTCCGTGGCGGCTATCTAGTCACTTAGATGAGTTTCCTAAATTGGGGAGATGGGCTCATGAGCTCGAGTCTTTGTTGTTCCGCTGATGCAATCACATTCTGGAAAGTCTGCAAGATATGATCTGGGATCGATACCTGCTCCCCCATCATTTCTAGGATATGTAGAGAGATATTTTTGGCTAGAATGGGTATGAAGGCCCAATACAGTATCAGAGTAGGAATATCTAGCTCTGGTCCTCCAGTGGTCAGTTGGTACTGATAATTCTTCTATGTCGGGGCAGGCGAACGAATCTACCCCTGTACCGGGATACGCCGGTTTATCTCATCGTTTTCTGCCATATCCAGATGGTGGACTTTACTTTCATCCATAGGGAGTTGGCCCTGCATATATTGGATTCCCACCATATCGAGTCAGTGTCCTTTGTTGGCGGGGAGATGTGCCCGCCTATGAGTTTCTGCCACATCTGCGTGGCGGGCAATGTTGATCGCCACCATATCAGGATGGAGGGCATCAGATGCAACTGCTAGGAGCTAGTCCTATAGGTGGCGGGTCACTACCTCGTCAGGTAGGTGGACTTCACGACCCTGGGTAGGGAGAGGTTCCTTCTTGGTAAGTGCCATACTTTGTGAGCGACGAGCTTGATGGAGCTCTGTAAGGATGTGTGCCATCTTGTATGATGCCTCCATGTCTGGATGGCGGGCTCTGGAGGATCAAACATGTGTAGGTTCCTATTCATGGTACGTCTCCGTGGCTAGGTAGTGGAGATCCTCCTCAGGGACTAGGGTGATGACCGGTCCCCAATTGTACGTCTGTCGCCCTCGTCGGGCTGTCCGAGGGGCCGGAGCTCGGGGAGCGTGGGCCTGAATCCTCGAGGATACATCCTACTTGGCATGAGGATGTCTGGTCATGGTGTGGCCATGATGACATCTATCGGTGGGGGACTTTGAGCAGAACCCCCGTTCGGTGGGGATGAAGTCCTCAACATTGACCCCATCTGCCTCCCTAAGATAAGGTTGCTACACATTGTCATGTTCCAGGGATAGACTCCCGAAATAGTTGGACATAGTAACAGGGGCTTTTTGGATCTACCTTTGCGGCTGCTGGTAAGCAGGTAATCGGAATGTTCTGGAAGATTGGAGGGCATGCATGGCTGCCTCCACCATTGGGAGAGTACTATTTACGTGGTACTCTCAGATTAGCTCGTCTGAGACCCAGTGTTGAAGACGCTAGGTTGGTGACGGGGTCCTCCGTAGGTGAGGACATCTGGTCATTGCATTGTCGGATCCACGCACTTGTGAGTTATTTTGCAATTCCATTGGTTCTAAGGGAGTTCTGATGGTAGTACCTGCAAAACATTTTAGCAAATACATGCAGCAAACCCATCAAAGCATCATCTCATGATCCCATTCGTAATTAATGACCTTGCATGGACCTCCTTGGGAGTAAAAGCGGGCACATGGTGTGATTAAGTTAAATCTGTCATGATTGGTTAAAGATTCACATCGGGTTCACCATTTTTTGTTTCGCGGGGTTTTGGTTTTCGGCCTTGAAATGCCCAATGGATCCATATCCAATGATGGATGGACCTGCTTTCCAAAGGCAAGAATTTTCCGGAAGGTCTGACTAGTGACTCTTAAGAACTTACATTGGTCGAGAGGATGGGAAGTTGGGCTCATCACACCCTTTTTGGGGAGAAATTATTTCCTGTTCAGGGACTCTCTTATATATATAAGATGTATTCATATGTTCGTGAATATTTGGTTTATACCCAAACAATGTATCCACGAATTTAACCATTGATTGGAAATGGTCAACTAGATGCAAGGGATTCAGAATCATTTAAGCTTGAGGTTTGCCATCACTCATTGAGTTAATGACCCCGTGGAGTCGGAACTCATTGAGGCAACACTAGGAGTGACTCAGTGAACCGATATGAAGATAGTGGGAGCACTCGGTTGTTGGTCTTGAACCTCAGAGAGGCTTCCTACGTACACTGCCTAGGATACAGTGATCAAAGTCCACGTAGTTCGAATCGGGAGTTTCAGAGAACCGATGTGATGGTGGACCCAAGAGTCCGGTTGTGATCGGTCTTGAACCTCAGGGAAAAATCCTACGTATCCCTATTGTAGGGAATCAAAGTCCTCTTAGTTCATATTAGTGTGGGGCTTACGCTCTAAGGCAGCCCAAGATGTGGATTGGGGCTTTCACTCTTAGGAGGCCCATGATGTTGGTAAACCAATGTGAAAGGGGGTCAGAATGAACCGATATTGGGCTTGATCCTCGGAGGGGCTTCCTACGTACCCTGCCTAGGAGACAAGGATCATAGTCCACATAGTTTGTATCGGCTTGGGACTTATGCTCTGAGGTGGCCCTAAATGATGGACTAGGGCTTACACTCTGAGGAGTCCCATAGGGTGGACTGAGGCTTACACTGTGAGGAGGCCCATAAGAGGATTTCATGGTCGATGCTTACTCTAAGCCCATGTGATTCATGCTCGGTGTGAGAAACAAGAGGCAGCAGGGACCACAGGATCACGTTGCGAAAGGTGCATCCGTGAGAAGATGAGTGGGGCTTACGCATGAGGTCGGCCCATGGTGATAGATTGGGGAATACACTCTGAGGAGGCCCATGGTGATGGATTGGAGCTTACACTCTGAGGAGACCCATAAGAGGAAGCATAGCGGGAGAGGGAATGGGGGTGCTCCTGTGCCCATCTCCTTTCTTGAAGTATATGAGGGCTTCCTTCTGATTGGTATTTTACTACCCCGAGGAGCCCTTGCCAAGTAGAGGGGCAGAAAAGGGACTCTCGAGCTCATACTCCACATTACCGTGGGAATGTGAACCCAATAATGCTTTGAAAATCTGCTCAAGGGTCAGGGAAACCCCTTCGCCTCTATTTACAGTGGGTATGTGAACTCAAAACGGCATGCTGATGTGCACTGAGGGGTACACCACATGGATCTGGTGGCTCTGGTGGAGGCCTTGGCTCAGGGCCAATGAGTAGGCTCATGATAGAGTCACAGGGGATCGGGACAGATTGGAGGGATTCTATCAGGCTCGGGGAAGTGGAACTCTGAATATTTTGGTGTCCTTCACACATGGAAGTGATACAGGCTGGAGGGGTCATCCGTGAACCAGGGTGGTCTGCGGACTAAGAGGTTGTCCGCGAACTAGGAAGGTCCGTAGACTAACTGGCCATCCAAGAACTAGGAGGGTCTACGGCTTCGGGTTCGGTCCGCGCACCAGGGTGGTCTGCATAGGGTTCCATGAGAGTAGCAGTGGCCAAGGGCGGTGCCGATCGGGGGTTCGTCAGTCAAGGCTTCGCCCGCGTAGGAGGGTGCTACATGGTGCGACAGATCAGGAAAAAGGCATATACTCCCTGGTTTGTGGGGAGTGCATCTGCGGAGGGGATATGGATCACAGTCTTCTCTTTTTATGTTATTTTGAGTTCATTGTTCACCAAATTATTATGCATTTTTGGTTCCTTAATATTTCGTTCCCAGGTTTATACCTGCTCTGATTCACGAACTGGAACATCGCTGTTTGCGAAATCCAAAGCCTTCCTTTGAAATCCTTCCACCCGTGTCTGATCACTCTTCTCTTCCTCCTCCTTCGAATCATCTAAATCTGAATCCCTGAATCCATTCCCCCTCGGTCTCCTTTTATAGAGTGGGGAAAAAGATGTATCAGCAGTCACGCGGCACATTTTGCGGAGGCCCATGATCGAATACTCAGTTTACAGCTGACTTGGTCAATCCGTAGTTCGAAGTTGGTATTTAACGCTTCCCCCCACAAACCGAACTCCGGGAGTGCTTCGCGGCCACGGAGGGTTCCTCCTCTATTCCTCGAATGACAGTGGATACGGTCGGAATCGGTCGACGTTGTCCGAGATTGGGGTGGTGCATGACGGTGAACCGGATCAGGGCACATCCTGCCTCACGACCACGGAGGATCTCCACCTCCATTTCGCAAACGACGATGGTTCGTAGAGGGGGTGCTTCGCGGGGCCTGGCCACGTCATGTTTTCATGGGACCGGTCTGTGGAACAGTCCTTCTTGTGTCCCTTATTTGAATTTTCTCCATTATTTTCCCCAATTATTTTGAGGGATTTGGTTAGAATCTCCTTTTCGGATTTTTCAGGACCCTACTATTATATATAATTATTCCATGATAATTAGAATGAATTAATTCAATTGATTTCATTACACATTTTTATTTAGTTATTTATTAAAAATATTGGAAAAAATCTAGAAATTTTTAATTTAAATGTTTATACCTATAATTACAAAACATTGATGTGTTGACTAAGACGGAAAATTTCACATGTATATTGATAAAAAAATATCAATGATTGTTAGTGAGATGAAAAACAATTAAAAATTTATCCAAAAATATATTTTAGTAATGTAAAATAAAAGAATAGTCTATGAATAAAAGATGAGGGATGCGGATGTCCAATGATGCCTCAACGACTATCCCACCCTCAATATCACCCCTTATAGACATGTCACTATATCCTCATGGAATTTTGAAGTGTCAAATAGATCTAGTTTAGTGGCTTCAAACCCTATTTTGTGATATATAAATCATTCAAGTGAAAACTTTGATCAATAACCTAGACATATCATGTTACTGATTTATATGATCATTTTAGTCAACACACTATTGAGATATTAGGGATATAAAAAATAAGTATCCTCTAGGGATAATCATGGTATCTATATAGCCTAACTGTACATGTATGGATCTAGTATAGGTATAGGATTAGGGTTGTGTGGTATAATAGTAACTACATTACTCTATAATTATTTAAGGGGCGTGTCAAAATATGGTGTAATATTAATGGCCATATTAGTGCATGTCCCAATGAAAATATCAATATAACATGTTTAATCAAGTAATGTATAATTTGGTTATTAATCTTCTTACTAAAATATTTCAAGACTTAATTTTTTTTTCCAAAAATAAATTATAAAATTAAATTTGATGATTTTGGCATTACAAGGGGTTTTATATGTACCAGAATATACCACACCATGAATTTTCAATTCAATAAATGATGAGTAGTGATTAGGAATCCCAAATGGACCACATCAAGATAATATCCACGATCTCCCTCTTGAAAAAAATACGCTAGAAATTTGGACTTCCAATATTCTTATGAAACCCACTAATTATATTGGATAATGTATTGGATATGATCATGCAATTGAGGTTTAACCCTCTATCTTAGGTCCCTGGTATATGTCCTAAGGGAATTAATAGCTAGAAGATTATCATATTAAATACATATATGAATCAAATTATGTTGTGCAATGTGTTTGAAAGTGTGTATCAACAACAAAAATTCGTGTTCATAAGTAGTTCCAATTCAAATAAATGTGAGAAACATCCTTTAACAAAACTATTTTGGAAGGGGAAGAGACCACCACAACCTGGTAGACCTAGTACCCCAAATGTCACACCATTAAAATTCACGTTTATACAGAGACTTATCATAGGAATATAGGTGATGATTTTCAAGAAAACCATTATAATTTCCATAGAATGAACACAAATAATCATATATATTGATGTAATAAAAAATGAGATTCATAATACATTGTCGGATACGACATGAATGAAATAAATTCCTATGAATGGCCACAACACCAGAATGAATAGATGAAGGATGGGTGTTAAACTCTACTATATTTCTATTTATCTAGCAGTATGACACAAAAGATAATGATACTAGAAAAGTGTATTGTAAACATGATCACTATGTATAATAATTTTGATATAATTTATAAGTTTCACCACATGGATATCCACACATATATGCATGCATAGTTCCCCTGGATGTAATCCAAAATTTTGGAAGTAAATGAGCAGTCAACAAATACATGTTGTGTTTGTGGCACTCCTCCCATATATAAATGTTAGGATTAATCCAAATAGATCATAGACCATTAAAATTAATCATACATGGATAATATATTTTTCTAATTTTTACAGAGGTATAGAGATAGTTAGGATGAATGAATTATGTTCTGACTTTGAGAATCCATTCTAGAGTATTGAGACCTCCCAAACAATGTATATTGTATATATTATTACTATTAAACACACATTCTTACATTAAGTCCATACATGAGTGTCCCTAATTATTAATTTTTACGTCTATAATTTTAAAGATACATTAGGGGGAATACTTCCATCATGTCTGTTCCTTTTGGAAATAAGGTTATCAATGGATAGGTGTTGTTTTTTGGGAGGGGCATGCATGATTTCATCAAGGTGCGTGTCCAGCCAATGATTTCTCTATAAATGGAAGTTTTTTTAATGAAATCAATTTTTATCTATCCATATTTCCATTAAAATATTCACTAATGGTTTTCTAAGAATAACAGGCCTTATATTAATTTCACCAATTCAGTAACCAATGACTGAACCTTCTAGAGTGAAAATCATGATTAAAAACCATAGAACTCAGAATATTCTAGGTGAAAATTTTCATAATGGAATCATTAAAGATCATTAAATCTTTTTTCCCTTGTCCTCTCATGTCATTTTGAATAACAAAATCCTTCCATTCCACCACGATGATCATCCATTAAAAAATATAACAATTTCAGGTAATCTTTCTAGACCTACCTTGGATTTTATTAACGAGGCTTGCAGAACACATGTAAATATAGAAAGTGTAGAATAACATAGAGGGTATCCCCAAGTTGAACAAGAAAACCATTTTTGAATGATACATGGATTTTCCCTTCTGTTTTATTGGTAATTTAGAATTATGGAGAATGTTTCTCTAAGATAACAATTTCATACTTTACAGAAAAAATGGGATACCAAGATAAATTAAAGGAAGATACCTCCCTTGGTCCCATGTACATTGGAAGTCATTTTCTTCATTCACAATAAGAATCCATTTTGTAGAAAATGAGGGTTTTTTTTCAACATATAGTTTGTTCAGACACCAGTTCATATTGATCAAATAATTCCTTGATGGAAGATAATGTCTATTTGGAATCCAGTAATAAAATAAGAGTTCCATGATTATAGAAAATTTGAGAGAGTCTGTATATACCACTACTATATATCATTTGATTTAAAAGTAAAATATATAACATATTATTATGTAATCTTCTTAAATAATATTTGGGAAACGAAAATAGAAGGCCTAAAATGTGGTTACCTCTATTAACTCACCCATACAATTGAATGAATACACTATTATAGGAATATAATGTCATTCATAGCTCAGTATGTTTTTGAACTTGCTAATAATGTTATGGGAAAAGTAATACTATTTAAAAATAATATGAATCTCCATATGATGGTATCGAAGGATTTATAGATATAAATATTAACTTCACAATTTGCAACCATTTTTTTATCTAGATAAACTTAACATTTTCAAATATAGTAAAAAGGATGTTCTGGATATTCATTCGAGGGACAAAACCAATACTAGTTTGGGGTATTGATGTCCATAAACACATTTCCCAATCTTACTATAATGATTTTTCTAATATCTGTAAGTGTATTAAAAAATAAACTTTTCAAAAATACCTTATATCAATGGAGTTCTCTTTTGTAGGTATAAGAGATATGATGTCAGAGTTCAACCCATTGGTCCATAGGATTGAGTGAATAATTCAATTAAAATATTCCTTATATCAGTATGAATAATATCTGAATAATACATAATGAAAATGTCAGTGAACCCATCTGGGACATCCACACTATATATGATACATAAAAAGTGGGTTTTTTAGAAATCATCTTCTAATGGAATCAAGATGAGACCATATTTCTCTTTCTCTCCAGTACAGATAGAGATTTAACCAATCATCTTATGAGTGTACTCAAGATCCATTGTTAGAGTATATTATTTGAAAAAATCAAATCGCTACATTATAGATCTCATTTCCATGAGTTCGTAGAGAATAGTTCTTACTAGGGGAATTGAATCCCCCTATCAAAATTCTCTTTGTGTAATTAGTATATGAAATTGGTATTCCTATCACTATTTTTCAGCCATGTCACTTTTATTTGATTTTCAATATGCCCTTATTTTATGTATAATATATCATTAAACTTTTATAGGTCATGAAATTTCTCCCCTAAAATAGTGTACAAGGTCTAGTTATAAATCTGGTACCCTTTATGGAGGTTTTCACCAGCCTTGATATCATTATCAATATGGGGAAAATAATTTTTGATCCACTCTTTCAATATTACATTGATCAATTTCAAAATTATTTCAAAAACATGGAGGGATCTTCCATGATATCCTATTTTTAAGCCTCTAATATTATTTATATACAGTCATGATTAACCGACCAGTCATTATATAATCTCTATGGAAAAGTGGATTCCCTTGATAACAGTATATAATTCAAAATAATTAATGGATTAAAACTAGAATGAATCATTTTGAGATAAAATATAGATATTATTGAGGGATAAATTTCATCGTGAACTTTTATAAAATTTATTTCATGATTAGTAGAAAACATACCATTTATAGTGTATATATTCCTTGAGAAATATCCCTCGTAAATTGGACCTCAACAAATTCACACTCATCAATTAACATAGAGAATTCATAGAAGTACATCCTATAAATATTGGAGATTTTTTCTCTGAAGGGTTCAAAACATTATTGAATCCCCCCAAGAATAATCCATATGGGATTCATATTCTTAGGCATCATACTAAGTTCCTTCTATAAATTAATTTTTCTACGATAGGAGATAGTGGAATAAAAGGAATATATAGTATAATTGAGTCCCTTTGAGAGAAGGGATACCGAGATTAATTGGCCCCCTCTACTACATGATAAGAGATTGAAATTTTCATGTTTGAAGACCTAAAAGTGGAACATGTCACTTCCATGAGAGTATTAAGAGGAAAATTTATACATGGGAGATTCCTAATTTTAGGATTTTCATATTTCAAATAGCACATTTGGTTCAAAAAAAAGTTGTATTTTTGGGAAAAAATAAAATTTTAATGTGATGGGATTGTGGGCGAGTTCCTAGGTGCTTGAAAATTCCAATAATTTATCTTCATTTTTACAAGAATTTCCTCTTATTTGAGAGCCTCTTTTTATGAAGTTACCTTTTTAGTATTCTAAAATTTTTAATTTTTTCTATAGGGGATTAAATCCCATATAAATTTTCCTTTCCATCAATTGATATATTTCTAACTTGATATGATTTAGGATAATGAACATCTTTAGCATCATCAACCCAAAAATACACAATTAAGTGGTATAAATTGAATGATGAAATGAAATAAACCATGGGTTTTAGCCTCAAGTGTCAATTATATTTTATCTCTAGAGATCATAATATTTTTTAATTTACTAAATATATTAAAATAATTATCACAAGAATCATTTTGAATAGCTTCAAGACTTTTACCAGGCCCAAAAAGACACTTTAGTCTGCCCTTGGTAGGTTGATACCCAATTATAATGGTTGCAATGAAAATTTCAGATCCAAGAAGAGGATTATCATGAGGTTGTTCAATTATTACATTATCCTATTAAATAATCCATCCATTCACCTTCCTGTTGTAATTATGAGTGTTCACCATACCGAAGACTTGAGCAATATTAGAAATGAAAAATTTAATAATGATTTCATCCTATAAACATGTTATCGATTTTTTTATGTTATATTGAATGTAAACCAAGTCAAACTTTTTTGAGGATTTGAGATCCTACAATTAGAGTAGGGATTTATAAGCTTTTTACACTTCAGTGATTCCAATCATAGAAAACATTTAACTATCTAACTCATTCAAAGGAGTATTGGATGATGCCTGGCCATGAAAAGGTTCCTTTGGATCATGATTGATTAGACCTCTAGGTCCTCCCTATTCATTATACTACCATACATAACCTGTGAAATAGAATCTCCATAACCATGAATGGAAACCCGATTCTTAGTTTAGGTAGTAGGGTCTTGTTGCATCCTATCATTACATTTAATCTTCTAATAATAGTTCTCTTCATTCCCTCTTGATTTTCAGAAGGTGCAGAAAAAAATAAGTTGTATTATAAGGATAAGTTACCCAATAGACTATAATTTAGAATTAATTTTGGATATATTTAATTATAAATTTATATATTGATACTTTAATTTAGGGTTTCTTGGAAAAAGACATCAACCATGGTTGAATCCATTCCAATCATTATAGGGATCCTCATAAAATTCTCAAACCTTGGGGTTTCTATTTTCATATATATCCTGCTCTGATTTCTGAATGAGGAAGTTGTATCATAAATGATCATTGGATACCAATACAATATCATCATCTTGTAAATTCAGATCCACACCTATCCATTTTTTTATTAAATTCCCATGATCGAAATTCAAATCATTTTTCAGTATTCTCCATTGGAATAATTTCAAATATAATGATCCAACACTCCATGCTCTCTTATTGCAGTCATCATAAGGGAAAAATGACAATATACTCACCCCATTGCCTTTATTATAATTTTATGGAATCCTTTATCCTCTAAATTTCCCTAAGGGAATTTAGTTAATTTGTAGACCTACTCCCCTTATGAAACTAAAACTCTAAAGATTATTGAGAACAATCAAAATACCACTGTTTCTTCCACCGTGGCATGGTTAAAAGAAATTTTATAAATTCTCCCACTCTGGAAATATATTCCATGTGTTGGTACCTCAATGTCCAATATTGGAATTTTGGGTACCTATATGACCACCTTCGTGAAATTATTCCTCATCATAAGAGTTTAATTGGGATAAATCTCTTTCATAACTAATTTTTCTTCACTAAAAAATGAAAAATATCATTCTGATCAACATTTTTGAGCTTATTAATAGTCACATACTCACAAAATTTATTCATAGTATCAATCTATGTGAAATATTAATTCTAGATAGGTTTTTGTGCTTCCGCATTCCGTCATTTTTAGTACATTGGTTGATAAATAACACTTAAAATAGTGTATAAAACATTTATGGATAAAAAATCATACATTTCATATAATATATTGCTGATGTTATTGGGTATCCATTGGGGTGTTTAAAATCTCAAGAAATATTTCTCATACGGGTATAGGTTTTTATGATAATTTATGAATCACATAAATTACTGTTGGGGATATATGGGTAATCGATGATCTTGGGAGGGTTGGGTCAATGTGTGTTCTTGGGCGGTGTCCCTTGAGGTGGATAGTTGGGAGGGCATGACTAATGGGGGGTAGTTCTAATAATGAAGATGAATTATGAGTGGATTTAGATTCCTCACATATGAATACTTATACCTATATAATATAATACATTATAGTACATTGATATAGTAAAATATAACATTAAAATATCTATTCATCTATGATTGACAATAAGTTGATGATGGAGCACCAATACTGGTTAGTCAGTCTCGCACTACATCATATTCTCATGGATTTATAGTAGACTAAGAATATACCATGTCAGCCTTGTCCCATCCCCATGTAAAACTATAGTAAATAAACCATTCATACTATTACCCCTCTTAATAAAATACTCACATACAATCAAAATATGGTAGAACAATAATTTTTACTTTGAAAAAAGAATATTTTTTTTCAATTGTTATAAATAAAAAAAAGTCTTTGTCGACATTTTAATAAAATCTAAATCCATAATTATGGCCTTTTACATCATAATATATCCATTGAAATATAGATGAAATTTCAAATACATATTGGTGGATGTGCCTCTAAAAATTAGGTGTTAAATAATGAGGTCCATCAAACATGCACATGAATATTAGTCTCTATTTTAAATCAAAGAAAGTGTAGTCACCATATGAATAATCCATAGGACAGACCTCACCACAATAGTGGATATTTTATTTAATCATACACACATTTCAAATTTTTATCTATAAATAACTTGGGAAATAATACAGAACTCTTTTCCATGGTAGATATTTACCAATGGATGTGGAAAATCAATTTTTTATGTAAGTTATTTAATAGACAAAAAAATATAATTTTTTTAATTAAATTACCGGTTCAGTATTTTTTGTATCATTATACCTCGTGTGCCCTTTTGATTTCTATTATATCGTGAAACATAACCCACCCATATTAGATCTGGTGGCTCAAAATCATTTAATTATTTGATTTCGTTTCCTTTTTCCTTGTTATCAATAAGTTTTAATTCTTAATTTCCCCCCTTATGATATAAATTAATTGTTTTTGTTTACTGTTTTGATTTATCACATTCCAAAATTATTTTAATTTTCATTTCCATTTCCAATCTCTCATTCATATCCCATTTTCTTCACTATTATTATTACTACTTCCCATTATCCTCATATGTATGGCTATTTTTAATTGATGAATGATTCTGTTTATATTAAGGATTCATTAAATGATAATCAAGTTAAATTAGGATTATAAATAGTTCATTTAGTCGTCATTTTTTGTCTGAGGTATGTTTTTTTTCACCATTATGGATATATTCTTAGATGATAATTCTAAAAGAATTTATTTGTTACTTTTGTTAAATACAAATAATTAAATATATAAAAATTTTTACTTTTTCTATAAAATATGTTAATAAGATACTATTTGTTCAATATGTTTTGAAGTTTTATATTATTTTATTTTCCTAATATTTTTAAAATAAATAATGATTCAAAATAGGATTAAATGTACTATGAACAAGTGGTGAATAAGTTAACAATATTGATGTTTTTTTGGAATTATTAAAAATAATTAATCTATAAACAACCTATTTTTATATATTTTCATGTAATTATAAAATATATAGACGTTAAAATGTATATAAACAAAATATAATTTAATTTTGGATGGTTTTGATACAAATTATAGATTTTTTATTTCTTATTGTGAAATTGGGAACAATTTAAGACCTTTTGATGAGATAGTGATCATGATGATAGGTCTGATCAAATTTATTATATGATTTCTATTATTGAAGTCAAATAAATAAGAATATAATGGGAAATTTTGAGTTTATATGTTGACACTCAACACTCAACATAACAAGGTTGTAAAAAAATTAGTTGTCTTATATATGGTTTTGATATTCCTTAACTTGAAGGAGAAAATGGATGGTTGATAAAATCTTTATAAAGTTTCTATAAATGTGGAAACACATAATTCATTTATAAAATATTCCAGATTCACATTATATGAAAATAAAATATTATTTTTTCTAGTTTTGTGTTAAAATATGATAAATCATTTCTTAAATGACCATGTTATATAAAGAAATGATTTTTAAATCCCATTATAGTTTCTTAAAAGTGTACATCATGGTATAATATAAACACACAAATATATGATTATTTAGTATTTGTAGAGTATCATTATAAAAAAACAAGTTATATTCCTATAATTCCTTATTTGAAATATTTATCATCAAATAAAAAAATGTTAAAATGTTATGATGTAATGTAGATGATAATATATCAGATGAAAAATTACATTATCTTGATTACATTCCATTGTGAATGGAAATTTATCATTAGTTTCCTACATATGAAAATGTATTTATAAATCAGACACATAGACTCTGTAGATATGGAATGAATTAATATCAAAGGATGAGTAGAATGCATGTTTAATGGGTAGTTTTATTATAAATTTAATATTTATCACCATAATTTTGCACGAATAAGAAATATATCATTTAGAGTTTAATGATTCATAGAGAAAGGCATCATAGAAATGATATTGATCTTTTCCTATATCCATAAATTAGATATTCAAATCTTTTATAGTATAAATTTGTCACTATGTGTTATTCTTACAAAATGGAACATTTTAACTATAGGAAATAATTTTGCTCACTATAAATGGCTTCCTAGTATATGGAAATTTAAAATATTGAATTATTATTAGACTTTAACATTTTCTAATCCATGAATATGATAATTCGTATTATCATGGACAACTAATGCTTAAATAAATAGGCATGGTCCACCAGTTATTTTTACTATTGATCACTCATTTTAAAGACTAAAAATGAATATCTTTTACCAAAATAATTTTATATTTCTAAAAAAACATTTCTTAATTATTAGTATTTTGAGAGGGTGAAAACATTTATTTTATAATTGATACGAAAAAAAATATTAAAATGTTATAAATTTTATAATAAACATTCGATGATTTCAAATTATCTACATTAGAGATAACATGAGGTCAAAAAAAACATTAATTTCATGCTTGTGGTGAATAATATGTTAGATTTCTATATTCAAACATTATTAGAAATTAATGAGTTCATAAATAAGGGTATAATATAATATTACACTTACTCTCTATTTCACAATGCACAGAGTCATCTGCCACTCCTAATGTAACATAAAATTACCTACTAAAAACACTCATTCAATGTCCATGAGGTAAGAAACTATTTTTGGTTAGTTTCCTCATGGATTCAATGTTTTTTAGGTAATGTGTCAAAGAAGAAAAATTATATCCATAAATTATTTGAAATTGGAAGGTATAAATCAAATTATTTCTCCATCTTGATGAATAAACATTTAATTGTTTCATTTAATTAAATATTGAAATCCATTTCATAATAAAAACATGATTTTTATAATTTTTTATTTCAATTTTTGATAATGTTATTAATTTGAATTCATTGAATTATTTGGAGAGTGATAAAGTTTTTATAATTTTTAAACTATATGTGTATATTCATCCATCATTTTTGGATATGATGGTTTTTTAGTGGTCCATTTTGTTCAAGAAATAAATCATTTTAGACTTGTGTATAAATGTTGGGTGTATAATTTGAAATGAAAATTATTTTATTGAAGTGACATATTGTGAATCCATATCAAAAAGACATCTCAATTTCCGAGAAATGTACTTCTACAAAGATGGTAATGTTTTGTACAAGGTACATGTATAAATAGATTATCAAAATCCAAGCATATTACTTTTTTCAATAAAATTATGTTTGAAGGGGGTAAATGGTTTGAATTTAAAATCACTGAAAAGTCAATAGAAAATGATGTTACATTTATATATTTTTCATAACATATATTATTATCAACCATATATAAAATTACATATTAATTTTTTAAAACAATTTTATTTATATAATAATCCCATGGATTTTTTTAATGAGCACAAGAAATTCAATTTTTTGTTTAAAGATACCTTGTATATTAGATAATTTGATATAGAATCATTTAGATATTCATAAGAGGCCCATAATTAAATTTTATATCATTTTTTAGGGTTGAAAATAATTTTTAAACATTTCATATGATATATCAAGACAATAAATGTGTAGTTTAAAACAATTGATTTTTAGTTTTATGATGAAATTTAATTTTTTAGTGCCAAATAAAAAATAAAAATCTTCACATCATGTTAATATTATGGAGTCATTGAAGAAATATGATAGGTTGATAATTAATATTTCAATTTCATATGTTTAACCAAAAATTGGTCATTAGTAAAAATGGTGTTATATAACATGAATTTAGACTGAAACTAGTAAATATGAATATACAAGAATACATTGTTGTTCCTTTTAACATATAAACACATTAAAAAAGATTATTTTCATGCTCTATAAAATATGCATTGGTCTGTTATTTTATAAGGGAAAAATATTATTTTTTTTGAGGAAAAATATAAAAATTATGTTGACTTATTCATGATCTAGAAATAAATTGAAATGATATCAGAAAATATTTATGATCACATCCATGACATGGTATGTACTATACATAATTATCATGAGAAAATAACATGGATTATGACCCTTTATTGATTTCTTAAAATTTTTTATAAAAAAAATTGTTTTTGTTTATTTTTATACGTTTTATAAATTTTCGATATAATTGTTTCATATTTTTAATTAAAAAAATATTTTTCGTCTATTATGATAAATTATTTATTTTTATTATTTTAGTTTTGTTTTATTTATTTTTCAATTATTATAAGTTATATAAATGTGTTGTATTTTTATATATTTTTACTCAATTAATTTCTATTGATAATTATTGTTATTTGTTTATATATTTTGAATATAGTTGTTGAAATATTTATGCATTAGATTATTTTTCCCTTTTTAAAATTTCACCAACATCTCATTAATTTTGTTATACATTTAGTTACATATCTTATCAAATTTGATTAAAAATATGTTTATATTAGTTTACTTTTACTTTTATATTGTTTTTTATTTAAATTTATATATTATATTTACATTTGTATATTTATGTACTAAATTTATATTAAATTTATTTTTAGGATAATATTTAATTAAACATATGATTCACCTTGATCTTATTGGGAGGACTACACTCTTATATCGATTGACCCTCTTCATGCTCTTGTAAGAGAGACCACAATTTCTACATGGTAAGAGAATACTTCTATTGTTGGTATATATAGATATAAAAATTTAGAAAACTCATCAATTTCACATACCTAGGAGAAGAGGATATCAACTCCCAATGATGATAATAAAATTCACAGGGTTAAAATTTTAAATAATTTTAAATATATTGTATTAATGCAAGAATAACCCAGTGTTTTTGTTTTTTTGTAGGAAAAGTGTCAAAAAACCAATAATATCTTAATTTGAGAATGATTTTAGGTAATATCATTTTATTTTAGTTTACTTATAATTAAATTTTTTTATAATATAATATTTTTCTTGAATTCTTGTAAATGTACATATGAATACCTGACACCAGAGAAGTCAGGATAAAATAGTCAGCATATGTTTCTAGAAGAAGTAGAGATTTAAAATCAACCCTCAAAGATGATATCTCTTTTCTTGAAGGAAAAAAATAAAAAACCATGTGGTATATATATATATATATATAATTTTTAATTTGAAGAGACATGAAATAATCTTATTAAAATGTGACATAAAGAATAATTTTTGGTAGGTCTAATGATACTATTTAAATCACTTATTTATATTAATGGTCATATTTAAAATTCTGTATTTCTTATTTTGAACATATGAGGATATTTCATCATGATGAGCATTCTAGAAATTTATAAAATCATACTTTATCTTAGTGATGGTATAATTTACTGGAAGAAAAAAGTGTGGCTGAATATTGGATAAAATAAAGACCTTAAGCTTCTATATCTATAGTGGATTACCCTCCTTCCCCACCCCTAGTTAGACAGGAATAATAGAATTGGAAATGAATAAGAAAAAAGGTCAATATCTTATGGAATATTGTGAAATATATTTGAGATGATAATATTCAATTTAAATTAATTAGGTTACTTTAGTTAATTAAATTAGTCATATAATATGATTCAATAATTAATTTTTCATATATTCGACATAGGACTCCCAGGGGGATTAGACAACTCAAATGACCATTATACCTAAGTGTATTAATAATGATTTAACTTCTACATTAGGAATGATCAAACTCCTAGGTAAACTATTAGGACACATATTAGGTGTATTGATAAAAATGTTTGTGGTCAATTAATAAAATTTTCAAAGGAAGATGTATATAAATAAAGGATAAAATACTTTGAAAATAGAGTGCGTGATATGTGTGAGATGATGGATTATAGTATTTGATTCTTCGTAGATACAATGTTAGGAGATATGAAATAATTGTTTTAGGCTATATATTTTACTCCTTCACTTTATCCTATACATCCCACTCTTCCACCCAATCCTGATTATCCCACTCATCCTCCTCTTCTTTATTATCCAACTCTTACACCTCCTCCTCTATAGCTTCCCATTCATATTATCCTTATAAATTTTTTCATTTTCTAATATAACCAATTTTTTCATTAAGTGGGAAACTAAAAACTATATCTAAACCAAAATCAATAAAGGGAAGCATCGCTATCACACAAATGTTCACATTAATATTTTATTTCAAATAAAAAAATCAATAAAAAATAAATTAACACTGAAATAAACTCAAACAATCCATTTTTGAGCCAAAAAATAAGGATTCTAATATGAGAAGAATTATACTACTCAATTGAAAAATCTATAGTTTGAATCCTTGTTAAAATAGTGTTATTAAAGTTCTCTTGAACCATCCTCATAGACTGACCCATAGGAGGGGATATATAGAAATTCATATTGGATATTGCACCTCATTTCAAGAACATGATTACTATTAAGAGGAACTATCTCCCTTTTCAAAAGGATTATTTATAGTTTCCACTGCAAGACCCTATTAAGGGATGTAAAATTGATGGTGCAAATATCCAATTCCTAGGTTATTTTATGTTTTCATCATCGAATGTATATGTCAAGTCCAAAACAACTTTATTATAACTAAGGGTGATGGGTGAGCAACCCCACTCCAAGAACAACCATGTTGTCAATCTAGGATGAGGAAGCATTCATGTTAATTTTTTCCTCTCTTCATGGATAGAGAGAAAACACATCATCATGAACAAATAATTTTTTACCCTTATTCGCTAGAGAGATCTCGTTAGCCGCAACTACTAAAACATCACCACATAAGCTAGTGTGAGGTAAATAGGACCAACCCACCGTCATACACATGCCTTGAGATTTCAAAAAGTGGAGAGGGAAAAAAAATTTGTAAAGAAAAACCACTAGATAAAACCTAATATTAACCCTTCCCAAAAATCTTGATTGGATAAAGAGAATTATAGAGATCCTATGTGTACAAAATATCCTCCCTCAATTTATCTTTATCAGATCAAACCTCAGACTGTGAAATATGAGCGCTCAGAGCAGAACTAGGGGAATTTGTATTTGTGGGAGGATCATGGAAAAAGGAGGATGTTATCACCTGATCATTAACTGGATCCTAAAAAGGCCCATTATCCATGAAGTGAGTAATGTCCATTATAGAATCTATATTAGGGAAATGACCTCTATGATGACAACCAAAATGATGAACACATTTGGATTTCCAATACCCTTAGAGGTTGCAGATAAATAAAAAACCAACAATATCC
Organism: Viscum album; assembly: GCA_963277665.1. Classification (NCBI taxonomy): domain Eukaryota; kingdom Viridiplantae; phylum Streptophyta; class Magnoliopsida; order Santalales; family Viscaceae; genus Viscum; species Viscum album. The sequence goes on from OY728125.1 coordinate 1,838,568,982, forward strand.
ACATATAGGATCTGTTTTGAAAATTGTTCTTGTCCATCAATCAATAGCTTAATGCATTGTGGAATTACACTTGAAAAATCTGTCTCAACTCATACACGGTCACACTAGAGATGTAACATGAGTGTAATGAAGCCCCCAACATGAATGAAACATTTTATATAGTCACCAATTATATTTAAGACACAAGGGTTATAAAAAAAGTGTATGTCTATTAATACTGAACTATAGGGTTGAATTCTTACCATCGTGACCCCTTTCGAATATTACCACTAATGGTCAGTCCGGGACAAATGATTCCATTATTGTTAGGGATAGAATTGCATCCACCTCATGGAATTAAGAAGGTGACAGTAAGAATTCTAGTGACACCTTGAGTGATTATTATGCCTTTAGAGATATCTTGATAGTAGACGCATGTGGGAGAATGGAGATCTAGATGGTAGGAACACCTGAGGCCCTTGATAGCCCAAAAAAATAAATTTTTTATGGAATATTCATCCCCACATTTCCATGGAGCCTGACCTCTATTATATGGCACAACACTATTATAAGAGTCACTTGGGTTTTCCACCAAATAATAAGGATCTTTCTTCTCATCCCTCCCATTGATTGTTTATGGAATAGTTCTTGTAAGCTCTTAAATCTCTTATTCAATGGGAGTTATTTGTTGCTGATCCTAAAAATTAAATTATGAAATTAGTATATTATATTATATTTCTTATTCCATTAATAATCAATAGATAAATTTAGACAATATTTTGATAACTTTACATTATATTATATACAAATCAATAATATTATTATTTCATATATATGTGGTCACTACAATTGGAAACAAAATCATTAATTTTTTTGGATGGAAGCCTATAATTCTTCAAGATATTACCACTGAGGTATGTATAAGTTATATCTTTAAATAGGTAATGTTGATAATTGTTATTAATATATTAAATTTTATATATTTATGAATTTATTATAGGAATAATCTAATATAAATACATTATATATCAATAATAATATATGTGGGAATTTAAGACTTCATATACTACATATTTAATAGATGATGTATTATAAAAATATTCATCTTTATTATGGTAATTATGAAATATTCTAATAGATTCTAACATTTTTGGGATCTACCATAATGATATGATTTAAATTATAGATATTATGGACCATATATCTGTTGATTTTCTGGGAATAAAAACTATTCAAGTGTATTCTAGGCATGTCTATTATAATATAACTTCTAGTCAATTAAATTTACTTAAATGTAAATCAACAGTTTGTTATTAGTAATAATTATACATTTTTTAGCATGAATACACATTAGTAAATGGTTTTCGTGATATTAAATGTTATCTTCCATTAGTGATGTCAATTATTTTTGAAGGGAGAACATAGTATATTTCAAAATTGTTGAATTCAATTAAATTCAGTGTTAGGTACATTTTTATCATGAATGGTAAGAAACATATATTTCATAATTTGTTAATTTTATTTATTGAATAACTACCCATATTATATTTTTTCATGTTACTTTCCATTTTATGATAGGTGTTTATTTTCAAGAGAGAATATGACTTACTAGTTATGTTCTATACATAATGTTGTGTGAGAACCCATTTTGAAAAGTATTAAAATCATAAGTTGGATTATTTCAATACATTTATATTATAATAAATTTTAATTTTATATCATAAATATAATTTTGATATATGGAATGGGATCAAATTATATTGACAATAGAAAATATGTGTACACTAATAACATATTTAATAAAAATGTGACTTATCATTTATAATTTTTAAATATTGGCGACAAGTACTCAAAAAGTTAATTTTAATCAAAAAAATCTTTTGAAATAGGATTATAATCCTAAAAAAGAAATATTGGAATGTGTATATTGTGTTTTATGATTTATTATCAATGTAGTTTCAACAATAATAATCACAAGATTCCACCTGGTTTCTTTTTTTATAAGAATTAATATAATTTCTCTTATAAATATATTTAGAAAACATGTTTAACATTTTTTTTAATTATTATGTTTTTAGGATCCTATACCTTTCTAATAAAAAATATAAGTCTCAAAATGAATGATAAGTTTTTGAATGGTTCAATTATTTGATTTGGTTTTAGTTTATTTGTAATATATTTTATGATGTTTTCATTTAAAATTATGATGTTAATTTTGATTCAAATGTTTGACTATTTTTTCGCTATTGTAATGTTATTTTTTAATTAATTTTTATCTTTCTACAATTATGGGTGTCTATTTAAAATTTCAATTTAATTATAAATAACTATTCATGTCGATTATTCATAAAATAACATAATTTTTTTTATAAAGTTGGTATATCATGCTAGCCTTTTATAAATAACACGACAAATAATTTTTCATGACAGTTATACTTAAAAAAGCTTGATAAAAAATGTTATATTTTATATTTAATGTATTTTAAATTTATATTTTCAATAATCTAATATAAAAATTATTTATAAAACTAGTTTTTTGTAATGAAAATGAAAAACATATTTATAACATATCCTAAAATCACATAGATAGGTTACTGAAATTGAAAACCCAAAAAAATGAGACATAAAAGACACTTTTATTTAATACATTTATGTGAGTAATATTTGTTTTGATTGAGTAATGATTATTCTTAGGAACACATGAAATGGTCATATATTAGTAACATTCAACTTCCATATATGTTCATGAATCAAATACCTATATTCAGGTGATTAAATAATCTCATAACATTAATCACCAATATCAACATAAAAATAAACATGTGATGTGTTACAATTTTATTAACTTAAATGGAATAGTATACAAATGAAATCAAGATGAACTTTTATAAGAAAAAACTAGGATCAAATAATATATTTATCTTTTCATTATATAACATTAGGATCAATTTTTATATATTGAAATTACTCTATTACATAATTTTAAATGATTAATGTTTCATTGATACTAATGTACATTGAAACTATTATCTTCATTCACATCATTTTGATATTCTTTAGCCTATATTATTTTAATTTTTTTATTAATTATATTTATAATTAATTTTTTATTTATTATGAATCATCAATCGATGTCTAATTATGGATAAGGGGTCCTGTATTTTTATGGATGAGGATGAGAATACTGATTATCTATATTATGGTAGTTTTGTTGGGGAATTAATATTAAACCTATTTGAGAATATGAATGGTATATTTTTGGATCACTTGAGAAGTTTTCTTAAATTTTATAAGGAAATTTGAAATGTGTTCTTAAATGTTTCTATGGTTGAGGGATGGGTGATTATATAGAATATTTTAAGTGTCTAATAGTGGTATGGTTGGTTTTATGATAATATGAAATGGTTAAATGAAAAAAAGATTTTGGTTGTGTCTACTGGGGAAATTATTTGATATATAGAATATGAATTTTATTTTATGGATTGATAAATAATAATTTAAAGGTAATATATTGTTAGATTTGTGTATATATATGAGTATATATATCTAGAAATGTGATAATTATAGGAATGAAAAATGAGATATGGGGTGTTTGATATCCATGGAATAACCAATGTTTTTATTTAGATCTCATAAATGTTTCTATGTTTTTGTAATAATTCTTATGGATTTACCATGATTTTCTAATAATTATATGTGAATTATTTTTGAATTTTAAATCTAATCTAGTAAATCATGGAATCTAAAATCATAGTGAAGGCTTTTTATATAAAAATTATCGGTATAACTTATGACAAGGCTTTCGTTATCATAAGTGAATATCTAATATTTTTCAACCTGAGAGATTCTTAATACTCAACCTACTATAGTGTGGCCACCAAATATTTATTCTATTTTTTTTAACTATTTCAGTAGTGGTTTTGGGGGTACCATTATTTAATAATGGGGGAATATACACGTTTCTTCTCCATAACTATCATTCTAAACATAGGCATTGTAATATGTAATTAGTTGGTGTATCGTCATTCTTCTATTATGTTATACATATTTCTATTATATGTTATCATTATAGTGTAGTCATGAAACCTATTAATTTTTTATTCTCTATCCATTCTCCACATCAATAATAATTGGTATTTTATTTGAAATTAATATATTGTTAGTTTAAGAAAATCCATAGGGTCAGGTATTTTCAGTGAGAATAAATTAATCATGGTATTTATTTCAATTCATTTTTATTAATGTATTTTTCATCTACCACTAGATTTTTCCTCATTTGTTTAATACAAATTTAATTTTTCATAGTTGTTGTTTTATGTTCTCACATAAAGATTAATGTATGTTTCCATATAAAAAATATACTCATTTATTTATGGTGAAAATCCAAAAAATAATGGTAAACTAAATAATTGAAACATAAAAGAAACAGATATATTTTATCTCGCATTGAGTGGCCTTTAATAATACAATAGTGTGACGTCATTGAGTATCTCAAACCTGAATTATTGTTTTCTCTTTAAAATGAATCTTCAAATAATAATTTTGGAATATTCTCATCGCACAAAATTACCATGATCATTTAAACCACATGTTACATAGTAAAATTCAATAAATTATATGAAATGAAAATCCATATATTAAAAGTATAGATACATTTCTTATTTTTATAGATAATGTGATTTATTTATATTTTATTGGTATGTGTTCTTATATAATAATCCCTTCCCTTTATTTCATCTATATTTACCAAATAAAATAATCTATTTCTTAAATCTTGGTCTCATATCCAATTCGACAACATGAAATTAGGAGGATATATCTTTTGGAAATAACCGCCTGATTGATTCATATATTTTAATAACAAAAATAGAATGGGTATATTTTAAAAAACATATTCTTCGCTTTTTTAATTATCATGTAATGAAATCTAGATATTTTATAAAAAATCCTTTCAAATATCATTGAATGTGTCATAAAAAACATTAATCAACTCTAAAAAAACTCCACATGTCCACACTCTTGGGGGTAGTCTATAGTACATTTAAATTTTTTAAATACACATAATAATTAATACATATAAAATATTACTATCATAATATTTTTCATGATCCTTGAATAATTACTTTTAAATAATAAAACAAAAACAAATTTTCCATCAACAATATTGTGACCACATTAGCTATATTAGATTAGGTAGATTCAAATCATGTCAAATTTAGATATAACCAACACACTATTATATGATTATGTGAAAAAATATTAGGTAATTTTTCACTAAATTATATCCCAAAAAACATAAAATATCATCGTATATAATGGGTTTTAGTACAACTTTTATTTTTTCTCAATGTTTCTGTTAATTTAGAAATAATAATTGGATTATATGAATATATTACATTGTGATTTTAATTTTTTTAGAAAAATAATAGACATTGAATGATTTTTGAAGCATGGTTTCATACTTTAGTGTATTTCATTCATTAATGAGTTACAATATTGTAATAAATATCTCTAATTTATAATTATGTGCACAAAATAGAAGGAGCACAACATTATACACTATAAATATAATAGGATAAATAGAAAAGTAATATTGAATGTTAGATAAGAATATTTTACTTTTATAGTGGTTGAATTTATGTTATCCTTTTTATGATTCCATGAAATTAGTATTATCAAAGATATATAGTTCATTTCATTATATTTTCATCAAAATGTAGTTTTTAAGAAAATATATCCTTAATATAAATATCATTATCATGACATAGTTGTGGAAAATCTAATATGAATAAAAGGAAAATGTAAAACATCTATAAAAGATTATTTTACATAATCTCATTATAAATATAATTTTGATATTCAATAAATATTTTTAATGAATTGTTTTTATCATTTTGAAACATTTATATTTTTACTACAAGATCATTTTATTGAGGAACATTATAGGGAACCAGATGAGGTTTACTGTATTCTAGAGAAATCTCTATAGCATGAAAATCCTTTCTTACAAGGATTTATTGAATTTTGTTTGTCTATATTTTTAGTTTATATTATATATTAGAATATTTTTCCCATCATCATTTTATGAACTACTCCCACTATATAGTACCTCACATCAGAAATAACGTCAATAGAATCTCCTAATTCAACGTATTATGAATGGTGATGTTAAAAATATATTTTTTAGATAATTAATGTGTTCATTAATTTTTTATAAAATATTAATACAATATAAATTTTTGGGAGGTTGATTATTTTCGGGTAAATCATTCATGAGTCATTGGTATAAATAACAATGTAGCAATGTAGACAAAAAATTTCTCTCTCCCTCACCACCGTGGGTTAATGTAATTATTTACTGCCTTGATTTTTGTTTTATATACGTCTCTAATATATTTGTATATTGGTTATGCAAGAATTTTTCCATTTTTCACCTTCAAATGAATTTTATATAAATTTTTCACTTGGTATTACACTATATATGTCTCCAACAACATCATATTGATTTCTTGATAGATATATACTAATAATTCATACCTTGAAAAAATAGATTCATGAAACCTTATAAAAGTTTCCATACAAACCAAAGATTGATGTGTGTCATGAAATTCAAGAAGGTTGTAGGTACGTGACTTGTATCAAATGACATGGATTAGTAGGAGAGTGATCTATATTGATAAGTAGATGTTGTGTAACGACCCCAACCACATTATACTATAACTAGTTCCTTATAATATTACAATGGAATATATATATATATATAATCACATATTGAGTGAAAAAATTTCTATTATTTTTTGAAAACTAGATACATAAATGATTCGCATTTTACAATGGGAGTAAAAACTAATTATAATACATAAACAAACAAATGATTTTCATCTTTGTAAAATAATTTGAAGGATTCTTTCTCATACCCTTGTTAAAGGAAAAAATAATGTTGAGCAAAAATTCTAAAAAATGGTTATATACATTAGATGATATCATAAATCAATAATTATAATCAACATGGAAAGGCGGATTACTGATAACACATTACATTTAAATAAATGGACTATTATAGTGAAATTATTAAATTTAAATATAGAAACGTAAATAACTGAATCACATACTATTTAATTAATAGACAAAGAATGAAACTAATACATGGGTAATGTAATAAAAAATCATGGAGACAAATAATAACAAAATTATTTTTTATTTAATAATTAATTAATTACCCTCTGGTTTCCAGGTAAAAAATGATTTTACTATCAATACCTTTCAGAATATAGTTTAACACATATTGGGTAAAAACCCATCTTATTCGGCTAATTGATTCGTCTCATTAGAGTAAAAATTCATCAAGGGAATTACATTAACCTTACTACTACCCATTTCAAACTAGTCCAAATCATTACAAATATAACTAATAATATATTTAAATCATAAATGATGTTTCCATTCATCATGAATCCATATCAAGTAAAGTATAAGAATCTATTAATATTATCCAACATGATCAAAAAAATTCAATGTAAAAAACAAATATAAAAATGTTTTATGGTTTAGGATATATAAATATCCATTTAAAAAGTATATGGATCATTAAGATAAATGTAATTTATATTGGAAAATTTTTGTATTAAAGTGATTGTTCAAGAAAATGTTATTAATCACAAAAAAATGTTAGATTTCATAATAACTTTTCAATCTCGGTAATTTTCCAGCCAAATCAATTAGATGTGATAATTAAAATTGAAAATAAAAATAACATAATGAATTACTTATTCATGAAATTAAATTTAATAGGGGAATTATTTACACAATAAATAATTGAATTGCTTCATAATAACAATTAATTCTCAAATTAATTTAAATTGAGTCAAAATCTCTTACCTCATACTTTCGTTTTGTTGAACATTCAGTAGAATAATGTATACTGAGTTAAAAATGTTATTAAATTATAAAAATCCCATATTAGTATATATAATATCATATATGATACTTTTATAACATCATGTCACCTATTTTTTAGTAATATTTTTTATTTTCGTTGTGTTTGGTGTTAATTGTATTCTTTTCTCATGCATGATTCATTACGGATGATCTGATTTTTGCATATATTTTAGTGTATAAAATACCATGAATAATTATAATTTAATAATGACCATATTTTTATATAAATTATAATTTTATGATCATTAATTATTTACTATTATGAAAAATTAAATATGTTATGCTTGTGGAGAATATAGGTCATGCATACACATTGGTAACATTTCCATTTTTCAGTGGTCATTATTGAAATAACATAAGTAATATATTTAAAAAATATAATTTCCATGATATAATTAATACCATATTATATAGTTATATATTTTTTCCATGCTTCTTTTGTGATGAAAATAGAGTCACATCGCTTCGTGAAGGCATTATTCCACACATAAACGAACGATATTGTCATCACAATGTTGGTGAAACTGAAAAAAATAAATTGGTATATATATATATATATAGTTTTAAGAATTAGATATATATCATGAATATAATTATTATGTCATTTGTTGTCATTAAATTTATCTTTATCACCTTCCATGAGGAGTTTTACTAGTTGAATAATAAATTCACTCCGTAAGGCACTAGTTTGCTGCACATATGATAAATGTTATTATACCACCTTTATAATACAAGTTAAAATTATATAAGTTATATAGAGACTATAAGTGTATAAATATTTTATAAATATAACATATAAACATATCCATCATCATACATAATCATGGTTTGTAGAAATAGAAAAATAACGTCACTAGTTCACAAGTTAGTAGTCTTCCCTATACACGAATGATGATTTCACAAAATATTTGATGGATTTTGTGATTTTTTAGGCAATTAAATTATTATAGAAAAATTATATTTTATATTAGATACATATTTAATTATATCATCTTGTTTTTACTGATATTTAAGTATTTTTAGGAATAATTTAAGTAATGACTCTCATAAAATTGCATTACCACTTTTTCAGGAATCCTCATTATATATGTACTAAATCATTCATAGGATGGATATTTTGAAAATATAATAATTCTGGGATGACATTATCATTGTTTTTATTTCATTTGGAAATGTTTTTTTTGATAAAAATATTTTTAGATGTGTGAAATAGCGATACGAGTCGGTGCACTTTTATAGTTCGAGAGGAGTGTCATTCCTGTAAATACTCAAAATAATTCCCTATTATGAGGTAAATATAATCAAAGGTGGATAAAATATGATAATTAAAGGGTTGGATGGAATATATGTTCATTAAAACCCTCTATAACAACATATAAAACAAGTCGTAAACATTTTTTAATCATAACTTATATGTTTCCCATCTTTTTACTTTTTTTGTATTCACTTCGGTGAATAATTATCTAAGATTAGTAATTTGTCTATTTAGTCTATATTAAAGTGATAATTATTATATAATTAATACCTATTGATTTAAAATAAGAAAAATTATTTATAAAATAAATGACACATGTGGGTTGGAAATTAGTTATTACCGAAACGCATTTAACGTAAAAAACCCTACTTTAACTTTAATTTCATTAATAGAGTTTTTATTATTTTCGTGTAAATAAATTTATTATAAGACAATAGTTTCTACAAGAATAGATCATATATTGTATTTATTACCATTTAAAAATTAATTGGTTGAAGGTAGAATTTTTAATAATTTTTAATAATTTTATAATATATTTTATATTTTAAGATAACATTAATGTCAATATTCACATTATTTGTTTAATTATCATATAAAATATAAATCAAATGATGTAATAAAAATATAGTAAGTCAAAACCATTATAAAATTATTTATTAATCTTAAAATTTAATGGGGGGAAAATAAGTCATTCATTTTACATGAATTTTAATATTTTTATAATAACATATTTTATTTAATTATTAATTAATTAATGACTACCTTGATGTCTATTAAGTAGTTCAATTAGAAAATTAATCTATAAAAAGTAATGATAAATTAATTAGATGAAAAAACCTCATTTATATTTAAAATGAATATTTATAACTCTACCAATTAATTTTATTATCCCAAACATTAATGGATATTTAATGAAAGGACTATTAATGGTTTGACTTTATTATTAACTCAACATATTATATAGGTCAATTTCAAGTACAATATTCCCTCAAAATCATATATATAATGATAAAATTGACAATTTTTAAAATGTTGGGAGGTAATGAGTTTTGTACAAGTGTTTTTAAAATCTTACACCTAATATTATAATATTAACCACTATGTAAACAAGCCTTTACCTAAATCACTTCAATTAATTTTAATTGATTTTACTAATAATTGTTGTCAAAATTATGTTACAATAAGAAGAAATTATATATTATTTGTATTCGAAATATTGAACAGATTTTTCCGAATTTATTCTACATAAGTGGATGAAAATAATTTGATAATAATTTTATAGACATAACTAGAGAATGATTTTTTAATGTTCAAATGTTCAAAAGAAAAAAATAATTTATACCTATATTAAATATAGAAATGATTACAATTTATTAATTTATATTAATATATTTAAAATTTTCTTATCATTATTTAATACAAATTAAAAATATCTATTGAAATAAAAAAATTATTTAAACGAAAAGGTAGTCTTTAATTAAAATTCATTATTTTTCATTATTCAACAAAAAATGATCAATTTGTTAAAATTCCAAAAAATGAACTAATGTAATTTTGATATTCAGATATTAATAATTATGTTTTATACATGTAATTTTTTAGAATTTTTGTATTTTTGTAAATTATGTGCACAATGAACTACTAATCCATATTCTAAAAAAATTGGTATCTCATAAAAAATTTATTTTTCTTATAAATGATATATATTTTAATAAATATAATTATATAATTACATAAAATGTCTAAACTATATATTTTCACAAGTTAGTCAATACATTTCATTCTTGCAATTCCAATTTCTATGTGATAACTATAATATTAAATAATAATATTAATAGTATATTGATGTATGAAAAAAGTCGGTATTGCATGTACCTCATACTAAATTAGAAACTCATTTATTCGTTTCATATATGTTTTCAATTTTTTATTTTATAATTTTTAGTTTTTAATTTTTCCCTAACATATTTAAATTCGGTCCTCAGAATACTATATTGATCTGGGAAATCAATTGTTTGATATTTAGAACCATAATTGGTAAAAACCAACATCATAAAAGGGAAAACAAAATACCATCCTGATAAGATTTAAACTATTATGACATGATCATCTAGAATAATCAAACAACTATGTTTCCCTATTGGATAACATAGGTGGAAATTAAAAAATGGAAATGGAAGTAAAAACTAACAGCCAAATACTACTAGTGGGTAATAGAGAATGTTGGTCACGAAAACATGGGTGATGTAATGAAGATTAACAACCACAAGTCCACATACCTATGAGGCATGAAAATCGTCATTTATATCATCTAACATTATTATAATAGATAAATATTCTTTTCAATATCCTTTTCCAAGATGTGAGGTATTAATTTACAGTATAAGAATATAAATAAATATAAAAACATAAAAGGTTTATATTTAGTAAATGTAATTTCAGCATTTGTGTGGGATTTGATTAATTTCAAAGTAATCCCTTACTTGAAAAAATGACCACCCAAAAAAGAATTATTTTATTCTTGATGAACTAGAATTCACTTTTAATGGACCGTGTGACCAAAAAAATTGTGGCAATCATTTTATTTTGTCTTTAACTGTTTTCCAAACCCAATATGTTTAGTATGAGTTACATAATACGCATAAATACTCATAGGGTGTATTAATGAATTATTATCTAAAACCTTATAAAAAATTAAACATAACCCATTTTAGAAATGGTTAATCTTGTAATACATCTAAAATATCATGATCAGAAACATTAGATGGTCATTAAATCTAAAGAATCAACATATCATTTCTCCAAACAACATTAAATACCTATAAATAGTCACATACCAAACACCTGAATAAAAATATTATATATTCTCTTGAAACATTGTAATATCATTAATTAATATAAAACCATATATTTCAATTTCATGCTTCTATAATCCTTAAATAAAAAAAATTATTATATATATTCCATATATCAATAAAATGTTGTTAGCTCCATTAATAATAATATAAACAAATTTTTCAACAAATTGTAAATCAGTTCCAAGGTAGTTAACAAAATCCAATTAAAATTATCAATATCCCTAATCTCTTAATCCCAAAATCATTATCTCATCATCAGTAACATATTAAGGGTCCTTAATCTCATGTTTTACAAGGTGTTTAACTTCCACTAAAAAACGTATCACGGGTACCATTCAATACATATTTTCAAATCCATTAAGAAGTTGAACTATAATAAAATCCCCAATAATTTCAAGATTCTTAAAAATATTATATCATCTATGAAATTGTTTTATAAAATTTTCCATGGATACAAATTTATAAGAATATTAATAATTTTACTTCGGTTGAATAATATCCTATCCACGAAAATAACTCCTTAGATTATTATGAGGTATATTATCTTGATTCATGGAAATTCATTTGAATGCTACCAAATATCATTATAGTAGAAACATATATTATTAGTGTTTTCCTTTTTCCATTTGTGTTATTTTTCCATTTGACCAATTTATCTACACTATAATAACTTCTAAATCCCTTAATGAATTTTTCAGGGTGACTCTTTCCATAGTTATCACATATGGAAAGCTTTTCACTTCTATGTTCCATTTATTGGTTATATTCTCTATTATCCTATTATACTATTACTTCTATCTCAATCCCTAGGACTCTTATAATTTATTCTCTCCCTTGATTTAATGTAAAAAATATTTCATGGTATGATGAAAAGGATTGAGAGCCTAATGATATCCAATGAGTTGACAAAATTTAATGAATGAAATAGTGAATCTTTCATTCTGTATTGAAATTGAAAAATTTATCATTCCTTGATACACTTTTATTGGCATATTCATACTCCATAAATCTTTATTCATCATTTTAATATAAACTATTGTAAATTATATTAATCTCTTTTTTACATTATGAGAGAAATATTTTCCAATGAATATCCCCTTAAAAGTTGTCTAGTTTTTTACTCTTATATCCTCTTCCACCTCAGTAATCTAGATAAATGTCCGTGATTGATCTTAATCATCATTGATAAAATAATATAAAACGGTATCCTTTTCCTTTTCATCACATAATAATTCAATAAATATATACTCCAAATAAATAATCCCTTTATATGTTTCAATTGGATCAGTAGTCCTAATAAATGATGTGGGGATTATTCACCTAAGCTAATACAACATTAGATAATCTCAATCTAGAGCATGAAACCCATCAAGGTAAGGTTATTTTTCTTAACTCGATTATGCATCCATAATATATCCACAACATTCTTTGTTCCAATACCAGTTATATTTGCTTCTTCAGTAAGGACATATCTACATTGGTCACACTTATTGATACCTTTCTTCCCACAATGTGTTATCTCTAGGAAATGAAATATAATGTATTATCTCAAAAAATTATGAATTATGGGTGATTAAAAATTATAGGTAAAAAAATTCATTCATTGATATTTAGACATTGTTAATATAAAAATATGAAAATTAGTTCCTTTGTGGAAATCATTATATGAAAATTATTTTTAATGGTTTGTTAAGAAAATGTGAAGTGTACAAAGAATATTCCTAGTGTTTTTCAAACTAGGTGAACTATAAGTACAATTTTCAGGGACTAGGTATCATTTAAGTCAATATTAATATTCATTTTTCAAATTTATTTTTTCTATGCTCATCTATTCTTTAACCACAACACTCATAGTATCCATAAAATGATATATTTATAAGAATAAACACACAATCACTTACTTACCAAATCATTATGATTATATTATATACTAATATTGAAAGTATATCATATTGATATTTTATCTAATACATTTTTTCTAAAATTTTGTTTCCAATGTTTTTATAGAACATTCCATGATACCGACTGAAATAACCAAGACCACAATAGACTGAAGATGGTGCCTTAATTTATTACATCGACATAAATACAGGGAATTACATCATAAAGGGAAAAATGTTTAGCATTTTGGTAAAACCAAATATATACATGATGCTTATTTTTCAATTTTTATATAAAATAAAACAAAACAAATAACAAAAAAAAGATTTTCTTCTTAAAAAACACATTCCAAGTATTCATCTTCATAGCATAGGACAAAAAAAATTAAGGGTGATATAAAATGCTTAGTAAGGGATATGTACACTAGTGGATATCATGTATAAATAATAATAATTAACATATAATATTAGATTAGTGAGGTAAAATTCCATTTAAATAACTCTAATATCATGGAGAGACAATGTAGAATAAATATGGCAATGTAAATAAATGAAACACTTGTAATTTAATCAATAAAGTTAAAATGAAATGGAACTATACATAATTTCATATAAAAATATCATCGATAATAATATTAAATAAATTATCAAGTATATAAATTCCAAATTAATGGTTTCCATGATTCCAAGGTACATGATACCTTTACCATCAATACCTTCCACATGATTGTTTAATATATAAGGGGTAAAATTAATTCTGATTTTTCCAACTGATTCATCACATAGACTACTGATGAATCAAAGAGATTTCATTAAATGGTACAGAACATATTTCAAACAATTCGAAATAATTCGTTATATATTTAATAAATTATTAAATTCATAAACATCATGTATTATATATAAGTATCCATATTGTAAAAGGATACAAATTTATCAATATTTCCATAATTAATCCAATAATTTTTAAAATAAAAACCATATGTAAAAACTAGTTTATTAGTTTAGAAAATAATCATATCCATCACAAAAAATATTTATAAATAAGGGAATTAAATTTTTTAAGGAAAAATAAGTACAGTAATGCTATTTTTTCAAGAAAACAGTCATTATATTAAAAGAAAATGACCTTGCATAATAAATTTCCCCACCATTTAATTTTTCATGTGAAATCACTAGGATGTATTAATAAAAATGGAATTTTAAAATAACTTGAATATTTAATCTTTTGGGATATTAAATGTCAAATGGTTTTTATATTCACCAGATGAATGGGAATTGGTGAATATACAAAATAATACTCAATTAAAAAAATTGATATGGAATCCCATACCTCATGCTTCCCCTTAAGATAAAACTATTATATCCTCTTATACGATGTTACTAAACCAGTTATTAACAGATTCTAAAACCATGATAATATAAAATATTTCATATATTATACTTCTACAACATCTTATCACATATTCCTTAATAAACATTTATCATTTTCATTATATTAGATGTTAATTGCCTTGTTTTCTCATGGGAATTTCATTTTGAAAGATCCATTTTTAAAAAATATTATATACATAAATCATATAAAAAATATTATTCATGAAATAATTATCATATTTATTTAAAATTTAAAATTAAGGTAAATTGTGATCGATGTTTATGAAAAATGTAACTTGTTTCGATCATGGGGATCGAAGGTCGTATGTACACATGAGCTACGTTTCCACTTTTTTTCTGAGCATTATGGATAGGATGTAAGTAATAAATTTCCATAAAATAAATATTAATATTTCATAAATACCATATTAAATACTTATAAAATTCATCCAGGTGTTTTAGTGATGAACATAGTGTCTCATCAATTCATGAGGGTGGATGTCCAAATGTATACAAATGATGTTATCATCTTTGTGTGAGTGAAAATGAAATAAATATGGGTTATATATATATATATTATAATTAAATAATGATATATATTTATTTAATATAATTATTAAGTCATTTATATCATATATAATCATTAATATTATATTCATAACCATTATTTTTTATTATTTGTAAAATAAAAATCACATCATTTCACAAGGAGATAATATGTCATACACATGAGCCCCATTATCATATAAACAATGGAATGAATGGTAAATATATATAAATATATATATCATATAGTGAATTAAATTTTATGAATATGTTATAAATATCATATATATACTTTATATCCATCGTCATACCCAACCTTGAATGTAATAAATGGAAAAATTAGCCTTGGTTCACGATGTGGTAATCTGCCATACACATGAATAATGATTTCATAACCCATTCGATGGAAGTGGAGATTTTTTATGTAGTTAGATTATTATAACAATATCTGAATGTATTTAATATACTTATTTCATGATAGAATAATGGTTTAATAATAATTTAATGTGGTTAAGAAAGAATTAAAAAAGAGATTCCAATTGAAAAACATTACCTCTTCTTTAGGTATCCCACTTGGGATTGCAATGTATCCTTCTTAAGCTGGAATTATTAAAAAAATAAGGCTTCTTAGATGAGGTTAGGGATTTATGGGGTTTATTTTTGAATGTATTGAAGGATCTCAATGGATGGAAAGGTTTGAATAATTGAGAAGAGTGAGTTACCTTTTGTAGTTGTAGAAGAGTGACATTCTTTTAAATACTCAAATTTATTCATTATTGGGAGGTAAATGTTTCCTAAGGCGACTCAATAATTTTATTTATTTTTTAAGAGGTTTAATATATTCATTTAACTACTCCAAAAATAATTATATACATTATTTAAAAATATTTTTCTTTAACACCAATGTTTCCTAATTATTATGATTTCAGGGTTTTACAATAGTAATTAATTATCTAACCATAGAAATAATAAAATTAAGAATAAATTAAGATTATAATTATTAATAAAATTATACCCACTGATTCTAAATTGATATTTAATTTTAAAAATTAAGATCACATGTGTGATGGAAATTTATTTTAAGAGAATAATATCTATCGCACAAAAACACCCCTTTAAACATAAATATGCTAAACTATATTTAAAAATTTACAGAAAATATATATATATTTAAAATGAAATTTTTTTATATGTTTATAACATAGTTGATTTTTATTATCATTTAAAATTAACATGGCATAATTTAGGATTTTTTGAAAATTTTAATCTTTTAATAAAATATCATTTTGATACAAAATAACAATAATGTGGATATTGAATATATTTATTTCATTTGAATTTAAAATATCAATATGAGGATCAAATTTTAATATATTATTATCAATCCTATATAAAATGGTAAATTAAAATAATTTTTTTCTAATAATTATTCATTAATTATATCTCACTTTTATGATTTTTTCGTATCATTTATTTTAGTTAGTTATTAACTTATTATTTATTATTCTCATGTCTCTTAAAAAATAATAAATAATTTATAACTAAAAAATAAATATAGATTAATATGAAGAAAAAAATCATTTAACATTAAAAATAATACACATAACTTACAAATTTTGGTTTTTTATCCTAAATATTTGTAGATATTAAAATCATAGAGGGTTTAGTTTTTTTCTTTTTCATTAGTTAAATTATTGTGTAGGTCACTTTCCTTGACATGTGTACCTAAAATTCAGAAAAATTATTAAAAATACATAAGGATCTAAATGTTTATAGAAAATGTGTTTTATAAAATTTTTGTGTCTTTATTACCAATTATATTCAAAGTTTAACAACTAAATAAACTCATTTTCACCTTAATCTCTTTTATTAATTTCAACTATTTTTACTATTCATTATATAAAAAACATAAGTGAAACTTATTTTAAATGATAAATTTTGGTGATTCCAAATATAAAATATTGTATATAAAAATTATCTATATAAGTGGAAAAAATAATTTTAGATTAATCGTGAGTAACTGATGAGAGAGTTTTTTTTAATGAAAAAATGCTCCAAGTCATACAATATTTTTTATATATAATATAAATATGGAAATAAATTTATTTTTAGTATTAATATTATTAGAATTTATGAAACTATTACAATTTTTTAAAATTATTTTACATAATAACCAATAAAAAATGTAATTTTACAATATAAATTATTTATATAAAATTTAATTTTTCAATTAAAATTTTGTATTATTCACTATTCAAAAATAAAATCAACTCGGAAAAATACTAAAAACTAAACCTAATATAATTTTTATATCCCAATATTAAAAATTTATTTATTTTTTAATGTGTATTTTATAAAATTTGTAAAAATTGATGTTATGTTATGTTATTAAAGTAAAATGAATCCATATTTTTGAAAAAATTATTGTTTTGAGGAAAAACATATATCTGGTAAATGATAGTTTTTTTATTACAAATAAATACAAAATTAATAAATATGTGTTTAAAATATTTTTTCATTTTATATCTAATCATATTCATTCTCTCTATTTCAATTTCTCGGTGAAAACTATCATATAAAATCATAATATTAATGATATATAGTTGTTCTATAAAATTTATTATCGCATGTAACACAAGCTAACAAAGAAAATCATTTTTCCATATCATATACGCTATCAAATAAAATTTAATGATTTTAGAATTCCATATTATTACAAGATGTCACTTAGTTTACCTTCAGTTCCCCTATAAATTTTTCCTATCATTAATATAAGTAATGGAAATAAAGGTACACTAGCCTATATATAATTTCTTTTATTTATTTGGATAACACAAATTGAAGTTGTTACCTATTCATTACATTATTAAAAATTATTTACCTCATAAAACACTTCAAAACATAACAATTATTATGTACATGAACTAATCTTCTTTCTTAATGACTATCAAAATTATTTTAAAATGTAAAAAATAGAGATTGTTATCCCATTATCTATAAAAAATTTTCCAGGTAATACTAGTTTCTAGAATTTCATTACACCGTTGTCATATCTAAATTAACTAAAAGAGAAAACTTACTTTACAAATAACTATTTAAATTATTTACTTTATCACATCTATCCATATGTCTACAATATTGTTGTAATATCATATTTTTATCAGATATTCACTAAAAAATGGTCATTGTCATTAGTTTAAAGTATTTAAATTACCAATTATATTAATGCATTGAATAAATAACGCTAAATATAATTATACTATTATTAATTTCTCTCCAAAATAGATCCATAAATTATTAATGGGTCACCTTAGAAACAATATTTGTGGTTTCTCAGTTCAGGGAACCAATTTCTTAAAAAACACTTTAATTTAATTATACTATATGAATACTAAATAATGTTCAACTTGATACCTTTTTATCTCTAAATAATTATTTATAATAAACATAATGTTTTTAGCTTCATCAAGAATATACAAAGGTTGATACTCGTCTACATTGGTAATGTATTCACTTTAATCATCATGTTTCTCTACATGATTCAATAGTTTCATCAAAATTAATTACACTTTCACCTCTATAACTTATAATAACTATTATAATCAATTAATATCAATAAATGATTTAATTATTTCATAGAATTGTTTTCCATGAATTAATATTACAAATCACTTTTCCAATATGTCTATAATGATAAAATAAGTGAAAAAATCAATTTCCCTAATTTCACCATGATATCTTCAATAATGTTGATTGGGTACTTCGACAATTAATAAATTAGTAACTATTATACACTTATAGGAAGGGTATTTCTTAATCCATCTTTATTAATAATTCTCATCACATAAGGTTGATATATTTACCTAAAATAATGAATTTAATTTACCAATTTTGATGAATTAATGGTGTTTTAATGGATTATCTACCAAGATCATTAAGTTATAGTGATATTATTCCTTAAAAAATGGATAAAAAAATTTATATAAAAAGAAAATAACCATTACTTATAATTTTTTCATGTTTGAAATTTTTTCCTTGAGGAACTCAGTGTGAAGAAACTTTTTAATATTTATATTGCTGAAAAGAATGGTGAGTTGTAACTACATAAGTATCACTATGAAAGTATTTTAATATTATTTAACCATTCCACAGTGTATCCTCAACAAAAGATATATACTATAAGTAACGGTAACACTATGAGAATATATTATGTTTCCTTTCATGTCCATGATGATTAGGAATTATCTTACATTCTATATTTCTTAGGGGTTACTTCTTTATTTCTTCCCCCTATATTACATTCTCAATTACAACATCCTTCTATTTATAGGTATATATGTCTTTTGTCTCTCATACACATATAAATATTAAATATATTTCTTCCCCCATCAAAATGAGTTTGTTAAAATTTAAATTATAGATAAGATATTTAGAAAACATGCTTGAAAGCTATCCTAGGTGATACTAAATTTCAAGGAGAATGATTAAATGTTATTCCAATATAATTAATGAGTTTTTATATTCATCTCATCCTGAGAGATAAGACTATCATTTTTTCAAATATATAGTACCCATAACACTTTTAATGTGTTTTATAGCATTTGAACTCGTAGTTGTAATTATTGTGGTTTAGGTAAATTGATCAATTATTTCCTTAGAGTTTTGAATTTTTTCCCTATGGATTAATGTGCTTGATATAATAAGGGAAACCCCATAGGAACACATTCATGAGGCATATTGTTTCCCACCACTTTGAAACTACAATAATTATATTTGAGTTATTAGAAAAAAATGTTGTCCAAAATAATTTTGAAAATAAATTTGTTGGGATTTTTATCCAATAAAGGATACACCTCCTATAGAAATCAACATATTTAATGATTGATAGTCTTAAAAAATATGTTTCCCTATAAAAATATCTTATGACCAACACACATATCATATTAGATGATCATGGATGGTTTTGGTGGTTTCTCTTTTTTTGAATAGTAAGAATCACATCAAATTACATAGAAATTTAGGAATTCCCTGTACCCATACATCCATATTTGGCATTAAACATAACATTTTTTTTATAAAACATAAAAAAAATTACAATTAGAAATAAAAATAAAGATCTATTGGATAATTTGGTTATAAAAAATAATGTAATTATATAATTTAAAAAATCATACTTCAAAACAATACATAATCATATAAAAATCCTACTAAATTCTAAAATCACATAGGGAAATGGGATAAAATTCAAAAAAATATCAGATAAAAATTATATATAGGTTAAATTAATTGTAATGAGACATAGATGATTTAAAAATAATTTAAAAGAAATTAAGATACATAACCATGGAAAATTAATTTTTAATTGAATAAAACCTTGATTTAAAAATAATATATAATGTGGAAAAATATTTAAATATTAAAACATGAAATAATAAATTTTAATAAAAATGATAATTATAATGTAATTACATACACTTTGAAATTAGAATAAGTAATACATAAGAAAATAATCATGAGTAGGGTGAAATAAAATTTTAATTTGCAATGATAATGGAATTTATAACATATATAAATATATATTAAAAAATATTTTTTTCTAAGACAATAATAAATTCCATAATAGATTAATGATCATGGCTTATTCCCAAGATTCCTAAACATGGTTTATTGAGTTTACACAATATTCCCATAAGCAATGTGGGTTATGTTTCTTTCCCCAGACTATCTAAATATAAAAATCACTTTATTAAAACCATATCCCAATTAATTAGAGGGAAATATAGTTTAGTCACTCCCATCACATAATGGAATATCCAAACACATGGGTGCCTACAAAATATGAAACGATTCCTAAATCTATAATTATTAAATCAATTTTTACCCTTTCCAATTAATAAATATGTAAATAAATAAAGTGGATATCATGGTAAATACAATACAATAAATGATATTATATATAAAGTATTCACACCATAAATAATAATTACTGTAAGATGAAGCCAACAACATCCCTAGGAAATAAAATATATGCTTATATGTGAAAAAACGTATTAATTACATTATGGTTGTTTGGTCTATTCAAAAAGTAAATGCATCAAATAAATTAATATCTTTCTTACCTATTAAAGAAAATGATATATAATTTAAATTTTAGAAACCTAATCTCATAGAAATTTCATTTCAATTGCATTATATACATATAGAAATGGATGATGAGTCATTTGGTTATTCTGAAATAGTATCAATTTATAAAAAACAACATAATATGATATTGAACATATAAAATAGAAAACAGTGGAATATTATAAGGTAAGGAAGTAGATTAAAAATCATTTAAGGCAAGATAAGTTATAAATCACCTTGATACGAAACACTCTCAGATTAAAATAAATAATTGGCAATGAGAACTCAATCCCACATCCCAAAATAGTAGAGGATCCTGTTTAGAATCAAGTGTGTGAAACATATAGTGGGGAGACTATACCCCCTAGTATAAAGTTTCATTATATTAGAAATTTAACCATAAAAAATGAAATCAATGCATAGCCATCAAGGAAAACAACAATAGGATCCAATTGAATAATCCAGTAAATTATTAACTAGTTATATTATGAAATTATGGAATGTGAATAAATGTCATGATAGAAAGAATACACTTAAAAGAAAATAATACAAAAATTAAGAATCAATTTTCCATGGTATTAACCTTATATCGGGACCACCTCTAAACTATAACCCATTAAATAAGTAAACAGTCAATATCACGGTATGTTTACCCTTTTCAAACCTGCAACCACATAATAACATGGTTACCAAATTGTGACCAAAAGTTTTTGTGAGTATAAATGAATTGGTTGTCACCAATGTGTCTAAAATAACTAATATAATAATAAGTCTATATTAAAATAGTTAAATTACTGTATTAATTATTTACAAAATAAATAAAAATAAAAGAACAACCCTCTTCAGCTCCATGATGGAATATCTCTGGGCTTGACTTAAAGATATGCCAAACACCACCATATAACAAAGGTAAAATAACATACTTTGGTTCCATTATGAAATATCTCAGAGCCTGTCTTATGAAAATTCAAACCACAACAATATAACCATGGTAAAATAACCTTTTTGGTGGAATGTTGAAATATATTGGATTGTTTCCATGACCATTCTAATAACCACCATATCACCATGGTAAAGTTGCAACAATCTAGGACAGAGACCAATATGTATTATATCATTTGGGTCAAATCCCTCTAATCATTACAACATGGGACTAGGAAGAACCCTCTCTCTATAAGCATTAAATAATGGGAATAAGCTAATCCCACTTAATATCATCATTATAGCATATTGGTAATCACGTTAAAAGGCCGGGCATGATATATAATCATTTTAGCATAGAACACATTTTTTGTCATATGGCATGGATTTCATAATATCACATTATAAATCTCAATTGTTAATTATGTTAATAAACTTTTATCTATCATATAACATTTCCAATTATATAAAAATTGACTAATATTCTTATAAATAATCTATAACCCATAACATTGGGATTCGATATAAAGCAATAATCTATGGTCTCTTGTCTTGATAAAAACAATATATTCCATTAGATATATTAATTTTACTCATGGTTCTATCTCCCCATGGGAAGCAAGAACACATGATAGAAGCCAATAAAAACTAATGAAATTAAAGGAGTAAAACAATTAATTATTTAATTAATCTATGTGCATGATTTGTTAGTGTAATCACAATATTCTATGAACATGGAAATTATCAAACCATAGAGATATGATTTAGAACTAAACATTAAAATGATGACCCAAAAATGCTCCCAATAGGAAAATCCAATCAGGAAGAAGGTGCTTATAATCTCCAAGGGAAACCTATATCAAATTCCATCAATATAAAAAACTAAAATTCATATGGTCAAAGGATTTAACTGTAATGGTTAGACAATCATGGAAAATAATGAAGGAATCAGACCAAAAGCACATACCCGGTATCAAATCCATTATTATGAAATATGGAATTGAATATAGAACCCCAAATTCACTTAGAGGATACCCTAATGTAAAGAGAATATGGATTCAGTGTAATTTTATGAAATTCAACCACACATCATACATTAAAAAATTATGTTGGGGAATTCCACTATGGGAATGCAGTTACACATTATATAATCATTTTTAAAAGAATATTTTGAGAACCACATCACCTAAGAATTATATTACTAATACACCTGAACAATTACATGAGGTGTAATAAATTTACATTACATCTAAATTTTATGAATATGATATATCTACCCCTTTTCGCATGATAAAACCATAACCTATTTTAACACTTCGGAACTTACCTATATCTCATGAAACACTTATCTGATTTATAACCATACACCATTAATTTTAAAAACCATTCATCCCCATAAATAATTTCATTTTCACCAAAAAAGTATCTACATTCCTTAACCATACATGACCACCTATTCTGAAATGAAAATATTAAAGAGGGACATACCTAGAAAATGGTAGAATCGTACAACCTCCCCACCATATATCAACATGTCCTAGTACTGCTCCAAGAATCACTATAATGACTTAGTTAATATATATATCCATAATGTTAACATATTAAACTCCCTATCCTATGTGTCCTCTGAAATTATCCCAAAATTATACTTCACTCGATCTAATAATATAGTATTACTCTGAGGATATTTCTCATTACATTCAACAACTTGTAGAAGATTCTCTTCAAATAATTCAAAAGAAAAATGGTTAATGTCATCAAACTCTATCTTACGTGTTATAGTATTGTGGTATATCCTGATCACAAGAGCCTCTGGTAAATCTTTTCTCAAAGAGACCTACGTGTTCATGAGAGAATATTGGGTGAGTGTCTTCATACTTTTGACCATGAATTTATTATACAACAGAAAAGGGGGAAATCATCATCGACGCATTTAGACGAAAGACCAAGATAGAGGTAGGTGGGAGTATTATGATGTGTGGTAGATATTATAACTATTTTTAAACATAATATATTATGACAAAGAGTCTCAGGGGTAGGTATCTCTAAATTTGGCATCTATTATATCTATTATTTTGGACAGAATTAAGACATATCAATTTCCACATCTAGAGGGATCAATTCTGAGAGAAAAAAATAATATTGTGGGGTGGCACCATCCGGATGCTCTCTCGATACTGTAAATTATATTATTATTTATGTTTGGGTATGGATTCCTATAGGCTAATGTGAGGATAATATGATTGATATTTATGCTTCTCGATGGGCAATGTGTCCTTGTTTAGCAATGATGTGTAGTGATATTTGTAGAAAATATAGTTGGTAATGAATAAAGAAGGAGTTCAAAAGCTTCGTGGAAAAATGGTTCACTTCGTAGTATGTGATAGACATGAATTAGAGGTTATCTAGGCTTCTACTGTCTTTTCCCATTCCAAAGTGGAAATGGGATGGTGTTATAAAAGATTTTGTGACATGAATATATAAGAAAAACAATAATAATGAATCTACATAGTGAGTGTGGATTGACTAACTATGGTATCCCAATTCATAAATATTAGGGAATCCTTCATAGTTGATGATCTAGGATATCATTACATGAATGAGGTGGTTTGGTTGCACAATGTTATGAGGAGTATCATTTCTTAATAAGATCATCATTCCACATTTCATTTCTAGACAAGTCTTAAGAAGGATCTGGGATAGTATATTCTTTTATGGGAATTCTAATATCCATAGAATAATGGTTAATTAGTGAGGACAATTAATTTGAACCACATTATATATAAATATAATGGACAATGAATCTTTTGTCTATTTTTACATAGTATCAATTTATAAAAAATTTATCATATGATATTGAAAATAAAAAGTAGTGAATGGGTGGAATATAATAATGTAAAGCTATAGATTAATAATCCTTTCTGAGAAGATAAGTAAATCTATATTTTATTAGTAAAAGAAATAAATATATTTAATAAAATTGGTATATATTCGAATAATGATTTTTTATGGATGGATTTAATGAAAATATTATTTTTTAGAAAAAATATTATTAAAATAAATAACTATTAAAAAATTATGTAAATAATGTCTTGGAACAATAATCAATATACTGATGTAGATGATAATGGAAGAGACAAAATGAAAATAGTTTATGTAACATTTTTTTATGTTTTTTTTGAAAATAGAAAAATTATTTATTATTTAATATCCACATAAATTGAATAATAAAAATAATTTAGTACATTGAAACATTTACTAAATAACAATTAAAAGATATTAATTTAAGAGTCAATAGAAATTAAAAACTGTATAACTTAATATACTTTGTAAAATGATTAATGAGAACATATAAAGAAAATAATGTAATCATTATTGAAGGAGGAAAATAAGAAGATAAGGGAATGTATTTTTATTTTCTCTGTAATAAAAATAATGAAAATGTGATATAGGTAACCCTTATGAATAACCTAATGAATTATTAATAAATTCATAAAATGGATAATAATGCAATTCTTAAGTAGTTATTGAAAATTGTATTTTTCCATTCCACAATATGGTCAGAAAAAATTGATGATTTATTTGTAATAAGGGATATTATTTGTGATTTGAATGATGAATTGAAAGATAAAACCTTTTACCAAGAGCATTTCTATGAATTTTATATCCAATAAACACATTTTTATTGAGGTTATATTTTTTTTATATTCTGCATATCATTTTTCATATTATTTCAGTATTATTATTTCATCTTAATTAATTTAATATATTTTGTATTTATTTTGTCAATTTTTTTTCATTTTCCATTTTCATGTTGTTTTATTATTGAGTCCAAAACAATGATGATTCATCAGTAATGTTTGATAGTCACTATTCAATGGTTTTGTATGCCTGTGAACAATCAAGATAAATGCTAGATTCTATTATATAATCACTATATATTAATATTGTAGTATATTATATAAAATAATTAAAAATTCATCACACTTTACTTTGTATGATTTTGTTTCAATTTAAATTTCCATGTATAAATTTTAAATTTTTATTATTAATAATATTTAATTATTATATAACTATAATATATGAATAATTTTATATTTAATCATTAATCAATCATGAAATGAATTTTTATAAATATCCATGAATGTAGGAGAAGTAAAATTTATAATTCCCTAACCCAATGCATAGGGGATGAGCTAGAGTATGAATAAGAGTTATTCACACCTCCCCATATGTACGAGGCCCCTAGTATAAGAAAGGGTATGACTATTATTAGTGTGCAGACTACAACAATATTATCATAATCTTGCACAAATAATATATATTAAATATAATATATCATGGTAAAAAATTCGTGAAAAATAAAATAATACATGGGACATATTTAATAAAATAATTATCATGATCTTATTGTATAAATCTGAAAAAATTTAAATGAACATGAAGACAAATAAATCAATAATTCATAAATCTTTTAGTGTTTTTAATGTTCTCTATGGATTCTCTATGATCCAGGACACTACTATCATCATTGGGACCAATTACCATTCATTGAACCCAATTCATGATTTCCTTCATAAACCTCAAGATACTCATGTAGGGTCTGAATAATAAAACCTAGTGTGACATGAATAATGTTTCTGTAACACGTATTCATATGTATATCATTTGTATTCAATAACTATATGAAATGTGAAATCAAAAATAAAAATCACATAACGAGATCCCATGTACTAACCATTCCCCTAAAATCCTATGTAGTACCCACTTATTATTTTTATGAAATGGATTATTATGATATAGGAAGTATTATGATCTATCCACATGTCTAGAAAAATAATATTATTTATCCGCAAGGAGTCATGAAAACCTGATACTCACTATCCACTAGGTATAATGTGGATCATTATCCCACTATCTAATAGAAATTGGGTTATCACGGCACACTACATCCATTTGGAAATGAGTAAAAATGTTATATGGAGTCAACTTATTATCTAGTGAACCATATGGAACCAATGATGCATCTTTTTATCTCATATTAATTCTCAGTTCTATCATCTCCATTTTCCTGAGTTTTTGGAAATCTTCATCTAAGAGATAAAAACATCACAAAGGTCAACCTATTTTGAACACTAATAATAATGACTCTAATGCAGTGATATGACACATAACATGGTATTTAATACAAAAAAAATAATATAACATCATTTCAAGAAAATATATGTGATATAAAATAGAAGATACCATCCCTAAACATTATCAAACCAGATACAATCATAGTCACACAAAAAATTATTATAAATTGGTTTATCATTCTATTACCACAAAATTTTTGGGCACATTCAATAATGGTTATCATGTATTCCAAAATTATAATGTACCAATGTAATGTGTTCATATACAATATGTAAATAAAAACTATCTTCTTACCTTAATTTTATTGATGAAGAAGTCTAATATTTTCCAATGATTATCTCATGAACCACAATATAATCCCATAAAGAACTATATTACATATCAATGATATGTATTTTTTTAAATATTTTTCACCTAGTAAAATTAAGAGAAAAGATAATTATGTAGAGTTTTTGTCAATACTTCTAGTTCTAGAAACTCATACCATATAGTCTATCAATGTAACCAATTTTGAGATATGTTGGATGGGAGGACACTAATTCACTAAATACACTTTTTATTTAGGAACATATCACGAATTCCTTATAAATTATATAAGATTACCTATGGTATTTAATATAAATAACATTGATAAACTAACAATTCATTAATTAAAAAGAGATTCAAGATAATATTTTTAGGTTGATAAAGATCTCATGAAGATAAATCTATAAAAAACAATAAACATATACCATTAATGAGTAACCATGCTCTAATCAATGGATTAAAATTAAAATGTGGAATCCAAAAAATAAACTAAGGGATCATAATAATATTATACTTCTATCATTAATCCCATATCAAGAAGTGGCTGTTTAAGATAATTCATAAATATATACCCATAAAACATTCATAGTTGATGGAATATCATATCCTTATCCATATGTATCCTTAGGACTCATGATCTATCACTAATCAAGGATTAATGTATGTATTCATCATTTGATGATCTTATAAAACATAAATCTATCATAGATCCGTGATTAATACTCAAAATAGAGAGGGAACGAGTATTGATCAAGTGGAATATTACTATTTTGTGTTTTTGGATCACATCATCAATATATGATCCATGAGAGATGAAATATAGAGTTATAGGGACTAAAAAGGATGTACAAAATTCTATATAGGCATATTTTTTGATGAAACTGGTGTTAAATGGAGATATTTACAAGAGGAACGAAAAATCACATTAGGGGCATCAAATTCAATAATAGACTGGGGTCACCAACAACATGTTGCCTACCAGTGGCGGGCTAGTGTACCTGGAAGTTACACCTATGTAATTATTGCACAAAATATCGACTACTGGTGACAAATATTTTTACAAAAGTACTAGAAACCCAACGGATTACTAGTAGATTCCTCCAACTGGCTGATGGAATCATTCTAGCTAGCACACAACCCATTCTATTCTATACACATCCAAATTCAAATCCCATCCCCTTGTTATAAAAAACAAAACACTTATACAACAGGAATAAAGAAAAAAGAAAATGGTAAGGGGATATTTTATGACTAAAACATATTATAAAATAAATTAATGTGAGTAAGTTACAGTTCATCTTATATAATTTCTTTCTTCCCAATAAAAATCCATCAAATTTTATTCTTAAATAACTCTTCATATTGGGCATGAACATCATATTAACTCTCTCATGTATTCTAACAAATCAATTAATGTATCCTTATAATCATTATTATTGTTGTTGTATTCCATCAAAGAAAATTCTCACTATTTTCTACAATGTGTACTGGGTTCTCTTAAAATAATGTATTAGGATCCATCATAATATTCTTAATATATATGAAAATAATTAGTTCAGTAATATACATATAAAGGTGAGAATCATGAGGCATTTCATGAATACATTGGTATCAATAAATAAGATTTAGATGTTATGCTTATATTTCATTCTTCTCAGGTTTTTCAATGGGTATAACATATTATGTGACAGGAATCATTTTCATTAATAAAATAAATGTCCAAACAGATGTATAACTCTCGACATACCCACCTATATAAATCTATAGTTTTCTATTTATATGGCTTTCATAAGATTCCTACCAAATCTATGTCGTTAACAACCTCTTATTAATTAGATTCACTCATTCGGATGCCTCCTATACCATGTTTGTAAAAAAAATACAACCTCACCATCATAGTGGAAACAATGAGGGAATTAACATTTCATATTGTAAAGGGACTCATTATGTTCCATATGAATTGAATCCTAGTAAAAAAATTGTATGAGAATAGAAAAATTTATACTTGATCAAAAAAATATGCATCAAGGTCTAAAAACATGTTCATAGTATATCATTTAATATATCAATTGTTTGTTATGTTAGTCAGTGAGTCTGCGGTTGATAATATATTCTAAATCATTCATTTTCCAATGGCCATATAAAATACCTTCCAAAATCATAAAGAATATCACATGTCTCTTTCAGATATAATTATCATGACAACTCCATAAAATCATACAATGACACATATATTAATCTTCATAATTTCATCTAATGAGTAAATCTACTAGAATGGTATGAAATGAGAAACATTTTTTAGTTAATCAAAAAACACTCTAAAATTATCCTGGCTCATAGTGGACTTCTGTAACCTCAACACAATGTCTATTGTGAAATACTCCTATATAAACATGTTCACATAATGTGTTTAGATAAACCATCCTCAACACTAATGCTTGATCATTATCCTCTAAAAGGTAAATCATTAGGAATGGTATCCTACAATTCCTATATTTATCAATTTCTACTCGAACATCCAACTAAAGTCATGGTAAATCTCTAAATCTCTTGGATTAACCACAAACATTGATTTTTGTAACTCTCTCATCTTATCCTCTGTGATTGAAGTAGGTAATACCATTATCCCATATGTTAAAATTAAATCGTCATTATATAATGACCACAGGGGTATTAGGACACCACCAACTATCTATTCCTATATCACAACACACCTTAGGTAAGTATACTATCAAGAAATTATATATTCTATCAAAGAAGATGTTCTCACCAGTGGGGAATATTATATTGGTATATAGTACATAGATAAATCTATCATAAAATATACCATAAATATCAATAGATTCATATATTCCATAGAAGGTTTTCCACTCCAATCCTTAAAACTAATGCCTTATGAAAAAAGAATCTTTAGTAACATTACCTTTAACAGGTCCACATGCCATTTAAAAATGGAATATTTTTCGATTATATACCCACTGAATCACCCTCAAAATTAGGTCCTCTTATGAAAACATATAGTTAAGGATCTCGTTATCATTGTAGAAAAACATTTTTTTAGAATAGTTAGTATCGCTGACACTTCAAAAAATTGAACATAACTTCCTAATCCCAGTTATAAGTATATTTTTTCATACATGTGGTCATAAAAAAATGAATGAGATTCCATTACTCAATAACAATATTTTATAATGTCCCAAAATTACCCTTGATGCACCACAATAAAAAAATTCCATACACATAAAATATCAATAATTTTTTTGTAATTAACATACTCATCCACTCATTAAAGGTCTCTTTATAAAGGTATGGTGACTAATGATTCAATACCTTTTTCTGGGTGTACTTACATATGATAATTAATAGTATAATTATTGAATAAATTACTAATGATATATTTCTAATCAAAGTAATATCATAATCTCAAAATGTTATATGGATGCTTCATATGAATCAGTATGACATATTCCATTATGACCATAGAATTACCTATTTTAGTGACCACATTCTCCATGAATTTCACCACAGAAATGAAAATATGACACTTCCATAGAATGAAAGAAATATTTTGTGCATGAAGTGTACATAGAACTATCATAAGATAAATGGAATTCAACATTATTTTCAATGAATAAATGATTACATAATTAATAAGAAACAGAACTAAAGAGTAATGATTTGGATGAATGATAATAATCATGAGATCCATGAACACAAAATCTTCATTATTTAGTAAAAATTGTGTCTATAAGTATATCCATATACCGAATTGACTCTAAAATGTTTTCTTAATGATTTCCTTGTGTATAACCCACAACAAGTGATTGGGTGATCTATGATCAGTCTTGGAGAACCATGAGGTCCCTCAAAATTTATTGAAGAGACTATAATTCCTGGTGAAATTAAAAATACTCCTCATTGGCATTAAATTTATTTTTTTGATAAACAATTAAGATTCACCTAATAACATCTTCCTTCATGGAAAATAAAACTACTCCACCCTATGGTATTGTACTCAGTCTTGTAATTTACTTCTATTTCATGTCCTTTAGTGAAACCATTAGATCCATCGATATGAATAATAGAATGTGAAATTGGGGTATGTAAATTGGTTTTGCACTTAGCACATGTTATATCTTGAATTCTATTACACTATCATGGGGAATTAAAGTGTAATCATCTGAACCAAAATCATGATATCATCCGTGACTAGCTTAAAAGAAAAGGGGCCACATTTTATCATACAGAAATAAAAATACCAGCAATTTGTTCCATTATTCTCCAAATTTGAAAAATTTTTGGACCCACATTACCTACTCCCGTCTCCCATTCACTAATAATCTATTTTTTTTATCTCCCATGGGATATGTAAATGACATAAATCTATAAATGAAATCAATGTGATATCAAAAGATAGCTCACCATCATTTACCATGAACCAAATCAAATCTCATTATCTATAGGATCATGTTGTCCCGTTGATTTTTATAATAGTGAATAACGATACAAAACTATCAAAATAACTGAAAATAGTCTATCTTAGTTCCCAAAAATTTATCTGTGTAATGTAACCCAGAAGAAAACATCAACAAAAAGTGAATTACAAAAATAACTTCATTGGACATAACAGAGTCTAGAGAACTAGTTTCAAATAAAGATATATAAACCCTATAAGTCATGAATAACGTACATATAATTGTTGATGGTCCTTTAATACAATCTAATTTTATTCTGAACCACCACTTAAAATCATCATAACCACGCACTACAACCCTATCCCGATGACTCATGACTCACTTTTGTATACTTTATATGAGTTTATTATTATGGACCCCTACAAGATCCTTGTTTCCTCGCCCAAATCTCTTTTTATACCTTATATAAACCTATTCTAAAATACCTTATGTTGAATTTATGAAGTTGTATCATCTTCTCATATTAATAATACTAGATTTGAGGCGATATGCATACAATATGGAAATGAACTACTTTCCAATATTTGAAGCATTTTTTTTCTTCTGCTGATAGATCTGAAGAAGTTGAAACCATATCTACATCCTTATCACAACATTGATTTGAGTTCCATGCCATCATATTACTACTACCAGAATGGATTCAAGAAGTATTAATATGAGGTCTACTCACTTGTGTTCTATAATGGGGAAGTAATGAAACTCCAGAACCCGCATCTAGGCCATTATTCATAGTTAACGCCTTACAAAGACCCTTGAGGTATGTCATTTCAAAAAATAAGTGAACATGTTATATGATATTATGATGAAGTTTGATCTCAATACTCTAGACCTCTTTTTCTTTATTTTCATATAATACATGATTAGAATGAGTTATCATAGTGAAATGAATGGTGTATATGGATTTTGTAATTGACCCCTATGAAAACTCCATAAATAATAATTATTGATCTTGAAAATGAATGATGTGAATGAATTATCCAAGGAAAAGGTACTTGAGGGCCTATAAGATAAAGAAATCACACATACCAACCTGTCGAATCACTCCTCCAACTCATAGAACATCCCAATTAAAGGGATACGACCTAAATCTATAGCATGTATAGGTTTCAAGGCTATATCAATTGTATTGAATATCTGGATGCATGTATGTAATCAGATATCATAATTTCTAGTTCCACTCTTTGAATATGAAAAAAAATATTATGTGTGATAATATAATGATGGAAATAATTATTAACATTTGTAATTTATTAGATCTATAATGTATGATGCAATCTATATGGAGTTATACATTCCTTTGATGGATTAATTAGTCCAATAAATAATTATTCAAGTATTATAAATAAATAAATATATGTATAAGAACAGAAATGATATCATTTATATATGTATATATATATTATTGTGATCAAGTACTAACTTTTTTTATTTTTTATAATTCTTATAAAACACTCCAACCCCCAATAAATTATTTTATCTTCCCCCGTTTACCTGTAGTGGTACTTGCGTACAGTGGAGAAAAGGTAAATCTTATACGAATGTCATTTGATTCTCTTTACCCGTGAATAACAATAGGGGTGGAATGGTTATTTAATTCACATTGGTGATCAATATTAATACCATGTTATGGTTTTCAATGGTGATGTAGTTTCACTATAGTTAAAGATACACAATTTTATTGAATGTTATTTATTCTATTTTTTTTGCATATGTTTAATATTGTGATGTATTAATATCCACATATATGTTTTTTTATTTCATCTACTTGATTTGATAAATGTAACTAAACTCTAAAAAATCCCTTTACTGGTATCAATATAATAAATTATAATTCTTTATGAAACATGTAATTAATTTACGACGATAATAGAAAAAAAATATTATTGTATCATTTTCTAGAAGTCAAATTTCCCAAAAAATGGTTCTTCTTTATGTAGCTATTTTATTTAATGGTTTCTAAGACACAACATTTATATATATAAGATTTTTAAGGGTATCCATGGATTTACCATTATATATAGTGTTATGTTTACGGTTATCTAAACATAACATTATGTAAATTCATATAAGTAAGTGTCACAAGATCATACCTTTAGGCAAAAGAGGCTATTTGATGATATGATATTACTTAACATTACATGATATGATAGTTTTTATGTGTAATAATTTTTAGCTAATGTTGTGTGATGTTTTATATATAAAAACCCTTATTCAAAACATGCCTACATAAACTTATAACCATACATGACATAGCTTTGTAACAGGTGTATCCTTTGTACCCTTACGCGGTGCATTAAATTCATGCTACATAAATGAAAGAATCGACATACCATTATGAAAGGGATCTGGATCTAGATTACTCTTTTGTAGCGTGTCTTTATAATGATATAGGGAGTATTACCAAACAATGGAATTGGTTATGACATAATGGTAAATATGAAAATACATAAAAAGTGTTCTATCATGAAATGTTTTTAATAGTTTATAACATGTTCATAAACCATTATAAAATGTATTTGGGAGATATTTAATTTAAAATTATATTATAAATAAATAATTTTTTTTGAATTTTTTTATAATTAATGATATAAATTATTATGAACCTTTTATTTTTCCCAAAAATGACAACTCAGTATTAGTAATTCCATTTTAAAAAATTATATATTAAAATTCATGATATAAAATTATGTTTAATTATTTATCATGAGAAATAACA
Organism: Viscum album; assembly: GCA_963277665.1. Lineage (NCBI taxonomy): Eukaryota > Viridiplantae > Streptophyta > Magnoliopsida > Santalales > Viscaceae > Viscum > Viscum album. The sequence goes on from OY728125.1 coordinate 1,838,604,492, forward strand.
TAAAATTCGTTATAAATTATGAAATAAGAAAAAAAATATCTTCTTGATATTTTAATAATTATTTATTCATAATTAATTATTATGAATTAAAAAAATTAAATGGGTTATATTATTCAAGTCACATCAAAATGTATTTTGTTGATTAATATGATCAACAAATAAATAATAATTAAGATGTTGATATTTTGATTATGTATAATATCTATATAATTAAAATTTAATAATAAATCCATTATAGTACATTAAATAACATATATTTACACAGAAAAATCCATATAATGATGAATATGAAAGATTATATATGGGAATAAATATTGTTTTTTTATTCAAATATATATAAATCCCATAATGTTAATATAGTATATTTTATTATTTTTTATAGTTAATTTATTTATGAATTGTTCATAAATATTTACCTCATAGAAAATATTTTATTTGTTTATTTTTTAATGTTTTATATAAACTATAAAATTATATAGTAATATTTTAAAATGTTAATATTTTGTATTCTTTATTTGAATTGTTATACTACTTATTAGATTGTGCATCACATTACATGATATTATTTACTCTATAATTAATTTAGTGTTTAATATACACGGTCATCATTTTTTTAATTGATGGTATCAACTTGAATTTACTTATTGAATTTATTTTTTTTCATATTTGGTGTTATATTAATAATGAATATGAGTCAATGTTATGTAACGTGTCCACAAGTAGAGAGACATAGGGTCACACCATAAGAACCATGTTCTTTTTGATTGTATGAATATATAAAATTCTTCCATTTCCCAATTTAAATGAATAAATATGGCCTAACATGACTACTTTTTGAGGTTATGGAGGTTTTTGGGGGTGTCTAGGGTTGGTTCAGAGCCCAAAACCAAATATTTTGCGGGAATTAGGCCCAGAACATTGTTATGGGAAACTATGTGGGGAATGATGCACATTATGATAAAATCATATGGGGTAGGCCACATGGTTAGATAAAATTGTTTGAGGCTAGACAATGAGGGTCTACAAGAAACACTGTCTAAAGAAACCATGCATGTTGGGCCTCACATCCGTACGGCCATGTCAACAATTTTGAATGTGGGGTTTTTCATAGATTTCACACAGTTAGTGAAAACGTGTGAGAAAACCATGAGGGGTTCTCCTTATGAATATATTACCGTGCATGGTAAGTACACTGTAGAAAAATCATTCCCTTAAACAATGAAATAGTAATTTTCGGTAATTTTATGAAATTGTTCTTAATTATTTCATATTTTATAATCTCATTTTCTTTTTATTATCCTACACAATAGCATTAGGCTTTTAATGTTATATTTGAATTATACTATAAGAATCAAGGTTAATCCTCCATTTGATCTTGAATTCAAGCACCTATCATCATAATGGAACTATATCAATGAGATCATGATTCCATTTGTGTATTTGATCATTTGGCTTAGTATTGGTTGCACTATATAGGCACAAGATATTTTTTACAATTATTGGGTTCTTCTTCTATTCCACATTATTCTTCATGTTTTAGTTGAATCAAAAGCTAACATAGGATGAGCTATACACTATATACCTTTGTATAGTGTTCTTGTTGCTTTTTTTAAATGTTGAGGTGTTATATATGTTTTTTTGTGTCACATACCCAATTCTCATGTGACAACTCGAGGTGTATTTTGATCCTTTAATTGAAGTGATAGGTATGGCCAATTAAATTAGTGAATCATTTGATAAATGTTAAATGGTAAAGAACTATGAGTGGAACCCACCCTTTTTATGTGTTGTTTATTTAAATATACATAATGATGGAATAAGAATTTTGGATACCTATGAGGTGTTCCCTATACCCGTTTATGGGATGTCAAATATTGATTTGTCAATTGTAATTGAAGTACATTACAACTGGATTTTTGATTTCAATTATATTTTGAATTGGAAATGAGTTGACTAATGGAAAAAGGATATAATAATCAATACCCTTGAATCTCTCCACATAATGATTTTTTAAGAATGATATTCTTTTAATAATGATTTTTCCCTTAGAGTAGAATTTAATTTAAGACTTCTATGCTTAACCTATTCTTTTCTCCTCCTTTTGATGTCAGTAATAAATGAATTATTCATCGTTTTTACCTAGATATAGTTAAATAAAAGTGATGAAATTATATTTATAAAATTTTATTGAATTATTTAGTGTATTCCTTGGATGAATCATTGATTCAATAATGAATTCCATGGATGGTCTTAATTGGAATGTGTCATTCTTATGCATGAGTGACACATGAACTCTTGATATGGGCTGATAATTATTAATTCATAGGGTATTACTATTGTATATCGAGTGATAAAAGGATTCCATATATATTTACAAGGATATACTAAAAATGAATTTGATCATATACTCTATGAGTGATAATCGGTCTCCTTTAGCTGACTGTTAAGGATGGAATCTGGCGACTGAGATGTTATACCAAACCTAAAGCGATACATGGGTTCTTGAGAGGATTTCAATGGAAAGGATTGTAGGGTGTTGGTTTATATTATAGCTAGAGTGATACATGGAATCGAAATTCTGAATTCCATGGATTTTTTTAGGATTATTAGTGAATGAATAATGAAATGAGTCATAAGATGTGTCTTCTAAACTGAAGTAGAAGCTTTCTTTCATTCTTTTTTTATATAATATGGATGGGTTATTTAGGAAACAATTGGTTAACAATTTTCATTGGGGATGTCAGGATATGTTCTACATCACAAAGAATATGAATAAAATGAAATTGAATCATTAAATGGGTTTCATTATAAATGAGAAACAAGAAATTAATGGATGTTTACATCTATTACTTATTTAATTATTTCATTGATATATATTCACCGACTGGATGGAATAAACCTAGGGTGGTTTCATACATGGATTATTTGTAAAATCCTATTTCGGTCACTTTTGAAGACATGGACATATTATATGATTGTAACTATGGATAAGAGAAAGCTCCCTACTACACGTTATTGATTATTACATAGGAGAAGGGGAGAATGGGACCGATCTAGGATTCGTGACTCTAGTTCGGATACATTCTATAATTTGTCTGAATGAATTCCTTGTATCGTACACCTTTATTCTATAATATATATAGTTTCTTTACTAGACACTAGAGATGTATTTTCATTATTGAATTTGATATATTTTATTTTGTTTTCACTATCAATTCATATTGTGTATCTATAGTATGTATTATTTACTTCTTCTGATATACATATGTGGATGATATTATGAATTTTTATACACTATTAATGAGGTAATAATCTCCCCAAATACATGCCTAGGACCTCACTATTAGATAGTAACCTCTAGAATTTGGGGAGATGCACTTGTGGCCATGTAACTAATTGGGCTCTGGGCACTTGTGCGTAACATTCGGGTATGGGATGTTACAAAGTGGTATCAAAGGATTATTTTCTAATTTTATATACTATTTTAGAACAATATAATTATACGGAAAGAAATTGGGATCTGTTAATGAGTTTTTTCCAGGAATATCTAACCAGAATATTGGTAAATATCCAAATTACCTTAAAATAAATTCCCATTTTCATGATTTTCACAATTACATATGATTTGATTCCATTGTTTCACGATTCACATGTATTCAGATATTATAATTAACATAATTATGGGTTCTATTTTGTTGCAACCCCATGAGATGAGGGTATGCCTTATCATGCATCATTTTATACACATTGTATGAATCACATGAAGTTCATTATGTTGTTCTATTTAGGATGTATTTCCTGTCATGTGTTATAATGATAGGTGACATGATTGTTATACCTGTTATTTTTATGGGCATTCTATAATTCATTATTGTATGAATCATGTGGATTTCATGCCTTGAATAATGATGAGTATGGTCTCCCATGGATTAGATTTTGGTGAACCATTGGTTCAAATAATTTAAAATTAGTTGTGATAAAAGATTAATGAGTTTAAAATGAAATGGAATGGAATGAATTTAAAAAAAAAATATAGCCTAAAATTGTTTATTGTAGAGAACATGACCTTGTACCAACCTTATTAGGGGAGTTAAGTAGACTCTATTTCTTATATATGATTTTTTATGTCACACAGAACTAGCCCATGTAGTGGGAAGAGGGGTTTGTTTTTATATAATATGGATTGTACCTATGTTATTTTCAATATTTCGATTATTTGAGATGTGAACAATGATAAACATATAAAATTGATGAATGTTTTTGTAATTTCAGAGGAATTTACCTATTACGTCCTCTCTTCACTCACACATAAGGACGTAATGATCATAATATAGAGGTGGTGGGGCATTGGAAACTCATTGATCCTCTAGAAGTGCAAGTTGAGGAAACGGTCGTACTATTATACACAGGTATTAAGGCATAGATTCATGAGGACATTATGATGTTATTGATTAATTTTTATGCAACCCCATGACAAGCCCCAACTATGGAAAAGTCGATGTATGAGTTCTAATAGTAGAATCCATCCCCCATTTTTTGGAGATGAGAGAACACAGGATGCATATTCATGGTCAGAGTCCATACTCCCCAACCTCAATCATCTAGAGATGCCTCTGGAGAAAATTTTAAAAAAACTTATGTGTATACTACATGACTACTCCATGAGTTAGTGGCGTGTCATTACAAAGGATGGAACATCATTGGGAGATGGATTTGAGGTATTTTCATTCAACCATAAATGAAAAATTCTATACCTATACATTCATCGGTGATAGAAATTGAGAGGAACATGGAGTAGGGTGCGTTATCATTTATGGAATATTTGACCTGTTTTACTATGCTCATGTTCTTTGAACCTATTTTTATGGTTTATGAGTTATCTATAATCAGGCGATTCAAGGATGGTGTTATGTATGACATCTAATCTAAGGTGATTTTTTTTGGCTAACTAATTTTTTTAGAATAATGAATAAGTCACTTATAATTAAGCGTAACCTAAGAGAATATGGGTGTGTGAGTCCTAGAAATTTAGAATCTCGATATGCTACTGCATCAACTAGTACTAGGAATAATAATATAGAGATTAAATATGGTGATATGAGTAGTTAGTGCCCAGAACCATGTATCCATGTGAGTTTCTACCAGTGTAGTATGCTGGGAAACACTTGGACACAATGTACAACGGACCCTATCAAGTGCCGACATTGCTGCAAGATAGACAATATAAATTTCATCTATAGAACTTATACAAAAATAGTAATTTTGAGATGGTATTAACTTACTTGAAATTCTGGTGTATGGTCATTAGATTCTCATAGGGCAGGGAGGTGGAGTAGATTTTGTTGATCCATCTGAGGTGGTGGTCATGGATGTGGTATTCAAACCCATGTCTTACAGCGACAAAAGAGTGTATCTACTCTTGGTAGCCATGCAGTGTCACAGGGTCACAGTTTAGGCTAGATATACACACTCTTATAGGTCATTTAGGAGTAGGATCTTAGAGATTCAAAGTTCATACGTACTATTATATTAGCCTCGACCTTATCAACTACAAATTTTGATACATGAGATTCTCATAGATTTATATATGTTCCCATAGTTGAAACCATTGGGCTCAATGTCTCTATATCTTATGGATTCATGATGATTGACACTTCATTTGGGATTACAATAGTGGGTGTATGTTAGTCCAGGTAGTGTCCCCTTGAGATCAGTGGGTGTCACTTCATATGAGACCCATTTTTAAATGAGATGACTGATTTTTAATCAATCTCAGGATAGACAGGTTGGATTCCTTCACTTTTTTGGTTTAATTCTATAACCACATGATTTCTATCACATCACCAGAGGGAGGAGTGTTTATTCAAAAATGTGCATTCAATGTCTATTAAATCCGAGGTTGACCCGAGCATCATGGGATGAGAGGGATTATAGCCATGATTTTGAGTTCATATCTTGATGATCATTGATCATGTTAGATTGATTTACCTACAATGATTGATCATTTCCGGGATGTTTCCCCAGATGAATTTTCATGATTACCTTCAATAAGAGAGTTTGATTTCATTATTGATGTAGTGCCAGGAGCTGCACCATAATTAATTCCTCTATATAGGATAGAAAATACTAGGATACAAGAGACAAATATACATCGAAATTATTATGATGGAAAGTTTTTTATTCTACCCAGTCCTTATTTTTGTCTATACCATGTCTTTTTTGCAAAATATTAAGATGGAACCCTAAAGCTATTGTTGTATACTCCTAAATTTATTCAACTTAAGGTTATAAACCGGTATCTTCTACCATGGATATATGATCCCTTTGACTATCTCTGAGGATCTGGAGTTTTCTAAATGATTAAATTGAGATCTGGTTATCATCATGTTTGTGTTATATTATCATATATACATTAAATATCCTTTCATAGCAGGTGTGGTCTATATAATTTTTTGGTGATTTTTTTTGTCTCACAGACAGGCTACTGGATTTCATAGAACTAATGAACAATGTTTTCCATCTTTATCTTGATTATCTTGTGGTGGATTTCATGAAAAATAGCTTGGAGTATTCTCATAATTAACACAACCTTGTAAAAAATATTAAGATCATATTGATTACACTTTGATACCCTATGTTATATGACATGATCATAATGTAGATATTTTGGATTGATCATATTCACTTATTAGGTCACATTATTTCATAGAAATGAGTTTCAGTTGGCCCAATGAAGATTAGATCCATCATTTCATGGATGAATCCAAATATTTTATTTTTTGTTTTCTGTTTAATATGGGTTTCTAGTTACTAAATCACTTTTTATGTTCCAAGGATAAAATAACAATTGAGAGGGGGGGGGGGGGGTCAAATAAGTTGTTCACATTTTTATAAATTTCAAAACATTTAGAAACATAACCCCAGAAAACATTTAAGATTTATTTCCATATAAAGTTTTAGTAAATACTCATTCATAAAAAATAGGTGTGAGAGGAAAGAAGACAATATTTATAAGGATCGACCTCAATGTGGGAACATACATCCTTACCATTGCCACATAGGTGGGTCTATGCAAATCCACTATTATGAAGAAGTGAATAAAACATTGGACAACTATCATTAGATAGCTTCAATCTCACTATTTTAAACATTATACACACTCCCAACCGTTTATAGTATTTTTATTTAACACAATTGAGAAATGAAAAATAATAATGATATAGTTGAAACTAATCCACAAATACTTAGTCAAAATCCTTAGTTTGATATGGATATATATGATTCTATAAATCTGATGATATTAGGTCCAAGTTTTCTCAATAAAATGATGTAGGATTCTTGATCCGTTTCCATTCAATAAAATAATTATATAATCTGGATCAAATTTCATTTAATACAATGATGTTATAAACTGGATCTAATTTTTTCCAATACAATGCTGTTGTAATATAGATCCAATTTCTTTTACTAAAATTTTGTTGTAATATAGATCCTATTTCATTAAATGAAATATTGTTTTAATATGGATTTTATTTCATTCAATACATTTTTTGTTGTTATCTGGATCTTAATTCTTTTAATAAAATGATGTTATAATCTGGATGTGTTTTATTTCCTTACAATTCTATAGTTATCTGAATATGATTTCATTTAATAAAATACAGTTTTAATATGGATCTGATTTCTTTCAATTCAATACTATTTCAAGGTAGATCCAATTTCTTTCACAATAAAGATACTGTAATCTGGATATGATTTCCATCAGTACAATGTAGCAGTAATTTTAATACAATTTCATTCAATACACTAAACTCAAACTCAATGTGAAAAAATTCAAACTCTTCCAAAATTCTCAAAATAATTCTCCACCAATCAGATGATAACTTCCACTTCAATTTCTCCAGCACCTCAAGTTTCATGCATCTATATAATATTTGAAAATGAACTAGTGATATTTGAATGTATTTATAAGAAACTCAAAAAGAATGGCTATAAACTGGAAATCATTCTTACTTCCTCAAATCTAAAATCTTTGAATGTCATGCTTCCATAAATCTCAAACATCCAAAAATATGTCACATTTATAATTAACTATTAAATTTATGTAAACTCCTTTAAATTATCTATGATTTTTTAAAATATGAATTTCAAGTTTGACCACATTAATTCTTCTTTATATTCAGCTCATTACGGATTATTTTTTAAACTATTTCAACCCGTTTCATTCATAGCCCATTTTAGTCTTTGATTATTATGGATACAATTGCCTGCATCCCATCCTCTTTCCAACTAGATATTATTTTATAATAATGTTGATTATGTTTTTCTTAGAATGATATTTATGATTCAAAATAGAATTTTGGTTACGATTCACATAGAATGATTGTTAAAATAATCTACAAGACGCTTGTTAAGATTCTCCCAAAATACTGGTTACCATTCTCTGCAGAATTCTTATTAATATTCTCACAGAATGTTGGTAATGATTCTATATAAATTATTGGTTATGATTCTATTAGAATCTTTTTATGATTCTCTATAGAATTATGGTTACAATTTTCTTAGAATTCTCATTATGATTCTTTACTAAATGCTGGTTATGATTCTCTCATATTGGTTTTTATGATTCTCTACATAATTTTGGTTACAATTTTTTTCAAAATTGTTATTATGATTCTATATAGATTTTTTGTTACAATTCACTTAGAATTTTGTTTAAAATTCTCTCAGATGTTTGGTAATAATTCTATCAGAATGGTGTTTATGATTCTCTCATAATGCATGTTACAAAAATTTAATTACAAAAATTCGATTATGATAATATGATTACAAAAATAGGATTAAAAAAATCCATTTTTCAAATACTAAATTCATCAAACCTCTTCACCAATTCGTCAAAATCTTTTATCATGAAGTTTTTCTCTTCAAATGATGATATCATTATCAGAAAATCATTTTTTGATTTTGTTTTATAAAATATGAAAACATTTTATATCACGAATTTATACACTTCTTTCAAAAATTATATTAGAATTAATCATTCTGTGGTTACTATAATTATATTTTTATAAAATACAATAAATTCCACCAATAAGTATTTTGTATTTGATGGTATAAATTTGATAGAGATGGATCTAATTACAAGAATAAAAATACAAATACAAAAAATATTATTTTCTACAAAAAAAACATTATTAAAACAATAAATCACAAAGGTAATTCAATATCCCTCATTGTATTTGTGGACAAACCATGATACCAACTTTTCCAACTCTCAAAATTGTTTTTCTCAACTCAAGGTTTTTTGTATTTTATCAAAAACATATCCTATCTCAAAATTGAGTATCCTAACACTACACTACTGGATAAAGTAATGTTTTTGAATTAATTCTGTCCCTCAGTGCAAAAACATTTTTTGGACATGTAAATATAAACTATCTTCATATTTATTTTCATACATTATTTTTCTCTCCAAAATTTTTTCATTTCTCAATTTATTTTTCTTTCACATTTCTTTTTCTCTCACTTTTCATTTCACTCTACTAAATTATATGATAACCACATATTTAGATTCACAAAATAATAATTATTTGGTTACTTTTTCTCCCCCATTTTCAACATAATCCAAAGCATGGTGGGGGTATTTAATTATGGAAATTAGGAAGAAACCGAAGTAGAATGAATATTTATTTTCATCCGCAATTATATAAACCATTTATCGACATTTCTTTTGGAAATATATCACCATTCTGATACATTGTTGAAATGTATTCCTGTAAAACATCTCCAACAGTACCATTCAATTTTGTTAAGTAAAAATTAATATGAATGTGTTTTGATCATGAGTGTTATACATGATTCTTAGAAATATCATTTTTCAAATTCATTATAAAAAAGTTTCTTCAATTTTTCAGAAGTATTAAATTTAAAACATCTATTTAAACATTCATCCACAACATTTGAGTACAATCCATAGAAGTCGAAATGTATTCATACTCAACTCGAATCAATGTTACTGAGCATTGTTTCGAACAGTGTATCGCACAAAACATTCTCCCGTGAAATTTTTTCCTTATGAGGTTTATTTTATATCATTAAAATATACATCCCAATCAGAATCATTATAAAAATGAAACATAATTTCACAATTTCTTTTATATAACAAACCATGTTAGGTTGTTCCTTTGAAATATGTCAAATGTTTTTTTACTTCCATCATATGTCATTCATATGGATTACTTCGATACCTGGGACACAAAGTCACAATATAAATAGTATCTAAAATTGAATATTTATGGTAAATTATAGTTTCATTCATCTTTTTAAAGTCTTTAGAACTCACCTTATTTCAAATTAAACTTTTTCAAAAAAAAATTACTAATATATAAGTTGATACTTCTTTAGATTCATTCATCCCCAACTTATTTAACAATTACTTGACATATTTTTCATGAGATAAGAAGATTTAATTTTTCATGTTAAACTTGTAATCCAAGTAAGAAAGTTAATTATCAATACATTGCAATTTTAAAATTGATCTTTGTTTTTTTTAAACTCTTTAGAAATATTTTCCTCTTCCCCAAAAAAAATTATGTCACCAACATAAAAAATTAAAATTAATTTTCTATAGTCAACATATTTCACATAGAAGTTTATATAAACATTTAATTTAGAAAATTCCATCACTCTCAAGTAATTATAATTCTTTTAATACCAAGAACATGGAGCTTGTTTCAGCACATACAACGCATTATTCAATGTAAAAACATTGTTTTCATCCTCATAACGAATAAACCAAAAGGGTTTATGAATTTAAACTTCTTCCTCAATCACTCCATTTAATAAAGCTAAAATTACATCCATCTGGAAAACATTGTAATTCTAGTGTGCAGACACAAAAAGAAACATTCTAATAGTTTCCAATCATAATATTGGGGAAAAACATTCATCAACATCCACACCTTCAACACGTGAATATCCATTAAAAAGAAATATTTCATTGTTTCTTGAAACTTCTCCATGTTCATTAAATTTATTTCTATAAAACCAATTGGTTTGGATAAAATTTTTATTTTCAAGCCATGGAAGATGTTCTAATTATTCATCATTATCAATTTGATCCAACTCTTCATTCATAGAATCAACCCATTATTTATTTTGAAAAACCTTTAAAATTGATTCTGGTAAAATTTTGGAAATCAGTTATGTCTGATATTCTAATTGAAATAATTTTATAGTCTGAATCAATGCGTTAGGAATTCCCTAATAATGTTTTTGGAATCAAAATGTTTTCTTAAGGTAATAAATTTCATTGTTACCTTCCTAGATGTAATTTCCATATCGTATGATTCTTCTTAACCTAGATAAGAATGTTTTGAATAACTTCCACTATTATTGGAATTCTTCATTTTATCATCCTTAGTATTATTCCAAACCATTGTTAAGGACATTTGATTTTCAATTACCTTCACCTCATATGAGTCCACCATCATTTCTAAATGTTTGCTCCATCATTTGTAACTTATCCCATTTTATGAATAACCCATGAAATATATTTCCTCAACTTTCTCGTCAGACATTCCGAAGTCTGGATTTTTGATTTGGAGTGAACATGGTCTTCATAAAACATTAAAGTATTTCATTGAATGTTTTTTGTTATACCACATTTCATAAGAAGTTATGTAGGTTTCCAGTCTCATAAAAATATCTATTTTGAACATGTAAAACAGTTCAAACACCATCTCTCTGATAGAACATTGAACGATTATATTCAGCCAACATACATTTTCCCACTTCAACCAAACATATATTATTTTTTCTAATACACCATTTTTTTGTTTATTATAGGGAGTATTATACTTACTCTTGATAACATTCTTTCTAAGATATGTTTCAAATGTATTTTTTTGTCAAATAAGTACCATTATTTGTTCTGAACTTTTTGATGCAAACCCCCAATTATTTTTCAACATATTTTCTAACGAATTTGAACATTTCAATATACTCTAATGTGTTCTTAATGAACATGATATTTTTCATCTGAGTGAAATCTTCAATAAAAGTTATAAAGTATAAATCCAATTTTGATTATTAATGTATCATTGACCCTTATATATCAGAATGAATAAGATCATATGTTCTGGTTTATTGAATCTCATTTCTATTATGTATTTTATTATTCATCATTCCTTTCTATAAAGTTATACAAACATCTTCACATATTATTTTCAATTATATAATATTCTAAACAGAATCAACATAACAAATTTTATTCACGTTTTTTCCTAATGTTTCTATGACTTCAGTTCCACAATTTTATTTTCATCTTTTCCATTCAAGAAAAATGATTTATTTAATTCTATTATTTGAAATAAATTCCAACTAGTTCATTCTCCATTTTTAATAACTCTCCATCTTTCACATTTTTGATGATACAATAATCCTTTGATGGAATGCTTCTTTTCCATTATAAAAAATTTGAATTTCGCTATGCAGGTTATGTTTCATCACATCAAAAATAAAACTTATTTTGATTTCAATTTATCTACCTCAATGTCCCCCATATAGATTCCAATGTTTTTTAAGGAACAAACATTCCCAAAATTAACTACTCTTATATCATTAATTTCATCATGTTTCATTTTTTTCATATCACATTTCATATTTTAATAACAACCACTATCATGAATGCATGGATTGTTCCTATTAGTTGCCTTCAAAGCTATCTCAACAATAAAAAATCATTCCCCAATATTATTATTTTCATATTTCTTCTCTTTTCTATCATAAAAAATTAGTTCTGGAAAGAGTTTTATGCATATTTCCTCATGATGACCAGTTTGATCACATATTCCAAAAACGTTTTCCAAACATTCAAATTGAATCTTTGTTTGAATGAATCTAACTTCTTTATAATTTACCTTTCCAAATTCCTGTGAGTTAGGGGAGTTTATCATTCTTCTATCTCCATTTCAATAAATTTCTTTAAACCTTTTTTCGAGTAGAGATAATTTATAACAAAAATTATAATCCTAATTCCAATATATTCCAAAACAATAGAAATAGCCTTCAAATCATCATTTCTTATTCATGAAATATCATTCCCTATAGAAACTATTTTGAGGTTGGTATCTTCATTCAGCTCTAATATAGTCAGGATATAGGCCATCTTTTCTTTTGAGTGAGTTATCTACATTAGATTTATTGATATAATTCTCACTTCAATTATCCACCCAATATTTCTGAATACCTTTTTTGAAACATAAATTGTAAAATAATTCAGATAAAACATTATTTTTTGTAGGAAATTATTTCCCTTCATTCTCGTAATAACCCTTCTCAGAAACTTTAGAAGTCTCAACTTATACTTATTTAGAAATGATGATGTTTTCAATCCAATATTCCCAAGGTACATATAAGATCAAGAAGTCTTGATTGAATTTTTTTACCTCTTCTTCATTAGCTTCAAACATATTTCCAAGATATTCAATCATCATTCCATGTTCATTAATTCTATATTTTTAACTTTAAATCTCTAGAACTCATTCATCCTTCTACTTAATGACATATTTTCTTTCATAGGAAACTTTTTTATGATATTTCTACATTACACTGATTTATTTGTATGATTTATCCCAAAAGAAATGGAAGACATCATGTTCTAAGCTGATACTCTATATATGATTCTTCACCACTTTCTTCACTCTATAAGAAATATTCTATATTCTCAACTATCGAAATGATGGATCTAAACTTTTTAAAACATTCATCATTAAAAAAATCTTTGTTAGTTGGGTCAGATTCACAATTTTTACTCAACATACTTCTTTCCATTCCATAAAACTTATTATTGAATTTGTTTTAAGGATACAATTATTTATCATTTTTCCCAATTTTTACATCGAGGTTTTTTATGGAATCATCTCGATATTCTCCGATGTTTTTAGTGGGGTAATTAATAGAAATGTTTCCATTTCCCCCACACTCAAAAGAATTGTTATGAATCTATCTTCCATGGTTTACTCTTCCTCTCCCATATTTATTTGATATGAGACACATGATTTTTTTCATTCAACTCATCATATTACATATCATCACACTCACAAGGATTGGATTCATCAACATATTGGATTGTCATCATTCTCATAGACTAAAAAACCTTTTCATCTTTCATTTTATTTTTAAAGATTCATTTTTTATATAATTCATATTAAAAAATAATGTTATTAAACTCATAAAGAGATAAATCTTCATTATCTTATAAAATAAAAATTTTAGAATCAATCCTTTCTGGAAAGATTCTCATGAGTTTCTTCACAATTATAGAATCATCTAGGACATTTCCAAATCCTATGATATTATACACAATTTCATTTACTCTGGTTGAGTATTCATTATTTGTTTCATCATCTCTCTTCCTGAGGTCTTCATACTTACTACACCATATTTATAGCTTTTCTTCCTTGACTGTTTTATTCCCTTCAAAAAAACATTAAATCTTGCCCCAATTTTTTTAATCTTAAGATCTATCACCTTGTAATGATTATTCTCTAATAAGGAAATAATGATTTCATTTTTAGACACTCTATCAACTATTATGTTTCTCTTATCATCAAATTCCATGAAAAAATATTTCCCAATAGGTGGAAAACCAATAGTAAAATCATTAACAACATCATGGACATAAGATCAGAGATAAATAATCATCCTACTATTCCATCTATAATTATTATGTCCATAAAATTTTTGAGTTCATCTATTATTGATTGAATTGATATTATCAATGATAAGGACTCAGTAAGGGGACCTTTATCTAATATGAATTTAAGGTCTAAGTATTGAATAACAACTAATAAGGTGGGTTCAATCAGTTGTTCAATTTTTTATGTTTCAGAGCATTGAAAAATATTACCATATAAATCAATTAATAATTATATCTGTATCAAATTTTGTTAAATAATCATGGATTAATATTAAGGAATAAGTAAATTCACACATGATTTACAAGGATCGAACTTAGTGTGAGAATCAATGTCCTTTCTATAGGGACTCCTATGGGTCAGTAGAAATCCACTATTATAAAGAAGTGACTAAAAATTGTTCTAACTCCAATTAGACAAATTCTATCTCCTGATAAGAAATATTATACTAACTCTCATTATTTCAAAATTATATTTTTTCAAATTAATTGTTCCAATGAAATAATAAAATATTTTTCGAATCTTCTACAGAAATGATAATTCTAAATCCTCAGTCCGATTTGGAAAGATCTATTTCTCTCAATCCGAGGATGATGGATCCTAATTTTATCTACAAAATGATTTTGGATTATAGATCCAATTTATTTCGGTAAAATGATGTCGTAATTGGGTTCTGATTTCTTTCAATAAAACGATTCTGCAATCCAGATTTTATTTTTTTCAATACAATGCGGTTGTAATGTGTATAAGATCTAATTTCATCCAATAAAATGATGATGTTTTCTGGGTCTGATTTCTTTCAATAAAAAGATATTGTGATCTAGATCCATTTTCAATCAATACAATGCTACTGTAATTTGAATCCGATTTCATTCAATATAATGCTGCTATTATCTGGATTATATTTCTTTCAATTCATTTTTGGTGTAATCAAGATATAATTTCATTCAATATGATGCTTCTATTATTTGGATCCAACATCCTTCAATAAAATTCTATTGTAATATTAATCTATTTTCATTCAAGAAAATTCAGTTTTAATCTGAATCTTATTTCTTTCAAAACACTTTTTTTTGTAATCAGGATCCCATTTCATTCAATACAATGATGTTGTAATCTAGATCTGATTTCATTAAATATAATATACTCAAAATCAATCTAAAAAAACTCAAACTCTTATAGAATGATCAATCATATTCCTTGATTTCATTCACTACAATAATACTATTATATGGGTCTCATTTATTTCAATACTATGTCGATATAATCTAGATAAGAACCACTTTTGTTCAACATAAAACTATTGTAATCTGGATCAAATTTCTATGAATAAAATGATGTTGTAAAGTAGATCAGATTTCTTTCAATGCAATACTCTAGTAATATAGATCTAATTTTATTCAATATAATGCCGATATTATCTAGATTCTATTTAATTCAATACACTACTGGTGCAATCTGGATCTAATTTATTTAAATACAATGATGTTATTATCTAGATCTGATTTCATTCAATACAATGTTGTTGTAATCTTGATCAGATTTACTTAAAGACAACACTTTTATCAATTGAATCTGATTTATTTTATAACATATTTGTTATAAGATGGATCTGATTTCCTTCAATACAATTTTGATGTAATCGGGATCAAATTTCATTCAATACAATAAACTCAAACTCAATCCGAAAAAAATCTGACTCTTCTGGAATGATCAAAACAAATATCAATTAATCAGATGATAACTTCCACTTCAGTTTCTTCAATGCTCCACCTTTCACATGTGTATAAAAAAAATTCTTTAATGAACTAGTGATATAATTATGTATATATAGGCCACTAATAAATAAATGTCTGGAAACTAGAAATCATTCTCTCATCATCAAATCTCAAAACTACAAATAAAATTCCTCTCATTTAAACATTATCATTGACATTCTAAAACCTCCATAGATATATCGACCAATTAAATTCTTTTTTGTAATATAATCATTAAAAATTATTTTTCATCACATTTATTTCTATTTCTTTCTCATCCCATTATTATATTTTGATTGACCTATATACAATTTATAGTATGCCTTCCTTGTTCTATCTGGTTCTAATATTCAAAGAATGCTAGTTACAATTATCTCTTAAACATGGTTACTATTCCCAATAGAATGTTGTTTATGATTCTCTCATAATGTTTTTTATGATTCTCTATAAAATCCTATTCATGATTCTCTCAGAATTATGGTTAAAATTCTTTGTAGAATGATATTTACAATTACCTCAGAATGTTGGTAATGATTCTATGTAGAATGTTGGTTACAATTATCTTAGAATGATAGTTATGAGTCTACAGAACACTGGTTATGTTTCTCTCAGAATTATAGTTATGATTCTCTTCATAATACTGGTTAAATTTTCTCAAAATGATGGTTACGATTCTATGAATAATACTGATTATGATTCACCTTGAATTTTGATTATTATTCTATCAGAAATATGGTTATGATTCTCTCAAAAATAAGGTTACTATTCTCTAAGAATGCAGGTTTCAAAAAACATTTTATGAAAATATGATTAAGAAAATATAATTACGAAAATATGATTTCTAAAATTTGATTACATAAATTTGATTATAAAAATCCTTTTTTCAACTCTAAAATTATTTAAACCTCATCACCATTTATTTTAATGATTTTAACCTGAAATTTATCAATCTTATGAGATCTTCTTGATCAGAAAGAATCTTATTATTTTTTTAGAATGTATTAATACATTCTATCTATCGAATTCACAATATTCTTTCAAAACCGTTTCGTAGCATCGATTTTTCTCATTACAGAAATGATAGTCTTTTATAAAACTATAAAAACCACCTTTTATTTTTTTGGATATAATAGTTTGAATATTATGAAGATGGTTTCGATTCTAGGAAAACAAAACATTCTCGTACAAAAAGGATAATTGTCAGCAAATAAAAAATCTTCAATAAACCAATTTATCGAAAAGGAATATTATGTTTCATATAGGACTTATCATTATTATCAGTGACACTTACAGGCTCACTAAGAAGTGTGTGATGTTTTTATGGTCAGATTCCATTGAGATGACCTTTGAGTATCTCAAATTAATTTTTTTTCTCGTGTGGCCTACGGGTCTTTGTATTTGGGGTCATAAAAGATGATTAACCTAATGCACTATCTTGAGTTAGTTGTGGTTGTTCAGGTATTGTGTTTTTAGAGACATTACATATGTGGAGAACATTTTATGGTGTAAAAGGACCAAAGAATCTTGAATTACATATTTTTATAGGGTGTTTTGAATTTGAGGCAATTGATGTCGGTGGAATATCTATATTAATTAGATTTTGATATTGGCTAAATTCTTAGTAAAATAAATGTTGTTGATGAGGCTATGAGTAGGAGGACTCTTATACAGGGAGTTCAGATAGCCAGTGATGAGTGTTAGCTCATGGATTTGTTCTTTGATATGTACTTTGTGTTGTGTATAAGTCAGGGGAATACTTATTTTTCATCATTAATTTTTACCTATACATTTCTACATTTAGTTATGATGAGGTAGCTATTAGACTCATAAGGCCTAGTCTTATAAAAGAGTATGTTAGGTTGGGACCCACCTCTTGGATGGACCATATATGAGAACATATTTTTTCAAGTATATGGTCTTGTATGGTTTTGAAGAGACATGTACAAAGGGATGATTCATTATTTTAATGATTCAATTTGGTTAGTGCATTTTGGCATCTCCAAGATGTATTAGGATTTATATTACCGGTAGTGGTGGTTGGTTATTAAAAGATATGTAGACTGTTTTTTCATGAGATGTTCCACATGACATTAGGTGAAGGTGGAACACTAGTGACTAGCTAGAATTTCATATTAGTTACCCATCCCATAATTGATATGGGTTGATGTCATGATGTATTTTGTGATTGTTTACAAAGGTCTCCTTGAGGTAATGATGATCTATGGGTTGTTCTTGATAATATTTTGAAGGTTTCATATTTCCTACCAATCAATCAAAACATTTTTGTTGATGAGATATAGAGGATGTACATCTGTGAGATTGTATGACTTCATAGAATCTCATACACTATCATTTCACATAGGTATTCCATTTTAGATCATGGTTATGGAAATAGATTCTAAGGGAATTTGGTATAGAGGTTATTTGGAGCATATCATACCACCCCCAGATAGATGGTTAGTGTCACGACCCGTCCCCTCGGGATCATGCCTTGACTACCCCAGGCTCTCCTTCCATAGGCATGGTCCTAGCGACAAGCACTGAAAGGCGTTTTCCCTAAAACTGGGAAGGCATTGCCTTTATAACCTGCAACCTCACAGAACACAACACACATAAAGATATGAACTTAAGAAAACAGTAGAACCAAAAGAGTGCTAAAAGTTAAGGGGATGGAATACAAGTCCAACAGTAAAGGTACAATTACAACTGAAATACAAAACAACTGATGAAAGAGAAAAGACAGCTACAGGATTGTCCTCTGATATTCCTACCTGAAGGGTAGGTACAGATAATTTCCTCAGCACTCCACATGCACCTGTCTCCTCTACGTACTGACACGTCGTATGGCCAACCTCCAGGCACTGTCCAGTCCTGGTACTCTCAGCCTCAGTCCGCGTTGTCCGTCATCTGCATCTATAACAACAAGGTGCAGTCATAGTCCTTGCTGGGGGGTGTATAATGATACTCAGTAGGGACCCCAAGACCCTCAACGTTTAAAAAAAACCACCATGGATAAACCAAAAAGTATGAAATCAACATATAATCAACAGATAACCCTACCTAGGTATATTCCCAAACATATACCTAAGTTATCATGTAATCCATCTGAATCATGAAAAAACACCAATATACTGACTCAGCTCACACCAGGATTTATTTAAGGGGTAGTAACAAGTAATATCCTTAGTCACATCATCTAACACTTCGGCTACTAGAGATTTACACCTCTATCGAGTATAGTGGGTCTGCTATGTCAAACAGAGGTGATTCCCACAAACCTTGGACTGTTCAGTTACTCATCCTATTGAGTACTGTGGGTCTACAACATGAAACAGTGGCGGTCCCTTCCATGGGGTTTCCTCATCACACAAGTGTGCTCCCCTCATGACTTGCTAAGGTACTCCTCCTGTTGAGTACCGTGGGTTTGTTACGTCACACAGAGGTGCTCCACATGATGGACTGCTGAGGTACTCCTCCTGTCGTGTATCGTGGTTCTACCACATCACATAGAGGAACTCCCCACTTTGGTTCTGCCGCATCACACAGAGGCCCTCCCCACTAGGCCTGTCAAGTCACTCCAAGTTGAAAAGTTACACAATCTTCAAGTCTCAGCCATCTACTGAGTTCTCGCCCTATGCTCGCTCATCTCTGGGAGGATCTTCTCCACAAGATATTGGTCGATACTCATCCTTCCACGAAGTCCCACAAAGAAGCATCTTAGAGGTCTCCCACATCACAGGGGTCTCAATGCAATAGACGACACGTAAATCAGACACCCGGTCTATGAGTAATTTGCCTTTTAGTCTCGGGGGGCCCGGTTTGATTCATGCTTGATCTAACCTGACTGGTCCCCATATTAATCCAAAACTCTAGTGGGGTATACGCAAAGGGACCATCTAGCTGCAATACTTCCCTCACTGCTGATGTTTCATCAAACGGACATCTAGTACAAAAGTTATGGCTGAAAGAGTGTAAATGGGTCTTAGTGGGCCCGGGTCTTGTCAGGCCCGACCTACTGGGTGGCCCAGCCCACTGGGTTTTCCCCAGTCCGAGGTGACTCAAATAGGCTATGGGCGGTGCGGCCAGGGCGGCTTGGCCCGGACGACGACAGTCGTGGGCGGCGTTGTGGGGTTACAGGTGGCGAAACTGCGTGGTGCGGTGGTCGTGGGTGCCATAGAGAGGCTCAGTGCGGGGGTGCCGCGAGGGCATGGAGGTCGCGAGGTAGCTGTGGCCAGGGGGTGGTGTCATTTTGTCGTTTCCCTCATCGCGTTCAACACCACAAATCATCACACGATTCGTAGATGGGTTGGGCCATGTTTTTTTAGCCCGTACCCTCCGCGTTAGGGTGGTAGCATATGGATCAATAAGAACATGAATAAGAACATCATGCTTTACAACCTCCCACATTTATTTATTCCCAATACCAAAAAATAATTCAAGGGAAGAACATGGGGAATGTATTCATACACAAAAAACCCCTACCTAGGTTTGATTGTTGACGACGAGGAGACAAGTCGAAGTAATCAATGTTCGTCGCACCTATCACATGCCCTAGATCCCGAGCTTGTTTTTCGGATCGATGTTCTTCGATGGAGGTGATTATTTGTTGTTTAAAATTTCCTCTATTGGAGGATGTCTTGAGGAAGAATGTTAAAGTCATGGTCAACATTCTTCATTGGAATTCTTTATTGGTAGGCTTTCTCTAAGAACTCCTCCCCATTTGGTAATCCTTTTCTCCAAAATGAAAATGGGCAACTATTGTGTTTCCCAAATTTTTATTTGTTGGCACAATTTCAAATTGGATTAATGATGTTGGCGCTACTTAATTAATTTATGAGGTTGTCACAAAAATTAATTAATGGAGGGTGGCATAATAAATTATAGGGAGTGTTGGCATAATTAAATTGGGAGCTCAAGAGGTTTCCCCCCACATAATAGAGAGTTCAAGATGTTTCAAACCATAGGTGGTCCCCACCACCATAACCTCTCATGGGATATTAGGCTTGGTGGTCCCCACCTCCATAACCTCTCATGGGAGGTTTTAGTTCAGCTGTTCCCCACCAGTGAAATATTTACATGGGTGGTTACAAGAAATAAAATAAAATGTAAATATATTATTTTATTATTTCCACAAAAAAGCCCAAAATTAACATTCACCCTCGACAAACTATCTTCGAGGTGAAAGTTTTCATAAGTGAATATCGGTGCTTCGAGTTCAACAGTGCCCTTGTATTTCAATTCCATGAACTAGTTCAATGGTTAGAAAAGCCCACTCGCACGATTACTGAATGTACCCGAACAAAAGATCATAAATTTATTCTAAGCACTCCGGCTGTTGGAATCACGCACCCTCAATTTTCACGGACTCGTAAAATTCTCATATATTTCATAAAAATTATATGGAAATTCTATGTCCTTACATCCTCCCTACCTTAGGGATTTATGTCCCTGTAAGAAACAACTCAATATAAGGGAACAAGTGTGGGCTTTGAGCATGCACCTAAGCCTCCTGCTCTCATGTGCTCTCCTGGAGGTTCCTGTGCTGCCAGCGAAAGCGCACCAGAGGTATCGACCATCCATGAAGGACTCAATCTTGTTAATCCTCAATCTCTAATGGATCCTCTGTAAATTTATCCCCATTGTCAACACCCATCTTTCCATGGTCGATGATGTGAGAAGGGTCATGCACGTATCTACTTATCTAGGATACGTGGAAGACGTCTTGCACTTGGTGAAACAGAGGTAGAAGTGCTAAGTGATATACCAACTCGAAAAATCTGCTGAGGACCTGAAAAGGCCCGATTAATCTCAGAGATAACTTGCTTCCTCAGCCAAATCTCTAAAAGCCTCATCGGGGTGAGACCCATAGAATTATGTGGTCTTTATACTTGAACTCCATAGGTCCCCATCTCTTGTCAGCATACGAATTCTGCCTGCTCTTTTCAATCTTCATAAAATCCTGGTTGATGTGCACCTTCTCTGTGGTAGATGATACCATCTATGGTCCCACGAGTGCTGACTCCCCTAGGTCAATTCAGCACAAATTTGATCTTCAGGGTCACTTGTACAATGCCTCAAAATGTTCTCTCCTTATGGTGGAGTGATTGTTGTTGTGGTATGAAAACTCTACCAAAGGAAAGTGATCCTTGCAGCTATGACGGAAGTCAATGACACAGTCCTAAAACATGTCCTCGAGGGTCTAAATGGTCTGCTCAGTCTATCCATTCGTGTAAGGATGAAGGCAGTGCTCAAATGATGCTATGTCTCGAAAGCCTCTTGCATCCCCTTCCATTTCCAGGAAGTAAAATGTTTGTCGCAGTCGGAGATAATAATCTAGGTTACTCCATGTAACTGTACAATCTACTCTATATAGAGGTGTCCTAGGCTCTCTACTAAACCCTTCTCATTGATTGGTAGTTAGTGGGCTGACTTGGTGTGTCAGTAGAAGATCTCCCAAATTGTGTCATGACCCTTGGATGTATGTGGAAGTGTTGTCATGAATCCCATGGATATCCCATCCCACCTCTACTCTAGGACCTCTAAATGTTTAACCAAGCTTGATGGTACCTGATTATCTTCCTTCACTTGAAGACAAGTGAGGGACATAGAGACAAACTAAGATATTGGTTTCTTCATTCATAGCCACCAGTGCTGTCATCGGAGATCCTCACACATCTTCTCCACTCCTAGATATACCTCCAGAGGGGAGGTTTGGAACTACCTCAACACTTCTTCATGAAATGTCACCAGTACCCTGGTATGTCCTCTAAAGAGGATGATGTGCTCCTCACCTTCAAAAAATCTATTAGGCGCGTCTCTTTTAGATATCTGAGCATGTCGTGTCTTTCAGTCATCGTCCCCATGTTGTTCCTCTGTGAATCGCTGAAGGAGTGGGGGAGTGACTGTATGAGGCTGAAGGAAAGATGCTCTATCTCTATCTACAAGTGATATTTGTAAAGGGGTCAGCTACTCTGTTACCTCACCTAGAAACTATATACCAGACCTCATGTTGAGTACATCTGCTACAACGTTCCCCTTCCTAGTAGTATAGATTATCTCGAAGTCATTGTCCTGGTGGACCTCAAGCCAAAGTCATTGCCTCAGGTTTATGTCCTTCTGAGTGAAGATATACCTGATACTCTTGTGATCAGAGTACATGGTAAAATGCTTGCCCATCAGATAGTGTTGCCACATCTTCAAGGAGAAGACCACTGCTTCTAACTTTAGGTCATGGGTAGCATAGTTTTTATCATGTTGTCTAAGCTATCAAGAACCATATGTGATCACTGCTTTATATTGTATCAGGACACATCCGAGTCTGGTCCTTGATGCGTCGTAGTAAACTACGTACCCTAAACCCTCCTTTGGAACCCTCAAGATGGGGCCACTAATCAGCCTTCGCCTCAACTCCTGAAAACTCTGCTGGAATTTCTATGAAAAAACAAAGGGGTTTCTCTTCTTCATCAATGATGATAGTGGTGCTGCAACTCTAGAGATGTTTTTACCAAACCACTGGTAATATCCATCCAAAACCAAGAAACTTCGTACCTCTGTCACACTCCTAGGTGGCTACCAAGAATGTACCGCCTCAATCTTCACTGGATCCACTGCAACTCCAGCCTCCAATATGAAAATCCCTAGAAAGTGAACTTCTCTGATCCAAAACTGGCACTTCGAGATCTTACCATAAATTGGATTCTCTCGATGTGTGTCCATTACTACCTATAAATGATAGGCTTCCTCCTCCTCAGTAGCCGAGTAGATCAGAATTTAGTCGATGAAGACAACTACAAAGCGATCAAGGTATGGCTGAAATATTATTTTCATGAGTCCCATGAACACTGTTCGAGAGTTGGTTATGCCAAATGTCATATCCAATAACTCGTAGTGGCCATACCATAATCTAAAGGCCATCTTCTACACATCATTGTCTCGCACTCTGATATGGTGATAGCCTAATCGGAGGTCTATCTTCGAGAACCACTGTGATCCCTTCAACTAATCAATGATGTCGTTAATCCTCAAAAGTGGGTAATTATTCTTCACGGTCACCTGGTTCAAGCACCGATAGTTGACATAGAGTCTCAAGCACCCATCTGCTTTCTAGGCGTTCAAAATTGGGGATTCCCATGGAGAAACACTATGCCGAATGAATCCCTTCCCAAGAAAGTCCTCCAACTGTACCCACAGCTCAAGAAGCCCAGAGGGAGCCATCTGATATATTGGTGTAGATATCAATGTCATCTCATGGTACAGGTCAATGTAAAAGTCTACCTCTCTATGAGGTGGTAGAACTAGAACATCATCAGGGAAATCATCCATGTATTGGTCCACCACTACAGGATAGCTCAGAGTCTTCACATCAACAGTTCTATGGTTATGGATATCCAGCTAATGAGTGATCAGATGCACTCTCCTCTAGGTGAATCCAACCTGCGCTGCAAAGGCTCCATTCTCACCATTGAATGTAAACCTGGTCCCATATATGTAGAGACACCGCACATTGCGCCTAATAATGTCTAGCTGAGAATAGACTATAGATTACCAGTCCATACCCAAGATGACATCATAAGGCCTCGATGCGGCTAATAAGAGATCCCAGCCGAAGATCTGGCCTCCTAGAGTATGATCACACAGCTGACACCATTGTGTAATCACTAAATCTGCTTCTATAAGAGTCTCTAGCCGTAAGGATCGAGACAATGGCTGTGTCGGAATCTCCGAGCTCTGAACGAGGGAAGTGTCAATAAAAGAATGAATTGAACCTGTGTCTATAAGAACATCAACTAAGGTGGAGTAGACATATATTGTACCTTGTATCATCTCCAGAGTGCTATAATTTTAAGCCTCAACTACCTAGAGCAGAGATCTCCCCTGTCCATTTGCTCCATACGGTCGGGGTGGGCCAACTAGTGGTGGTGGTAGTAACATCTCGAATCGTAGCCCACCGCCAGCTATATAGACAGCTCCTCTGCCATGTCCGCCTCCTCCCTATGGAACTCAACGGTCGAACTTCTATCATTGTATGGGTAGTCCTTCGATCGACTTATGATCATCCATATGATGGGTCAGACAGTCAGGAGCCATGTGACCCTACCCGTCACATGAGTAACACTACATGATCCTTGCCTGACGGGTTCCGCCTCGGGTTCCTCACACAACTGATCCGGAGTCATGTGGTTTTCCACCTGTTGGTCTGACCTTCTTGGACCTCTGTGACATCTGTCTACTGCCAGCTATAGAATAATCTGCTATGTGATGAATGATAATGTGTATCGTTACTGATGACTGATCAGTAAGGAAATAGTCCACCAAGAGGGATCTCTCAAACACACATTCTTGCTTCAGGATGCTGAGTGGGATCATTGAAGCCCTGATCTCTCATATGAGCCCCGGCTCAAAGGTCTGGGCCCTGATGAATGGTTCCCGCATCATATTTGTGGAGTAGCGTGAGAGGTTATTGAAACTCACTAAGTACTGAGCTACAGGTAGGATTCCCTACTGTAGATGATGAAGCTCCTATATGAACACTGCATGAAGAGTAATTGAGACATTCTCTTCCTGAAACAGGCTCTCGAAGTCTACCCAGGGAAGCGTCACCTCGTCCTGAACCTGGAGCATCAATCTCCACCATATTCGTACTACTTCTTATAGAAGGCTGGTAGCAAGGATCACCATGATATTGGTTGGTGTCCCTATTAGTTAGAAGAATCTCACCATAGACTCCATCCAATCCTTAGCCTCATATGGGTCTGTCACTCTTATGAACCTGGGTGGCCTCTGGTTCTATAACTCATGAAATTCGCAAAATCGATGTGCACTCTATGTTGCTTAGACTGGTTGCATCAGAGTCCCATTGAGTAATGGTACAACTGGTTCCTCTGCTAGTTCCTCTACTGGAAAATGGCCATATATTGAGGCCTCATCCCTTAGTGGGCTATTAGTGTGTACAACTCTTGGAACCCTAGCTGGCTGTCCATGTGGAGAAATCCTGATATGAAACAGGTGTTCCATTGTCCATAAGTTATATCTGGTGAGATGACTCAAGAGATAACAAAGAAAACTCTTGTTAACACACACACAATCAGTGCTTTTGTGCACAAAGTCGGAAATCAGAAGTTAGGGTCCTATTGTATGGATACATCTGTCGATGCACCAACATTGGACTCCCTAAACATAAAACTCCACTCATTACCCTTAATAATATTGCCTCATATAAAATAGTAGAGTCATAGTTGTTCAGTAGAACTGACTCCTACGATACCAATTTTCTACGACCCAGCCCCTGGGGCCCATGTCGAGACTACCCAAGGCTTGCCTTCCATAGGATAGGGGTTGGAGACAAGCATCGAAAATTTTTTTCCCTAAATCTCGGAAGGAATTTCTTTTATAACCTATAACCTCACGTAACCAGGCACAAAATAAGATACAAACACAAGAAAACTGTATAAACAGAATTGTGCTGAATGTAAAGGAGTCGGAATACAGTCCCAATAGTAAAGTTACACGTTAAATTGAAATAAGAAACAACTGAATAAAGAGAAAAGACAGTTACTGGATCGTCCTCAGAGGTTACTACTTGAAGGATTGGTACCGATCACCTCCTCGTCACTCCACGTCCACCTATCTCCTCTGCGTACCGACATGCCGTATGGTCCTCCTCCGGGCACTGTCTAGTCCTGGTACTCTCAGCATCAGTCAGCACTGTCTATTTTCTGCGTCCCACACAACAAGGTGCAGGTATTTTCCATGCATTTGTGTGTATAATGAATCTCATTTGGGACCCCAAGACCCTCAAGGTCTCATAAAAACCAAAAATGATAAAACATAAGGTATGAAATCCACAGATAACCCTACAATGTTATATGCACATAAATATACCTACGTTATCAAGTAATCCATCTCAATCATTATGAAAGCACAGAGATACAGACTTAGCTCACACTGGGATTTATTCTAGGTTTATTAACTAGTAACATCCCTATGCACATAGTCGAACACATCAGCTGCTGGAGATCCCCTCCCCTATCAAGTATTGTGGGCCACCACATCACACATTGTCGCTTCCAACAAACCTTGGACTGCTGAGGAACTCCTTCGATCACGTACTATGGGCCTGTCGAATCACATAGAGGAAATCCCCACCATGGGTCTTCTGCGTCACACAGAGGCCCTCCCCTTGTGACTTGCTGAGGTACTCCTACTGTCGAGTATCGTGGGTCAACCGCATCAAACAGAGGCACTCCCCATCGTGGCCTGCTGAGGTACTACTCCTGTCATGTACCATGGGTCTGCGGCATCACACAGAGGTTCTCCCCACTATGGGTCTGCCGCATCACACAGAGGCGCTCAACACTAGGCCTGTCAAGTCACTCCAAGTTGAAAAAGTCAGCAGTTGTCAGGTCTCAGCCAGCTTTTGGGTTCTCGCACTGTGATCATCATCTCTGGGAGGATCTTCTCCATGAGCTACTAGTAGATAAACCAAATTCCATGATGTTTCATGAAGAAGCTTTTCAATGGTTATCCATGTCATTGTGGTCTCAATGGAAAAAACGGCGCATCAATCAGATGATTGATCTGTGAGTTATTATCCTTTTAGTCCCGAGGGCCTAGTTAGATTCGTGCTCGATCCAACCTGAAAGTTCCCCATGTTAATACAAAACTCTATTAGGGTATACTCAAAGGGATCATATCTCACGAAGATTTCCAACACTGCTGATGGTTCTACAAAAAAAAGTTCAGTGACAATGTTATGGCCAAAAGAGTATAAATGGGTCGTAGTGGGCCCGGGTCTAGTCCGACCTGGTCAGACCGACCCAGCCCACTGGGCTTCCCTGTCCAAGGTGGCTCAGAGAGGCCATGGGAGGCATGGCCAAGGCGGCTCAGAGGGTCATGGGTAGTTCGGCCATGGCAGCTCAGTGGGTCACATGCGACTCGGGCTAGGCATCTCAGAAGGCCGCGGGTGGCGCGACAGACATTGGCTCGGTGGACGACGGCGACGGCTCTGCAGATGACACTGACGACATATTGGATGGCGGCGGTGGCTTGTCCCAGTCGGCGATGGAATGTTGGCCCAGATGGTAGCAGTCGTGGATGACATGGAAGGGCTGTGGGTGGCGTAGCCATCGGGCGCAGCGGTCCTGGGTGCCGCAGAGCGGCTCGGCCGTGGGGTTTCCACGAGGGCATAGAGGTCATGAGGCAGCGGTGGCAGCGGTGGTAGCAGGGTGGTGTCATTGCATCATTGCGTTCATTGCGTTCAATAACACAAATCATCACATGATTTGTGGAGGGTTTGGTCTATGTTTTTTTGGCCCGTACCCTCCGAGTTAGGGTGGTAGAATATGGCTCAACAAGAACATGAAGAAGAACATCATGCTTTACAACCTGCTGCAATGATTTATTCAAAATCCTAAAAATAAATTCAAGGGAATAACAATGGAAATGTATTCTAACACAAATAAACCACCTACCATGGTTTGATTTTTGACGTCGAATAGAGAAGTAAAATTTGTCGATGTTTGTCACACTTGTCACTAGCCTCTGATTCCGAGCTCCTTTGTCAGATTAATGTTCTTCGATGGAGGTGATTCATTGTTGTTGAAGATTTCCACCATTGGAGGATGTCTCACGGAAGAAGGTTGAATTCTAGGTCATCATTCATCGTTTCTTTTCTTTGTTTTGGGGATTTCTCCAAGAACTCTCCCTTTGCAAAGCCTTTTTTCTAAAATAAAAATGTTCAAATGTTGTGTTTCCCCAATTTTTTATTATTGACACAATTTCAAATTGGATTAATTTAGCTGGATCCACATAATTATTTTTTTGTTGTTGGAACAAAAATAAATTAATGGGGGGTGGCCTAATAAATTATGGGGAGGGTTGCCATAATTATGTGGGGAATTCAAGAGGTTTCTACCCACTTAATAGAGAGTTCAAGAGGTTTAAAAACATAGGTGGTCCGCACCACAATATCCTCTCATGGGAGGTTAGGATCGATGGTCCCCACCTCAATAACCTCAAATGGGAGGTTTTAGTTCTGGTGGTCACTACCTGTGAAATATCCACATGGGTGGTTACAACAAATAAAATAAAATGTGATTATTTTATTTTATTATTTCTATGAAAAACCCAAAAATTAACTTTCACCCTCGACCATCTACTGTCAAGGTGAAAGTCTTATTAAAAGAATATCAGCACTGTGAGTTCAATGGTGCCCTCATATCTCAATTCTATGCAACTGTTTAAATGTTAGAAAAACCTACTCGCATTATTAATAAATGTACCCAAAAAAAGTTCAGAAATTCATTCCGGACACTCCAGGCCTTAAAATCATGCACCATCATTTTTCATGGACTTGTAAAATTCCCATATATTTTAAAAAAATTAAATGAAAATTATGGGTATTTATTGTTAGCTATATAACATGATTTTGGTTCTCAAGGCCATTTTGCAGTTTTGTGTCTTATATTTTGGTGGCTCTTGAGAGTGGCATTTACCCATTGATGAATTCTCTTACAAAAATAGCATTCAAGGCACTATATAGATGGAACCTTAGGAGGATATGTACGGTATAACATCTCAGTCACACCAATAATGGTGAGAAGATGGATAATAAGCAATTCTTGGCCAACTTATTGATTAAGAAACTAGAGAGAATGTGAAGTTGATTTGGAAATGGATGGATACTGTTCATTTTCTTCATAAATAATGTGTTGATCACCCTAGATGACCTCTAAATTTTTAGGTTGAGGTTTCAATTTTATTATGTGTTTGAACAAGGGTAGGTAACCAAAGTATTATGATATTTTTTATGATTTCTCCAGGATATGTCAGTTTGTTCTAGATTCTGGAGAGAGTCGAGATTGTAGACTATCAGTTGTAGTTACCTTATATGTACTGATAAATGAAGAACATATTCCATGTATCTTAGATATAACATTACTATTCATTCATTAGGGTGGTTTAGTTCGAAAGTACACATGATATGGAAGCATGACCGAATGTAATATGAATCTTGGGAGCTAGAGGCCAATATATGATTGCAATGGATGAAGACATTATCATATCATGCATCTCCACACTTGGAAGGGAAATTATGAGGAAGAATTAATTTAAGGGGGAAGATTGTATGAACCTTATTATTTATGAACATCATTATTTCATAGAATTAATCAATTAATACATTACATGATTAAAAAAGCCTAATGTGAGTTCTTGTGGATTTCACAAAGGTATTGGGGTGTCTATGGCTAGTTCAAAGCCCGGAACCCATCATTTTGGGTGAAATATTCCTGGAGCATGGTTAGAGGAAACATTAATGGATAGACCACATAGTTAGATAAAACCATGAGAGTCTGGATCGTGGATAGATTAAGGCCTCATACTTAGGTAAACCCATGAAATTTTGGTTGCATGGCCAGGCGACCCGGTCTGTAATTTTGACAGTGGGGTTTTCAGGGGCTATGAATGGTACGTCACTTTGTGCGAGAAAATCATATAGGGTTCCACTTCACTATAATTGGACATGCATGTTTTTTTCACAGTTTTAATACAATTTTCCTAAACCATGAAACCCAGCTATTTGGGTGAAATTATGAAATTTACATCATTAAATTCTTATTTATAACCCTACGTTCTTATTCTTCTCTTAAACATCCTCGTTGATCTTTTAATGCTCCCTTTGAAACATTATCTATTAATTAATTTAAATACCCCATATAATTTTAGATTCATGTGCTGCTCACCTAATTGGATCAACCTCATTGAGTTGTCAATTCCTTACTGTCATTCCATTTTTTTTGTATAGGCTGCACTATTTAGTTGAAAACTAATTTTCCTTTTATTAGGTTCTCCATACATTCTGTACTTCCCCCAAATATGATTCAAATATAGAGATTATATAGTGTAAGCTATCCAATAATGACCTAATGGTGGATTTCTAATGCAATTTTTAATTCAAAGTATTATATATTTGTTTTTGTGTTTTGTGCCCTATTTTGGGGCGACGCTTGGAAATGAATTATGATCCTTGGATTGAATTGGTAGTATAATCAATTCAATTAAAGAGAATCATTGGTAAACATTAATTGGTTAAGAACCAATAGTGGAACAACCCCTTCGCTTATGTATTTTATTTTCATTACCAATGCGATTAAATATTAATTTTTGATACCTTTGAGGTGTTCCGTTGACCCCATTTTATGCGACGTGGAATTTTGATATGTCAATTGTAATTGAAGTAAATTATAATTATATTTTTGATATGAATTATAGTATATATTGGGAATTTTTTATTAATATAAGTGAATGGAATGAACAAGACCCTTGGATCGTACCATGTAATGACTTCTTTATGCATGAGGTTCTTATAATAATGAATTCCCCATGACAATAGAATTAATGGCTATGCTCTCTATGGTTATCTTGTGACATTAGAAGAATTTAATGTTGATGTGTAAATGAATTTTTATTGGTGTTGACTACGACATAGAAAAATTTAATAGATTAAATGATGATGATTACAAGTTTTTTAATGATTATATGTATGCCTTGGGGACCCATGGATTCAATGAAAAATTCAATCGATGAACTCAATTGTCTTAAAAAATTCTTATTCACATGTGACACATGGACTCTTAATGTGGACATCCAAGGATGACCTCATAGGGTGTGACTATAATATGTCAAGTTATACATGGAATACATTTGGATTTTAGAGGACTAAATCGAATGGAATTTGATCATATACTTCATGGGTGATACTTGGGCTCATATGGACCGCAATGGATGGACATGAATGAAAAGAATATCATACCACGTATATAGTGATACATAGGTTCTTGTGAGGATGAACATGGATGGGATTCTATGGTGTGGGTTTATATTACACCTAGAGAGATACTTGGATTTCTTATTTTGGAATTCCATAGAGGTGAAAAGGTTTAAAAATTAATATAGAATTAAATGAGTAATACGTTCTATTTTGTAATCTGAAACACAAGCTTGGATCTGATCATTTTTTATATTTTATGAATGGCATGTTTAGGAATCCTTTAGATATCAATTTTTACAGTGGATGTTTGGATACACACTAGGTCTCATGACATATAAATTAAATATAATGGAATTATTATATGGTTTTCATTACAAATGAGAACCTGGACATTATAAGATGTTTTGTTCTTATACATCCTTTCCAATTACATTAAATCTTGAACACCACTAATATTTATATTAACTGACTATATTTCATATATGATGGGTGTTTTTTCCTATGAGGTTTAGGTATATCATACAGTTTAGGCTACATTTATTGACCCAAAAATAGTATATTATTATGGGTTTGGATAAGGGAATCTTCCCTACTACAGGTTCTTGATTGCTGCCTAGGAGCATGGGAGCAAGGTACCAAGATGAGGCTTGCGGTGCTAGCTGGGATACATTTTTGGACTTTTTTATATTTATTTGATGTATTTTACAACAATAATTTATATATGTTTTGGTTGGTTCACGAGACACATGACATGTATCATCATCAATCTATATTAGATTTCCTTTGTTATCATTATTTATACCTTTAATGTATCTATTTACTATATTATTTATTAGTTCGTCTATTTTTATTTTTTTTATATTCCACTAAGATACACTCTTATAATAAAGGAATTGTCTTCCCATAGACACACCTATGATGTTACTTCTAGTTGGATGCCTTTTGCATTTAGGGAGATGCATTTGAGTCTACCTAACTTTCCTGGGACGAGGAATTGTTCTATGTAATCCATGTCTATGATGTTACACAGACATCCTACATATCTTTTGGATTATTCTTTGTCTAGGATGTTGAATGGGGTTGGTTATTTATCTCTTAAAAAAATACTCATATGGATAAATCAATTCATTTACATGAATTATTTATGTTGGTTATTCATATGATCGTTCTATATATTTATTAAAATAAATTACATCATTTTTTTGTGGAGTAACATAAACTTGTGGGTGCTTGGAAGGATTTACACATTAATATTGTATTAAACTATTAATTTTGTTGAACGAATAGGATTCCAAGCAAAAATACATGAAGCATGAATATATAATAATAATAATATGAGATAAGATGTCTATATTTTCATCTTCATAAAATACATACTATTATATTCCTTCTAATGATGAACTTTTTAGAACATGATTATCCAAAAATTTAGTTTTAGGTCAATGAAAGGTGTTTCTAGATTATCATGTGCAAGTAATGCATTTAAAGAGTGATACTGGACTATCCTAAGATAGTTTCATGAAAATAGTGTTCCAGTATTTTATCTTATGATTATATTTTTTTGATGATTTAATTGGGATACATTAGCTGAGAAACACAAAGTGTTGGGATTCTAGAATAATTTATTTTGTTTTATCTATGTTTTTGTTTTAGAAAAAGGGATGTTCACTTGAATATTCATATAATGAACCATTATTTGACTACTTTTATATTACATCAACATTGATGAGTATTTATTAGAAAATATATCAATGTCATGAAATGAATATATATGTATAGGTATTTAGAAAATGGAAAACATAAATAGCTGGTACATCTGACAGCTTTTTTGTATCCCACTTATTTCATCATAACTATACTCATTTTTGACATATCGTACTTAATACCCTTCCTCATGACCTAGGGAAAGAAAAAATATGAATGGGTGAGATCAAATTCTCATTGTGTGTAACCAGGGATGATATCAATCATATCATAAAAATTAAAACATCAGAACCTAACATTTGAAAATCTTATTCTATATATGAAAGATCATGATATCATGCCAAGTCATAATTCATAAATGTTCATAAGAACCAGTGAACATAATCCCAAAAGTTATAAAATAAGACATGAAATTTTATGTAATACAAACCAGAATAAAAAATCATTTAATATAAGTAGAGGATCATTTCCATGACCATCATTGCAGGAAATTTCCATTACTAAACCGAGTCCACACCTCATTCCGGCCCTGTATAACTGAAACACATTTACTTTTAGTTTAGTAATGTCTATAGAATGAGATATAAATCTTTACACAATGAATTACAGGGAGATATAGGTCCCCCCATCTCATAATTAAATAATTTTTACATGTTCTAGAAAAATAAAAATCATTCAACATAGAATATCCAAAGGATTGAAATGGGTTTCTTAAACATCATTCCAATATAATCAATATAAAATAAATGGATTTTATAAATATCTTTTCATCATAAAAAAATCAAATCCTTGTGATAATAGGGATAGAAACATAAACCTATTTAAATAATGTCATCTTATATTGAAAATAATTTTGATTAGACACGTGAAATTAAGTCATGAGGAAAATAAACCTTTTTCTTCAAAAATGTTTTATCCAATCCAAATGATGAAAAATAAGAATAGAAAAGAATTTATTTAAAAATAAATTGACATTGTGTATAGGAAGATTCATTGAAATAAGTCATAATGAAAGAAAAAATTCATTCATGCTATATAATTAAAAAAACATTTTCCTCATACATTTTCTCGAAAGGTCAAAAAGTACTAGATTTGAATACCGGCAAAAGATTCTGTTCATACCATTTAGTAAAAATTTACCAATGGGAAAAACTTAATATAAAAATTTTATAATAATAAAAATAATATTGCATATTTAGGAAACATGGATGTGGTGATAAGTATAGCCTATTAAATACTTACATAAAAATAATCTCGAATAATAATGAGATTATGAAATTATCGCTTAAGATAGGTCAAATTTCCATTTTATGCATCTAAAATTATTATATAGTGAATTAAATAATGTCATTGACTTATTTAAGAATAAAAATATTTTTTTATTATATCATATATTATCATTTTATCATTTTTTTGTCAATAACATTTCATTGTTACGCGTTATTTTGAAATTAAATGCTCTATGTTCCTATGCATGTTTTGCCAAAAAAGTTATGGTAATCCTTAGTAGGTCATAGTTAAAACATTAGAAATGATTTTAATATTAGATATACCATATTTATTCATTTTTTTAAATTTATATAATCATAATTAAATGAACATCATGTAGAATGAATCGAATCACATCGTGAAGACAGTAGGCCATACATGCGCACAAGTGATGATATCATTCCTAACATTGTTGAATGGAATTGAATTGAATCGTGTATAATATTTAATCATTAATATAATGATTTAATAATCATATAAATTTATTAATTACATTATTATTACAATCTAAGTGAGGTGGTGGTGAAAAGAAGACTACAACATAGTGTTGAGATGGTAAGCTGTGTGTACACATACGTGGTGATTTCTTTTTCTGTATGATGGATATAAGATGGAATATGGTTGTTTCAGAATTATAATAACATATAATAATATGAGTGATACTGATGTTATAACTTCATAATGAAATAACTAATTATGAGTATGTAGAATAAGAGAGAAATTTGAAATAATTTGTAGAAGTTACTACCTCTTCTTCGATATGCAACCTATAAATATCTTCATAAAGCACTATACTCTGTCTTTAATGAATACCAAAACCTATATAATGTAAATATTGAATTTTATAAAGGAAAATGGTTGTGGATAGCCAATATTTGAGTCTAAAATTGTAGTTAATATGTGATGGAGGAATTTCCCTTTTATAAATGAGGTGAGGGCGACACTTAGAATTTCTTAAAATATTAAGTTATTATAATGTAATTTTTTATCAAAACCAATATAAATTAAAATATGTTGAATATAATATGAGGAAATTAATAAATCCCTTTATATAATAATTTTAATACATGAAATGATTTTATTTTAAGACATATATTTTTCGTATTACCCTTAATTATTATATTTTAATTTTCATTGTGGTAAAAAATTTAGAATTAAGAGGCCGTTAATTTTAAATATATGGGGGAAATTTATATAATTGAAAACATAACGATCTTTTAGAGCATATAGTAGTAACTTTGTGATTTTGAATGATTTATACGTTTTTAAAATAATTTATTAATATAGTACTTTTATAAAACTTTATTTATTTTAATTTATACACTATTCATTTTAATGAATATAAATAAATATAAACATGGAGATAACATCAATCCAAACCATTTAATAATATTATACCATGTCAGTTTCACCTATAAAATCATGGATGACATACATTACGTAAAATAATATTTATTTTAATAGTTATAATATCATTTATTTGATTGTTTCATTAATAAATAAATCAATGCATCATCGTCGTGTCATAATTGTATTTAATTATTTAATTATAAAACATTACAAATAAAATACCATGAGTTAGAAATATTTTTAGATTTATAATTAATATTTATAATCTAAGAGTTCACTTATATAACAACATATTAAAATTATTTTAGTAAAAATATATATGTTTATAATATATTTTCCTCCTCCTTAAATTAAAAGTTATAAGTGTCATAATGACACACAAGTGGATTCCAAAAGCCAAATATGCATCCCAAGGGTTATCTTGGCTAGCGATATCTCATACAATAATGTTATAACAAGTGTTGTAGTAGATTTATAATTGTAATCTTACACATAATTACTTGTTTTACCCATTTATAGTATTAATACAAATTACAAAAATTTCTATTCATAATGCTAAAAAATTAAATAAATATATTTATATAATTTGTTACTAATGATTATAAATATATAGAACATTTTTTAAGTTTCAAAATACAAAATTTATTGTAATTAATTTAAAATCACTCCAGTTGTCGGAATGAGAGAATGAGTTTTAAAATGTTAAAACATTGGAATAGATTGAAATGTTTTTACATATGAATTCTATAAAAAATTAATGCTAACGAAATAAATTATATTAAAACATAAAAATAGATTTTATTTATACTTTAATAATATTCAGTATTATAATTTCACCATATAAATTATTTGTTGAAAAAAGTTGTTTTCACTTAAAATTTAGTGTATTTTTACTATTCATCAAAATGTAAGTTATCAAAAAAATATCAGAAATTCATCCAAAATAATTCATAAAACACACTTCAAAATAATATGTTTACTTTTTCTTATAAAAATTAATAATATTTTAAAATCATATTTTTAAATTGATTCTTCATTAAAAGGTAGAAAATTTCCTTTTTAAAATATATAAGATTTTTACACATCAAATAGGGTTTATTCATATCATAGAGAAAAAATACCCATTGGATGAATACCAAAAATATATATTTTAGTATATAAAATATATATCTGATTAATTATATTTAATAATATTAATTTTAGTTAAATATATGCTAATATGTAATCGATTTATATTTGTTATACATTTCATAAGTTAGTTATATTTACTCCCACAAACCTAATGAGGAGGATATAATTTTCATTTTATATTAAAGGCATCTTTCCGTAAAATTAAACTCAAAATTTCATTCAACTAAAGTTATAGATTAAAACATATTTAGTGGAAATACATTATTAAAACCTACAAGTGTTACATTCAACCCCCTTAAACTAAAAATCACCATCATAATTCATTTCGTGGATACAAATAGATGAGGATATATCTCGATCATCTTATCCAAAAGTTCCCTCATATATTCCCCAAATTGGAGGTTCCACCAAAATAATATAAATAAGAGTGTGGTTGTGTATCACAGAATGTTTTCACTATGATCCAACATCTCCATCAGTTGTTCTTCGTATGAAATATCTTCCTCCAATGAAACGACTTCTTCGTTTAGCACATCTGAAGGATCACTTATGTGCATTATTAGGAGGGATACATAGAACATATCAGGAAGTTGATATAGATTTTGTGGAATTTTCAATTAGTAAGCTAGTATCCCAACACGATATAGAATTTCAAAAGGACTGATATACCTATAGCTTAGTTTTCCTTTTTTTCCAAATATCATTAATCCCTTCTAAAGATATAATCATAGAAACACATTGTCTCCCACATGGAACTCTATTTATTTTTTTCTGTATAACTTTTTTTCAACTCTGAGATTCTCTTATGTGTTTTGAAATAGATATGACATTCTCTTCAATTTCATCAACATGGTCATCTCCATATATCTTTATTTCCAACTTCATCCCAGACAATTTGAGTTATGAACATCTCTCTATAGAGGGATTCATAAGGATACATTTGGATACTAGAATTGAAGTTATTATTGTATGAAAATTCCACCAAAGGTATGTGTTTATCCTAAAATCCTTTTAACTCCATAGAGAAAGCTCTCAAAATGTATTTGAATGTTTGAATTGTCCTCCATTACTGACTGAAAGAGTGAGGATGTTAAAAACTGCGGAAACTTAACCTGATATCGAGATCCTTCTGAAGACTTCATGAGAACATCAAGGTCCAACTCAGAACATGACAATACATAATAGAATGTTATACTCCATGAAATCTTATCACTTCCCTTACATATATCCTAGAAATATGATCAAGTGAAAAATACTCTCTAATATAAATAAAGTGTTCAGACTTTTTAAGGAGATCAGATATGACACATATAGCATTATTACCATTGGATGTTTTGGGAAGCCCCAGTGAAAAATCCCATAGTGATGTTTTCCATTTTAAATTTTGGTATTGGAAATGGTTGAAACATCCCCTTTGACATATGTATCTATGACCTAACATTCAGCCAACAAAAGCATTGAGAGACATATTAGGAAACATCTTTGTTCATGCCATCCCAACAGAAATAATCTGTCAGATCCCCATTCAAATTATTGCTTCTAGGGTGAAAATAAATTGATGAACCATGTGTCTCCTCTAATATCTCCTTATTTAATTCTATTCTGGGGGGAAACCCCCAAAAACTAAACCTTATTACTCCATCACAATCAAGGTTGAATTCTTGAAAATTTCTCTTCTTTTTTAGATATAAATCTTCTTTTTTGTGTCTCCTTAATCATCACTTGTATTTATGGTTGGACGTTCATTAAGAAAAAATAATATTTCTCCACTTTTATTAGAATTACAGCATCCTTCCTTTTTAATTCCATTAATATTGGATCTTTTGTGATCCTCATCTTTTATAGGCTATCATAGTCCCTTCTAGTCAAATCTTCTTCCACCTTGTTTGTTTTCCTTAGGTTATAATGTATTGAGTAGTTTTAATATTTTATCACCTCTAACAATATTATTGGATTCATATTAATCTCTTATTGTGTGAAAATATACGATAATATTTTATGATTAGTATAAATATGACACCATACACCATAAAGACAATTCCTCAACATCTTTGATGAAAATATTACTATAGTTAACACTAAATCATTATTTGGGTAATTTTTCTCATAGATTTTCAACTACCGTGAGGCATAATCTGTAACCATATCATTTTTTCCTAAGAAAACATCCCAGACCATTCTTGGATGTCTCACTGTATATCATAAAACATTTTCTACTACGAGGCAGTGTGAAAAAAGGTGCCCCCGGTAACCTTCTTTTTAGCTCTTTAAAATTCTCTACACATTCCTATGTCCATACAAACATAACTCTTTTCTGATTCTACATGGTGATTGGATTTTATAATCTTGAAAAATATTTCATAAATTTCAATAATATTTATCCAAATTAAGAAAACATTGTATCTCAGTTACTGTTTTTGGTCTCAGCCAACTTTCAAAAATATCTGTTTTTGATGGATCCATAAATATATGTTCTTTTGAGATTATGTGACCCAAATAATAAGAATTCTGAAGCCAAAATTCAAACTTGATAATTTTTTCATAAATTTTCACCTTTATCTGGGTATTTAGTACAATTATCATGTGATCATTATACTATTAATTTCTCTTCAAATAGACAAGAATATAAACTATAAATATTACCACAACTGATTAAGATAGTCTCTAAACACTCTATAATTATATCCATCAAACTAGTGGGGGAATTAGTTACACTAAAAGGAATGTGTAACCCCCCCCCCAAACCTAGTTACCCAGAGTTAGTGTATTATTATTAAACATTGGCATGATCTTAGGAGATCATGTCATGAAATTATGATTATTTTAGTAGCCTTGGAAGTACTAAATATATACATAAGTTTTACATTACATCAAAAAAAAATATTGTGTCCACTTTTAACACAATAATATTCTTTAGCCCATCCCTATAGGGTAATCATATTATACTTCTTCTCATTATAGGAAAAATAAAACATAAAAAGGGGTGATCTCAGAAGCTCAGTAAGGATAAAAATATAACCGAAACTATCACAAATAAGCATAAACATTTAAGTCAATGTATAAGACTAAAAAATTCCTTTTAAACATAAACATCAGCATAATATGAATATGATAAATCAAACAATTCCATCTACTTATTAACATTGATATTCAACTGCTCGAATAATCACATGTAATATGAATAGCCAATTTCATGATGATGTAATTCATAATGTCAGACATTATAACGACATAGTCAAGGCCTCATTCCAAGAATAAAAATAAGATAATATCAAGGCCTTGTTCCAGGACACTATTTTGTCTCATGAGACCTAACGATGCATCAAGGAGCTATAGAGGGCTCCACCTGTCACTTACTAAGTTCAATGCATTCCTCATATGTAAGGTTTGAAACATAACATAAACATTCTAATTAATACTAGCATTCAAAATGTAAATACTTTAACCATAAACCATGAATGGTATAAAAATAGAACATCCATAGTCAAAAATATCACAAAGCCTTCATTACATTATACAATATTGTATCATAATAAATCAACATCAATCAAGGGTAAAATCCATCAAAGGATGTTGAAATAGATGAAATTATAACAATTTGAGGAAAATATCTCATTCTATTTTGAATTCCTTTAAGAGTCACATTATTATGAAAGAAAACATTTTTTTTGAAAAATATTATTATAAGTTTTTAAGGGAAGATTTTAAGGTGTCATAATAGCGAAAAATATCCGCAACTGCCCGATAAGTTAAAAAACATTCTTACCATTATTTGTCAAAAAGGTCATAAATTACATTTTTTGGAAAATAACAGAAAGATGTCTTGAAAAAAAAGTTATATAAGTCATGAAAAGGTATACATGACTTTTACCCGAATTCTAGGAAATAGTAAAACTGTTTTGAAATACATTTTTATGAAACAAAAATGTGGATGATAAAGATGTCCTAGTAGATACTCTCGTATAAACAGTCTCATATAAGTAATGATATTGTAAAATTATCTCATACCTTGTACTTTTACATGGTCAAGGTTACGTTATCCTCTTGTATAATAGTTCAATCGTTGTTAATAAATTATACAAGAACCACATACCTAAATATGATATCATATATGATCTTCTAATATTTTTAGTTAATAACATTTTTGTAGTATCATTGTTTCTGGTGTCAATTGATTTGTTTTCCATTATATTTTTTGTTACGTATGTATTATTTTTTATGGATAGGGTGTATTTGATTCATATCCCGAATGATATTAAGTTCTTAAAAATTATTTTTTATCATAAAATCAAAATTATTCTTGAATGGTTATGATGGGGAAAGAATATCATCATATTTGTGGAGACATTATTCCATTCGTACGCATGAGCCACAATAGCATTATATTGATGGTGAAATTTTATGTAATTGTATGTTATATCATATTTTCATAATCAGTAACATGATAAATTTATTATATAAATGAATTATACACATTATTGTACTCATCCAAATAATGAGGTGTTTAATTGTTGAGTTAATAAGGTTTCCTTATCACTGTTCTATTTGATTACATTTTGAAAATCACAAACAATTTATCTTAAGGTGAATCCTTTTACATAAGAATTATCTTAATAAAGAAAATTTTCCTTCCCTAATGAAATTTATCGTTCCATTTGTTTTCATTTTTTTTATAGTTTCCCTAATTAAAACTCATTTAATTCAAATAATTTTTACATATAAAGCATTATGATCCTATGAATACATAAATATAGAGTATTATTTTTTCATGTTCCAAATTCAGGTTTCAAATTCTATGAAATTCAGACATTGACTCCCCTGAGATTCCGACCCCAAATTCCATGAAATTCAGACTCAAAATTCTATGAAATTTAGACTCTAAATTCTCTAAAATTAGGACTCTGAATTACTCAAAATTCAGACTCTGAATTTCATAGATTTCATATTCCTAATTCATCAAAATTTAGACTCTGAAATCCTCAAAATTCAGACTCCAAATTACTCAAAATTCAGACTCCAAATTCCTCAAAATTCAGATTCTGAATTCCTCAAAATTCAGATGCCTAATTCCAAATAATTCAGACTCCAAATTCTTCTGAATTTAAGTTACGAAATCATTAAAATTTAGACTCTGAAATCAATAGAATTTAGGTTCTGAATTCCATAAATACAAAATCTGAATTTCCAGATCTATAGTCTCTGAATGTTTATTTGGTTATACTATAAAAATTATTATTCTTTAGATTCTAAAAATGAATTTGGTTATGATACCATTTTTTCTTATACTTGTTATAGTTATAAAATGATTTTATACATTCTGTATCTAACTAACCAATGTTTGAGTGACACATTTACATGTGCCTCCAAAATTCAACGAAAAATATGACCTTTAGAGGAGGGAGCTGACTATTAGTGAAGTTCCTTTAAATAAGATCTCATTTTAATGAGATCAATAATGTTCCATAAATCTAGAGATTTTATGCCATTGATATGATTTCTTGACAGAGAGACGCTCATCCCTTATGCATACAGAACATCTTGCTTAGCTTGTTTCATGCAACTCTGATTGACATTGTGTACAATCGAGGGATTGCAGG
Source organism: Viscum album (assembly GCA_963277665.1). Classification (NCBI taxonomy): domain Eukaryota; kingdom Viridiplantae; phylum Streptophyta; class Magnoliopsida; order Santalales; family Viscaceae; genus Viscum; species Viscum album. The sequence continues at coordinate 1,838,647,768 of OY728125.1, forward strand.
GATAGAAATATCTTGGTGTTGACTACCTTAAAGTTTGAGGACTTCCAAGGATAAGATGATAGTGGTTTTGACTACCTTAATGTCTGAGGGCTTGCAGGGATAACAATACAGATTCCGATATTTCTATCGATGTCTTACCCTGGTGTGGGTATGACAGACATCCTTGAATGTATAAATCAAGGGACCTTTATCCAAAGTTTTTTGATAGCCTTCTCTTTGGGTTAAAAGATATCATACTTATTACTTATTTTGTTTCAGGTTTATTTCTTCTCTATTATGATAAAGGTATATAGTATAATCTTCTTATACATTATTGTTCTCTTGTATACTCTGATAAGTAAGATTATATATGCTTTAAGGTAGAATCATTTACTTGTAAACTATCTTTATGTTTCATTTCTAGAACCATATTTCTGAAACATAGTATGTATGTAGAACTAAAAGAGTGCTTGTGAATTTATCTTGTTTAACTTTGTTAAACATAGTTTTTTTTAAGGTTTGAAACGAATGTTTTTAAACTAAAAATTCACCCACTCTTGAATTTTTGAATCTGCATTCATATATTGATCCCACATTAGTGATAGATTTGACAATGTTCCAGTGGAGTGACTCTTATGATGAATCCATAGAGTATGAATCTTCTATGAAGAAAGATGTCAATCTACTAGCCAAACTACCCCTTAAAAATCATTGAATAATGGTAAATCTACAAATTGATTAATCTATCACTAACGTATCCTTGAATGAAAATTATACTAAAGATAATTACTATGAGTCTTCCTAAGAAAAATCATCTTCTGATGAGGATAATATATTACCTATTTATGAAGAGGTATCTAGGTTTGTTAAACTTCTGATGAATGAAAATTATAAACTCATGAAAATGAATGATTAGAAAAATTCTAAACTTATATTTTAACTAGATAAGAATCAAATATTTATAACGATCCTTATAATAAAATCTTTTATTTTAAAAGTATTTCCAAAAAAACCTTTAGGAAGATAATTCTGAGAAGGATAAACTTTCTAAGGATCTTGAAAATGTAATTTCTAAGAAAAATATTTTAGGGAATGAATCTATTTATAAAAATAATTTTTTTAGGATAAAAACATGGATATTAAACTACTATGATAAATAATTTCCTTGAAGATGTGTTTGTGAAACATTACCTATAGAAAAGAAAACTTTAAAAAGACGTATTCCAAAATTCTTCATCTAAAGAATAGTTTTAGATTTGGTTATACTCATTCTAAACAAATTTTCAGTAATAAATATTTTTCTTCCACAATGTGCTCCATTCAAAATGGATGTTAGTGTGGTGGACTTTGGGTAAAAAAATTCTTCAAATAAATCTTAGTCTTTAGGATTTCATAAAGCCTATATTTCTAATAAAGTGTGGATTCCTAAAATATTTCTTTATGAAATTTCAAGATCCATGAAAATATGTATTCCAAAAGTATAATACTCTTGTATTCAAGAAAATAAAGTTATTACCAATAGAAATACATGCTACATGTGTATTGGATGTTCCCGGAATATGAATGGTAATAATAACTTCTTTGAAAAGATTACAAAGGCAAAATTAGGAAAAGTAAAATTCAGATATAATGCTCAGGGGGAAATTATTGGTATATGTAACAATGTTATTCTTAGAGAAACAGTAATTTCAAATGTAATATTTGTTAACGGTATTAAGGACAACCTCATTAGTATATGTCAATTATGTGATGAATGAATCCTTGTGAATTTTATAAATGATAAGTGCTAAGTAAACTATTAAATGGAAGAGTTTATACATTTTTTCAATAGGAAAGTAAATGTATACACACTAAACATAGAGGACCATAGGATCCATGATCTACCTTATCATAGCGAAATAAAAGATTAATATTGGTAATGGAATATATGTTTAAGACATTATATCCTTAAATACCTATGTAAACTCTCTAAAAGAAGACTTATTAAGGATCTAGAATATCTAAGATTTGATTATTCAAAAGTTTGCAATCCTTGTGAAAATATTAGGAAACATAAATCATGTTTCAAATAAATAGGTGAAGTCTCAAATACTAATGCTTAGCAGTTGGTAAATATTGATCTTTTTAATTAACCACAATCTGAAAGCACTGGAGGAAAATATTATGTATTTTTCCTAGTTTATGACGACACTAGATTTACATGGGTCTCTTTTAAAGTAATGAAATCTAATGATTTTTCTTATTTTAAAATATTTATTTCCCTAGTTAAAAATGAGATAAAACTTCCATTGATATATATTCATAGTGATCATGGAGGAGAATTTCAAAATTCTGATTTTGAAACTTTTATTAGTAAAAAAGGCATTACACATAACTTCTCAACACAAATAACTCCTCATAAAAATGGTGTTGTTGAAAGAAGAAATCTAATTCTTTAAGAGAAATATAGAACCATGTTGAGTGAATATTCTATATCTAATCATTTTTGGGAAAAAATTGTATATAATGAATGTTATACTATAAACTGAGTTTTGATTAGACCTTTTCTTAATAAAACCCTCCTATGAGTTGTGGAATGGTAGAAAACCTAGACATACCAACTTCATTTTGTTTTCTTGTAAAGTATTCATTCTGAATACGAAAGATAATCTATATAAATTCTCACCCAAATATGGTGATGTAATTTTCTTACGCTACTCCACAACTTCTAAGGCTTATAGAGTTTTTAATAAAAATACTTGTATTGTTGAAAAACAGTACATGTTAAGTTTGATGAAACTGATCCTTTTATTTTTAGACAACCTCGTCCTACATCTTTGGATGTGTTTTAAAAAATAGATTATCAACCCTTGATAGAACATCCATGTGTTAAAAAAATGTTTAAGAAAATGTTTTTGAAGCATTTAGCCCAGAATATTTTCTACCATATGTTGATGAACATGTATTACCAAACCCAAAACAGTTGTTTCTTAAAAATCTTCCAAGTGATAGTATCATTGGTGATTTAATAAACCTGTAAGGACTAGAAGTTTCATAATAAATTATATAAAACATCTAGAATTCTTTTCTCAATTAGAATAATAAATAATTGATGAATATTTATGGGATGATGATTGGATAAAATCCTTGCAAGATGAGATAAATTAATTCCAACAGAATAATGTCTGGACCTTTGTAAAAATACCATAAGAAACGTTTTTTATTAGATTAAAATTGTCCTTCATAAGTAAGTGTTATAAAAGTGGAATCTTAGTATGAAATAATGAAATATTAGTTTCTAAAGGCTATAATCAACAAGAAGGATTAGAATATGAAGAAACATATGCTCCAGTTGCTAAACTTGAATCTATCTGTATTTCACCTACCTTTATAGCATTATTCAAAATTAAAAAATTTAAAATGGATTTTAAATGTGCTTTCATTAATTGATATGTTCAAAAGGAAGTTTTTGTTTAACCACCTCCTTGTTTTTAAGATAAAAAAACATCTTGAACAGGTTTTGAAACATACCAAATCTTTATATGGAATTAACAAGACCCAAAGATCCTATTATTGTAGACTTACATGACTTTTGTTATAAAATAAGTATGTTAAGGGAAATTCTGATCCAGTCCTTTTTATAAAGAAAGATAAGAAAAATGTTTTGATTTTTCAAAATTATGTTGATGACATTGTATTTGGTTCAACTCATCAATCTATAACTTATTCATTTGAGAATTTAATGAAATATAAGTTTTAAATGAGTATGATGGGTGAGTTTACATTTTTCCTTGGTTTTCAGAATTTCTCAAAAATCATAACAAATTTATATACCTCAATATAATTATATTAAATATCTTCTTAAAAAACATGAATATGACAACACTAAGAGTATAAATATTTCCATTGGTACCTCAAATTCACTTGATCTTGATGAATATGAGAAACTAGTAGATCCAACATCATTTAGAGGTATTATAGGAAGTTCACATGACATGAAAACTAGTCATTCAGATTTAATGTCTTCATTATACTTATTTACAATATATCAATCCAATCCAAACAAATCTCATTTAACAGCATTGAAAATAATCATTTTCTATTTAAAAGTAACAATGGATTTATAAGTCTTTTATACTTTTGTAAATGAGTTTGTTTAAAAAATTATTTCATATTAAGATTTTGATGGATGTAGAATGGATAGAAAAAGTAATTCTAGAAGATGTAATTTCTTAAAAGATTCATTAGTTTCTAGGTCATGAAAAAAGAAAAACTCAGAAGAACATTCCACTCTTGAAGATGAATATGTAGAAGTTGAAGTTGTTGTTCCAATATGTTGTGGATGCAACACACACTCACATACTATGGTATGAATTTTACCAAAACAATGATATTATGTGATAATACTAGTGCCATCTCCCTATGTAAAAACAAAACACATCACTATCGTGAAAAACACATAGTAATTAGGAATCAATTTCTTATGGATCACACACAAAAATGAGATATCATTCTTCAATTTATAGGAATGGAAGATCAACATGCTGATATTTTCACAAAATAATTACCCTCTGATAGATTTGAAAACATTTAGCAGAAGTTAGGAAGTATAATTGTAAGGTAATCTTCTATATTAAGTTCTTGTTGAATTGTATCTCTTTATAATTATAGACTATTCTTCATAGGGGGTGTACATTCTCTTATTAGTTAATATATTTTCGTAATAAAATTTTCTCAATCAAATTTTTGTAAAAGTTTTTTCGTAACCATGATTTTTGAAATCATAATTTTCGTAATAAAATTTTTTGTTACAAATATTTTTGTAATCAAAATTTTTGTATTCAAAATTTTTGTAATTGAATTTTTTTAATCAAAATTTTCTTAATGATTTTAAAAATAAATCAAAATCTAATGTTCTCCATAATTAATTTTCTACAATATGATTAATTTTCCTAGTAATATAGAAGGTATGTTTTCTTTCTTATATTTTTGTAATCATCTTTATACATGTTGGTAATTACATTTTCTTGAAAAAAATTCGGATTCACTTTTCCATAAATCCGAATTTTTTTATATAAAACATCTCAGAAGATCAGACCCTACCAAATTCCTTCTTCGGATACCATCTCAACCATCAGATTTGATCAAGATTATTTCAACTGTTATATCAATCATAGAATAAAAACTATCTCCTCAAACACTTATATAAGGATCCCACGACGTTTTTCCCACATCGATCTTCAATTATTTGGTGTGATGAATCCCCACTAGTCTACTTATGTCGTTTATGAATCTTCATGTTTTCCTCAATTCTGAATGAATGTGAATGCTTATCCTATGAAAGAAAAGTTTTCATTAAAGGAAATCTCCAAATGGAAGATATACATAGAATGGTTAGTCGATCCAAAATTCTTTGTTAAGTATCATTATATTATTTCAATGAATATCAAGATAAATGGCTGGGAGAGCCTATGTATATCCCAACTGAAGGATGTTGATTCAGTTTATTTGGATTTTTTGGATGAATTATATGAATATGTAAGTTTTGTTAATGAATGAGGAAGAGACATGTTTTTCATCTAGAGATATGGAATGACCTACTCCCATTCCTACTGTAAGGTCACAAATATTTTTTGAATTCCATATGAGGGTGAAGCATAATTTTTCACTCAAAAATTACCAGATGTTTCAGGATCCATTGATAAGGAAAAGTTTTTAGGGTGACTTGGATTTTATGAAGTAAAGACTCTGAAAATTTTTCATCTCTATACAAACATCTGGATTCTTGAATTAAGGGTTCAAGTTATTTACATTCCAAGAAAAGGGGATAATGATTGTTTGAAGGAAGTTGAAAATTGAATTTTGGGTTTTTTAGTGAAAAATGGGAAGATAAATTTGGTGATTTATGTCTTTATAACAATGGAGAATATGAATGAATGGAACTCTGAAATCTCAAATCATCTTGTATCCGACTATTCCCTTAAAGATTATAGTTCTTTTTCTTATGTCGTTCTAAATCCCTTGTATTTCTAAGCTAAGGAAATTAAATATAATTTTGATGATTGATGATACTCTAAGGGGAATTAAGGTTGGTTATTGTAGTGAATCAGGGTAAATCTATTATTTTTCGGATTTAGAATTATAATCTCTTCCAAATAAACTGGATGTGGTTAAAAAATTAAAAAAGGTGTAATAATGAGGAAGTAGAATGAACCAGATGAGAAATAAAAACTCATGCAGTTATGGAAACTCAATCAGAACCAACTAATCCAAAAAAGTAAAAGAATTATTTATATGAAGAGGATGCTCAGCAGACAAATGAAAAAAATAATAATAAGGAAGGGGAGCCTAGTTTTTGCTTGGACCCAACTAAGGAAAAAGCTTTGATGTTGAAGGTTTCTAAGGATATTGAGAAGCAAGAGAATTAAAATAAGTAGAGGAAGAAGATGTCGGTGGATGACATCATTCAATCCCTAATCAAGGTTACTGAGAATGCTTCCGAACAACACCATGTACCAGAATCATTTCTACAAGAATCACATCTCATGACTTTGGGAAAGAAGTTGGTGATTCCATAACATGATCAAGAAAAAGAAATGTTCAAGAGGATGAAGTGAGGGAAGAAGAATAGGAGGGAAGTGGTGATACCACTGATATGATTAGATAAGTGGAGGTATATCATGATATGGATATTCTTTCTGAGAAATTTTCAATCTAAACGTCTAAAGTTGAATCATTTAAACTTTCTACTCTAGGAAAAGAAGAAAAATGTCAGGAAGAAATGAACAAACTTTTTGAAGAAAAGAGTAGAATCCATGACATTGTTCAACCAAATGATATTGTGGTAGGTTCCATGAAATAAAATCATTAGGAATAAAAGATTATTCAATTATCAAATTGTTATTATTAATCTCCCAAATAAGAAGAGATCATTTCAAGAGATGATTGTTGGTGGCTCTTCAAAGAGAAATGTTGAAGAGATAGAAAAAGAATCCTCTCCAACCAAATCGTCTGATTTGAAATCATCCCCTCTTGGATATGATTTTGTAGTTGAATCTTTGATAAATCTGGTTGATACCATTACCTCATTTCCATGTATAGACTCATGATGCCAGATGCTTCAGTACTCATTTAATCAAAAAGATTATTCAGACCCCACTCATAAGGAAAATTTTCTAAATCATGAGGATTATTTCAAAACATTCCTTTTTGATTAAGAATCCTTCAAATGATTATGAAATGAAATTACAAAATGGTCAAGGAAAAAAATTAAATAAATAAAGTCCTTGATGATTTTAATGAAAGTGTGAAGGATGATTTTGACACCAAACATGGGATGTTTAATGATCTTACTAAGAGATTTGAGGAAAATCTATGTCTTGAACAAACTACTCGGAAGCATGAAGTCAATGATCTGAATGGGAAGCTGAATTTAGTGGCTTTGAATTGGAATAGGTAAAGGGATCTTAGAATATATTTTTAAGAAAATATTTCCAAGTAAGAAGATATTTTGAAGGCTCCATCATATATTTGTAAGTATTATAATGAAATAATAAAATCCATAGAAAAAATTAAATATCCAGATCAGCTGCTTAAGAATGAGGAATATAATCACAACGAGAAAAAGAATATGAAAACCATCGTGATGAAGATAATGCCGAAGGAGAAAGTAGAATAATTATTCCCCAATCCCATATTTTTTTGTATCTCCTTCTCTGTATAATTTTATTCCCATTATAGTGAAATTTTATTTATTCATCATGTGTTTTGTTTTATAGTACTAATTTTTTAGGGACCATATTTTTTTCCATTATATTTATTAAATTATGAAAATCTCTAAGGGGGAGAAAGAAATGATAAAAATAATACTATGTAATGAAGAAATTCCCTATGTATTGGGTTTCTATCTAAAGGGGAGTTTCATCAAAGATTATTTTCTTATACAGAAAAAAGAAGATATATATTTAAGGAAGTCAAGAATATGATCCTTAGGGATTTCAAAACATAAGGGAGAGTTAGTGGTATTCACCATGATTCATAAGTAAAGGTAGATAGGTTTTTAATTTCAAAGTCCGTAATAGAAAATTCAATGTCAATATATTCATTTTCATAAGGATGTCTGTGATTTTCAAAAGGGGTAGATTGTTTAGTCAATAAGGTTTACTTATGACTTTTCCATTACATTACATTTGTTAATTCACAAACACAACATCTTAAGGAGAATCGTTTTTCATAAGAATTATCATAATAGGCAAAATTTTCATTCCCCAAGAAAATTTATCCTTACCTATTTATTCATTATACTTTTTATAGTTTCTATAAATCTAACTCATTTTATTCAAATCAGTTACACATCTAAAAACTCGGAGTCCTTTAAATACATAAATATAGAGCATTCTATTTTCAGGTTCCGGATTCAGGTTATGAATTCTCTGAAATTCAGACTCTAAATTCCATGAAATTAAGACTCTGAATTCTCTAAAATATGGCCTCTTAATTCCTTGGAATTCAGAATCCAAATTCCTTATAATTAATATTATTAATTCTTCATAATTCAGACACATAATTCCTAATAATTAAGACTCTAAATTCTACATAATTCATATATCGAATTCATGAAAATTCAAATTCTAAATTCATTGAAATTTAGATGGTGAAATCTGTAGAATTTTGGTTCCAAATTCCCCGGAATATAGAATCTAAGCTTCCATGATCTTTAGTCTCTTAATTATTATTTAGTTAGACTCTAAACATTATTTTTCCTTATACTCTGAAAAATGGCTTTGGTTAAGCAACCAATTTTGGCTTATACATGTTATAGTTATGAAATGATGTCTTACAATCTGTTTCTAACTAACCGTTGTTTGAGTGACACGTGTACATGTCCCTATGAAATTCATGAAAAAATATGATCGTTGGAGGAGGGATCCAACCATTGGAGAAGTGCCTATAAATAGGATCTCATTTCAAAGAGGTCAATACATTTGCATCAGTCTGGAGATTGCATGTTGTTGAAATTATTTCTAGAGAGAGTGACTCACATGCCTTGTGTGTACTGAACATCTTGTTCAGCTTGTGTCATGCAACTCTGATTTTTGTTGTGTACAATTGAGGGCTTTCGAGGATAGGAAGACTAAGGTTCCTACAATCATAATGTTCATGGACATACGTATATTAGAAGATATAGGTTTTGACTGCCATAAATATCGAGGTCTTGTAGGGATGGAAAAAAAGATTCTGATATTCCAATTGAATGCTTAACCTAGTGTGGGTAAGATAGACTTTCTTGAAAGTATAAATCAACGGACCATTATCCAAGTTTGATGTATACCCTTCTCTTTGAATTAAAAGATTTCATACTTTTTATTTGTTTGGTTTCAAGATTATTTCTGCTGTATTTTGATAAAGGTAGAAAGTATAATCTTCTTATACATTATTTTTCTTCTTTATACTCAGATAAGTATGATTCTATATGCTTTAATGTAGATTCTTTTACAAGTAAACTATCCTTATGTTTCTTTTTTTGGGACCATATTTTTGGATCCTAGTATGTTTTTAGAACTAAAATAGGTCTTGTGAATTTATCTTATTTACCTTGGTTAAACAAATTTTTCAATAAGGTTAGTTTTTTTAAATGTACAATTCACCGCCTCTCGTATTTGAACATCTATATTCACTTTTCAGTCCTACATGAATAAAAAACAACACTACGATGTGGAGATGGTATGTCATACGTACACACGTATGGTGAGATTTTCATTCATAGGATGGATATAATAATGAATATGATTTTACCATGATTATATTAACATCAATGTATTTTTATGGTACTAGAGTTATTATTTTGGTATGAAAACAACAATGAAAGAATATGTGGAAATATAAAATAACTTTGAAATAGGTGATGAAATAATTACCTCTTCTTCAGGTGATTACTTTTGATTTGATAAAAATGGATCCATTGAATGGATTTTTGATCAAATTAATTCCTATATTTTTATTTTAGGGTTGTTGGGAGGATATTTGAGCAGGTTTTGTCCATGCCAGATGGCTTTGGAGGTGTGATTTTGAGAGAAGGGGAAGTACCATTTTATAATAGAGGTGAGGGTCACCATAGGAAAAGATTCAAATATTATTTTATTATAAAATCATTTTCGGTTTATAATGGATCCAAATGGATTTATTTTTAGGAAATGTTTTGTATTGTTATAGATCCTCTCAACCAATAGGTTTTAGAAATGCTTAGGTCACCAGATTAACCCTATCTTTTAGATTTAACTCTTTGTTAAATTGTTTAACTTTAACAATGTCTTCTTATATTTTTATATTACATGGTTAATAAACCTATGAGTAAATTCCAAACGACCCCGAGTGGTAAATTAATGACATATATATCATTATATATATCTTTTGGCATATTCTTAGATTTATTTAAATATTATATCATTTAATAATATTTTTTTTGTTCAAAAAATCAATTTTTCAATTTTGAAACTATTTTGTATTTTGTTTTTGTGAAAGTCATGAAAACATTATTACTTTAACAAAAATTCATTGAATCACCCCTAAAATTTAATAAGAATTTATAAAAATCGTGTAATGTATCAAAATTATATATTTACAGTTATTTTAATATTTATAATTACAATTATTTTAATCATTCATTAAAAAAGTAATTACTGGATCATCATTGTGTCATAATTAAATTTAATTTTTTAATTAATAAAAACTATTAATAAAATACAACGATTTAGGAAGTATTTTTATATTTATAATTAATATTTATAGGTTAATTATCTTATGTATAACCCAATATTAAATTTTTTTAGTTATTATAATTTGAATTTATCATTTTTAACTCTTCTTTAAATAAAATATAATAAACATACTAATCTAATTAATGTGATAAAAAGGATCATATTTTATTCATATGGTTTATTTTGGTTGAAATACACTTATCCAAGATAATTAAGACATTAGTTAGGGTAATTATAATATCATTTTTACATTTAATTACCATATTTGCATTGTAATGTGGTAAATAAAATTCAAAAGCTTCTGTTCACAAAAAAAAATTTCATCATATTGAACCAAATTTATCTTACTGATGTCAATAGTGTCTCTTGGATTTTTGAAATTCAATTTAGAGAAGTGGTAATGTTACATTTTATGCAAATTTCTAAATGCACCTAGAAGGTGGGTAAAATACGTTAAAATGTTCAATAAAATTTTATACATCTAATTTTCTTTTAAAATGGCTCCAATTAATTACATTGAACTTATATAAGTATTATGTCTCTATATTTATATAAAATAAATTTAAATAAAAAAATATTTATTTAAAAAAATTAGGTTTTAAATAATAACAGTGTCATTCACTATTCATAAAAAATTTAATGTTTTCAAAAAATACCAAAACATCACTCTAGGAAAATTTTGATATTAGAAATTAAAAAATGATGTCTATTTTACCAATTTTAAAACATTGAACTAGAATTAATTAATCTATAATTTATTCACATTTTAGAACCATAAAGTATGTTTTTGATAAGTAAAAAATATTAATAAATTGAATTGTGTTTTAGTCCAATTTAAATATGGAATTACTTCCAATGAACTAAATTATATTAAATGACCAAAATATAATCTTATTATAAATCAAAACGAATCAAATTTATAATTTAACACTATAAGTTATTTGTATTAAAAAAGTTGTTTTAAATTTAAATTTAGTATTTTTCACTATTCATCAAATTATTAACGTAATCTGAAAAGTACAAAAAAATTTAACAAAACTACATTTTTTCCAATTATAATGAAGAAATTTACTTTTTCAAATTGAATATATAAAAGTTTCAAATTTTTTATTTAAAAAGGATTCTCCATTAAAAGGTGGTAAAATTTTATTTTTTTGAAAGACACATATTTAATCTGAAAAATTAAATTTGACCTTATATCATGTCAAAGAAACACAAAATTTTAATGTTAAAATTATATTGGATATAAAAAATTCAAATGGGGTTAATATAATTATTAACCCCTTATCAAATGGATAGTTTGATAGGCCATGATGCACTTTAACTCTGAGTTGCCTGCTGCACAAGATATTGAATTACATTAAAGAGAGAACATACTCTGAAATACATGGGGGTTACTTTCTCCCCCACATTAATAAATTATGTCCTAAAAATTGGAAATTGTTCTTATAAAATAAAAGGTTGAAAATAGAAAATACCATTGGGGATTACCCACATCAGAAATAGGGTAACTAAAATTTAGGCTTAATAAGAGGGAAATGGAAATGAAAATGACACCACCAAATTAGGGTTTAGAATAAGAGAACATTGTTTCCAATTATAGGCACATAATTAGAGGAAAAAATAAATATGTATAGGGAGTGATTGAGGTCATCAATCACAATCAAGTGAACAATAAATTGAAAATTGAGGGCCTTAAATCCATAAAAATATCATCATGTTATCAAAACCTAAGGTATTAAGATAACGCAATTTTTTTGTTAATTTATTCATAGAATAAAACAATGAATACATGACATGTATAGTTCGATCCATTAACTAATTTCTACCACAAATTAATCTTTCTATCCAAAAGATATAAGAATTCAAAAATATTTTATTAAACCAAATCATATAGGGTTTCAAAAAAAGGAATTTATAATTCATATGTCATACCATTTTGAAAAAAACATCATTATACAAACCAAGAAATCACATAGACCAGTGGTAGGTGATGCACCCTTTTCTCCCTTCTGTTGCGGGTTCAAGTCATGTGGCCTTTCCAGTTGCGACGAGTTTTTACCAGATCTTTGGGTTTTCCTTTTTATAAAAAAAATCCAAAAATAATCATAAGAAATGTTTTAAATTTAAACCATAGTATCCAATGTCAAATTTAATTCATTCTAGTCTTTAGAGTAATCTAAAATACTTGTGTCCAAACATGTAGCCCAAAAAATATTTATGGAAGGCCAACATAACATAATGATGATCTTTTTTTCAACATAATAACATGTGAGTACCTTCATAATGTATTAAATTAATACATGGTAACACCTTGAATTACAATAAATCCTTATTTATTACACTCAGGCTCCCGTATTTCTTTTAAAATACTTGATATATTACTTATATCCAAAAATTTTGAATACTCCAAAAATTATGGAATAAACAAACCATTAATCGGTCCCAAGGTAGTCATGAATATCTAATATAATTTATCCAAATCAACCATCTCTTATTCCAAAATCACTAACTAAGTATCAAGACTATATTAAAGATTACCATTCTTTTAACCTTGTATTTTACAAAATGTTTAACTTGTTGTTGAGTCACTTTTCTTAGTAACATATAATCTCAAATCCTCAATGAAATTGTACTTCCATAAAACCGTATTTATTTCCATAATTCATATAACCAGTACATATTTGATACAACAATCAAATGACATAATTCTATAATAACAAAAGAAGAACACAAATCATTCATCTTCATCTGCAGTAGTATCATAATTAGATTATTATACAATAACATCATTTGGGTTATACTCTGATGATAGGGACATTGATTCTCATAGTGAACCAAATCGTGGAAGATGAATAATTATACATTTGAAACCATTTTATTACCCTTAAAATCATGAACTTGGTGTCCTTTTTCTCCACACTTTTAACAAACTCTCATTATATTCAGGCATTCACCAAGGAGGTTCTTTCTATAGATATAACATGTGGTTATATCCATCTTTCCCGTATTCCCTTTATCCATCTTTTTTTCTCTTGTTTCCCTTGAAATCCATTTGACTCAGATAACTAATTACATTTCTTATTAACACATGATACTAATAATTCATATGATGAGAAAACATGGGAAACTATTTCCCTTCAAAATTCTGGCTTATGATCATGAACGATATGATCGTTATGACTCTTTGGATCATATGTATTTTTGGAGTTTTCCTTCCATATACTAGGATCCATTTCTAAATGATGACATACACTGGATTATATCATATCATACTGTATAATAAAAAAACTAGAAAAATTATCAACATTAATTGAATAATTTCACACATCTAGTTTCAGAATCAAAAAATGTTTTCATAATAAGAAAATTTACTTATAAATCCTTCATAATGGTTTGTAAATAAAATGTAAATTATCCTAAGAATATCCCCTGGGAGTTTCCTAATAAAGATTGTACCAAGGCCACTTGTCGTGTACCAGGATACCTCGAGTCAAGCCTGAAACTCCTTTTTAGAGTTTTCACTCCTAGGTACGTATGTTCTAGAGCCACTCTAGACATGGATATTTTTTTGGATAAACCATATAATATTTACACTACAAAAAATTATGGATGTTCTTATATACTAATCTGTTATGTCTCTCTTAGGTTAATGCTCTATAATTAGTGTTTTTCTAATTCTAGTTTACATGGTTTGTGATAATCTTTCTTTTATTATGACTGTAATACCATATCCCTAGTTACCCAGAGTTAGTGCGTTGTAACATAACATTGGAATTATCACAAGAGATCACATCTTAAAAGACTGATTAATTTAGTATCCATGTATGTACTAGATACAAAAATATGTTTTACATTACATCCTAAAATAATAATAAAACAACATCGTTTCCTCTTTAAACACACTCATATTCTTTAGCCAATCGCTTTGAGTTAATCATAATATAATTATTCACATCCTGGGAAAAATAAAAACTAGAAAGGGGTGACCTCATAATCTCAATAAGGATAACAATATAAAGGAAACTATCATAAATTAGAAAAAAAATTTAAGGCAATGTATAATACTAAAACACCAACCTTTTAAACAAAAACATTAGCATAATATGGAAAAGTTAAATAAAAAATGTAATTTAACTATTCACATAAATATTCTACTAGTCTAATAATCACATGTAATATCAATATCAAATTTCATAATGATGTAATTCATAATGTCAGGCATCATAATCACATGGACAAGGCCTTTTCCTTGAATAGAAATAATATTTTTTCAATGCCTTGTGGAAAGACACTAGTTTGTCTCATGAGTCCTATTCGTTCATCGTGGAGCTATAGAGGGCTCCACCCGTCAGTTACGAAGTCCAATGCATTCCTCATATGAAAGGGTTGAAACATAACCTAAACATTCATATTAAAAATAACATAAAAATGTCAATAATTTTACCATTAAACATGAGTGGTATAAAAATTGCACATCCAAAGTCAAATATATCACAAAAACATAAAAACAATATGGAAGATTATATCATAAAAAATCAACTTCAAACAAGTGTAAAATTCATCAAAGAATGTTGACATAGATAAAATCAATACTATTTGAGATAAATATCTCTTTCTATTTTGAAATCATTTAAAAGTCACATTATTATAAAAAAAATTTTATTAAATATTGTTATAAGATTTTAAGTGAATCTATTAAGGTGTCATAACGGTGGAAAATAGCATCATCCATCGTGTAAGTTAACAAAACATTCATACCTTAATTTGTCAAAAAAGTCATAAAGTGACTTCTTTGGAAAATGAGAGAAAGTTTCCTTTCAAAAAAAATTATATAATGTAAAAAAAGGGTATAAATTAATTAAACCCATATTCAATGAAATATTATATTTTGGTTGAAATACAATTTTATGAAACACTGATGTGGATGATAATGATTTACTAGTAGACACTTTTGTTTAAACAACATTGGATAAATAAAGTGATTATAAAATTAACCATTAACATGTAATTATGAATGGTCGAGGGTACATTAACCACATGTATAATAGTCAAATCATTGTTAATAAAATATAAAATAACCAAATACATAAATATGATATCATATATGATCTTCTAAAATTTCTCTATAAATAATATTTTTGTAGTATCATTGTTTTGGGTGTTAACAGATTTGTTTTCTTTTATATGTTTTGTTATAAAAGACATGTTTTTATGTATATGATCTGTTTGATTCATATAAATAATTATATTAGGTTTTTATACATTATATTTAATCTTAAAATGAAAATTATTCTTGAACGGTTATGAAGGATAATGAATCTCATCGCGTTCATGGAGACAGGAATCCGTCCGTACGTTGGAGGGGTAATAACATTCTATTGATAGTGAAATCATATATAATTGGATGGTATATCATATAAAAATAATACTGAGAATGTTTTATATATTATTAACATCAATTATACTCATTATTATACACATCTAAATAATGATGTGTTGGATAAAAAACTACACCACGGTGCGGAGACGGTAAGCTGTACGTACGCACATATGGTGACTTTATAATTTATTGGATATATAGAATAATGAACATGGTTGTTTCATATTTATAATAACATCATAGTATTAATAATGTACTTGATTTATTATTTTGGTATGGAAACAACAAAGAATGAGGAAGTGGAACAAGAAAAAACCATTGAAAGATGTGTTGAAATAATTACATATTCTTCAGGTGTTTCCATTGGATTTGGTCAAGAGGGCTCCTCAAGTAGGATTTATTTTCCAAATAATGCATCTAGGTTTAAGTGAGGGTAGTTGGGATAATATTATAGTAGGTTTTCGCCGAGACAAATGTATTTGGAGGTGTGGTTTTGGGAGAAGGGGAAGTACCCTTTTATAAGTGACGTCAGGGTCACCTTAGGAAAACCATGAAATATTATTTGATTATAAAATCATTATTTTATAATGACTAAAAATAAATTTATTTCTAGGATAAGGTTTGTATATATCAAAATACTCTCAACCAATAGGTTTTATAGAACTTTAGGTCACCATATTAACCATATCTTTGGGATTTAAATCATTGTTAAATAGTTTAACTTTTATAATGACTTCTTGTATTATTATGTTACATGTATAATGAACATACAATAAAATGACAATAGAACCCCAAGTGGTTAATTAATGAAATATATATCATTATATATTTCATTTTTCCAAACCATATATTTTTATAAACATTATATCATTTAATAATATTGTATTTTTTTTTAAAAACACATTTATGTCAATTTTGACACTATTTAGTATTTTATTTTTGTGAAAATAATATAAAAATTATTACTCAGATAAAAATTAATTGAATAAAACCTAAAATTTCATATTAACTTATAATATTCTTTCAATGCATCGAATGTCAAAATATACATTTATTTTAGTATTTATAATACAAACTATTTTTAACGTTCATTAATAAGGTAATTAATGCATCATGATTGTGTCATACATAAATTTATTTCTATAATGTATAAAAAATATAAATAAAATTCCATGATATAGTAAATAATATTTCCTTTATAATAAATATTTATATTCGAATTTATTTTATGCATAACCCTATTATAAAAATGTTATAGTTATTAATATTTGAATTTATCATATTTATCTCTTCTTTTAATAAAATATAATAAATATCCTAATCTAATCCATGTGAATAAAAACTGATCATAAATTATTCATTAGTTTTAATTTGTCCAAATAGACATATCCAACAGAATTACGACATGTCTTAGGGTAATTATAATATAATTTTTTCCTATAATTACTGTATTTTCTTTTAACGGTGGTAAATAAAATTCAAAATTTACTGTTAAAATATGTATTTTTATCCTATTGAACTACATTTTACTAACTGATGTCAACCATTTCTCTCATATTTTTTAAATTCAATTCACAGATGTGGTAAAATTATGTTTTATGCAAATTGACAAATGTTCTTTGAAGGTGGGTAAAAGATGTTAAAATGTTCAATAAAAGTGTGTACATCTAATTTTTTTATAAAATTACTCCAATGAATAACATTGAAATTTTATAAGTTTTATTCTTATATTTTGACCTAAAATAAATTTAAATAAAATAAATAAAAATATAAATAAAAATTTGGTTTTAAACAATAACGCAGCGCTTATCACTATTCATAAAATTTTAATGTTTTCAGAAAAATACCAAAAATCCACCCTAAGATAATTTTGATATTCCAAATTCCCAAATGATTTATATTTTACCAACTTAAAAACATTGAATTTTCATTCACTAATATAAAATTAATTCCAACTATCAAAACGTGGAAACATGTTTTTGAGAAGTAAAAACTATCAAAAGAGTGATATGTGTTTATGTCAAATTTAAATGTAAAATTATATCCAATTACGCAAATTATATTAAATGATAATAATACAATCAAATGATACCTTTAAACCAGTCAAATTTTTAATTCAACAATATACATTATTTTGATTAAAAAAGATGATTTTAATTATTATTTAGTATTTTCACTATTTATCAAAAAATTAAAGTTGTCAAAAAAAGTACCAAAAAATTATACAAACAATTTTTTTTCTGTTTTTGAAGAAGAATTTTATTTTTTCATATTGTATATATTAAATTATATATTATTTGATTTAAAATGTATTCTCCATTAAATGGTGGTAAAATCACATTTTTTGAAGGACACATCTTTTATTTGAAAAATTGAATTTGTCTGTATATTATGTTAAAGAAACACAAAATATTAATGTTAAAATTATATGGTATATATATAAAATTCCAAATGTGGTTAATATAATTCGTAACGTTTTTTTAATGTCTATTTTGATAGGTCGTGATGTGCTTGAACTCGGTGTTTCCTATAGCACAAGATATTGAATTACTTTAAAGCGATAACGTACTATGAAATACTTGGGTGTTACAACATCACTATAAATCCAAAGTTTCCATACCTTGTAAATAATTTTGTTTTTGGAATATCTTCCTTCATGTACCTTAATATATTATATCCCAAATGAAGATCAATCTTGGAAAAATATTTTTCACTGTGTATTTGGTGGAATAAGTCATCAATGAAGGGAAGAGTGTATTTTTTCTTGATAGTGATCTTTTTTATGTTCTAAATAATCAATGTTGTGTCCCATTTATCAGTCTTAATAATTAACAATTAAAATAGTTTCTCCCCATGTAGATGAAGTAGGATGTATGCATCCATTCCAAATATTCCCATGGAGTATCTTCTTCAATTCCTGCAACTCAACTGGGTTCACTTTATAAGGTGTTTTTGAAATAGAAATAAAATTGGTATGAATTCAAATGAAAACTCAACTTGATGATTCAGTGGAATACCTATAAATTCATTCAAAAATACATCATCAAAATCTCGTATAATGGGAATATTCTTAATTATGAGTTTCTACCCATCAATTTTATATAAATCTACATCATTTATATGAATCAAGACTTATTATATGGAATAAATTTATATTGGAAATTATATTCATCGTCAAATAGATATATAATCATAGATTGATCTGGAATATGAAATTTGACATTCCTTCTTTGTAAATTGATATGATATCCATATAATGAAATCCAATCCATACAAAAAATCACAAAAAATTTCACTATATGAAGAATCTCATGTTTTGTAAGGAGCACAATCTCTCAGACATCAATTGTAGAAGAACTATAAACATTTGATGTGAAAATTGTTCCATTAGGATTTGTGACAACTAACTCAAAATATAATTGTTGAGGTAATATTGTGTTACCCTTTGAAAATTATTCAGAAATTATAGAGTGGGTGGATCTAGAATAAAATAAAATATTTTCAAGTTTATAGTGGATGATATGTGTACCTTTCACCACCTCATTATTTCACTAAAACCCACTGATCGTTTTCCCATGTGACATTCCATTTTCATTGGCCTAAAGAGTTTTCTTACACAAATAAAAATCAATAACCCAAGGAATAAGGAATTTATTATCATAATGCCCCATTTCCGTGCAATTGTAACGTTGAAGTGCAGGAGGTTCATTCTATGTATCTATTTAATTATTCGTGTAATTAGACATATTTTAACCATCACATCAACATTAAATATATTAATAACCTTTATTTCCACATGTAATTTTTTTTATTCCCGTCAAAACAATTTCCTTCATTATCATTCCACACATAGAGCATAAGGGTATGCAAATCCTCTTTTCAGTGTGATCTTCAAATTTACATTTTATTTCCATTTTTCTCTTTATGTGAAATCCATATATATGAAAGGTTGCTCCAGTCTCTATCTAAACCATGAAATAACATTGAACTATTTTTTCATATAAATTGAAGTACCTTATGTATAATTCCCTTTAGAAACTTTGTTTTAAGCCACTAAAAAATCGTTCACTTTTTCTCGTATGTTGGATAATAATTATAGAGGTTTACCTTGCATGTCTTGTAAAATTATCTTCATCGGTACCAACAGATTCATCATAATTTTTTTAAGATCAAAGAACCCCTTCTCCATACATTTTCTAAGAATATGAGTAAATTACTTATTTAAAAATATGATGTTGAACTCATCCCATTAAATGGATTGAATTTCATCATATTACATCATATTCTTGATAAATTTCCATCATTGATTAGTTTCATCATCCAACTAATAAAATTATAAGATGATTTTGTAATTTTATGAACATTGGATAATGGAAAATATATTTTTAGTGGTATTAATCCATTTTTCACCCACTAATGGATCAAAAGACCTGCTAAAATAAGGTGAAAACAACCTCATGAAGGTCTCAATAGTTCTACCCTCATTTTCTTGTTTTGAAGTCATACATGATTCATATTTTGAGAAATTAGTGTATTAATTTGTACATTATTTTTCATTGCATCACCCATAACATTTGGTTTCTCATGAGGACAATCATTGCACTGCCTGTAATATTCAGCGCTAACCCGGATCATTCGGGTTCCTTCCAATGACTAAAACCAATAATCATATTCTGAGAAACACTAATCCAAATGGGATAACCACATAATCAGGAATGACATTTAAATATATTTAACATTATGTTTTCTTCTAGTTTATTCATGTTAACTTAAGAATTCCCGGGATTTTAACATATACATATACATTTCCTTAGGGTTTTAACTAAGGGTTTATTATCCTAGTTTCCAAAGGATGACTATATGTTTCCTCTGATACCAACTATAACAACCCATACATTACATCCATTGATATTAATTTAATATTATATAATATCCATTACAAAATATAACAAATCCACAACATGACCATATATGTATATTATCTTTTGAAACTAGGAATAACAAACAACTTGTTCATAAGAAATCATCATTGACTCCCACTTATTTCATCATAACTAGGATCTATTATAAAATATCTTACATAATACCCTTCCACGTGACTTGGAGAATAGAAACACTAGAATGGGTGATCTCAAATGCTCAATAAGTTTAAAAAGGGAAGTTATGAATAATATCATAATAATTAAAAAATAAGAATATAACATTTGGAAATGTTATCCCACAAATGAAATATCACGATATCATGAAAAGGGATAAATCATATAATTTCATAATTATTAATGAACCTATTCCCAAAAGACATAAAATAAGACATGATTTTTTTTATAAACATATTAATTTAAAATCATTTCATATTACTCAAGGATCATTTCCAAGACCATCATAGTAGTCAATGTCTATTACTAAACTGAGTTCACTCCTCATTAAATGCCTATATTACTGAAATTTGTTTTAATTTACATTCTAGTAATGTCAATCTCATTAGAAATTAATATATATCTTATTAATTTGAGGTAGATATAGGTACCATACATCTCATAAATAATTTAATCTTATATGTGCCCAAAAAACATAAATCATTCATCATAGCCTATCCTAAGGAATAAAATGGGTTTCTTAAACAACATTCCATAATAATCCATATTAAACAAATTTATTTCATAAATATATATAAATCATAAAAAAATTAAATCACATTGATAATGGGGACATAAAAATAATCCAAATTAATTAATGCAATATTAGATGCAAAATATTTTTGAAAAAACCATTGAAATTTATTCTTGGTGAAAATATTTTTTCTTGTTCAACAATTATTTCTTTTCTCGAATGGATGAAAGTTTTGAAAACAAAAATGAAATAATGTAGAGTAAGAATCAATGAAATAATGTTATCTCAATACATACGAATTTGTTAATTCCATATATTTTTAATAAAAAATTCTCCTTGTACTTGTTCTGGAAAATTAAAAAAAGTACCTTCTATAGAATAACAACAAATGAATACTTTCATACCATTTAATAAAGAATTAGAAATTGTAAAAATTTTATTTGATAGATTTTAGATGTATAGTAATATTATTAAATATTTATGAAACATGGATGTGTATGATAAATATACCCCAGTAAATACTTACATATAAAAAATCTCGGATAATTATGAGATCGAAAAATTGTCCCCTTTATTATGATTGCTTTCCATTTTATGCATATGATCCTTCTATATAAATTTTTAAATTATTTCATTGACTTATTTGAGAATAATAATATTTTAATGATATCATATATGAATATATTATCATCCATTTGTTAATATCATTCCATCTTACTTGTTATTCAGATATTAACTACTTTATGTTATTATTCATGTTTTGTTGAATAAGTTATGGTTATCCTTATTAGTTCATAGATATATGATTAGAAAAAGATATTAACATAAGATATATCATATTTATTCATTCCCTATATTTATATAATCATTATTTAATGAATAACCTATAGAATGAATCGCATCGCATCATGGAGACGGTAGGCCGTACGTATGCACGGGCGATGATATCAATCCTAAATATGTTAAAAGGTGTTGAATTGGATAGTGTATAATGTTTTTGAATTAATATCATGTTGTAATTATAAAATATTGTTATTATATCCATCATTATATCCATACAAGTAAGCTGGTGGTGAGAAATAGATTACACTACAGCGTGGAGACGGTAAGTCGTACGTACACACGCGCGGTGATTTCATTTTTTGTAGGATAGATAGAAGGTGGAATATGATTGTTTCATAATTAAAATAACATGTTAGTATAATTGTTATACTAGTATTATTACATTATAATGAAACAACTAATGATGAGTAATTAGAAGATAAATGAAGTATTAATGAATCGGTAGAAGAGATTATCTCTTCCTTGACGTGTTTCCTCTAAATCAATTGTTAGAGAACTAGAGATTGTCTTTCAAAAAGACTAGAACAACAATAATATAAATAAAGAATTTTATAAGGAAAGGGGTATGGAATTTCCTATATTTAATTCTAAAAATTAAGTGAATTGGTTATGGAGGAGGTGCCCCTTTATAATTTAGATGAGGGTCACCCTTGGAAATTCATAAATTATTAAATTAATATTAAGTAATTTTTTATTATAAATACATCCAAATTAAAATATTTTTAATATAAGATGAGATTTGATCTAAATCCACTCATTCATTACATTTATATATGTGTTGATTTTATTTTAAACCTTATCCTTTCAGTTTACCCTTTTTTATTTTAATTCAATTTCAATGGGCGTAGAAAAATATTCTGTATTAAGGGGCTACAAGTTTTATTTATTTGGGGTATATTTCCCAAAATTTTACACTTAATGAACTTTTAGATCATATAATAGTAAGCCTGGTATATAAAAATATTTTTATTGTTTTAAATAATCTAATAATTTATTATTTTTATATAACATCAATTTTGTTATTCTTTACAATATTCTTTTTATTGAATTTAAATAAAATATAAACAGAGACATATATTAGATCAAAACTAATTAATAATCTTATTAGAAGTCATATTCACCTAGAAAAATCAGTTGTGGCCTAAATTATATAAAAATATTTATTTTTATATAAATAATATAATTCATTTGATTCCTTTATTTATAATGAAATCACCACATCGTCACTGTGTCATAATTAAATTTAGTTATTTAATGTCTAAATTTTGTAAATAAATTATCATGATATAGTAAATATTTTTATCTATATAATGATAATTTATTGTGAATGATATCACCTATATTATAATATATAAAAATTGTTTTATTATGATGATATATGTTTATAACATATTTTCTTATATATTAAATTAAAGGTTATAAATGTCATAATCACACCCAACTGGAATCAAAAGGCCTATATGTCACCCCATTTGTTGTATTTTTTTTCCATATCTTATCCAATAAGTTTAGGTCATGTGTTTGAGTAGATTTATAATATTATTCATACCCTCAATTACCTATTTTACCCTTTTACTGTATTAATAAAAATTACAAATGTTACCATTCATAATGACAAAAAATAAATTAAAAATATATAGATAATTTGTACATAATGAATCTATATACTGATTACATTTTTCAATAATAAAAACATGGAAATTTTAGTAATTATATTAGAATGAATGTTTTATTCAGAATGAGAGATTGAGTTTTTAAAATATAAAACATTGCAAAAGATTGATATGTGTTTACATGTAAATTCAATGTATAATTATTTATATTGATTAGAATTATATTAAATGATAAGAAAATAAAGTATGTATACATTAAAACCAATAAATAATATAATTTAACCTTATAAATTATTTTGTTGAAAAATGTTGTTTTCAAAATAAATTTACTGTATATTTAGTATTAATAAAAACATAAAAGTTATCATAAAATTTTTAGAAATTAATACAATGTAATTTTTTAAATCCCAATTCAAATGATTTTATTTTCTTTTCATATAAAAATTTATAATTTTTCAAAATTTTCATTTAAAAGTTGTTCTCCATTAAAAGGTAGAAAATCGCCCTTTTGAAAAATATATTTTTTAAACATCAAAAAGGTATTATTTATATTCAATGAAAAAAATATACATTTTATGAATATATATAATATTTTATTAATAATATAACATATATATTTCATTAGATATATTTACTAATAGTAACTCACATAAAAAATACAAATATATAATTGATTTATATTTTTTATACATTACAATAAGGTAGTTTTATTTGTTCCCACAAACCTAAGGACAATTTTATATAGGTTATTTATATTAAGGGTGTATTTTGGTTTGTTTAAACTCATGCATGAATAAAATAAAATATATTGAAAAAAATTTATTGGGAAAAAAATATTTCATTCAAACAACCTGTTGTTACATTTCTAGAGTCATATATTATATGATTAACATGATTTCCTACTTGTATGACTATATTATTTTTCCAAAAACAAGTTGTGACATTTTATTTGTAAAATGTGAATTATATCCCACTAATGTGAACGATGATTAGTAATAGGTGAATCATTTTATGGGGATCCCATTTAATAATATTCTTTATTAAATGGTTTATACTGAACGATTCTCATTGGATAAAATATTTAATTTTAAATGTTATTATCATCCTTATAAAGAAATAAATTATGATAAATCCTTGAAAGGAGAATATTAATTTGATATAATCATATGAAAAGAAGCTTATTAATGTTTCTTAAACAATATTGATTATGTTATAATATGACACCCTTACTTCAAGCTCTTGGGCTTAAAACATATACACAACATTTTGGGCTATGATAACAATAAATGTTACCCATTTTTTCAACAAAAACATAAAACACTGAAAGGAAATGTTGGAGCCTTAAAATATCTGGGGGAATTTTTGGTTTAGAGTGTTAGATAATTATGAAAACCCTATAATTTTTTTTTCATATACAACATGCTCATAATGTTCAGCATCATCTCCCACAAAATTCATCACATGTATTAATCATCACATGTATTACATATTTAAAAAAATTCATCATATTTTAGAGAAGAATATCATAATTAATGGTAGTGCTCACGTTCTAATGTAGATAAATAAAGGGAGACATTAATGATCATATAATAATAACACGATTGAAATGGTACAATAACATTTTCCTAACATTTAAAAACTATAACCTATAAATCATTTATCATAATTGTTATGCATTGTAATAATCATTAGAGTCCATAAGACATTAATCCCAATGGAACTAAATAACATGATCCATGACCATAACATTGGATTAAAACTTGGTATTGTAAAATATGAATAATCATATAAAATCATTTACTTAGTAGTAAATATGTTTTCTGATACTATCATAGAAAAAAGGGTCACTCCCAATACCATCATAGTAGTCATGATCCACTCCCAATAATATAACCAAGGATAATTTCCCATATTGAACTTGGTTCACTCCCTATTGTAGTTCTATTTATATTATGATGTATCACTCTTTAACAAATGAAATGGAGGGAGATATAGGTGTAGCAACTCACATAATGAATGTTGTACATAACTGTTCCACATGATCATAAAACATTCATCATATCACAACACATGAAATGAAGTGAATTTTATAATTTTTTTTATTAATAAAAATAAACCATTTATATAAATAATAAAAATAGTATCATTGGATCATATCCCCAAAACAGTATATATAACATAAAAGTATGTAATCGTAGATGGCATTTTATTTTCAATGACCACATATATAAATCTTGATTAAAATAACATTTCTATTTTAAAATCCTTTTTCTTTTCAAGAAACTACACACATATATATTAATTCATTTTCATTAAAAATAAACTTGTATACATGTAAATGATGATTCAAATCATAAATAATTTTTTATGGAAGGAAATTATACTTATTTCATAGATGATAAAAAAATCATTCCTTTTATATTTTCATGGGATAATTGAAAAACTACATCGTTTGGAAAAATAATTAAAAATTTTTTATAAAAATATACAACATTAATAAAAATTATTTTATGAATCTTTAGGATAATATTAAAAAAAATTGAAAACATTTTTATAAAATAATGATAGAGAATATGAATACTCACCAGTGGATACTTAAACATAAACAGTATCTAACAATGATGAGATTGTGAAATAATACCATAACATTTTGATATGAACTGAATACTAAAACCCATGAACGAAATAAAATTATATGGATATTTATATCCCATATTCTTAGTTTTAAGTATAAAAAAATAAATCGATGGGCAATATACACATCACACAAAAGAAACGGGAAATGTATAAGGAGTGTGCTGCATAAAAATAAATGTTAGATGACAATACCATAACATTAGTCTGACTATTCATTTTTGTTCTTTATCTCCTTGAATAAAAAATTGGATAATTATTCACATTATGAATATTTTTTTGGTTTATTATTACATTTATGAAACTTATTACCATGTTATAAGAATTATATAATCATGTATTTTCATGTAGAATTTTTTTCGAGATATTAGGTCCAAATGTCAAAAATGACATTGGTACAATGACAATGATTAGAGTGATCATTATTAAATCATATCTAGACTAATAATAATGAATTTGTAATCATTATTATAAATAAAAAATAAATATTAATCCTATAATAAAATATTATTATTAAATATGAACCATGTTACAATCTTGGATAAGGTTAGTCGTACATATGGATGAGTAATGTTTCAATTTCTCAATGATCATTATTAAATGATTTAATATAATATTTTATACATAATCATATTGAATAATATAATATATATATTTTGAAATATTTAAATATACATAAATATAGTATCCCTTTTCCGTATTGAAAAATGAATCAAGTCGCTTCAAGGAGGTGGTAGTCCATGTGTGCGCAAAAATGATGATATCATATTTTCAGTTCATGGAATGGTATTTAGGTAAATAAAATATTATATTTTTATAATGATATATTTTTCATTAATATAACAAGAAAAATTAATTCCATATTTACAACTAGTCTTAAGATATGGTGATGAAAACGAAATTATATCGGTTCTCGAGGAAGTAGTCTTCCATAGACATGAATAATGAATTCATATCCCATTTGATGGATGTTGGAGATATATATTTGTTATTATTTTTTACACAATAACATATTAGTGTATGGATTATACTAGTATATATTTTTTCATTCTTGATAAATATTTGGAGGTGGTGGAAACAAAAAAACTAAAATAAACAAATATAAATTATTATATATCTTTGGAAAACCACCATTAATTAACACCTTAAACATTTTAAGGATGGTGGTATTCCAAAAAAACCCCTCTATAATGTTTAGATATATTCTATTAGTGTATATGGGTTGGTATGTTTTAAATTAAATCAGTTTATTAATTTTTGAGGGATGAAAAGAAGAGGAGCCCTTTTTAAGAGAGGGGAGTGAACTCTTGGAATTTATTAAAATATTAAAAAAAATTAAATTAAAAAAACTGAAAAGTGTATTATTGTGAAGATAATACTATTATTGTGAAAATTTTAAATATATAATGAAAAAAAGATAATGTTTTACTATACTCATATCATTATCATCATTTTTAACCCATATTTATTACATTTAACTCTTACTATGACAAAAAGGATGTTAACTCTTTGACGGCCAATATAGTTACAATAAATGGGAAAATTCCCTTGAATTTACCAAGGATTAAATTTAAAATGACATTATAATCACTTGAAAGAATTTCATATTTTTAGAAATTTTATATTATTTCAAATATTATTATTCTCTAAAAATTACCCCAAATGTATATCATATTAACAATTCATTACATTGACATTAATAATATCAAGACAACAACAAAAAGTTTAATATAAAATTTACATTCCTAAATTTTCATGGCCTTTTTTTAAAATAATTTTATCACATTGTTTATCACTAATATAATAACTTGTATTGTTTTTCTTATTGTTAATTTTATTTATCGAATTACTAAATTAATTAATAAGTGTTGTACAAGAATTTAAGGTAATTGTTTCTTCACAAAAAATGAAATATAAACTAAATTAATGATGATAAATATTTTATAATTAAATAAAATATTAATATTTTAAAATATCCTCTAGATAACCCCTTATGAAAATTTAAAATTTACCAAAAAAATAAGTGTGCAACAATTTTCATGATTTTTGAAAATAAAATTAAATAAATTTTTTAATCTCATCTAAATGGAAAAAAACACTATATAACCAAATCGTATATTACTATTGACCTAATTGGTTTATATAATTAAATATATTCATGTTTTTTTTGGAAATTTTAAAATTCTAAAAATTTTATTTTAACATTAATTTTGTGGCTTACACATTACCATGAATTCAAAAATAATAAAGGTTATTGTAAATATTTTCCTAAAATGAAGGATTACAATTGAATAAATAAGAAGTAGAGACCTGACCCCGGTTACCCTGAGTTGGTGCCATATTTCATAAGGTTGGAATGATTACATGAATTTCATATATAGAAGGATCAAATAGGTTAGTAGTTTTGGAAATCTAGTTACATATATAATTTCAATATTACTACATGAAAGGAAATATAGTATATAAATATATTCCATTAAAAAATTCCATGACTCCAATATTATCCTTGGTAGTAATTAATAATTTACTTCTTAATATGCTCAGAAAATAAAACATAAGAAATTGGTGATCTCAGATTCCAGGTCATGGTGATTTATAATCCATAAATAAGAGATGAATACATAATTCCACAATAAAACATAATCATGGGTATTGTACTATTTTAATTACCACATGGAATATCAATTACTTGCTTCAAAATGAGGGAATTCCTAATGTCAATCATCATAACCATTCCATCAAGGTATCATGCGATAACAATAAATAACATATTGTAAAGGCCTTTTGTAAGGAATCTAGTTAGTCTTATGATACCTATCGATGAGTCGCGGGGAAATATGTCAGACCCATACCTCGGGGCCTATGTCGTGACTACCCCAAACCCACCTTCCCTAGGACAGGGGCTGGAAACTAGCATTGAAAGGTGTATTCCCTTTAACCAGGAAGGCATTTCCTTCATAACCTATAAACATACGCAACCAAGAACACAGCAGGGTACGAATACAAGTAAACTGTATAGTAGAAAGAGTGTCTACAGTACGTAAAAGGGGCCAGAATACAATCCCAACTGGAAAGTACAAGAAAAATTAAAGATATTAGTAAACTGAAATAGATCCTATGAACACATGCCAAAGATCCTATCTGAATGGTAGGTAAATCTCTCGAATGATCATCTATGTATTGTGCCTTGTCTAATGTCCACCTATGAGATGCATCCAGTCCTAGTACTCTCTTCCTCAGTAAGCTCTATCCATCGCCTGCACAAACACAACAAAGTGCAGGCATAGCCCGTGCAGGGGTGAGTAAGATGATACTCAGTAGGGTCCCCGAGAGCCCTTAAGGTCTCAAAAAATCCACAAAGCATAAACTACAAATCAGGAAAAAAACAATCAACCAAAAATTATTATATTCCCATACATATACCTAAGTGAATGAGTGTACCCATATCACTCATGAGGAAACACAAGGCCGAACACATATCCAAGGTACAATTGTTCCATGAAGGAAAGAATACCATAAAGGTAACACCAAATGGGTAAGCACCAAAAAGCTAACTCCACAAAGAAGAATACCATGAAGGTCTCACCACAAAGGTAAGTACCTAAAAGGTACGCCACTTATAAGAATACCACTTTGGTATCACCATGAAGATATGTACCAAAGTGGTATGCGACACCGAATAATACCACAAAGCAATCCCCACAGAGGTAAGTACCAAAATGGTACGCCACACAAAATATTACCACAAAGTTATTGACTAATCTCACACCAGGTATAACTTAGGTACGGTAGAAAAGATGATTATATGTAACTACTAAATTATCTTAAACAGTTAAGAGGTAGACCCATATAGAATATTAAATCATTATACCCACGTAGGACCCTAAATCATCAGAACCACATAAGATCCTAATACAGCAGACCCACGTAGGATCCTAGAGTATTCCCACGTAGATTCCTTGAGAAGTTCTAGGTGAGACTCTTGAAAATAGACCCACGTAGGATCCCAAATCATTGACCCATATAAGATCCTTTATTCATGATACAACTAGCTAAAGGGATCCAATACTAAGATGGCTTTATTACGGGAGGGTTTACACCTCAAGCCACAGATCGATACTCCAACATCCACGAAGACCCATGAATATGTATTGAAAATGACCGCTAGGTAATAGGGGTCTCAACACTAAAGATAGTGCGTTAGTCAGATGCCCAGTCTATAAGTTATTGGGCTTTTAGTTCCGAGGGCTCGGTAGTATTTTGGATCAATCCAACCTAACTATACCACCATCTTTATACAGAACTCATGTGAGGTATACCAAAAGTACCACCTCGATCCACAGTTTCTTTCACCACAGACTGTTCGTCAAATGGATGCCCATAGCTCAAGATATGGTCGAAAGAGTGTAAAGGGTCGAAAATGGTCTGGGTTCAGTCTGACCGGGCCTGGGATGACCTGAGATGGTTCGGGTCGAATCGACCCGACCTGGTTCTGACCTTAGGTCCAACCTGGCCCGCTGGGTTTGGCATAGCCCGTGGTGCGACCCCTAATGGTAGCCCACATTGGGCGGCCCACTCGGCTCCCGAGCTGGCTAGACGGCCAGCCTCCACCGTGTGGCATTGTCACATGTCGAGCCATCCCCGGTGGTTGGTAGCGAGGCGGCCGCCCTGTCTTCGACGTTGTGGCCTTGTGACACGGTTCCCACATGCCGTATGGTGCGGACGCGCGCAGCCTCCCCCATCTTGCGATAAGCCCTACGCCCGTCACCATCCTCGCTTCTCCATGGCCAACGAGTCGCAGCCCTTCTCCGGTAGATTGGTCACACCACCGCCATCGTCACAGTCGATCGGAGTGCCAACAACTATTCCTGATCCCCACTGGTGTTAGTCACTGGCACGGTCACCGATGACGTTCTTCGAGACATCGGGCCCGTCCCTGGGATTCGTTCTTAATTTTGTGGACATCCACACATGCCTCAGTATGTCTCCATTGTTTTAAAACCACCACAATGCACACTGGTGGCTGAATGGTCAGGTTGTGTTTGTTTGGCCCAAACCCTCCGTATTAGAATTATAACAAGCAGCATATATATTCATGAATCATGAAGAAAGTCAAGGACGGGTAAGGGTTATTCAAAACAACAATAAAACCTACCTTGATGGATTGTTGAATGATTTTTTGAGGACGAATAAGAAGTCAATGGGGATAGTGATGCCCGTGTTCACTACTTCCGCAAGATGCTTCCGATCTGAGCTCAAGTACAATCCTCATTCATCGATTCCAAAGTATGTTCTTTGTTGGAGAGGGTGTTCTTCATTAGAAAGAAATGTTTCTACAATGTTCTCCAAAGCTCTCTCCCAATTCTCCTTTTCTAACCAATCCACTCCATGGTAAGGAGGAACCATTATAAATAAAAATATGTTTTCCAATTTAATTCATCATTGGTATAATTAAACTTGACAGAATTAATTAATTGTAGTTGTCTCAGTTAATTAAATGGATATTTGAAAGGTTTCCACCAATTAAGAGGGGTTCGATTGGTCCCCACCACCAATATTCAAAATGGGGGGTTTCTATCTTGGGTGGTCCCCACCTCCATAACTCTAAAATAGAGGTTTCAAACAGAAAAATGAAATGTCAATAATATTATTTTTCTTCTACCACATACAATAGAAAAAGTAACATCCAACTTAGACCTACTGTGGTCAATGTAAATGTCTCCTTAAGAGAATATTGGCGCTGCGAGTTCAATTGTGTCCTCAGATCTTAATTTTGAACACCGGTTCAAATTTTACAAAAATATGTATGCACGTTTACTGAACGTACTAAAAAAATGATCAGAAATTCATTCCGGGCACACCGACCTCAGAATCACGCGCATTATATTTTCACGGACATGTAATAGTCCCATATAATTTAAAACAATTACATGGAAAACAATCGGGGTTTTTACATTCTCCCCACCATGTGTATTTGCATCCCCAAAAGACACATCACTGAAACTAGGAAAACAAGTGGTGGTATTGAGCTTGAATATGAGCCTCTCGCTCCCATGTGCTCTCATGGAGACTCCTGTGCTGCCAACGTACATGCACCAGAGGTATCGATCACCCACGAAGGACTCTCTCATGTTCATCCTTAATCTTCACTGGAACCTCTGTAAACATCTCCCCATAATCGATGTCCATCTCACACTAGTAAATGATATGTGAACGGTCATACACGTATCTTCTCAGCTATGATATGTAGAAAAAGTTATTCACCTAGTGAAACTAAGGGAGATTTTCTAGGTGGTATGCCACCTCACCAACACAATTGTGGACATGAAAGGGTCTGATGAACATCGAAGATAACTTGCCCTCCCAGCCAAATCTCTCCACACCATGTTCGGGTGAGACCCGTAGAAAGACATGGTCACCATCCATGAACTCCATAGGTCTATTTATCCTATCGGCATAAGACTTATTCCTGGTCTGTCTAGTCTTAATTCTCTCCTGGATGATATGCACCTTCTCTGTGGTAGCTCGTACTATATCTAGTCCCATGAGTGCACACTCCCCTAGGTCAGTCCAATAAAAAGTGGATCTACATGGTCAGGTATACAATTCCTCGAAAGGGACCATCCCAATGGTGGAGTGATATTTTTTGTTGTAGGAAAATCCCACCAAGGTCATGTGATCCTCCCTGATATGACATAAGTCGAGGACACAAGCACACATCATGTCCTTGAGGGTCTGAATGTATCTCTCAGTCTGGCCATCCATATGAGTATGGATGGTGGTGCTCAAAGGAAGTTGTATCCCGAAAGGCTCATGGAACACCTTACATAGCCGGGAAGTGAAACAAGCATCACAATCAGAGACAATCGTTGAGGTTAATCAATGTATTCGCACAATCTCCTTCACTTAGAGGCTTCCCAATCTCTCTACTGAACCCTTCTCTCGGATCGGAAGGATGTGGGCCGACATGGCGAGTCGATCAACGATCACCCAGATAGAATCATGACCCCTAGATATTCATTGAAGTCCTGTAAAAAACTCCATGGATATTCTTTACCACTTCCACTCTGGAACCTCTAAAGGCTGAACTAATCCTGCTGGTACCCGATGCTCTGCCTTCACTTGCTGACAAGTGGGGCACCGAGAGACAAACTTTGCTAGTGCATTCTTCATTCTTGGCCATCAGTGCTATCATTGGAGGTCTTGGTACATTTTCATTACTCATGTATGTACCGCTTGAGGGGATGTGTGTAACTACATCAATACATCCTCCCGAAGTGACACTGGTACCATGGTACATCCTCTGAAGAGTATGATGTGCTCCCCACCTTCAAGAAATCCATTATGTGCATGACCTATGGATATCTCAACACATTGAGCCTCACAGTAAGTGTCCCCACATTGTTCCTTCCCGACTCACTGAAGGAGTTGGGGAGTGACTGTAAGAGACTGATGAAAAGATGCTCCATCTCGATCCACAAACGATGTCTGCAAAGCGGCCAACTTCTCTGTCACCTCACTTTGCAGTTGTATACCAGATCTCTTACAGCATGCGTCTGCTATAACATTCCATATTCTAAGATTATATACTATCTAGAAGTCATAGTCCTAAAGGAACTCAATAAATGATCGATATATTAGGTTCAGGTCCTTCTAAGAGAAGCTATAGAGAGACTCTTGTGATCAGAGTAGACTGTATAACGTTCAGGTATCATGTAATGTCGTCACATCTTCAAAGAGAATACCACTACTGCTAACTCCAATTCATGGGTAGAATAGTTCTTCTCATGTTTTATTAGCTGTCGTGAACCATACACGATCAATGCTCACTCCTGCATCATAATACATACCAGTCTAGTCCCTGATGCGTCTCAGTAGACTACGTACCCAACGCCCACCTCCTGAAGCCTCAAAATGGGGGCACTAGTTATTCTATGCATCATCTCCTGAAAACACCACTGGAATCTCTCTGACAACACGAGGGTTGCCTCTTTATTCGTCAATGCTGATAATGTTGTTGAAAATCTGGATAAATCTTGCAAAAACCTCTAGTAGTATCAAGCCAATCCCAAGAAACTCCATACCTCTATCACACTACTAGGTGGCTCCCAAGCATGTTCCACCTCCAGCTTTACTGGATCCACCACAACACCATCCCCTGAGATGACATGTCCTAGAAAGTGAACCTCTTGGATAGAGAACTGACACTTTAAGAGCTTACCATAAATTTTGTGCTCT
The DNA here is from genome assembly GCA_963277665.1 of Viscum album. Classification (NCBI taxonomy): domain Eukaryota; kingdom Viridiplantae; phylum Streptophyta; class Magnoliopsida; order Santalales; family Viscaceae; genus Viscum; species Viscum album. The sequence goes on from OY728125.1 coordinate 1,838,682,804, forward strand.
CAGAGTGTTTCCAAACCTATATGTAAATGATAAGCATGCTCCTCCTCAGTAGACGTATAGATCAGTATGTCATCGATGAAGACTACTACAATGTGATGAAGTTATGGCTGCAAAATCCTGTTCATGAGTCCCATGAAAATTGATAGAGCATTGGTCATGCCGAATGGCATGACCAAGAACTCATAATGGCCGTATCGACATCTGAATGTCGTCTTCTTTACATTATCATCTCGTACTATGAGCTGGTGATAGCCAGATCAGAGGTATATCTTTGAGAACCATTGTGCACCCTTCAGCAGATCAAAGAGGTTGTCAATAATCGAGAGAGGGTACTTGTTATTCACGGTCACCTCGTTCAGGCACTAATAGTAAACACAAAGTCTCAAGCTCCCATCATCCGTCTTGGTGATCAAAATTGGTGCTGCCCAAGGAGAAACACTGGGCTGGAAGAACCCCTTGAATTACAAGTCCTCCAGCTATACTCACCGCTCTCGAATCTCCACGGGAGCCATCTAATATTATGGTGTAGTTATTGGTGTTGTATCAGGGTACAATTCAATGTAAAAATTAACCTCTCTGTGAGGAGGTAGACTCAGAACATCTTCAAGGAAGACATCCTTGTACTAGTTCACCACTATAGGATAGCTCAGACTCTCTACATCAACTACTTTGAGGGTAAGGCTAGCCAACTAATGAGTGATCAGCTGCACTCCCTTCAAGTTAAGTCCATCCTATGATGCAAAGGCTCCCTTCTCACTGGTTAAGGTAAACTTAGTCCCATCAATGCAGAAACACCGCACATTGCACCTAATACATTCAATATGAGCATGGACTATAGATAACCAATCCATACCCATGATCAAGTCATAAGGCCTTGACACCAATACTAGGAGATACCAGCTGAAGCTCTTGACTCCTAGAATAAGCTCATAATTCTGGAACCAGTGTGTAATCGTAGAATCCTCTCCAGTAAGAGTCTACAGCTGTAAGGATCGAGCCAATGGCTCCATCAGAATCTTCGTGCTCCGAACGAGGGCAATAGAAATAAAGTATTGAATGGAACATGTGTCTATAAGTACTACAGCTAAGGTGGAGTAGACATAGATCGTACTCATATCATCTTTGGGGAACTGTGATCGTTGGACTCAGCTTCCTGAAGCTGAGCTCACCCCTATTTAACTAATACCTACAGTCAGGGTAGACCACCTAGTGGTGGTGGTAGTAACACCTTGAATCATTTCCCACCAATAGCTGCATGACCAGCTCCTCCGCCATGTCCGCCTACTCCCTGCGGACCTCCATGGTCAAACCTCTATCTCTGAATGGGTGGTCCTTTGACCATTTTCTAATCATCCATAGGGTGTGTCCGACGGTTATAAGAAATGTGACACTGCCTGCCACCTACCTAACACTTCCTACTCCTCTAATTACTGGATCTGTCTCTGGTGAACCCCACAACTGACCCTAAATCCTATGGTCATCCTCTTGTAGGTCTGGTCTTCTTGTACCACTATGAAATTTTTCTGCTTCCAGCTACAGAAGACTCCACAACATGACACCCAGTGGTGGGTCTTGTTGCTGGTGACTGCTCCACAAGAAAAAACCCCACTAAGAAGTCTCACTATAACACCCCTTCCTGAGTTAGTATGATGAGAAAAATACACAAATCCCTGATCTCCCTCTTGAGTCCCTGATCAAAGGTCTGGGCCCTAAAAAATGGGTCCCAAACTATATCATTGGGGTAGCGTGAGATTTCAGTGAACCTCACTGAGTATTGAGCCACAGTCATGCTGCTTGGCTGCAGATGAAGAAGCTCTTGTAAACGCACTGCGAGAAGGGTTGATGTGACAAACTCTGCCCGAAACAGGCTCTCATAGTCTTCCCAGATAAGTTTCACCTCTTTGTGAACCTGGAGAATAAAGCTTTACCATCTGTCTACTGCAGCCTATAGAATACAGACCGAAAGTATCACTATGAGATCAGTCAGTGTCCCTACCAGTCTGAAGACATTCACCATGACCTACAACCAATCCTCAACTGCCTGTGGGTCCATCTCACCCCTAAACCTGGGTGGCCTCTGGCACTAGAACTCATGAAACACGGTCAAATGGCATGCACCCTATGATTTTGGGGCTGGTGGCACCAATTTTTCGTGACCCGCCTCCTGGGGCATGTGTCGTGACTACCCTAAACCAGCCTTCCATAGGTCAGGGGCTGTCAAGTAGCACCGAAAGTCCTGTTCCCTAAAAATGTGATGTTTTTTCCATTATAACCTCTAAACACACACAACCAAGCACACAAAATAGTATGAATACTAGTAAAATTTATTGTAAAAAGAGCGTGTACATTAAGTAGAAGAGGAAATAATACATATGACATCCTGCCTTTTTGTCACATAAACTTTAATTACATTATACAAAACTGAGGATCTTTATGGATTAGTGTCTTGGAAACCAGGAACTTAATATATGAAAACAAAAAAACATTCTTCTTAAACACTTGAAATTATTTTTCATTTGTTCATCCTATGTTCATTACAGCATCTCATAACCTGGGAGCATACATCAATGGAAAGGGTGAGGAGAAGGTCCAGTAAGGGAAACAAGGGAAACTTTTTACATGAGAACTTGAGATACATCAAAATTCATGAAAAATAACATTAAGGAATGACAAAGAGTTCATGAGGCATATCACAATAAAAATAACATGCTTCATAACTTGAATATGTGTCTACAATATTTAACATAGACAATCATTTTCGTTTAACTAAGGTCCATCCCCAAGGTGTCATTTAAAATTACCAAGGTTATTCACCAAGGCATCATTAAAAATGGTCACCTCTAGAGATTAAGTCTTTACCCAATGCATTGGAGCTCTATCTGGGCGCACCCATAAATTTTACTTTGTAATCATTTGAGTCACATATATCATCATAAAAAATTTCATAAATTACCCATATATCATAAAAGAAATGGGTTTCATTTCATAATCATAACATTTTAAAAACTGCTTTAAAGACATGATATTTATGTCACTTTAAACCCACAGACAATGGAAGGAGGGTTTCATCTATGTAAATCACAGAATTAAAATAGAACATTTTGATATATATGTGAATACCCTAGTATAAGAATTATATTTGAGTATTCACTTAATAAAATAAGATAATTTGTGAAAAAGAGAAAGACATTTTGAGACGAAAATTCTGCAGCATAACGACTATGATACAGGGTTTTAGAAAATATTCAAAAGAGAGGGGACATGGGTAACCCACTCATAAATGATACATAAAACAGTAGGGGGATAGAATATAAAGGATTTAAGAACTTTTTAATGAAATTTGAATAATATACCATATGAAACGAAGAACTTGAAAGGATGAAAAAATAAGTTTTCTCTTATGAAAATTCGGCAGCCTAACGACGTCACTTAAAACATCCAAAAAGTTGAATTGAAGAGATCAAATAGGGTCTCTAATCATATAAAAATAAAATATCAGTATAATAGATATACAGAGCATACCCTAGAAAAATAAAAAGGAACATCAAATACATGACATGAAAATTGAACTTGAAAACGAGAAGGGTGAAAGAATCCCTTAAGAATTCACCAGCCTAACAACACCACTTAAAACATAAAAATACTGAATTAAATAGATCAAAAAGGGTCTATCATTATATGAACATAAAAGATCAGTATGATAGATTTAGATATCATACCACAACATAATAAAAAGTAACATGAAAGACTTGAAATTAAATTAGATCTTGAAAATGAGAAGGGTGAAAGAATCCCTTAATGATTCGCCAGCCTAACAGCGCCACGTTAAAATTATTAAAATGAAATGATGAGAGACAGTGGGGGTCTCTCATCATATTAACATGAAAAGGAAAGTATTATGAATATAAAATAACATCATCTAACATAAGAACTTGGAGCATAAGAGAAATGACATAAAATAGAGTACTTGGAAAGAAAGAGGGAGGTCAGATCCCTTACCTTAAAACATTACTCTTAAAACTAAAAGGTTGGGACCTTGAGGGCTTGGGGCAGTTTGAGAGGACGTCTTCGGAGGTAATGAGACTAGAGCTTAGTTGGGGAAGAGTTGGGAGTGGATGATAAAGGAGGAAAGGGTGGGTATTTATAGGGAAAGTGAGGGGACAAGGCATTAATGGCCAAGGGACACCTCATTGGTGGTATTGGCAAAACCATGGGCTTGACCATGGTATTATCCCATGGAATGGGCCACTTGGGAAAGAACATACCTTATATTACTATTTAAAAGTTGACCAGATTGATTACTTACTTAATACATCATTTAATGATGTCATTGAACACCCGTAACATAAAAAGTGTATTTTCACTATTCATCGAAAATTCAACTTTCTCAGAAAAGTCCCAAAATTTCACCTTAACTAAATATCGATACTCTGATTTCAAAAATGAACCCCATTTTATAAAAATATTTTTCAAAATATTTTTAATTTAATTTTTAAATAAATTCACTATTCACCAAAAATTCATTTTTTTCAGAAAAAACCCCAAAAATTACCTAAACATAAAATCAATGCCCTGAGTTCAAAAATGAAATCCATTTTATAAAAATAATTTTCTAAATATTTCTTATTTATTTCTCATTTGAAAAAAACTATTCACCTAAAAAAAATAATACTTGACTAATATTTTATGAAACCATTATTTACCCATTTTATTGAAGCACATTACATAATCAAGGTGCCTATATTATATTAATACTTTCTTTTAGTGAGATTACTAATCCATTGGGTCAAATTACTAATCCGAAGAAGAAAATAACTATTCATAATTTAATATTCATCAAAAATTAAGGTGATCTTATTAGACTCTAAATTTCGTACTGAACATAATTGTAGAATACCATTTTTTGAAAATCATTAAACATTTTTAATTATTTAAGGATTACATAAACATTTTTAAAATATCCTTTCTCTCAAATTCATCAAAAATATGCATACTATATTTATCTAGAAATTTGAAAATTCATAAACTTCATTATATGAAGAAATCAAAATTTTTATTTAAAACAATGGATTACACAAGGCAATTACAGTCTCCTTACATAGCCCCTTATAACCCCAACACATGACCTATGTGTAAGGTGTTCTAAGGTGAGAGAATCTGAGGGCGGCTCATCCGACATTGCACGAGTAGTAATTTTTATCAGTTTTAACTTCTCGAGAAGTCTATTTTGTTCTAGCTTCACACGATAAAGTTCTGCTTGGGGTTGGTCTATAGCAAAGCCCAGTGGTGCTACCTCCTTCCCAAGTTCCATTAGATGGGCTTCGATTGGCCCGAGACTACTAGATAAGGCCATCGAATCTTCTTTCTATTTTAATTAACCAAGATCACTTGTCATTATAGGAAATAATCAAAACATTTAGTTTCCAATGGTCATATTGACCAATGGTCATATAACAGTCAAAACCAAACAGTCTCATTTTAATTATACCCATGTTATCAAATGAAACAATTTTGTTGATTATAAAAATATAATAACACACAAAATTAGGAAACAAGATTTGTTTAAAATTTTGGTTCGTTATAATCTTCCCCCCTTAAGAAATTGCATCCTCGCAATTTTTAAAAATTGGGGTTTGAAATTTCATTGAATGTCCCACATCAGAAAAGGAGTCAGTAAAACTATTAATTTAAAAGAAATAAAGGGACGTACAAAGGTCACCCGAGTTAACCTACACTAGGATTCCATGTAGGAAAACACAGACCTAGAGGAGAAAAAAAATGGTCAAGTTCTGAGGGAGAGTGATAGAAAACAATATTAAGTAACAGTTAACCACAAGAAAATCACAAACTTATGATGTGTCAAAACGTTCTTTGATTACCTAGTAGGAAACGTAAACTAACAACGTTTTTGTTTTACATTCATTTTTATAATTTTAAGGAATTCATTTACTATATAGAACAAAACATAAGAAAATATACCTACCTTCAAGTAGAGTTTCATCCTTTTATATGTTTCTACAAAAACTAATCTTTTCACTAAATGATGAGCATTAAAAAACACTTGGTCTCATCAAATCACAAGAATCATCTTCTTGAGAGTCATGTAATCCACAAAATATTAACTATCAATTTCTTCTATCATTATACATTATCCAAAAAACAGAAAGGGTGTGATAAAAAAACCCTTCAAAAAGAATGAATCCCATAGGATGGGAAACTACTTTTAAATCTTCAAAGTTCAATGGTAATACCCAAAGTTCATTATAGACTATTCCATAAATAAATTTCCTTAAAATTACCCAAAATAAACCAAACTAAGATTGAAACCCAATTATAAGAACGATCTCATAACATAGTCTTCCAAGATAGACTTTATCGTTCATCTCCAAACAACATCAACCACACTTATCATCTTATAACAAAAGTATCTAACCTAATCCCATTTTCCCCAAGATAGGTTAATCATGTTCATATGTAACCTAAATTACTATAAGTTCTCTGTAAATTCATCGATTCTTCAATATATAAGTCAACCTTTACTCCTAAAAGAAAATATTGTAGTAATCTATTTACCTCAATCATATAGGGTTCCTAAAATAGTATACGTCTTCCAAAATAATAATTGTCTTTTAATCCCCTAATCATCATTTTTTTCAAGAAAAAAAACATCACAACATCAACATGTGGTACATAACAATAGATGTTTTCCATAATTATATAAAACCATCTTAGGTAGTGACTCGATGTTCTTAGAAAACATTAATGATATTCTCATAGGGAACAAACCAAAATACAATACGACATAGACGATTATTGCGAAGATGTTACATGTACTTTAGTCATCATGAACCATCTCAGCATAGAACGTGCATTGTTCCCTTGTCCTTGAAGATTGTTGATGCTCATCATGATTCTCATCCCTTCCAAGAGAGCATTGCCTTGGATAATTTCTAACTTCTCCAAATTTATGACATCGAAATGGATAAGGTACATTAGATCGAACCTTATCTCCATTCATCGCATTATCCATTTTTTGAAGCAATTTTCTACTTTATGCCCTATCTTCCCACACATAAAACATCTTCCGATTCTTTTGTGACATTCTCTTTGGTGCCTCTTCACAAACTTTTTGCAAAAAATAAATTCGGTCTTCTTTCCCTTATCAAATTTATCTGATGAACATCCTTGAGACTTTGCCTTCTTCTACCTTGATGAATTTGGGCCTTCAACTAGGTACCAATTATTAATTGTGATTTTTGATAGCTGGTTTGGCATAATCACAATATGTTCAACTTGATATTTTGTCATCTCTATCACATTAATAAGTAAATAATCACATTTCTTATCACATTAGTTGTTGGGACATGCTCCTCCATTTCCCACCAATAACTAAGAAAAGAACGTATAATTAGGGGGCTTAAATACTTATACAATAATCATTAAAAGGAAACATTAAGCAATAAAGGATAAACTTTTAGAAGGAAAGTATACCCTAACTTGTGATACCCTAGGTTCCAATCTAGGTTATCCATGATCATATATTCTTATGTGAATCATTATTTTATTTTATCTTTGTTCCTTTAATAATCGTCGATACTAAGCTTATGAATTTACCAAAGCATATCCCTCGGGATAGTTGTAACTAAGAGTCCTGCAAGGCATGTTATTGTGTACGAGTTCCTATTTGAGTCTAGCTCAAAGCAGTTTTTTCAGGTCTTTCCCCTATGTACATATGTGCCAGACCGACGTCTACCTGCTCGTATGCAGACAGAGATGTATTTTCAAGGAAACCCCTTACTCAATTCTCACCAAAATACCAGGTAGATTTCCTATATTTAAACATTTATATAGGGTTCTTCCTAAGGTTTTCATATCCTAATTTCCACAAATAACTAAACCATCCTTTGATACCAACTATGACATCCAGCCTTTTTATCATATAAACTTTCATTACATTATACAATACCAAGTATCTTTAATTATTAGTTTCTTGGAAACGAGGAACTTAATACCTGAAAACAAAAAAAAAACATTCTTCGTAAACACATGATAGGATTATTCATTTCTTCATTCTAAGTTCATTACAACTTCTCATAACCTGGGATCATACATCAAAGGAAAGGGTGAGAAGAAGGCCCAGTAAGGGAAACAAGGGAAACTTTTTACATGAGAACATGATATACATCAAAAGTCATAAAAAATAACATTAAGGCATCAGAAAAAGTTCATGAAGAATATCATAATAAAAATAACATGTTTAATAACATGAAGGTTTGGATACAAAATTTAACATGGACAATCATTTCCATTTCACTATGGTCCATCCCCAAGGAGTCATTAAAAATTTCCAAGGTTATTCACCAAGGCATCGTTAAAAATGGTCATCTCTATAGATTAAGACTTTATCCAATGCAATGGAGCGCTATCAGGGAACACCCTAAAATTTTCATTTTTTATCATGTGATCCACATATATCATCATAAAACATTTCATAAATAACCCATATAGCATAAAATAAATGGGTTTCATTTCATAATCATAACTTTTGAAAAACTGCTTTGAAGACATGATCTGTATGTCACATTACTCCCACGGAAAATGGAAAGCGGGTATCATTTATGTAAATCCCAGAATTAAAATAGAAAATCATGATATATATGTGAAAACCCCTGTCAAAGAAAGATATTTGAGTATTCACTTAACAAAAAAAGATAATTTGAGAAAATGAGAAATACATTTTGAGACGAAAATTCTACAGCATAACGGTTATGATACAGGGTTTTAGAAAACATTGAAAATATAGGGGAAACAGGTCACCCACACATAAATGATACATAGAACAGTAGGGGAACAGAATATAAAGGATTTAAGAAAATGGTAATTAAATTTGAATGATATACCATATGAAACGAAGAACATGAAAGGAAGACAAAAATAAGATTTCTCTTACGAAAATTCGGCAGCCTAACGACGTCACATAAAACATCAAAAAAAATAATTGAAGAGACTAAATAGGTTATCTAATCATATGAAAATAAAAGATTAGTATGATATATATAGATAGAATTCCCAAAAAAAATAAAAAAAACTTGAAATACATGACATGAAAATAGAACTTGAAAACGAGAAGGGTGAAAGAATCCCTTAAAAATTCTGCAGCCTAACGACGCCACTTAAAACATCAAAATACTAAATCGAATAGATAAAATAGGGTTTCTCATCATATGAACAATATATTAGTATGATAGATTTAGAGATCATACCCCAACATAATAAAAAGGAACATGAAATACTTGACATGAAAATAGATCTTGAAAACGAGAAGGGTGAAAGAATCCCTTAAAAATTTTGTGGCCTAACGACGCCACATTAACATTCTTAAAATGAAATGATGACAGAAAGAGGTGTTATCTCATCATATTAAAATGAAAAGTACAGTAGGATGAATATAAAATAACATCCTCTAACATAAGAACATGAATCATAAAAGAAATGACATAAAATAGAGTACTTGGAAAGAAGGAGGGAGGTCAGATCCCTTACCTTAAAACATAACTCATAAAACTAAAAGGTTGGGACCTTGAGGGATTGGGACACCTTGGGAGGATGTCTTGGGAGGTAATGAGACCAGATCTTCGTTGGGGTAGATTTGGGAGTGAAATCTAAAGGAGGAAAGGGGGGTATTTATAGGGAAAGTGAGGGGACAAGGCATTAATGGCCAAGGGACACCTCATTGGTAGTATTGGAAAAACCATGGGCTTTTCCATGGTATTTTCCCATGGTATTGGCCACATGGGACACCTCATACATTATATTACTATTTACAAGTTGACCACATTTATTACATACTTAATACATCATTTAATAATGTCATTAAACACCCGTAACTTAAAAACTGTATTTACACTATTCATCGAAAATTCATCTTTCTCAGAAAAATCTCAAAATTTCACCTTAAAAAAATATCGATACTTTGATTTCAAAAATGTGTTCCATTTTATAAAAATAATTTTCTAAATATTATTAATTTAATTTTTAAATAAATACACTATTCACCAAAAATTCATTTTTTCATAAAAACCCCCAAATATTACCTTAACGTAATATCGTTGCTCTGAGTTCAAAAATGAAATCCATTTTATAAAACTAATTTTCTAAATATTTTTAGTTTAATTTTTAATTAATAAACACTATTCACCTGAAAAAACTAATACTTGACTAATAATTTATTAAACCATTATTTACTCATTTTATTGAATCACAATACTTAATCAAGGTGCCTAAATTATATTAATACTTTCTTTTAGTGGTATTACTAATCCATTTGGTCACATTACTAATTCTAAGAATAAAATAACTATTCATAATTTACTATTCATAAAAAAATAAGGTGATCTTATTGGACTCTAAATTTGGTACTGAATATAATTGTAGAAGACCATTTTTTGAAAATCATTTCACATTTTTAATTTTTTAAGGTTTACATAAACATTTTTAAAATATTCTTTCTCTAAAATTGATCAAAAATATGCATACTATATTTATCCAGACATTTTAAAATTCATAAACTTCATCATAAGACGAAATCAAAATTTTTATTTTAAAAAAAGGATTACACAAGGCAGTTACAGTCTCCTTACATAGCCCCTTATAACCCCAGCATATGACCTAAGTTTAATGTGTGCTAAGGTGAGAGAATCTGAGGGCAACTTATCCAACATTACATGAGTAGAAATTTCTATCAGTTTGAACTTCTCACGAAGGCGATTCCGTTCTAGCATCACATGATGAAGTTCGGCTTGTGTTTGGTCCAGAACAAAGCCCAGTGGTGCTACCTCCTTCCCAAGTTCTGTTCGATGGGATTCGATTGGCCTGAGACTACTGGATGAGGCCATCGAATCTTCTTTCAATATTAATTAACCAAGATCACTTGTTTTTAGAGACAATAATCGAAACGTTTAGTTTCCAGTGGTCGTATTGACCAATGGTCATGTAACAGTCAAAACCCAACAGTCTTATTTTAATTATACCCATGTTATCAAATGAAACAGTTTAGTTGAGTGTAAATATAAAATTACACACAAAATTTGGAAACAAGATTTATTCCAAATTTCGGGTCATTACAATACAAGCCCAACTGGAATGTACATGAAAATTGAATGATAAAAGTAAACTAAAACAGCTCTTTTGAACACCTTCCAAGGATCCTACCGGAAGTGTTGGTATATCTCTCGAATGATCGTCTCTGAAGTACACCTCATCTATTGTCCACCTCTGACCTACCACGAGTCCTGGTACTCTTGTCCTCAGTCAGCACTATCCATCTTCTTCACTAAACACAACAAGGTTCATGAATGGCATGTACATGGGTGAGAATAATGATACTCAGTAGGGACCCCGAGGCAGTTACGACCTGTCCCATATGGCTCATCACGTGACTACCCCAAACTCATATTCTATAGGCTAGGGGATGATGACTAGCTCTAAAGGCGTATTCCCTAAAACTGGGAAGGCATTTCTTTTATAACCTATATACACATGCAACAAAGCACACAAAAAGTTACAAAATCAATTAAATTGAAAAGTAAATAGAGTGAGTACAGTATGTAAATGGGGCCAAAATACAAGCCCAAATGAAATGGACAAGGAAAACTGGAATGTACAAGATGGCTGATAGGTGAAAAGAAGCTCCGGGATCATCCACCAAGAATCCTACATGAAGGATAGGTATATCTCACGAATGGGCGTCTCTGTTTTTCGCCTCCAAAAACATCTACCTCTAAGCTAACTCTAGTCCTGGTACTCTCTTCCACAGTCAGCAATGTCCATTGTCTTCTCCAGAGACAATTGGGTGTGGACATAGCCCGTGCTGGGGTGATTATTATGATACTTAGTACGGACTCTGAGACCCTCAAGGTCTCACGAAATCCACACTGTATAAACCACAAAGCATGAAGTCAAATGTCTACCCAACATAGGTCTATTCCCATATATATACCTAATACATCATGTATACCCATCTCAATCATGAGGAAACATAGGGTCCAACCCAAAATCCCAAATCTCAATCGTTCCACAAAGGATGAATTACCACGACGTTAAGTACCACACATGTACGCCACATTGAAAAATACCACCAAGGTATTACCACGAAGGAAAGTACCATAATGTACATACTCAACTCAGACCATGTATAACTTAGGAACAGTAGTCGAGATGATTAGATGTTACTAGTGAGTCATCTTAGTCTATTAAGAGGTTTTGCTGCTGACCCACACATGATAGATCAGTGTTGACCCACACAGAATCACTAGATGCTAACCCACACAGGATCGATCGGTGCTGACCCATACAAGATCTCTCAGTGCTGACCCACAAAGGATCTATCGGTGCTGACCCACACATGATCTCTCTTCATTCATCACGTCACAGCCAGCTACAGGGTTTTTTCACTAGACATGCTCATCTCTAGGAGGGTCCACTCCTCGAGCCACTTGGACGATACTCCAACTACCATGAAGTCCCCTAATGAAATAATGGACTTCCATGTCATAAGGGCCTCAATGCAACAAATGTTGCATCAATCGGATGCACGGTTTGTGAGTTATTAGCCTTTTTGTCCCAAGGGTACGGTTGGATTCATTCTCGATCCATCCCGATTGTACTCTAAAATTATCCAAAACTTCAGTCAGGTATACTCAAAGGGATTTTCTCACTCCAAGGTTTCCAACGCCGCTGATGGTTTGTAAAATGGACGTATAGTGCCAAAGTTATGGCCAAAACAGCATAAATGGGTCGTAGTGGGTCTTGGTCCGGTCCGACATGGCCATGGCCGACCGGGTTTGGGTCAACCTAGCCTGGCCCGATGGGTCCGGCCTGGACCATGTGGGGCGGCCCAGCCTATCGGCGCAGGGCATCTTGGAGGCCGCGGGGCCGCGAGGGGGGTGAAGCAGCGAGGCGGCGCGGCGGGATCACAGACGACACGATGCTGCGGGTGGTGGAGATGCAGGGAGGGGCGGCAGGGCATTAGGCGGCGTGGAAGGGCCACATGGCGGCATAGCCACTTGGCGGTATAGAGGGTCTGTGGGTGGTTCGAAGGGGTCATAGGGTGGCGGAGCCCTGGGGCTACACAGCGGGGCCACAGGCGGCGCGATAGGGCCTCGAGGTGGCGGAGTGCGAAGGGGAGTGGAGGCCACAGTCGGCGGAGGCCGCGGGCAGCGGGGCACTGCAGGGTGTAGATTTCGTGGGGTGGTAGAGGCTGCGAGTGGTGGAGTGCTGCAGGGCATGAAGGCCATGGGGAGGAAAAGCGTCGTGCCTACACCGACGACGGGCTTGACCGACTACCCTTGTATCATCACCATTGTTGTGGTTCTCGAGTTTCACCATTTCCAACCACCAACACTGGTCTCCGACACCATCTCTAAGATCACACAAAATATCCACAAGATTTGCGGATGGTTCCGACCATGTTTGTTTAGACCATACCCTCCGTGTTAGGATGATAGTGTACGTCTCAGGGAAGATGATTCAATGTGAGGGAGAATTTAACAATGATCAAAATTAAAACACACTACTACCTCATTCGTTTGTTGATGTCAATAAGAAGGGAAGGATGGTCATCGATTGAAGACGTCCCATGTTGGAGGATGTCTCAAGGAAGAAGTCGAATTATTTCATCAGCGTTCTTTTTTGGAGTAGAGTTCTTTGTTGGAGTAGTGTTCATCATGGAAGAAGTTCTTTGTTGGAGAAGTGTAATTCTCCCAAAATCTATCTTCTTCTCCTTTTCCAAAAACCTTCCCCCAATCCACCCATAAATTAATTAGAAAACATTATAGAATATATTTGAATAATTTCAAATTGGTTTTATTAATCTATTGTGTTGGTATAATTAATTAAAGGGGGTGGCACCATTATAGTTGGGGAGTTTAAGAGGCTTCCCAAAATTTAAGAGGGAGTTCAAGGGGGTTTTAGTCTCAGGTTGTCCCCACCACCATAACTTCTCATGGGAGGTTTAGTTCTGGTAGTCCCCTCATCCATAACCTCTATTGGGAGGTTTAGTTCATGTAGTCCCCACCGCTTAAACCTTCTACATGTGAGGTTGAAAAAAAAGAAAAAAAGTTTTCTTTATATTATTTATATTTCCACGAAAACCCCAAAATTATATCTTTCACCCACGAACTACTATGGTCGAGGTAAAGGTCTCAATAAAAAAATACTGGTATTGTGATTTCAACGGTGCCCTCAGATTCCAATTCTGAGCACTAGTTCAAAAGTTAGAAAAACTCTCTCCCAAATTTACTAAACGTAACTGAAATAATGTTTAGAAATTCATTCTAGGCACTCTAGGACTCATAATCACGCATCGTCAATTTTTTCGGACTCGTAATATTCTCATGTATTAAAAAATTACATTGAAATTTAGGGTATTTACATTATCTTCACCTCAATTCTTTAAATCCATATTAGCCACAAATCAAAACAAGGAAACCAAGTGGGGATACTGAGCACGCATCTGATCCTCCCACTCCTATGTGCCCAAATGGAGGTTCTTGTGTTTCCAATGAATGAGCACCAGAGGTATAGACCGCCCACGAAGGACTCTCTCTTGACGATTCTCAATCTCCACTGAAATATCTGTAGAAGTTTCACCATCATCAATGTCTAACTCTATGTGGCTGATGATGTGATAAGGGTCCTGGATGTATATCCTCGGCTTTGATATGTGGGAAAAGTCGTGAACCTGGTGCAACTAAGGTGGAAGAGAAAAGCGGTAAGCCATATCACCAACTTTATTGAGGACCTGGAAGGGTCCAATGAACCTTAGAGAATACTTTCCACCTCGGCCTAATCTCTGTAATCCTCATTGAGGTGAGACTCATAGAAAGACATGGTCACCATTCTCGAACTCCCGAGGTCTTTGTATCCTATTTTCATATGACTTATACCTACTCTGTTCAGTCTTCATCCACTCGTGGATGACTTGAACTTTCTCTGTGGTAGCCCGAACCATCTCTGGTCCCATGAGTGCTGACTCCCCTCGGTCAGTCCAGCACAATGTTGATCTGCAATGTCACCCGTACGATCCATCAAAAGGTGTCATCACAATGGTGGAGTGATAGTTGTTGTTGTATGAAAACTCTACCAAAGTAAAGTGATCATCCCAGTTGTGTCCGAAGTCGAGGATGCAATAACACTTCATTTCCTCTGGGGTCTGAATGGTCTGCTCATTATGACCATCCGTCTGAGGATGGAAGGTGGTGCTCAAACAAATTTTTTACCTAAAATCCTCCTAAAACCCCTTCCATAGTGAGGAAGTAAAACATGCATCAGGATTAGAGACAATCATTGAGGGTACTCCATGTAGCTGCACAATCTCCTACACATAGAGGTGTCCCAAGCTCTCTACTAAATCCGTCTCTTTGATCGGTAGGAAGTGGGTCGACTTGGTGAGTCCGTCGACGATCACCCCATTCGAGGCATGACCCCTAGATATATGTGGAATTCCTGTCACAAAGTCCATGTATATCCCATCCCAATTCCACTCTAGAACCTCTAAAGGAGGAACCAAGCCTACTGGTACCTGATGCTCCACCTTCACTTGCTAACATGTGAGGGGTTGAGAGACAAACATTGCTACTAATTTCATCAACCCTAGCCACTAATGCTATTATCAGAGGTCCTGGTACATCATCATCACTACTGGATGTATCACTAGTGGGGATGTGTGGACCACCCTCCACACTTCCTCCTGAAGTGACAGTGGTACCACAGTATATCCTCTGAAGAGGATGATGTGCTCCCCAACTTCAAAAAATCTATTAGGTGTCTGTCCTGTGGGGATCTGAGCACATTGACCATCGTAGTCACCATCCCCACACTACACCTCTCTGACTCGCTGATGAAGTGGTGGAGTGACTCTAAGATACTGATGGAAAGATGCTCCATCTCGGTCCACAAAGGATATCTGCAAAGCATCCAACTTCTTTATCTCCTCACTTAGGATTTGTATACCAGATCTTCTACTGAGTACATCTACTACAACCTTCTCCTTTCTAGGAGTTTAGACTATCTCAAAGTCATAGACCTGGAGGAACTCAAGCCAATGTCAATGTCTCATGTTCATTTCCTTATATGAGATGATATACCTGAGACTCTTGTGACTAGATTAGACGATAAGACATTCTCCCATAAGATAGTGTCTCCACATCTTCAAGTCAAAGAATACTACTTCTAACTCTAGGTCAAGGGAAGCAAAGTTTTTCTCATGTTTTGTCAGTTGTAGAGAACCATATGTGATCTTTCCTCGCTCCTACATCAGGACACATACATGTCCGGTCCCTGATGCATCGTAGTATACTACATTCCTAATGCCCTCCTCTGGAAGCCTTAAGATGGGGGCCCTAGTTAGCACATGCATCAGCTCCGGAAAACTCTTCTGGAATCTCTCCATCCACAAGAATGGTTTCCCCTTCTTCGTCAACACTGAAAGTGGTGTTGCAAATCTAGAGAATTATGGCACAAATCTCTTGTAGTAACCAGCCAAACCCAGAAAACTCTGTATCTCCATCACACTTCTGGGTGGATTTCAAGAATGTACCACCTCAATCTTCACTGTATCTACTACAACTACAGCCTCTGATAAAACATGTCCAAGAATGTTAACCTCTCAGATCCAAAACGGGCACTTCAAAATCTTACCATAAATCTGGTGCCCTCAGAGTGTGTTTAGTAGTACCTGTAAAGGATAGGCATGCTCCTCATCAGTAGTCTACTAGATCTGAATGTCTTCAATGAAGAATACTACAAGACGATCAAGGTATGGATGAAATATCCAATTCATGAGTCCCATGAGCACTGCTACAACGTTGGTCACTTCAAATGGCATAACCATGAACTCAAAATGTTCATACTGACATCTAAAAGTTTTCTTTTTCATAGCCTCATTACGTACTCTGAGTTGTAGATAGCTTGATTCAAGGTCTATTTTCGAGAACCGTCGTTCTCCCATCAGCTGGTCAAAGTGGTCATCAATCCTTGGGAGTGGGTACTTGTTCTTTACAATGACCAGATTTAGGCACTGATAGTCACCACAAAGCCTCAAGCTCCTATCTGCCTTCTTGGAGAACAAAATTAGCGCTTCCCAAGGAGAAGCACTGGGCTGAATAAATCACTTCCCATGAAAGTCCTATAGTTCTACCCACAGCTAAGAATGCTCCACGGGAGCCATCCGATACGCTGGTGTATATATCGGTCTCATCCTAGTGTACATGTCAATGTGAAATTCCACCTCTCTATGACTAGGTAGTCCCAGAACATCATCATGGAAGACATCTGTGTACTGGTCACCACTAAAGGATAATTCAGACTCTCCAAATCAATTTCTCCAAGGGTAACGCAAGCCAACTAATGAGTCATTTGCTAAAATCTTCTCTAGGTAAGTCCATCATATGTTGCAAAGGCTCCCTCCTCACTAGTGATGGTAAACTTGGTCCCATCTATGTGGACACACTGTACTTTGCACATAATACAATCAATATGACCATTGATAGTTGTTAACCAGTCTATACCCAAGTATACATCATAAGGCCTCAATGCTGCTAATATGAGATCCCAGCCAAAGATCTCATCACATCGAGTAATCTCGCACTATCATAAATAGTGTGTAACCATCGAATCTACTCCCGTAGGAGTCTCTAGCCATAAAGATCGATCCAAAGTCTCCATCGGAATCTCAGAGATCTGAATGAGGGTAGTGGAAATAAAAAAATGACTTGAAGCTATGTCTATATGTACTGCAGCTATGGTGGAATAGACACATATCTAACCTTATATCATCTCTACAATACATCGTTGGCCTCAGCTACCAGGAGTTGAGCTCAGCCCTATCCACCCACTCCCTGCGGTCGGGCTAGACCTCCGGGTGGTTGTGTCAGTGACACATGGAATCATCGCCCACCACTAGCTACTTGACCAGCTCCTCTACCATTCTACATTCTACCTACAGAATACTTAAATGGAATCTCTGTCTCTACAAGTGTGGACTTTCAACAATCTACTGTTCATCCATATGGAGAGTAGGACAGCCATGATCCATGTGACCCTGCCCGCTGCATGCGTAACACTGCCTGCTCCGGGCATGACTGGATCTGCCTCGGGTGTCTCGCAGAACTGACCCTGAGTCCTATGGTTATAAACTGGTGGGTCTGTTTCCCTTGGACCTCTATGACATTTTTCTGCTTCTAGATACAGAAGACTATGCTACATGATGAATGGTAATGGTTCTCCCTCTTCGTGACTACTCAGCAAGGAAACTCTCCACTAAGAGGGCTCTCTCTAACACCCCTTCCTACGTCGGGATGCTGAGTGAGATCATAAAAGCCCTCATCTCCCGTCTGAGTCCCTGTATAAAGATTTAGGCCCCGAATAATGGGTCCTGTACCATATCAGTGGAGTATCATGATATTTTAGTGAACCTCGCCGATTACTGAACCCCAGTCATGTTGCCCTGCTGTAGATGAAGTATCTCTTGAATGCGCACTGCACGAAGAGTTGTTGGAAAAATCTCTGCCCGAAATAGGCTCTCGAAGTCTTCCTAGAGAAGCGTAACCTCATCATGAATTTGGATCATCAAGCTCCACCATATTCATGCTGATGCCTATAGAAAACAGGTGGCAAGGATAAACATGAGATCAATAGGTGTCCCTACCTATCGAAAGACTCTCACCACAGCCTCCAGTCAATCCTCAGCCACCATTGGGTCATCTCTCCCCTGAACCTGGGTGGCATCAAGAACAGGAACTTATGAAATGCAATTATGTGGTGTTCACCCTTTTCAATTGGGGTTGGGGGAATCAGTGGCACAAAGGGTAATGGTACCGTCGGTGCCTCCACTGGTGCCTCTAATAGAAGAGGGCCCTACACCGAGGCCTCATCTGTCAGTGGGCTATCAGTGTGTACTACTCTCAGAGCACCAGATGAATGTCTACATGGAGGCATCCTAAAAAGAAACAGGTGCTCCATAATAATAATTTGATACCTAGTGAACTGACCTAAAGAGAACACAAAGAAAACTCTTCAAAACACACAGCCAATCAGTGTTCTTATGCACTGAGTTAGAAATCAGACGTCATGGTCTTGGTGTATGGATACGTCAGACGCCGCCACAACACAGGATTACCTAAAATGATAACTACACTCACTAAACATAACACTATTGCAATTAAAAATATCAAAGTTCTATGTTCTATGGTAGAACAGACTCCTCCGATACCAATTTATAACGAGCCATCCCCCGGGGCCCATGTCGTTACTACCCCTAGCCCGCCTTTTATAGGCTAGGGAATGGTGACTATCTCCAAAGGAGTATTCCCAAAAACAAGGAAGGCATTGCTTTTATAATATATATGCACTGGAAACCAAGCACACATCATGTTACAGACTCAAGTAAACTGAATAATAAACAGAGTGAGTGTAGTAAGTAAAAGGGGCTAGAATACAAGCCCAACTGGAATGTACCAGGAAAACTAGAAAGTACAAGATGAATGATATGTGAAAAGCATCTCCTGTATCGTCCACCATGAATCCTACTTGAAGGGTAGGTACAGCTCACGAATGGCTATCTATGTTGTTCACCTCATCTAATGTCCACCTCCAAGTTACCTCTAATCCTGGTACTCTTATCCTCAGTTAGCGATGTCTGTCGTCTGCACCATACAAAATATGTTGCGGGAATATCCCATGCATGGTTGAGTATAAAGATACTCAGTAGGGACCCGGAGACCCTCAGGGTCTCACAAAATCCACAAAGGATAAACAAAAAAGCATAAAGTCGATTGTCAACCCTATATAGGTATAGGCCAATACATATACCTAAGTTATCAAGTATACCCATCTCAATCAGGAGGAAACATAGGCTTTAACCCAATAGCACAAAGCTCAACTGTTCCACAAATGGAAGGATTACGAAGGAGTTCAGTACCACACAAGTATTCCACATAGAATAATACCACCAAGGTGTTACCACGAAGGAATATACAACAAGGTACAAACTCAGCTCACACCAGGTATAACTTAGGCATAATAGGAGAGATGATTAGATGTAACTACCGAATCATCTTACTCTATTAAGAGGCTCTATTGCTGACCCACATAGGATTTCCTGGTGCTGACCCACACATGATCACTAGGTGCTGACCCACATAGGATTGCCCGTTGCTGACCAATACAGGATGGCTCGGTACTGACCCACATAGGATCGCTCGATGATGACCCACACAGTATCGCTCTTCATTCTTCACGTCGCAACCAACTAAAGGGTTTCTACACTAGGCTTGCTCATCTATAAGAGGGTCCACTCCTTGAGACACTTGTTCGATAATCCAACATCCATGAAGTGCCACAAGGAAGTATCTAAAAGGGCCGTAATGTCATAGTGCTCTCAATACAATAGATGATTCGTCAATCCGATGCATGGTCTATAAGTTATTAGCCTTTCGTCCACAGGGTCCAGTTGGATTTAGGCTCTATCAAACAAAAAAATACTCCAACATTATCCAAAACTCTATTGGGGTATACTCAATGGGACCGTCTAGCTCCAAGGATTCCAGTTCCACTGACAGTTCATCAAACAGTCATCCAGTGCCAAATTTAAGGCCAAAAGATCGTAAATGGGTCGTAGTGGGTCTGGGTTCTGTCTGACCCTGTCTGACTGACCCGGCCTGACCCGCTGGTGCGGCCTGGCCCGTACTGGGTGGCCCGACCAAGCAGTGTCAGGTGGAGCAGAGGACGAAGGGCCGTGAGAGGGGCGAAGCCACAGGGCGACGTGGTGGGTTTTCGGACGGCGCGGGGCTGTGGGGCGGTAGAGCCGCAGGGTGGGGCAGCGGGGCCTTGGGTCAGTGGATCCGTGGGGCGGCACGATGGGGTCTCGAGTGGTGCGGCGGGGTGGCAGAGGCTGTGGGGCGGCGGAGGCCAGAGAGGGAAGAGCGCCATGGGGGTGGAGGCCACGGGGCGGCGGGGCGTCATGCCTTCACCAGTGGCTGGCTTGACTGCCACCCTTTGTTGGTCACCTTCGTCGCGGTTCTCAAGTTTCACCGATGCCAATCACTGGAACCGGTCACCGACACCATCAAAAAGAACACAGAAATGATCCACAATATTTGTAGAGGGGTCGAGCCATATTTGATTGGCATGTACCCTCAGCGTTAGGGCGATATCATACGGCTCAAGGAAGATGATTCAATGTGAGAGGAAATTTGACATTGATCAAAATTAAAACACAACCCTAACTCGTTAATTTGTTGAAATCGACGAGGTGGGAAGGAAAATAATCAATTTAAGACATCCCATGTTGGAGGATGTCCCGTGGAAGAAGTTGAAGTCATGCATCAACATTGATTATTGTAGGAGCATTTTTTGTTGGGGGATCATTCTTCATGGAAGAAGTTTTTAATTACAGAATTTTAATAATCCCAAAAGCTCTCTCCTTCTCCTTTTCCAAAAACCATCCCCCAATCCACCCCAAAATGAATTATCCAACATTTTAGAATATGATGGAATAATTTCAAATTGGTTTAATTAATTAATTTAGTTTTTATAATTAATTAAAAGGGTGGCACCATTAATGTGGGGGGAGTTTAAGAGGTTTCCACACATTTAACAGAGAGTTTAAGTGGGATTTAGTCTCGGGTGGTCCCCACCCCCAAAAGCTCTCATGGAAGGTGTATTTCTGGTTGTCCCCACCTCCATAACCTCTCATGGGAGGTTTAGTTTTGGTGGTCCCCACCTCTTAAACTTTCCACATGGAATGTTTCAAAAAAAACGAAAAGAAAAGAAAAAATTGTTTTATTTTATTTCTATTTCCACGAGAAACCAAAAATTCTATCTTTCAACCGCAACCTACTGAAGTCGAGGTGAAGGTCTCTTTAAGAGAATATTGGAAGTATAAGTTCAACAATGCCCTCAGATTTCAAATGTGATCCCCAGTTCAAAATTTAAAAAACCAGATCGCACATTTACTAAACGTATCCGAAATAATGTTTAGAAATTCATTCTAGGCACTCTAGGCTTCATAATCATGCACTATCAGTTTTAGAAAACTCGTAAAATTCCCATATATTAAAATTTTACATGGAAATTATGGGGCTTTACAGAAACCCTCGTAGGTCTCACAAAATTCCCAATGGTTAAACCACAAAGCATGGAAACAACAGTCAACCCTACATAGGTATATGCCCATACATATACCTTTGTTACCATGTATACCCATGTCACTCAGGAGGAAACACAAGGTCAAACTCTTAGTCAAAGTACAACTATTCCACAAAGGAAAGAATACCATGAAGGTAACAACACAATGGTAAGCACCTCAATGTTAATGCCACATAGAAGAATACCATGAAGGTATCACCAAGAGGGTAAGTACCTCAATGGTAAGACAATCAGAATAATACCACTAAGGTATCACCACAAAGGTTTCGCTAGGAAGGTAAGTACCACAATTGTACGCCATACAGAACAATAACACAATGTTATCACCATGAAGGTAAGTACCAGAAAGGTACGCCACTCAAGTGATTACCACAATGGTAATGACTCAACTCATACCAGGTATTACATAAGTACATTAGTAATGATGATTAGATCTAACTATTGTATCATATTACTCTATTAAAAGGCAGAACCACATAGGATCATAAATCATTAGACCCACATAGTATCCTAAACCATCTGACCCACATAGGATCCTAACACAGCTAACCCACTTTATATCCTAGAGTAGTCCTACATGGATTCCTAGAGCGGACCTGGGTGATTCTCTCAAATACATACCCACATAAGATCCCAATGCACAAACACACATAGGATCCCTTTCACATGATACAACCAGCTACATGGTTCTCACCCAAAGCTCGCTTGATTCTTGGAGGTTCCACTCCTCAATCCACATGTCGATAATCTAACTTAAATGAAGTCCCATGAAGGAGTATCCCAAAGGAATGCCACGTAATAGGGGTCTCATCACAATAGACAGTTCGCTAGTCGGATTCCCAGTCTGTATGTTATTGACCTCTTAGTCCCGAGGGCCTGGTTGGATTAGTGTTCAATCCAACCTTGTTGTACAAAAAATTTATCCAAATTTTATTTGGTGTATACCAAAAGGACTGTCTCGATCAATGTATTCTAGATCAGTAGACGTTTCCACAAATAGACACACATAGCTCAAGATATGGCCGATAGAGTGGAAAGGGTTGAAACTGGTCTGGGTCCGATCTGACCCTGTCGCCCCGATCTGGCCTGGTCCTACTCGACCTAGCCCGCTCGGTCCAGCCCGGCCTGCTGGGCAACCTGCAGGATGACCCACTGGGTGGCTCGCACTAGGCTGCCTGTACTGGGTGGCCCGCAATGGTCATCCCACATGGCTCTCCGGCAAGACGGACGACCAACCTCCCAGCCCACCGTGGCCTCACGTTGTGCCATCACCAGTGGCCGACAATGATCCAACCACCCTACCGTCATTGCCGCAGCCTTGTGTCATGGATCCCACATGTTGGGCGACATGGACGCGCACCGCCGCCCCCATCAGACTGCCGCACGTGCACCATTCATCGTCCTCATTCTGTTGCGGCTAACGGGCCATGTCCCATCTCTGACGGCGTCGTCGTTCTGTCTTTATCGTCGTGGCCTGTGAGAGAGCCATCCACCATTCTTGATCCCCACAAGTTTCGGTCACCGACACGGTCATCAACGACATTATTCTGGTCACCGGGCGTGCACCAGTAGCTCTTTCTTTATTCCATGGACAATCGTACTTGTCTCAGGATGTCACCAATGATTTAAAACCACCAAAATCCACAAAGGTTGTAGAGTGGTCAGTCCGTGTTCAATTAGTCTCAACCCTCTACGTATGAACGATAGAAAGGAGCTTATTTGTTCTTGAATCATGGAGAATGTCAAGGATGAGTAAGAGGTATTCAAAACAACAATAAACCCTTCCATGATTTCTCGTTGGAATAAGTCGCGCGGATGTAGACAAAGTCATTGGGGATTGTGACGTCAGCGTTCTTCGCTTCTACAAGATGCTTCCGATCCGTACTCAAGTTCAATCCTCGTTCATCGATTCCTGAATATGTTCCTTGTTGGAGAGGGTGTTCTTCGTTTGGAGGAAATATTTCTCCAAAGTTCTCCAAGGATCTCTCTAAATTCTCTTTTGCTAACCAATCCACTCCAAGGTAAAGAGGATCCAATAAAAATTAAAATATGATTATCAATTTAATTCTATATTCTCACAATTATAGTTGACACATTTAATTAATTGTAGTTTCCTCAATTAATTAAATGGAGAGTTCAAATATTTTCCCTAATTAAAAGGGGTTTGGTTGGTCCCCAGCACAATGATTAAAAATTGTTTATTTTTGGCCCAGGTGGTCCCCAACTACATAACACTAAAAGAGAGGTATTAAAAATTTATGTAAAATGTAAAATATTTTATTTTTCTTCTCCCACATTAAACAGAAAAACTAACTTCCTCCTTCGACCTACTGCAGTCGAGGTAATGGTCTCTTTAAGTGAATATCGACTCTGAGAATTCAACAGTGACCTCAGATTTCAATTCTGAGCATTGGTTCAAAAGTTACAAAAACCCACTCTCCAGTTTACTAAATGTACCAAAATAGTTTTGAAATTCATTTCGGGCACACCGGGCCTCCGAATCAGACGCCGTCAATTTTCACGGGCTCTTAATATGCCAATATAATTTAAAAAAAATACCTGGAGAAAATATAAGTCATTACACAATAGAGGGACCAACCCCTAACAAAATAATTTTAATCCATTCCATATACAAAAATGTATATACATAAAAATCATATGAGTTCATATTTAAATTAACATATGAAATTTATATATATTTCCCAAATCCTTAAATATGAACACTATGCATTTAGAGTTATATGGTGAATGTTATCAAGATATAACTCCCACAATCAAAATAATCATGATACATTCAATAAAATACAGTAGATGATATCAAAAAATATTAATCCCTATTTAACATACTAATCAAAAACTGTGTTTAAATAGATGAAAATACTCATATAAAATCATAGAGTAATTCTTAACATAAATACTCTTTTACTTTGAAAAGAGGAGTTCTTTGGAAAAAAATAATTTCATAAAACTAGAGGTTAATTATGGTATTTTTTTCATAATAAAATGAGTGATTTTAAAAAAATAATGGTTTTTAGAAAAATATTATATAGTGCCCTTAAACATTGGTAAAATTTGAAAAATTCCCTTGAATCAGGTTTGTATATTTAAAAGAATTTCTGTATGGTTCTTTAAAACATGTGTCTCTCCATCCAATAAATAACAATTATAGTTGGTAAAAATATTCAAAACATTATCAGAGAATTTATGATATGTACATAAGAAAAATTTATAATTTTATTAGGGTTATGGGAGACAATGAGAAACCTGAATGAAAATGGAGGTTCGAGTAGAAACCATTTACCTTGTATCCGAATATGTTCCAGTCTTTAACATAATGTTGTAGAATATGAAATTACCCTATTTAATAGCATAAATAATAAACTATTATACATGTATTTTTTATCATAATTTATTTATTTATATTTATGTCTTTATTGACATGTTATAAGATTATATTCTGTCTCTCTGGAGTTTTCATTTCCATGGTTTTCACAATTGGTATACTTGTATATGTGTATAGATTTTCATGTTAAATGGATATAATTATACAGAATTCAATTTATATTTTATTATGGAAAATTCAGATATTTAATTTCTATATATATCATTTGAAATCATGGTATTAGGATGAATCATTCGATGAAATATTAATAATAATAACTTAGATTATTTTTGGCGGTATTTTTATTACTATAGACATGTTTTGTCATATGAATTAATATTATGTGCATATAATTGTTCTTGAATATTAAAATTATAATATAGATTTTATAGTATTCATAAACCATTAAAATTGTTTCATGACTAGTACTAAAGGAGAAATTGAGAACGCGACTACATCATCCATGAAGGTTGTAAATAGGCACCACATAGATGATGATTTCATTTATAAAATAAAAGGGAGAGAGATAGAGAGTAAGAATATTGATAAGGTTTATTAAATTAATATGATATAATTATTTAATATAGATGATAATATAGTTATAAAGATCATTTTGATAAAGGAGGTGATTAGATGATAACAAAATAAAATAACATGAAATGAAATTAAAAGAAAATAGATGTGGATTTACCTATTCAATAAACATACTTGAGAACCTATGTAAGGAATTTTTCTTTTGTATTTTGGAAAGTCCAAGGGGTCTTGGATGCAGGTGGGTAATATAGAAGAGTATTCGGGAAGAACATTGGGGAACATCAAAGAATATATGATTGGGGAGGAGAGCGAGTGATGGGTGGCATTTATAGTGAATGAGAGGAGGTATTTATCATTATTTTATTCATTATTATATTATTTTGGATCAATATTATGAATACTACTGATTATTGTGACTAAAAAAGTAATATGTTAATGTGATTTTTAATAAAATTTCATTTACATCATCCATGACACATGCATGATGCATTAATTCATTTTATAGCAAATTTCGTAAAATATCGAATATCACTATTCACAAAAAAAAACAGGTATTTCAGAAAAATCCAAAAACATCACAATAACCATTAATTAATGTGTAGAATTTAAAAATGAACTCAATTATATATATATATATTATTATAAATAATATAATATTATTTTGAAACAAAATCATTATTTTGTAAAAAAATACATATTTTAAATTTAAAACTGATATCATAATACATTCAAAAAATAGTTAATGTTTTATAAAAATATCCAAATATCATAGGACGAGAATATATTTATTTAGGAATAAATTTTATGAAAATGAATTTTATTAATTTATTAATTCAAATTTATACTAAAATATATAATAATCACAAAAATACCAACACATAATTATTAATTTTTAGAACATTATATTTCATTTATATGGTTCTTAAATTATACTTATACATACATGGGATAGGTTACTATTCCTATGGTTAAATTTCTATTAATATGGATATGTTATTATTTATAAGGCTAAGTTACTATTCACCAAAAATATAACTTGATGTTATCGGGCTCTAAATATATTAATTATTGCAACCATATTTGTCAGTTTTTCCAAATTCACATCAGATAGGAAAAACAAATTAAGTTTATTTGATATGTTATATCAAAGTTGTGTTCAGAGACTTATTGATTCATTCATTCAATGTTAAATTTATTTTTAAACTCTTGGGGTGTAATATTATCCCCCCCCTTGTACAAAAAATTATTTGTTTAAATTTCATAATGTTACCTCATAAAAAGATTTGGTTAGTTATCCATCATAACCTTCTTATAATCTCATGTATCTTATTCAATATTATTATTTTTATAATTAACCATTACTAGTCAGGTCATATGATTCCTCAACATATATTCCTTAGTGTATACAATCTAGATAGGCTCTTCATTGTAGAGATAAGTCACATTTCAATTCTATACATTTGTAAGTGACGACATACATTGGGTATGGAATTTACTTTCCCAGAACGAGACATGAAACACATTGTGAACTTTAGACAGGATTGGAATAATTCCCCAATAATAATCCACAAATCTAGTTCAATAAATAATTTCTAAAGTGGATATGCACCTAGGGATCATTTCCCCTTTATCCCAAATCTTTTAACACCCTTCCATGGAGATACATTGAAGAAAACATGATCAATCACTTGAAATTACATATACATCCTTCAATTAAGAATATATATAATTTTTCATGCATTGAGGTGAATTGAGATGGGATTTAATAGTATTTACCCTCACATTTGTATCCTTTCAAAGCTCTGGACCCACATGCTTCTTTTCACCGAGTTTATAATAAAAAGTTTGTGAATGATATCTCTTTCCATACAATGGTTCATTTGTTGATATTTGAAAGCTAAAATGGTAATTTTTATTGTACTAAATCTTCTTTAAAGGTAAATAATGACCCCACATACCTTGAAAATAATGTTATCTTGATCTAAACATGTCTTCTAATGTTTGGATCATCCTTTTCGATTTCCCTTCAATTTAAGGGTGATAATA
Organism: Viscum album; assembly: GCA_963277665.1. Lineage (NCBI taxonomy): Eukaryota > Viridiplantae > Streptophyta > Magnoliopsida > Santalales > Viscaceae > Viscum > Viscum album. The sequence continues at coordinate 1,838,710,972 of OY728125.1, forward strand.
AGTACCCAGTAGATGCTTTGTATCAAATGATTTCTAATGAATTTTCATGATTTTCAATCTAAATCATGGATCATGGTTAGACACAATTGGGAGAGTTCCTCCATGATTTCTCAAAACATCATTTTTATTGAGTCTTGCAAGGAGAGGAAAGGTTCTAAATTCTTACTTCAGTAAAAAATTACCGATATTGCATCATTGTTTTGGGTGTTTAGGGAAATCTAGTGAAAAAATCCCTAGTGTTGTCATTCAATTTATATATAGAAATAGATAGAGTTTTCATGAGTCCTCACGGTTTCTTTTTTTTTTCTCCCTTCACTTGTTGACTGACTAAACTTTTTGATATATAATTTGTAATGTTCCTCTTCTTGTTATCCCACCAAAAATATTCCTTCTAATATCTATACATATTAGTACTACCAGGATGTATAGAGAAATTAAAACTATGGTCATTATCCAATTACTCTATTTTTATCTTGGGTATAGAGGGAACAAAAGCCTCTTCACATATTTCATAGTTTAATCATCATATACGGAGTCTTGCAATGTCCCATCATTTATAGAATTTATTTCCATTTGAATATTCTTTGCATCAGATTGATATATTTTAATTTTTCCAATAAATAAGGTTGGAAAAAAATTGAAATTTAATGATGTTTCACTTCATAGATAATTATCATGTCCATCCTAACTAGATACTTAAATAAAGGATCCCTTTCAATTCTAATTTTGTATAAAACTCCATGATCATTCCTTTTCAATGCATTAGCTACCCTATTTTCCTTTCCTAGGTGGTATTGAATGGAAAAATCATTATCCTTGAATATTTAGTGCCACCTCATTGGCCTCATGTTCAGTTCTTTATGTGAGATAGTATATTTCAGTCTATTTGTATCTGTTTATATCTCAAATATTTAACCATAGGGAAAGTTTCTCAGCATTTTTAGATAAAATATCATAAAGGCTAACTCATGACTAGGATTATGATAGTTGTTTTCATGGATTTTTTCCTTCATTGATGAATATTGATAAAATATATCCTTCCGTGTAAGGTCACAACCAATTCCTTTATTTAATGCATCCTTATAGCTCAAAAAATTAATAATTCACTATTAGTTGAGTTATGATCAGATAATTAACTAATATCATCTTTAATTATTCAAAACATTCATCCCATTCAATTTTCCACATGATGTTAACACCTTTAAAAGAATGATTGGTTAAAGGGTTGGGCAATCTGATTATGTTCTGAATGAAATGAAAATAATAACCTGATAAAAAAATAAAATTATGTACCTTTGATATGTTTAGTTGTGTAGAAAATTCTTGAATAGCCTTTGCCTTCATAGGATACACATATATTCTATCCTTAGAGACAATATGTACAAGAAAAGAAACTGATTAAAGCCAAAATTCACACTTTATAAACATCCCATATAATTACTTTCATCAATGTGTCTTCAGAATTATGTGCTATTTATATTAATTATATTTTTAGCTTTTGGAGTATAAAAAGGTATCATTTATAAAAAAAGTCATCAATAATATCCTTGAAAACCCTATTCATTAGATTCATAAAGACATAGGGTGCATTAGTGAGTCCAATAGTCATTATTGTGGTCTTTTAATTCCCTTAACTAGTTCGAAATGCTATATTTAGAATATCATTATTCCTCACACGCAACTGATGATATCTATATTGAAGGTAAATCCTCAAAAAATATTGGTCCCCATAAAGATGATCAAATAAGTCATCAATGTGAGGTAGGGAATACTTGTTCATTATTTTTATTGCATTGATCTCCCTATAATCAATGAATATCCTCATAGATCTATATTTATTTGAAATGAAATGAAAAGGTTCTCCCCAAAAAGAAAACAGTTGAGAATAAATCCTTTATCACTCAATTACATTAGTTGTTTATTAAGTTATACTAATTCCCAATGTCCTTTCTATAATAAGTATTTGATAAAAGTCTTGAATCAAAAATTAAATCAATTGAAAATTCAACTATTCACCATAGAGTATATCTATATAATTCATCTGGAAAAAATTAATATATTCATTCAAAATAGGTACATCCTAGATTTGAAATTTTTTTCCACACACACAGATATCGAGTCCACATCCTCCCTATGAATTAAATTCAATAGTTATACAAAGGTTGCATCCAGATGAGAATCATATGGTTATGTTTCTACACTAAAGACAAGGTATTCCACATCATTTTAAAAAATTACAACTTCCATCTTCTTGTAATATATTTTCATATCATAATTTGAATTCCAATCCATACTGTGGATTATATAAAATACAATAATTGGTATGCTAATAATATTGGCTGATAAAGGACATTCATAGGGTATAACGGGGATAATCTAAAACATCATTGTTGCAATTACACTTCCCTTAAGATTTTTATAGAAAAAACCATTATTAAATCAAATTCTAAATATCTTGTTTTCTTTGTTAATAGGGAAGATACAAATGAATGTAATGATCCATAATCAAATAAAGTATTGGCTATGATTAAGCCAATGATTAAAGTACTAACCACTACATCATTATGAGATTCAACCTCAACCATTTTGAAAACATAATCATGGCCTCTATCCATTTTCTTCATTTAGAGAATGATTACATGACTCTTAGGATGATCATTTTTATACTTTACCATCTCCTTTCAATTGAATCATCAAACATTGTTATCTTCTTTCTTCCCCAGGAAATCACTGGATTGGTGAACTTATTCTCTACTCTTCTAAAAAACACCCATACCCTTCAAGAAAGAACTGGGGAGTTTTTCCCACAATTATCAAAAGGTAGAAAGTCAACTCTTCCTTTCGTCCCAATTTCCAAATTCCCTTTCTAGATTTTTTAGAATCCCTCTTCTTCTTTTACTTTTCCTTTAGATATATAATGCATAGAGAAGTCATTTTCTATATTAATAGCACATGATACTATATCTTTATATTATGAGAAATTGTGGGAGACTCATTCCCTTAAGAGGAGTGGTTTTGAACTATTAAATAATTGATCGATATTGATCCTTGGATTACAAATTTTTTCCATGACATGTGTAGAAATATTTGTGAAGTTTGCTTCAAACTTTTCAACATTCTTATGATTTTATTTCCTCATATTTAGAAACTTCTTTTCTATATATACTCTTTGTTCAAGAGGGATGTATTTTTTAATGAATATTTTCTTAAAATATCCCCATACAATTTGTTTTATTTCCTTCCGCTCATTTGTTTTTCGAAATAATGACCACCACTGATCCACAACCCCCGATAGATGATAAAATACCATGAAAACCATATCTATTTAATTACATCCCAAAAAAGGAAATATATTTTCTAAATAACTTATCCCCTACTCCACTATGAATGGGTTTCTAGTCCACTTGAATGATTGAGGCTATTTTCAGAAAAACATGTGGATCGAGATTCTATATATAGGTATGTTTATTCTTCATTACTAGAGTCAATTGTCTCCGAATAGTAATAAGTTGCTCATCACAATTCACAACACCAGAGCGAACATTATTATCTTTCTTAAGAGGAAAATACCAACATGGGATACAAACTTTCTGGCAGTTTCATTTCATCCTATAAGAACCATTTCTAAAGAATAGAATATAGTAGATTTGGTTATTAATCATAATGTATAAAATCAACTTTGAAAACAACCTATCATAAACAAAAATCTTATTAATAGTTAATTTTTTAATCATCAACATGGTTTAATCGATCAATAATTTATGTTTAATTGTTTCTTAATGTTTTGTAAATTAAATGGGAATTATCATATTATATTCCCTATGAGTGTAAAACTAGGTGAACAGTTAGTCCGGTTGTTGTGTACTAGGATACCCTAGGTCAAGCCAGAAACTCCTTGTTGGAGTTATTACTCCTATGTTCATCTGTGCCAGAACCATATCAACTTTTAGTGGCTATACATGGATGTATTTGCTATAAAGATCTAAATAATCTATTCCTTTCCAAAATTACATGATTCTGATGTATTTTTCTCCTCAATGACTATATTATGGTTTTATTCCTTAGTCTACATTTTATAAATCATGCAACCATGTTTTATTATAAACTTTCTCTGATACAAACTATAATGACTCGAATCTATTTACCCTAAGCCAGTGCCTTATTTAATTATATTGGAATTATTATATAAAATTTGTATCCTGAAGGAACGAATAGGTTATTTTTTTGGAAAACCATATATATATATAAGTTCAATATCATAACATGAAAATAAATACAATATACAAGATATATTCCATTAGAAACATCCATGAATCCTAGATTATCCTTGTATGTCATCCATAGTATACTTATTCATTTCCTAGGAAAATAAAACAAAAGAAATGGGTTAGCTTAGATGAAAATAAATGGAAATAAATAAAATATAATATATCATAAACATAAACATTAGGCTCAGTGAACAACTAAAAACAAATTCCTTTATGATGTATACTTTAAAACAATATGGATGGAATAAGAGTTGAATAAATAATGACACAAGAAAACATAATCATGCATATTATACCAGTCATATAACTACATGAACTATCAATTAATATATTTATAATGAGGGATATATAATGACAGAAATCATAATAATACCATCAAGGCCACATGCCATCACCATAAATAACCATACTATCAAGGCCTTGTGCTAGGATTCTAGTTTGTCTTGTTTGACCTACTAATGTATCAAGAGGATATACTGGGCCCCACACATCACATAATAAGTCCATTTCATTCCTCATAAGAAAGGGGATAAACATAGACAAAATATACCATCATATTGAATCTAACAAATGATATTTGAATATGTTTCTCCAATCATTAAATATGAACACTAGCCATTCAGACTAATGTGGCGAATGATATCAATATATCACATCCATAGTCAAACATACCATAAAACATACAATAAAATATGGTATATTACATCCTAAAATAAGAATCCCAATTGATCATAACAATAAACAATAGTATTGAAATAGATGAAAATACTCATAAAAAATAAACAAGTATTTCTTGAGATAAATACTCTTTCACATTGAAAAAAAGAATTATTTTGGAAAAATATTTGTATAATACCAGAAGAGAATTAATGTATTATTTTCATAATAAAATTATTTATTTTATAAAAATTATGGTTTCTAAAAATATATTATATATTTCCCTGAAAATAGGTATGACTTTGCTAAATTTCTCTTGAATCATTCTCTTATTTTGGGAAGAATTTTTGAAAGATCCTTTTAAAAAGGAACCTCTCCATAAAAGGATGATGGATTATGGTTGTTACACATATATAGAAAATTGAAATATAATTTATCAAAATTAAATATGAATAAATAAGAATTTAATAGGTATTAAGAGATACAATGAGTAACTTAAACGAAAATAGAGTTTCTGGTAGAAAACCCATACCTTATGTCCAAATATGATTCTATCCTGAACTTATGGTCTTGGAATATGAACTTAGACATATTAATAATTCTATTTAGAACCTTTAGACATGTATTTAGTTTAACATAAATTTTTTATGTTCTTTTATTTTCTTATAGGATGGTTATAAGAATGAATTTCATCGTTCTAGATTGTTTGTTTCATTGGTTTTCATAATCGGTCTACATGTATATGACTATGGATGTTCATGTGGAATGAATATAATTATATAGAGTTGAATTTATATAATTATGATGAACATAAATATGTTTTAATGGATATATATATATGTATCATTTTATTACATTTTATGAGTATGAATCCTAAGATGAAATATCAATTACAATCACTTAGATTATTTTTGCAATATTTCGATTATGAAGAACTAAATTTTTCGTATGAATTAATATTATACACATATACATAGTACATAATATTAAATAGGTTATAATATATTTTTTTAGTTTTTTAAACTATATAAATGGTTTCATGACCGGTATTAAAGGAGAAACTGAATAATGATACTTCATCGTCCACGAAGGTTGTAAATTGGAATCTCATAGAAGAAGATTTCAGTTTTAAAATAAAAGATATAGATAGAGAGTAAGAAGATTAATAATGGTTACTAAATTAAAATGATATTATTCTATTATATTGAAAATAAAAGAGATTAAAATATCATTTAGAAAGAGGTGTTATAAGAGGAAAACAAAAGAAAAGAACATGAATTGAAATTTAAAGAAAGAAGATGTGGATTTACCTCTTGAGTACACCACATTGAGAACCTCTTTAAGGGAAGGGGTTTAGTCTAATGGAAAGACCAAGGGATACAAGATGTGTGGAGGTTATATGGAATATTATTTAGTATGAACATAGAATAGTTTCAAGGTATAGAGGAGTGAGGATAAGAGGGTTTGATGGGTGGTTTTTATAGAGGAGGAGATGAGTTATTTCCCAATATTTTAATCATTATTTTATTATTTTGGATATTGAGTATGAATTATCTTGATTATTGTGATGCGAAACATCAATAATTTCATTTGAGTTAAAACTAATGACCATTTTAATAATCCATTACTCAAGAATGATGTATAACTTTATTTATTAGTCATATTTCGCAAGTTATATAATTTCACTATTAAAAAAATCATGTATTTCATAAAAATCATAATAATTCACTATAACCATTTTTAGATGTGTAGAATTTTAAAATTATACCCATTTTATGAAAATAATTTTCTAAACTAGTGAAATTTAATTTTAAAATAAAATTGCTATTTACTTGAAAAATATATATTTTTTTACAAATGATTTTATAATACACTCAAAAACTAACTGAGGTCTCATAAAATTATCCAAAAATCATATGGCAAAAAATATTTATTTAGAAATAAATTTCTTGAAAATAAATCTGAATAATTTATTAATTTTAAAACAAAATTATATATTTATTACTCACAAAAATACCAACACTAAATTATTAGTTTTTAACATATTATATTTCATTTATAAAGTGCCCATATTTTGTTTATACAAACATTGGTAAGGATACTATTCATAAGGGTACATTGATATTAATAAGGGTATGTTACTATTTTTAAGGGTATGTTACAAGTCACAAAAATTTTAAGTTGATCCTATCAATCTCTAAAAATCTTACTAATCGTAGCCATGTATGTTATTTTTTCAAAATTAAAATCTCCAAAATGGAAAAAATTATGCTTATTGGATAGGTATATCAGAGTGGTGTTTTATAGATACTTAGTGTTTCATGCAGTACATATTAAATTTATTCATAAATCCTTGGGGTGTTACATTAGATGCTAAATATTAAAATTATGGATTTCATATTTAAAAATTAAATGCATCGATATTTTATAATTTAATTTAATATAAAATTGAGAAAAAAATGCATGTATTTTAAAAAATTAATGTTTAAATATAAAATACTTTTACACCGAATTAAAGTATAAACATAACTTAAAAAACCATAGTTAAATAATATAAATTTTAAAGATATTAATTAAATTATAATATTTCTCTAAAATATAATTTTTTTTTGTAAATAAATTAAAACGGAAATACATTTTTCAACAAAATTAGTATTTTCACCACTCATTGAAAAATTAAATCCTTTTTTAAAAAATTTAGATTATTTTTTTCAATTAATTTTAAAATTAATATTTCAAACAATAAAATCATGTAATCAAATAAAATTTTATAAATTATTTATATTATTTTCGTAGAAAAAGAAATAGATTCGATTTCTAATGAAAATATATTTATAAATAATTAAATGAATTTACTAAAAAGTGAGTTTTTATTTATAATGAATCAAATAATAAATTATTAATGAGTATAAACATTATATATTTCATAAGTAATTTATTTATATTCTATCCCCTTCCCATTTTAAGGATTATGATTTAAGGGTCATGTAAAAATAATTTTTCATTTTCTGTATATACAAAGTGTTGTGTAACCTATTTTACATAGAACATAGAATTTCAGGTTAAAATATTGGTCTATTACATTATACTTTAATTAGTAAATACATCAATGAAATTTGATACTTTTCTCACAAGTAAAATATTTTACATTTGAAAATCCATTTATTGAAACCAACATCATAAAAATCACAAATAAAAAGTCATTATATAATGATATAAATGGGTGTATAAAAGTTCTAAATGATATCATATAACATGTTTCCAAATAGAAGAACATTAGTCTTATGTTATGATTTGTAAATGAAAGCAACGTTAAGTCCATGGATCCATGATAATAAGAATGTTAATGATCTTGGGAATGTCATAAATCTTTAAATTTTAACTGACGGTCAAACTCAAAAACATATACCAATTATGGTATCCAAAATTCAAAATAAATCATCAATTTCAGCATCTTAAAAAATTATAAAAAAGATCATTTAAATAAAGTGTAACTACATAAAACCCATACTTATGGAGCTAATACAAATAATATAATCATTACATTTCTATATTTGATACTAATAAATGTGACCAAAAAGTTTCAAAAAAATCATATAATATAAAAAATGAAATATTGGATGACTTAAATATCTAAAGATATATTAGGATTAGATATTTTGATAATTATAAAAACATTCTTTACAAAATGGATTCATAAAAAACATTATTCATCAAGGCCATCATCATCTCCCCCTAAAATCAACACATCTAGTAACCCTCTTAGGTATAACCTACTTAAAACCATTTATCATCATTAGAGAAGAGATTGTTAATTAAAGGGTAGTATTGAATTATTCATAAGGGAAAGTGAGGGAGATATAATTTATCAGTTTTGAATAAAATGTGAAAAAGTGTTTGAAAACATGTTCATAGTATTTAAGAACCATTCCCTGGATAACATATGTCATAATTTTGAGTCATGGATTAATTTTTGTATATTTAATAAGATAGAAATGTTAAATAATTAAAATAACATGATACTTGAGAACAATATTATCATAAAAAAAGGACTTGTGGAATATAAATAATAATATAGAATCAAATCCTTAGTAGTAAAGTTTATTTTATTATAAATTCATAGTGTAATATGATCAATCCCCAAACCATCATTGTAGTATGGGTTCACTACCTAAACTATCATAATGGATAATTTCCCTAACTGAATTGGGTTCAATCTATATTCTAGTCCTTCTAATCTTATGAGATATCAATCATTACAGAATTCATTATATAGATATATAGTTCATGCCGAGGTAATAATTAAAACCATACATATTTGTTCCATGTGATCATAATTAATTTACTATATCACATATCTAGAAAAGATATGGTTTTTCATAAACATTTCATATTTTTATCATAATTGTAAATCATCTATGGAAATAATAATGATTTTATCCTAGGATAATATCCCAAGAAAATTTTATGTAACTTATAAGGATGAAATATTTGATAAAAAATTATTTTTAATGATCAATTGGAATAATTTGTGGAAAAAATAAATTTCCCCTTTAAAAGAAAAACTCCTATTAAAAATAAGCACACCTATAATTGATTTTATTATCATTCAAAAATAAAATATCTACAAATAAAAAAGGAAACTGCAAATTGAATAAGATTCATGATAGTTTAAAAATAATCTAATACTGTTTAAATTAAGAAAGCAATCCCCATATATTTTTGTCAGAGAAATCAATAAGTACCTCATTGAGAACACCCAAAAAAGGATACATTCCAAAACATTGTAAATTCCCAAACATAAGAAAAAATTATTTAAAAATTGAAGGGGAATAGAAAATAAAATGTTGAAAAAATAAATTAAATCATAGAAATTTAATCAAAATATTCCCATGTAGAGGCAAAAATCAAAATAATATTTAATAATAATGACATGAACATCGATTATCTTACTCAGAAATATAACTATCATAATTATTTAAAATATTTAGAAACTTTTTTATTATCATTATTACTTTTGTCTCTCTTATACCATGTTATAACAATTACAAAATCATTTATATTAATTTCACACATTTTTTTGCAATATTTGATTCATAGGCCCAAAAAGGATATTGATAGGATGGATAGGGTAAAAAAGTTCATTATTCTGTAACCAAAATAATTTTAATCATGAAATAATTTAATTTTTTATTCAAAAATTATAATTTTAAATAAAAATGATATATATTCTTATTAAATATGAATTGCATTACAATCATGGTGATTCTAGGACATATGTAAGCATGAGTAACATTTCCATATATCAACAATCATTATGTAAACAAGGTATGTATTATTATATAATTACATAATTAATTCATATATATTATATCATAATACTTTAAATATATATATATATATATATATCAACCATGTAATGTGATAAAAAATTACTCCAATCACTACATCGCAGTGGTAGTACACACATACGCCGAAACAATGATATCATTTTTCAAATGTAAGAAATGGTAATAAGTTAATTGAAATATTATCATTTTATAATGATAAATATTTTTTTATCATATATATACATTAATTATAACAATACATCTGATATTGATAGATAGTGATGTAAAAATAATTACATTGGTTTTTTAGGAAATATTCATCCATACACAAGAACGATGAATTGTTCTCCTCTTCGATAGATTATACAGATTGATATATGGTATTATTTTTACATAATAAAATAAAATTATATGTACTATAATTGATTTTTTTTTATAGATTAAGATAAATTTAATGAGGTGGATGAAGAATCAAAACTAAAAACATGTTGATTAAAATTATCACTCTTTAGTGGAAATCCTCCATTGATTACCACCTTAAACTTTATAAGGTTTGATTTATTCCTAACCCAATACATCTAATCCGAGGGGATAGATAGAGGAATGAATTTTGGTTTTTCAAGTTAGAATGAAATTTATATTAATGTGGTAATGGTTGAGATGGAGAGTAACCATTTTATAAGAGTGGGGAGTGGATTTTTTGTAATTTCTCAAAATAAAAAATTAATATTAATTAATATTCAATTTAAAAAACATACGAAGTGAGTTATTTTAATTTTATTATCTGTATGGCTATAATGTTTACCACAAAATAAAACATGGGAATGATTTAATTATATTTCTATCCTTTTCTTTTGGTAAAACTCATATTTATCACCTTTAATGCTTACATTAAAAACATGGATTTTTACTTTTTGAGGGAAAATATAGTTAATATAAATAGAAGAAAACCCATTAAATAGCAAAGGATAAAATTATATACAATATCATAATAATGTGTCATAACTTAATTTTATAATTTTTTTATAATTTAATAAAATATTATTTACTGTAATATTTCAATGATGTTAATGTTATGATCTATTCACATCATTGATATTAATAATATCAATAAAACATTAAAATTAAAACCAAATTTTTTCTAATATCTTTAACTTGGAAATTTTATCTATAAAATTTTAAAATAACATTATTTATATGAAATTATACTATTAAAAAATTTTAAATATCATTTATAAGAATTTTCCATTAATTTAATTATTACATCAACATTGCGTGAGAAATTAAAATAATTATTTTATCAATAAAAAAAGATAACAATGTAAAATATAAATCATTTTTATTTTAAATTAATATTTTTAATTGAACATAATCTCTTTATTAACCCATATTTAATTTTTTTTATTAAAAACAATAGTATGACATATTTGAGTTTTCATGAAATAAAAGACAAAAAATTCTTAAGCTCATCTTAGTGGAAAAAATTCCATATAATAGATTATTAGAAGAGTATCGATGGAATTGTGTAATCCCATGAAATTAAGACATTTTATGGTGTAAGTTTCTCATACATATCATATTCCATTAACATTAATTACATGAATTACCAGTTATCGTGGTAATTAAAATTACTAAGTTTAATATTTATTTAATGAAATGGATTCTTACGATATTTCTGACAAAATGAATTGAGTTGAATGAAGGGTAAGCCCAAATTGTGATTAAATTCATTTTCTAATGAATTAATCTATATTTATATGACAAGATTTATGGCACCATTGTTAAAAACAATGAGAAACATGTTTTAAGAATACTTAGTAATAATCCTTGTTTATATTCATATAAACTTCACATTTTATGATTTATCAAAATTTACATATCATTTTTATTATAAATATAATTATTATATCAATTTATTCCTCATTTTTTTAAAATTATTATCATCCATGTTTCATTAATTTTTTCCCCTACTTGTATTTATTCTCATGTTTTATATTTATTTATTTACCTATGAATTTAATGGCAGTGAGGTGACCTATTATATAAAGACAAAAAATGGATTAAATAATTAATATGTTAATGTCTTCTATATTCAATTTGTGTATTCTTAATCAATTTTGTAAGACTATATACCTTAATATATCCTTTTTTGTTATCAATGTAATAGTTTGATAAGTATTTATGTTAAAAGACCTATTTTCAAATATAGGGATTACATTAATTGTAAAAGATATAGTTTTAGTTATCAATAGAAATTATGACCCTAGACCATTATTAAAAAAAATGAGGATAAATCTTGTCCTAGGAAAAAATGATAAATTTTTTAGGTGCAATAAATGTGGTTTTGAAGAAGTGAAATCTCATTCTAGATACTATCATCAGATCTGCATCATGAATGATTTTATCTAATTGTAATTACCCTAAAAAGTTCATTGATTATTTTTCTGATTATCACATGGTGAAAAACAATAATGAAATGTATCAAACCATGTTTTACACTTTCAAGGGATATATTCGTCTTAGTAAAACACTTTTTACAATCAATAATGATGGATGTATAGGTAATATTATTACTTCAATTTTGTTATCTATAATATTATATGTATCATTGTGGAATATTTTATCGTAAAAGTTTCCTTATGAATTATAATAATATTTTAAATGTTATCAAATTCCATATATAAGTTTTATTTTTCTTGAATTTTTTTTATGAATTATATTGAGAAATATAGAAAATAGATTCAATAAAATCTTTTATGGACACGTTCTCAATTTTGGGTGAGAATGTGTTGAAATATTAATGATGACGATGAATTAATTAACTCATGTAATAAATAACATTAATGAAAAATTTCAAGCATCCAATGATACCAAATAATAAATAAGTATATATTGGATTATAAATCTATCAGTAACAAAATATTATTAGTGGAACCTATTATCCTTAAATATTAAAATAATTTGTCAAACATATTGAAATTGTATTGGTAATATAATATACTATGAATGTGAATTTTTTTCTTTATAAACCTTAAAAATAGATGTTTATTAGTTTTTTACACTCATCAAACACATGAATCTAAGGGATGATATAGAATCCATGTAGTTGTAATACTTAATAAATCCATTTTCAATATGTATTTTACACAAACCGTCCAAACCTTTATAGTTGTAGAATTACATGAGTTGAAAAAAAAATATGTAAATTGGTGGGGGATTATGAGATGAACCTTACAAGGTCTTTGTGATAATAATTAGTCTTTTCCATTGATTATGATGGGAATATTTATTTATTCATAAGTTTACATAGATGTATTATATAGAAATCATTATAGATCTATGAATTTGGGTCTCATAATGAGATATAACAATGTGTCATAAAATTCAAAATGAGGTGGTTAGATAACCAGGGGAATAATTGAAAAATAATCAAGAATGGAAGGATAGAGTAAAATATTGGCAATAATATAAATGAGAATAATTTAAAACACCTCATATTAAAAATATCATAATAAGCAATTAAATAATTTTTTACAAGTGAAATATTAAATATTTGTGGAGGAGAGGGTCATGTCACCTTAAACTAATATATATATATATATATATATATATATATATATATTAATCCATTGAATTTTAACAAAAACTAAAATGACAATATGTGGAAATAATACCCCATCGTTTTATTATTCATGTGTGGGGGGAAAGAATATTTATCTATTCAATGTCCGATTCAAAAGATAATGGAGGGAACCCCTCCTCAACCCCATCTAGGACCACATGAGTAAGGATATGATTTTTCAATTGGAATGGAAAATTTCTTGGATAAAATTTTTTTTGTATAATTTATTCTCATTGTAAACAAAAATCAATCACTACATTAATGGATTATCGTTCTACATGTTAATTTATATCATTCATGTTTTGTAATAACATTGTGTTAAACCCTAAACATCTATTTGTAGATTTGATAGCTTATACTCGTAGAGGTACTATTGCAGCATCAAGGATATATATGCCTTCCCTAATGAAGTTATTGATTTTAAATATCTCTTTAAATATGGTTGTCATTATTATGGTGTAATTTTAAATAATACACTTTATTAATTAGTTTTAAGGTATTCTGACAAGATCAAATGAGGAGTTAAGGATAAAAATTTTTTATCCTAAATAAATGACACAATTTTCTTTTTGATGGCCATAAATATAATCCCATGTATCTCCAATAACCACATGTTATATAATTGTTTATTTAAATAATTAATTAAAATGGAAAATAAGGATAATTTATAATTATTGTGGATGTACCAACATTCTAGGAACACATTAATATATTTTTAAAAGATCCAATGACTCCTTCCCTACAATGAGAGGTATAGTATCAGTAGAAATAATACCTAGATCCATGGTAAAATAAAATAAACAATATATAAAGTTTTATATAGAGTTAATAGAATTAAATAATCACTTACATGACCGCTTAATAAATGAATTATTTGACCATGTATGTCTGTTGGGGGAGAACATATTATATTTTCAAAAAACGTTAGATTAATGTTCGCATTCATCGAAAATTAATAGATTCAAATGATACCAATAAAGAAAAATTTCTACGCACTATGTGTTGATGATTTTTTAAAAAAATTAGAGGGGTATAATTGTTCTATATGATTTTCCATTGATCAGGGTATCATTAGTTTAGGGTGAATAAGGATGATATCCAATATACTATATTTTAAACCAAATACTGCAATTAATAAAATTTTATACCATTTTACTTGAATTATTATTTTACCATATTATGTATTTGAAAAGTAAAGTTATTTAATACTGTAATAATAAATTGTTTCTTTTCTTTATTGTTGATATTATTATCTAATTTAAAAGGCATGAAGATCATGTGGAACATCCTTGGTTCTAAATAAAAACTCTGATGAAGGACACATTATTTGGTAAATTCAATAAATGTTAATTATTGTTAGAAAAATAATTCATGGGGAATATTGTTACTAGTGAATTAATCTTAGTGGATATAGTAAATAAAACGATTAAAGTGGAGTTTCCATGTCCAACAATAGTAATATTAATTTGTATTATCATTAGTCTATTAAGATTATATAGATGGAGTTTGATGATTTTTTAACCTCATTATAATCCACTTCACATGTAATGTAAAAAATTTGTAATCTTTATGTTAAAAATATAATTTGAATAAATTTCAAACAATTTTTGAGTGTTGGTTAGTGACCATATGCTAACACTACCCTATATCAAAGAAGGATTTTTTTCTATAGTGATGTATTCATAAAAGGGAAGGGATATTTTCTACTGTAAATTGACTGGTTGATATCCAAGTAATATCTATATTAAAAAAACACAAGTATAATTATCCTACTCATGACCTAGACATAGCTACAATCTTTTTTCTCTAAATATACCAATACACTATATTTATGGAGAAAACTGTGACAAATATACTAAACTTGATGGTTATATATATATATTAACACTAAATAAACTGAAAATGATAAAACAAAATACAATTTTATATTAATATTAACTAATATAGGTCAATTCATTATCAAACTATATGATAAATCAAAGTTGCATACGCATTATGTAGAAAAATATTCTCATATTCTTATGGTAATAAATTTTAATAGAGATACATTGACCAAGGAAATAGTATGGCCAAACATTTGAATCATAATGGAAGGGGAATAATTAATCCAATACCAAATTATTAATTAATAAGATCTATAATGATCAAAGAGATGGTCATTCGATGAAATAAAGATAGAGTTTGTCAAAAACGTAAGTTACATATATTTTGAAAAAATTTCAACAAGGTGTACCAAAAGCATTCATAGGGCACTATAATTCATATATTATAGACATCTGAGAAGACTTTATAGATGAATCTCATATATCAACATTTTGTATACATCAAATATGAAACATAATTAGAATATGAATTATCATTATTGGTTGGAAAAAATGAAATCGAATATTATTGATTAAACATTAATGTTCTTTGTGTGTAAAAAGTAAAGGTGGAAAAAATTATTTTTAATGAAGTCTAAAAATCTATACTCATACCTGTATAAAAGTTTTATACATCACTTTTTATATTTTCACATACCATTTAAAGAAATACATGGGAAAAAATTATATATGGGTGATTATTAATAGATTGAGTATGTATACCCATTTCAAGTTAATGAAGAAGAATTTATCCATGGATATCATAGATCTACGTTATATCAAATAATTATTAATAAACCATGGATTAATGTGGTTTATTATTTGAAATAGATATCTAATATTTATCCCTCTATTCTGATGGATCCTTTCAAAGGAAATGAAAAAACTATAGACTTAAGAGCATTAATTCATCATATAACAGATTAGATTTAAAATATGATTATTCAAATATTTAAATACTCGTTTTAGGAAATATCAGCTGATTTTTAAGGGATAATTAATCAATATCATCATTTTTTTTAATTTTATAATAATAATGTTTTTCATTCAATCATTCAAATGGTTACTTATGAATCACTATATGGGAAGTGGTATTGGAATCCAATAGGTTTTAATGATGTATGGGAAGGAGAAATTATGTGTGTATTCATTATGAACGTTTTTACAAAAAAATATACAATTGATTCAAAAACACATCAAGTATGTTCAAATTTCATAGAAAAGTTAAATTGAATTAATAAATAAGTACATTTCATTTCTTGATGGTGATACTATTTTGAAATGATATAACTATTTAAATTAATCATGGGGTTGATAATGTTTTGTTAATTACTTACAATTTTCATTGTAACATTTCATATTCTATAAAATGATATAGTTATTTCTTATCGATTTGAACTACACCAAAATCATTCCAATGTTAATATTTTCTTCCACAATTCTCTATTCAGAAATTATCTCTAACACAATAGATATACATAAAATTAATTTAGTGGAATAAGAATAAGAATTTTATTATTAATAGGAACCTATACATAATTTTTTTTAAAATAACCATGATTTTAGGAATACAAAAAATTAAATCTCAAAAAATAGCAGATATATAAAAATATTAATGAATAAACAATGAAAATTAATGTCATAATGAACAAAATAAATCCTATTTTTGTAGGAATGAGTGACTATTTTAATACTTGACATCATTGTTGGGTTTAAGGGCTTCAAACTAACATCATTGTTTAATAAATTAACTCTTATTTTATATATTAAGTCTTTTATTATGTAAATTAATTAAAGTAACTCAAATTATATTACAAAATTAAATTTAAATGTCATGTAAAAACACTAATTATGACACCTAAGACTAATACTAGGATATATATATACCAAATATTATATAGTACACCGTGGAATAGTACATTGTATCAAATAATTATCGGGTGACTACCGCATCATCAAAACTATTAAAATAAAAACGGGTATTAAATGACATTATTGAGTTACTTGTATAATACTTCAGGAATGGTGTTTAAAATATTGGTGAATGGTAGTGTATATAAAGGGTATAAAAGAAAATGTGGAGGTAATATGACTGATACCAAACATTTGGTTAATGTTACAATTTACAAATACGATTTTTGATCACTATCACCATTGATTATAATGTTAGCCATAGAAGTTCTGTTTATAATAGGTAATTAATGAATTATAAGTGATTTATAAGGGGTAAATAATGTATATTACCAAAATATTAATTCATTTTGAAGCTAATATATAGGATCAAGGTTGGAATTTAGTATCAATGGGTATTTCTTTGACCAAAACAATGTAAACCCTCAACAAGTGATTCCTTACTTAAATAAAGTGAAATATAAATCCATGATAGTGGAGATCACCACTCGGTAAATGTTTGATGAGCTACCCCATTAAACTTCAATAATTACAAAACATAAAATTTGGGTATATTCTGGTCTAATAAAGTATTATTTTTTGAGACCTTAGTTTCAGAAAATTTTAATTTACTTTTTATAAATTTTATATTTTTCATCAATCCCACTTTTAATATTAATTTATTTCATAAATAAGACATGAATTTATTATGAATTTAATAAATTGAATTTTTAGATAAATAAACATAAGGTTATTTAATAAAATCCATTTTATTTTAAATTAATGTATTTATGATAATTTTTATTTTAATGAACATTTATTTTATAAAATATATTAAATATAGAAGCTAATATAAATTTTTGATGTTCTATAAAATGATCATATATGTCCAGAGGATGACCATTTGTTAAAAAATCCAAATTTTATATAAATATTAATTTTTCATTAGATAGTTTAGATTATAATATTTAGGAAATTATTTTGATAAAATAAACCTTTTATTTGAAATCATCATATTAATATTATTTTAGGTTGTATTTTTATAAATTATCCATAATAAATTGTTTTTTAAGGAAATAAAAAAATATTTTTTGGTTTTGTTAGTATGTTTTATGACATCATGTATATATATTAGTCATTAAATATAAATTAAACAAATTTAAATACCATGTTTATATTATTTTGTTAATGTTATTAATTTTAATTTATCTAAATGAATTTGGAAACCTATTTGTTACTTTACAAAATCTAAAAATGAAAATCTGAACCTAAATATCATATTCTAAAAAAATTATTTCTCGGGACAAAAGTATGATTTTAAAAAGTATGTATATTCCAATAGATTTTTTTCTTTAAAATATAAAAAGTATAAAATCCTAATCCAAAACCATGTTTCTGACAATGATTATTTATTTTCCACAATATAAAATTATTATCATTATAATATTTAATTATTAAACAATTCAACATATTTTACAATAAAAACCCAACCATTCCCCATATTCCACTCTAATATGGAACACTTAATAATGAAAATATTTTAATTTCAAGTCAATAAATGCCATATAATATTTCTCAATGGGTTTATAGTTATCTTCTCAATGAATTAATACTTTACTTCCAATGGTATGTGAACTGTACCCTTTTTCTTTACCATTCATGTACATATTTTCTAATATATATTATCAATTTAGTTATATTGTTTTCATGAACATTATATAATCTCAATACTCCCAAAATAATATTTTATCACAATAATGAATTTATTCCATTCTGTTATGAACTTTACTGAATCCTCATTTTATTATAGTAATGTGGTCAATTTCATTTCATGATTTTCTATTTTTCCTAAACTATTCTTGTATTGTGGATATTAATCCCTATTTTTTGTTTAAGATAATTCACCTAAATTTCATCATGATTCACTGACTGGTTACTTACAAATATGAAACCTATATTAAATTCTTATCATTTACAAATGATATAAGAATCATGTATTTAAATCCTTACTAATGTAATTACATTTAGGTGATACACATTTATTTTTTCTCATGGATGACTAAAGAAATATTTTCCTATAATCTAAGTGCAACAAAATAATTTAGACATATGAAAAAAAATTTAAGGAAAGAGTCATAAAATTTACATAATCATATGTTTTTTTCATGAATCCATTATCATAAATTTTATGATCATTACAGTTTAGTGTTTCAGAAAATTTGGACATACAAATTACATGTAAAAATATGTCATCATAAAGTTGGAAATTGATATTAAAAACAAATTTCCCCTTAAATATAATCTTTTAGGATATAAAATTTCTTAATTTCATGAAAAATAATCTAAATTATTATTTTAACATCATCAATGTACAACCTCATCCTTATAAACATATTAAAAACATTTTAAAATTCTACACGAGAATAAAATATTTAGTAAGGGGCATGTAAAAATAAATAATAAACATCTTTGCCTATAAATAAACATTAATGTTTAATTATTAAAAATAAAAACAATTTGTCAAATGAATAATTTTATAAAAAATTGAACCAGACTCATTACACATTTATTTTTATAAAATCATTCATATGAAATAATAACGGATAAAATTAAACACAGAAATGATTCTTAGAGATGATGAAAATTGCTTACGGTTTTTTAAATGGTCATAAAATTCAACCATAATATGTAAAAAATAAATTTATTTAAAAATATTCATGTTAATTCCATTATTATGTCATAATATTTTCATAAAACCAATATAATTCGTAGATAAAAAATAGTATTAATGTGGGATATTATTTTTGTATCGCTTTTCCAATAACTCTTAAAAATGAAATTAAATTCAGTATAACAAATAGAGTAACCCTAAATGTCAAAAATTTAATTAAATTAACCATTTAAAATAAATTACACATTATAATTATAAATGGATTATAATTCATGGATAAAAATTGATAACCTTCACAATTACAAATAGATTAACCAAAATAGTAAATTTTAATAATCTTTTAAGAGAAAACGAATCGGTTATCTTTGTCCCACTACCCAATACACTGGAGATACATAATGATATCACCTTATTTTTTTCCTATTTATCCAACCATAATCATAATAAATTACCATGAAACATTACATAATCATAATTTATGAAAACATTATTTTCACCCGAAGGAAATCATTTTCAGATATTCATATATTTGTTTTCTTTACAACTAAATTTTTCTAAATAAAATGACCAAAAAATAGATATGAATGGATTATATATGAAAAAAATATGACATATAATATATAATTTAATAAAATAATGTATGTGGCAGTGGGAGAAGCATTTGATGTCATATTTGTTAAAATAGAACATCTCTTTTAACATTTTCTATGAATGTTGTATGTTAGACACCATTAAATATACCATTTTAGGAAAATTTATTGAAATTATAATGTAAAATGCAATTTAATTTATAATATATAAGTATATATATGATTACATTAATAATTTATTTTTATTAATATGATCATGGTTGAATATTATTTATAAAATATGTTATTGAAAAAATAATTGAGGTCTCTAAAGTAATGTGTCCCTCTCTATGAGTCTCACTTGTATCATATGTTATAAATCCTCCCAAATAATAAAAAATAAACTCTATAAATACTTGATCAAGAACTTTTTTTAATTTTTTATTTCTATAATTTTTTATGATAAATAATATAATTAACTATATTTTTGTTATATGTTTTGTTAGTATTCATATTTTAAATGCCAAATGATTTCTGTAGGATTACTATGGTAAAATAGTTCATTATTCCATCAACTATTGAATAATACTAATGGAAAAATTCTGATATTATCAAATCAATTATATTTTTAAAACCTATTATAGATGGTGGTTATAAAAAATTTCCTTATTAAAATGATGCAGACGGTAGGTTGTACGTCTACAAGAGTAAGGATTCTAAAACTCAACACTTATTATAGAAAGTAAGAATGTATTATTTTTACATTATAGAATTATAATTATATAATTAATACCATATTATTAAATTAAATAAGTTTATATATATCATTAATGATATTTTGGGTTAGAAAATGGAACATCATTCTCTATAGAGGTTGTAGTCCACCAATATGTTGGAACAACTATATCACTATTCAATAAATGGAAATGTAAATAATATAGATGACATATTAATTTTATAAAATAATAATTATTAAATGAATAACACACACACACACATATATATATATCCATAATTATAATAATATGTGTGTGTTGGTGATTGAGAATTGATTTACATCAGTTCAGGAGGAGGTAGTCCACCAAACACATGAATTCCATTTTAATTTTCCGTTTGATTGAATTAGAGATAAATATAGGTAATTACATAAACACAAAAACATCTCAATATGTGGAATATAATTTCTATTATTATTTCATCATGGATGAATGATATTTTATAGAATAATAATAGAAAAGATTATAAATATGTTTGTTTAAGAGAAATACCTCTTTATTGGACAACATCTTTAGATTTATGTCAAAAAGTTCCCTAACATGGTTTTATGATCCATCAAAGAAAAACAGGTATTATGGGGGTGTAATTAATGTATTTTATGATATATTTGATTGAAAAATAACTTTTTACATATTGAGAAAAGATACATGAGGGTATATTTTATAACTGAAGGGAGGTGCACTCTTGAAATTTCAAAAAGTACTTAATTGATGAAAATAAAAAAACTGAAAAAAGGCACAAAAATTATATTCATAGAATATAATTTTAGGATTTGTAAAAATTGTTTAATATAATAAAAATTATTTTATATTGGGTGATTTTTATATGCTTAATATATGTATTAATTATATGTTATCCCTTTTTCAATTTTCATGGTATGACAAAAATTTACACTAAAGGAGGCATGTAAGATATCATTAATGTAAAATATCATGTAAAAGGGACATGAATGAAATTATAAAACTTATATAATTCATTTATCCTGTTAAATTATCCTTTGTATTTAGAAATCATTTTATAAAATATTATTTACTATTTAATAAGACTAATGTCGTCTTTGGAACTATTCGTTTTATTTTTCTTTGAAAACACATGAAAATAATATATAATAAAAATAAAAAATTTGAAAATGTAATATTTATCTAAAATATCATCTAAAAAAACAAATAATTTAATTTATATTTCTTTCAAAAATTCAAAATCATTTATTTCTTAATTTACCATGCAAATACTATGTCAATGTTTCATATCCATTTAAGGTAAAAAATAACTAAGAATTATAAAAAAAGTACAATGATAAGAAATAATTTATATTTGAACTGAATATTTATAAATTTACATATTTTGTTTTAATTTCTATCAAAAAACCATGTAGATATTAATAGTACAAAAATGGTATTTTTGACATTATTTTTTACAAAAATAATATAAATGTCTATATAAATGATATATGAAATATTTTTTCCACTTTTAAAAAAAATTGGAAGGAAATTAATTAATTAAAATCAATTAATATGATCCATTTATTTTTTTTCTTATATCAAGTCCTTTACATAATATTTTTTAATTTTTTAATTTATAATAATAAAAAACACAATGGAAAATAGCTTTTCAGAAAAATTCATTTCTCAGTATAATTTTTTATGATAAATTAAAGCTTAAAATTTATTTTATTTAAACTAAATCAATTAATCATAATATAATTAGACTAATTCTTTTATGAACTAATTTTAAAACTAAATGGAATATTTTAAATTTTTGATACAAAAATACAATTTTAAATAAAAATATTTATTTTCAAAATTCATAGGATAATTTATTTTTATAAGAGAAATACTAAAAATAAACCCATTTTTATTTTGAAATGATAATTCCAAAAATTATACACATTTTATTAAAAAATCAAAAAATATTGGAAATTATTATTAATATCCACCTTTATAAGGAAATAAAACACATTTGTGATGTAAAATTTATTTTTGAAAAATAAAATTTATTTACCAAAAATTTAGTCCTCATTTCTTATGAATTTATAAGTGAATTTATATTCCACAGGGGCATTATATATTTTTTTATTTAGTGACTCTGATTCATTCCTTCTATTATATATCATTATTATATCAATTAAATTTCAATAATAATTTAGTTTTACTCATTTTAGCTCAATTTTGTGTACATTTTATGATACTAAGAATATAGTAGATCTTTTATATTCTATATATATCACATTAAAAACATTTAATAAATCTATATCTTGAAATATAATCATTATCATGGAGGTATAAGATTTGACATTTGAAAATATCTCTATTGAAATCACACATTTTAAAAAGTTTTAGGAAAACATCATTTCAGTTATAGGGTAAAGGAAATACAAAGGTAGTTTAGATTAACACATATCTATGTTCCACATAGGGGAGAATTAGTGGGATTTGAAAATATGATAATTGAGGATAAATTTATTTTCCATTTAATAATTATTATACGTTCTGATCTATGATCAGTAGAAAGTGAATGATCATGTGAATATTAATGACCTCTAAACCATCAATAAATTATGTGTGAATAGACTATAAAATCAACATTAATGAATATAACAATAAAAATAATTTTTTCATGATCCCTTTTATAGATTCTTGGTATTATTTTACCTTCTTTATTGAAAATATAAATAAATAAACATACCTGATAGGGTTAATTTCATACTTCTATCAATTTGTGTGAAAGTACCATGTTTGTCTCAAATGGATAAGTATTGGTGATGGTTATTTCAGGTAATATTTGCTAAAATTTACATATAAGGTACCACATACTCTACATATAGAAAAAAATATTCTCCTTCATTCTTTAAATATTATCTAAAAATAATTGATATAAAACATAATGATAAGTACCCAATAGAATTACTATTTTATAAAGAAATAATAAATTACTATCCTATATTTAACATCATATAAAACTAAAAAATAATTCATTCCCTAAATAATTATCGTAATATTTATTAATAATTATCTTGAATATTATTGATTCTTAAATATCACACTGATTTGATCACATATTCTTCCTATATGGGATTGAAATTTACCTTCAAATAACATCAATCACTTTAAAATTCATATATCCAAAAATATATATGGAGTTTTGATACTGGTTCCATGGTCTGGTAATTATTTCAACAAATAATATAAATCCCCTAAAATACACATTAAAATAATTATCAATACAAAATATTATTTAAATTTTATTCTTTGTATAAAATCAAATCATATAAAAAATATACGTCAATTTACCTTATTTATATATGGATCCCAAAATCAACATAATATTTATCTAGAAAATATTTTACATAATTTCAAACTAACTAGTATATCATGTAGGCTATTGGTATGTATTGAAATTTTTTCACCCATATTTTGTGGGTTCATGCATCGTGGACTTAACGAATATAATGGGTTGTTTCTTAGCATATAATTTATTCATATTCATGAAACCTTATGAATTTACATCTTGTAAAATTTTGTAAAACGTAATTAAAATCCTCAAAAATAGCCTTCATCCTAAAATTTCAAAAAAACCCAAATGGTTATAACAATAATTAACTATATGTTCCTAAATTAGAATTTTAATGCTTAATAAAAAATTTGGAATTTTGAAATCAATGGTTATATATACCTTAAGAATCAATCGATAGTCAATAAATGTTCCCAAATCTACCCCCACCACATAAAAATCAATATATTATTAGTTTATTACAATTTAGTATCATCATTAAATTTACCGCCGCATCATAAATATTTAATTACAATATGTTGATAAAATAACCATTCAATGTTATTCATAATGCATTAACCATTATTTTTCATATTCTTCCATAACATTTAATTCCTTCTAACAATCAGAAATAAGAATCGTATCTTCCTATTTATCAATATCATAACATAATCCATGATGTAATATATACAATTCAAATTTAATTGGTGGTTTCCTTATATTCAACTGTAATAGAATTATGGATTGAAAATAATATATATTTTTAGGTTATTTCTAATCATATTCATTCTCTTTCTACTATGTACTCTATTTTTATAATTAGTAGAACCCCACTATTTTGTTTTTTCAATTTATACCTAAGGTATATAATTATTCCTCTTCATGTTATTAGCTATATTATTCAATTTTTTATGTTTTATTTTTATACCCTCCTTTACTAGAGAGAAAAACTATTCCCATTGTTTAAAAAAATTGGGTTATTCTTAACATATCCTTGACACGTAGGATATTGAATATTTTCCCTTAATTTTAATAATAACTTAAAAATCCATAAAAATAATTTAACTAAAATTATTGAAATTTCAAAACTTATATAGGTGTATTTGGTTATCCTAAACTCACGACATTTGGTACTGAATAACCACACAATTATTCATTATTGTAACGTCATGGCATGGGTGCCACTAAAGTGTTCACCAAAACAGGTTTTCAACCTAACCTAATGAGGTCCAACCCAGACACCAGAGGTTGTAGACAAAATTTTAGCACCAAGGGTGTGAGCATGTAATGATTATTCCCTCATGTTAGAGTGGATCACTATTGGTATAATAATGTATGAAAAACAATAGTTTAAGTATTATAGTAATCATAAAACTGGTCTTATTGTGTAATTAATCATAAAAATAAATAGAATAAATAACCAACCCAGTATCTATAAACTATATGATATACATAATGTTTATGTAATGTATCTATAGAAAACAAATCCGACAAACATATTCGTATGACATTAGTAAAATACATGATATTTTAAAGAATATAAATGACCAAAAAATAGCCATGAAACATGAGATCATGCTTAGTAATCTTATACCAAGATCCCATACTTTGGTAAGAAGGAATGTTTGGTCTCCCTAGTGGGATGATTCCCCTTATCAATATATAAAGACATATAATCTGATGGGGCACCAACTACAGCCTAGATATAGTGTGAGAAAAATCAAGTAATCCAACACTAGTGGTGTCTATAATATCCAATCTATGAATATAAAATGTTTAATGAGTATGTATATTAGGGTAGAAAAATTCAACAATAAATAACTCATAATTGCTTCAACCTTAGCTAGTAGCATCTCTGAACATGTAATATTTTAATTATTTATGATCCAATTTATAAACATAAATCATCTGAATATTTCAATTGTACTAACATAGATCATAATTATACTAAATAAGGATTCAATGATAAACAAAGGAATAATTTACCTCAGGGATCAAGAAACTCATAGTATTTTTTCATGGAGTATAGCTATAATGGGTATGAGTATACCACATGGGGAAAACCTGTGGAATAACACTACAATAGAGTCTTACCTTGTCCTTGGACACCATCTATGGGAATCCTAAGATAATAGTTATTGGTCTTAATAGGGTGATTCTATGTTGGTAAATGTCCAAGGACATAAAGTTAAATATATAGAGGTAATTCAATGAATTAAAATTTCTTGAGATATTATGAAGTGATAGAATAGAATCAAGAATAAAATCAGATAATAGGCAGGGACCATGTTCCAAGGTTGGTACCACCCTTGGAAACCACCTTCATGAATCAAAATATCATCATCCTAGTCCTCAAAGAATTCCATTAGTAATCCAAGGTTGTCTAAAATGTGACCACCCTTATAAAGATAACGTGGTCCTTATTTATTAGGAAACTAAAACATGTTTCATTTTTTAATATAATGGCATGTAATACTCATTTAATTTAAAAATTCACTACAATTCATCACATTACCTTTATCCAAAAGGAAGTGGTAAATTAATGATACAAAATCAGTTATCCAATTTATTTCATAATCAAATATTATATACATTATATACCATTTATTATTCTTGAAAGGGGTATAAGACATTAAAAAAATATCATTTAAATTATTATTTATCTAATAAATGTGATATGAACAAATATACATTCCACATAAAAATTTTACAACACAATTAATTAGGATGGAAGACTTAACTTAACATGGATATGTGAAACCACACCAGAATGGTGTTAAAAAAAGAAAACAAGGAATAAAAATCTATGAATCTAGATAGGATAGACTATGTTGAGGTATCAACCACTAAAAATATGAATAAAATGAATAAATTTGTATCTTTTATATGATTTCATTAATTAAAATAATGGAATAGGAATCATAGAATCATATAACAATGAAATTATTTCCAAAACAATGACGAAAATTTATAACATACATTAATATTAAGGTTATGATAGAGGCCACATGTATTAGTCATGTAGTATTACCCTATTCCAATATCGATCATTATTTTGGCCTAGATTGGGAGAAAACAAAATAATGGATTAATTTTCTGAAAATATGGTATATGACCTAGCTTCAAAATCACTTCCATGACAGACATAAGATTGAAGAAATCATCCAAATCATTGGAGACATAATCTATAATAATCCAATGAGATGATCAACAGTAGATTATGATTCTATATGGGGAATAAATTCAAGAACCTATCTTACATGTTTTGATATATCTTCAAGGTGATGGAGGTTGATGGGTTATTTCCACTATATTATGAAAGGCATAAAATATTTAAGGATATTTTGAATTACCAACCATTAATAACTAGGTCAAATGGTTTTTTGTTGGTCATCAATATCTTTCAAGAAATGTGATTATTCAACTTCAATAGAGTGGGGTCTCATGATTCATGTTCATAATTTCAGAAAACGTTTTCATACACCATTATATGACTCTATTAAGAACTGATGAAGAAGTGCATGTGAATGTGGACTTGGGCATATAATATTGAAAAATAGAGTACCCTATTATAAAAAGTCAAATTCCCCTCATAGTTTTGAGAATATATGTGGTATGGGAAACATGGTTTCAACTAATCATATAGCTCAAAAGTTTCATCCATCAGTTGGGAGTATTAGGATTACAAAAAACCTCAGACACCCTCATTTACCCCATATCCTCACCATACAACCAAATTAATTTAAAAATAATGAGTTAAACTAAAAACTAAGAATTTATTATCACATATAAACATACGGTTTATATATTATTCCAACATTAAAGAAACACATCCATTATTTACCCATCCATGTTTTGTAGAACAATGTTTAAGAAAAAAACCATGCACTAAGCATGTACACCAACCTCATGCTTCTAAGTATAATCATATACATTTTTTGTGCTTCAATAATATCCATACTAATGGGATTGATCATTCCTAGATATCCTTCATATAGAATTAAAGTATTTTTATGAAAAACATCTCAATTAAAAAATCATCATCGAGATAAAATTCATCATTATAAAATGGTTTTATATTGTTCCGAATGATAATATAGAATCCATTAATCTTAAGGGTTGTTATGTATGGAATGGTACCTCTTAGTTTGTAGCAGCCAATAGAAATCCCACTAGACTCTGTCAATGATATAGATATTACTAAATAAACTAGGATAGAACATTCCTTTCATTCATATCCTTCTATTCCAATTCCAATGGTTATACATGTATGAAAGCATGATCCTTGTCCTCGATATATAGATGTGGATGATGGAAATTGGCATAATATTTTTTCTAGAATATGATATTGATATATTCTTTTTGATCAACTAAAACTACTATGATCTCTCAAACATATGATTAGAACTTAGTATAAATGACTCCCATACCAATAACTATCCTAAGGGTGAAATGCACAACCTAACATATAAAACCTCGCACAAATCTATCCGAATCATCACTAGAAATATGTTACTGTTGGATAAATTGATGTAAAGGTTATTATTATAACAAAGAACACTAAAATAAAGTATCTATTCTAGGATGATGTCATATACACTTGTATCATCCATTCCAATATACCATGTATCTAAGGGTGAATGGATTTTCTCAAAAGCACCAATACTCCCAAACAACTCTCTTACCCATAGCATATCCTCAATGTGTAACAAGATTCCCTTTCTGAAATGAAAGTTTGAGGGACCATGTTTTGAATTATAATATCAAAAACATTTTCTATTCCTTGGTTATCAACAGATAATGTATCCTTGAAATGAAGGAAGTGGGACACATTAGGCAGTTCATCCACGACTGCACATGGAATGTTGCTACCTCAAGATGAACACATAATACATAAAAAATCCATCACAACATCTTCCCATTTACATAATTGGACTGGTATTGTTAATCATAAGACAATAGTTCATTGGCTCCCTTATTCAATTTTTGATTGGTAGAGCACCTAGTGAAAATGCCTCATATTTGTAATTTCATCCCAAGACACCAATATTGGTTACACATAACATGATATGTCTGGTTAATGCTTGAGATAACATCCCACTGAGTACCATTACACTCTCATATTATCTCCTCTATAATATCCACATGATCATAGTCACTACCATGTATACATACTATTTTTATCCACTAATATACTAATCTATATGTTGTTCTTCAACTGAAACACTCTCTCATAGGACCAACCCAGCATGGTATGAAAACTATCATCGCCTAACTCTATCAAAAAGTGGAGATATAACTTATAATTAAATAATAATTTTCTTATCATGAAACTAATGAAACATGAGTTAAATATCAAAAAATAAATCCATAATTTTACATTCATCATTGTCTTCCTGAATGTCTTGTGCCTATGTTTTTCTCTCAGTGCATCATCTACCCATTACTCATTCCATGAACATAGGAAATATCATAGTCCAAAATAATGAGTGAAACCAACCCATATTAACTGTATGAGATTCATTTCAAATTGTGTGAATATATATATGTTGTTTTCATGGTCCTTCTACATTACAATGTTCTCCAACAATAGATAGTGTCTCCATCTGCATAAGAAACTATCAAATGATTTAAGATAATGTTCATGTTTCAGGTAATTATGCTCTTTAGGTATCAACTGGTAGGACCCATATGAAATTAAAATATCCCCTTGAATAAAAATTACACAAATCCCAATGATTTTTTCATCCAAAAAACTGTATATTTTTTCATAGGATCTTCCAGAACATGAATAAGATAAAATATAACCCCTCTATTTGGTTCCCAAAATTCACTCTTCAGCACCTCAACCCATAAGAACACCACACCCTTCATAGTAATACCATTAAAAGGTCCCAAAAGAATGATATTTTCTAAATTAAATTCTTTTAATATATGTCAATCCCTAATAAACTCTATATATGAAATACATTTTTTGACTTCTCCTAGGGAACCACATAACACACCTTGTCAGGGTCAAATGATTCTCTAGACCCGTATTCCACTCAATGGTTCCCAAAAAATAGTTGAACACATGGCCTCAATAATGAGACTCAATACCCTGTATATTTATGAAATAAATTTAGGGGCTATGTTTTGAATGTGGGGAGACTATTCCCTCACATAATATTGTAGATAACCCATTATAATAATAGAAGGATAAAAAAATTAAAAGAATTATATTAATAAAAAACACCAGACTAAGAGATGATGTGTGTATAAAAATGGAATAAAAAACCAAACTCATAAATTATAATCTATATCATATATATTATTATTATTTTATGTCTCTTCCAAAATTAAATCATTCTTGAATTGTAGGGATAAATCAGTATTGTGAATTGTATACGAATGAATAAAAAGACCAAAATCTATCCATGTATCCCGACAATTGGATTCATCTAATTTTACTATGATCCCATACTATAAAAATATATGAAGTCAGGTGTCTAGGGCTGGATGCTTCCCCTTTTCATATCAAAGATCATATAATCTACCCAGATATGAATGATTTTCTAATATTTTGTTTGATAAACCCAAATATTCCACCACCAATGGCATATACACAATCCCACTTGGTAATATAAACTCTACTGTGTGTGGGTATATTAAGGTTAAACAACAAAAGAGTACATATCTCTAACATGTTTCAGCCTCAACATGTTGTATCTCTAAAAATGAATTGATTCAATTAATTATGATTCAGTTTACATAGATAAAAAAATTTATGATTCCAATAATAGTGAAATATATCATAACAATACTGATAGATGATCCATTGTAAAACCAATACATCTTGGGCCTTAGGATTTGGAAAACTCATAGTAATTACTCTTGCACTATTTTTATAATGTTTTTGAGTGTATTAAAAGTGGTACACCTAAGAAATTGCACTATTAAAGTGTGTAATTTTTTCCATGGATCTCATCAATTGTAACCCCAATCTATGAATTGATATAAAAAATAGTGTGTCTCAATGGAGTAGTTTTTCATAAACACACCATGATGAATCAAAAGAGTGTATCCATGAAAGAAAATATACAATGATAGTAAAAAGGTATCATATGACATCACACTAGGAATTTAATAATTTTAATGGACATTTTTCTAATGTGGGTATATCCCACAAAAACTAGATACATGAATTAAAATGAACGTCTTTCCATGCTCAACAAATTCCATCAGGAATCAAATAATGGATCAAGTGAGACTATAACTACAATGATAAAAGGGATCCTATTAAATAGGAACCTTATTCATATATAATTATTTTATTTAGTACCATGTAATAATCATGATATTTAAATATTCATTAGTGTAGGATCCGAGCACAGTAGAATCGTGTCGGTGGCTGTACCCATCTTTAACATCTATATTAACAATGATCAACCTATGGTCCTTCATGATAATAAAATGCCAGATCATTGAAATGGAATGAATAACTAAATAATTGTAAGGGATTCCTAGAACCATAGAGAGGATCGTCATTTGTGGGTTATAATTAATTCAATTAAAATACATTAATTACCTAGATATAATTCACTCTCTATTGATTCTTCCAGTTACAATCCGATGTGATCTGTCATTATGTAGTATAATCCAAGTGTTGGATTCCACTATTGTTGATCCACAAGTGCTCCACGTATCTCTGGAATTTTCCAAAGGGATCTCCGAGTGCTGGTATATAAGAACATTTTCTTTCGATGTCTGCCTTTGATCACCTTGAGAGCCACTAGCAAAGCACACACACTGGTAAGGTAGAGGATGATCTCTCTAGTAGCATGACAGAATTCATGGGAGAAAATAATTATCTCTTTTCTTTAGATATTTGTCTATATTCATTGTGAAAAACAACAAAAATCGATAGGCTAAAGAAAATTATATAATTGAGATTTTAATTACATAGAATAATGGAATGAATTAATTACCCAATATCATTTATTCATTTCACTTTATTATTAGTAATAAACTGGGTCTAAAAATAATAGTTGACCATTATTATTACTTGACATGTGACTAGGGAATAAAACCTAAAATTATTTAATTAAATAAATAATATTTTTTCTCACATATCTGTAGAAAAATTAAATGGCGTTTATATTAATATACATGGCATGTAATTTGGTTTTTCATTTTTCATTATTTTATCCACCACATTTATTAGACCATGAATAAATCTATCAATTTCTCAAATAAATACCACTAAATTACTCACTAATAAATATATTATTTCACACACATTATATTCTCTTGAATATCTTGTGTCAAAATAAATGCCATCAGGAGTTCTTGAATAATTATTAAAACCACAATTGAGAATAATCTTTATTCAACTTGTTAAATTAATATTTAACTGATATACTTGGATGCACATAGTGTGACCCTATAGGCCTCTTTCTCAGTGGAATTTGGCAGAGCCTACCTAAATTCCATGGTTATCATCTATCAACACACTAAGTCACACATAGAGAAAGAATTTAACACCGCAATGATGTGTCACCTCCTAAGAACACTTACCATGTAATGTAGTCCCTTTGTCTCTATATCTCGAATTAAGCGGGTTGCATGCATGTTCCATAAACCCAAGTGCTCGATTATAATTTATTTGAATTTTTGGATTTGAACTCACCCATTAATTACCATATACATGGATTTATTTAGGGTATATCAATTTCATAAATGGGACTAAGATATCTACATCCTTTATCGAACAGAAGGGACAAATCCTTTGTCTCATTATCTTTTAATGTAATATTACTCATTGCGCACACAACATATCCAACCATGATACGAACAGTGTGCCATCATAGTTTTCATCAATACAACTATGTGTGTGATTTTTAATACCCTTTAATAATAATCTTAATGTCTAATGACCAATATATTTATCCAAACAAAGGAATATCCAAAGAAACTATGAAATGTGGATTTCCTACTTGCGGGTCTCATTCTTATAATATATTCAGTGATATTACCAAGGGCGCACACTATGAGAAAGTGCCTCAAAAATTTATGAGTCCTCACCCCTAATGTTTTCTATTATTTGTGTCTCTAAAGTAAAATCAAATAGAAATAGAATATATATTCCGGAACAGTGTTATGGAACTTCTAGGTTCTCATCATAGGAGGGATCCACTATAACCTTTAGTGAAAAATCTATCCTTAGGTCATTATAACATGCATTGTCACTCAGAAAAATAATCAATATTTGATAATCTAATTCATAATGAATAAATTAAAATGCATTTTTTCTAGGCCACGAACTCCAATATAAATCCACTTGGACTAGATAAAACTACTACCAAACTTTAACCCATTAGCTCTCAAATTATATTCAAGATTCTACAGAGATAGGACTTTAGTCATGGGGGATACCAGGTTTCCTTCTGTGGACATTTTTCTCACTACAAAATCCCCACTTCTATAAAAATACCTCAAGAGGAGATTCTTCTGGTGTATGTTATATTTCCATTGATGTTTCCATGATTCTTTTTAAAGAGCAACCACTACAGTTTTATCCCTATACAGTGTGATAGGATATTTACTACTAAGCACCACATAAAGATTCTGTTCAATGTTCCAAATCCGTATGGCTTCCTTGGCTACATCAAAAGCTACTATATATTCAGACTCCGCTGTAGAATTAGCCACAACTGTTTCCTTTGAATTCATGCAGCTCACAGCTCCTCCATTGAGACATAAAATATATCCAGATTGCAACTTCAGATCGTTATGATCTATCTGAAAACCAGCATAAGCATTCCCTCTAATGAAAAGTACCTCATCTCTTCTATACACCAGGAACATGTCCTTATTTCTTCTTAGATACATAAGGATAGTCATAATAGTAGTCATATTATATTCTCACAGATCTACTTGATATCTACCTACCATTCTCAGTGCATAGGCAACATCAACCCTAGTACATAACATGGTATACATGATGGATCCTATAGCATAATAGTATGGTATATTACTCATTTTATCATTCTTCTATTGTGTCTGAGGAAAACTTTTCTTAGAAATATGTAGGACATGTGACACTGGAAAAAATCCTATCATGGATTGTTCTATACAAAATCTATTTAGTATTTGGTCAATGTATGTACCCTGTCATAGTCCACGCAGTCTCTGGGATTTATCACAAATGATCTAGATCTTTAAAATGTAGGTTGATTCACCCAAGTCCTTTATATATAAACACTTATTCAAATATTAATTAACTAACTATAGAACTAATAAATATTTTTCAATATGAAATATGTTTTCAACCCATACTACTAGAATAATGACTACATTCCCATTAAACCACTTATAAAAACATGTCTCAGATTCATTCTTAATGAAACTAAAATCTTTTATGGCCTCATCAATTTGAATGTTCTATAAACTGGATTCCTTCATTAATCCATAAATGTATTTCTGTGACTTTGATATTTTTTTGGCTTCACATGGTGTCATAAAACCTCTTAGTTGTGTTATATAGATATCTTCCAAAAGGTACCCATTAAGGAAATCTGTTTTGACGACCATTTGACAAATATAGTATTCGTGGTAAGATACTATGTTATGTTTGATTCTTATGGAATTAAACATGTAAAATGGCGATAAGGTTTTATCATATTCAATTCTATTATTTTTTTTAATACATTAAAACTATACATTATTTATAAGTGCTAACATGACCTTCCATTTCTAGCATTCTCTTGAATACCCATTTTCATCCAACAAGATTTACATCAACTGGATCATCGACTAGAACCTATACATGATTCTGATACATGGAATCCATCTCAAAATTTATAAATTATAGCCATCTTTCATCTTTTGAGCTTTCTACTACTTCCTCATAAGAGATAGGTTCATCATTGTCCCATAATAATGATTCACCATCCTCGGTGACTAGGACACCAAATCTCTCTAGTTCCCTTACCTATCTTGAGCTCCTCCGTAGTACTTGTGTTTCTGTAACCTCTTCCATGGGGACCAATTCAACATGTTCCAATATTATCACTTGTGTATATTGATCATCTTCTTTATAGTCAATCTTTCTCCAACTATCCTTTTCGAGGATGTTCTCCATCTCATGAATGATGACTTGTTTGGAGATAGTAATTTTCTTATATGAAGGGTTATAATGGTAATATCCTTTCATATCTTTGGGATATCCTATAAAGATACACCCCATTCCCTAGGGTGCTATTTTTTCCTAATAAGGCCATAAAAATTCCTCGCATCCGCATACATGTGTGTGAAAAAAATGGGCTTCTTTCCATTCCATAACTCAAAGGGAATTCCATTTGCTAACTTAGTTGGTACTCAGTTTAATGTGTATGAAATATTTTGAAATGCATATCCCCAAAATGATAATGGAATATCTATATGACTCATCATCTACCACAGCATATCCAAGAAGGTGTGGTTCTTCCTTTAACTAACACCATTCCACTGTGGTGTATAAGGAATAGTGAGCTACGATTGAATCCTAGACTCTCGTAGAATATTGGTGAACTCTTGGTTCAGATATTCTCCTCCTCGATCCAATCGAAGTTTCTAAATCTTCTTACCAAGATGATTCTCTAGTTCATTCTTTAATTGCTTAAATATTTATAAGGACTCTAACTTATACCTCATTTAGTATAAATATCTATATCAACTCAAATCATTATTAAATGTAATTAAATACTGATATCTACCACTAAATTCTACAATAAATAGTCCATATATATTCATATGCACTAATCCTATAAGCTCTGTGGGTCGTTCACCCTGTCCACTGGAATGTGGCATGATCATTTTACCTTATAAAAAAGTGTGACATCTATCATGTGGTTTTATCTCAATAGAGTCTAAAAAACCATCTTGGCAGAACATTTTCCAGAGCATCTTCTTTACATGATTGAGACAGTAATGCCACAACTGGGAGATGTTTGAGTCTTGTGAGTTTGTTTTTTTATCAATTTTCAACCCTTGTATTTAGTAATTTAATACATAAAATCCATTATTTAAATACACTCCACCATAACATACATTGTTCTTATAATAGGAAAACCTTTATTACCAAACATGAACATAAATCCATCCATATCCATACATGATATATAAATTATGTTCTTGGTAACACAAGGCACATAATAACAGTTATGTAAATCCGAAAGCATCCCAGTGGGAAATAAGAGATTGCAATCCCCAATGGCCAATACAGCCAGCCTCACTTTATTGGCAGCTCAGAGATCCACCTCTCCAATAGAAATATTTCCAAACCTACATTGTTCCTATATCTGAATAATGATGTGATCCCCACAAGCTATATCTAATACCCAATCTGTAGAAATAGAAATATTACACTTGATAATGAATTTACCTTTAGAGTTCCCACACTTATGAGTGTAGTTCATATTCCAGTGGCCTGTCATTCTATATGAAAAATATACCACCTCCCATTACTTACCCAACCTTTGTATATTCCTCTTCTTAGAAGGATGGAGCTCAGGGTCTTCAGACCATTTATGAATCCTTGGCCCCTTTTCCATATCCTTCCTTTTCATATTCACCATAAGGATTGTGGGTTTGTCATCCCCATGTCCTTATCTACCTAGCTAATTATACTTAGAAGTTTAGATAGGCTCTTATCATTATTTCTCATGTTGTAGTAAATAATATTGCTAGAGAAGGTCTTGGGAAGTGACGATTGGATGAGATCTGTGTGCAACTAATCCCGGAACCTAATCCCTATGATGTTTAGTTGTTCAATGTAGCCATGAAGCACGAATACATGAGGCCGATATGGTGTAGACTTTCCATGATTAGTTGTAAAAAAATTATTGGTGATCTCACATATCGATTTTCTCACCTTCACTTGATAGAAATCCATATGTTGAGACATCATATTATAAACATCCATGTTTTCATGTTGCTTCAAGACCTCATTAGATATGGCTGATTGAATGAAGCATCAGACATATGTTCCCTCATACATATGATTCATATAGAGATATAGTTACCCATAACTGGCATCTTTTCCATGTACAACTAGAATATGATCCTCCATCGTGTACATTTTCCTCACGTGGAAATGGATAGCATGTACACACCTGTTCCATTCCTAAAAATTGGTGCCAGTGAGAAGGTTTTTTAATCGAGTATGAATCACAATGATATATTTGATGTCATTTTTCTTTCTATTTATACAAATTATGATAAGAAAAGGATTAGTAATTTATCATGATAAAACTAAGACAATTAATTAATTTAATACTTATTAGTCTCACACTATTTTATCTAAATTCAATAGCCATCACCATTGACATTGGAATTTTTGGTTTCCTGAATATTCTAGTGGAAAGGATCCATATTTCGCTTCAGATTTCCCCAAATAGGGTTGGTCATGAAACATTGAGGGTTTTAGGTAGTCCTTCCAAATTCCAACTGCATTCATTCATAGCTTCTTGATCTATTGAGTGGACTCCCCAATCCAAAAATCCTTATATTTTGGATTACCTCAAACATCGCATCTTAGTCACCCCAAGTCCAACTATGGCAGTAAACCCTTGATATGAACCAATTCATGTGAACCCCAAACCTTGAATTAAAATTCCCCAATAATTGAAATAACCCCAACTAGGTTTGGTCATGCACTTTGAACTATTGTTTGATTCAAACAAAGATTATAGAAGGATATAATGACTTAATATTTCTTTGAGGAATTTTATCCTTGTATGTAAATTTATATTTTGTTATCCTTGATTACATGATTATCATGACCTGCCCTTGGGACCTGTGCCGTGACTATCCCAGGCCCGCCCTCTATAGGCCAGGGGCTGGAGACTATCACCAAAGGCTTAAATCTTTATGCTTGGAAGGCATTTCCTTTATAAATTGTAAACACACACAATCATAGTAAGATGGAAGAAAAACACTATGTGATAACTGTATACAAAATGAAGTGTTGAAATGTAAAGGGGCCAGAAATAAAATCCCTAAAGAAAATTACAAGGAAATGGAAAAGTACAAGTACAACTGAATGAAAGTAAATTGCTGCTGGATCGTCCACTAGGAAACCCTACCAGAAGGGTAGGTACAGATAGCCTCCTCAACGCTCCACATCCATCTGGCTCCTCCGTCTACCGACTCGTCGTAAGATCCACCTTCGGAAACCATCCAGTCATGTCCACTCATCCTCGGTCAGCGTTGTCTGTCGTTTGGAACCATCAAATAGAGGTGTGGGAATAGCCATTGCAGGGGTGGGTATAACGATACTCAGTAGGGACCCCGAGACCCTAAAGGTCTCACAAAAACCAACAAGGATAAACCACAAAGTATGAAATCTATAGATAAATCCAATTAGGTATATCCCCAAAAATTTACCTAAGTTATCAGGTAATCCATCTCATCATGATGAAAGAACAATGTTACTGGCTCAGCTCAAACCAGGATTTTATTCTATGGGTAGTATCAAGTAACATCCCTAGAAAAACTGTCAAAACCTTTGCTACTAGAGTACTCCTCTTCAATAGAGTATTTTCGGCTTTCCACATCACACAGATGCACTTCCCACAATCCTGGCCTGTTGTGGT
The DNA here is from genome assembly GCA_963277665.1 of Viscum album. NCBI lineage: Eukaryota > Viridiplantae > Streptophyta > Magnoliopsida > Santalales > Viscaceae > Viscum > Viscum album. The sequence continues at coordinate 1,838,750,503 of OY728125.1, forward strand.
ACTCCTCTTGTCGAGTACCATAGTTCTGCTTCGCTCACACAGAGGCGCTCCCCACTGTGGGTCTTTTGCGCTCACACAGAGGCACTCCCCTTAATAGTCTGCTGAGGTAATCCTCCAGTCAAGTACCATGGGACTTCCGCATCACACAGAGAAGCTCCCCACTGTAGGTTTTCCGCACTCACATAGAGGCGCTCCCCACTAAACTATTTGAAACACATCGATTCGAATTAGTCAGCAGTCATCATGTCTCAGCCAACTACTAGGTCTTCATACTACGCTCTCTCATCTCTGAGAGGATCCACTCCAAAAGATACAGGTAGATTCTCCAACTACCACGAACTCCTATTTAAAAGTATCTCAAAGGTCCTCCTCATCATAGGGGTCACAACGCAACAGACAATGCGTCAATCAGGCGCCTAGTCTGTGAGTTATTAGCATTTCTGTTCTGGGAGACTGGTTGGATTTAGGTTCATTCCAATCCAACTGTACCCCAATTGTGTCCAAACCTTGATTGGGATATTCGAAAAGAACTTTCTCGCTCCATGATTTCTGTCACCAGAGGCAGTTCGTCAATCAGACACATGTAGCCCACGTTTTCAGTGAAAAGGTGAAATCGGGTCAACGGGTTCGGAATGGGGTCTGACCCGGTCGTAGGGTCCGACCCAGCCTGCAGGGGCATCCCAACCCACGCTGGGCATCCCGACGACCCTCGAGGGGTCCGCCTCAGCTGCATGCAGGGAGGAGTCGGGGCGCCCCATGCAAATCCAGAACGGCAGAGCTGTTCAGGTGTGAACTTAACCGATGCCTGGGGGTGCTGGTCCAAGACACATGGGAGGCACTAGGTCCCACTCCTCCAGGCTGGTCAAGCAGCCAGCCGCTTCTGCACTACCAGCGGCTAGCCTGAGGACTGCCGCCTCTGCTCTTCCACTATGGCCCATGCTGGTCGCGACTTCTTCATGCACGCGGTGCGATGGTGTTGCACCCCTCTGGCGGCCTAGCTACCGCCCATGTGCACCGCCGTGGCCAGGGGCCAGGACTTGTTTCTTCCACATGGAACGATAGTGCCGTGCCCTTCTGGAGACACTACATTGGCAGTTTACTTCACGTCTGGTTTCCTTCACAGTCGTCTTGACACTGGTCTTCGTTGCTCTGCCACCATCGTCAACAAGCGAGAAAAAACGAAGGGGGAGAGTTAGACCATGTTCATTTGGCCCGCACCTTCCACTTTATGGTGATATCCATCAGAAACATTTAAACCAAGGATTGAATGATAATGAACGAGAAAAATTTCCAACTAAATCCCCTAACTAGTATCGATGATTGTTGAAGAATTTGCAGAAAGCGAAGTTTGATTCAATGTTGTCAGGAAAGAAGAAGCTGAGGATGGAATCATCGACATTCTTCAAGGACGACGCTCCCTCTTTTGTTCTGGTTCAAGAAGGAAGAACATGTCCATCATTGGCGGATGAAGTATTCTTCATTGGAGAGTACTTTCCTCCTTGGCATTCTATCTCTAAGAGCTCCTCCACTCCTCAAAGACCCGAAGTGAATATGCCAACCAAAATATAAATTTGTAATCCTATTAATTTTTTTGAAAAAGATTCAAAAAGGGAGGAATAAATTAATTGGTGGCTCCAATTAATTAATTCTTGTATGTAGGCACAAAATTAATTAAGGTAGATCAAAAGGATCTAAGGCTGGTGGTGGCCGCATAAATGAGGAATTCAAGGGGTTTTGATCCTCGTATGGTCTCCACCACATTAATTATTAAGAGGTGTTTAGACCTTAGGTGGACCCACCATAATAACCTCTCATGGGAGGTTATGGTGTGGTGGCCCACACCTCTAACCTCCACTTAGAGGTTTTACCAACAAATAAGAAAAATAAAGTAACTACATTCTTTTTATTTAATTTATGTCATAAAACCCCAAAACTAAATTTTATTCCCGACCATCTGATGCAGATGTGAGAGTCTTCTAAAGTGAATATTGGTGTTGTGAGTTCAACAGTGCCCTCACAATTCCATTCCGAGAACTGGTTCAAAAGATATAAATCCCCGCTCGTACATTTAATAAACGTACCTAAACAGAACATCAGATATTGATTTCGAGTGCACCAAGCCTTGGAATCAGGTGCTATAAATATTCCCAGAATCGTAAAAATCCCATGTATTTATGAAAATCAAATCACCTAATTTCTGGGTATTTACAATGGTTGTTAAAATTCATTCTTATATACATAAGATATTAACCATGTATATGATAATATTTACTCATAATCTAGTCTTATTTTAGTTTCATCTTGAATTCTTGTTTAATTCATGAATTGTGTGATCGTGAAAAATGAACCAAATCAATAAACCATCAAACTAATAAAAATAAAAAAATGGTATGATCATGGTCTTGTTAGAGAGGTTAGTTTATCTAGAGGTTGATAAACTAAACCAATTACTTGGGGAGAAAAACCTTGATCCTTTTGGGTTTGTGTTTACAGATTTCCACTAGTCCACCTTTGTATCTCATTGGATTGGTTTTATCTTGGATGTTAACTTGATCCACATCCACTAGCATGGAAGCTCCATCCATTACATATAATTTTATCTCACTTGTAAGAGAGGGGTAAAATAGTGTTTTACATAAAAGAAACATTGGGCACGCAGGCTATACATGTTAATGAGGAGAAGGCTCAGAGGCCCACAAGTCAATTTAATTAAATTAATTAAAAAACTATTTGCATACAAAGGTCTTGGTATAGAAAATGATCACCCATAAATTCAATGATATTCAGCCATAAATAAAATCGGAATTTAATACATTAATCATTAATATTTATGATAAATAATTCTCGAATCAGTTAATCATGTTTAATTAATCAATCCTTTTTCTTAATCCATTTTTCTGAAATTCCATGAGATTTTCATCAATCATAACTTTAAAAAAATAAATTGATTTAAAATTATCATTGTATGTAACCTGTACCATGTATGCAACCCGATTAATTATCATTCCTAACTACCCAGTGAGTAGAAATGATCATTACACATATGTTAAATTAAACACAGATATATAAAACAGCTATCACATTTTGCGCCTCAGCTTTATGCCCATATTATGGAACACGTCTCAAGGTTTTGCATAATATCATAATTTTTTAATAAATCTAGGTAATTTGGATGAGTACATATGTGTCGTTCCGATGACACATTGTTTACTTTTATTCACCATCCATCAAGAGTATACATCTGAGGACATGATATATAGATGTATATCAGAAATCTTCAAACTACATGGATTTCTCTGTGGGACACACTCTATGTAGTATCTTTGTTACACAGTTTTGAACCGGGAAAGCCATGTATGGGGAACACAGTCCAACCCTAACCTGAAAAGACTACACGCTGTGTTTTGAGGGACATATTTCGTGTAATCCAAAAATTGTGTGCCACATGTTCCTCGTAAACACACGATGTCTTAAAGTCATAGATAGAATCCAATGGAACATCCTGGTTTGGAAGACTATCCCAGTGCATGGAAACTATTAAAAATGGTGTTTACTATGGAATACATGTTGTGTATTCTAGTATTGTATGGTCAGGATGATTTGGAACCTCCAGATGAGATCCTTTGATTTATTTTAATCAAAATTAAAAGGAAAAAATTGTTTTTGTAATGTGAATGAGAAATAGAAGAAGATGAATAGATCTCAAGATTCAGATTCATAGAAAAAATAAACTTTATTGAAGCAACTAAATTATTGAATGTTTAAATCACAAAAAAAACTAAATAATTATAATCAACGATATAACATCCCTCGGATATCACTAGTAGGTTGTGGGAAAAATGGATGTGAATTGGAGGGTGTACGAAACATTAATTTTTCTATTAAAATGATCAATCTGAGAGTGTTCATGAATATAAAATTTTGGATCCTTGGTATAGGATAAAGAATGAATGAATAGGAAGGGACTCCCAAAACCATAGAGAGGATCATCATTTTCTGGTTATAATTAATTTAAATCAGAAAAACCCAAAAACTACCTTTTATTCCTGACCGTCTTCCATCAAGGTGAGAGTCTTCTTAAGTGAATACTGGAACTCTGTGTTCAACGGTGCCCTCCGATTGTAATTCTAAGCACCGGTTCAAAAGTTATAGAATCTGAGATGTATGTTTACTGAACGTACCTGAAAAAACTTCAGAAATTGATTTCGGGCGCACCGAGCCTCAGAATGAAGTGCCGTAAATTTTTATGGACTCGTAAAAATCCTATTTATTTAAAGAAAAAAATTTCCATGGAATTTTTTCGGTCTTTACAATCACCCAACCTTAGGGATATACATCCCCATAAGCTACAACTCGAATTAAGGGAACAAATGAGGGTAATGAGCATGTATCTAAGCCTCTCACTCCCATGTGCTCTCCTGGAGGTTGTCATGCTACCAATGAACACAAAACAGAGGTATCGACTGTCCACGAAAGAAACGCTCCTTTTGATTCTCAATCTCCACTAGAACCTCTGTGAATTCTCCCCATCATCGATGTCGAACTGTGCATGGTCAATGATGTGAGAAGGGTCGTGCATATATCTCATCAGTTGTGATATGAGGAAGACGTCATGAACCCGGTGCAACTAAGGTGGAAGAACTAAGTGGTAAGCCACCTCGCCTACTCTATTGATGACCTCGAATGGTCCGATTAATCGCAGAGATAAAATTTGCCTCGAACAATTCTCTGTAGAGCTCATTGAGGTGAGACCCGTAGAAAGATGTGGATTCAATCACCGAACTCCAGAGGTCTCTGTCTCTTATCATCATACGACTACATCCTACTATGTGCATTTTTCATTCATTCCTAGATAATATACACCTTCTTTGTGGTAGCCTGTACCATATCTTGTCCCACCATTGCTGACTCCCTAGGTCAATCCAGCACAAGGGTGATCTACAAGGTTGTCTTTGCAATGCCTCAAAAGGTTCCATTACTATGGTGGAGTGAAAGATATTGTTTTATGCAAACTCCACCAATGGAAAGTGATCCTACCAGCTACGACCTAAGTCGAGGACACAATCACGTAGCATGTCCTTGAGGGTCTGAATGGTTCTCTCAGTCTTTCCATTCGTCTTAGGATGGAAGGTGGTTCTTAGATGTAGCTGCATCTCGAAAGCCTCCTACAACCCCTTACATATACGGGAAGTAAAATATGTGTCATGATTGGAGACAATAGAAGATGGTACTCCACGTAGATGCACAATATCCTACACATAGAGATGTCCCATGATCTCTACCGAGCCCTCCTCTCTGATCGGTCAGAATTGGGCTGACATGATGAGTCGTTAAATGATCACCCATATCGAGTCATGTACCAACTTTTTACGTGGAAGACCCGTCATAAAATCTATGTATATCCCATCCCACTTCCACTCTAGGACCTCTAAAGGCTAATCCAATCATGCTGGAACTTGGTGTTCTTCCTTCACTTGCTAACAAGTGAGGCATCTTGAAGAAAACTCAACTACCGCATTCTTCATAACTAGCCACCAGTGATGTGGTCTAAGGTCCTGATACATCATTAACACACATAGATGTACCTATATAGGGGATGTGTGGAACTCCCTCATCACTTCAACATGATTTGATACTGGTCGCAATGTACAACCTCTGAAGAAGATGATGTGCTCCCCACCTTCAGAAAATCTATCATGTGCCTTCCTTGGGATATCTGAGCATGTCGTGTCTCGCAGTCAGCATCTCCTCGCTGCACCTCCTTGACTCGCTGAAGAAGTTCGGGAGTGACAGTAAGATACTAAAAAAGGATGCTCCATCTCCATCCACAAATGATATATGTAAAGAGGCTAGATACTCCATCGCCTTTCCTAGTAGTTGTATACCAGACCTCTTGATGAGTGCATCTACAACAATGTTCCCATTCCCAAGAGTATAGACTTTCATGAAGTCATATTCCTAGAGGAACTCAATCCATCACTGCTCTCTTAGATTCGGGTCTATCTGAGAGAAGATATACCATAGACTTTTGTGATCAGAGTACAGGGTAAAATGTTTGACCATCAGATAGTGTCGCCACATCTTCAAGGAAAAGACCACGGCTGCTAACTCCAGCTCATGGGTTGCATAGTTCAGCTCATGTTGTCTCATCTGCCAAGAGCCATACGTGATCACTTCTTTCTCCTGCATCAGGACACACCTGATTCCGGTCCCTGATATGTCACATTAAACTATGTACCCTACGCATTCCTCTATAAGACTCATGATGGGGGCATAAGTCAGCCTCTGCCTTAGCTCGTGAAAGATCTGCTGGAATCTCTCTGACCACATGAAGGGGTTCCCCTTCATTGTCAAGAATGATAGTGGCCGTATTGACACCTGAAGGTCATCTTTTGTACATCCATGTCTTGAACTCTGAGCTAGTGATAGCCTGATCTGAGTTTTATCTTCGAGAACCACTATGCTCCTTTTAGCTAATAAAATAGGTCTTCAATACATGGGATTGGGTAGTTGTTCATCATGGTCACCTAGTTTAGGCGACAGTAGTTGACACAAAGTCTCCAACTTCCATACACCTTTTTGGAAAACAGAATTAGGGCTGACCAGAGAGAAACACTGGGCTGGATGAATCCCCTCCCCTGCAAGTCCTCTAGGTGTACCCGCAGCTCACGAAGCTAAGTGGGAGCCACCCGATATGCTGGTGTATATACCGGTGTCATCCCAGGGTACATTTCAATGTAGAAGTCCACCTCTCTATGAGGAGGTATACCTGGAACATCATCAGGGAAAACATCCATGTACTAGTCCACCACTACAGGATAAGTTGGAATCTCCGCATCTATAGCTCTGAGGGTATCATAGAATAACTAATGAGTGATCGGCTGCACCCTCCTCCAAGTAAGTTAGTCTTGTGCTGTAATGTCTCCCTTATCAACAGTGAAGTTGAACCTGGTCATATCCACGCGGACACACCGCACATTGTTCCTAATATAGTCGATCTGAGCATGGACTGTAGATTACTATTCAATACCCAATATGACATCGTAAGGCCTCGATTCCACTACAAAGAGATCCTAGCTGAAGCTCTCACCTCCTAAAGTAAGCTCAAACTGTCGGCACCAGTGCGTAATCATCATGTCTACTCCCGTAAGAGTCTATAGCCATGAGGATAAAACTAACGGCTCCTTCAGAATCTCCAATATCAAAATGAGTGATGGGGAAATGAAAGAATGACTAGAACCAATGTCTATAAGAACTACAACTATAGTGTAATAGACACAGATCGTACCTTGAATCATATCCAGAGCTTTGTGATCACAGGAATCAGATGCCTGGAGTTGAGCTCTCCCCTGTCCAGCTGCTCCCAGCGGTCGGGGTGGACCTCTTAGTGGTGGTGGTGGTAACACCTCGAATCATCACCCACCACAAGCTACACGAACAACTCCTCTGCCATGCCTCCTGCGCCCTGTGGACCACCTCGATCGAATCTCTTCCAAATCCTGGGAGGTCCCTCAACTCTCTGGTGATCATCTAAATAGAGGGTCAGATAGTAAGGAGCCATGTGACCCTGCCCACTACACAAGTAACACTGCCTACTCCTGGCACGTAAGTCACTGCCTCGGGTGCCCCGCACAACAGATCTTGGGTCCTATAGTCGTCGACCTCTTGGTATGGTCTTCTTGGACCTTTGCATCATCTGTCTACTTCTATCTATAGAAAACTCTGCTGCATTTCGACTTATAGTGGGTCTCACAGCTGGAGACTGCTCAGCAAGGAAACTCTCCACTAGGTGGGATCTCTCTAACACCCCCACCCGTGTAGAGATGTTGAGGGAGATCATTGATGCTATGATCTCTCACCTGAGCCCCTGCTCAAAGGTCTGGGCCCTAAAGAATGGGTCCCACACCATATTTGAAGAGTAGCGTGAGAGGTTAGTAAACCTTGCTAAGTACTGAGACACTATCATGAGACCCTATTGTACAAGTAGTAGCTCCTGTATCTTCACCACACGAAGGGTGGCTAGGAAAATCTCCACCTGAAATAGGCTCTCAAATTCTATCCAATGCAGTGACATCTCGTCATGCACCTGGAGACTCAAGATCCACCATCTACCTGCGGGTTTCTGAAGGAGACTCGCAGAAAGGATCACCATGAAGTTGGCAGGTGTCCCTATCAGTCTAAAAAATCTCACCATAGCCTCCAACCAATCCCCAACTGCCTGTGGGTCCACCTCTCCGCTGAACCTGGGTGGCCTCTGTCACTAGAACTCTTGAAACGTGCTCATGCAGCGTGCATCGTCTGATGTTGGGGCTTGTGGCATCAGTGTACCTATGGGGAGAGGTACCGCTAGTGCCTCTACTGGTTAAGGTACCTACACCGAGGTCTCTTCGATCGGTGGGATATCAATGCGTATGACTCTTGGGGCTCTAACCAGTCTTCTGTGGGGAGGAATCCTAATTGAAACTAATGCGACATGGTCAAATAATTATACCCGGTGATCTTACCTAATTGAGCTGACATAAAGAATGTCTTTTGAAAACATAGACACAATTAGTGTTTTGATGCACTAAGTTGAAAGTCAGTAGTCAAGGTCCTGGTGTATGGATACGTCGGCCGCTACACCAACACTGGGCTCCCTGAAATGAAAACCACACTTAGTACAATTAACATTATTTCTTCAAAGAAAATAATGATAAGAGTCCTATGTTTTTCATCACAACCAACTCCTATGATGCTAATTTGTCAAGACCCATCCCCAGGACACATGTCGTGACTACCACAAGCCCGCCTTCCATAGGATAGCGGGCTAGAAACTAGCAGCAATGGCATAACTCCCTAAGCTGGGAAGGCATTGCCTTTATAAATTATAACACACAATCAATGTATATTAGAACAAAAACACTAAGTAAGACTGTATACAAAAATGATTGTTTAAAAGTAAAGGGGCGAGAAATACAAGACCTATAGTGAAGTACAAGGAAACAGAAAAGTACTAGTACAATTGAAAGAAAGTAAACAGCTTCTGGATCGTCCACCGGGAAACCCTACTTGAAGGGTAGGTATAGATAGCCTCCTCAGTGTTCCATGTCCGTTCGACTCCTCCATGTACTAAATCGTTGAAAGGTCCACCTCTGGGTATCATCCAATCCGGTCCAGTTAACCTCAGTCAGTGTTGTCTGTCGTCGGTAACCAATACAATGACGTGCAGGCATAGCCCATGTAGGGGTGAGTATAACAATACTCATTAGGGACCCCAAGACCCTCAAGGTATCACAAAAACTAACAAGGATAAACCACAAATTATGAAATCAATAGAGAACCCCACTTAGTTATATGCCCATACATATAACTAATTTATCAAGTAATCCATCTCAATCATGAGGAATGCAGAAAGTTACTGACTCAGCTCAAACCAAAATTTAATTCTAGGGGTAGTATCAACTGACATACCTAGTCAAACTGTCAAAGCCTCGACAGCTAGATTACTCCTCCTCTATAGAGTATTGTGGGAATGTCATATCACACAAAGGCACTTCCCACTATTATGGACAGTTGTGGTACTCCTCCTGTTGAATATCTTAAGTCTATTGTGCTCACACGGAGGTGCTCCCCACTGTGGGTCTATCGCTCTCACACAGAGGTGCTCCCCTTAATAGCTTGTTGAATTACTCCTCTTGTCATGTACAATGGGTCTTCCATACCACTCAGAGGTGCTCCCAACTATCAGTCTACCGTGCTCACATGGAGGCACTCCCCACTGGGCTTGTCGAAACACTCTTAGTCAAATCGGTCAGTAGTCATCAGGTCTTAGCTAGCTACTAGGTCTCCATACTCTGCATGCTCGTCTCTTGGAGGATCCGCTCCATGAGCTACAGGTTGATTATCCAACTGCCAAGAAATCCCACTTAGAAGTATCTCAAAGGTCTTCCTCGTCATAGGGTTCTCAACTCAATAGAATGCACGTCAATCATACTCCCAATCTGTGAGTTATTGGCATTTCCATTCCGAGGGTCCGGTAGGATGTAGGTTCATTCCATTCCGAACATACCTCAATTGCATCCAAATCTCAAGCGAGGTATTCCAAAAGAACCGTCTCGATCCAAGCTTTCTGTTTACGCAGGTCATTCTTCAATTGGACACACGTAGCTCATGTTATGAGAAAAGAGGTAAAATTTGGTCAACAGGTACAGAATAGGGTCTGACCCGGCCCGTAGGTCCGAAATAGCTCGCAGGGGTGGCCCGACCCATGCCGGGAAGCCCTACTCGTGCTGGGAATGTCATCCCATGGTTGGTTCGGCTCGTCAGCATACATGGGGTCTACATCAGCTGCGTCCAGGGGGAGTCTGTGCGCCCCCTAGAAATCCAGAACGGCAGAGCCGATTAGGTGGGAACCAAACCAGTGCTAGGTGGTTCTAGTCTGTGACATGTGGGACCCACATGTTCCTAGTCCTCCCTGCTGGACAAGAGGCCCGCCGCTTCTACACCGCCGCCGTCTGGGTTGATCTCGGTCGTCGCTGCTCTTCCGTCGTGGCTTCCCATGTGCACATCTTCTTCCTTCGCATGGTGCGACAACACTACGCCCCTCCTACGGCCTGGAAGCCTTCCGTGTGCGCCACCACAGCCAGGGGCTTCATCTTTTTTCTTCCACATAGCACAACGGTGATGCACCCTTCTGGCGACCATGCAGCCCTTTGCCACCGGTTTCCTTCGCACCCAGTTTCCTTCACGGCCGACTTCCTTCACGGCCGACCCAACGCTGACCACCGTTGCTCTGAAACCGTCGTCAACAATAGAGGAAAAAACAAAGGGGGAGGGTCAGGCCATGTAATTTCATCCCGTACGCTACACGTTATGGTGATATCAATCGTTAATACACAAACCATGGTTTGGACGATGATGAATTAGAACAATTTCAAACTAAATCCCCTACATCGTATCAAGGATCATTAACGAAGTCGCAGAAAGTGAATGTAGATTCGATGTTATTGGGAAAGAAGAAGCGGAGGATGGCATCATAAGTGTTCTTCAATGATGGTTCCCCCTCCTTTGTTCTAGTTTAGGAAGGAAAAAGGTGTATGTTGTTGGTCGATAAAGCGTTCTTCGTTGGAGAGTACTTTCCTCCTTGGTGTTCTATCTCTAAGAACTCCTCCTCTCCTCAAATACCCAAAGTGAATCTTCCAACCAATATAATAGTTTGTAATCCTATTAAATTGTTGGAGAAATATTCAAAAATGAAGGAATCAATTAATTGGGGGATTCACTTAATTAATTCTTATGTGTAGGCGCAAAATTAATAAAGGGAGTTCAAAATGTTCCACAGGTGGCGGTGGCACCATAATTGGGGATTTCAAGGGGCTTCATCCTCGGGTGGTCCCCACTAATTTAATTTTCAAGAGGTGTTTGGAAATTGGGTGGGCCCTACCACCATAACCTCTCATGGGAGGTTATGGTGTGGTGGACCCCACCTCTAACCTCTTCTTGGAGGTTCTATCCACCATGAATAAAAATAATGTCCCTGCATTATTTTTATTTAATTTAAATCAGAAAACCCCAAAACTAACTTTTATTCCCGACCATCTACCATTGAGATGAGAGTCTTCTTAAGTGAATACCAGGACTGTGAGTTCAACGGTGCCCTTAGATTTTAATTACGAGAACTAGTTCAACATCTATAAAATCCAGCTTGTACATTTACTTAACTTACCCAAAAAAAACATCAGAAATTGATTCCGAGCACACCGGGCCTCGGAATCAAGCTCCATAAATTTTCACGGACTCATAAAAATCCCATGTATTTATGAATAAAAAATTCCACAAAATTTATGGCTCTTCACAATGATTGTTAATATTAAGTGTTATATGCATAAGTGATTAGCCATGTCCTCTATAATATTTAATCATAATCCAGCCTTATTTTAGTTTCATCTTACATTCTTGATTAATTCATTAATTGTTTGTTCGTGACAACAACCCCAAAATAAATAAACCATGAAACAGATATGAATAAAAAAATGGTATGATCATGGTCATGTTTTATAGGTTAGTTTTTCTAGAGGTTGATAAACTAACCCAATTACTGGGAGAGAAACACTTTGACCCTTTTGGGTTCGTGTTTATAGATTTCCACTAGTCCAACTTTTTATCTCCTTGGATTTGGTTTATCTTGGATGTTAACATGATCATCCACCACTAGCATGGTAGATCCATCCATTATATATAATTTTATCTCACTCGTAAGAGAGGGTTAAAATGGTGTTTTACATAAAAGAAACATTGGCCACACATGCCATTGATGTTTATGAGGAGAATGCTCAGAGGCCAACAAATTAATTTAAATATATTAATTAAAATACTATTCACATTCAAAGGTCTTGGTTTACAAAATGATCATCCATACATTCAATGATATTTAAGAATAAATAAAACTACAATTGAATACATTAATAATTCATAAATAAGATAAATCATGCTCAAATCAATTAATTATATTTAATTAATAAACTCATTATCATAATCAATTTTTCTGAAATTCCATGATATTTTCATCCATCATAATTTTAAACAAATAAATTGATTTAAAATTATCATTGTATGTAACTTGTATCATGGAGGCAACCCAGTTAATTCTTGTTCCTAACTACCAAATGAGTAGAAATGAGCATTACACATATGGTAAATTAAACACAGATATATAAAACACCTATCTTGTGTTGTGAATCATCTTTACACCCATACTATGGAACACATCTCAAGGGTTTGTATAATATAATAATTTTTTTAATAAATCTATGTAATTTTGATGCGTACAGATGTGTATTTATAACAACATAGTGTGTACTTTTTTTAACAAATAATCAAGAGTATACGCCTGTGGACCTGGAATATAAATGTATATCAGAAATTTTCAGAGCACACATCTTGTTAAGTGGGACACACGCTGTGTAGAATCTTCGTTACACAGTTTCCAACTGGTCAAGCCATGTATGGGGTATATAGTCTAACCCTAACCTTAAGAGACTAAACTCTATGTTCTGTGGGCCACACACCGTGTAATCCAAAAATTGTGTGCCACAACTTCCTTATCAATACATGGAGTCTTAAAGACTAAGATAGAATCCAATGACACGACCTTATTTGGAAGACCGTCCCAGTGCATGGAAACTATTAAACACAACATTTACTACTGAATACATGCTCTATAATCCAGATTTGTATGGTCAAGAATATTTTGATCCTCCGAATGAGATCCTCTATTAATTTTATTCAAAATTTATAGACAAAATATTTTCTGTAATGTGAACAAGAAATAGAAGATGATGAATAGATCTTGGGATTCATATTCATAGAACAAATAACATGAATTGAAGCAACTAAATTAATAAATGTGTAAATCACAAACAAAAAACAAAATAATTATAATCATTGATATAACCTCACTCGGATACCACTTGTAGGTTTCGGGCACAACGGATGTGCATTAGATGGTGTACCCAATGTTAATTTTTCTATTAAAAATGATCAATCTGAGATTCTTCATGAATATAAAAAACCAGATCCTTGGAATAAAATTAAGAACAAAAGAAAATGAGGGGACTCCCAAAACTATAGAGAGGATCATCATATTTTTGTTATAATTAATTTCATTAAAAGACAATAATTCTGTAGATAGATTTCCCTCTCCATCGACATTTCTGATCATAGTACAATGTGATCCATCTTTTCATTGTAGAATCCATGTTTAATATTACTATAGTAGTGATCCACACATGCTCCACCAATCATTGGATGACGTTGAATATATCATCATATGAAATCATGAAAGAGACTTTGCTAGTGATGTATGACTTTGATCGCCGTGAGAGACACTTGCAAAGCGCTCTCCTCGATCCTGTGGAGGATGATCTCTCTTATATTGAGAGAGCTGTTAGAACAAAATATTTATCTATTGGATTGAGAACATTCTCTAAATCCATTGTAAACAACCCCAAAAATGGCTAGGATAATGAGAATTATATAATTGAGATTTTAATTACTTAGAATAAAAAAATTAATTAATTGCCATAAAGAATTTGTTCATTTAATTAAATTCATAGTAATAAATCATGTATAATAATAATAGTTGACCACTATTGTTACTTGACATGCACCCAGTGAATTACACATAATATTATTTAGTTAATTAAATAATATAATTTCTCACAAATCCCAAGAAAAATTTCATGTCTTGTATATAAATAAACACAGCATGTTCTATTGTTTTTCCATTTCATTATTTCCTCCACAACATTTATTAGACCTTGATTAATGGCTATTTTGTTCTCAAATAATTATCATTGCTTTACATGCTAAAAATATATGATTTTGTCCATAATATATTCTCTCAAAACTAGTGTAGAAATTAATTCAATTTGGTATCCTTAAATAATTTTTAAACAAAAGTTTGGAATAATGTTTATTAAACTTGTTAAATTAATATGTAATTGAGATACTTGGAAAAACATAGTGTGTGACTCTCTAGGCCGCTTTCATAGAGGAATTATGCCGTGCTTGCATAAAGTCCAAGGATTGCGTCAGAAACACACAAAGGCACTCATATAGAAGAATGTTTACACCGCAATGATGTGTCACCTTTTATGAACACTTACCATGTAATGTAATCCCTTTTCCCCGATAACTTGAATCATGTGGGTTTCATTAACATTACATCAACCCATTTTCTCAATTATCCTGTGTTGGAATTTTCTGAATTGAACTCCCCCATTTCATTACATGGCCATGGATTTATTTAGGCTATATCAATTCCATCTAAGGGACTGAGATATCTACTTTCGATACTGTACAGAAGGGATAAATCCTTTCTCGCATTATTCTATTAATGTAGTATTACTCATGTCACACCCAACATATCCTACCATGTTGTGAATAGTGTGTCATCACTGTTTTTGTTAGTTTATGAGTTTTGATACCCATTAATAATTATATTAATGTCTAATGACCAATATACACATCCGTAGATAGGAAAATACAATGACACTATGAAATATGGATTTCCTACAGGTGGGCCTTGTTCTCATAATATCCTCTTTGATATTACCAAGGGTGCACACCATGAGAAGGTGCCTCAATGTTTTTTATAACTCCTCAACCATAATAGACTATATTATTTGTGTCTTTAAAATAACATCATCTGAATATATAACATATATTCTTGAACAATGTTATGGCACTTCTGGGTTCTGATCATAGTGGGGATCCACTATGACCTTTTAGTGAAACAATTATCCTTAGGACATTGTCACATGCATTTTCACGTAGAAGAAAAGTCAAGATGTGATAAGGTATTTATTAATGAATAATGTAAAAATTTGTTGGTTCTTTTCCTCAAACTCCAACAATTAGCTTAGTCCAATTAACTTTGACCATTGAGAAAACATTATTTAAGGGTATACAATCATTTTGCACTTTAATTTTACAATCCTTCATTAGTTTCATTCCATATTTTTCATTGAGAATGAAAAGGGTTAGATAAAATTTGAAAAACATCTATTCAATAAATATTAAAGTAAGCTAATTTATCATTGATAATATACATTCTATTTAGCAGCTTAAGGATTAATTTAATAACGATAGAACAAATACCATAACCAAGCCATGTGAAAAAACAAATGAATGTCTTCTAAAATTTTAAAGAGTTCATAACATGGTACACACTGTAATTGGGTGGGAAACATTGAGCTATCATCTGATAATGATTTTAAGAACATGTACAGTTACATCCTTTGAATATGGGTTCATTGGTTTTAGTATTGTTATGTGAATTTCAGAGTCATTTCCCATTGAAATTGGCATGCTCACAATGCTGGAAATTTATAAACCAAGAAAATTTTAGGGAAAATTCATAGAACACCTACCTTAGTTTTGTAGTAATACAGTCATCAAGATTTATACCTTATATTGGCCTGGTAATAAATAAACATAATAATAGATCAATACTCATAAATTAGTGCATATAAGCCTCCACAAAAATATCATCACCAATATAAATAATAAGGAATATATTATTTTATGGGTTGGGGAACATACTATTAAGAATATAATGAGTTTATTGGGTCTTGATTATATGTTTGTACAACAAACATATAAGAAACATTCATAGTAAGCCTAATATATCTCCAATGTGATTGTGGAAGATATGTTATGTCTGTCGGATGAATATGTAAATAATATTTATTGGTAAAAAATATACTTTTCACCCTTTAAAAACCAGGCTTCATGGATTGGCCACAAGTACTTCCAAACATTGTGCCAATTGTGCTTAGTCTATTTTCCATGGTGTGGTGCCTCATGGTTCATGATTAAATTTTGGGAAACCATTTTCTAACCGTTATATATGATTTTATTAAAAAATATAGTTAATTTGAATGTTCTTGAGGCCTTAGTCCCATAGTCAATGAAACTTGTGTTCCAAATTCTTATCACTGAAAATAGCTACACATTTTATAGAACTGTGCATGTTAGGATTTATAGTTTCTCCTAACTATACATTATGGTAATTTCATCCACTAGTCAACATTTCGGTCTATGAACAAGCACCGAACATTACTGTTTACTCCTTAACCTCCTATGGAATTCATATTAGGTCAAAATAATTGTTATACAAAAAACTAAAGGATCTATATCTCATTGTAAAACTGGGTTATTATAATTATATATCCAATTCCTATAGAATTATCATTTAGAAACCCACAATAATTTCCTTAAAATCCATTATTATTTTCAAACATTCTAAATATATCCTTTTATAAAACTAAAAATGTATCTCTGAGTGTATCAATAAAATCATTATAAAATGTCCTATAAGGAGAATAAACAAAAAGATATCCATAACCAGGTTATCTTCATATCATTATACTTTTCCAAAATAACAATAATTCTCCCTAACAAGCTAAACACCATGGTTATAGGTGACTTGTATTGTATGTTATAATAACATCATAACCTCTAAGGTTAAAATATTTCATTTGATTCCTTCTTTAAGGATTAATCCTTAAGAATTACTTAAACATTTTCTTCATGTAGATAGTTTAATAGCATAAATTTGAGGATCATTGCAATATATAGTTTTATAGAATTATAACAACAACATTATATAAGGAAATATCACATTATATAGTGGAAACATCCAATAGGTGTCCAATTATCTAAAGAAATTAATCTCTAATCATATTACGTATTTTATTTTCATGATATATCTTCATAATTTTCATCATTCCCACGAAATTGTCCCTACTCAGACTTAAAGCTCTATAAATACATTTTAAAATGGGAGATGGAAACAACATTTTAAAAATAATCATAAAATGTTCCCTTTTACAAAATAAATTATTTTCTCAAAATAAACATTTTTTACATAAGAAATTAACTTCTATAAAAACAATTCATAAAAACATCATATGATATATTCAAGGATAAAAGAAAAATTATTATATTTTCATTGAAATGATGAAAACTATGAATAATTTTTCAAAAAGGATATAAATTTAACCCCTAGAAGGTAGAATATAATTTCCAATGGAAATAATGTATTCACTTCATTTTTAAAATCAATAAATTTAAATAAACACATATATAAAACATAGATAAATAATATGGGTAACATGAGATATAATCTTAATATCACTCTTTAAATAGTTCTTACAAATGATATAAACATCATGGTTAAAAATGTATTATCCTTCATAGTTAAAAGTGTAATAAACACAATAGTTTTAGATTTATTAACCATCATGGTTACAAATTTAATAACCATCGTGGTTAAAATGGAATGAACATCACTATTATAAGTGGAATAACATTTAAGTTAACAAATATAATAACAATCATGGTAAATTCCCATAATCTATTTGAATAATCCTAATATGTTAACTCTATCTAATTAAAAAATTCATTGGAGAGAAATAATATTCTCGACCATCCTTAGATTATAATTGAACATCCAATAATTATAAATAATTCTCCACAACCATAATATTATAATCATATATGAAAGTATTATTTTCATCCATGAGATATAATTTTCTAAAATATAGTATAATCCATTTCTCATAATACCCAATTTTGAAAATTAATAATAGTATAATAAATGGAATAAGTTTTTAATTAGAATAAAACATAGATAATAAAAAATGAATTAAAAAAATAAAAGAATGATTGTGGTAGTTTCAAATTACATTGAGTTGTAATACATTAAAATAAATCATTCAACTTTTCCATTTTGTGAAAAATATTTATACAATAAATATAAAATGCTTCCCTTTGAAAACCACTAATGTAATAATTGAAATAAAATTAGATCATAATTAATTAATTTCCATATAAATAAATTAGTAAAAATTAATATTATATACACATAATACAAATATTTATAAAATAAAATGTTAAAATATTCAAAGTGGTGTTTTTAAATTAATGTTCTTCTCCCTAAATCCAAAAACCTTTTTTACATTCCTTATCTTCAAAAAAATTAAACATATTTTAATTATATAAAACCCCAATATCCTTTTTCTTGTTTATTTTTACATTATAAATGATGTATTCTAGTAATTAGTAAATTAATTTCAATTTATATCTTTTGATGATATTCAGGACATATCTCAAAAATGACAATGATATGTTGACTATGGTCAAAGATTTAATCATTCCATAATATCCATAATAATTATAGTAACATAAAAATTATATTATTATATAATTTATAATTTTAAAACCAATCATTAATGATAATTATAATAAATGAACAATTTATGGTCAATAAGATGGCAGAGTATACATATGCATAAATGACATTTCAATTTATTAATATACATTATAAAAATGTGCTAATTATAATTTTATAATTAAAAAATTATAAATATATCATTAGTATCATATTATTTCTTTAAATAAAATTATATATATCATCCATGTGATGTGGTGACTAAAAATATATCACATCGCTTCGTGGGGGTGGTAGTCCACATGGACACATGAAGAGAATTATCATTTATCATTGAATGAAAACAGAACAAAAAATAGATGGAATGTCAATTTTGAATAAAGATAAATAACTTATGAACTTATTTATATAGATTATATCTATTATTATATATAAAATATATTGGAGGTTATGGAAAAGTGAAATATATTAGTTCATGAGGTGGTAGCCCTCCATACACACAAATGAAATTTTCATTTACTATTTGATTTAAGTGGATATAGATCTTATTTATTTGAATAACATAAAATATTTTAATATATGGAAGAATCTGGGGTTATTATAAATTCATTTTAATGATATTTGATGTAGAATAAATAATAAAAATAAAAGTCTTGGTTCAAAACTATATATTTTCTTCTAATAACCTCATATAGTTTAAACCAAAAGCATTCCTAGGTAGTTTTCATGAAAATAATATGGTTTATAGTACATGGTGAGGGATATATATATGTTCTTAATTTATTTATAATTTAAAAAAATATTTTTGAGGAATAATAAAAGAGGATTTTTTGTAATTACTTATAAGTGTGTGGAGGGTAATTCATGCTATTTCATAAAGTAATAAATAAATATAAATTAATTATCATGTTAAAATGTCTCCAAATTGGTATTATTCTTAAATAATATGAGTATGAGTCGAAATATTACTATTAAGTAAAATTTAAACAATTATAAGTGATTTTTTCTTCTCTATAATTAGGATTAAAAACTCATTTATCCCTTTTGAAACATAATGAGTTATCAATGTTTTTTTACACTAATAGATCTATGGAGGTTTTTATAGATGGAAGAATTTCCAAAAACATAGAGCATGTAAAATATTATCAACCATATTCATTAAATTCAATAATAATAATAATTTTTGGATTTTTCAATCAATTAATAAAATATTATTCATTATTTAATGTCAATAATGACAATTTTGGAACAAGTAATTTAATTTGAAATTTATTTTCAAGTATTTTAATTTTAGAATTGATAAAAAAGACACAAAAAATATACAATAAAATCATTTAAATCATCCCTAAAATGATATATTAGTCATGAAATTAATGAAACAAAATAATTCATTCAAATTATATAAATCATATATTTTTAAAATCAATTATATTTTTTTATTAATTGAATAGATTTAGTGTATGTTTTCTTTAATCATTCAATGTAATTATTTCAAAACATAAAATTATTAATAAAATACCATTATAAAAAAAATTAAAGTTATCATTACTATTTTATGACAACATTAGTTTTTTTCAATATCATATAATATTATAGTTATTTAGAAAAAGAAACTAACATTTTTTACTTTATTTTCTTCATATGTTTTATAATGGTCAAGATTAAATACATATAGAACCAAGTATCAAAATTTTATAAACATTTATAGATATGGGAGAAATAAAATAATAAAATAAAATAAATTATTGTGTTAGTGTCATTTTCTAATCTATAACATATTTTTTATACAAAACATCTTAATTTACCCTTAACAAGATGATAATTATTTAATATGGTTACTATATCAAATGACTAAAAATAGAATGGGAATATTTCCGAAATTTGGTCCTCTTTATTCCAAATATGATTTTAATTTTTCATTATTTTATATTCATATGTGGTAAAAAGTTAAATTTTAATTGAAAAAAATGTGATTTTATAAAAACGTTTTTTAAGTATAAATATTATTTTCACATAAAATTAAAACATGATATTTCTTGAATTGAAATTAACACAGATATTCCCAATATTACATAACTGATGTTACATTGAATCCATTTTAATGGAATGGATCTCTATAAATTAATGAATTATAAATACAGTTTTTAATAAAAAATATTTGTTTCCAGTATTAAATGGAAAATCAGTATTTGTTAGAAAACATAATAGTCACAAAAATATTATTTGAATTGATAATAATAAATTTATATCCTTTTTATCGGATAATATTTATAAATTTTTCATGAAATAATTGTAATATTAAAACATAATAATTAATAAAATCTATTTGGTTGGAAATGATTTTTTAATGAAGAAAATGAATTTTCTAAAAATTGTGTATTTATTTCTTACCATTTTATTAGTATATTTATATTGAATAGGATGTTATGAAATACTTCATATGTAATTTAATTTTATTTGAATCCATCAATTTAAAATCATAGTTATATTCATCATATTTATATAATAATATTCATTGTTTCATTTAAGCGGTGTCTTGTATATCTTTTATGTTATCCAACATTGACATTATTTTGAAATATATGGATAATTGAGTGGTAAAAAGTAGAAATATGATAAATTGGTTATATAATTAATCTCTACAGATGAAATATATTATGATACCTTGGTTTATATCCCTGAGAATTTTGTTTTGTGTCACTTTAGTTATAGACCTTAGGGTGATGATTTTAAATGCCTCATTTCATTTTGTAGACACATTTCCATGTAATGCATTGAGTAAATATGATTATACTCTAATGTTATTCCTAATTACTCATCTATGAATATTGTTCATTGTCCATTTCATTTTTTATACTTTTTTGGGCTTTATACTCAATAATTTTTATTGAACTGCATCCAAAATAAATCAGTTACAATGAAGAATCCTATGATTGAATAAATAATTATTTTTTTAAATGGATTAAATAATGTAAATAACTATGTTTTCAATTTTTTTTAAAATTATTTATTGTGTACCTATCTTCCAATTTACTATACCTTAATGGATCCTATGAAAATATTAATAAAATATTTTCTAAACAATTTCTTTTCTAATTCATGTTTGTGAAGACTGGATCACGTAGTATTTACTCTTATGTAATATATTATTTCATGATTATAATAATATTGTTTCATTAATTTTTTTTCAAACCCATAATCAAAATTAATCTTGAAAATATTTTATATAAATTATTGAATCAAAAATATTTTTTATTAAATTAATATATATGTTTTCAAAATAGGTTTAGAAATATAAATATTTTCATATTATTATTTAACTAATTTTTGATCATTTTATATATTTTAATTTGTAATTTTTTAATAATATATTTATTAGTATTTATATCATGATGATATGATAAAATTTATCATATAATAAAAACAATATTTTTTATTATTCACCTAAAATTGTGCTTTTTCGGAAAAGTAGCAAAAATTCACCTGATGAATTTTTTTTTATTATACAAAAAATTAACTCCATTTTATCATATAAAAAGATATTATATATTTATATTTTAAATAAAATCATATAATATGTAAAAAATAGTTTCGATGAGAATAAATAGTATTTCTTTTATTATTGCAGAGTACATTTATTTTTTAAATTAAATATTATATGACTGTGAGTTAAATATGAATGTATTATAAACTGAATATTTACAATATATAATCTAAAAATTATACAAAATATTTTTTTTAAAATATATTTTATTTTTAATTTTTAAAATAATTAATTTTTTACTAATATTTATAAAAATATTTTAAAAATATATAGTTATTAAAAGTTTATATTATATATTTTGAGATATAAATTAATTAAATTATAATATTGTAAAATATTATTTAGTAAATTTTATTTAAAAAATAAGCATTATACTATATTTGGTGGCCAAGTTATTTTTTCAATGATCTGTTGTTATTTGCATTACATAGATATCATTACTATAGTCATGTATTATAATACTACTCCTCATAATTGCATTATGTTCAAATTATAATTCAATGACTATTTTTTCAAATATACTAACATTTTATGGAAAATATTATTATCTTTATTACGATAGAATATTTTATACTAATTTTTAGGGATGTAGAATTCTAAGAGAAAAGAAGGCACTAAAATTAGAATTTTATTTTTGTTTTTAAAAATATTTGTAATACCATTTTACTATTTTTAACTTTGTGGAGAATTTTTATCCCTTATATATATACAATATATTGAAAAAAAGAACTATTTTCTAATTATGATTTATCTTAACATTTTTTATGAAATTCTATTTTTCATTATTTCATATTTTTTTCCAACACAAATATACAATAAAGAAAAATAATTTTGTGATATATATGTATATATTATAAGTTTATATCATCAAAAATAAAAAATTAATAATGACATATAAACATTGCATAAATTATTTATGGGAAATTTGATGAAAATATTCCTTTATTTTCAAGGATGATTCATCCCCCACAACTAAATAATATTCCTATAATTTTACTTTTTTATAAATGGGAGGAAATATTTTATTATGTCATTATAATAATAATCACTGCTCACATGAATTCATGTGAGAATTGAGCCTTTCCTATTAATGTAAAACTACTAAATTATTCATTTCCTTTAATATAAATCATTTTATAGTTTTTTACTTTCCACTAAATTTTTTATGTATACACTCTTATAAGTAATCGTGATTCAAAATAGACATACATTTTCATAATGAATTTTCATAATTTAATTTATAACAAATTTACCAAATGTGATGTGTTTATTGTGAAAATCATTAATATATAATAAAATAAGAGTCACCAATGACATAAATAGGAAGCATAAGTCATATGAGTTCATTACCTTCAAAATATATTAGTTAAAACCATAAATTTCATTTCATCCTATATTTTTGTACATTTTAGTATCCCAAAAGATAATAATATATAAATTTTATAATTTATTTCCACTTATAAAAAATATTTCATTATACACTGATACACAACCCATTAAATGTTTTATATCAAAGTAAACAATTTCTATAACAATTAGGTTTTAAAATATGTTACATTGAATAATTATAATAGGGTAAATATATCATGTTTATATATATATATAATTTTTATTATTCCTATTAAAATTTAAATACATTCCTAATGGAAGGGTTGATTAATTTCTCATAGAAAACATGGAGTATATAATGTAGTGTGTAGATACAGAATCAAATATTGTATCGTTTAATTTCACTTACTGATAAATGTAACTTTTATAAAAACATTCTACATTGAAACATTTTTAGTAGTAATTGGATATAAATAACAACGATCCTTTTGTTTTTAGGTTGTTGAATCGCTTGAATCTCATGGAACTGAAAAAAATCATATCTTATTTTAATTAATGCATTAGAAGTTATTATATCGTGTCAATATTTTCTTGAGTAATATTGATATTCCATATCTACAAACCTATAACAAACACCCAAGTCCTCTAATTAATCCATAGAGTGTTTTAGTAAAAAATTATTATGTGTTTAGAATTCAATTATTCATTTTGTATTCTTTACTAATGATCTTATTTAAAGTACTGTTCAACCACTCCATAATCCAAATGCTTTCGTTTGATAATGTATGAAATGGTTAATTCATTCTCAGTCATGATTACACTTGAAAATATATATTTATATTATATAATGGTTTGAGAATATATTTTCAATTGAGCACATGACTTATTCCATTAATTTAGTGTGGGGAGATTGGTTGGTGTTTTTATATATTTTACAACTTGCATCACTAGTATTGTAATGTTATCCACATTATCATAAAATAGTACCATCATAATTTTGTCATAAATTTTGAAATTTCTTTTCCTATTTTTTACTATTTCCCTTGAGGAATGTTTTATCAAGGACTAGTTACTTAATATGATTCTAGTCTATGAATCATGACTTTTTATCCTTATTATTATTCTAAATTGATGACCTACACTAATCCAAATTAAATATTAAAGGATAGAAATATTTAAAAAACCATATATATTTCACTACATCTCAATGTACTAAATATCTTTTCTTGATATTTTATATATCGAGTTTTTACCAATTAATTAGTAGTATCATCCCAAGATAGATTTTTATTCCCCATGAAATTATCCAATCCATTTAATCCTTGTAGAGGAAAAAATGGTTGACCTATATATAAAATGAAAATTTATATAATAGAATTTATCCACCCTAATATTGTGAAAATATTTTTTGATAGAAAAAAAGCATTATAGTTTTTTATTATCGTGAAATTATTTAAATAATTATTTCTTATTACATAATCTTATCTCTACACATAATATTTCCTTTCTTAATAATGAAAAAGATAAATTAGATCATGAATAAAAGATTTAATTTTAGGTTATAGTATATAATTATTATACATTTAATATGAAATATGTGTCAAATATTCTATCGAGTAGAAAAAAACTATAATGAATGTCTTAAGAGTTTATTATATTGTTATATTATTTCAGTATATTTACCTCAAACATGTCTATAATATTTAATAAAATATTATATAAAACTAATATTTATAACACCAACACCAGCTTCTAGGATTTTAAGGGCATCTATTTTATAAGTATATTCAAAATAAACATTTTAGAAGTCTTATAATTCAAGATACATATTTGATCTTAATAGAAAATAAGTATTAAAAATGACATTATTGAAATAGATAATATATTATTAATATAAATTTTATTATCCATATAAAAAATAAATAATTATATATTACTTATTGGGAAAATGTAATATGGAAATAATATTGGTGCTACGATACTCAGTAATTGTCAAAAAAGAAAAAAGATAATATAGAATAGTTATTATAAATATAAGGTGGTAGGAATCATGAAATATAGAAGGGAATATAGTTTAGTATAAATAATAGGATATAAAAAAATATGGAAATTGATGATAATATGGATAATTGTATTGGATATCGTAATAATAGAATTATTAATGTTGGGAATCATAACCATTCAATTGATTCCATATACAATTATCTCATATATAAATGGTAATGATGATCATATTATAATATACATGTTTTTATAAAGACACATACTAATTAATTAATGGTATGTTAAATTTTAATCTTCACCCATAACGTATTAGGTTTCACCCACTCATCATAAGAATGGATTTCATTAATAATAAAATTTGTATTATTTTAAAAATAATATATTATATAAGCATAGAAACGAAATCAATAATTATCTATTTTCATATAAAAAAATTATGGATTATCAATATTTTCATAATAAATTATGTAGAATATAATTCTTGATAAACACCCTTAAATATTAATAGTGAATTATACGTAATTCACAAAATATAGAGAATAAGGAAAAATGATATGTTAATATTAGAAAAAGTATTAATATAGTGTAAAAAATAGTTTTTATCTTCATAACAAAGAACATGTAAATTAATGGGAAATATAAAGTCATGGGTGAGAGATAGAGATTGATATAGGATGTAAACATAAGAATGAAAAAGAGAGATAAATAAACCCCGTAATAAAATTCAAGATATGTGCTTTAAATTAGTTAGATATATAAAATATAAAATAAATCATCATATATAACTAAATTTCATGAAGTTATAAGTTAAAACAAACCTTTCTATAAATGGAATAGATGTGAAGATAAGTAATATAAAAATACTATATATATTTTTTATAAAATTTTAAGAGAAAAAAATAACATGAGTTCTCAATTAATTTGTATGTCCATTATCTTATTATATAGGGAAATTATATTTTTATTATTTACATGATTCAGAAAATATTTATAATTTGTTTCATTATTATGGATCCATTTATTTATTATATTATTATTTATTTTTAATTTATTAGATTAATGTTGTTTGTGTTGGCCTTTTAAATATTGTCTCGTTCATGACATAAAAAATTTAAATTGAATAAATATTATATTTTTATAATGTCTATTAAATGGTTTTATATGATTATTAAATAAAAAAATACATTTTTCCCATTATTGAAGTGAAATATTTCAATAACACATTAAATAGTTACAATTTTAAGAATCTTCATATGTAATATTGTTTTATATGGTAACAATTACTATGATTATTTGTAGGAAATGGAAATATTACAATTATAATTTTCCTTTTAAAAAATAAAATTATATTATTTAACAAATATGTTATATTTCATTTTCAAATATATTTTTAACAATATCAATATATGAGATGTGTTACAAAATAATATATTATTGTTTGTATAAGTATCATAAAACCAATAAGGGTGAAATATTTGTTTTTAAGTCCAATGAAGAAGATGTAGTTAATTAAATATAATAGACTAAAAGAAATCATAAAATACACTAAAATTATGTATTAAATCTGTTTCATATTATTATTGATATTATAGAAGGGGTAAAATTTTATTAAAAAGTTAATATATACCTTATAAAACCAATATTTCAATATAGTAATTGCTCGTGAAAAAGTGTTTGAGAGGTATTGGGTGATCTCACATAAATAATAGATAATATAAATTTTTTTAACATGTGATTATAATCAGAGTCACATGATATATTCCATTAAAATAATTATTAGGAAATATATTAAAAAATAAGAATATAATTGTACGCAAAGAAACTCTTACCATTCACATTGTGACACCACCATTAGATTTATTTAAATAAATTTTATGGAGGGTCATTTTGCATAAACAAAGCCATTAGGATGTGGAAATGCATGTTTATTGTGGAAATTATGTATTTATCATTAAAAAATTTAGAGGTAGGAGAATAGGGTGGAGGATATACATTTATATAGCCATGTAGGATAGGGAATCCTTGATTAAAGTATTTAATTATTTATTATTTTGTAACAATAATATAAATTGAGTGGATTTAAATGAAATATATTAGTATTGAATTAAAAATATAGTGGTTTTTGTAATATTTTGTCACACCACATATTTAAATCATCTTTTCAATAGTTAATACAAAATAAAGAATCAAAAAAATATTGGAATTAAATTAAATGTTGGTTTTAAAAATTGATTTATCTTTATGGAAATTGAGTATATTATTTTTAAATTAATTATTTGACTCATTATTTAAATTAACAAAACCAAAAAAATATTTTTTTGAGCCATATTTATATCACGGTGATCTCATAAAACACACAGTATACGTAAAAACTATAATATATAATATTCAAAAAAGATTCAAATTTTTCAAAAAAATATTAATAATTGACAATAATTTATTAGAAACATAATTAGCCAACAAATGGTATCTATATTAAAATAATTGTTCATAATAATAGAGCTTGATATGTTATGTAAAATAATTTAGATATTTTTTTAATAAAAACAGAGACTATTTTGTTTAGGAGGAAATATTATACTTCCTTTTTTAGTTTTTCATAATTATTAAATTCTAACTAAATAATTATATTTCCATTATTAACATTGAATTTATATCTTATAATAAAAAATTTAATCAATATGATCATATAAATGTATGTCATTTCAATGTTTTTATTTCATGATTAATGTATTATTCTTCTAAATAAGATAAAAACCAAAATATATTTGATTATAATTCCTCAATAAATTTATGTAGTTTAAGAAAAAACTTTTAGGAATTATAATTTTTATAATTTTTTAAATAATTATGATTAGTAATTTATAACAATTTTATTACTTTCAAAGTAAGATTGTTTTATCAGTGGACAATAATTATTTCCAAATACTTGTTATTATTCCAATAGTAAGAAAATTATTATAATCGATCTGGATACATCCTATTGAATTCATTACAAGTCCACTATTTTTTCTTGGTTTACAATTTTTTATTAAAAAACAATAATTTTATAATGTTTTTTAAAATATTTTAAAATGTTGTCTTGGTTTATGATGGTTTTAGGAGGCCCAATGATATAAAAAATTCAATCTAATTGTTTTTTTAAAACAAATTAAGTATCCAGTTGAATTAAATTAAATTTTATATAGATAATTTCTCATTCACATAGAATTATAATAATTATTTAATATAATAATGATATGATCTTTTTGTGTTAACATCCACTTCTTTAATATATTCCATGATATATGAGATATTATTTCAATGAAACAAATTATTTATATAATGAAAACTAATTTAGTGTTATATAAAATATAAAAATATATAAAAATACGAAGTTTATATTATTGTAAATATAAATTAATATTAAATTTAAATATATAAATTAAAGAGCTTTTTTTTATTATAGATTTATCTTTCATAATGTTAAAAAATTGATGTTGGATTTAGTTTTCAAGAAGGAAAAAAATTTTAAATTCAATTATATATATTCAAGTTCTTAAATATTAAGAAATATCTCATTATGTGATGAATTTTATTGAATGTATCATTAATGAGATAGTTTCCCTCGAGTATAAGTCGCATAAAAATCTCTTAAAAGATACATTATATGATTAGAATCATCAAGATATGTGAATATATAATTAAATATATGTTTATGGCTGAATATTTTCTATATTAAAGACGATAAAGTGGATATTGTATATAAAATTTTGAGTTATGAAAATATATTGACAAGGATTCTCATTAATTACACACTGTTAAATTCTATAGAGTTGATTTTATGAAAGCATACCCACTCATTTAAATTACACAAGTTATATGTGTCATTAAAATTTCTATTAAATGGATATGTTTATTTGTCCTTAAAAATTTTACCATTATTAATTTATACCATTAATTGAACACATATATTTATTATTTAAAAATATTGATGAAATTTTCCTGATTGGGTTAGGATAAAAAGTGTGTGTCAGTAGTGGAATGAAATTAATTAATAAGTCATGAAATTACATTTACCTTTCAAGATAATGGAATTAAATATCTATATCAATTTTATTTTAATGGAAAAATCTGATTAAGTCTATATCCATGGAGTTTTTGTTGACATTTTAATATCTGGAATGTCAATAAATGATATATTTAACATATGTATAGATAAAATTAGTAATAAAAATAGGTTGACGTGATATTTTGGTAGTGATATTATATAAATATAATGGAATTCAATTGAGGTTGGTTTCATTTTGAATTTAATGACTTTCGATATGGTTGAAATAATCTGTTTCTTGATGTTAATCATGGACATTAGGTTAGTTATCAGAATTATTAATGAGAAATTGATAAATAGGATCAAAAACTATGTGTACCGAGACCTATAGTAAAATTCTATTTAATTCACTATTAGAATAAATTTTATTCTCATACACATAGGATTATTAATTTTTTATTAATAATCACATTAATATTTATTAATTAAATTATAATTTTATATCAATTTATTTAAATAAAATGGTAATATTAAATGTTCAATGAGTGATGTGGAATAACAGGTTGTGTTAAGGGACTTTTTGAACTGATATTTTTATAATAAATTGGTTTATAATATATCAATGATATAAAATTATAATTATGATAGTTATTTTACATTATGTACCTTATAGATTAAGAGATTGGATAGAGGAATATATGCAATAACCCATTCTGTAAATTTAAAAGAAATGGGGATATTATTTATAGAGTAATTGGAATATAGTACCCAAAATTTTAAATAGAGAAACCTCTCATAATAATTAATGATAACTCTATGATGAATTCTCATAAATAGAATCATTCAACACTCCTCCTCCTTACCAATCCCCAGGGAACAAAATAAATCCTTCATGATTACAATGAATTCATAGTCTGAGGATAGTTAATTTAATCATTTTGTTGGAATAATTCATCATACTACCTAGTTATTATTTAGTGATATTATGAGGTTTGTGTAAAAGAAGTGGGAATCACTAATAGAATAATATCTATGAATCTTTTATAACAACTACGGTACAAAAAGTGTGTTCAAATAAATCATCATTGATGAAGTAATTCGATCATAATAGTCATTTTTGTATTCAATTAATTAAAAAATATTTGTGAATGATCATATCTTATTAATTCAGGGGATAAAAATCATCTATATATGAGGTGAAATATGAATAAACTGATTATAAACAGTTGTTGAGATTGGGTCCGACCACTTCGGTTCCACATTATACCATTAATTTTCTTCAAAGAAATCACTAATTACTCTAAAATTATTTAATATCAATTTATTGATTTTTTATTTTTATAATTGGTCATTAAATGTTTCTAATCATTCAAAACCTAAAAGTTGATATATTTGGAACATTCACTATCATATGAAAAGAAGTGGGACATAAAAAGATAATTATTTCTTGAAGATTATATCCATAGTTCGTAGATATTCTGATCATATATTATTGATACCTAGTGTGTAATTTAATGTAATACTCTATGTTTTCATGTTTACTACACCTGAACTATTCACAATAATTGTTTCCTTTTATATGGGATAATAGTATGTGTTTTCATTATAAATATTATATCTACTATGATATATTTAAAATATTTTTAGTGGTCACATGATATGTATACATAATTCATGTCGATTCACTGCACAAAATTTGGGCCATTATAAAATATGGAATAAAAGTGGTCCATATATGTAAGTTGTATTTAACACACTATTCATCAAAACATAATACAAGGAAATATGTTTAGTTGTAATTAAATTATTTTTACATGCCATCCATGTCATGTAAAAAATAAATATTTTTTGCGAATACAAGTTGAATACCTAATATTTTTCTTCATTTGACCTCATAATGGAATAAAAAAATGTAAATGGTTGTATATTCCATGTAACACCTTCTTATTTTCATGGAGTAAAAATAGAAAAAAAATTTATGGGTCATAAATTTTGTATAGGATATAAAATATAATTCTGAAAATAAACCAAACCATATAGTGTGTAGAATGTGTGAAAATGTTCTGATATTTTTTTGTTACTTTTAAATTATTAATTATTATTTAAATTAAATGATGTAATCATCACTATGTGTATTCATCTTAATCATCATTCAAATTATTTGAAATTAATGGGGAACATGATTTAAATATTAATGTGTATCATGTGACAACAATAAAAAAATGACAACTTAAAATAACACATGATAAATTACACCATTTCATAACAGAACATTTTATGTATAGTATATTAATTAATAGTACAAAATATATTATAATAAAAATATATGATTTCATGTAGTTCAGTAGGGCACAGAAAGTATATCTTCTATTACAAGTCATGTGTGTAATTTTTTATGGGAATTTCTTTTATATAATTTATTTCAAATTATTGTTAACAAGAATATCAAGTACTGCTAGTTATTTAAAAAATATAAAATAATTAATTAAATAATATAATGATTAATTTATTAACTCAGTATTTTTATCATAATATTTAACATATTGAAATGAGTACTAGATAGTTATTGATTCATATTTATTCCAAGGGTGGATCTTCATGAGTATGACCAAACTTTGTATGTGTTAGATTTCATTTGAATTTTTTTATAATTTCAGGTGTTTTATATTTATAATGACTAAATTACAATTATGATCAACATATCAACTAATCCTCTTATTATATGTTTCCATACAAGCCCGTTATTTCATTTATATTAATTTAAACCATTAGTTCCCCTCAAATGCGTATAACTAAAGAATTTATAATGGATGGATCTCTTATATTTGTGGATTTAGGTTGCGTTCAAAGTTGATGTGTTGCCAATGAATGAGATCCATATGTGAGATGGTGGATAATAGATAATCAACCCAATATTAGTTAAACTTTTTATTCCTTTATGTTAAACATATATTTTAATTATTTTTTTGATAAAATGAACAATATAAAATTTCATGATCATTCCACATATATCATTCTATTATTATCCAGTGTGTGGTGAAATATTTTTCATTATTGTACAAATTAGAAGGATCACAAATAATAAATAAACTGAACTACATAAAATGTGGATTAATATAAATGGATTCAGTATTAATTATTTTATGGGGACATAGATAATCAATTATGTAAACTAAATTTAATATTTACATTATTTCAAAATTGATAAAATAATGAATATAAATAGTTTAAATAAGAATCCCTTAATGAATTTATTCTATCTCTATAGAAATTAATTACTTTTGTAATAATAAATCCATAGTTATATGATATTTTCTATACTAATTTAGTTTAATTTCATTTTTCTAGGAGTTTTAACTAATTGATTTGCTTAAATTAAACTGATTCACATAAATATTTGACTACCCATGAACGACATGGTGTAATTATGTTATAATTGTTGTTGATATATGAGTTTGAGATTTAGAAAATTCGTAGTCAATATAATGGATCATTGAATTATGACTTAAGGAAATTGGAAAGACCCACCTACAAAATCGTTCATCAAATTCATTTGACATAATTATTACATATGTGAAGGGACACATAGATCCATACTTCTAAATTTTAAAATTGATGGTATATTCTAAATTAAATGGTGGTTGATACTTTAATTTTTCAATAAATTCAGACACCAATGAATAAAATTTACTACATATCATTTTGGTAATGAAGATAATATAAAAAAACATACTTTATTTTAATTTTAGTAAAATTAAATTTCATACAACCTTGGTGTTATAACTACAATCAGTACAATAAAAATAAAATCACATGAACAATATTAACTATCATAAGTTGTATAATATCATTATCACAATGTTATTCTAAGATATTATTCATTATATTCTAGAGTCCTATATTTTTTATTATCTGTATAAGGAGTTATATATGGTTGAAATCATTTTCTTACTGTTAAAACTAGATAATTCATTATGAATCAATTGTTTGATTTTATAATCTATGTCTAGTGAACTACATAATCTATATGAAAACATGGATTCATAAACTATGTTTTCTACTATCTTTAATAATAAATTAGAGAATGATTGGTATAAAAAGTGTGAGATCTCTAAGGAACTCTTTATATGAAATAATTGGTACAATTTTAAATTAGAACCACATGATTTCAATATTAGTAGATATATTGAGGGTTTGGATTTCAAAGTCATTTATAATACTGATGAGCTACTCACTAATCATGTGAATTCCTAACAATAATATTTCAAAATCATTTTTATTATAAATTATAATATGAATAATATTTTGTTTTCTATAATGAATCCTATACCTATGAGTTAATATGTATATAGGAACATGATCCATGAAATATATGAATTCATTATTTTAAAAAATACAATGAGCAAGTAAATGGGGCCTAACACACAATCTAATTATAAGGTTCCTGTATACCACCCTATAAAAAAGTGTAATGCATAATCATAGGAGAAGAAGAAGGTAAGAATGTGTTTAGTATGATGTGAAGGGAAACAAGATGAACAAATACACTATATTAAAAATTCAATTAAAAGATTCTATAGATAATATTATCTTACTAAATATATATATATATGTTGGTTATAAGATACAATATTTACTTATCAAAATGTTATAAAATATGATAAATAAGAAGATTTTGAGAAAATACAAATAATATTTGGATCATTCATCTTCTGGTGGAGTATGTCTTGATATACAATTTGTAACAACATAATAATTTAGAATAAAATATATGTTTGATAACATAGAAGAAAAGTAATATTGAGATTAATGTTACAATAAAATACATATTTTTAAAATTTAATAATTATAAATTATCTATTAAATTATTAGATATGAAATTTATTGAAAACATTATATATATATATATCCTTATCAATATAAAATTATTTCTAAATTCTTTGTAAATAATAAATCAATATTTCATATAGCAATTTTAATCTTGAAATGTGTATTTTAATCAAAAATGATTTCTTTATATGATTATGAGTAAATTACGTAATTTATTTTTTCAATTTCTTAGAAAATATAGCTAATAAAATTAAATTTATTTTGAAATAATCATATTAAAATTAACTTCGATTTAAAATTTTTATTTTTTTAAAAAATTGGTTTTCAGGGAATGGTGAAAAGTACTTCTTTTTCTAAATTTCATTAAATTTCAATAAATTAAGTAATTAAAAATCCAGAAATTTAGTTAAATATGAATTAAATTAAGATAAATATTCAATAATTATATTTAACACATTTAATTAAATTTTAATATTTTTTATACTACATTTTAGTATAAGTTTTTTTCTGTTCTAAAATAGTTTTTTACTATTTTAATGTGCGTACTATTTCCAAATTTAATTTTTTGTAATGATACATAATTTACATTTATTTATATTAGACTTATATATTATATATATATATATGAATTTTTTTAATAATAATTATTACTAGTCATTTATTTAATATAAAATCATCCTTTTATTGAAAAATAAAATTTTCAAAAACCCAATATTTTATAACTTCTACATATTATATTTTAAATTATATTATACCACTTATGAAAATAAAAATTGGTAAAATGGATTCCATATATTTTTTTAAAATGATTTATAATACCTAATGATTTAGACATAATTTTTATTAATAATGAATAATGGGAACAATAATAATTCACTCACCCCATATAATTTTTTAACAAGCTTACCTAGGGTTTGAACTAAAATAATATGTGTATACTTAATAAATAAATAATTAACATTCCTATTTTCAATACATATATCATTACTATCCTTCAAAATATCTAATAGATCATTTTTGGAATTTTTTCCTTAGAATTAAATTACCATTGTTGATTATTTTTTAAAATTTCGTTGTACTTTCAATGTGGGATCATTTCCACAATAATAAATTTTCACCCCATCTCCATTCCCCTTCCCACATTAAAATACCAATGGGATATCCAAAAACTATAAAAAAACATTCCTTACATATATCCCAATTCCTTAAATTACTTGGAATAAAAATAATATTTCTTAATAAACCTTTTGCTGCTATCCTAAGGAGGTTGTTTGAAGAAGAGGTATCCTAGATATCTGATCATTTTTATAATATTTCTCCTCCCACCATTTTGAATATTATAAAATTATTCTAATATAATAGAAAAATTATAACATATATAGTGTTGTATTATTATAGTAATTTTATTTACTAAATCCATCACTAATTCAATCAAATCGTAAATGAAACCATCATTTATTTGAATGGTGGATTACAATCTTGTGTGCTGATGTAATTCAATTTTTTATTGATTATCACATCTTGTCATAATGATAGTGTTAATGTATATATATGTATATATAATTTTGTTAACGTAATTATAATTATTTTATTTTTATATACTATATAATTAGTTAGTTTTAACTAACTAGAGGATAGCATAATGTCAATCAAGGGTATAACAAACTATATATTCAAAAAGTGATGTGACTCATTATTCAAAAAAACATAACATGGATGTTAACAAAGATAATTTTAATGAGAATATATAATATAAATATGAAATAATTATTATATTCATGAAAAAATTTACTTCCGAAAAATTATAAAATATTGTATATTTCCACTCTATCCAATGAAGTGGGACAACATCATTCATGCATTTGTTAAGACAAGAACCTCAATGTTGCAATGTGATTCATTTTTTATAACCAAATAAAATAAAAGATATATTTATTTATATTTAGTGATATAATATATTATTTATTAGATAAATATCATTATGAATAGGTAAAATATTCCTTACCTATTTTAACTAATGATCATTCAAAAATGGACACATTACAGACGCATACATATGGTATACTATCTCTATGATAGTAACATAGATCATTTTTTATAACAAATTATTGATTAATTATTTAATATGTATACTCAATGAATTAATATGTTAAGTAATTAATTATTTTTATCCTATTTTTTAAAAAAATAATGACCACATTAAACTAGTCAAAAAACTGAATCTATAATTAAATAATGAACCAACCATCCCTTAAACAAACAATGTGGACTTAACAGATTATGTATTTAAATTTTACATTTAAAATAAAAATAATAAATTATTTATGTATACATTTTAAAAAAATTAAATGGTTATTATGAAATTAATTAATTGATATAATCTTTTTATACATGAGTTAAAGGATGTGCATGAAATTTCTAGATTCAATATAGGGTTTTTTCTCTATCTTATTTCTCGAATATATATTACATATTCAAAACATGTTTTATTATGTGGTGTATATATTTTTTATCAATGAATTTTTAGAAAATTTTCCTTAATATTATTGGGATTTTAATATCAATATGAGGTTCTCTGAATAATGTTCTTTTGAGAAAGAGATTACCAATGTTGTATGGGACTTCATCTAAATTTCATCATTTGATAAAAATTTTAATAATATAAAACTATATTTTATATATGGTGTATATAATACCCATTTTAAATTTAATATCATTAATTATTAATAAATTGTGGTATATTGTGTTTTAATTTTAGTTATTTCATTTAATGGTATTTGACTTTAATGTCACATTATAGTAATGAATTTCCTAGACTAGTCTCTTTCCTTTGGGTTATAGTATATATTAATTGTATTTTTTTAGTATTCTATCTCTATTGATTATTTTTATATTTTAATCTATTTATATATGGTTTATGTGTTTTTAATTGTATAAAATTAATCAACAAAGTCATTAATTCTCATAAAGATTTTGTGATCCTTTTAAGGGATTCAAATCTCAAATTCAATTCATTAGTAAATATTTTATATTACACAACTAATTTATTTTAGGATCAATATCTACAACCCCATTAAAATACTAAATCATACAAATACCTATTTTAAGGATATTTAGAGTATATTTGATGTTTTTGATTTTTTGGACTTATGACTTCAGATCTATCAATGTGGGAAAGCAGTTATGTTACAGTCTTGTTTATTTAGGGTCAATTAATATTCATGGATCATTTAGAGGAGATCATATGATATTAATTTCATAAACATCATTTAATTCTAATCGACTAGTTATAAATTTTTTTGAAATCTTTGATTTATTTTACCTCTCTTATTGATTAATGAACCATCAAAAATTTTATTTGTACGTGATACTAATCTATTATTTTCTTCTAGGACCCCAATTTTTCAAATCCATATACATGTTTTGATAAATGATTATAAAATGTTAATTATAAGAATAATTTAATTCCTTATAATAAGTTAAATTTTCAAAGAAACTATTTTAAAATCTTTTATTAAGTTATTCTTTAACTCTTTCAAAATTTGTCACTTTTGAGTATCTATACAGAATGTTCGAACATAATTTTTTTAAATTTATAATATGAAACAATATTCCCGCCATCATTTAAATTATTTTCATAGAATTTTCCTTTATATATTTCCTTTTTTATTTTCAATAAAAACTATTTTAAAAATATATCATGAATTTTTAGTTTTTAAAAGTAATTTTCGCAATGAAAATTTTTTTTCCCTCAAAATATTTTATAAGTATATTTTACTTGAATTTATATTCATTGTCATAAAGAACCCTTTATCATAATTATAATCCATTGAGGATATTTTGTAATTGTATTATACTAATTATTTCTATTGATGTATTTTCATTGTTTCAAATATATTTTGATAAATTTTTTTCTCTATGAGTTAATAATGTTATGAATTGAAAAATTGATGTTTTACTGTTTTTTATAATGAGATGTATATACTATGTATATAATTCGGATAATGGTTACATGAATGTTTTTCTGATGGTTTTATCCCCCATTATATTTTACTGATGATAATGATATTGTTTACACAATGGGAGTTTTAATATAGCTCTCTGATGCATTGGGTATGTGGTTGAACTTAGGGTTATTCCATTTATAAGGATTAATTAAGGGTTATGTTGAGATTCAATAAAGATAGTGTTACATGGTACCAATTACAATTATTTATTCTTTTTTTAGTTTTTAATAATTTCTTATATCAATATTAATATCAAATGGATAAATATAATTGATTCTTAAGGCTCTAGCGTTTATTAAATCGTTTTTTCATGTTTCATTCTTGAGAGTCTAGATTTTTACACATATGATTTCTCTTGAATTATTATCATGCAGATTTATTATGTCATCATTCCATTATTCTCATCATTTTTTCGCTAATGACATTCAATTTTTATTCTTATGTTTTCCCGTGATGAATGTTTGTAGTCATCCTTAATATGTTTCCTTTTCACCAGGTTTTAAAGAATGATATTAAATAAATTATGTCAGTAATTTTTTCTTTTGGATGAAAATGATGTCCTTATGTGAAATGTGTATAGATGATTATAAGTGGATAATATACTATTTAAATCATAAGTATTATTTATATTAAATATTTTCCTAATTCTCTATAACTATAATAAAAAAATTTCATTGTTTAGGAAATTGATAAAATGTTTTCCATTGATTTTATATGTTTTTAATAGAAAAAATTTGGTCATATACATCAGTATCAGGGAAGTATATATAAATATAATGATTTTCCCTCGAATCTGATTGTGCAGGTTTTGGGATATTATTGTTATTATAAATGGAAAGGTTCTCATAACCTTGGGGATATACATATTTTCATTAGTGTTATTATTAATATTTATATATTATTATATGGGTTTTCTTGTTAATGGTTGATCATAATGTCAATGACTTAGACACCTATTTCATGGCTTAAGATGGTGAAAATATAGGGTTAATAATTAAATTTTTTGAGACTTTATATTTGACTGAGTTATATGTAATCACTATGTATAATGAGTGCCATAATTTGTTAAAAAATATTTTTACTTCTATAGATATAGTTTTAAGGGAATTAATGACCATTTTAGGTTCTCATATCATTATTGATGCTATTATAATTTCTTATACTATGAGAACATATGATATATCTAACCATGGGATTAAAAACATATTTAGTGACTATGTTACTAATAAAGAAGTTAATTATTTTCAAAAAAAATATATGATTGATGTAAATAGACCATTATGAAAATTCATTTAAGGAATAATGGTTTAATTTTTTATCGTTATCTTATATGACTATAATTCATCATTATAGAGACTGATGTTATTTAGTTGAATGATATATATATTTTGGTGAAAACTATAACATTAATCTTGGAAGAATATATGATCAAACCATTATCATATTTAGGATTCAATCATAGTTACTAATATTGTGAGGAATTACAATGATAGTTATTTATCTAATGATTTACCTTGATATTTTGGTGTTACTATTTAATTTTAGGTATTAAAATAGTATTTCATTAAATGAATGTTTATGAATTTTTTGAATTATCATACCAAGTTCTATCCTTTTATGTTTTATTAATTTTCTAAAGAAAATAGTAATATCTTGTTATCCTTTAATGGTTATGTGATCCATTAAATTTTTATTTTAGTTCATTAGGGATGGTGAATTCATCTTGAATAATCATTTTATTGAGGAAAAGATGAGACTATGGTGGAAATTTTTTAAAGTAATGAAATTAAAATTATCATGTATGTATACATTATTATCTTCAAAGTATATATTTTACGTAACTACTAATGACTTGGAAAATGATATTTAAAATTAAAATATTACATTATTACCTCAGTATATGATGAATTAATGGTCATTTAATTATTCATATGTTTTTGGTTTTTGGGGTTTTCGGGATCATTAAATTTATTATTATCAATGATATTGGTTTCTCTCAATAATTATTTAGAAATTACACACTTTTTACATGTCCATGTAATCCCTTACTATCTATGTTCCCCAACATTATAACCTAGTTATGTGTTATTCTTCATGATTGATATAAATCCCTTTTTCTCTTTTGAAGTGTATATTTTATTAACATATTATAAGATTTCTGTTTTAAAAATTAGTAGGTGAAAATTTAAGATAAATATTTTTATACAATTTTAGATAGTGAGGATATAATTAAGTAATGTGGGATAATTGAACCCACTTTTATTTTAAAAAATTTAGTGATTTTTGATATATTACAAGAGACACAACATCAACTTAAATGGACCATGAAATAATATAAATTTAAATATTAATATGTTAACATATCCCTTATATTTTTTGATAGAAATGGAAGTAGAAATTTATGAAATACATATATATATATATATATATCTGACTTAATATAAATTTCATTATTAATTTTAGTAATTAATCAATTAATTTTTATGTAATGAAATTATGTTCTTCATAAATATGTATTATTAAAAAATTATTTCAATAAAATTTTGTGGGAAAATAATATATCTTATTTGTTTTTATTTTAGAACATTTATTTTATATAATTGATATAATTTTTAAATCCAAAAAAAAATTAACATAGGGTGATATTTTGGTATTATTTCCAAAGTTTTGATTTTTCATTGAATGCTGAAAAATAAATTTGATTGAAAGAAAATTATTTCTTTCCAATAAATTAACTAATATTAATGTCCTATTATCCGTGGAATATAATTAAAAGATACATAATTATTCTATATTAATATATAAAAATTCGTTTAAATTTAAATATTCATTATAATGACTTTTAGTGTCATATTATTTTATGAATTAAAAATATGTTATTTATAAAACAGTTTTAAATATACACAACATTTCTCCATAATAATTATTTTTTATAAATCTGAATGGTTATTTATATAAATTAAATTTATAGATTTTATATCTATAATTGTGATTTAAAATTAATATAATTATAATGTATAATATATATTTAAAATAAAATTTTATGTTTCTTTAAAAATATATGTCTTGAAACCCCACTTTTTTAACTTTTAGGTTTTATTTTCAATTAAATATTTATCAAATAATTATTGAATTTTGTAAAAAATAGTCCATATAATTATTCACCATAATAAATATTATATGACAATTTAATATTAATTTTTTTATAATAAATAATCAAAAAAGGAAAACAATAATACTATTTGATTTTTAAACAGGTTAAATAATGGGGGTTAAAGTAAAAATATAAGGGTATATTTGACAATTAAACATGTAAAAAATCATATTATATATATATATTTTCTTCTTTTGATTAAAAATTTATAATATATATTAATTTAAAAACATTTTTCATGAGAATGAATTTATCACTTTTGATTCTTTTGGGAAATATCTAAGTAGTTTCCATATGCGATCGTTTCCCCGCTTATAAAAGGTCACTCCTACCACCTTATCTTCACACCATAAAATCCATTTGTAAGTGTAATTACCTAAAAAAATAAATTTTTTGAATTCATAAAATAATCCTAGATTCTGTGTTATGAATAATATTCCATCATAACAATGATTTTCATGTTAGAGTAAAGATAATGTTCAAAGAAGAGTTATTGTGCCTATCTGGGTGATTTTATTTTATTTCTTTTTATGCATTTTAATAATATGAATAATATATGATGATATAATAACACCATTATAAACTATATTCTACAATTTTTTTATTTTAATTTAATAACCTAAATCCATCTCTTCTTCCATCAAATGAGAAACAAAAGAATCATTTGTTTCTATAGCGGACTACCGTCAGATGAACCGATGTAATTCATCCTCCATCATATCATCTCATATCATGTCATAATGATACATTAAAAGTATATATATGAAATTTTAAAGATAATTATTGTTATTTAAATATTATATCACTTATAATTTTATAATTTAATATATTTGGGGGACACGATAACATCAATATTCTGTACAATGGACTACCACCTCACTAAGAGAAGTGATTCATTTTTTACAAACTCATTACATGGAATGTAATTTGGAAACATTTAATGAATATGTGTAATATAAATATAAATTATTATTATATTCATAAAATACTAAATTTTTTGAATATATATTATATAATTTTCATTCAAACTTTTCCACTTACTGAAATATGATTACATCATTCATGTGTAGATGAGGACTACTACCTCCACAACGCAATGTGATTGGTTTTTATAAAAAAATAAAAGTTATGATATATATAAAAATATTTAAAGAAATAATATTTTATTATTCATATTATTATCAATCTAAAAAAATAAAATATTATTTACCTCTCATCAAGAAAGATAATTGAAAAATTGAAATGTTACCCATGCGTTCGTATGGCCTACCATCTACATGATTTTAATCTAGTTAATTTTTCATCATAGTATTTCATGATTGGTTTAAAAAAATTATGAATAAATATGATAAATATTATGTGATTATAATTTTCTATATTCTAATTTAATGTCTACATTTACCAATTCAATGCACTGTAGCCATTTTGAAACAATGTACCAAACATCTAAAAAACACCCAATGAGGAAATATTAGAAGATGTAATTAGTTATGACATTAAAATGAAAAAAAATATTATGTAAGAATATTGTATTAAGTGGATAAATTATTATTAATAAATTTTATAATTTATATATTCTTCTTATATTGTAGTTAAAAAAATACCAGGAATGATTACACTCATTTTAAGTTATTTTTTCCACATTTGTATCCACTAGACATATTATATATTCTACACTAATATTTTTTTACCGTGTATATACATCCCACATATTTTGATTTTTATATTTTTCTAGATCATTAGTTGTATTTATATTTATTTGGTGTTTCTCCCTTTCATGTCATTTTGATCTAGAGATTAATGAAGCAATACAAGGATTCATCTCAATTTTACATTATTAATGAAGATTTAGATTTTTTTTGAAATAATTGTTTTAGATAGTGTAAATACTACCCATTTAAAAATTATTATATATAATAATTCTTAAGTAATGGTACTTTATTTATTTATTATAATTATTTCATCCAATTTAATTTGAATTTATTGTTTCCAAGTGGGGAATAATTTTATAAATCAATATATTTGTATTAGGTTATATTTATTATTAATTATGATTTATATTCTATGATTAGTTTTTAAATACTTTTTAATACCATGTTTTTCATTTTTAATGGTTTTATATGGATTTCAATTTAATTCATATAATTAATTAAATTATTAATTATCACATCCATGTTGTGATCATTATAAGGATTGTATATCTCAAATTGAGTTTTTTGGGACATATGTAATGTTATAAACCTAACTTATCTTATAAGGTGTGTGTAATTCTACTTTTACATGTCGTATTCATAATTTAGAATCATGTGTTTTGGGCTAGGTTGTTTTTCAAGGTTTTTTTATTTTAGACAATTACTAGATGGGATAAATTTAAAGCCAAGATTTTCAAGGAAGTTTCATGATTTTTAGCATC
The DNA here is from genome assembly GCA_963277665.1 of Viscum album. NCBI lineage: Eukaryota > Viridiplantae > Streptophyta > Magnoliopsida > Santalales > Viscaceae > Viscum > Viscum album. The sequence continues at coordinate 1,838,794,529 of OY728125.1, forward strand.
TCAAGGTGATGTTATTTGGATTTCATAAAGGATTGACGTTTTTTCTAGGTGTCTTGGTGGGTTTCGGTAGTGCTAGACCATGAAAACAATGGTGATGATGGTTGTAGAGAAGGAATTGTTTTTCTAAAACTGGGATGCCCACTACAAGAAACCATGTGAACTTGCACAGGTGAGTCATAGACTTTTTTCACATGTTATGCATGATTTTCCAAACCGTGCACCTATCCAAATTTTTTTTTCTTTTGGTGGCATTATCCGGACACTATATTCCATATTTTATGTACATGATTTGGAAACATGTACGATTCAAACCATGTATTTGGATTGGTTTTAAGAAATTATTTTAAAATGAACTAAAATTAAATGTATAATCATAACTTAAACCTTCCTCCAATGTCAATGTTGTGTGACACGAGAACCACAAGGGGGTTTCTCTTAGACGCATGATGACCCCCTCCCCATATCCCTCTCAGTTTATTTGTTTTATTCCTTTTCTTAATGGGAATGGTGTAATTTTTTGAGGTATGGTTATCTCCTTGACATCCTTCTGGTTTCTAGCCATTTTTCAGCCTATTCGTCATAATGTGAGGATCTTCTGAACACCCTAGGGATAATGATAACCTGAATTTTAGTTTTCTCTTAGTATTAGGTTGTGATAAGGGTATATCAGGAACCATTCCTACATTTTCCAAAATCTACCATTAAAGTTAACGTGGTTTAGGTTGATTCAGTCTTACAACATCAATTTGAGAGGGTTTTAACCAATTATGATGGTCGGAATGCATATATGTATTTTTGAATATATATATATAAATATATATATATATGTATATATCTTTATTTTTTATATTACCTAATGGCATGTGAAACATGTTCATTTGGATAAGGTTATATATATACATATATAATGGATGTATGTTTGTGTGAGTGGATAGTAGCATTAGTTAAATATTCTCAAGGTCTGAAGATTTGGCTTGATCCTTTTGAGGTATGGTCCCTAACCATTCCATCGATTTAAGAATGTATTTTTTTATTTTTAATGATTTTGGATTAATTCAATATATATTCTTGAATGAACATCTAAATGATGATAAATTATTTTTTTAGAAAAAATTTAATGTTTTATAATAAAACCCCTCTACCGGAGGTAAAATACCATAAATCCAAAAAAGTAGTGTTTGGTTTTTAATTCATGCTTGGTTTATGATTTTTATCTTGTAATTGCATATTGAGTTATAGAAAGCTCGATTAAATTAAAGAGGTATGATTTTCTAAATTTTGATATGTATTTCCTCTCTAACAAGTAGATGATTTTGGAATAAATAATTATATTAAAATATAATGGGATTAATTGGTGGGTAAACCCATGTGAAATGAATAAAAGTGAATTGTATAAATGTGTGGGTATACTCATGCGATAAGGGTGAATATATGTGTTTATATATGAGTGTGTAAACCCATGTGACATGGTTGATGGTAATTGGATAAATGTTTGGGAATACTCACTTGGTTGGCATGAACTATTTAAAGTTGTAAATTTCCATCAACGGAATTGTTAGTGGCTAAAATCATGTTGTATGTAAATATATAGGTGAATAACAATAATGAGGGGGTTTACACCATGTTCACTTGGTTTGTGAAAAGTAATTAATGACATGGAATTCTCATTATAGAAATTGATTGTAATTTTCTAAAAATGATGGATAATAAGGGGAAATAGTCATTATGTGCCTTGAATGAGAAATTTTTTGAGAAGTTTTTATACTCATATAGTTGGTTATAATGTCATTTTTCAATGTGATAGTGTATTATAATGGGTTTATTAGAGATAGAACAAATTAAGATTTTGATACATTGGTTGTAAAGACATAAAAATTCCATATAAATTTTTTAAATATTTTAGGATTATTACAAGTATGAGAAAATTGAATGTGCTTGATTTCAAGGACCTGTGTTCTTGGAACAATGTTCTGAATGTTTTTTATGGTACATTCACTAAATGCATTGGCGGCATTTTTTTATCATTTGAACTGGTTCTCGGATATAAAATATGAGGGAACCGTTGAACTCACAGCGCTGAGATTCGCTTAAGGGAGGCTTAACTTCGGCCATAGTATATCGGGAAAAAGATTTGGTTTTTTTGACATTTAGAATATTAATAAAATAATATAGAAATGTTATTTATTTCCCTACCTCTTCTAGAGTGGCGATGGTGGGGTCTACATAGGTGGTCATCCATTTAAGGAAGTATATTAAATCTCTTGTTACCCAAAGGATGTGTAACCACCCATCGTTTAATTAATAGGTTAATTAATTATACTAACTAATGAACCATTATTTAAATGGAGGTATAATCAATTTATTTCATACATTGATTTATTAGCATGTGGGTATAGAGGGATTGTGTGGAGAATCGGTGGAAGAAATCCGATGAAGCGTTGACAAACTTCCCTCTAAAGTAGAACGAAATTTGGGACAACAATGTTGGATAAATTGTTCCGGGATTGATGAATGTTGGTGTCTTCAATGAACTAATATTCTCCTCCCACAATTGAAAAACCTAAAATGATTCAAGAGGTAGGTTATTTTTTCTTTAATTCATGTGATTTATATTTCTTTTCTTCATTCATGAAAAAGTTATGAATGCGGATCAACAAAAATGATTTGATACGCGATTTCGTACAGAATTGTGGGTTGTTGTGGGGATTTTGAATAAGGTTTTATTTTTCCATTGACAATTTTTAACAACACCCCCCATTGATATAATGCTAAAATAGAGGGAACGTGCTAAAAGAATAAGGATTGGACCCAACGCCCCTTAATTTTTTGTTGTGTTATTCTCGAGAAAATTTTGAATTGAACGACAACGTGAATCAAAGGGTCACGCAATGATGGTAGAATTATAGGAGGCCCAAAGTCATAGATGGAAGTGAAAAAGGATCTCCATAGCATCACCGAAGCCCAACGGAAGAAGCACTGGTGCGGCTCCAGCCAGAGAAGATGGCAGCCGGCACTGGCCAGCCACGGAATGAGGCGGCACCGTGGTCGACCGAACGGGTGTCAGGCTCTCGGCTAGCGACATTGGAGGATGGGCGACGTTCCATTGTGTAGCGTAAGTGGAGACATGACATCTAATCCATGATGGAAGGCGATGGGACATGCTCCCGGCGGGTCCTATGGACACTAAGGGGGAACCACATGGCACTGCCATTTGAAGAGCCGAAAACTCTTTGAGATGTTCCAGAACGAGGGTTGAGGCAGCGACCTAGAGGGGAAATCCCATGCGGCCCAACCAGTTAAAAATGCGTTGGATCGACCGGAACTAGGTCAAGTCGGATTAGTATTAGGGGGGGCGGTAGGGTCGGTCCGGCCGGGTCGGACATGACCTAGAGTATTTTAGGCATAGATACACTTAAAAATCTGTATCTTACAAAGAAGGTGTTTGTTTGATGAATCATCTAGGGAATTGGAATCCTTGGGATGAGATGGTTTTTTAGATACTCTACATTTGTTTTAGATAACATTTGATTTTTGCCGAGTAGGATCATACGCGAATCCAACTGATCCCTCGACACTAAAACCCTAATAACTCTTTGGTCGTGAATTTGATTGACGCACCATCTATTGCATTGGAACCCTTATGACATGGAGAATCATTGGGTAACTTATTTTTATGACATAATTTTGATTGATATATGATTAATTGATTTAGGATCAGATCCTCTCAGAATCAAGCATACTATGTTCATGAATCCAGTGTCTGGCTGAGATGTGAAAAATGAATAGTGATCTAGTGTGGACCAGCACCTAGAAATTATGGGTGAGTCAGTACCTTGCTCTCCTATGTGAATAATCACCTAGCCACCCTGTGTGAATCAGCACCTAGAAATCCTATGTGGATCAGTACATACCTATCATGCGTAGATAGGCACCTAGAGATACTGTGTGGATCATAACATAGGGATCCTCTGTGTATCAACATCGAGCTATCCTATATTGATCAGCAGTATAACCCTTCATAGAATAAGATGATCTATCTTTACATCTAATCATATGTACTTCTATACTTATGTTATAACTAGTTTTAGATTTGACTTTTACTTTGTGATTTGTGATTGAGATCATGATTTATGGTTTTTCATTGTGAATTTAGATAGACCATTGGGTGTCTCAGGGTCCCTATTTGGTATTGTTACACTCACCCCTACACGGGTTTTGCCCACACCATGTTGTTTCTTGTGGAGACTACAAGAAGTCTTGACTGAGACTCAGGAAGCTTGGACCTGATGGTGGACAGTGGTGATATTTTATGTGGAGTGCTGTAGAGACGAGCTATGACTATCCATCTGGTAGTATCCATAGTGGACGATATTATGAGTTGTTTTCTATTGTAGTTGTATCTTTTAGTTGGTCTTGTATTATGGGCCCTTTAATTTCAGTACACACATTTACTACATTATTTTAATTCCTAGTTTCATCTTGTTGTGTTCTTGGGCATTGAGCTTGAAAAGTTTTAATGGTAATGCCTTCCCATTTTAGGGATACTCCTTTTTAGTGATAGTCACCAACCCCTGGCCTATGGGATGTGGGCTTGGGGTACTGATGTCATGAGACCCAGGGGACAGAACATGACATTGTGGTATCACAAGAGTCGGTTATATAGAAGAATTTGGACTCTGATCTTCCCGATTAAGAAATATTGTTACGTGTTTTGAGTGTGTTATTCTATTTGGGGAGTCCTGTATCGGTACGGGAGATGATATATCCATACACCAGGACCATGAATTCTGATTTCTGACTCGGTGCACGAAAACATTGATTGTGTGTGTTTTTAAGAAATGCTTTACATTTAATATCTTTAGAGTCATCTCACTAGGTATAAAATAATAACAATGGCGCGCCAGTTTCTTTTTAGGATGTCATCTCATAGATTTCCAGTGAGGATTTTAGAGAGAGTACATGATGATTTCCCACCAAGCTACGAGGATTCGTTGGAGGGACCTCTTACTATTTGGACGCCTTCAGGTGGTGTACCAGCAACACCACCATATGTACAGAATAATTTTCCACCATCCCCACTACTAGACCATGTACACTGACTGATAACGTTGCATGAGTTCTAGAAATAGAACCCTCCAAGGATTGGAGGCGACATAGATCCACATGCAGGTAAGGACTAGATAAAGGTTGTGGCATGGGTTTTTCACTTAGTTGAGATTCATGTAGATCATATAGTGATCCTAGATTTTACCCTCTTTTAGGGCACAATTGGGAGATGATGGTGTCTTGTTCTCTAGATGCATGGGGTGGTGACACTCTCCTAGTTTCACTTGAAGACCATATTTAGGGTGGAGTTCAAACCAGCGACATTACAATAAGTGTGTATCCATGTGCTTCTACACTTATAGCAGGGCAACCTATCAATGACCTAGTACTCGGTGAGATTCACTGACCTCTCACAATACTCCACCAACATGGTACATTACCCATTTTTCAGGGCCCAAACCATTTAGAAGGTCCTCTAGTGGGAGATCAGAGCATCAATGATATCAGTAAATATCCCGAAGTAGGCTGGAGTGCTTAAGAGAGCATTATTGGTGGAGAGCTTCTTAGCTAAGTAGGCATCGGTAGTGAGAGCCACCACCAGATGATAGGTAGCTGAGTCATCTTTAGTAGGCAGTAGGAAGATGACGCAGTGGTCCATGCAGGCTAGACCGTCTAGTGGACGATCCTAGGATGCACGGTTGGAGGTGCGGAGCTGATGAGGAATAGTAGGTCTTATGAGGACTAAATCATGTTACTCTTGCGGCGAACAGGGACACATGGATCGCGACTATCTGATTCCCGAAATAAGAGATTATCACATGATCGAGGGACTGCCGAGGAAGCGACCTAGGTTTGAACAAGGGGGTCAGTAGGGAAGTGGACGTGGCAGAGGAGCAGGTCATGCAGCAGGTGGTCGATGACAGTTTGAGGTTCTACCACCAAACCCCCAGGTGGTCCACCCCAAACCCAGGGAGAAGGAGGAAATTGGGGAGATTAGCTGCAGGAAGCTGAGGTCTATGACTATGGTGATACATAGATGATTATAGGTAGTATTTGTGTCTATTCCACCCTAGGTGTAGTTATTATAGACATGGGTGTCAATCACTCTTTTATTATCTGACACTCATTTGGACATAAAGGATTCTGATGGATCCATTGGCTCTATCCTTAGGATTAGAGACTACTACGAGAAAATATTTGATGATTACACACTGGTCCAAACAATGTGAGCTCACTGTAGGAGGTGATATCTTCGGCTGGGATTTCTTAATAGCAGCGTCGAGGCCTTCTGATTTCATCTTGGGTATGGAATAACTATCCATTTTACATTCCCAAACATACCGTTTTAGGAGAAAAGTGTAGTGTTTCTATGAAATTGGGATCAATGTGTCCTTCATTGGTGATAAGGGAACCTTTACAGCCTAGGATATACTTTTTCAAAGGAGGGTATAGCTAGTCACCCATCAGTTGGTTGGCCTTACCCTCAGATCAGTTGATGTGAGGAGTCTGAGTTATCATGTAGTGGTGGACCAATATGCTTGTGTCATTATTGATGATATTCCAGTACTACCTCCATACAAAGTGGTAGATTTCTACATCGACCTATACCTCAAGACTACACTGTTATCTACACCATCATATCAGATGGATCCCACAGAGCATTGTGAGATGTCGATAAAATTGGATTATTTTTAGAAAAAAGTTCATAAGGACTACTGATTATCCATAAGAATCCTCGATTTTGTTTACCAAGAAGGTAGATGGGAGTCTGAGGCTTTGTGCGGACTATCTGCGTCTGAATCATGTGACAATGAAGAACAAGTATCCAGAACTGATTATTTATGATCACTTCGACCAACTGAAGGGAGATCAATGGTTTTTGAAGATAGAAATCAGATCAGGATATCATTTGTAGAGGATAAGAGATGAGGATTTACCAAAGATAGCCTTCATATGTCAGTATGAACACTATGAGATATAGTAATTCCCTTTGTTGTAACCAAAACTATGGCAGTGTTAATGGGGTTCATGAAGATGATATTCTAGCCTTTCCTTTATCACATCATGGTATTCCACATTGATGACATATTGTTATAGTCGACGTCAATGGAGGAGCACGCCATGCACCCATATATAGTTTTGGATATGATCTGAGAGCACCAGCTTTATGGAAATATATCGATGTTCCAGTTATGGATACCAGAAGTCCACATCCTGGGGCATGTTATCTTAGAGTTTTGAGTTGCATTGGATATAGTGATGTTATATGGATTTCATTCATGGGATCCACCCAAGAGTGTGACCATGGTCCAGAGTTTTTTGAGATTGGTAGGGTACTACCGGAGATTCTCACCTGATGTTTCCCAAGTTGTGAATCCAATTTCAGATTTGACAATTAAGGGACAAACCATAGTGTGAAAAAGAGATGCCAACATAGTTTTTAGGAGACCAGACAGAGACAGATGAGTGACCCCATCTAGAGGCTACAAGAAGAGGGTGTTGGGTATGTAGTTTACTACGACACATTTCGGACCATAATATGTCGTTTCCTGATGTAAGAGTGAGCGATGATCACCTACGTCTCACAAAAGTTGAGAAAAAATGAGAAATACTATGCTACCCATGACCTGGAGTTAGAAATAGTGGTCTTTGTGCTAAAAATGTGGTGCTACTACTTGATGGGTGAAAAAAATATTGTTTACTTTGATCCCAAAAGTCTCAGGTTTATCTTCTCATAGAAGGACCTGAACCTGAGCCAACAGTGATGGTTGGAGTTCCTTATGGACTCTGACATTGATATTGTATACAGTCCTGGGATGGGGAATGTAGTAGCAGACACACTCAGCAGGAGGTCTGGTCTACTGTTGCTGAGTGAGGTGACAGGGAAGCTAGCCACATTGTAGAAATCATTTGTGGATTGAGATAGAGAATCTTACCTAAATTTTTTGATAGTTTATACCCCAATACTTCAGTATGTAAAAGAGTCATAACTTAGGGACATAGAATGTGAGGCTCGATGTGATCAGATATTCTTTGGATAGGCTCCTGATGGATTTTATGAAGGTGGGGAGCACATCATCCTATTTAATGGATGGACTATGGTATAAGTGATTCTACGAGAGTAGGTGTTGAGGGAGTTCCACCCATCCCTTTATAGGTATATCATGGAGTCGCGAATATATACCAGGACCTCTGGATTCATTAATGGTGGTCCAAAATGAAGATATTAGTGTTAGAGTTCATATCGCGAGCCTCACTTTTCAAAAAGTGAAGGTCGACCATCTAATACCAGCGAGATTCTCTCAGCCACTAGAGGTATCTATGTTGAAGCATGATGGTATATCCATGAACTTTGTGATAGGTATACCACATACATCCTTAGTCCAAGACTCCATCTGGGTGACCATTAATTGACTCACCATGTTGGTCGTCATCTTACCCATCAAAGAGAAGGGATCATGAGAGCTCTTGGAATGCCTCTACATACAGGAGATTGTACAGCTTCACCGAGTTCCATTGACGATTGTCTCTGATTGCGGTGATGGATTTATTTCCCTCTTGGGGAAGCGATTACAATAACCATTAATGTATCAGCTATGATTGTGCACCACCATTCATCCTCAGACAGATGGTCTGATAGAGTGGACCATAGAGACACTCGAGGACTTGCTTTTTTTGTATTTCCTTGATTTTTTCTACAATTGGGAGGACCACCTACTACTGGTGGTGTTCTTTAAAAAAAAAGTTATCACTCCACCATCTACATGTATCCTTTTGGGTCCCTATATGTGTGACCTCAAAGATCACCACTATGCTGGATAGACCCATGGGAAAAATCACTTATGGGTCTAGAGTTGTTGGAGGCCACCAAAAATAAGGTGCAGATCATCCAGGAGAGGATAAAGACTGCAAAAAAAAAAGAGGAAGGCTTATGAAAAAAAGATAAAGAGACTTGTAGAGTTTCGGGTGGGAGACCAAGTCTTCCGATTGGTGTCACCCCAAAGAGGATTATAGAGGTTCGGCCATGGTGTCAAGCTATCTCAATGGTACATCAGACCTTTCTAGATCATCAATAGAGTATGTGAGGTGACGTAATGTCTAGAGATTCCCCCACAAATTAACTAGGTTTATCATGTTTTCCATGGGTCATAACTATGAAGGTACGAGCATGATCCATCGCACTTTTATCAAGTGGGGTGAGCTGGAATTCGATGACGGGGAAACGTTTGCGGTGTTCCTAGTGGAGAGAGGGGATTAACATGAGTGGTTCCTTTGTGGGCAGTCGACTTCTCTGGAGTGAGTTCATTGGTATCAAAAAAATCTCAAGGAGAACACATGGGAGCGGGAGGCTCATATGTGTGCTTATTACACACATTTTCCCACAAGTTTCTTTATAGAATTTGGGAAAAAAAATACCCATGATTGGGAGAATCTTGTGACCTAGAAATTCCATATATTTTTTTAAATTAGTTGTGATTATTAAGAGTCTGTGAAAATGGATGGCACTTGATTCCGAGAACCGGTGATCCTGGATGGAATTTTGAGATTTTATTAAGGTACGTTCAATAAATGTGTGGGTGGAGTTTTTTATCTTTTGAACCAGTGCTCAGATTAAAAATACGAGGGAACTGTTGAACTCGCAGCATCGATATTCACCTAAGGGAGGATTAAAATGAACTTCTATAGGTTGGGGAAAATTTTTGGTTTTTCAGACACTTAGAAGATTAGTAAAATAATATAAAAGTGTTATTTAATTATCCAATTCCTTATTGAGTGGTGGTGGTGGGGACCATAGAGGTGGTCAGACATTTAATAAAGGATATTAAATATCTGATTACACAATGTATGTGTAACCTTACGTCGATTTATTAATAAGTTAATTAATTATACAAATTAATTATCCATTAATTGAATGGAGGTTTAGTCACTTTATTACATACTTTGTCTTATAAAATTGTGGGTAAAGGGAGATTGTGTAAAGAATTGGTGGAAGAACTACAACGAAAAGCTGATGAACATCCCTCCAATGAAGAAAGGATTATTGGATAACTACATTGGAGTATTGAATCTTGGATCGATGAATGCCGACGACTTCAATGGTCGAGGATTATCCTCCCACAACCATGACACCTCCAACGATTCTTGAGGTAGGTGATTTGGTTGTTTAATTATATTGAATTATTTTTCTTTTCGTCCTTCTAGAAAATGTGATGAACACAGATCAACCAAAAAAACTTTATCTGCGATTCCTATGTAATTGTGGAATGTTGTGGGGTTTTTGAACAGGGTTTTACTTTTTTTCCTTTGATAATTGTTTATAATAACCCCATTGATATGATGTTAATGAGAAGGGCATAAGAGAAATGAAGATGGAATGGACCCTCCGCCCCTTCATTATTTTTGTGTTCTTTGCATGTAAATTTTGATTTTGATAGTAACACAAATCAAAGGGTCACGCTGTGATAGTGGCATTCCAGGAGGCCCGTAGGCACAGAAGGGAGTGAAAACGGAGCTCCATAGCTTCACCAGAGTCCCAATAAAAAATCACCGGTGTGGTGGAATCTAGCGCTCATCGGTCGTAGAAGGGAGATGTTGTGCAACAGACCAAAGGGGCAGTCAGCTTATAGTCGACCGATTTTGCGGATGGGCGGTGCACCTTCACGTGCCATAGGTGGAGGCCGCAGCAGTAAGTGAGGTTACCCAATCCAGTGAGTCCTACACACAGTATGGTAGTGCCACTGGGCACTGCCGGTTGAAGAGACTAATCTCTCTTGGAGCCATTCATGAATGAGGGGCAGAGTGACCCCTTTCGTGGGTTGTGCCCAACCAGATTGCCAGGTTGGTTCACTATCCAGCAGGGCACGCTCATCATGGCCCAATAGGTTCAGGCCGAGCCGGGTCAGACCCAGACCGAGTCAGGTCATCCCAAACAGAGTTGGGTGGACCCGAATCGGGTCGTCCCGAACCGAGTTGGGTCGACCCACATAGGGTCGTCCCAATCTATTTAGGTCGGGTCTATCCGACCGAGTCTGAATGTACCAGAACCATTTTTATCCCATATACACTTAAAAGGATGTATCATACAAACTATGATGTTTTTTTGATGAACCATCTATGAAATTGGAATCCTTGGGATGAGACTGTCCATTTGAGATACTCCACATATGTTTTGGGGAGAGATGGAGTATGTCCTGGTTGGATCGTACCCAAATCCAACCGGGCCCTCGGCACCAAAAATGCTTATTACTCTCATATTTGACGTCCGATTGTTGCGTCTTATATTGCATTGGAACCCTTATGATATGGAAAGTCATTGGGATAATTATTTGTGGGACATCATTCTAGTTGACATACAACCCATGGTTTAAGGAGAAGATCTTCCCTGAATTAGGCGTACTATGTGTGGGAATCTAGTTGTTGGTTAAGATGTGAAGAATGAATAGCGATCCTCTGTGGATCATCACTTAGCAATCCTGTGTGGATCAACACCTATAGATCCAATGTTACTAACACCTAGAAATCCTTTATGTATCAACACCTAGAAATTCTATGTGGATATGCACCTGGAGATCCTGTGTGGATCAGCACCTTGCGATCCTCTATGGATCAGCACGTAGCGATCCTATGTACATCAGCACCTAGAGATCCTTTGTTGATCAGTACCTAGAGATCCTGTGTAGATCAACACCTATAGAACCTGTATGGATCAAAATGTAGTGATCCTCTATGGATCATCACCGGGTGACATTTTGTGGATCATAAATGAGAAATCGTGTGTGTATTAGCAACAGATCCCTTGACAGAAAAAGATGATCTTGATTTACAACTAATCATCTGTACTTATGTACTTAAGTTATACCTGGTTTGAGATGATTATTTTTATTTGTGATTTTTGATTGAGATCATTCTTTTTGGTTTTTCTTTGTAGAATTATGAGAGACATTCTGGGGTCTCAGGGCCCCTACTGGGTTTATTATTCTCACCCCTGCACGGGCCTCACCCACACCTTGTTGTGTCCTTTTGTAGACGACATGCATCCTTGATTGAGACATGGGAAGCTAGGACTTGATAGTGGTTAGTGGTTATGGTTTACATGAAGAGATATGGAGAGGACATTTTACAACCCTTCAGGTATGATCCATTGTAGGTTTTCTTAGAAGCTCGTTTCTATTGCAGTTATATCTTTTAGTTAGTCTTGTATTCTGACCCCTTTACATCCAGTACGCACTTTTACTACTGTAGTTATACTTCATGGTTTCAAATTTTGTGGTTATTGATCTATGTGTTTTTAAAGGTAATGCCGTCTTGTTTTATGGATATGCCTTTCTAGTACTAGTCTCCAAACCCTGGCCTATGAAAGATGGCTTGGGATAGTCACGACATGGGCCCCGGGGAAGGGTCGTGACATGGGTGGGTATACTCATGAGATGTGTTTCCCTTGTAATGAGATTAGTTTGTGCGTGTACTCAAAGTATGTTTTTTATTTCAATATTCATATATGAGTTGTCAGATTCATATGGTGATGAATGATAAATGAGAGGAAATTGTTGAATGACTGTATAGATGCCATGGATGGATTTCCATGAATCTTTAACATGGTAGTGGATTCCTTAGGTTGAGTATACCACTTGGGTATTGAATACATCAGATTCAAACGGACATAATACCACATTGTTCCATAAATCTTGGAATCACATTGGAAATGTCAATAATTGTGCTCCTAGAATATCAACCATAGAATTTTCCAAGTTTCCATTGGGATGCCTTTGGGATGTGACGAGGATGCCTTGTGCTTTAGTACCTTGGATCCGGTCCTTTGTGGTCTGACATGTGATATACATCACAAATATGTGGTATATAATATGCTCGAATATACAACATGGACATGGTAAATTGTGACAAGTGATTATAGAGCTCATTCGTGAGTACTCTGACTCTTTTGGCTATATAGAAAGGCCATGAATGATATAAAATATTGGAATTAATGAAGGTCATAATTGATATGAGATGTGGGGTATAAAAAAAGGTTGTGATGGTGTGACCGGTATTGAAGAATGATAAGGCCATGTTGTTTATATGTTCATTATCTAAAGTTATCTTATTATAGGAGTACGATTATTGTGCAGGTATCCTTTTGGATCTATTTTTGGTATCGTTTTTTTAGTAGTTACATTTTCTGGTGATTTTTTAACTTACATTTACAACTGTTTTATTTACCTACATGCCACTTGATTCACATAATGTACAAATTGATTTGGGCATGACACCATGGGTGATAGCATACTGAGATGATGTCTCACACCATGCTTAGGTACCATTGGTGCTCATGTATACCCTTCTTGTTTACAAGGATATTGACATTTGATTGAGTTGTTTTCTTATACCAGGGAGTTAATAGGAAAGAACCAAGTAGGGGATTAGGATTCTCGTGGAGATCACTCATAGGGATTTGGTGCCTTTATTTATTATGGTATTTAAATGCATGTTATACTATTTTTTCATTCATATACAAATCAATGTGGAATTCATGCATTCTATAAACGTTTGTTGTCTATCTCTCTATTTCAGTTGATATTACATTTGTGTTCCACTGCTTTATCTTTTCTTTATACAAATTCAATTGTCATTTGTGTTTTACTAATTGGTTACCAATGAAAAATTTGAGAATGAGGATATAGTCTCCCCACTAAACTACCTTTACATCCTCACCTATACTCGGTAGCCTCTATCATATGGGGAGACACAATTTAGGTCATGTGATGGCCAATCTAGCTACCAGTTTAGTTATAAGTTGGGTCAGGATGATTCAATGCAACTCCTTATTCGTATGATTTTTAAATTATCATTTGATGTTTTTATTACTTGTGGATTATGATTTAATAGTTACCTAGTATAAAATGATTTAGGATACAATATCACTTAATTTGAGATTGTTTATATTCGTGGTCCTATTGGATAAAATAATATTATCATATTTTTTGAATCACATATCTTTACTTTAAAATTTTTATGTTGGTGATTAATGTTTTTTATTTAAATTTCCTTCCTTATTGATAAAATAAACATAAACAAACTAATTTATAGTAGATACATATCATGTATTCTTTAGATCATCTATCATTCTCTTACATATCCAGGTATTGTAAAATATTTTCCTAAATTCTATTTCTAAAAAATATATTTCCTAAAGTTATTTTAAAATTTATTTAACTATATTTTGAATAGTGTTAAGAAGATATTTCATAATAACTCTAAAATGGGTAACTTTTGACTCCCTTTACAAAATGTTTGCAAATAATTTTTATTCTAATATTTAAAAGAAGATTGGATTTTCTATTAATCATTTATATTATTTTCCTTCATGTTTCCATTATATATTTTGAAGAATATTTCCAATTATAATGATTTTGAAAAAAAAATTGTTCAATTTATTTCAAAAGATATTTTCAAAATGAATAGTCTGTTTTCCTCAAGAATGTTTTTAACGATATTTTAACTAGACTATCATTCATTAACAAAAAAACCATTGATGTTACATATGATATACCAAGTATATTTTTTATTGATGCCATATTAATTTATTCACTGTATGGATTATGATTGTTTCAAATGTATTTCCAGGAATCATGATTAATTCACATGGTACAATCATTTTTTGAAAGGAAAAAATTGATGTTTTTTTATTATTATAATGATATGCATGTTGTCTATACATTATTCATGTTATGGTTCATGGAAATTGATTACATTGGATTCAACCATATTATAGATCATGTGTGATCCTAATATAGTGTATATGATTAGTGTGTTTAGATAATTCGAAAAGGAACTGTTTTTTTATATCAATTGTATAGTTATTCCATTTTTAAGGGTTTCTTATGGGATCTTTAAGGGTTAAATGAAGATAAAATTCCCCGAAAACAACATTTTTCCTTTATTCTATATATTTTTATTTAATTATTACATTTTATAGTATTGATATTGTAAAAACCTAACCCAAGTTACCCCATTTCAATGCATTATTTTATTACATTGGAATGATCACATTAAATCCATTCTCAAAGGAACGATTTGTTTAGTAGACTTGGAAAAACTATAAAAAACATAAGTATTACATTATATCATGAAATGAAAAAAAAAACATATTATCCCCATAGAAAACATACATATCCCAAAGACTATCCATTCAATTTAATAATAATGTACTTCTTCGTATCCTGGGGAAAAAATAAGAATGGGGTGAGCTCAGATGTTTAGTAAGGATAAATAATATAGTAAAATCCATCATATATAAGCATAAAATTTTAAGGAGAGGTATAAAATTAAAACATAGGCATTTAAAACATAATATTAAGCGTAATATGGAAATAATAAATCAAATAATTCCATTTAAACATTCACATGGATATTATATTAGTCGAATAATACAATTTAATATCAATAACTAATCTCATAATGAGGGAATGGAAAATGTATGATGTCATAACTGTTCGGTTAAGGAATCATTCCAACACAATACATAAGCATAATGGAACGGCCTTCTTCCAAGACACTAGTTTATCTCATGATACATACCAATTCATTGAGAGGATATAGAGGGCCCCACCCATCAATTCTAAGACAAATTAATTCCTATTTTGAAAGGGGTAAAACATAAAAAATACATTCATATTAAAACTTGCATAAAAAATGTTAATACTATAACCATAGGCCATGAATGGTATCAAAATAGCACATAAACTAGAAATAATATCATAAAACATTCAATACAGTATGGAAGATTATATCATCATTAATCAACATCCATTAATCAAAAAATCCAACAATGGATGCTAAAAATGATTAAAATAATCTAATGAAATCATTAAAACTTTTTGAGATAAATATCGATTTTTTGAATTGTAAAAGTCACACAATAATAAAATAGAACATTTATTTTTTGATAACATTTAACCTTATTAACTTGTATGAGAAGCATAAAAAAGTTAATTTGTTATGATGGTGGGAATAGCCTCTTGTGACGTATAAGTTTAAAAAAATTGTATCCCTATTTTGTCATTAAAGTCATAAAGCACCTCATTTAGGGAACACCAAAACTGTTAATTTATTATAAATTTATTTTTGTTTATAATTTATCAAAAGTGACTTATTTATAGGCTAATATGTGTATGGGTATAAATCCTCTCAACAAATGAGTTTTACATGAGTTTATTTCATACAAGTAACCTTATCTTTTCGGTTTAACCCTTTGCTAAACTGTTTATCTCTTACCATGTCTACTTATCTTTTTATGTTATAAGGGTAATATAGTAACTATAAATGGACACACAAACTCCAATTAAATTTTTTATGACACCATTAACATTATCCTATAAATTTTAATAATCTCGTGGTTTCTATAAATTTTATAACATTTAATTATATAATATTTATTTTAAAGTATCATTTATGTCAATTTTGATGCTATTCAATATATTCAATTATAAAAATATCAAACCAACATGGCAACATCAATCCAATAATTTAAAAATGTCAATAAAATTTATATTTTATTCTATAATTTTTTTAATTTAAATAATTCAGATGAATAATATTTATTTTATTATTTTTAATATCATTTAATTGATTCTTCCACTAATATTTAAATTAATTCATCATTATTATGTTACCATTTAATATAGTTTTTTATTCCCTAAAATTATAAATAAATTACGATTATTTTGATAATAATTTTATATTTCTAAATATTATTCATAGTTGGCCACATCACTTATATATCCTCATATTAAAAAAGATATATTTATTAGAATATGAATATTCCATTTTAACTATTATTTTAATTAAACTTAATTGACCTAATCTAACATAAATTACTTAAGAAGGATACTATTTTCATACTAAGTTTTATTTTGGCCTAAAAACAATTATACAATAAAATTAGAGCATGTTTTAGGATAATATGATATTATTATTATAATATTTTTACCATTAATTACCCTATTTACCTTTAAATTTTAGTAAATGAAATTAAATGATAAATTTGCAAAAAAAATATTTTGACCAAAATAGACCAAATATTTTATACTTATTACAACGATGTATGACGTTTTTTTGAAATTTCGTTTATAGAAGGGGTAAAATTTTGTTAAATGTTAATCTGTAGATGTGGTTAGATAGCAGGTAAAAGAGATGTGCATAAGTATTATAAAATTTGTGTATCTTTTTATATAATAAAAATGAATAATATGACCCAAATTAGAATAAAATATATATAATCTAACTATTTTGAAATTAAAATAAATTTCAAGTAAAATATTAATTAAAATGAAAAAGTCAGTTTTTAACAACAATGATGTATTGTCACTATTAATGAAAAATTGAAACAATTCAGAAAAATACCAATAAATTACCATTAGATAATTTTGAAATTCCAAATTCAAAAAAGAAGTCACCTATGAAAAATAAAATTTTACTATTTTATAATTTCGTTAATACTATTCAAAACCTCTTTTTAATTGGCTAGTTTGATAGGTTATGGTGTGTCAGCACTTGATGTTCCATGCAATGAAAGATGTCGATTTATTTAAAGAGAAGAATACCATATAAGCATGGGGTCTTACATATATGACAATAATCATGATTTTTTATTATCATTATTCATTCCTTTGTTATATATTTATCCTAATTTAAATGATTTATACTACCATTAATGATTGGTATGATTTAACTTACGTTATACTCCTTCACTTTGGTTTTGAAATATTAAATTTATGGTAATATTTTTCTCCATGATATCATTTAGTTTTCAATTCATATGTTTTCCCTTAAATAGATTTTGAGATCACCCTTTTCATGTTTCCATTTTCTATGGCTATGAATAATGATGTTAGGGGATTATGTCTGTACTGGTTTCTTTTTTATGATGATGATGACTTAATACGAGATATTAAAAGATTAATAGAGTGGGATAAATACACTCTTGAATCCATGTGTGTTTTTTATGTAAGAATTTTTAATATAATCAAAATCTCTAAACATAAATGGTTATTGGGTTTGTAAGTGATATAACCTTTTATTTTGATGATGTCTGTTTTGGATTGAAGAAATTGGGAAACCATAATTAGAATGAATTCTAGATAAAAGATGATAACGTGTTTATCCTTTGACCAGGGATTATAGGATTGGGGCTATTATAATAGAAATAAGACACTACCATCATATTTTTCCAATGAGATTTATTCTTCTTTTGAACTGTTTTTATTATGTTCCTAGAGTTAATAGGAACATTATATTTATTTAAAATTTCGAAATTGATGTCCTTGTATCCAATATTGGAATAAAATTTTCAATATTTATTAAGATAAACAAATTTATAGTAGAATTTCCTATTTTAACTCCCTATTATGTAATATGTTTTTGAATTTAAATGATACCTGATTTAGAAATATCAATCATGACGGGAATTTGATTCATTAAATCGAAAAAATATAAATGAATACATTTTATAGTAGTGTATCAATTGTTATAATTAAATTTTCAATTTAAAGTAATTAATATAAACTATGACACATATTTTTATATAGAGATATCTGATTCAGGGGAAGGGTCTCATATAATACCAACTCCGTAAAAAATTGAATATAAAAGGGTATCCTGAATGAATGATTTGATGAAGGTGTTATCTTCACATCTCAATATAATTATAGCTCAAGGAAACCAAATTATATGCCCTCAAAAACATTAAAACATGTAATATAACCACATGACATCTATGATTCAATTATTAGTTGAATTAATGGTAGATCCAAAACCGTATAATGCTGATAAAATTGATATAAGATCACACAATTTATCACTAAACATATGTCAATGCATTATTTTAAAATTTCTCTTTAGATGATTGAGAAAAGGGATAATAGAATGGGATACCTTAAAATTTTTACAAATGGAATCTTGTTCTACTCATGACTAAAAAATTAGTTTGTACAGTTATGTTTAAATTCCAAAATTTCCATTATACACATGGATAAGTAAAACCCATTAAATATGCCCAATAATATGAATAACAATAAAATCATGTCATGCATGTCATGATTTTTCTACCAGTACCAGGTAATATTATTATATATCATGAAATTTATCATAATAAATTAACATTTTTTGTTCCTCCTAAATATATAATGAACATTGAGTTTATAAAATCATTTGAAAAAAATACTTTAACAAATTCATGGATACATAATTAAATAACATGTGAATTCCCTAGGAATAAATTGATTTCTAAAAATTTAAATTAGAGAAATATAATTACACTAATTCACATTGTACCATTCAATATGAAATCCAATGGAACTTGTATATGTTTCCCACTTCATCCTAATATCAAATTGATTTTAATTATTTTTTCCTATGAATAAACATTGTTTTTTACCCTCTAGGGTGTCATCTCTATAGAAAATAATTTAACACAAATACCATTAATTTAATCGAGAAATGAATAATGATACCTATATAGATAATGATATGGTGTGTCTATGACTAGAACCTACTAAAATGTACCATTTCAAATAATCCATTAGTCTTGATATATAATTAATAATGACGTGTCTTATGTGTCATATACCTATATTCTTGATATATAACTATATGACATACCTAAAAAATTATCATTGATATAAAATCATGGCCATTGATGTTAGATATTTTTATATTATAATAAATTCTCTAAATATATCACATTCCATTAAAATTGATTGGAAAATCATCCATGATTAATATTTTAATTAATTATCATTCTTGATGCACCTGAAACATCTAAACTCTCCAGGATCATGTGTCACAATGGTTATCATAAATAAATCAAAATACATGAATAATTATATTAACTATCAACAATCACAAATATGAGGAACAATACATAAATTCATATATAATAATTAAAAATAATAAATAAAACATGTATAATTCCTATATGCAAGTTAGTTCCCATGCATATATTAGAGATTACAAAGGGTGTAATTCATGGGAAGAAGTCTCAATGTTTTATAATACCATCTGTAATGGTAATATGAGTTATCTTTATATTTTAAAATGATTTCCCCATTCCATGGAACCTAAATTTATGAATATAATCATTTCACTTTAATTTTCTCACCACAGCGGATAACCACAATGGTTTTTTTATGCTCTTTGTAGTCAATGAACTATATAAAATTAAATTCCACAATTAATATTAGTCATCATGTGGTAATATATTTACTAATATTAAATACCATTAGAATTTAGGTACTGAAAATTAAAAAAAATAGTTGTTATATGTAACCAACTCCTTCAGAAACTCACTTTCACTAGATCCAAATATTTATGACTCTCATTCTACTATATCTTATGCGATTCTCAATCTTTTATTGACAATATTATATAGTCAATATTTTCACTACATTATCCTCTTTGGAAAATTTTTATAATTCTTGAAATCCAATTAGGAAAAATACTTCCAAATGTGATACTAATAAAGTATATTCATGATCTATAGAGGTGACATGGGATTCTTTTATAGAAAACATATTTCAGTATTATCAAAATATTTTGTGATATCCTCTTTAGTTCCCAGCACTACCTGAATATTCTAAAGAAAGTTACATATATTGGATGCATATATAGTTAAATCAAATATCAATGCATAATAATAATCTACTACCAAATTGACAACCACTACCTTTTTTGTGGTCCTCCATCTGAACAATTATCCATTATCATGGATGGAAAATCCTATATGAATTCACAAAACAACTCAGTCTATCTAAGGACTGTAATAAATATTTTCATTGATGACATGTTCTTAATATAAACTATGAAATTGTAAATTATACTTAGTATAACTCAGATACATTAAGATAAGACTAAAATTAGTCTAATGTTATTCATGTATAGGTACTTGGTAACTATATGCAATTCCCAGTGCCTAAGAAACTTTAGAAATTTTAAATAGTATAACATAAATGTGGTAACCTGTCACATATGCATAAGGTATTCTACTCAACCACTATAGCTCTCTCTATCCCCCATGTTTTGGGGTAAACATTATAAATTATATATGTGAATCCTATGAATATGTAAACAAAATAATCATGAATTATTCTATAAAAATAGACTTAGTATGTTATCAATGTATATAACATAACATAATCCATGAAGATTGTTAGTTTTATCATAAATAATCTTTATCCCTATAATATAGGATGCTGCAATTAATTAATTCCTGGAATAGTATATTTTCAAGAAATACCTAATAGACTATAATACACTATAGACCATATTTATATTTTAATAAATTAAAATAGTTTTTTGGAAATATTTTTTTTTCTAGGCATTGAGAAGGTTCGGGATTCAAAGGAAAGATGATCATATAATTAATTATATGAAAATATTAAATATATTTATTATCACAAGCACACAGTTTTTTATAATTAATTAAATATCCTTTAAATAATGTCACATATCAAATATTTGTGTCCACAGATGAATCATATATATAGAATTTACCATAGTCATGGTCTAATGTTAGTCGGTGTGGGACGTCACATAGATACAGTTATTAGAAGATGTGTTTAAAAAAAGAAATTACTTATTTATTTATTTTGATATAAATGAAGTAACACATTTTATATTATTAATAAGATAATTTTAATAATATCCTAGGTTAAAAATGTCACCCAATGATCATTTCTAGGATTCTCCAGTCATTCTCAAATGGAAAACTGAGATTTAATGACAACCAAAACCTAGAACAAGGTGAATCGAGGCACAAAAAATGTAATAAGTCTTGCCCACCATTAGAAACTATCTATATCATTATTGAAAAAATTCAGTATCATGGTTGGGAATTTTTTTTATTATATTCAAATATTTTTTTCAAATAATCATACATCTTTTAATTAATTAATTTCGCTTATATCATTTCCAAACCATCACATTATCCCTATAAATTGTTAATTCAAATAATATTTTCATTATTCCATTTTTATCACCATAAACATCAATTAGTTCAATATATTTCTAATAAATCATGTATAATTATGACATTACCCTCTTTTATGGTTCTTTATATCCATCATTAAGTTCTTTCATCTCCCTTAGAATATAATGTCACGATACAACATTGAAGGGCCAGTTTGAGCATGATGGAACTAACTGGATTCTAAATAGATTCTTCTATGAAAAAGATATTGGGGATTTGTGGGTGAATATAATTTTATTGTGGGTGGATTTGATGGATTTTTCGATTTGGATCCAAATTATAGTTAAAATCGGTGTAGGAGTTGCACCTGTGACATGTGGGATTCCTGCAGGAGAACCAGATTATGATTTCTAGACAACATAGTTCTAGAATTAGTGGACATAGATATTTTAAACTGATTTAGGTGGTAAAATATGAATGAAATACTATATAAGGGTAGAATATTTGGTTCAAATGATATATATATAATTGTGTGAAAATCCAGTCTACATGTCGTGTACACTATAGAACAAACAACTTGTAGACCCTTGTCATAACAAGTATGATTTCTGGATGTGCTAAATATTACATACCATGTCAGACCCCCCCACATGATATGTTAATTGTTGATGGTGTTAATGAATGTACTCAATGTGTACAAGGAAACAGTCACCACCAGAAACATGACATGTAATGGAACATGACCGGCTACACATGCATGACTACTTGGATATAACTAGAAGATCATGTGTAGGCATCATGTTCGTGTGAAATTACATGTATTACCCCTAAATTTCATTTAGTACTACATGGAAAGTTAGACATGTACTGGATAGGATACATCTAAGAAGAGGTGTGGGGGAACACACTCTGTAAACCCCTTACCCCCAATGTACTTACCTCTACAACTTCTACCTATTCGACCTCCTTCGTTTGGACTTGGATTTTGCCACACAAGTAGCTTATATTGATTTTTTAATTGATCAATGAATTTGATGGTGTCCATCATAGTTTATTTTGAGATAAAATGTGAGATGTTTTATATAATGTACTTTTTTATGCGGTTTTTGACAATTTTAGTGATCAAGGAGGATCATTTGATAGTGGTAGCTCTAGATAGGATTTGGTGTTGGTAATATACCTACAGAGTGGTACACCCTTGAAGGATTAGGGAGTTATTCCTTTATCCATGTACCTATTAGTACACGAAAAATAGACAGGGTATTTGTTCCTATATCCATATGGACTTTTTTGTCCCCGTGATGTAATATGGAATCTTTCCTCTATCCATCTGCTTACTGGTACCCTTGTGAAAGACTAGGGAATGAGTCATCTATCCATACACTGATTGGTAACCCACCTACAATGGATCTGGTAACAGGTCATCAATTTACTGAGTTTTACCCCACTAATGGACAGTGGAGTGGCTCCTCTATCTATCTACTGAGTTGTATCCCCCAAATAGAGTAGGGTGTGGGTCCACCTATAGAGCATCACACCCCAAATGGACCAAGGTGTGTATACTATATTTATTTACTATATGGTAATACCTAAAACACTAGGAAATGGGTCTTATACTAGTAGATTCATTCTCCTTGACTATTTGAAATAGTAGAAAGTAATGGGTCGTCTATACAATTACTTCATCGGGCAGACACATGACATATGGGAAATCTATGATGGAATCATTTAACTATTGAAACAATCATTTCCAAGGATGTTTCATAAGATTTATAACCCCTTTATGTCTCATGTAGTATTCTTCTTTAGTAATGTATATTTATTTTGTTGGTGGACTGCATTTTCCCAAGAGCATTGGGGTTGAGATGACTTCTTTTATCATGTCTCCTTATGCCCCCTGTAGTTTTTAGTAAATTTAATAAGGTATGTATATACCAACACCTACATGGTATTTTACGTCACATCAAGTGGATTATGATGATAATATAATGGTCGGTAAAGATTACAAAGGAGCATTGGGATACATGTTTGTATTTGACTGCTTACAGAGGTTAAAGGGTATACGATTTAGAGATAGGCTCCCTCAAATATAAAATCACAGATATTATATTTTTGGAACATATTTTCTTATTGAGAATGTATTATCCATTTAATTTTATAATTTCAATATTGTACACATTTTTATTTCCCAAAAAGATATTACATGAATTTTTTTTGGTCTAGATGTCACTGTATCTTATTTTCATTCCTTGACACTTCTTTATAAAGATGATTGGGTGTGTGCATATATGTACATTATACAAATTCTTTCCATTTTATTAATTCCTTTATGACCTTGAATCCATCTCCTATCCTATGGGGGTATGTTAGAGGTATTTTTGGCCTAGCCTTTCACTGACCAATAAGGCCCTAATAAGTCTAGTCATGAATGATTGTTATCAAAGGTGGTTCAGCCATGAGATAGTGTTGGGATTTTTGTATCCTTTTTTGTTTTGAATGGGAAATTAGGAAATATATTTCAATGTTTCACAATATTATCTTTCAAGACAGTGAACCAATTTTTAGTGGGGCTTCTAACTTATCTGCTTAGAAGGAATCTAACACCTTCTTGTCCACATAGAATACCTAAACATTGGATATAGTGACCCTTTTTACAAAAATCATATATGATTAATTCATTTGACTATCATACTTGTGTCATATCCATAAATATATATATGATACTTCTTGATTAATTATTAAGTATTCTACTATAAATAAAACCCATTAGGTTACTAATTTAGGTTCATGATGTTGACCTGTTTAGTGAGGAGGCCTCAATTTAGGGGTTTTCATTCAAGATATTTCCTCATAGTTGGAAAGTAGAAATTCCCCCACTTATCAAGAGGAATATTATACAAATATTGAAGGATAATAATACATTTAGTCTTATAACACTCGGGGAGTTCCAGTGGGAGAGACTGTTAGGGTTATGTAGTGAGAAGGACCCCCATGATGTGGATAATTTTCTTGATTAGCTTATTAGATTCATTACACTTGTGAAAGCCCTGACTAACAAGATGTTTGGGGTGGAATCTATCATTTCAATAGATTCGTTGGGTGCTAGTGTAATTTACTAACATGTACACATGATGAGTAAACACACTAAAAACATAACATCCATTTGCAATTTTCTGATGACTATTATCCCTTCTACATACTATTAATCTAGATTCAAATAATTATAGATCATTATAGGGGATTTATGTCTAATTTTGCGTTTTTCATGAGGGTTATTATACTTTTGTGGTGCTCCACAGATGTGATTTAGGATTATTAATTATATGTGTGGAGGTTTGAGTACTGTCTCCATAGAGAAATATAATCTATTCTAGTACTATTATTCATTTTCTTGTATGCTAAAGTGTTAGTGGAGAAAATAGTGATGAATAGATTCCTATATGTGGGATTCCATGGAATGGGATGTGGATTTTTGTTCTACAAGGATGATTTATCTACAGAAACTACAGGGAACTAGTTGGAAGGGTCCAAGCATTAGACATACCATCATGTCAGGACTTATGAACATGGTAACCTAGTGTTGGGACTGTATAGAAAATTATGGCCACCCATATAGGAAAAAATCATATGCATGTGAAGATTGATATCACAGGGAATGTTATTGAATCACCAGAAGTTCCGCATACAAAAGATATCTAGAATTTGAACTACCTGGGAAAATATTATTTTATGATCATGGATATCCTAGGAGAGTACAGAGAATCACCATTGGAGGTATAGCTGGTAGATGAGCTAGTGGGGCCCCCAAAGGATGTTTTTATCATGATTGAATACATCATGATCTTTTTCCCCAATAAATTCCATGAGTCTCATTCCACGATAAGGGAGTGGGTATTTATGGTATTTGTTTGCTTCAGTCTATTAAGGCTAATGACCCAAAAAATCGCGAGATGAATTAAGGTATAATCTATTTTGATTATCATTTACATTCAATACAAGTAGACATAATTGAAAGTCATTAATTCTTCTCATTATTAATGGTGTGTGAGATAAATCATCATGTTGAGACATTACAATATAATATTATCCTTGAGGTTACAATAGTGACTATCTATTTGATTCTATTAACCTTCTAGCATTGTATGATATCATTTGGTGAAGAGGGTTTCTCATATGACATAGTCGTCATCAAATTGAAGCTAAATTACATCATATTTGGTATATATTTGTATTACCATTTTTAATCCCATCTAGAGTTTCATTGTAGATGAGTTAGAATCTTCTCAGTAGATGGAATAATATTCTCCTTTTTTCAATTAGTGTGATCACATGGTGTGGAAAGTGGTTTTTTCTAGAAGGAAGATGCAACCCTTTACCCATAAATTTTATTGTTTATACCATTGTCTTGTTGGACCTATGAGAAACTAAATTTCATTATTCAAGGTGTATTTTCTAGATGTATTCCTTGAGGACATTAAGGGACTATCTTAAAGGCATGATATGGAGTTTTCATCAAACTACATCCCAGTACTACTCTAATACATTCTACGACATATTTTATGGGTCGTAAAAAGATATGGAGGATGAGTGTGTAGTTGAGGACCTTAAAGTTATTGTTTTTATCAGACCCATTATTTCCCCCTAGGAAGCTATAGTTTTGTTTCTGAAACATTTATACTAGATCATAATGATTTTTCTTATTTATAATCACCTAAACTATCCCATGATAAATAAAAACTTCCCCTTTTGATAATTGTTTACCGCATTAATCTGTTTCAATGAATTAGGTGGTTCTTGATAACCAATCTCAGGTATGACGACAAATAATTGAGGGTACATGAAGATGATATTCTTAAATAGGAATTTAGTTGTTTCTATGGACACTATGAGTTCCTTATGTGGCCTTTTGTTGTGAGGAATTACTATAATGTGATTAGGGATATGATGAGCTAGATTTTATATAAATACATGGATGAATATTTTTTTGTCTTCACTAATGGCATACTAATTTACAGTATGTCATAGTTAGAGAAATCATGGAGCATAAATATAGTCAAAGACATTTTCATTAGAATCACCTTTATAGTATTATCTAAAATATCCAGTTCAAGATCCACAAGGATAAATTTCTATGTAATTCAATTTCTAAAAATGTATTTTCTATAGACTCTAGGAAGATTTTTGAAGTTCTTTCTTGAGATCCACCTAAGATCATTTCATAACTGCATTTTTTTCTTCTCTTGGAAGGTTATTACAGGAGGTTAATGGATCAATACTCTAGGATTATAGTGCTTTTAATTTCACTATCATGGAATGATAATTCAGGTACTTGGGATAAGTATTTCCAAAGAGCTTTTGATGATTCAAGGATAAGTTAGAAATAATAAACTATTTTGAGGAAACTGGATGAGTGTGTGGAGGATTTAGGGTATTAAGATGCCACTGAATCTAGTATTGGATGTGTAATGATGTAGAGTAATGAAGTAATTGAATATAGTTTATGAAAATTGAGACCCCATGAGGATAACAATGTGATTCATAACCAAGAGATTGTAGTGGTGGCCTTTTCCCTTAGTATATAGAGGCACAATATTCTTGCAAAGAGATTCATTGTTTATTATGATCAATAGAATATGAGGTATTTATATTGAGTCATATTTTTTTTGACATCACCATTCATTTTAGTGAAATCACAAAATCTTTATAACTACATTCCATGGTTTTTCACATCGAATACGATTTATAGTTTATTATTTTCTATTATAAACACATGTATTGTTTTTCAATCGTAACAAAATATTATTCATAAAATAATTAATATATTATATTGACAGTTATAACTTCAGATAAATTGTAACATCATGTATAATTTTATATTATAATTGCATTGTTTTATTTCATTCATAACTACTTTTTTTAATCATAGTTTCATGTCATGTTTTTAATCATAACTGGTGGATAATTGTAACTGTATATAATGATATCAATTGTAATTGCATGTTGTGGTTTCAATAATAACCACCTTTTATATTATTTATGAAAATCATAATTTTTAACCTTACCATTTCCTGTAAAGATTCAGTATTTAAAAAAAAGTAAATTTTTTATATAAAAATGATATCATGAATACTGTTATGTATTTCAATTAAAATGATTTCTTGTAATTTGTTATGTATTTTAATTAAAACGAGGTCGTTTACTCTATTTTAATATGATAGTTGAAGTGCCAGGTGTCCATGTCCCTCAGAATATTTAGTAAATATATGATTTTCTAAGATTGAATATGAACATTGGGAACATGACAATAAAAACTAGTTCATTCAACTAATATCATACACATTTGAGGACCAAGAGATACTATACGAGAGTTCTATCAATATCACTACCTTTTTTTGAAATCAATGATGATTACAAGTCATGAATATCATGTTCCAAGAACTTGTAACTTTGAGGTGTTTTGATTTCCATTATGTGATAATGATCAATATGGATTTTGATCGAGGGATTCTAGGGATTGGTAGACAGACTGGTGCCGATATTTTATAGATATAGGGGTTCCATGGCTAGGAAGATATAGGTTCTTATTACCAACATAATATAGGGTTTTCAGGGACAGGCTCAAAAAATTAAGTTGGCCATCGAATCAAAGGTTTACCCTAGTGTGGGTAAGACAAAATTACTTGAATGTATAAATATAGGGACATCTATCCTATTTTAAAGGATACCCTTTTATTTAGGTTAAATGAATTGTATTATTTACATTTCCACATTAATTTAAATAGGAATATAAGTCATTTGGTTTTTCATATTATTCATATTTATATAATTATAATTTTTTCAAATACCTACAAACCATTTTTTTCCATTTTCAAAATCCACTATAAGAAAAGTGGGAAAAAATAAAATTCAAACAAAATGCTCTTTCAATTCAAGATACAAATTTCAAAATCTGAATCACCATCTTGGTTCCTATGAACATTGAGTCGAGCACCTCGTCAACTCCATCATCGCTGTTTCACCGCCATCATTCACCACAGATACATCCAAGAACCAGATCACAAATCAACCAACAGAACATGAACAATAGAAAATTATCAGTCACTGGAATCAAATACATGAGATCCACAGGGAAACCAAAGAAAAGTGATGAGGAATCAGACAAACAGTAGACTAAAATCCTCAACCAGTTTACAAAAACAACCAGACATCACCGAAGAGAACCCATTGTATATCGCCACTAGAGCTCCAAAACATCATACAAAACAAACGTCACATGTTTCATCAAATCACCAACGGTTTAACCAAGATCTATCAACCCCAAGATGAAGATATTATCATAGCCGAATATCAAAAAATTCATCATCAATAAGAAACCATCATTGTCGCATGAAATGATCAAAAATGAACCCGCATATTCCAGGCCAAATACGAATGGAAAAAAGAGGAAATCAGAAGAAATCACCAGACACTGGAAGAATGTCTCACTACATATATCTCGTCACTGCCAACCAATATGCACTCGGAGCCCATGATGAATTTCCCACTATGAACATCGAAGTCAAGGATGATCCCCCATGATGCAGGAACTTGGAACTTAGACTATATTTATTTTTGGTTTGATAAAGAATGATTTAAAAACTACAATTCACACCATACTGTATTTTTTAATGCAGATACATATTTTAATCCAACAATTGGTATCATATCATGTCTCTTAGGAACAAATATACATACTTGTAATAAAATAAGAACCCATTATGTTTATCTTACTTGTATTCACTTACATGTTAGATTAAATAATGTTTTATTCCTCATTTATTAATCATGTTTCAATGATAAACAATCTTATTCAACCTAGTCAAACCTAATAAATTATATTAAATCATGTGTATTTATGTTTCAATTTCTCTCATGCTTTATAATGGTTATGATAAATACATATCATGCATATCACTATTTATGTCTGAGTAAAATTATTTTCCTATGTACCAAACACCGCGAAGCAAGACAACATGAATCCAGACACCGTAAATGAGACACCATGAAGCAGGACACCGTGATTCCAGACACCATAAACCAGACACAATGAAACAAGACACCGTGAATCAAGACACAGTAACCCAGACACAGTGAAGCAAGACTCCCTGAAGCCAGACACTGTAAACAATACATCGTGATGCCAGACACCGTAAACAAGACACCATGAACAAGACACCATGGACAAGACACCATGAACAAGAAACCGTGAACAAGAAATTGTGACCAAGACACTGTGAACAAGACACTATAAATGAGATACCATGACCCTCAGACACCGTGATCAGTCTAGATACTATGTTAATGAGAAACTGTTTTCATAACATACTATGACACAATTTCTTAAACTATTTTGTCGTCTTTCAAATTAATTTCTAACGGTCATATTTGATGCCTTTAATGAACTAAAATAATAGATGTTTCTTTTTGGACATATCATTGGACAGTATGAGGTATGAGGTGCATAACACATGGATCCTATCGACTAAAACTCAATCATACAATGATAAAGACTGAAGTGTGCACAGGAACAACACAGAGTGATACTAAATGAAAAACAAGCCTGTGAGCACAACCGTGGAGAACATATTGCAAGATTTTATAAAGGAAGAATTGTTACATGCATGGAATCTGACTTTTCTAAAGAACATACGATGTACACTGGAATTAAGAGAAAATCATTGCATTGTCAAAACTCATGAAGAATACAAGTTGAATCGTGACACTCTAATTTTCACACAACTTTCAAAGAAGGACTCAAATCTTCATCTGCTTCAATGAAAAGTAGTCCAGAGCTGCATTGACATCACACAAGAGCCTTCTAACCTCCTCTCTTTATTCTTTCTCAACTGCAATCATATTTTTAATTACATTATGAGCAGTGTGTTCCCCTCTCTATTTTGACACACAATGACTCCTGAGCTGAACTGAAGGATACTAAAATTCTTACATCAAACTCTTTATACTTTTTATTACCCACAAAAAAAGTGGAAGACGTCCATGTGTGACCTCGTTATTATTTTTTTACCCACGAAAATAGTGTAAGAGGTCCCTATGTGATCTGGATAGTCTGTGTACTCTCTTAAACCCTGATCCTAGGTGTGGATAAAAGTTTATTTATATAAATTTCATGGTGGCAGGTGATCACCAAGTGGAGTTGATTAGGTCTCGGCTTGACACTGAAACACTTGTTTCATATCTACTGTGCTATTTAAATTTAGTCTTTTCTATTTTACTGCTCTGTTGCATAATCTAGAAATCACAAATTTCACTTTGATAGTTAGTCTTGGAATGAAGTTATAACTGGTTTTTCATAGTCGGATAACTTCAAAAGTAATTTTAATAATAAAAATTAAGATTACTGAGAATTAATCAATCTTATTAGAAGATTCTTAAAAAGTAAAACTGTTATAATAGTATAACCATGATTAACAGGGATGTATATATTTTTGGGGAAACAATTTCTATTGAAAATAATATTCATTTAACAAAAAGGTTTTATAGTTATTCAATTCACCCATCCCCTCTTGAGTAAACTACTTCAACCAACATTTTGTATCAAAGGATGCTTTATTAGGAATATGTGTAATCTTACTCAACTGTGATTTTAGTTATAGTTTAATGTTCTATAAATTTCTGTTAATTTTAGATTTCTAGCTCTTTTAAAGAAATATGTTAGTATGGATAATAGATTTGAAGGTGTTGCAACCAACATACAACCATTCTTTAATAGATCAAACTATTCTCCATAGAAATTTAAAATGAAAATGTATATAGAAAGAATGAGTTTTTAAATATGGTTGTCTATTATAGATGAATACAAACTTCCCGTGACTGATATAAATACATGGGATGAACCAACCAAACGTGCCTACTATATCAATTTCAAAACCATGAATTATTTGTACTGTTCCTTATGAGATGTAGAGTTTTATTGGATTTCAGCTTGTAAAACTTCTCATGAAATTTGGTATACCTTGTCTGTCTCACATGATGGTACATCTAGTGTAAAGGAAATGAGACTTAATACTTATACTATAAAATATGATAATTTTAAAATCATGCATGATAAGCCTATTTCCAACATATATACCATGTTCAATGAGATTTTCAACAAAATGATTTCTCTGGGAAGAGAAGTCACTGCCAAAGAACACATCATGAGAATCCTTAGATGTCCACCTACCAGATGGTGGGGAACCTCTATCTCTATTAGAGAATTGAGTGATATCAGAAAGCTACCTATAAAAGAACTCATTGGGAAACTGATGATGTATGAGGAAGAGCTTAAAGTCAACAATGTAGAGGGGGATGAACCAAAGAATAAATCTATAGCATTCAAGACCACATCCTCAAAGAATAAAGACAAAGGGAAACTGGAAGCTTCTTTAGAAAGTTCCACCACTGAACAATCATCACCTGAAAGTGATGAAGAGATGGCTCAACTGGCCAAAAGATTCAAATGATTTTACAAAAAGAAGAACTTTTTCATAAATCCTAACATCAAGGGTATGTATGATCTAAAAGGAAACTGGAAAAGGGACTGGAAAAGAAGTGACAAACCTGATGAAATTTTATGCTATGAATGTAAGCGTAAAGGACATATAAAGGCTGACTGTCCAAAGCTCATGTATAAGAAGAAATATGGGGACAATGATATGAAGTACAAAAAGGAAACGAAAGAAACCTGGAGTGACTCTGAGGATAGTTCAAGCGAATCAGAGACATAACATGATGAACATTCTATGAAATCCAATATGTTTCTTATGACAAACACATATAAGGTAACACTGAACTCTTCTACACATAGTTCATACTATTCTGAAGAGGATAGTGACTCTGAATATATGAATAATGGAGAAATGTTTTAGTAATGTAACATGCATGAAGAGATGAATTTAATTAAATGATAAATATAAATCATTGAATAAACATCATGATCTCAGTGTAAATATTAAATCTGAACATATTATTGAAAAGTATAAAAATTATCAACTTCTCAAAGAAAACAATGAATTAAAAATGTCTAATGGGAAATTAAAAAGTGACATAGAAAAGTTTACTAATGGGATAAATTTACTTACCCAAATGCTAGGAAAAAAAATTTCCCCTAAACTCAATACTGGAATTGGTTATCAACCTTGTAAAAGAAACCTTGGTAGAACGAATTTTGTTTCAAAGTCTAGGACATATATTTTTGTTCCTAGTTCTGGACACAACTCAACTAGGTCAAGTCATGATACATATTCTACTATTTCAAGTTTTTTTGGACCAAATACATTTTATTTATCAAATACATTACAAAATGCTTATACAAAACCCATGAGACAAATATGGGTTCTTAAAGCACTTATTATTAATGTTACTGGACCCAAACAATTATGGCTACCAAAATCTATCTTTTCATGATCATGTTTTATAAAAGCTTCTTGAATACCTCCTACAAAAATCTATGGTACTTATAGAGTGGATGTTCAAGGCACATGATAAGAGACTACTCATGCCTCAAGAAACTGATAAAAGCATATGGTGGACATGTCACATTTCGTGACAATGCCACAGGTAAAATCATTGTCTTAGGCCAGATAGGTAACACTGATTCAATTTTAATTTCTAAAGTACTGTTTATTAATGGAATAAAATATAATCTGCTTAGTATCTCACAATTATGTGATGATGTATATCATGTAAAATTTTAAAATGATTCCTATAATGTCTTTAATTCTAATGATGAATTAGTATTTTTTTCATCAAAGAATGAAAATGTTTATCTATTAATTTTGATTCATTATCTTATCAAAATTATTAATGCTTAATTGTATTTAATAAAGAATCTTGGCTATGGAATAAGAGACTAGTACACTGTAATGTTCACTCCCTTAGAAAGCTAACTAGAATAGGCTTAGTTAAAGACTTACCCAAACTTGTGTTTCCACATGACAAAGTATGTAATCCTTGTCAAAGGGGAAAAAATGTAAAATCTCTTTCAAAACAAACACTGATGTTTCTACTTCTCAACCTCTTGAATCGGTTCACATGGATTTGTCTGGAACATCTAAAGTTTCTAGTTTAATTGGGAAGCACTATGTTTATGATCTGGTAGATTATTTTTCTAGATATACCTGGACCTTCTTCATGGCACACAAAAGTGATGTCTGCTCTTATTTTACTATGTATGCTAAGTCTGTGGAAAATCTCACTGGCCTTAAAATTAAATAATTAAGAATTGATGATGGCAATGAGTTTGAAAATCAAGAGTTTGAATCCTTTTTCTCACAAAATGGTTATTGTCACAATTTCTATGCCCCTAGAACACCTCATCCGAATGGTGTTGTAGAAAGAAGAAATAGAACCCTGTAAGAAATTTCCAGAATAATGCTTAGTGAATATGACTTACCTATTTACTTTTGGGCTGAAGCTGTTAATACAACATGCTAAATGATCAAAAGATTCTTGATTAGACCAATTCTCAAAAAGACCTCGTATGATCTCTGGAAGAAGAGGAAGCCTATGTTTAATTAAATTAGAGTTTTTGGTTGCAATGTATTTATCCTCAACACTACGGATAATATATACATGTTTTCATCCAAAAGTGATGAATGAATTTTCCTAGGTTACTCAATATTATGTATTGATTATAGCATATTCAAGAAGAGAAATAATATTTGGAAGATTCTGTTCATATCATGTTTGATGAAACAAATACTCATGAGCCAAGAACCACCCTTGAAAATCTAGAGGATGACGTATAAAATCTAAACATCAACTCAATATCCTAAAATTCCTCTATGAAAGAATCTATGAAAACTTCCAATTCTGGAACTTCCCAATAATCAATTCATAATGAACCTGAATCTGTTGATGAAAATGAAATCACTAGTCCCTATTTTTCTAGAAATGTTAGAACCCATAAAAATCATCCCTTATATGCTGTTGTAGGAGACGTAGAGAAAGTAACGAAAACTAGATCTTCTCTAAGAAATCTGTTTGAACATTATGCATTCTTGTCCCAACATGAACCTAAAAACATTGATGATGCCATCAATGATGAATTTTGGGTAATGGCTATGCAATAAGAATATAATCAGTTTGAAATAATCAATGTTTGGAAACATGTTGAAATACCCAAGGACACATTCATCATAGGCACTAAATTGGTTTTTATAAATAAAGTAGATGAAGCTAGAAATATAGTCAGGACCAAGGATATATTAGTTGGACACGGCTGTAGTCAAGAAGAATGAATTGACTATAAGGAGAACTTTTCACTAGTAGCTAGACTTGAAGCCATCAGAATCCAACTTTCCTATGTTGCACATCTGAATTTCAAACTATATCAAATGGATGTTAAGAGTGAATTCTTTAATGGGTATATAGCTAATGAAGTCTTTGTTGAACAACCCCCTACATTTAAAACTCCTCATTTTCCCAATCATTTTTTCAAACTATCAGAAGCATTATATGGTTTAAAGTAAGCACCAAGAGCTTGGTATGATAGATTGAGTACTTTTATTCTTTCCAAAGGTTTTACAAAAGGAGTAGTTGATCCTACCCTCTTTATAAAACGGATTTCTAATGTTGTTTTAGTTGTTAAAATCTATGTAGATGATATTATTTTTGGATCTTTAATAAATTCATTATGTATTGATTTTTCTAAAATGATGTAAAACAAATTTGAAATGAGTTTAATGGGTGAACTAAAATTCATTCTTGGATTTCAAATCACTCAAAATAATGATGGAATAGTTTTAACTGAATGTAAATACACTGGAGATATTCTAAAACATTTTGGATTGGATAGCACTAAAAGTAGTGACACTCCCATGAGTACCACCTGTAAGTTGGATCTTGATAAATATGGAATATCTGTTGATTAAACCACTTATAGTGGAATGATCGGAAGTTTACTCTACTTAACTACTAGTTGTCCAAACATTATGTTTAGTGTGTGTATCTGTGCTCGTCTTCTAAAAAACCATAATAAATCTCATTTAAATTTTGTAAAGTGGATTTTCAAATACCTCAAGCATACACCCAATCTAGGACTGTTTTAACCTAAAGGACAATCATTTGAACTAGTTCGTAATTCTTATGCTGACTTTAATGGTTGTATGTTAGATAGAAAGAGCACCTCTAGAACATGTCACCTTTTAGGAAAGCCTCTATTATCATAGTTTATTAAGAAACAAAATTTTGGTGCATTATCTACTGCAAAAGCTGAATACATTGCTGTTGGAAGTTTTTTTGCACAAATTTTGTGGATGAAACACACATTACTAGATTATAGATATCAATTCAGACATGTACCAATAAATAGTGACAAAACAAGTGCTATTAACATCTAAAAAACTCCGGTTCCACATTCTAGGAAAAAACCTATTGATGTAAGACATCACTTTTTGAGAGATCATTATCAAAAAGGTGATATCACGTTGTAATTCATTGGTACTGAATATCAACATGTTAATATATTCACTAAACCATTAAATTATAATAGAATAGACTACATCATACATGATATTGGCATGATAAATATCAAATCGATATCTTACATGTCTTACTATTCGACATTTTACTATGTTATACTTTACTGTATCTTATGATTATGGTCTCACCGTTGTCACTTTGTACATACGGTCTGACATTTTCTGTCCCACCATGATGACCACACACGATTTCATCATGATAACCACTCACTCTCTCACCATGGCGACCACTCACTGTATCACCAAAACGACCACTCACGGTCTCACCGTGAAAATTCATTATGTTTTTCTTTGAACCCATATCACAGTAATTATTATTTCACCTCTTATATTTTCCCACATTTTTATCTTTGTGACATTTGGAATTATTAAATGATAAAACAAAAAGTTTCACAGGATTATTCACTCGTGCCTTCTCTTATTCACTCGTTTTGAACCCTTTCAACCTTTCAAATCTCTCTCTCTATCTCTCTCTCCAACCTTAAGTGGATGACAAGAATAAAACATCTGTCATCATCGACACCTGAGAAGCGCAGCCCGAAGAAGATGATGATTGCACCTTAGATGACACTATAATGACCTTCAAATCCGAATCTAGTAAATCGCAGTGTTGTACCTGAGAATTTTTTTCCCCCAAATAGATTGTATCTAGAAAATATATATTCTTAAAGTGTTAAAATAGCAGGGCTGGTTAGATTGGTTCTCAAGGGATAATAGACCCATCTATCCTAGGATAGAGGCTCAATTCTACAAGTACGTACAGTTCTCTTTTGATTATGGTGAAAGTTATGTTGTGAGGAGATGGGTTAATGGCCAAAGATGCTCCTTATCTTCGAGGTTATGGGCTACATGCCTTAGGATACCCCTGAAGATATATGTGATGATTATTAGAGAGAAACTCCACCTTCAACCGATTTCTTTGATCTAGAAGATTCTATGAAAACCCTTACCAAAAATAGCACTAAGAGAAGGGCCATCACTGCTGAACTAGATGGAGAAACAAGGATTCTGTTTAAGTTTGTTCAAAATCTGGTTAGTCCAAGAAACTACGATTTTACTGTGTTAAAATATCAAGATGTGTTTTTTATTCACCTTATGAAAAATGGACATAAGATCAACATGTTCAATTATATCATTCACCATATGTGTGATTTGATCAAAGTTACATCCAAGTCCACTTCTCTGTTCTACTCTCGGCTGATATCAGCCATTCCTTTTTCAAAAGGCATGGTTGGACCTAATTAAGATGTGCTTTTGGACTGTGAGTACTGTCTCTCTAAATCCACCATAAATAGAATTAATATAAACTATAAACATTGGAAAAAGGAATGGGTTGAAGACAATGATAAGGTTTATGAGAAGTTTAATCTTTTGGATTATCCATCAAGGCCAAAAGACATTTCTGATCCTAGTTTGGAACAAGATGAACATGTTGAGTATTCAGAAGAATAGGAAGAAGAGGCTGAAGTACCACATAGGGAAGTAGTAATTGTTGAGGAATAAAAGACTATTGTTCCTCATGATGTTCTTGAAGAAGAAGTTCCCACCCCTAGAGACTATGTCAATCTAGAAATATAACTCGAGGCTGAAAAAGAATAAGTTTTCATAGAATCTAAGAAGAAATCCTTGGAAGAGCCTATAGTAGAGGAACTCCCTATTGTGCAAGAAGCGAATCTGGAGGAACTCCCTATGGGACAATCTGTTCATGAAATCATACCCTCTACTGATGAAAGGATGAAGCTGTCATTTTAGCCAGCTAGAAAATAAATTAATGAAGAAATTATAGCTGAGTGTGTGCATTTAGACCAAGCTCATAAGCCTCTCAATCCTGAGAAGGAAGCACCTGTTTAGGGGGAGAAAACCCCAAATCTTGAGTCTGATGAAGCCTCACATCCAACCGAGTCATGTCCTGGGGACACTCAATACAAATTTCCTAGTTTATTTGATGTGAATGAGTCTCTGTATGTTACTACAACTAGACTTGATCTTTCTTCCCTATTTCAGTTGAAATCATTCACAAACATTTCACCTAATAAGGAACCTGAACCTGAAGATGACCTTGTACCCATTCCTACACATGAACCTTTATCTAGACAGTCTTCTTTTGTTAGTAAGGATGATATGAAACGATTTAAGAGATACTCTTTTATCTGGCATTGAGAAACTAATGAACTCCCAACTTCATCCTGTGAAAAATTTAAGTGAGATAGATGCCTCAATATTATTGGAAAATATTATTTGGAAAACACAACCTAAGATTCTCCATGATATTCAAGATGTAAGAATTAAAATTAAGATTCTAGGTAATGAAGTCACATCCTTGAGAATCATGGTTGAAGACATGATGAAAGATCTGAATTTGAGATCAGAGCATGTTACTGCTCCTCTAGCACCCACTATTTCTCAAATCCCTCGAGATGTTGTGTCTCATATTCAGCCTTAT
Organism: Viscum album; assembly: GCA_963277665.1. Lineage (NCBI taxonomy): Eukaryota > Viridiplantae > Streptophyta > Magnoliopsida > Santalales > Viscaceae > Viscum > Viscum album. Next base: position 1,838,833,500 of record OY728125.1, read on the forward strand.
CTAGAATCCTTCGATGAAATGGTTGTGGAAAGGCACAAACAGATGTTTAAGAAGATGAGAGAGCTTGTGGTGAACCTTAATAAACTCACTGATGAGTTCACCGGTTGAATTCAAGAGGAATTAAATCAGCTCAAATCTCTTACAACTGCCTTCAAAGCCTCTAATACATCTGTTCAATCCTCTATACCTTCCTTGGATAGTACTTTTCTTAGATTTATAGTCAAAGAAGAGGATCAAAATGTTTTTAGTGGCATTAATGTGTGTTCTTTATCTGATGTCCTCAGGAACAGTGACAAAGTTCTTGACCTTGTACAAATTCACTCCAGGATTGCAAATGATGTCTAGTAGGAGAATTCTAAGAAAGTAGATTTATATTTCAATCTAATTTTCACCAAGACTAATATAACCAACCACTTCAAATACCTTGTAGAGATTATCCAAATTCCTTTTGTGACTCAAGACTTGAAAACCCAAGTCCAGATGCTAACCAAGGTTACCCGATTGTTGGACTAGTTTATGGAAGACAAAGATGACTTTGAAGAAGTCATACAGTATGGTGGAGAGATTATTGCAGACTTCATCAAACTCCCGAGACCTTTTCTTCATGTCTAGAGTACAACAATTTTTTCTCCAGTGGCTGCACTGCTCAGACCAGGGATTCCTACCTTCACCTATGCCTTAACCTCAACTACCATGTCTTTTGGCCAAGCACTCAGTCAAACTTGGTATGTGATTCTTGATTAGCAACTGCCTATATCGTCTACTACTCCTACCTTGGCTCCCTCATTCTTTTAATGTATCCCTTTACCCTCTCTATCTACCACGTCTCTACCTTCTTCTACATCAACCACTGCCCCTATAAATTCCTATTCTGCTGCTGATAAAGTCCATGAAAAGGCCAGTCCTTGAAGAAGACCAATGCTTACTCTTTTTTGATGGGAATGACATTATTTTTGTATTTCTTCATCATTTTGTACAAAAATATGTTTTCTCTTAATGGAATGTGCCCTCTTTTCCCTCTCTTATTTCAAATTTTTTAAAATCCCAAAAGGGGGAGACAGTTTTCTATAAAGTCTCTATATGTTATTTTCTCTATAGTTGCATCCAATTTACACTTTCACTGTACATGATTTGTGATCATCCAAAGGGGGAGATTGTTGGTCTCCCCATGTATTAATCATGTTTTAATGATCAAAAATCTTACTCTACCTAGTTAACTCCAATAAATTATATCCAATCATGTGTATTTATGTTTCCGGTACTCTCATGCTTTAAAATGGTAAAGCTCAATCCATTTCATGCATATCACTATTTAATTCTGAGTATAGTTATTTGCCTAAGTACTAGACACCATGAAGCAAGACACTGTGAGGCCAAACACTGTAATCCAGACACCGTGAAGCATGACACCGTGACACCAAACACTATAAAATAGACACCGTGAAGTAAGACACCGTGAAGCCACACACTATGATGCCAGAAAACGTAAACAATACACCGTGAACAAGAGACTATGAACAAGACACCGTGAATAAGACATCGTGAACAAGACATCGTAAATGAGATATCATGACCCCCAGACACCGTGATCAGTCTAGACATCATGTGAAGAAGAATCAATTTTCATAACTTATTGTGACACCATTTCTTAAACTATTTTGTCATCTTTCTATTTAATTTCTAATGGTCATATTCGATGCCTTTAATGAACTGACATAATTAATGTTTCTTTGTAGACATATCAGCTGATAGTACATGGTACGAGGTGCAGAACACATGGAACCTATCTATTAAACTCGTGCATTTGATGATAAAGAGCAATGTGTGCCCATGAATAACATAGAGCGATATTGAACAAAAACAAGCATGTCAGCACGACCGTGGAGAACATATTGCAAGATTTTTTAATGGAAGCATTGTAACATGCATGCAATCCGACTCTGCAGAAGAACATACGAAATACACTGGAATCCATAGAACATATTCACATTATCAAAACTCATGAAGAACACAAGCTGAATTGTGACAATCTATTTTTCACACAAACTTCCAAAAAGGACTCAAAGCATCATCCACATCAATCCATAGAAGTCTAGAGTTTCATTGATATCATATAAGAGCATTATAACCTCATCTCTATATTCTTGATAGACGACAATCATATTTTTATTTAAATTGTTAGTATTGTGTACCCCTATATGTTTTGACAAACACTGACTTCTGAGCTGAACTAGAGGATTCTGAAATCCTTACGCCAAACTCTTTATACTTTTTTTACCCATGAAAACTATATAAGAGGTCCCTGTGTGGCCTGGTTATTATTTGTTTCACCCATGAAAATTGTGAAAGATGTCTATGTATGATCTGAATAGTCTGTGTACTGTTGTTAACCCCGATCGAGGGTGTGGATCAATTTTTATTTATATAAAATTCTTGGTGGATGGTGATCACCAAGAGGAGTGGATTAGGTCTCGACTTGAGACTGAATCACTTGTTTCATATCCGCTATGTTGTTTAAATTTAGTCTTCTCTATTTTATCGCTCTGTTACATAATCCAGAAATCACAAATTTCAATTTGATAGTTAGTCTTGGAAGGAAGTTATAACTGTTTAGTCTTAGTAGGATAACTTTAAAAGTATTATTAAATTTACAAATTAAGATTAATGATAATTAATCAATCTTCTAAGAAGTTGTTTAAAAGTTTAAACAATTATAACAATATAACCATGATTAACTGGGCTGTATAAATTTTTGGGGAGACCATTTCTTTTGAAAATAATATTCTCTTAACAGAAATTTTTTATAGTTACTCAATTCATCCCTCCCCTCTTGATTTTACAACACTGACAAACAAATAATTTGGTAAACTCATTGTTTATAAATATATATTACACTAACATGTGGTGTGTAAATTTTTTGTTTTGAAATATCTAATGAATGAGTATTATACACAAAGATAGTATAATCCCAAAGGGGCACCTATATTTGATGATAATTATTGTGAATACTCGAGAGGTAGAATGAGGACTTTTATTATTAATACTACTATGGAAAACATTGTTACGATAACTATATATTATAAGATACCTAATAAGTAAGTAATAAATTTTATTAATCAATAAAAGAATGAATATTAGTTAAACTCAGAGGTACACAATACTTTTCATGGTTTTTGTTTTCTCATATGGAGTACCTATAGTTAATGGTCAAAAACAATTCATGACAATCGCAAAAGAAAATACAATCAGTGGGAGAAAAAAATTTATATTATGATATTATTATAGACAAGATTATTGAAATCAGGACTAATGAATGGTAATCAAATAGAACTACAATTGATTAGTCAACAAACGTTACAACTGTAATGCTTGATGAGTCATTTAGAATTCCCTTACAACTAGAGAACATATTTTGGAGAGATGAAGAAAATGAAAAGAATAAGAATGGTAGTGTTTCTTTTATATCAAATACAAGTCTATTGAAAATATAGACTCATAATGAAATATTATATTAATCAAAGAAAAATAATTTTTGTTTTTAACCAAACTCAAGTGAAGATGGAAAATATGAAATTGAAATAGCTAATATTTCATGATGGATGAACACGATTTCTAGAAATAAGGATTTTAAATAAATATATTAAAAGAAAAATATGGATATAAATGACAATAAGGATTCATAAGTAACTTGTTATGATTATAAAAGAATAATACACATCATAAAATATTTAACTAATCTTAACAATAAATATTAATGGGATAAATATTCAAATACAGGTATAAATTATTTTTGGAAAACAAAGGGAAGGAATTTTAGTAATTAAAATGATACAGGGAATGCTAGTGGTGGATAATCTTTTGCCGAATCTTTATATATTGAATATTCTAGGAGAAAAAATGTTCTTTATTGAATTATTCAAAAATAAAATCATTATTTAATTGGTTGGGTACAGAATGTTTAATCCTTAACCAATATGATTTTAAATGATAACAATATAGATAATGATGCATATATTACGTTGATTGAGGAATTTTCCTTAAAAAATATTCCTTAGATTCTTTTTCAGAATAATCTAGATTTTCAAATATACATGAAAATAAGAATAGTATTATCAAAAATAAATATGAAAAAGAAAATTCTGGAGTCATTTTTTTATGAAAGGAAGTGTCATATATTTCTAAAGATGTTGATGTAAAATATATAAAAAATGATTCTACTTGAAAAAAACCTACCGAAGTTAATTATGAATACGATAAAATTCTATGGATTTTGAAATTTTCTTTCTTGGTAATCTTTTTTAGAGACAAAACCAAATCACAAGTCTAATGAGAATGATGATAAGAAATTATTCATTATAAAAAAATATGAGATATTCTACTTAAAGAATATTTTTTAAATCCTTACTCCTGGAAAATGAGGTTTTGACAAAATGAATTCTCCAATTCATCTTTTAAGAGATAATTTTATAATTTTTTATTCTCTCTAGTAACGACTATTTTGTACCTCAATGTTCTCCTTTTTGACTATGTGTCAAAGTGGTTGAAATTGTTAGAATTTTTTTTTGATTAAATAAAAACTAATCCTTAGGATTTCATGAATATCAATTTTCTACCAAAATGTGGATTCCTATAATTCTACTTGCTAATGCTACTGGACCCAGGAAATTTTAGGTTCTAAAAATTTATTTATTTTATTTCATGAAAACAAAGGTATTAATAACAACAAAATTAGTTTGTACATTGATAGTGGATTTTCTTATCATATGACAAGATGAAAATACTTATTTGAAAAGATCGTTAAATTGAAAGGTATAAGAGTTACTTTTGCAGATAATTCTCACCAAATATCATTGGTATAGGTAATATTTTTCCTCTATAAAAAAACTTAATTACTAATTTTTTATTTGTTAAGGGTATTAAACACAAAATTATATGTATATTTTAATTATGTGTTGAAGTTTACCTTGTGAATTTTAGGAAAGATAAATGTGTAGTTCGCAACTCCAATGATGAATTTATTCTTTCTGCCAATAGGAATGAAAATATTTACACAATAAACATAGAAGACCTTAGTAGACAAGAATTACCATATCTTAGTGTACTCATGGATAATATTGGTTACAATATAAATGTCTAGGAAAATATTTCCTATGTAATCTATGTGAATTTTTTAATAAACAACTTGTTAAGGATCTAAGAGAACATAGATTTTATTCATCAAAAGTTGGTGATCCTTGTCAATATAGAAATAAACATAAGTCTAGATTTAAATATATAAGTTAAGTCTCAAAATAGGTTGCACTACATCTAGTGCATATGGCTATTTTTAGTCCTAGAGAAATCACAATTATTAGAGGAAAATACAATGTGTTTTTTAGTTGATGATTACACTATATTTACATTGGTCTATTTTATAGAAATTAAATATGGACCCTTATCTTATTTGAAAACTACTAGTGTCAATGATGAAAATGAGAAAAAACATACAACTATTAACTAGTTTTAGTGATAATGTAGTAGAATTTGAGAATTTGGATTTTGAATCTTTTTTTAATAATTATGGAACTATTCAAGGCTTCTCATCCCCTATAACTCCTCAATAAAATGGTTTTGTTGAAAGAAAACATGTATTATTCCTAAAATAAAAAGAACCATGTTGAATGAATACTCAATTTCTATGAATGTTTGGTCATTATCCGTTAGTACTAGTTGTTATAATATAAATCATGTTTTAATCACGCTATTTTTAAATAAAACACCTTATGAATTATGGATAGGCTGAAAAAAAAAAGTTTCAAAAAAAATATTATTCGGATGAAACGTATACATTTTGAATACAAAAGATAACATAAAAAAATTTGCACCCAAATCAGATAAAAGAATAATTTTATTCCATTACACTACCTATAATGCTTATACAATTTTTAATAATATTTTTTTTACTATTAAGAAAAAATACATGTCAAATTTGATGGAACCATCCCTTTTTTTAAACAAACATAAACTATATCTTAAGATGTGTTTTAGAAAACTGGTTATCAACCCTTGTTACGAGTGTATTCTAATATGGAAAATAATAAAGAAATTTTTTCTAAGGTATTCATCCAAGAAGACTTCCTAACTTATGTTTATGAATATGTTTTTTAAAACCCAAATAATATGTTTATTATGAATCATCCTATTGATAGTATCATTGATGACATAAATCAACCAGTAAGGACTAGATTTTCATTGAATAATGAAGTATAAAATTCTCCATTTTTCTCCCAATTCGATCATGATAAACCAAATGAGGAATTAGGTGTTGAAGACAAGACAAAAGTAATGCAAGATGAACTAAATGAATTCGAAGGGAATAATTTCTAGACCTTGGTTTAAATACCTAAAGAAATTATTATAATTGGAGATAAAATCGATGTTCAGAAACAAATGTGATGAAAATGGACTAATCATTCAAAAATAGGCAATACATCTTGCTAAAAGATATAATCAACAATATGGAATACATTATGAAGAAATCTATGCTCCAGTATCCATACATGAATCTATGCATATTGAAATATCCTTTACACCATTCTATAATTTCAAACATTTTCAAATGGATGTGAAGTGTTATTTCCTAGATAGATATTTATATGAGGATGTATTTCTAGAACAATAACTTGGTTTTGAAAAAAAAACAGGCTGAATATGTTTTCAAACATACCAAATCTTTATATGGCCATAAACAGTCCCCTAGAGCATGGTATCAAATATTTACAGTATTTTTTTTAAAAATAACTATGTTAAGGGAACTGTGAATCCCACTATTCTGTATTAATAAATAATGGAAAAAGGATTTTATTGTTAACTATATGTTGATGAAATTATATTCAGATTAACTCAAAAATCTTAAATAAATTCCTTTGGAAATATTATGAAATATGAGTTTGAGATGAGTGTGATATGTGTAATAAAATTCTTTCTAGGATTTAAAATTTTTCAAAAATCAGAAGAAACCTATATATATCTTTATAGTTATATTAATTATTTACTAAAATATTATTTATATGATAAAACTAAGAGTATTACTACTCCAATTGGTAACTCAAATACAATTGATCATTAAGAATATAAGAAACCAGTTGATCAAACATTTTTTATAGGTTTTATATGATGTCTAGTATTCTTAATAGCTAGTCATCCTAACATAATGTTTTCATTATTTCATATGAAAGACAATAATAAAATCCAATAGTTTCTCATTAGAAGTAGTGAAAATAATTTTTTCTTATATAAAGGGAACTACGGATTTATGACTATTCTAATCCTCTAGAAGTGAATTTTAACTAAAATGTTTTCCGAATGTTGACTTTGGTGGTTCAAGAGTAGATATAAAGAGTACATATGGAACATGTCATTTCTTAGTAGTGTATTTAGTTTATTTTTCATGAAATAAACAAAACTCGGTAGCACCTTCCACTACTGATGCTAAATATGTGGAAACTAGAAGCTCTTTTGCTCAAGTTTTGTGGATGAAAAATAAAATCACATATTATGGATTGAGTTTTACTATAAATAAAATTCTAGGTCATAATAGTTGTTTTTTAGCCCATATTTAAAACTATTCACATCACCCTCATGTGATACTCATAGATATTATGAATTACTTTCCATGGGATCACACACTAAAAGGATATATCATTTTAAAATTCATCGGAATGGTAGAAAAATTGATCATATTTAACAAATATTTTAATTTTTAATTTATTTTAATACATTAAAAAGAATCTAGAAATGATAATTATAATTTAATAATTCACATCTTCTTCTTGTTTAAACTATCTCCTTACATTAAAATACTCATTTTCAAAAGTGAAATACATATGAGTTTCATGTTTTTAATTGGTATCGTGTTTTAATTGGTTTCTTGTCTTTAATGAGTTTTATGATTTTAATAGATTTCAATATTTTTTGTTGGAATTAAATTTTTTTAGTGTGACAATTTTATATCTATAACAATTTTATCGATACTACAATTTATCGATATTAATTTTCAATTAGTAATATAATTGCTTATGTATTTAATTATTAAAAAATATCAACTTTATTCAATGTATATCTTAAAATATATTGTATTTTAATGATTATAATTTCTATTACATAAGAATAATATAATTAAACCAATACAACTATCCCAATATTCTGATAGGTACGATTTCTAAACCATACTACTTTTATTAGATATAAAAATTATTGATATTTAAAATCATTCACTATTTTTTAGAACACTATATAATTCATATTGAATGTAATAATTTTTCATAAAAAACCAGCAGAGTTTGAAATCAATTTCAACTGTATGATTTTTCTAAACTAATCTGAGACACAGAATCTCCATGGTCTGATTTTTATCACCAATTTATATGGAATTCCCTACATCATCCCACACTGATTTCTCACTGATGTGCACTGATGCTCTTCTTCACTTCTAATAATTGATAAATTTCTTTTATATAACCAGAGAAGGTCTTTGAATTGTTATTCAAATAATGTTTAAATTTTCACATCGTATTGAACCCGATCATATCCAAAAGAAATTTATTAAATGGAATTATCATCTATGACCTTTCGAGGTGATTGTTTAGTATGTCAAGAAATTTATGATTGTTCTAATTAATCATTGAAAATAAATATAGACTTCCAAGGATTGTATTCTATTTGTATTAAAATACCCATATTCGATCAAGATCATGTTCAAACAAAAGAGGTTATGTAATTCTATAATACTATGGAAATACATGATAATATCAGAGTTTCATTTACAATGTATGAGAGGAAATAAACCAATTTAGTAAAGAAACTTTCAAATTTTTTGGGAGTTCCATATGATGGAGACCATTTTTCCCATCCTAAAGGTTTCCCAAATCTAAAAGGGCATCTACCATCTATACTAAAACATGCTTCCTCCAAGCCTACATGTCTCTTTCCCCTTGAGCCACACCCCCTTACAAGAAAAATCCCTCTACATTCCCATCCACCCTCCCGCGATGCAATCAGTCATCTAGTGATGTGCTTTGCACATCCAGCACACTACCGCATTCCCTCCATTGAGATTAGGGTTTCCTCTGTTCTTCGATAATCATTGACACGCAAGCTAGATTCATCCGTCGGCAGGCTTCCCTCAATGAGCTTCCCTCAATGAGCATCCCTATTCTGCCACATGACCTCACTTCCTCGACTAACCTTAAGGTATTGTCCGTCCATCGGTATGATTTGAAAACGAATCCTCTTTCAAGAAACATTGTTCCCCAAAATTTTCTACTCCACTCCCCGAATCCCCTCTCCTTAACCCCTTCCCGATTCTCCCCTCCATCCTGCACTGCTCCTACTAGAGATTACCGGACTACTCATAGGTTTGGTTTTCAAATCCCAACTCGGCATCCAATACCTCTGATTCCACAACATCTGTCATCTCTTATTCTGCTATCTCGGCCTCTACCTCCTCCGTGCTTCTGAAAAAAACCCTAGGATAGATTATTCATTGAAAAATCTTCTCTTTTATAAATTGAACTATATTGGAAGATAGTGTTCGTCTCAGCTCCTAGGTTTTACATAATTCTTTAATTTCTCCCACTTTCCCTACCTTACGCCATATCCTTTGAAGTAAACCAGTAGCTTGTATAAATTTTCTTGTGTAGTGATTTCATTAATAGTATCTAGATACATGCATATATTTCATTTTTAGAGAATTTTTTCGATCTTAATTGGGTCTTTATTATGCTTTTCTTTCATTTAAATAGATTTAAGATTATTTCCTTAGTTATTTCATTGGTTTTTTTATGATCAATTTTGTTGGATTCAACCACTGTTTTTGAATATTTTTCTTGGTAATATCTACAGTAAATTAAATTACATAGAAAAGGGTTTCATGTTTAATTGTTTGGAGCTATGAGTCTCCTGAAAATTGTTAGTGATATGAAGAGATCGATTTAAGATGAGAAAACTACATTGAGGTAGAAAAGTCTTCCACCCGTAGAATCTGTGTAGGTGCATAAATGGACAAGACTAGAAACATATGTTCAGTTTCATACTATAATAGTGTCTCAATGCAAGCTAACATATAGAAAATTTATGTTATTGTGTTCGTTTTCTGACATCTGATGTATGGATTCTTTTGATTTCAGGAGTTGGGTTCACATTGAGAAATAAGTATTTTTATGGGAAGGTATCGGTTCAAATGAAATAGGTACATAGAAATTCGTTTGGTATTATCACTACATCTTATGTATTCATCTTGAATATTCTAAACTGAATATTAGTCTGAGGTTTTTTCTTATATATACCCCTTTTTTATTTGTTCTTGTTTATATGTATAAATGCATACCAGATTTTTTTTATCTGTTTTCTCTCACATGTCTACTTATTGGGATTTTTTTTCTGGTAACTGATGTATGGAATATATTGGTGAATTTGCATGGACCTATTGAATGAATTCCATTGATTTAAAATCGTGGATGAGGATAAACATAAGCGACCCATATAATTTATGGCTCAAGGAGGTTTGATCCTGTTGTTTTGTTACCATCTCATTCTTCATCTACATTTGATTTATGGATAAGGACTCATCAATTTTATATTGTTTAGCACAGAAGGGGTTAATGATACATAAATAATCATGTACTTCTTGAGTTTTACTTGATAGTACTTGAATTTGGATTTAATGTGCAGGAATGAGTTGTTTTGGTTTTTTTCCTGTCCATTAATGTTCAATTCCTATTGTTTTTTTCAGCAAGCAAGATATCAATTTATCATATTCAATATTACATGATTTCATTTACTTTGGACTTTTGTTATTTTATGATGTCTTAAATTGATCAAGATGAACATGTTTTGTATACCCAGATTTTTCAGTGTTTAATTTTTTTTATCAAATTGCATATATTTGTAAGATGGGGAAACTGCATTGGCCTAAACAATCTTCCAGTCGTAGAATCAGTGTAGGTGTGTCAATGGCCAGGACTAGAAACATATCTTCCGTTTCCAACTGGAATAGTGTCTCAATGTATGATCAATTACATAAAATTAATGGTATTGTGTTCTTTGTCTGGAATCTAATGTATGTATTTTTTTGATTTCAGGAGTTGGGTTCACATTGAGAAATAAATACTTTTATGGGAAGTTTTCGGTTTAAAAGAAATAGGTACCTTGAAATTAATTTGGTACTATCACTGATTCTTATGTATTCTACTTCAATATTCTAAACAGAATATTATTCTGAGATTTTTTCCGGTATAAAAGCCTCTTTTCTCTGTTCTTGGTTATATGTGTAAATGCGTACTGGATTTTTTGATCTGTTTTCTCTCACATGTCTACTTATTGGGATTTGTTTTTTTGTGGTATCTAATGTATGGAATCTATTGATGTATGTGGATCGGCTTATTGAATGAATGGCTTTGTTTTACAATCATTGACGAGGATAAACATAAGCACCACTTATAATTTACGGCTCAAGGTGGTTTGACCCCGTTGTTTTATTACCATCTCATTCTTTATCTACATTGGATTTATGGATAAGGACTCATAAATTTTAAATTTTATAGAAATCAAGGGGTTAATAATACATCAATAATCGTGTTATTTTTGAGTATTACTTGACAGTACTTGAATTTGGCTGTAATGGGAAGGTATGAGTTGTTTTGGTTGTTTTTTTCCTGTGCATTAATGTTCAAATCCTATTGTTTTTTCAGCAAGGAAGGTTTCATTTTTTCATATTCAATATTAAATTCATGAATTTCATTTGGACTTTTTTATTTTATGATGTCTTAAATTTATCTACATGATCATGTTTTGTATACCATGATTTTCCAGTTTTTAAAATTTTTAATCAAATTGAATATATTTGTAAATTTGAAACTATCAATGTTATTTTATTTAATAATTTTTGAGATAATTATGGTGATAATTCATTATTGTTTTCTATTTTCCCATATTTTTGAAATGTCATTGGGCCACCGTCATGTTTCTTTAGTTGATCCGGGATTTGATTTACAATTAACGACTCAGCAATTTTACATTGTTTAAAACTAAAAGAGTTAATAATACAGTGAAACTAATTTTCTTCTTGAGTTTGACTTCATAATACTTTCATTGAACATCAATGGGTTGGTCTATTTTTTTGGTTGTTTCTTAATGTGCATAAATGATAAATTTCTCGAAAAAATTTCAGCATTAAAGGTTTCCTTTTACATATTCAAAATTTAATGCGCACACTGTATTTCTTTTCTAGTGCATTCATTTTTCATATTGGATTTTATACATTCTATCATCTACTCACTTGGTTCAAAGAATTAATTCATTTTTCATGGGATCAACAAAGAATATCACCCTTCAAACCCACGCCATGATGATTTCATTCATATAGTAAAGAAATTTTTTAATTTTTTAAAATGCATGTACTTATTTTTTATACATATTCAAAGTAAAGTTGAATGGTGATATTGATTCTCACACCACACCATGATTCAATCTATCTTCAAATATAATTTTTTATTCAATATCATGTTTTTATGTTTAGCACAATGGTTGGGAGCTCTTTGTTGAAGCTTCTATGCATGGGTAAATCTCTCCAATTGGTGAAAAAAACCTGGAATCCCCTATGCTTACCTATTACTGGTCTCTATTTATGAAAAATTGAAAACCATCAATACAAAAATCATGAGCTACTTCGAAGGCTTAGTTCTATATTTCGTTCATGCTGAATATTTATTTTCATTTTTATATTTATTATAATGAATTTATATTTAAATGAATTAGGTTTTCCTCATTTCGACTGATATAAATAGGAAAATGAATTATCAATATTCATCAATTAAGATGAATTGAAACTAAAATTATCATTCTGCCTTCATATTTTAGAATTGGAGGAATTAACAATATTCAACTGCCATGGTTTACATAGCAGCCCAGTCTCATGCATTCATAAAGGTTACTTTTTAATAATTATCATTTATTTAGAATGATACAATAACCGTTTCATTACTTATTCTATCAGATTCTATTCATGATGATTGTCTCTTTATTTATCCATGGAATGTATTCTAATAAATAAAAAAATTGTTTTATTAGTATTGTTTACCCATTCGATGAATCAAATTATAAGAAGTTGACAATTTCTGAATTTTTTATTTATTATATTTATTGATCTATTTTTTGAATGGAAAAAACACCTGTGTCAACTGGTCTGTATTCTAAAAAAATGAATATATATTAACCAAATAATGGGTGGGTTTTTAAAATTTTCAGGTACATGTTTTCCCAATACTTATAACTGGTTTTTATTGAAACAAGTTGAATGGATAATTCTTCTTTAGTCATAATACCTATGAATCACATAAGGTAGCATAAAAAGAATTTAATATTGATAAAAATAAGTTTCTTAATCTTTTTTAACTTATTTTTTAAGAATTATGAAATGATTCAAATCATATGGAAGGAAAACATAGGGATGTGCAAGTTGTTTGAAGTAATGTGATGACAGTTGAAGGGAGATTATGTATAGATTCAGCTATTCTGGCACGTCTTAATACTACTGATACAACACATTTCTTAAAGGCATGAAAACTCTTTCATTAGGATATCATGATTGTTTATGGATTGACTTCCCAGTTCTACCACATAATATATTTAGATAAAAAAATGCAGATAAAAGTCTGTTGTGGACATTGGTTTTTCATCCATAAGGAAACCATTGCATCCTTAATGTTTCATGGTTCTTTATTAATGTGTTTTGTTGTACATGTTTTTCATATGCATTTCTAGAGAAAAATTATCCTAATGTCATTCATTTTTATGCTTAATATTCTAGGCTATGTATCTTGGAGGGGCTGTATGAATTCTATGGATGGATTCTCGAACTATTTTAGCATGGGTAAGATATTTTCTAGGTGCATTTCCTATTACATTGTTTTGCTGAAGTTATATTATTTTCTTTAGTGTACCCTATTATAATATAAGTTGCCTATTAAATTGAATGGAATTGTTTTAGTATTACTTATATTTGTGCATATTTCCTTTATATTTCTAATCAGGTTTGAAAGCATCCTTTTTTTATTAATCCTAATGAAATAATTAATATATTTATCATTTATGATAATTGTTTTTAAAAATATAATTGACATCAATTATCTATTATCTATAATAATGAGGATTCATTCCTTCAAACGTGTCACCAATTCCTACCTCTACGTCACTCCATTTCCTATTGTAAAATTCCTTTATCTACCCAGCACCCACTCCGGATCAGGATTCACCTCCTCCCAATTTCACCGGCCACTCGCACTTTCACTCACCCCTCCTAGGGTTCCACTACCACTCCATCCCACATCTTCATTCTCTTGCATATTCCTCCCCCTTCTCCGAAAGCCTCTTCTCATAATCCTCCATATCCTATGTATCCTCCTCCTGTGCATTCGCAATCGGTCTCTTCCTGCTCCCAGTCTCCGCCTTCTCCCACAGCCTCCCAACATACCCAACCAGTCTTCACGTGATCCCGGTCTCCACCTGCTACCCAACTCTGCCTACTCATCATCTCCGTGTCTCAGCTTGCTCCTCATCATGTCCTGATTCGCATTTCCTCCTACTTGGCATCTCTTCCTAATCCGCATCTCCACCTAATCCCAAACTTTACCTGCATCCCATCACAGCCTGATCATCGCCTCCAACTATCGTTGTGTCCCTTTCTCCATTCACCTAGACCACCTCGGCCACATCTATTATACCTCCTCGTCCAAAATCTGCAACAGGTCTGTTCTCGAGGACTCATATATGTTTTCACTCTTCTGCCTATCGTGATTAAACACGATTTACTCGGACAATTAATTTACAGTTGGACATAATTGGTAGTTGGATACGATTTTAAATTGGACATGATTTGAAGGGTTGGTAAGTGTAACTGCTTCCTCAACACATCAAATTATACAACATAGTCCTTATGTGTAATTGATTCCATTCAACATTCAATTTTTCCATTTTCATCCCTGGAAACATATTATTTGCATTTTTTATTAAATATATGACATAGCAAGGTAATACTAAAAAGTGATTTCTTTTATTTTTAAATTAATTATTTGCATTATAATTAACAGTGTAAACTATATCATATATTCTTGCATTACCTATAAGTTGTTTGAACATGTTTTTAAATTAATTATTTGCATTTTTATTCAGGTCTCTGGTTCAAACATGGGAAATTGTTTGACTATGATGGCCTTCATAAAGTTCCTTTATATGGTTCATATTTCGTCAACTCTCATCCTATTTCAGGTGGATCCTGCATAAGGTTTTTTTTGTTCATTCGTACATTAAGACATATTTCTACCTTTTATGTTATTCATTTCACTCTATTCCGAAAAAATTTCCATATTACAATACAATACATATGCTTTCATGAGGTTCACTTCATTCAAAAATAACTCATTTTCATATGTATAATGTTAAATTATTATAATGTGTACTTTGGTAAATTTATAAGACTTATTTTCACCCATTAAATTCTTCTTTATTACATACACTATCTTTTAAGAATGATGTAGATATTGTGAAGGAATCAACACTTGAATCTTTTGCAAAGTAACTACAACCCATTCTGGTATACAAAGTATTAAATTTGTGTTCAATATTATTATATCCTCATTAATCATTAGTAATTTATGTTTCCAATGAGTTTTTGAAGAATTAATTTATAATTTTGTTGATTAATGTGTTAGGAAATCAGTTTTAACCATTTTTTACTAACTTGTTGTTGGTATGACCCTAGGGTTAGGGGTATCAAATATTAGTATGTTATCAAGGTACAACATCAATTATGAACACAGTCGATGGTAAATTTATTAGCTATCCAAAATGAATTGTGATTTATTCTTAATTTCTAAATTAACAATCAATGAATTTGTTAGGACAATCGGTGATTATTTTTTGATTATTCATCTTAAATTTTGTCCTATTGTTTCTTGAAGTTGAGTCATTTATTCTCAATTATTTCTATCAAGGATTAAGAAATTTACATAAATTTTAGTCATTCATGCAAGATGTTTTTGGAGATAATTTCCCTGAATGTCTAATACTCCTCATTAGGTTCTTTATTCATGACATTTTTTAACATTTTTTATTTTATAACATATAGTTTACACTTCATTTTCAAGTTCTTTTGAATCACCTGTGCACACCCCAAAATAATTTTTCTTGATATTATCTTTCCACGAACATCTTGAATTTATGTTATTAAGAGGGGATTAGATTTATTCTTGTATGTTACTACATCCATTCTGTAATTTTTTTAATTACATCTATATTATGCCATTATTATTTTTCAAATATTCAAATAATGAAGATCGTGTACGAAAATATCGATTGTCAGGGTAAAAATAAGGTGATTTCAGAATGCATTTATTGGCCTTATGATTCACCACGTTCTGTATCATATAAAATTTCATTGTGTTGAAATTTGTGATTATTGACAATGCATATTATTACATTACTCATCATTCGTTTTATGGTATTTATTTGTAATTTAATCTATGTTTTCTTCATTTTACATTAATGGTTCAGGAGATCATAATTTAATGTCACAAAGACGGGTAAAGAATTATGATTTTGAAGGTAATATCACAAAATTTTTTATGCTTCCTTTCAAGTTTTTCATTCTTTCAATTATATTAAAATTCTCATTTTATAACTTGCAGTTTACTGTATTTTATTGTATTTACGGATCATTAGTGCATACCTCATAATCACTATGTTGGATCTTTCCATCTCATGTTATCATGATTTGAATGAATCTATTAATTAGAGGGGATTGATGTTATTGTTGCAGGTTATTGTGGATAGTCATTTTGTGAAGATGAAAGATATTCTAATTTTGGGTTATGGAACAACCTATTACAGCTAAGTCTGTTAATTTTTTTACCTCCTATGCTATATGGAATTTAATGTAATCATCAAAATATAGATTTTTGATTATTACAATTATACAAATTCTTATGTCTCTTTCATTAATATATTATTAGGCTACCATGTATTTTATGTATTGACTACCCACTCAGATCAATTTTGAAACTCATATTCCATTATAATGAGTTTTTTTACTACCCACTCCCATCAAAAAATTGACGGATCTTTCATACTGATATATTGTTTTTCATTCGTTTTATGTTTATATTCTATAAAACCTACATCTATATTTACATAATGAAGGGTTTTTTAATATTTTTAACTAAATTTTTTCTCAAATTTCATTGAAATGTGATGTATGGATTAGTTTTATTTAGTCACAATGCATGTGAATCAGTTCAGAAAATGCAGTGATGATGAAAATGATATAGTAAAGAAATATTTGGTTTTTTGAAATTTTATGAACTTATATTTATTTTCATATTCTGTATGTACTTAATATTTTTATAGATTTGTATTAGTTTCTATTGTCATAGGAATTTTTTTTAGTGAATCTTCACTATTTATCATTATGATTGATCGTAACAATGAAATATTGTTTTTATTTTGTCCATTTAAATTAATTATAAAACAGAAAATATTGTTGTATTATTAATTTTATCCTTGCATGATAGGAATATGAATGCACTGGATCATTATGAGGCATTTTCAACACTGAATATGTGTATGTCGTAATAACTACAAATATTTCTTCTAATCGGGTATGTTTTTTCTATATTAATTCACTACTATTATTATAAAATCTTTTGAACATACAATACTGAATTTTTTCAAGTCATATTCATTTCCTCTAATTATCACATATCCTTCATTTCATCTAATCTATTGAAAACTGTTAGCATTTTGATTCAATGAATTCATTTGTAAATATTATATAATAAATTTTCAGTAATTCTATATCCACTTTTATGTCTACTCATATTATAGTGTACTAATACACTGTAAAATATATCCATTTTTATGTCAAATCATATTATAGTGTAATAATACAATGTAAAACATATTTACCATTTTCTAATATGACATGTTTTATTCCGGTAAAACAGGTTTCCAAATTTCTGATTTTTCAAATTTTTTACTTCCACAGTGGTGAGATATATTGAAAATTTTTAAATTTTTTTATTTTTATAATGGTGGACTATATTAAAAATGCAACGTTTTTGTGTGGGGCTCCTCTTAAAAAAAACTCACAGATCTTCCACACATTTAGTAACATGAGTTTCCAAACATTCTTTTATTTTATCCGCTCTCATAAAACTAACAAAAAATTAATAATTCCATATCATTTATCACCATTTATTTCATTGAAAATCATCAATCTGTACCTACTTTCATGTATCAATTATTTACATTTATCATTCTAGTTTTCATGTTTCATATTTCATTATTATTTTATGATATGTGTTTTGATGATTTAAATTGAAGCATATTAAAAATTCAAATCTTTTAACAATATTTTATATGTAGAAAAATATTTCATTTGATGTTGATATTGAGGATGAACTAAAAAATAATATTCATATATGTTGATACAATGAGGCTATAATGAGTCAATATACTGAATTGAATAGTATAACGAAGGGAAATGAAAATAAAAAAACTGAAAAAACATACTGAAATGTGAAGCTGCAAAGATATGGTAAACATACATGTTCACTATCTAATTGTTTTTCATTACTATTTTTTGAATTCCTATTTTCAGTTAAATTGTTTATAAATTTTGTACTATATAGAAACAGTAATTGAAATGTAGGTTGTTCAATAAAAATCATTCTTCTATTTCATTATCCTATTATCTATGTGTTCAATCTATATTTCTTAAATTTTTATACTGAACAAAAATGACATGATTGTTGCCTTCTATCAATTCAATTTCCTATTTTCATACTTTAAAAAACACTATCTTGGTATGTAATATATAAACACCAGATTAGTCACTATATTGGTATGTTAACCTTTGCAATAATTACTATAAAAAATATCAGTTTTATTAAACTATTATGGTGTTGATTGTTAGTATTTATCATATACTGGTTTAATTTTCTGATAAATTGTGTGGATGTATCAAATATTGTTCCACTAACATGTGACAATAATCTATTTCATTAATTGGATGTATTAAATTGATGACATTTATATTACATTTTTTCTACCTCATCATTATGTAGTACCTATTTTTTCAATGATGTACAAAATCACCATCCTCTTCATTATTGTTTCCTATTTTTATACTTTACAAAGAATCCATGTTCATATAATGCTAAAAAAATCTATATTAGACATCTTTATAATATCATGTTTGATTTTTTTAGAGATTGTTACTATCCAGTATATTGTGCATTTGAAGAACAGTAATTATTATTACTACTACATTGTTCTATTTAATTGTTACATTTGATTTTCATATTTAAATATTCATTAATAATTAATATATATAATTTTATTTTCATCTACAGATTGCATTATATTGACAATGAAGTTGAGGATATATTACAATGATCCTTTGGTCCTTGCACGCTTCACATAAATCTCTTATCTGAAAAACTTCTACATACATACAGTTCATAGACTATTGTAAAATTAAATAATGGGTTCTGACATTTTATATTCAAATTAATCCACTTCTCATAATGAAAGAGAAGCATGATATGAATGCATTTGGAAATTATTTGAAAACATCCTCCAAAAACAGAAAATATTTTTCCTGCATCCCTTCAATATTCAAATATTATTTTTATGTCTCTAGATTTTATCCCCTTATATTCCATTTATATCCTCCAATACTATCTGATTACAAATTAATAAACATAACTATTACATGGTAACTTGTACAAATAGAATTATTTTTTGATAAATAGTATTCTGTGCTTAAAAATAATAATAACTTTATAGTTCTATGCATCGCATGGGCGGAGTACTAGTTTGATATAAAAAGGAAGAGGAATCTATTTTCAAGATTCATGAAGTTAAAAGAATGGTGGATCATCATTCACCTCACAACCAATTAATAACCTTCTAGATAGAAGGATTTTTAGTGACAATAAAAGGTGATTAGGAAAATATAAATGTTTCTAATGCTTATGTCCTCAACAAAATAGTGAATATGAGTAAATTCATTCTCATGGGATTAAAATGTTTGATTATAAATAAATTGAATTCTGGCGTAATCAAATATAAGTCGAGTTGTTTCTTGTAATGAAGAAAAAATTTCATTCTAATGTTGTGGGTTGTCCAAAATGGAAAATAAGTAAAATCCAAAAAGTTTCAATGTTCCACTTATTAGTTTATATATGATTAGGAGGATACAATTACAATTCAATTTAGAATTAAAAAAATTTGAAACAAGATCCTAAAGCCGAAAAGGAAAAATAAATATTTTTATGGAGTCAGCATGATGAAAAACAATTGAAATTTTTTAATTCTAAAAAGAATAAGGCCATGTCCGAACAACCCAAGAAATGAAAGAATAAAAAATGTAGTACTCGATGAGGTTGTATCTAAATTGATAAATAAAAAAGAATAAAAGTAAATATGGTAAGCCCCAATCAGACTCAATCCTGCTGAGGACCTGGATTAAAAAATTAATACCCAATAAGTTCTCAAATAAGTAGTGGAAAACCGATGATGTTGAAGAGAAAAAATGAGCCCATTGATATTCACCATCTTTTAGAAATTAATAAGAATGTTAATGTCTATAGTTTTTTAATTAAAATAAATATCATTCATCTATTCAAGAAAATAGGAAAAAATAGTTTGAAAATGATCAATTCCTCAACATGTTAGTCAAAAATGAAAAGAAGATGAAAATTAAGATAGTGATATAAGAAAAATTTACGAATATGTTGATAAATATAAAGACAGGAATGGAATCCAAGAAAAATTAGAATAATAATATTAATAAAAAGAATAAGAATAAAAAGAGGATGAAGAAAATTAAAAAAAAACTAATTCTATTTATAGAAAAGTTTCTCCTGAAATGGAAACCCAAGTGGAATCCTGAGAAGTGGAATCATTCAAATTTTTGCCTCTAGGTTGTCTGTCATTAAAATATTTTTCTTGTAAGACAATACCGAATAATTTAATGCTAATACCAAATGAATAATAAGAAGAGGTATAATTCGATAAAAATAATAATAATAAATTTTAGAATGTGGATATAGGAACTCTATGTTACGTTTCAATATTTAAATGAAGTTTCTGATTCTAAAAGAACAATTCCAATCCAACAAGTGAAATACCTTAAGAAATCATTGAATAGACGACAAAATATCTTTCCTATTTTCCTAATAATTTATCTAAAAATAAACATTATTTCATATATCTATAAAAAATGAATGGATTATATCAATATTTTGATGGAAAAAATTGTGAAACTCTAAACAAATTTTAATGTTATTGAAGAAAGTGCTCTCAAACATATCATGGCCTAGAATAAATTTGTTAATTGGTCATATAATATTAATGAAAATGTATAACATCTTGTGTACAAGAATGATGAAATAAATAATCATGTAAATGAACTTAATATGATATAGAAAAGGTTGGTCAGTGATATTAATGATAAATTGATGTTATTTCAAAGACTTAGTACTTCAATAGAAATCCACTCTTAATAGTTTGATAATCTCAATATTAAAATATCAAATTTACAAAATGAAAACATTTTTTGACAAATAATGTTCAAATTCTATAGATGTCCTTTAGAATCCAAACAATGTAGTTTCATTCTCAATATGAAATGTTTAATTTACAATATGAGATTAATTAGATTCAAGAAGAAACAATTCATAATCTAGATAATTTGTTTAAATAACATAAAAAAGATTCAGGATCAAGAAAAAATATTTTGAAATGTTGAGAGAGGATAGAAAAAAATTAAAAAATGTTAACGTTAGCTGTTTTCAATCTCATTGAGAAAGAAAAATATAATGAAGGATTTCCTTTTGAACTTTTGTATTGTTTTCTTATCAAACCAAATTCAAGCTCTATTTAATATTTATTATTTCATATATTTTGTTTCTCGGTCCATTTAAGTTAATCTAGATTTTTTCCATTTTAAAAATCATAATGGGAAAGATTCATTTATATTCGAGAGATTGGTTTCAACAAAGTAATAATATTATATTATCAGGAGAAACCTTAAGAAAAGGGGAGTAAATCGTACATAGAAGAATATACAATCTTTTGGGATTGTATTATCATAAGGATTAATAATTCATAATCACCATTATTCCCATAATAGTTATAAAACATTAGGGGGGATAAGTTTTTTTATCCTTATCTTTACATTTTTGGTTTTCCTAAAGGGGGAGCTTATTGAGTCAAATTTTTTGATTTGACTTCTACATTCATTTTATTTTAGAAATAAACATCTATTTCTAATAATTTTTTTTGGATATTCACATTGGATATTATTTATAATTTATAATTTTAAAATGCCACCGCATATATATTTTTCAATGATAACTGCATATTTTTCTTACAGTCTTAATGGTGTTCTATTAACATTTTTAATTTCATATCAATCGTAACTGTATGTATTATTGAATATTATAATTATATAAATTTATTTCTATCATAACTGGTGTACAATCATAACTACTTTTCATGAATTCAATCATAACTATTGAATAATTATAACTATAAATCATGATATCAATCGTAATCACATGTGGTCATTTCAATCAGAACCACCTTTTTATATATATATGAAAATCATATATCTTAACCTTATCGTTTCTAGTAAAGATTAATTAATATAAAATTAAATCATGTATATAAAAATTATGTTGTGAAATATTTTATGTATTTTAATTAAAGCTATTTTATTCAATCTATTATGTATTTAAAATAAAAATGATGACGTGTATAATTTTTTAATATGACCTTTGATGTTTTAAGTATCCTAGTCTATAAAAATATTAAGGAAAAATATGATCGGTGGAGCTTGAATATGACTATTAGGATAAAGGCTATAAATACCAGGTCATTCTATATGATATCATAAAAATTTTATGATCTAGAGATACTCTGTGAGATCTATATGAAATTCATTGCCTTTTGTAAAAGATCATAATATTACAAGTCATGAATGTCTTTTTCCAAGAACATGTATCTTTAAGAACACTTTATTTTCATTTTTTGATACCAAAAAATATTGATTATGATCAGGGGATTTCAGGTATAAGAAGATAGACTTGTGTTGAACTTTTTTGGATCGGGGGATTCTAATTCTAGGAAGATAGAGGTGTTGATTTCCTACTTAATATAGGGCTACTGGGGATAGGTAGAGAGACTAAAGCAGATCTATGAATCCATGGCTTACCCTAGCATGGGTAAGATGGATTTCCTGGAATGTATAAATCAATGGACCTCTATCCTAGGATAAATTATACTCTTCTCTTTGAATTAAATGAATAGAATTCTTTACATTTTAATGGTAATTGTAATAGAATGATTGATATTTTACATTTTCCTTCAATTTATATTTCATAACACTGTAATTGTTTCAATTATAACACATACATTTCATGTTGTATTAGTGCTTATGATTCTAATCATTGTATGATAGAATAATATATTGTATTAATACTCAGATTATCATTACCATTGAAATTATTATCATTATTTACTTACTCTGATCATCGAATTCATTGAGGATATGATTGTGCTTTAAATACAACATCTAATATATTTATCATAATATGTATAATTACAATACTTATTATTACCAACCAAATTACTATTATCTTTTTATTTGGGACCAAGGCCCATGAAGATTAATATTTTTATCTCATCTAGAGGTTTTTTGAATTGGATTAGTGTAAATTTTTTTAAAACAAAATTTCTTTTAGGTTTTATAATGATAGTTTTAAAACATACAATTCACCCTGTCTTGTATGGCGCCATCAAAATACATATTTTGAACCAACAAGTTTTCTACTTGTAGGGAGATATGAACATGATATATAAGTAATTGATAAATTTCCACATGAATATAACATTGATATAGTATATAATTATTGGGAGGGTAATTTGGTGGCATATTCCCTTAGTAGGATGTTTTCTTCTTGCCTATTAAAGGAGGAGTTTCCTTGTAGCATTCCTTCATGATGGAGGACGAGGGTTTATATTTCATTTTGACAATGATGTTGAACCCTCCACTAATTCAATGTCAGGTGGAGGAAAAGTATGGATATATTTACTATGAGTTCCTACATGACTACATATACTTATGATATTCACTAAATGGATTCTATGTATGAGGTAATTGCATCATCATTTTCTATGGATGGAATGTGTTTTGGACTCTAATGCAAGAGAGGGTGACTATAGAGTTCCACACATATCCTAGGGTTGTACATCATGGTGTAGGGAATATGTATCAGGATAGTGATAGGTATTTTTATGGGCTACTATGGGGTGGATAATTTCCGAGTTCATCTCTTAATGTATAATTTGTCAGTTGGTGATGCCTAACCACTAGGTCTCAGTAGTTCTATTACCACCTCCTCAGATACAGTAATGGAAATGGGATGAAATATTCATGGGATTTGGGATAATGAATCCATAGATTGTTAATGTCTAATATTCTATTTGGTTTATATTTAACTAAATTAGAAAATCATCACACTTCATGTCTATCAATAACCAGAGTTTGGTTGAGAGTTTGGACTGGTTGTATATAAAGAATGTCATACGACTTAATGGGGTTCCCTTAATGGTTATCTCAAACCATAATAGGTAGTTCACTACACAATAGTTGAGAGGCCCTATGAGGCATTCGGAACCCAGATGGCGATTACTATATATTTTTTATCTCACAAGGATGTGAAGACTCAGTGCACTATCTTGGTACTAGGGGATAATATGAGGGATATCATGTTAGATATCATCTAGAGGAGGAAGGATCATTTACAATTGGGAGAGCTTTCTTAGAATAATATTTATCACTCT
This sequence comes from Viscum album, assembly GCA_963277665.1. NCBI lineage: Eukaryota > Viridiplantae > Streptophyta > Magnoliopsida > Santalales > Viscaceae > Viscum > Viscum album. The sequence continues at coordinate 1,838,858,445 of OY728125.1, forward strand.
ACTATTGGAATGGAACCCTTTAAGGACCTTTGTGGGATTCCTTATGTGATATTGTTATGCTAGACTATGATAGGTGATGAATCTATTTTCTAAATGTATATGGTTTGATAGGCGATGGAGATGGACCAAGTGATCCCTGAGTATATGAGTATATCCAATAGAAGGAATACATATTATTAATATCTATGTTGTATTACCTTGCAGTCTGAATAGGGAGACCATGATTTCATTAGTGTTTACCCACAATTGGGATTGTGCATATTTGGATGAGGAGGCAATATATCCCCAAGGACAATCAAGCCATTCGAGATCCCACAGAGAGTTGGTGAGGTTTCATTCTACATCACCTCACCCTCACAGTTAGAGAGATTTTATGATGTATTCTATGTCTCGAATATGTGTAGATACATGCATTACTATATGCATGTTATTAAACTAGGTGATATAAACCTCAATGATGGATCCACCTTTATAGAGTACCTAGTGGTGATCAAGGTTTGGCCAAAGATAATACTCTATGGGAAAACCATTCCCTTTATTCATATGTTGTGGTAGTATGGGAGAATATAGGAGGGTTCCGTGGAGTGGGAGAGAAAAATTTGGGTTAAATAACCCAAACATATTAATTTTTTTTTATTTTTAATGATTTAATTCTTAAAGTATGAAATAATTTAAGGATGCCATATTTAACATGAAAAAAATTAAATATATTGAGAAACATATTCAAAGCCAATCTCTATGATGATTCATGATTCCTTAGCTCATTTACTATGGAATTAAATTTACAATAACACTAAATATATATTATATCACAGAGTCATATTTTTATAAATTATTGAATATCTACTAATTGAAGAGTTGGATCTGAAATTTGTGACAACCATTGAGTACGATGTGCAATATTTACCATAGGCATTACCAAATGTTGGTCCACACAGGAGGACTATTAGAGACAGCCATTAGTGGGTGTGTTTAATTAAAATAATTTATTTAATTATTTATTTCTAATTAAATGAACTAATACATATTCCACTAAAAAAGAATATTTTCAGAATCTATGGGGTTAGATGAAAAACCATGGGATCCTTGAGAAGATCTTCCAACCGTTATTCATTAGATATTGAGAAACGATGAAGAATGACAACCAAATCAAGGTTAATCTAGGCATAGTGAAGACAATGTGTCATTTACATCATTGGAAACAACACTCTTCCCCAAAAAATGATCCAATATCAACGTAGGGCATTTCATTATTTTATTTCAATCATTTTTTAAAATTAATTGATCATGGCTTAATTAAATTATTTAAAATATATCATTTTCCAACCTCTTCATGAGCACTGAAAATTGTTGATTAATGAGATCTTCTCGTTATTCCTTATTTTCACCCCATATTTTTCCTATGGAAATTATATTATAAGAGAACATGGAAAATAATTATGATCACCTTTATTATGGTGTTATTTCCCCATTTTTATTTTTATTCATCTCTATTGGCATATAGGGTTGTGTTTCTCCAATGTTGGGTGGGTACAAGTGTGATTGAACCCAACGATTCATAATGGATTCACATGTGATGAACATATTATAAATTATAAGATGATTTTAATGGGACTAAAGGTATACGTGATGGATTTATAGATTTATTATCTAATATATAGTTAGTAGTAAACCAGGAGACACGATCTAAGCATACATTTTTCATGTGGGAGAAATGTATTTCAATACATGGACAATAGAGGGACATAATCAACGAAATTTGGTATTGTTACACTTATTTATGTTTTCAAAATAAACCTAATAGTGGTGGAATTTGTGGATCTAGGATCCACATGAATGATCTTGATTTCTGTAGATAATATGGCTATATGTAATATAGTATGGTGAAAATACGGTGTGAATACCCATAGATAGAATGCTTAGGGTTATAGGAGAGTTAAATTTCATATTTTCTATTGGACCCCACAAGATATGTGTTATAGAAAAAAAATCCCATCATGTACTGTAAGAGTAAAAAGACATGGAAACATCTAGTCACCCACTATGTATAATAACAATGCTAGGTACAATGGTAGGGTTTGACAAACATGACCAAGAGTGCACAAGAAGTCCATGGGAGGACAAGAAATTACATTTAGTACAACTAAATTTCATATAGTATAGATTACCTAGAGAGCCTTGTACGGGAAATGAAATGGCCAAATAGAGGAGCATGGACACATGTTTTTTTACCCCTTGCACATTGTGTAATTTTCTGTACAACTTCTATCACTAGTATATGCTTTGTTTAGACTGGGATATTTTCTTAAGACTAACTTATCCTATTTTTTTCACATATAATGTGATGGTGTCCATTATAGAATAATTTGATATAATATGTGGAATTTTATGAGCATGAATATTCATTTGGTCATGTTCGATGATAAGAGTGATTGAGCATGATCATCCAAGAGTTGTACCCCTAGATGAACAAGGGTGTGGGTCCTCTACCTACAAATTGGTACCCCTAATCGACTAGGTAATGGGTCCTCTATACACATATTGAGTGGTACCCCAAAAATGAACTATGGATTGGGTCCTCTATCATTGGATGAGTGGTACCCCCTAACGGATAATGGAATGGTTCCCCTATCCATCAGCTAAGTAGAACCACACAGACAGTCTAGGTCTAGGTCTTGTATCAAAAAACTAAGTGTTAACCCTTTAATGATCTATGGATTGGGTCCCCAATACATTTACTTAGAGGTATACTTGATGGACTAGTTTTTTTATTGACGGTTAACATAGTGGTTCCCCCATAATGTACTACACCACATGTCCTCTGTCTATCCACTTAGTTAAATCCCCTAATAGACTATGGTGTGGCTTTTCAACCTACTATGTGTTATAGAGGCTCCTAAACAGGTGTGTAGGTACTCTATATATTAAATGAGTATTACCCCCAAATTCACTAAATAATGGGTCCTTTACTTGGAGGATTTATACCCACCACTATGTGGCATATTGGAACAATATTGGTTCCCCACACAATTACTTATTCAAATAGTCGAAAATGATTTTAGGCATCGTTTTTGACCCTTCAAACTATTTCTATAAATTTTTAATGGGCTGGAATTTGAGACAGAGATGCAATTTATATATCATATACTTTTATTTTTAATTAATGTATATATATATACATATAAGTTGGGATCTGATTTCTATCTTACATTCGGGATGAGTAGACTTCTTCTATCATATCTCATATTTCCCCTCCTCTTTTTGGGGAATCCTAAAAGTAATATATATAATCAAAAATGAATCATGTTTTCTTAAATATTCTATGTCTTATTGATATGATGAGATAGTTGATGGTGATTAATGTGTATGATTTAGATACTCAAGTTCATTTATCAGTGTACAGTAGTCAAGGATTTGAGAACCAAATATATGATGTCTTAACATTTTCATTTCTAGATATTATTAAGTTGGTACATATATTTTTGGTTGTGTTAGTATTTTTATGCCTGACATTTTAGATTAAAAACTAGTACTCATTTTTATTTCCATATTTGATATCAGATTCATGTCCTTTACTCATCTTTTTGTTGCCTTTTATTTTTATTCATCATATTTTCTCCAAGGTGATAAATATGTTTGTTAATATAGATACATTAGGAAAAGGCCTAAAATTTTAGTTATGTCTTACTGTGAATAACTGAAGCCTCTATTGTAACACCCCATGTTTTTCTAAAAATAAATAAAAATTAAAGGATCTTTTTTTAAGTAGATATTTTTAACTAGCCTTTAAAATATACCTTTTCCACTTCTATGTTTTGAATTTCTAGAAACTATCATCTAAAATTGTGTTCAGTGTGTTATTTGGATTCTATTAGAACCAACATGTTTTTTGGTTAATAGTAATATACCCTTAGGAATAGTAATATGAATAGTAATATGACCCTAATGAATAGTAAATTTTATTATTATTTTATTTGCTTAAGGATTTAAGATAATAACATCTGGGTTAATTTTTCGTCGTGATATAGAAGTTTTTATAGAATTAGAGTTGTTAATTTTTGAAAGAAGAATGCTTTTATTGAAAGACTAAATTAATAATATTTAGATTTTTTTTTAAAAAATGCACTTTATTTTTGAATTCTATACATCAAAAAATGGTTGGGGTAAATTTATTGGATTTTTCTGAAATTCCTTAATTTTCGGTGAATAGTGAAATACAATAAAATACAGTATAATCAAATTATCAAAAAACTACACTATTTATGACATCATAAGTGATTCAAGGCCACTTGGTTCGAAATCACAAGCCATTATTACTATTTCAGGTCACATGAACTAATACTATTCATAATCTTGGGGAAAAATATTATAATAATGATTAAAATAATGAAAAATACCCCCTCTCCTCCCTATAACTACCACCCACACTCCCCTCTTCATCCCACCCATTTCAAGACTTGAGCCATACCTAAGTTCTTCACAATACCCATCCCAAGGCTCGTCCCCACATATTATTGCATCTAGTCTCCCCAAAAGAAAAAAACCAAATCCCTTAAGAAGGATCTCAAGGAGAAGAGATCAAGAGGTAAACATCCTCATATATTTTCTTTCTTTTCATTAATTTTATGTTATTCTCTTCTTTTATCTTTGGATTATGTTGGGATATTTCAATTCATTCCATTATTACTATACATATTATTTATGAGTGATTAGTTATTCCATTTCTCTTATCAAACTATTTTTTATGAAACTTTAAGAGATGTCGTTAGGCTGCCGAATTTCTGTGGTAATTTTCTCACGTTATCTATTATTCCATGATTACATTTTATTCTTTACTCACATGATCTTATCCAAGGGGCATGAAATATCCATAATCATGTATATTTTATATTTTATCATGTTTATGGAAATTTTTTCTTCATTATTCTTCTCTTCTCCCACTTATTTAAGGAATAAAAACATTGTTTGTGATGTGTCAAATTATCGACATCGTGGATGATGTGATTTAAATTTACATTAATTCATTAAAGTATGGCCATGAATCCATTTATATGGTTGAACTAGGTAATTATATATTTTTTATTACTGACCCATGTTTCTGTAATTATTTTGTACTCATGGTTGTAAATTATAAGACAAAATGATGTTGTTTATCAAAGAACCACAAAACTTATCTAAACGAACATCATTAATGTTTTACCTTATGAATCATCCTCATATTAATCATCAAAATGATAAATCGTATAAATTATGGTACTGGAAATATGTAAATACCTTTCTATTCAAATTCTTAAGTTTCACTTCCAATCGACACAAATGTCCACCATGAACCAATCATTGAAATCATGTGAGGAACTCATCCAGAAAATAGTGCAATGAGGAAAATACTGACAATTAAACAGTGAAATGATGATATGAAATGATAATATAAGTGTTGGGTCGGAACAAACGAGGAATGATGGCAAGAGGGGGGTGAATGCCTTTTAAAAAATTGATTAACAAATTAAAAATCAAAGTAAAGTGCAGCGGAAATAAAGAGGCAATCACACAAGAAATTGATAACGGAGTTCGGCCAAAAACCCGGCCTACGTCTCCGCTCCCAACTCAACCGTTGAGAGATTCCTACCGCTTGCTTTTCAATGGTTTTAGCAAGAAACCCACTAGGCTTTGAGGTAGCACTAGGACCTATTACAGCTTGCTTTTGTGGTTTAGCAAGAACCCACTTGCTTTTGATGGTTTAGCAAGAACCCACTATCCTTCTTACAGGTGAAGGATAGCTCACCTATGTCTCAAGCTATTTAAAAGAAAAGCTTGGCAACCTTTTCACACCTTAATGGTGATGTGAAACCCAAAATAAAGGGGGATGAGAAAAGGTTTGGGGTTTGTAGGTACAAACCCAATTTTGAGCTCAAAATGAATAAAACAATAAAACCCGTATGTGAGGAAGACTTGGGCGCCAATGTATGATGGAGTTGATGTAGCGTGCTCTCCCAAGCTTCTTGAGGTGCTCCTTGGATGTGGAAGTTGGTTGGACCACTTGAGGATCCTTGAAGGTGGAGCGCCGGAGGTTCGCCAAAGTGCAACAATATGTCCGGGCGCTTGGTATATGATCCGGTAGGTGTCCGGGGCTTCCTTGGCCTTTATTTATAGGCATGGAACCCTTGGGGAGGCTTCGGAGCCGTTGGAGAGGTCTTCGGAGCCGTTGGAGGCCAAAAGAGGGTTGACTGGTCAAACCCAACAGCTAGTTTGACTGGGCTACCGGCTGGCCGGTACAGTCCCACCGGCTGGCCGGTGTGTGCAAAAAGGCATAGGATTCTTGTCCAGAGGCCACCGGCTGACCGGTACAAGCCCACCGGCTGGCCGGTGCCTTGGTAGAGAAGAAGAGTCTTGATCCAGGCTCTACCGGTCGACCGGTGGAGGAGCCACCGGCTGGCCAGTGGCAAGACAGTAGCAAATACTATTTGGGCTGGGTGCCACAGGTCGACCGGTGACAGAGCCACCGGTCGACCGGTGGAACCTGGCAGTGGGCAATCCCTCTGCCAGTTCCACCGGCTGGCCGGTGCTGTCACACCGGTTGGCCGGTGGACTGAATTTCAGTCCATTTCTTGTCCATTCTTGGGCCAATCCTTTGGAAATCTTTTGCCTATCATCCACAACACTTAAAAACAAAGTTAAACACATATGAAAGAGATTGTGATCATGAAAATCACAGAGTGTGGGGTACAACAATCTCCCCCTATTTTGATGATCACAATCACTTATCAAAGCAATGTAAAAAATTAAATGAAAGGCATGCCTAAATGATAAATTGAAAATAAATACTAAGCATGAGAGAAAAGATTCTCCCCCAATCAATCAAGAAATTTCTCCCCCTTTGTGATTATCAAAATAGCGTGGGGCATAAAACTTGATTGAGGGAATGATTTGAAAAACAAGATCAATTGAAATTTTTGAAATGAAATGCGAATTTGAATAACAGTTTGAATTGAGAGTTTTGAATTGAAAGTTTTGAATCAAAAACCAATTGAATTTTGAAATTTGGAACCAAGAGTTGAAATTGAAAGATGGAATCGAAAATTTTGAAATGAAAATTTTGAATTGAGAAATTTAAATTTTGAATGAAAATTTTGAAGGAAAATTTTGAATTCACAAAAAAGACTTAAAAGATCCTAACTCCCCCTAAATAAAAACAATAAATCACTGGGGAGAGGAAATAAATTTTGGCCCGGAGAGACTCGCAAGAAGGGATTTTTCAATCCAAACTTGTCTCATAGCGGGTCTTCTCCTAAAAAACTCGTCCGAATAAAAAATGGATTTGGGTTGGCCGTACCGGGCATTTTTGCAATTACACTCATAAATGAGGTGCCCGGGTTTCTTACAATAATTACAAAATTTAAAACTAGAGCTCCCCCTTACAAAAACAGTGGGTGCATGGGAGGAGGAAGCTATATTGGTGTAGCCAAGTCCTTGGGTGGTTCGGGATATTCGTTGGGAACCTAGGAGATTGTTCAAATTTTGTTCCCCTTGGGTGAACTTAGCTAGGGTCTCCCTTAGGTCTTTGATGGTTGATTCCATGGAATCAACATTTGGGAAATTTTGGATTTTTAGGGACATCTCCTCCTTCTCTTTGAGAAGTTGTTCTTTTTCGGAGGAGAGTTTTTTGAAAGACTTTTTTAAAGCAACAAATTTTGACGATAAAGCATGAAAACCTTTTTCTAATTGGTCTCTAGCATGAGAGAGTTCTTCATAAGATAGATGATTGAAAGAATTTGAATTTGAAGAGCAGGAGGATGAGGAATCGGAAGAAGTTACCTCATGAAATGCCATTAGGCATTTGTTACCGTCGTTGCTTGAGGAGGAGGAGGAGGAGGATGATGAGGAGGTGTCACTCCATGTCACCTTGAGGACCTTTTTCTTTCCTTTCTCCTTGGCCTGTTTCTTGTTGAGTGGGCAATCGGGCTTGTAATGGCCCTTTTCGCCGCACCCGTAGCATTTTACCTTCGGCTCAGATTTTTCGGTGGGTTCTTGCTTTCGGTGCTTGCGGGATTTCTTCTTCTTCTTGTGCTTCTTCATGAATTTTTGCATTTGGCGGGCGAGATTCTCCATTTCCGAGTCGCCGCTTGATGATGAAGTAGATGAGGAAGATGAGGATGAGGAAGAGCTTACTTCTTTTTGAACCTTGAGGGAAATGTTCTTTGGTGTCTTGATAGGGGTGCCCTCCTTTTGTGCTAGCCTCCTCATTGTGATCTCGTACGTCATGAGAGATCCAATGAGCTCCTCTACCGGCATATTTTTGACGTCCTTAGCTTCTTGGATCGCCGTCACCTTTGGTGCCCATGAGCTCGGAAGGACCCATAGGATCATCTTGACCATTTTTTCTGCAGAAATGTCATCTCCAAGAGATTTTCTACCATTGCACACATCAGTAAATCGAGTAAACATTTCAGAAATTGATTCATTTGGGTGCATGGAAAAAGACTCAAAATCCTGACGGTACATGTCCAATCGAGTATCCTTTACTTTGTTGGTCCCCTCATGGGTAACCTCCAAAAGTTTCCAGATTTCATGTGCGGAGGTGCATGTGGAAACTCGATTGAACTCATTTCGGTCAAGGCCGCAATGAAGAGCATTCATGGCTTTGCCATCAAGCTCAAAATTTCTAATGTCGGCTTGGGTCCATTTGGATTCGTCGGGGGTAGACAAAGTGTAACTTTGCATGACTATTTTGTAAATAGGATATCCTATGCTTCTTAAAAAAGTGGTCATGCGGGTTTTCCAATAATTATAGTCGGTCCCATCAAAAAATAGAGCCCGACCCAAAGAGAGGCCCTCGGGGGCGAAAGAAGTGGATGCCATTACAATGGATCTTTGAATTTGAAACCGTTTATGGTATTACTCAAATTACCCCTCTGATACCAATTGTTGGGTCGGAACAAATGAGGAATGATGGCAAGAGGGGGGGTGAATGCCTTTTAAAAAATTGATTAACAAATTAAAAATCAAAGTAAAGTGCAGCGGAAATAAAGAGGCAATCACACAAGAAATTGATAACGGAGTTCGGCAAAAAACCCGGCCTACGTCTCCGCTCCCAACTCAACCGTTGAGAGATTCCTACCGCTTGCTTTTCAATGGTTTTAGCAAGAAACCCACTAGGCTTTGAGGTAGCACTAGGACCTATTACAGCTTGCTTTTGTGGTTTAACAAGAACCCACTTGCTTTTGATGGTTTAGCAAGAACCCACTATCCTTCTTACAGGTGAAGGATAGCTCACCTATGTCTCAAGCTATTTAAAGGAAAGCTTGGCAACCTTTTCACACCTTAATGGTGATGTGAAACCCAAAAGAAAGGGGGATGAGAAAAGGTTTGGGGTTTGTAGGTACAAACCCAATTTTAAGCTCAAAATGAATAAAACAATAAAACCCGTATGTGAGGAAGACTTGGGCGCCAAGGTATGATGGAGTTGATGTAGCGTGCTCTCCCAAGCTTCTTGAGGTGCTCCTTGGATGTGGAAGTTGGTTGGAGCACTTGAGGATCCTTGAAGGTGGAGCGCCGGAGGTTCGCCAAAGTGCAACAATATGTCCGGGCGCTTGGTATATGATCCGGTAGGTGTCTGGGGCTTCCTTGGCCTTTATTTATAAGCATGGAACCCTTGGGGAGGCTTCGGAGCCGTTGGAGAGGTCTTCGGAGCCGTTGGAGGCCAAAAGAGGGTTGACTGGTCAAACCCAACGGCTAGTTTGACTGGGCTACCGGCTGGCCGGTACAGTCCCACCGGCTGGCCGGTGTGTGCAAAAAGGCATAGGATTCTTGTCCAGAGGCCACCGGCTGACCGGTACAAGCCCACCGGCTGGCCGGTGCCTTGGTAGAGAAGAAGAGTCTTGATCCAGGCTCTACCGGTCGACCGGTGGAGGAGCCACCGGCTGGCCGGTGGCAAGACAGTAGCAAATACTATTTGGGCTGGGTGCCACAGGTCGACCGGTGACAGAGCCACCGGTCGACCGGTGGAACCTGGAAGTGGGCAATCCCTCTGCCAGTTCCACCGGCTGGCCGGTGCTGTCACACCGGTTGGCCGGTGGACTGAATTTCAGTCCATTTCTTGTCCATTCTTGGGCCAATCCTTTGGAAATCTTTTGCCTATCATCCACAACACTTAAAAACAAAGTTAAACACATATGAAAGTGATTGTGATCATGAAAATCAAAGAGTGTGGGGTACAACAATAAGATGTTATAAAAAGGAAAATGTTTCTATAAAATACTAATAACACTTTTTTTAACCATTATACAAGAAGTTTAAACATGTTTGAAGAAAGACAAACCCGAGGTAAGGGAATTCTAAACCCAATTTCCATTCTTTTGGTTAACCTTCTACTTCATTATTTATGTGCTATTTAAATTATTTTTGTGATGGGTTATATTTATTTTATCTTTTATTATGTGTATTTACAGTTTATATACAAAATAAATCCACTCTATTATGCCTCTCTATAATTGTATGTAATTTATAAGTGGCGTTCCTATTTAAAACCCTCTTTTAAAATTCGGTTTTGAGAAATTCCAATGAAATGTTTTTATGGAATTGTTCATGTTGTATGGTTATATTTTGGTTCTAGGGAATTATTTATGATGAAGGATAGGACCTATATCTCCCTCCAATGCATTGGTTATGAGTATGTTGGAGGTCGACCGTATTGTTACTTCAAGTGTAACTGCGATTTTCAGACAAAGTAAGTTAGTCGTGAGGGATACAAATTATAAGGTAGCCAAGAATGGTTACAAGATTATGTAAGTAATTCGCCCAGATACCTTTATGATTATATTTACGTTCTCATGTTTTTGTGGATCTTGTGTTAATCTCATGTTACATGATGTAAGTATATATGAGTGACAAGCATGTCATTCGAAAAAAATTTCATACGTTACGAGTATTCATGGACTAATGTGCTCATTCCTTCTTTTTCATACCTTACTGAGATTATGTGCTCATCCCAAATTTTAAAATGATTTTCATTGGTTAATGGATGTGTAATAAAAGGAAGGAATCCATGTTAAATGTTTAATAATTGTCAAGGAGTCCAGTTTTAAATTTTAATGTTTTATATTTTGAAAAATATGGAAATTGTTTTTATGGTATTCACTCTGTAATAATGTGTAATGTTATTAATGTATTTTCCTAATTATTTATAACTATAAATTTGAACAGATCCTCAATGTAAAAGGAATTTTTTTCTTGACTAAATTAATGTTTACGAATGTAATAAGGCATGGTCCTTATAGTTGGTGTCAAAGGATGGTTTAGATAACTTTAGGGGTTAGGGGGATGTTAATAGAATACCAAAAATGATTTTCACTCTATGTTTAATTTGAATTGTTTTAGCATTTAAAGATTACCATGTTACTTCATATAAGATATTTTTGTTCAGAATGGTTGAACCCAGAAGGAACTGGGATGCTTAAGAGGATAGGAACTGATATAATGACATCCTTCGGGAACTAGAACAAAGAATTATAGGGATTGGAACTGATCAATTTGTGATAATAATGGCACAACTAACATAGATAACAAATGGTGGTGGAATCCATGAAGGAGAACCAATAGTGGTAAAAAACAGAACATGATAGTAGTGGATCATTTTAGGTGACAACATCCTCCTGTATTCAATGGATCTTCTGAACCAGTATCAGCTGAATGATGGATCAAAGCCCTTGAAAAGATATTTGATGTTATGGGATATTCATACAATCAAATGGTAATTCTGGCCATTTATTGTTTTGATGGGGAAGAATATCATTTCTGGTCAATAGTGAGGAATATCAGGGGTATAGGAGATTTTTAGGCCTTAGAGTGGGATGTATTTAAAAGTCTTTTCCTTGAAAAATATTTTTCTACGGTTGTGGGACTTAGAATGGAGAAGAAATTCCTTGAATTGAAACATAATGAGGATGATTTAGTGTCTATATATGAAGATAACTTCACCAAACTAGTGAGGTATGATCCAAATCTTATTCTGGATCTTGATTGCAAAATCAACCGCTTTTACTCAAGATTGAAGCCAAGGTATCAAAGGGTGTTGGCCTCCCTTGAATTCAAAAGTTATAAAAAATTATCCGATGCGCTGAGAGGGTTGAGATGGAGTTTGATGATGATACTGTGCATTTTGTAAACAAAGATAAGAATATATACAGTGGGAAAACAATGGGTAAGAATCAACAAAATAAATCTGTAAAAAAATCTAATTTCTAGTTTGTGAAATGTTTGGAAAGAAGCACCCTGGCGAATTTCTATGCAAAATTGGGAAGTGTTTTAAATATGGCAAGTTTGGACATATATCTTGATATTTCAATGAAAACGATCATAAGAATAATCATAATAAGAGGACTGTAAGGTGATTTAAATGTGGTGAAATGGGTCATTATGAAAATTCCTATCCAAATAGAGATTTGAATAATGAAAAGAAGCCAGACTATGAGCAGAAAGGAGTAGTGATATCTTTTGAGACTACGTCAGAAAATGTCGGGCCATCCAAAAAAGTTGTATTAGGTACATTTTTTGTTTACTCAAGTTTTTCTAAAGTTTTATTTGATACAGGGTCTACACATTCCATCATCTCTAAGATATTTTTTGGTAAATAGTAAATATAACTTCAACAAATGAGACCCGAACATGTTGTTAAAACCACAAAGGAAATGTTATAGCAAATAAAAATTATAAGAATATTTCTATTGTGCTCTGTGGATATACTTCACCTACAAACCTTGTTTTCTTACCCTTAGATGAGTTTGATATTATTCTTGGAATGAACTAGTTTTATGATTATCATGCTAAGACTGACAGTAGAGCTAAAGAAGTTGTTTTTCAGAAAGAGTGTCAGTTTGTATAAAAGAATGAACCGATACAATTGATAACATATCAGGAAGCTATGAACCTATTGAAATATGGAAATGAATATTATCTTCCTCATATTGTTGAAAAAAATAGAACTATTCAAATTAATTATGTACTCGTGGTAAGTGAATACCTTGATGTTTTTCCTCATGAGTTGCCCAGTGTCATACGTGATCGAGAAGTCAAATTCACAATTGGCGTAGTTCCGGATTCTAAGACAATTTCAAAATCCCCTTATCATATGGATCCAAAAGAGATTCTTGAATTCAAAAATCACTTGCATGATTTTCTTGACAAAGGCTTCATAGGTCCTAGCACTTCACCATGGGAAGCCCCTATTTTGTTTGTTAAAAATAAATATGGTTACATAATACATTGCATTGATTATAGGGGTTTGAATAACATCACTATTAAAAATAAGAATCCTTTGCCTCATATCGATGACTTGTTTGATCAGCTATATGGAGCTCAGTAGTTTTCCAAGATTTACATGAGATCCAGATACAATCAGCTGTAGGTGAATGAGGATGAAATCCCAAAAACAACCTTTAGTACTCGATATGGGCATTATGAATTTATTGTTATGCCATTTGGATTAACTAATGCACCTGTTGTATTCATGAATCGTATGAATAGAGTATTTCATGAGTTCTTAGATAAGTTTTTTGTTGTATTTATTGATGTCATTCTGGTATTTTCTAAAAATAGATAGGATCATGAAAAACATCTAAGGGTTATTTTACAAACATTAAAAGAAAAGAAAATGTATTGAAAGTTTAGAAAGTGTGATTATTGGTTGAAATATATTTTTTTACTTTGGAACATTGTAAATAAGGATGGAATAACAGTTGATCCTACCAAAAAAAAGTAGTTAATGAATGGAAAAGAATCACAAATGTTATATATATTTGTATTTTTCATGGGTTAGCAGGTTATTACCAACGGTTATGAACTTTGAACGTTTATCTAGACTCATAACTAAGTTAACATGGAAAGGGGTTAATTTTTTTTACAAAGGAATGTCATGTTTGTTTTCAGGAACTGAAGAAGAGATTGGTGAATTCTCTAGTTTTGGCCTTACCTTATCAAAATGGTGAGTTTGTCATCTACAATGATGATTCTTTGAAAGGACATGGTTGTGTTTTGATGTAGAATGATTGGTTAATTGCCTATGCTTCAAGACAACATAATCCTCCTAAGAAAAATTATCCCACACATGATTTGGTATTGGCACCTGTGGTTTTTGCATTGAAATTTTGGAGGCATCATTTATACGGAACCAAATGTCAAATATATATTGACCATCAAAGTCTAATGTATATATTCACTCATAAGGAATTAAACATGAAGCAGAGAATATAGATAGAACTGAAAAAGAATTATGCATGTATGATCAATTACCATCCTGGAAAAGAAAAAAAGGGGTGGATGCCTTAAGTCAGAAACATCATTCATAATAATTCATGTTACATTTGGTACATGATCCTTTGATTAATGGTTTGATAAATTTTGGCTTAGATGTTGATGGTTCAGGTAATACCACTATTTTGTTTTAGGATTCAGTGTAGTCATCATTGTCAGACAAGATTTAGTAAGCGCAGAAGGAAGACCGTGAGCCATAGAAAAAGGCAGAATTGGTTAAAATGGTTATGTTTCCAGAATTTAACCTTCACAAATATTGTGTTTTAGGATTTGGAAAAAGTTTTTGTGTGCCTAGTGATTATTAGTTGATGAAATATTTGTTGTGAAAATCTCATTGTTCACTATTTTCTATTCATCCTGGATGTACTAAGATGTACAGAGACCTTCAAAAGTATTATTGGTGGGATGGAATGAGAAAAGATATTTCTTATTTTAACATTTCATATTTAACATGCCAACATGTTAAAGGAGAGTGGTAGTTACTGAAGGGGATGCTTCAACCTTTGTGAGTCCCAGAGTAATAATTGGAGAATGTATCCAAGGACTTTGTGGTGGGACTACCAAAAACAACTCGAGGTAACAATGCGATGTGGGTTAATGTATATTGGCTAACAAAGTATACACATTTTCATTTTATTCGAGATACAATGACTCTGGATCATCTTTCTCGATTGTACCTCAAGGATATTGTCTGGTTACATGGAATTCCACTTTCCATTGTATCTAACTGAGATCTCAGGTTCACTTATAACTTTTGGAAGATACTTCAAAAGTCATTAGGCACAGAGTTAAATTTCACTACATCTTTTCATCCTCAATCTGATGGGCAGTCAAAACAAACAATTATAACTTTGGAGGATATGCTTTGATCTTTTTCAATGGACTACCAGGGAATTTGGGATCGATATATTCTTTTAGTTTAGTATTCTCATAAAAATAGTTTTAATTCTAGTATTCAGAGGGGACCTTTTAAGGCCTTGTATGGGAAGTAGTGTCAGACTCCAGTGTTTTGGGATGATGTTGGTGAAAGAAAGTTGATGGGGCTATAATTAGTTGAAGAAGTGGATGTGAAAGTGAGGATGATCCAGTAGCACATGAGGGCAGCTCAGAGTAGGAAGAAAAGTAATGAATATAATAGAAGTAATTAATTCTTATTCGAGGAAGGTGACCATGTTTTCATTAAAATCTCACCATGGAAAAGTGTGATGTGTTTTAGTAAGAAAGGGAAGCTAAGTCCACAGTTATTTGATCCTTTTGAAATCTGGTAGAAAGTTGGAACAATTTCATACCATGTAGCTTTGCCTCCAAACATGTTTTAGGTACACAATGTTTTTCATGTTTTGATATTGAGAATGTATGTGCTATATTCATTATATGTCTTGAGCCCAGAAGTAGTTCAACTGGAAGAGATCCTTTCTTATAAAGAGAAACCAATTCAGATTATTGATCGAAGTGAACATGTATTGGGGAATAAGGTAATCCACTAGGTAATGCTTTTTTGGTGAAACCACATGGTTGAAGAATCAACATGGGAGTCTGAAAATGCTATGAGGAAAAATTACACTCAGTTTTTTAATATTTAATAAAATTGCGACGACGCAATTTCAAGAAGTTAGGGATAAAGTAATACCCTACGTTTTTCTAAAAATAAATAGAAATGCCTGGAACTTTGTTTTAAGTATATATTTTTAACTAGCCTATAGAACAAAATTTTTCCACATCTGTGTTTTTAATTTCTAGAAACTGTCATATATAATTGTGTTCAGTGTGTTATTTGGAGTCTATTGGAAACAACTTGTTTTTTTGGGAATAGAAACATGCACTTATGAGCATATTGGAACCAACTTGTTTTTTTGGTTAACAGTAACATACAATTATAAATAGTAATATGAATAGTAATATGGCCCTAATGAATAATAAATTATATTATTATTTTATTTTCATTAGGCTATATGATTATAACACGTGGGTTATTTTTTCATCGGGGAATAGAAGTTATTTTAGAATTAGAGTTGTTAATTTTGGAATTAAGAATGTTGTTCATTAGAAATTAAATTAATATTATTTAGATATTTATTATCAAAAATTTGACTTCATTTTTGAATTCTAAAAATCGACAAATGGTTCGGGTAAATTTTTGGGAATTTTCTAGAATTCATGAGTTTTCAGTGAATTGTGAAGTATGATAAAATACCGTATAATCAAATTATCTATAAAATACTATATTTATGACGTCATAAGTGATTCAATGCCACTTGGTTCGAACTCACATATCATTATTACTATTTTAGGTCACACAAACTAAGACTATTCATAATATAGGGAAAAAATATTATAATAACGATTAAAATAATAAAAAATACCACATATCCTCCACTGTGAATACCACCCTCACTCCCCTCTTCTTACCACAACTCTCAAGCCTTGAGACATGCCTAAGTTCTACCCAATACTCCTCCCAAAGAGCTTCCCCACGTTCTATTACTTTTGGTATCACCATAAGGCCAAAACCAAACCCCTTTAGAAGGATCACAAGGAAAAGAGATCAAGAGGTAAACATCCTCTTTAATTTTCTTTCCTTTCTTTCATTTTATGTTATTATCGTTATTTAAATTTGTATTATGTAGGGATATTTCATTCCATATCTCCCTTATTTTCCATATTATTTATGAGAGATTAGATACTCCCTTTCTCCCATACAATTATTTTTTATGAAATTTTAAGAGACGTTGTAAGGCTACTGAATTTTCATGAGAATTTTCCCAAGTTTTCTTTTATTTCATGATTATTTTATCTTCTTTACTCACTCCTCTTATCCAAGAGGAATGAAATCTACTGAATCATGTATATTCTGTATGTTATCATGTTTATGGAAAATTCATCTTCTTTATTCTTCTCCTCTCCCACTAATTTAAAAAATAAAAACATTGTCTATGATGTGTTGAATTACCGAAACCGTGGACGATGTGATTTCAATTTCCATTAATTCTTTCAAGTCTAGTAATGAAAAAATTTATATGGTTGAACTAGGTTTTAATATATGTGTTACGACTCACCCATTGTTCTGTAATTCTTTTCTACTCATGACTATAATTTATAAGACAAAATGAGGTTGTTTATCAAAGAAATACAAAAATGATTTAAACAAACATCATTGGTGTTTTAACTTATGAAGAACCATCATATTAAACATCAAAATGATAAATTGAATAAATTATTGTACTAGAAATATGTAAATACCTTTCCATTCCAATTCCTGATTTTCACTTCCAATCGACAAGAATGTCCACCATGAACCAATAATAGAAATAATGTAACGAACTCCCCCAAAAACAGTGCAAGGAGAAAAGTACTTACAATTAAAGAGTGAAATGGTGACATGAAATGACAATATAAGATGTTATAAACATGAAAATTTTTCTGTAAAATACTAATAACACTATTCTAACAATTATACAAGAAGTTTAAACAATTTTTATCTAAGACAAACTCGAGGTAATGGAATTATAAATCTGATTTCCATTATTTGGGATAACCTTCTACTTCTTTATTTATGTTCTATTTAAATTTTTTCTGTGATGGGTTCTATTTATATTCTGTTTTATTACTCGTATTTATAGTATATATACATACTCCAACAACTCTATTATGCCTCTCATCTATTTTATTTAATTTATAAGTTTCTTTATTTTTTAAAACACTATTTTAAAATTTGGTTTTACAAAATTCAGAAGAAATGTTTTTATGGAATTGTTCTTGTAGTATGGTTATGTTTTTGTTCATGGGAATTATTTATGATGAAGGGTGGCACCTTTATCTAACTAAAATTCATTGGGTATGAGTATGTTGGAGGTCGACAGTATGGTTACTCCAAGTGTAACTATGATGGTTACACAAAGTAAGGTAGTCGTGAGGGTTGAAAATTATAAGGTATCCCAGAATGGTTACAAGATTATGTAAGTAATAACCCAAGATACATGTATGATTATATTTATGTTATCATGTTTGTGTGGATCTTGTCTAAATCTCATGTTACACTAAGTATGTATATATGAGTGACAAGCATGTCTTTTGAAAAAATTTCATACGTTGCGAGTATTCATGGACTAATGTGAACATTCCTTATATTTCATCCCTTAATGAGATTTTATGCTCATCCAAAGTTTTTAAATTATTTTCATAGGTTAATGGATGTATTATAAAAGGATGTAAAACATGTTAAATGTTAAATAATTTTCAAGGAGTCTTGTTTTAAATTTTAATGATTTATATTTTCAAAAAATATAAACTTTTTTTATTGTATTCACTCTTTAATAATGCGTATTATTATGAATGTATTGTCCTAATTCTCTAAAGATCTAAACTCAAAAAGATCTTCAATTCAAACAGAAGTGTTTTCTAGACTAAATCTAACTTTATATATGTAATATGGCATGGTCCTTATATCTTTCCTATGGAGGAGGGATTGGTTTAGTTTCTACTCAGCCTTCTTCTATCCATGTGGGCCTCATTGGGAAGGGTTTTGAAAAATACAATATCTTTTAGCACTAAATCTTCCATTAATGAAGGTAAATATATAATTATAATGAAAAATTATCATAAAACACGTAAATTTACTAAAACATTTCATTAAAAACTATATTCACATATTATAATATTTGATTTTGATGATTTTTTTTTTATTTTGAAATATTTCATTCAATTTTTATCTTAGAAATAATTTTTAACATTTTCCAAAAATTGTTTTCTTTTGTAGGAAAAATAAAAAATACTGACATTCCATATTCTCTAATATTTTTACATATAATAATATAATAATGACCTGAAAGAGTATTTATCATCAATTGTAGTACAATAAAAAATATAATAATTAATATAATTCATTTTAAAATGTAATTTTTAACATCCAAACCTATAACATTTTGGGAATCTAGATAATGTTTTTATTTAAATGAAAATTATTTTTCATTCATCACTCTCAATATAATTTTTAAAATATTACATTAGGTTTTGTTTCAGTTTCAATGTCAAAATAATTCGTATTTTAATAAATATAATCTATTTAATATCTTATTAATCAAAAATATACTTTTTTTGTTGTAAAATGGTTTTTAAGCTTAAAATATTTATTTCTATAAAATTTTATTTATTGTGTTTTGATATCATATGTTGAAAATCAATTTTTTGAAAAAAAAATAAATTATGTAAAATCGCCTCTATATTTTTAATAATGACAATTTATATTGGTTAATATATTAGTATTATTTGTTTATAAAATTAAATAGTAACAATATAAAATATGTATCACATTAGTAAAGTGTAAAATGAGTTAACATGGTTAATATAATATCATAAGGCATCACCATAACACTAATAAATATACAAAATTTTATTTTATACATTTTTTTGACCATAAATATTTAATATCTTCATATATAAAAATATTCAACCCCTTTACTTGAGTAATCCATATATTATAAAATAATGTTTCATGTATTTATAAGTTTTTCCCAAACCTCTGTTAGAAAATGGATCATCTTCCCCTCACTACTCTGCATATCATGAGAAACTTATATCAACCATTAGATACAAAAATAAATTCCAAAAATCCAAAAAATAATCTTAAAGATTATTGTATTCCAAAAATAACAATTACCATGGTATAAGGTGCATTCATACTAAATTATCTAAAGAAGTATGATTCATTCATACTGACATTTTTTATGCCCCATTCTTGTTAAAATTTATAAAAATACTATGTAAAATATAAAAAAATATATTATTATATTTACCAGATTTATATTTTAAATTTTAATTTTACTTCAATTTTTTTTCTATTCTTTACTTCCTAGGGTCATTGAATATATCATTTATGTGTACATATAGACTATCATCTCCTGGTAATTGTGTAATTTTTTTTGTATCACATGAACCATGGGAAGGTTATGAAGATGAAATTACTAAATATATATGATAGTTATGATATAATTATAATCCATTATATATATTATTTCATATACTGCATTACCGAACCATGAGTTGGAAATTGATAATGTCTCTCTTGCATATGTCTGGATTACCATATATTAGAAGAGATGTGATTCATTAGTTGGATTTATCATTCAATGGTTAAATTAATAATTTTATAATATAATGAATAAAAATAATATTCTTCACATGTTTATATTTTATATATTATTGAACCATTTAATGTAAAATTTAATAATGTTTGATATTACTATGCAATTTTGGATCATTTGATTAATCAATATTTAGTGGTTGATATTATCCAGAACTATTCAATGAATTTATATGAAATTATAAAATTACTTTAGAATTGAAATATATATTTATATACATATATATGAATTGTTTTAATAATGTATTTAATAAATTAATATTTATTATTTAGGTGGTTTTAATTTGTTCCACAAAAAGTAATTAAAGTTATTGGTTTTCATCTCAATTTCACTCCAATAAGAAATATTTTTTATAATACACTTAATTTCATTTTTATATTTTCTATATTTCCACATTTAAACATTATATCATCAAATTATATATCTTCTTATTAATTTTTTCTTAAATTTAGGTTTAATATTTTTTGGTATATGATTCAAAGGTTATTATTTTTGTAGATTCTTATTTTAAAATCCAACTCTTATTCGTGTATGTTCATGTTAAAATCATGATGGGAGAATAATACACACTTTATTTTTTAAAACCCCGTCTATTTTCTTCTATTTTATTAATATTGTTTCTTTGTTTTTGAAAATCTTTTCTAATATTTTATGCTCAATGAAAGAAATAATCATTTATATGAAATGTTAACCATATTTTCATTTTCACTTCAAAACCATTTTTATTCCGTATCAATATTTTTCAAATTATTACATAATATTTATTATACAAATTTAATTAAATGATAGTGGTTTTTCTAAAAAATTACATTCACAAAAAAAATAAACATATTATTTATAATCACTTCCATGGTATTTTTTGAGCTTTTATAAAAATAAAAAATGAATGTTCTTTTAACATATACAACATATTTAAATTTTCCTACCTCAATGACATGTACTCATTAGTTAGAATCATTTACATGTTTATGAGTTATTTTAATAAATTTGTTTTCATATTATACTAATTTTTCTTCATATATTAAAATAAAAATAATTTATTTTCTAAAAGGATTATTTTTTTGTAAATGTTTTATGACGTCATTTTTTCAACAATGCATCAAAATTTAAAGGAATGACATTTTTAATGTTTCACTTTCGTTATCCAATATATATCATAAGAGTTTTTTTTTATTTCAAGATATACAATTTGATGAATTGATGTTCATATATATTTTTTTACTTATATATATTTTATACATATTTTTGAGGTCAATCAATTTTTTATGATAAATTTATCTTTCACTCTCAATTATTCAGTAGATTTTATCTACGTTCATGTCTATATTTTATTGTATCATAGATACATATAGTATCATTTCTTATACTCTGATATTATTTTATCTTTATATCCATTAAATATTAGTTGATAGTTAAAGTACTATTATTAATAAATTTACTACATTTATTTGTGAAATATAGGTGTTCTATATTTTTTATACAATAGTTAATTTTTTAAATAATAAGGAATATTTAATATTTATTATATTATATATTAAATAAAAGAGGAATTTATTTTACAATTTTATGAGATATATTGGATCCATTTTATACCATGATGAATCGACATGCCTCAGTAAAACGAACATTTAGCCAAATTAGTTTTCTAATTATTGTATATAAAACCATTCATTAAAATATCTTGGATCATGACCATTATAATATGGTTCATGGGGACAATGACCTATTCTATAATGATAAGATCTTTATGCATTATATTATTATTATTATCAATCATTAGTATTTAATATATTATTATACATGTTATTGATATGTTGATATTTTCTATATGTAAATTATTATTCTCATGATTTTGACTAAATTATATATGTATTGATAATACACTATATCATAATTATAATTCCTTGTATATATATGATACCTCCTACTGTAAACATTCAATTACAGATAATCTGAGATAAAAAATTGTTATTCTCTTCATTCCCTAGGATATGAATAATGGTCTTTCATATATCTTCAAATGTGAAATATTTTTTTTAATAAAATGTTTTTTCCAATTTAATATGTAGAACATATATATATATATTCTCCCAAGACTGATAATATAATAAATTATTTTTTATGTGATCCCTTGTATCTTTTATCAATGTAATAATGCAAATACCTAATCTGGGTTTTTGTATATTGGGTTGTTATAATGTGTATCTATTTGAGTTTAATAGGACCCTATAAAACATTATTTTATAAGAAAATATAAAGATTGAGAATTTTGATAAACACATATAATGTTTAAAAACATTTAGGGTTTGGTAAATTATGGATCAATATTCATGTTGTTAGAATACATTTTTTTTGTAATATTTCTTATATATTAAACATATTAAATTAACGGGAAATCATGTCAACCCCATTAGTTAATTTAGGGATATACCTTTTAATCAAGTCAAAATATCAAGGGTTAGATCTTAGTATATCACAAAAATATTTGGGGGCTATTACTAATGTGATGTAACATTGAATTTATCTTATGGATAATCCTATTGTTCGACAACTCAGTTTAACAATGTCATATCACTTTTTTTTTAGAGAATAATACATCGATTAAGGGAAATAAAAATTCACTAGTAAAAGAGCAATGGTCACTCTCCCTTGAAAACATATTCTTTTCTTCAAAAGTAATGAATTTGAAACATTTATTCCATAACTATATTTTTTGAATGGAAAATATTATCAGTGGTTTTCATTATTATAGATTACTAATAAGATGAAAAAATTAAATTTATTGAATATATAAATTATAATGTAATATTCATCCATAAATATTTTCTTCAATAAAGAAGATACTAAATGGATAGAATTTTTTTTCTACAAATATTAGAGAATGGGGAATTGATATCGAATATGAGTTCATCTTATAAATATTATAATTGTTTGTAGCATACTATTTATGTAATCCAAAAATTAAGTTCACCAATTTCATTTATTAGAATAAATAAATACATAAATGCGCACTAGTCTCCCAAAAATTTTGATGATATCATCATAAAGTATATTATTATATAATGTTTGAGAAATAATTTTCTAAGCCATATATAATTATTAGATGTTATGAATTGAATAATATTGATGAGCATCAGGGAATAAAATAATAATTTAATGATGATTCATGTTAGGAATGGATTTCAAAAATTTTATAATTTTGGAATAACATAGTAATGATAAATTTTAATGAGAGGTATAATTTATTTCATGTAATTAAATAAGGTCTATATAGCTCCTTAAATAAAGGGAAAGAAATAATCCACTATATTCCTATTATTTTATTATTGCAATATGGGGAATTTTTCTAAACAAATATTTTAGAATCAAGGGAACCTACTTTATAAGAATCGATGGTGTAACTTCCATGTGTTTATGATTACTAATTCTCAATTTTAATTCCTTTTAGATGTGATGGAATGTATATAAACAAAAATATCAATGATTTCTCGTGATGATTTTTATTTATGATCATAAAACTCTTTTATATCTCCAATTTTTTCTAGAACAATAAATAATTATTTAGTAGACAGAAAATGGATTTTTATCAAGTATCATGGTTAAAATTTTATTGTATCATTTATATTTTAGTTGTTATATTTTTTGATTCATTAATATATACTATTTCTATACAAGGTTATTATATCAATGGTTAATATAAATATAATTAAAGACAATAAGTGGATTTCAATGTATGATATAAAAATAATCTTTGAATGGAATTAGATTGTTATTCTTGAAGGAGATATAAAATTTATTATCATTAAAGAGAATATTACATAATATACATAATTTTAATCTCTATATACAATAACTCACATTAATTAAAGTCTACATGGTGAAGAAAAAATAAATCCTATTAATGTAAAATGTAACTATAATATATTGTATGAAACTATATTATAATAATACATAAATATGTGTTCTATTGATTACATGGATATCTCCTTCAGATTAAAATTATTCTTCTCATTAAACTCATCCTTAATTAAAAAACTATGTCTTAGTATCCCCATATAATAACCATTATGGATGTACATGAATTAAATAATCTACTATAAGAAATGAGTGATGAGGGATTGATTCATATTTTTATTCCACATCAAGGAGACCATGTTTTATTCTGAAAAAAGTAGAATTTTTGAGTACTTAAAGCGATTATAAGGGAATCAATTTCATTCCTATAACAAATATTTGTCCTCTAACTAAAATTAATTAGTTTTTTGATTAACATTTTTCAGGTATTGATATCTATTCTGTGTATCATAAAATTTATGTATTAAATAATGACATTCTATAGATGGTATTTCATAAAAGGTATGGGAATTATGATTTTACAGTACATTCCATCACTTTAACTAATATTACCAAAATTTGTTTCGATATGATGAATTTACTGTTGAATATTTATATTATTAATTTTACTTATTGACTAACTAATACTATCTCAGTATACAATAAAATATATGGAAAGCTTAAAATATATTTTTTTTCATTTAATAAAATTCTTAGAGGGAATGAGTTATATAAGAGATTACTTAAATGAGATTAATCGATTTATGTTTTCTCCCTTCATAGATATATTCCCTCCATATATTGAGTATCAATTGATCAATTAATGGAAGTTGAAGTTGGGTAATGTTTTCACTAATGAAAATAACTAACATATATAGTTTTCTTGGAATATTAGTTCACTATATGTTATTACACTAAAAAATTACTGTTTATATAACACATTATCCAAATTAATTAATAAAGGGGTTATGGTCACATAATTGGGAAATGTAGAAAAGGTTTTGAAGAATTAAATAGTTATTAGTTAGTGAAAAAATATTTAAATTAACATCAGGAGGTTAAGGTTATATCATATATATTAATTCATCAAATAAAATAATCAGAATAATCATAACCAATAATGATATATTTTTTTCGTTTTAAAAAATAAAATTTAGGAATAATGAATATAAATATAAAAAACCTATTTCGCGATATTGAAACGATAATCATTTCCTTGCTGATATGAAGGTGTTATCACTATAGTGGAAATAGTGTGGTATATAAACATAAAAAATACTTTTCATCAAAAACGTTACATATGGTAAAAGTATATTGAAAACAATACTCATATATTATGATTTCGCAACACACTACCACACTAAGAATGAAAATAAGAAGGTTTATATGATGAGTAGTAACGATTAAGTAGGTATTACTGAGAAAATGATAAAAAAGAATATATTCTTAGATATAGAAATTTTATATATGGGTATTTTAACACCCAATGATTTAATTTAATGCTTCTTATAAAATATACATAATTTCATCGATACCTTATGTTACATAGAGCATTGAGCAAAAACAAATGATTAAAAATAATTACATAGGAGTGTTAGATTTCTCCCAGATTTCATAGTGGTGAAAATAAATAAAATAAAATAATTTTAAAAAATATAGTTTACATAAGTTAATAAAATGAATTTATTGGTTTCCAATTAATTATAAATAAAAATAAAAAGTAATTGAACAAAAAGGATGTTTTTTTCGAAAAAAAAATATTCTTATGCAAACAATTTCATTTTATCGATTTAAATTAAATTATTCAGTTCTTGTGAAAGTTATTAAATTTATATATAAGTTTTATATTCAAACAAATGTTTTAAAATCATCTAATAATTAATATATGTTTAAAATAATAATAAATAAAATTTTAATCTTAATATCATCATTTTTCTAAATGGAAATTTTGCCATCATGTGATAGAAAACCTTTTTAAAATGTAAATTTTAATAAATTTTTTTATTTAAATTACATAATAAACCTAATTTCTAAAATTATGATAATGTAAAATATTTGGGGTTAATTCTTGGTATTTTTCAGATGATTTTCATTTTTTTATGAAAAATGAAAAATATTACCTTTTAATTAAAAAGTATATTTTCATATAAAAACATTATTTTGTTAAAAAATATCATAAATTTTTTATAAATTATATTTAGTTCAATGAAAAAATTAAAAAATAAAATTTAATTCATTGAAATAAATTTAAAATTGAAATTTTATATAAAAACATTTCAATATTTTTAGTGAATCCACTTTTAAAGAATTTTTTAACATTGAGTGTGTGAGATTAATTTTAAATATAATATTTCCATTTATATGAATTGAGTTAGTGAACATTGATTATATATTTGGAATCATATGGAATAAATTTATTTTTATAGTAATTTTAATTTGTATACATAAAAAATTTACAATGGTATATTAATTATTTACCATAGTGTATGAGAAATAATGAGAAGTGTTCAACTGAAAATGTAAAGCCCTAAAATACTGATCAAAATTACACCATTAAATGGGTTTTTGAGTTATTTATTTACTCTAACTATCCATTAAAACATTAATTATCGGGTAAATTCTTGGATATTAATTCCAATTCTATGTGGTTGGCATTAAACAAGAAAAATCATTATTTAATCACTTAAACCCACCACTCCTAGAGTATAAAAAGTATCCCTCACCATAAAAATTTGAACAAAAATACCAAAAAATACTTAAATAATTTAAAACCCATATCTTATACAATATCACAACTTAAAAATTCTTATTATCTCATAGAAAGGCCAAATACAAGTCATCGTAAGGTCCTCTAATGAGGTGATATTCTAGAGGTAATTTTCTTAAACTGCATATCTTTTTTTCATTTATTATTCTACTTTCTCCTCATATACAACATCAATAAAGGAATTATAAATCCATAATCATGTATATACTGAACTAATAATTTTCTAATGGAATATATTATAAATATCCCTTTTATTACATGATTTTATTCAAAGAAACAATAATATTGTCCATATCATGACGATTAATCTCCTTTGTGAATAATGTTTTTCTCTTCATTCAATTACCTCCTTCATGTCAGTTAATAAAATTATTATTCTAGTCAAATAGGGTATTAATAGTAATATTATATCCTAAATTATGTTACGTAATTCATATATATACATAATATGAAATAAAACAAAACATGTTTGTGATATTTTAAAAAACATCCAAAATAAACCAACCATTTATCATTTACATTTTATCAAATGAATCAATCTTACATGAGATATAAAATGATATATGAGTCCAATTATAGTTTAATTTAATTAATACCATTTTATTACAATAATGATGTTTTATAACCAACTAATAAGAGAATCTATATTTGTACTCAAAAGAACAAAAAATGAAATCATGAACAGAAAGCACCTAAAATAGTGAGAATCCTGAAGCATTATTAATTAATGGTTCATAAGATGTTATATAAACATTTTATAAGGTATTAAAATTTTGAAAATATTTCCTTAATGAGTTAATAATATTATTTAAGCCATTATAAAATATCCCAATGTACAAACTACTAAAAGGAAATGGGAGGTAAGTAGATTCCTAACACAATTTTCATTCATTGGGTTAAACATATACTTCCGTCTTTATGTTTAACAACGATTAGGTGTGAAATTACATTTAAATACCTTATGTTATATTTACTCTTTTGTATGAGTATTTATACTAATTGAATGTAGATATTTCATTTTATTAATGATCAATTCAATAATATGATATTGCAAGGGTATTATTTAGAAATCCTATTTTAATGTTATTTTTCCCAAAAATAATGATTTTTTATAATTTCATTAATAGAATTCCAAAAATTCATGTAACTTTCATATTTTGAATCGTTATTTAAATGATTAAAATACAATCTTCAAATAAATTCTTTTCTTTTTCTGTAATGTTTAGAATATAAGTGACTATGAAAGGAAAAACATATTTTCATTAATAAGTATTTAATGATCTCAATTAAAATACTTTCCAATATGTCAACATTTTCTTATATTTATATATGTAATTAGGTAGATATTTTATGATACTATCTTCCATGTTTTATAAAATATAATTGATTAACTTGATAGGTGATGAACTATTTTTATACTGCTCACTATATTACTCGGGATGGTCTGTAATTATGTCTATGTAATGAATGTTATTTATATTTTTATGATATTTTAAATAAAAAATAATACCTTTATTATGTTTCAATATATTCATAATAGTAATTTATTTGACTTATTAAGTTATGGGAAGATGTCATTATAGCCCATCAATTCATTGGTAGGTCTCAGTAGACAAAATAGTTTGCGTATTGGCTTATCTTTTACCCATTTATGTATGATATCTTTACCGAATCCTTGATGGAGAGTTTTAGATTTAAAAACTTTTGAAATCACACATTTTGATTTTATTTATTGATTTTGATGTGATTTTATAGTTATTAGAATATCCAGGGTTATGTTTTCTGGCTCACGTGATTATTTAGGTGGAATTATTTGATAATATTTTATTTCAGCCATATTATGTTCAATTTTTGGTTAAATAGAAATTTTTAGTTATTTACCTTCATATAATTATTATCTTTTATTTATTATTTCATCCACTATACTTAACACTCATAGTTAATTTGACCCCACCCCTTTCATATGTTTTATTTTTCCCTAGGATTCCAAAAAGTTTATGATTACTGACATGCAATAATAAGTTAGGAAAATAATTACTCCATCAAGAGATTACCTATATTTTATTTTATATTTTCTAATATAATGTCAGGTTAAGGTTTGTGTCTTGTTATATAAAACTAATAAAATAATTTTTCCTTCAGGATGTGATTCTTTTTATGTTGTACCAGTGTAGTAAAGAAACTACCTACTTCGAGATACTAGTTTCAATGAATTATAGATGGTATCAGAGAGTATTGAGTAGAAACCATGCAAATATATTAAGGAAAACATATATTTGAGAATGAAACCCTATGAACGAATTTTGATATACCCCCATAGAAAAAAAATTAATTTTGAGAGTATTATATATAACATTTTTCAATTTATAAAAATTATATTTTATGTTATTAATTTTTTTCATAATTTTAGGATATAATATAGTGTATTTTGTTATTTAGAAATGTGTCATAGTGGAAGGAATGGGAACCATATCCATTCAAGTAGTCTATGCAGGTACTTCCCTCTTAGGAAAGATAATGATACTAGATATTAACACATAATCACTATATTCGGATGATAGACTCATGTAATAGACAAAACATTTACCCATATAGAGATAAATGATCCAAAATGTGGTGTTATAATTTTTTATTTCTTTATATAAAAAAACATCCATCATTAAATGGGACTAAAATTTTATTTATAGCTATGAAATGGTTAAGTTATTTAGAGTTGATAATTATCCCCATGGAATGCCATGAAATATAGAAGGTTATTGTGTAATTTTATCTGATCTCTGGATATTTGGATCAATAGTGTTCATTAATTCAAAACACTGAGGTGGATGATTAAATAACCAACATGGAGTGGAATTATATTAAGTATATTTTTATGGATCAATTTTTCTCACAAGAACTATGAGAAAATACGATCATAAAATTAGTATGCCTGAGACAAATGGAGGTTGAGAATTTTTCTATGTAATCTTTATAGGATTATCAAGGAATTATTCATACTACGTACATATCCAAGGATTTAAGATTTATCATTTCATTTATGGGTTAAATCCATTCCCATTAATGTAACTTTTCTCCTAAACATTATCATCATAAGAATATATTTTATAACATTCTATCAAGAGATAAAAAATCTATATCTCTTATTACATTACGGTAGGGAAAAATATGAAGAGAATGGAAGAGTAATATTTGGATAATATGAATAATGTAATGAAGTATTTTCTAAAATGTGATAATGGTGAAAATAAATAATCCCATACATGATTACAGGTAATGTGATTATGATAGAAGTTTGGAGATAAAGAAAAACAAGATCAGGATTGAAATGGAAACAGATAATACGTTTATGTTAAATGATTTAACTACATGTGGATGGGGAACTATGCAAACAATTTCGCAATCTTTAAATAGTATATACCTCAAATGAAACAATATGATCAATGAAAACATTATGTTATTTATATAGTCCAAGTGGAATGATTAAGTACTTGTGTATTTGGATTCAAATATTATATTTTAATATTATCAATGGTATTATTTAGATATATAAGTATTTTACAATAATAATTCTTCATCATGGATTTGGAAGCATGTGATAAATAGTTCTAATAACCAAGACCTGTGAATTTATTGTATGTTTATCTTTTGTAAAACAAATGATCAATGAAGGATAACAAAAAAAATGTATGTTTTACTGAGATAATAAGGAAAAATGGATGTTTATGGGAAATAATTAGTGTCCATAAAAGAGGATAGAAATTTTGTGGTTAATGCTATATTTTATGGGTTAAACTGTATGTTTGTATTTAAGGAATGCAATCAACAACCCATGATTTTATTTTGGGTTGTACAATTGTTTTAATTATGTTTTTAAGATAATAAATTTATTCATATATATGATATTTAATATTAATTTTTACATTTCATTGATTCTGTAATATAATGATTAGTTTATTTTTGAAATTTAGGGATATTTTTGGAATAAGAATTTGGACATATGCATTTTAGATGAGTTCTAAGAATAATTTATTATGGAATAGAAAAACTTAATCATTTAATATTATTGTTTGATGTTAATGTATGACTTATCAGAATTAGTGACATATTCTAACCAGTTCACATTTATCAAATATTTAAATGTCAAAGGAATATCTTATAGATTAGTTGATAAATTTATTTAGGCATATAAATTCATCTTAAATATTTATATCTTTCTTTATAAAATGAGGTGGGGGTAGATAAAATAAAACAAAAAGAGGAATATTATTATTATGAAATTTAATAATGTAATTTTATCTTCTACAATGATTTTTAAATAATATGATATCATATTACAATTATTTATTATGATATCAATGAACATTTTTAGAGAAATTTGGTCTATGGTTGTGTGGTCATTAACCTTCTAATGACTATGTCCTCTATAATTTAATATAAGAAATTGATAGTTATATTTCACTACCAAGACCTTCAATTCACACTAATGTTATCCAATTAAAAAGAATGATTTTATATTGACTTTTTCATTTATCGTTCTATCTTACTAAGTGAATTTCTTATTAACCCCACTTATGTTGTGGGCTTCCTACTAAAAAGATTTCAAGTATCAACCTTCGATTTTCAATGTTAAATTTCAAATTGTCCGAATTAGTGTTATTGAAGGATGGGAGACATTCGTAGTCCATTTTTTCATGTTATGTCTCAACATAAATAAATTCAAATTCATCGATATATTATGTTACACAAAACAACGACCATAAAAAAATTATTAAATATTTTTCTTTAATTGTGATAGTTATCCCCTTGACATTGTAATGGTAAGAATAAATGTGATTAAATAAATTACAAAAATTTATTTTAAACATGTTTATACGATTAATTCAATGGTCAAAAATTAATTATTAATTAAATTAAAAATGAATTTAAAATAAAAGATGTGTTTTTTTAAAAACTATTTTAATTAACACAATGGAATTTTATCATAATAAGTTAAATTAATCAATATTTTTGAAAAATAACAATGATATATATATTATATATTAAAAAAATGATTTTAAATTCATATAATATATTTATAGGTTTACGATTAGTATAAATCTAATTTTAACCATAAGAGGCTGTATTTTTCTAAAAGATAATTTTTCATCTATTTAATGGTGTAGCTCTATCAAATATAAATTTTGAAAATTTTCTAAATATTATTTTAAAAAATATACTATATTTCTAAAATATGAATATAAGAATATCATAGGGTGAATTCTTGGAATTTTCGGATATGTTTCATTTTTATGGAAAAGAAAAAATATTGTATTTTTATTTAAGACCTACTTTTTATATTAATATATTATAATGATAAAGTATATTCTAAATTAGTTTTATATAATAATTAGTTAAATAATATATAAATAAATACTATTTAGATCATTATATTAAATTTAACTTAGAAATTATATATAAAAACATGTCACAATTTTGAACATTTTTCATTAAAAACTAATTTTTTGGTTCTATTTCATAGATTAATTTAAAACATTAATATTTCATTTATATGAATTATATTGCGAAAAATGTATTTCAAATTGTTAATAAGAAGTCCAAATTAGAATTTTTATTCATTTCCATTTATAAAAAAATGATAATGATTAAAAAATTATCTACATCAATATTAGTGAAATAATGAAAATGGTTAAAACATTAATGTTCATACTAATTCATAGAAATTAATTCCACCTTAAAGTGGTTGGAATTAAATATAAATATTCATTATTTAATAACATAACCTTACCTACCCTAAAGTATAAATACCACCCCATTTCGAGTCACAATATATGAATCTCCTAAAATCTATTCCAAAACATCTCCTTTTATCATTCCCCATATCCAAGTTCATTTATTTTAAAAAACACCAAATCCAATGTTTTCAAGGGGTCCACTAAGGAGGTGATATTCAATAGGTAATTTTCACAAAACATATCACTTATTTTCAAATCTTATACTACTATTTACTCATATCCTTAACCCATAAAATAATGGAAAAAAATAATGTATATAACATTGTATAAGTTGATAATGGAATATAGTATTTCAATCAATTTTTTACCTCCTTTTATTGAAGTAATGAAACAAATGTCCAAATTATGTTAGTTATTCGCCTCTATTAATACTATTTTTTGTTTGTTTTGAATACTACTATCATGTATGGTCAAAAAATTTATTCTAGTTATGTACGATTATATATTTATATAATAACATATATATTATTATAAAACAAATAAATAGATATAATAATGAATAAATCAAAAATAGTTCATTATATTCAGAAAAACCACCAAAATAAACTAACCATTTACCATTAAAATTTTATAAAATAAATAATAATCATAATCAAAACCAAAATTAAAAATAATAGAATTTATACCACTATAAAATCATTTGTATTATTCTATTCCACTAATCTAGTTTTATTCCCATTTTATAATTAAATCCTTAATTATACATAGTAGAATCAATCATGAAATCTGGAAATAAACACACCCATGATAATGAAAATCAAGAAATATTATTAACGAAATGGTTATAAGATATAATAAAAATATATAATATGGTATTATAAATATTAATATAGTTCTATAATGAGTGAATAAATTTATTTAAACCATTATATAGAATGTTAATGTATACACCACTAAAGGGAAGCATAAGTTTAGGGGATCCATAACCAAATTTACATTCCTTGGATTGAACATCTAATTCCATGTTAATATTTTACAAAGCTTATGTGTGAAGTCATTTTTTAATACACTATGTTGTATTTTATCTTATTTTGTCTATATTTAAATGTAATACACATTATAGATTCATTTTTTTAATGTTCACTTCAATGATATTATATTTGTAAGTGGTGTTCTTTTTAAAATACTATTTTACTATTAATTTTTCAAAATTAATGTTTTCTTATTATGGAATAATCATATTTTTCTGCTTTCATGTAACTTTAATATTTTGAGGCTTCCATTACAATTATAGAAATGTTAATTTTTAATAAAATTATTTTTTAATGGAATATTAAAGCTAAGTGAATTGAAATTTGAAAAGCCATATTTTCATCAATAATTATTCAGTGATCTCATTTAATGTAATTTTATATAGGGAAACATCATTTTTTGAATCTTATTCTTAATTTATCTTAACAATTTATGATACCATATACCATATTTCATTAAATATTTATTGATTAGTTTGAATGGAGATGTAATATTTTGATACCATTCCCCATAATACTATTAATGGTTTATGAGTAGGTATAACATTTTCAATTCTAATTTCCGATGAATGGTATATGTTTATTATCTTTCACTACTTTCATGTGAGGAATTTATTAGATATATTAATTTGGTTTGGGTATTTCTTATAACCCCTTAATGCATCAGATGGTCTCATGAGATATACTAGTTTGGGTGTTGGCTTATGTCATACCATTAATTTATAGTGTCTTGGAAGAATCTTTGATGATGAGTTTTTGAAGTTAGGTGTTATGCATTCCCTTGTAATGAGAGTATTTATTGATTTATATGTGATTATTTTATTAGTAAAATATAAATTAATTTTTTCTAACTCATGTGTTTATTTAGGTGGAATTATTTGATCATATTTTATTTCATTCATATTATGTTCATTTTATTGATTAAATAGAATTTCTTTTTGATATTTACCTTCAATTATATTTAATACTTATTTAATATTTCTTCTAATGTACTTAACCCATACTCGCTATTTGAGCACACCTCTTTATTATTTTTCATTTTCCCCTAGGATGAAATGAAATTTTTTATGACTGATATATGTGAATAATTGATGATAGTAATGGTGCTATAAAATGATTCCATCTGTTTTATTTTATATGTAATATTATAATAATTTTTTTTATTTTGTATATATCTTTCCCAAAATACTAAATTTTTTTCCATCAGGATGTGGTTCATTGTTTAATACACCAATGTAATAAAGTAACCACCAACTCTAGACTACTAGTGTTGGGGGCATTATTGGTATCATAAATAAATGTTAAATATAAATCTTTAAATAATATATTTCTTAACCATAATTACTAGAGAACGAAAAAAAGATCTGAGCTCAATGATAAAAATTCTTAAAAATAATAATTTCAAAGAATGATGGAATTTTTTATATTTTTTATTAAGATAGTGTGTGGAAATTCTGAAAGACACTATATGTTCAACCAATATTTGAGAATAATATAGAATTAATTGAATAATCCCCTAGATAAAATTTATCTATACACTATATAGGCCCCTTTATATAAAGGGTTTTAATCTATAATATTTGGTATGATAAAATATAGTGGTAAATTGATGACTATGTATCTATATTCCATGTATCTCAATATGAAAAGGTTGAGATACAACATCCTACTAGAGTATGATAACCTCTCCCAACTCCAATGTCCATATGGGATTCAAATTATGTAGATTGTTCTACTAGAATTCTATGAAATGTTTAAACAAATGTTGTTATATGTATTATCGATGATCACCTTACCCCGTTTTCACATTTACATGCAATAGGGAATGACTTATCTCTTTTTTTATTTACAAAAAAATATATAAATGATCTTTAAAGACATTGTGGTTCACCTTATTTGATTATATGTGATCCTGAAACATAATTTACATCATAATTTTGGATTATTATTCAAAAGGTTCTTGAGATCGAGATATATTTGATCATTTTGTATCATCTTAAGGTTGATGGGTATTATGAAAATATTATTGAAATGTTATAATAAATTTTATGCTCATTCTAAATTTAAATTCATTTTATATAATATTTTTATTAACCATTTGAAGATTTTCAATTAAAAATAACTTCAATTAGACTATTCGAATAGAAATATTAGAATTTTTTTGTTGAAAACATCCAATAACAACATGATGGGATGATGTTGGTGAAAATAATCATTAATTCCAAAAAAAATATTGAGGAGAAAATGAAGAATGTTAAAGTTATTAAGAGTCATATAATTGGGGTCCAAAGTAGGAAAATTGGATATCTCAATAGTTACAGGTAATATATTGAATATCGAGCGGGCGATCATGATTTCATGAGAATATTCATATATACAGGTTTAATAACTTTTGGAATATAATGGTAATTGTATCATTGGTATATAATAATTTTTCATATTTTTGAATGAATTATGGATTTAACTTACATTTTGGTAATGATTATAATGGAATCTAATGTTCATTATGTGTTCTATATAAATTTACTAATGATATTTCTAATACACCCAATTCATATACTCACATCACAATATAAAAAATTGGAGTCATGTCATTGTTTTCTGTGATGATCATTTCAAGACACATGAAACTAGGGAACATGTGTTATATAATTCGATGGAAAAAAATTGAAAATGTTTATTAAAGAAATCATATGATATAAGAGGAATCAAAGGAATCTATATTAGTTTTGATGAATAACTACCTTCATTATTTTATCATTTTATATTTTCTAATTATTAAGGATGAAATATGTGATTGGGGGAAGAATATGACATCCGATCTTCAATAATTTTTTTAATAATTTTAATTTTTTTGATACTATATCGAAATTTATATTTATTTCTAAAAAAATTTTATTAAGAACTAAATTACAAGAATTTATAATATTAAATTTAAAAAATTATTTTAATTTTTTAAATCATCATGTAAATAAATATATGAGTTTGAATTATTGATATCTTTTTAAAATGTTTGATTTTTAGTTGAATAGTAAAATTTTATAATTTTGTTGATATTTCAACTTTTATTAAATTTTAATGAAATAGTAATGACTTTAATATTGATGAAAACTTTTTATATAGTAAAAATATATTTTATCAATATTATAATGCATTTAGAAATATAATTTTCACCATATAAATATATGTTTAAAAAATTTAAAATCAAAGAAATGTATATTAATGAATAAAACATCTCTTATATTGATATTAGATATTTTAGATGAATTTTAATTATATTAAAAAAACAGACACATCTAGATAATATGGGTTTAGTGCCTTTAGAGACAAGATACACAATATTCTTATTTAGGAAACGATATCCAATAATTCCCATGGATATCATACCATTTAGTAAAACATATATATAATCCATAAATAAAACATTTATTAAATACATAAATAAAGGAAACATAATAATGGGCGATATCATATGCTCAGTAAGGGTAAATAATGAAAATTACATAAATATTATGCAAGAATATGGGTTGGATAATCGAGTGATAATTATTTAAAAACACGCCTAGCATATCAAATATAAAAATCTTGCATCATGGAATAATGATAGGTAGTCTATAAACAATTAATAATTAAGTAACAATAGATCATGATCTATGAGATAACAAAATTGAAATAACACATAGAAATGTTTTGTGGGAATTGTTATAAAAAAACATTTATATAGTACTCATAGTTCATCTATGAAACTATCATTGAGGAATGGGTTCACTTTTAATATAATCATAGTGGTCAAGTTTCACTCCCAACACTATAATAAGGGACAGAGCCTCATTTTGAACTACTTTCACTACCCATCTAATTCATATTTATCTCATGAGATATCAATATTTACCCAATGATTTGGATATTGATATATGTCCTGCCTACAGTTGGTTATAACTTAACCATTATCACCTAAAAATAATAATACATATTTATGCCATAAGTTCATAAAAAATCATCATATTATAACTCATTATGTGAAATGGGATTCATAAACATTCCATCATAACATATATTATATAAAAGAAATAGGTTTAATAATAGATTCATCATTTCATAATAGCATAACTAGTGGAAAAATAAGTTGTCTTCATTATAATTTAACCTTTTTATAACTTGTATAAGTTAAAATGATTTTGTAAACATATTTTCCACATTTAAATAATCCATATTTAGAAATAAAAATTTTACAATACTCAGATTATATCCCTTGAAAAACGTATGTATTAGTAAATGATTTAATCTTTGATGGAAAATGATATTGATATAATTGTTAGAATATTTAATTAGGTAAATAAAATTTCATTGAAAATAAATTTATTCAACTAAAATTCATAAAATATATTAGAAATCTTTTTTATTGACATATCCTTGAAAAAATATCAAGAAACATTTATAGGCATTTAAATTTTTTAGAAGTTAAATATTTGTACAATTTTTTTAAAAAAATGAAAACATAGACATTTTTGAAAATATTTTAATATTAATATAAAAATGAAAAATATAAATAAATATTCAAGGAATATTATTTTTATTATCATCATATATTTTTTTCGTACCATACATATTAATAAAAGTTTACTATATTTTGGAAAATCTTGAAGGCTATTATTAAGAAAATGAAATGCACATTCATTTTAAATTATTTTTTAGAAAATTTAATAACGTGTAAATATTTCATTATTAAATATTTTTAATAATTTTAAATTGTTTTTTATTTTTTTAAATCATCATTTTATAAGAAAAAGGTTTTTTGATTGAATAAATAAATAAGGAAGATTTTCCTCAAAATCAATATTTTGATCTTTTTAGTGCAAAATGAGAGAAACAATAAGGTAAATAATTTTTTCTAATGAAATATCTATACTATAAAGAAATTTTATGAGTATATAGACATATATATCATATTATTTATTCATTTAAGGCATTATCATAAACAATTTGATAAATAATGAAATTTTTATATAAAACTATTAACACTTTGGTAATATTAAATTGTAATAAATATTAAAGAATAATTTTTTATGAAATATATAATATTATTAATTTATTTATATTACTTATATATATTATCAAAGATTAATTATATATACCATGTAGATAATAAGAGATGCATACAATATCTCTTTCCATAAAGATGAAAATTTGAGACAAAATAATCTCTTACGACTTTCGTAACATTTGAATAGTAATCCCAAGAAAATAAAACCTAAATTTGATATGTAATTCCTAAAAAAACAATTATAATAATCATAAAAAAATAAATTATTAAAATATAAGAAACCAAAAATAAAACACATAGTCAATTTATCATGTGTCTCGTTGAGAATCAAAAGTGAGAATGATATCCCTTACCCTATATTTCAACATCCATCATACACATTATAACATGTTGTATAGTGAATATATTTTTAAAATAAATATATTAAATAAAAGTAACCATTTTAATCTCACTATATATTCTCTAATTATGACATTCTATTACCCATTTATCCATACTTCCGTGTGAAGATTATGTTTTGGGTGAAAACTACATTGATTCTCATGTATGTTTGGATTTTTAAAGTTGTACCCTCTAATAATGATCATGGTTCCACAATCTTCAAAATGTTATACATGATAAAAATATTATCTATATTCATTATATATGTAATTATAAGAATTTTTAAAGATTATAGATAGAAAATAAAATATATCATTCATGGACGTGGTAGGTTGTACAACTGCATAGCAGTTGTTTCCATTTTCTTAATCGATAAAACAATAAATTTATATTACATATTACCATTAAAGAATAATTTTCATTTCTTATATATGTAACATATTTTTATTATAACATAACCTTTTTTCTTACTATGTAAATAATACATGAATAAAAAATCACATATTTTTCATGAGACAGTAGCCCAACGTTCACACTAGCGAAATTATCA
Source organism: Viscum album (assembly GCA_963277665.1). Taxonomy (NCBI): domain Eukaryota; kingdom Viridiplantae; phylum Streptophyta; class Magnoliopsida; order Santalales; family Viscaceae; genus Viscum; species Viscum album. The sequence goes on from OY728125.1 coordinate 1,838,898,228, forward strand.
TATTATCAGGGAATGAATAGCATGATGATATATGTGATATAATAATTAAATAAGTATAAATATTTTATAGATATTATATATATATATATATATTCTATCCTAATTACAAAAAAAATTTAATATACAAATGAAAAAAAACACATCGGTTTATGGGGGGTAATCCACCTTACACGTCAGAGAATTTATTGGTTTCCAACTTTGTAGGAAATTAATAACATTGGTTCGTGGGTATGTAGTCCACCTTACACATGAATGATAATATCATATCCCATATTATAAAATATTATAATGATTTATGTTATGAGATATACATAAATTGTTTTATTTATGTGAAATATAATGGTGTTATTATATCACCATCATTGAAAAATAATTAAATGAGGTTGAAGAATATATAAAATAAAACACAGTTAGGGACATTACCACTTATTCGGAAAATTTCTATTGGTCTGCACCAAAAGGCATATTAGGATTGATTTATGACCAAAATAAGGCATATACGATTATAGGATTCAATTAATAATGCTATTTGGTTATATATTGGCATAACCAATGGCTATTGGATTTCATTGGAGAATAAAGGGGGGGGGTTGACTTTCATAAGTGATTTTAAAAAAAAATGTGTACAATTTCTTTCACATAAAAAGTCTCAAAAGATATACATTCTAAAAAAAGAAAATATAATGTATATTTTTACCCATTTAATGCGTGTTTGATATGTTCAATGGTTATTTAACCCCATTCCATTTTATTTTATACCCTAATAAACCGATTATCACCTTATTAATTGAAATTAATTTTTACTATTTTTAGTATTAATTTTTTAAATGAATTAATCAGACCTCATTTGAAATTAAAAAATATTCTAAATCAAAATATTAATCTCATTTATCAAAATTCCTTTTATATAATTTTTATAATTAAATTTCTAATTAATCCCACAAACATGACAAAAATTCATTTTCTGAAAGAGAAAAAATTTAAATGATTAAAATTTTATTATATTAAAATTCACAATATAATGGATTAAAAGGACATAAATTGGATTAATATATATATAACTAAACTAATTTAACTTTTACAACCATCATAAATAAATTTATATATTTTTAAAAATTTTAATTGCTAATAAAATTTATAATGAAACCCATTATTTTTGTTACCCAAAAAAAATTTATCTTCTCATCAAATTAAAAAAAGTTATTCCTGTTAATTTATATGGTTTTATATCAAAATAAGAATATTTTTTAAGGTAAATTTTCAAATGGTTTGGGAGATTATTTTAAAATACTCTGAGAAATGAGACGATGTTATTTTTTTTACAAAAGTAAAGTTTTTATGTGCAAAATTGGATTTATTTCATCTTGTTCATAGAAAACACATGAGATGAATGTTAAATATTAGATAAAATATATTATAAATAAATAAAATTAAAATAAATCACCAAAAGTGATTTTTTAAATTTATTCATGTACATTTTTTGAGCAGAATGACAGTTTCATAGAATAACATTTACTTATTTTTCAACTATTTTTTCTTTTATATTTAAATAGATCCCAAAAAATTCATTTTATATTAATTATTAAGCCATATATATTCATAATTTTTTTAATAAAATCCATACCTTCCATTCCAATTTTTGGGTGATAATAATCATATTAAATAACAATATGTTAATAACATATCACATTTCACGTAAACATAGTGGGGTATCTATCAAAACCTACAGTCAATGATTCATATAACATAAGATAAAATAAGTGTTGTGTGTAACGTAATCTAAACATGGCATTTTATATAAAATAAATATTATAAAAAAAAAATTAATGTTATTAAAAGATTTAAAAAAATATCGGGGTATTATCTTCTATACCATCAAATAAATTGAATCCTTAAAATTTAAACTTATATTCAAAAAAAGTATTATAACTTTCAAATCTTTTTGTGGGAAACATTAATCATTAAAATGTTTAATAAATCGTTCTCTTGAAAATAGATAATGATATTTTTGAAGGTCATTTAGAATAACACATACTATGTTTCCTAGTTAAAAGACATAGGTGGGATGCAAAATCATGGACATAGAATAGAAAATTAATAGCCATGTAGTGTTAGAGAGTGATAAAGAACATTGTCAGGGGAATATTATTGACCAAATAACCATAAATATATTATATGTAAAAAATCCATTAATTCATTATATATAAAGGTAATTGTGTAACATTTTATTTAAATATCCATTTCTTATAGTAGAATAATATTTATGAGATGATATATTTATATAATTTCATTCCATTTCATAAATAAAAAATATTCATTTGGTTGTTCATTGATCAATTTACAATTCATCTCTTTCCATAAAAGTTTAATTTTTTATTTATTAAGCACAAATGTATAATAAGGTCTTTAAAATAATTATAATTCATTTTATATATCTTATGTTATTATAAAAAACAATAATATTAGCACATGTTTTCCAATATGAATACTCCTTCATATGGTAATTTAATACATTAATATGTAAAACCATATCCAAAGTTGAAATTAACCAATTCTATAAAATTGTTAAATTATATAATTTCAAAAATTTAAAAACAATATATAAAAGATTAATAAATTTATGAAATCAACTTAATATTAATCACACAAATTTAATTATATACAATTTTATTATCACATAAGAAATATGAGAACACTATAGGCATATATTTCAATGAATCATAGTAATAACCATAGTTATAACAAATACCTGATGGAAAAAAATATAATTCATCATATATTGAATAATACTATAGAATATTTAATGTTTTCCACAAATCGGATAATTTATTAAACTCTATTAATGATAAAATAATCCACATTCTCAAAAAATCATTAATTAGTTCCAATTTCATCAATAAAATCTAGTTTACTTTATTTGCATCACTTATTTTAATATATAAACAGAAAAATATTTTCTTATAACCAAGAACATATATATGGACATCTTCCCTTATCATAATTTCATCTTTCAATTAAATCACTTTCTTAGTACATTAATACCCAAAAATATATTCTACAAAATATTAGATGAAAACTAGAAACATAATAATCCTTATATATTTCATGCTTCATATATCATAATACATGAATTAAAATACAATGAAACATAAAAATCCCCTTTCATTTCATAAAACATTAAATAAAATTCATCATATTAATTTTTAATACTTTTTTCCTATAATAATAATGTTTAATCCTATCTTGACATAATTCAAATATAATTTAATCCTAGCTCTCACAATTACAAAAATATTTTTTGAATATCCCATAATTATCATATATCATATGTGGTCTCTTCCTCATCATTAGTATGACAATTAAACATACCAATTTGTTTATTCTCTTCTAGTTCTTTCCCTAAAGGACATTACCTTGTATAATAACTATATTTACCACAGTTAATCCATTAATCCATCAATGAAACCATAGTGAGACTATTACTATCATCTATTTTATTAACTGGACATTTAATTCATACTATGAAATTACGCTAATAATTTCCTTGTTTTCCAAACATAAGAAATATTAATATTACTATAAGGCCTTAACATGGGTATTTTTTCCATATTCTACTTATATTAGAAAAACATCTTCTTTCATTCATAGTCACAACCCCATAAACTCTAAATGAACTCTATCATTATCTATATTACTGTGTCCAATATTTTATTATTGTTCACATTTTTAATCATATTATTTATAACTAATTAATATTAATCAAATTACAATTTACTCTATTAATCATTCAAGTTTTATTCTCATCAAAAACATTTCTATCACATTCGATATTGATCTAGTTCCTTCTACTTCCCCACAATGACTAAATCCAAATAAGTGTTGTGTTGGTGTAAATATTTATTTTGGTAAGATATTTAATCCATAAAAATCACATATATGTTATCTAAATCATGAAACCATTTTCCAATTTAGGATGCCTTAGGTATAACACTATTCATTCACGATTATTATTTAAATACATCCTGATTATTTGTAAGGAATTTTTAATATCCAAATAATATCCCTCAGCACTATCAAACCAAGTGTATAACAAGGATAATTTTGATTCACCAGGTAATGATTTAGTACAAATTAATGTTACCTTTTGGATTTATTATCCCTAGGTACCTCTCATCTAGAGCCACATACTATTATAGTATCCATATATGGATGTAATTTCATGAAAACTACTCATGTTATTATTATCAAAAAATAACTAATATTTACATGTACTTTTAGTCAAATAGAGACGTATCCTTATACATAACCCTATAATTTTAAAATAAACTATCCCTCGGGATCTCACTATATTTTTCTCATATTATTTTCCATTGGTTAAATTAACTACTCCATTGATAGTAACTATAGTGACCAAATATTTTTATATACATAAATTATATCATATAGATGAATATTCATTACATTATATAAACCCATAACTAAGTATTATAATGGTTATGTGAATTTTGATACAGTGAAAAATATCTTCTTATTTAGTGTGGAATCATCAATGTTTCCCAAAAATATCTTCCCATTAAGTTCTCTTAAAATACATAAACTACATAAAACAATTCATTATAACTTTGGGAATAGAAAAATAATAAAATATTCCCTTATATTTTTAAAAGGGGTAATAAAGGGATAATATATAAGCCAACTATGAATATAATTGTGTGAGAAAGTGATAATATCATTTAAAACCTCAACCATCATATTAAATATTAAAATATTCAGTCATGGAATAATTAAGAAAATTACTTATATATAAATCATAAGGAAATATATTAACATTATATATGATATTGTATCATTGATATAATATATGGAATTGAGCCATACACATAAGCATAAAAAAATATTTCCTTGGTTTCCCAAATACTGGCCAAAACTATCCTATTTGAATGGGTTCATACATTAAAACTATTTTAGTAGTTCAGTTTCACTTTGTGGACTATCATGAGTGATAGAGTTCCTTACTGGAATAGGTTCACTCTCCTTTCAAGCCCAATTTTTCTCATGATATATCTATCATTATATAATATACTTGAGATAGACACATTTCCAAACTATCATTGTTTATAATATAATAACTATCGCATAATTAAAATAATACATATGTGTTTCAATGTTACATAAAAACAATTACTATATAAGAATCCATGAAAATAAATGTGTTTCATATAAATTTAATCACAATAAAACCTATATAATAGATATATGTTTCATAATGATTTTATCATTACATTAATGTATGACGCATAGAAAAATAATTAGGATTCATAAGAATTATTTTATGCTATAACTCATTGTAGGTAAAGGGTTTTCATCAACATCTTTTTTGTCATAATCAGTAACCATAATGAGAAAGAATTATAATTGTATGATTGAAGTATATCCCCATTAAAACATAAGTTGTATCAAGGGATACCAAGAGGATAGAAATTTTATTTTGAAAGATCACATGGAACATTTCTTATAGAAAGTGAAATTTGTTTGAAAATTAAATATTATATCTAAAAATTAAAAATATATTTTGGAAATAATTTTGTTTTAAACTAAATATAATATAATATGATGTAATCATTAAAAATTTTAAAAGAATTTCTTGTGGAATGAAACATTCTCCATTTAGAAATACCATTTTAAAAAATATATCATTATGGAAATAAAATTTAAAAAAAATATGAAACCATTTAAATTTATATTCTCAAAAAATAATTTTCATCAAGATTTGAGATTTTTTTATTCAATACACATTAAAACAAATATTCCATTCAAATTTTTGTTTGAATCATAAGAGGTATTTTTTAGTAAACCATGTAAATATCCTGTCAAAAAAATTTAAAAATAAAAAAGAATTTGAAATTATATAATATATGATTTTATTAAAGAAAAAATAATTTTTTTATCTTTAAAAAAATGATATTTTATATGAAAAAATGATCTTTATTGAATGAGAAAAAAAGTTATTTGTTCTTAAAAAATTAATTTTATATATTTAGTACATAGAATGAATAAAATAAAGGAAAGCATGTGTTCTGATGACATAATTGGATGAGAATAAATTTCATTAGATTATTGAGAGATAAATTAAAATATTTCATCATTGGAAGAATAATTATAAACAATCCTGAAAAAAGATGTTATTGTACCATAAACATCATAACACATTGGTAAATTTGAATAATAATAAAAATATATGAAGAAAAATTAATTAAATTTTAATATCATTAAAATAATTACATTAAAGATATAAAATTTTTATTGGAATGTTTTTAAACCTCATATATGAATTTAGGTGCCTAACATAAATCATCTCCCAATGAAAGTATTTTGAGACAAAAATTGCTTCACCACTTTGGTAACTTTTGAATAATAAACCCAAAAAATGAAGATCAAAATTTAGATATATAAATATATAACAAATTAATGATAATCATCATAAAATACATTCATGTGTTTTATATACACCAAAAAATTGAAAAATGTGTTTAATATGTCAAGTGTCTCATAGAGAAATAAAAATGAGATGGAAATATCTTACCTTAATTTTTTATTTCGTTTATATAGTTCAAAAATCCTATATAAAATATAAAATTTGTTATACATCTATTGCAGAAACATTATAATATGTATCATGCTATATATTATCTACTTTTGAAATTTTATTTCTCATTTATCAACAATTGATTCTTAGAATCAGATTTTGGGTAATAACTTATTTTTTTGTGTATGTTTGGGTTTATTATTATCGGACCCCATAAATTAGTCGTGGTATTTTATTATCAAAAGTTTTGACACTGACCTAAATAATATATATATTTTGAATATATGTCTTCATATTAGTTGATAAATGTTATCGATTAAAAATAAAATACATAATTGATAGATATGGTAGGTTTAACATTCAAATGAACATTATTACTACTTTCAGAATGAATTGAAAGAAATAATTTTAAATTATATATATATCATTACCCAAATTATTATTATGTCTTATATATATCACATATTTTTATTCAAACCTACCCCTATTTCCTTTCATGTTTAAAATATGTGAATAAGGATTCTCATCTATTCTCAAGGATATAGTCCCCCCACACATGATGGACTCAATAATATTACCACATCACAGAATGTATTAAGGTATATGTGATATCATAATGTAAAAAAATATGGTAAAATTATTATATATATATATTCCATTCTTCTTATCATCCATGACAAATTGAACTGAAAAAATCACATCTGTTCATGAGGGGGTTATCTTCCATATATAGAAGCAACGTTATCAATTCCCAATGGGTTGAGAGATAATAAATTTAATGAATTGATATAATTATAGAGTAATTATAGTATCTTAAATATAATATGTAAATATTAAAACTATGATTTTATCTAGGTGTGATCGGTGGTGATGGAAAAGGATTAATATATATTCGTGAGGTCATGGTCTGTTGTACACTGAAATAATGATTTTGTATCCCATATAATAAAATAAGATATGTATATAGGATATCATCTAAAAATAATACCACCTCTGTATTTATAAGATAATGATTTTACTATATCAATATAGTCTAATAGTACTTCATGGAGGTGGATGAAGATATAAAATAAAATAATCATTTAGGGATATTACATCTTTTTCATAAATATTCTTTTTTAACTTTTAGGTTCAAATTATAACACACTGAATTATTTCAAGATTACTGGATGGATGTATAGAATTATTTTTTTGTGGTATTTTCTAAAACAAGGTGTTTTGGAAGTGTGAAGAGGAGATAATTGGTGGTGGAATTTTATATGTGAGCTGAGTGAAACAACTGTATTACAAAAAGTAAATGTGTACCCATATTTTTTACATTACAAAATTCTCCAAAATGTCCACTCATTAAATAAAAAAGATACAATGTCAATTTAGTACCAACCGATGAGTTTTGAATCAATTTTTCTTTTCATACATCTCTTTATCATTTTTTAATACCATGCTACTGGAAAAAGTCTCTATACCCTCGTTTTTGGGAGAAATTTTGGGAATAGGTTCTCCTATACCCACAATGTTTTCAAACCTATAGAAATACGGGTCTGTACGGACCTACACCCCTAGTTCTAGGAAAGTTGTGTGTATAGGTCCCCCTATACCAACGATTTTCCAAGAACCGTGGGTATAAGGGTATGTTCTGAACCTATACCCATGATTTTTGGAAACCCGTGGGTATAGGTCTTAGTTCAATACCTATATCGACAGTTTAATATGAAAATCATGGGTATAGGTCTCAGCCAAAAACCATATACCAACGGTTTTAGAGAACCTTGGGTATAATATTTTCACCTTAAAACGAGAATAAAATTAAGGCGGGAAAATAAAAAACAAATCGGTTTTACTCCTATACACACAGTTTATATAAATATATTAATGAAAATATAGAGTAATATTAATAAAATGCAAGGAGCTAGGTTGGTTAAGCGCGGCTTGATCTTGGAAGGAGTCCGGGGTTCAGAACAGGCTGGTTTTTGTTTTTGTATGCAACATTGAATATCAATATAATTATGTATATTAAGTATTAAAACAATTTAATCCCCATAGACTGAGTGGTGAGGTGACGCGTATTCGAAGAGGGGGTCGCAGGTTCTAACCTAGTTATATGTTTTTTCCTAAAACCAATGGATCATTTTAATATAATTACATTAATGGATATATTTAAATATAAGAAAAACCTGGAGGTTAGATGTATAAGTGTTCGGTGAGGAAAGTGTCGGTCGCAGGGTCTATTTCCAAAGCTTGTTTCTTTCAATATATTTTAACACACGGTTTTAAAACCCTGGGTAGAAGACCGTGACATGGTGGAAAAAAGGCAGTGACACAATGGGCATATAATTGACCATAGTTTTGAAAACCATGGGTATAGCCTGTGGAACTATACTGATGCCTCGGTTGCCCAATGTTAACCAAACCATAGGTATAGCCTATACCCATGGTTTTGAACCGTGGGTATATGTCATTTTTCTAGTAGTGCCTCTCGTAAACCAATTTTTATCTTAACCATGGTAATTAGTTTAAAAATACTTATACTATTAATTACCTTTAATTATTAATTTTACATTATTTGAATACATTTAATTATTCAGATTAAAAATATGGAATCTCTTTTTTTTAATTTTTAACCACATAATTTTTAAATTTTATTTTTAAATTAATCTGTAAATATGAAAAAAAACTTTTTCCAACGGAAATATTTTTCAAAAGTATTAATTGTTTTTCAATATAAATATAACAATTAATTTATTATAATTACATAATTGTTTTAATAAATATATATTTTTTAAATTATAATAATTTTAACAAAATAATAATAAATTTGGATATTCTTAAATTAATTTATAAAGATGAATATTCTGCGAAAAACAATTATTTTTTCCAATTCATCAAGAAATTTATTTTCTTAGAAAAAACAGAAAAATAACCTTATGTTTAATTTTACATTAAAATATATAAAAAAATTATATTTTCAAATAAAATTTACTAATGATTCAAAAATTAATTATAAAAACCTTGTGAAATTATGAGAAAACTATTTTTTAGAAATATATAATTTTAAGAATAAAATAAGAGTTATTTGATCTCATTATAAGAAAACATATAAGATGTTATTTTTAATATTATACCTGATATGTATATATAAATATTTCATTAGAATCATTTATCAAGTGTTATTTTGTAATTTATTGATATAAATTGTGTCTGTACGTATAAAAATACTATATCATAAAATAATTTCCACTATTTTCCAATAATTGTTTTTCATTTCTAATTAATTATTCACCAATGAATTTTTTCCTATAATTTTTTTTAAAAAAAATCATAATGTAGTTAATACTGTAAACATTTCAATTAAACTTGTAATTGCTTATATCACAAGCAATTCCTCGCGTGGCATGTAAGTCAAGAGTAACACATTTTTGTTTAACATAAGATAAAATATTTTTTTCATGTTACAAAAATATATTAAATTAATTATATTTTAAATATATATACTTGATAAATTATTTGGGTGTTACATTATATACCCTTAAATATATATTATCAGTATAATTTGAATTTATTCTTGATAAACAAGTGATTAAAATTTGATATTCTTTTGGGGTAAACCCTCATCATAAAAATAGTTAATAAAATATTAACTTGAAAATATGGGTGGGTATGTGTGAAGGTCATATTTAATAACACATACAAGTATTTTAAATAAGAAAACCTTGGTCATAAGTTAAAATAGGGAAATAATAGAAAAAACTATCACCTATATAATGATAAATAATGATATTGATTATTGTCTGAAGAATTTGAATGACAACAAATCAATAAATTTATTTTTTGTGAAATGTCAATTCATTCATTATAAATGAAATGAAATAATTTATATTTAATTTCAAGATTATTTTATTAGAGTTGGTAAAATTTCATGAGATCAAAGACATATATAATTTCATTCTATTTCATAAGAAGAATCTCACCCTTTATTAGTTCACTGATCAATTTACACTACAACGATTACTCACGATTTGAATTTTTCATGAATGAATAAATAAAAAAATAGGATCCAAATAATAATGATAATTCATTCCTTCTATATTTTTTTTATTATAAAAAAGGGTTTTAGAAGTTATCTAATACTCGTAAATGTTTTTATGGTAAATTAGTACATTAATCTCTAAAACATTATCCAAAATTAATATTAATCTACTAAATAAATTGTTAAATTTATGAACATTCCAAAATTGAAAATTAGTAAATAAGATCAATATATTTTAAAAAATAAACATAACATTAGTTATCTAAATATCACTATGGTGCTCTTTATTTTCACATAGAACATATGTGAACACCTATATCTTATATTTTAATAAGAAATATTAAAAAGCTTAATTACAATAAAAACATAACGAAAACACACAATATTCTCCATTCCTTAAATAAAACTATAGATTATTTAATATATTAAATAAATTAAAAAAGGAAGTAAACTACCTAAATGATAACATAAATAACTTTTTCCATATATCATTAATCAGATCCTAGGTCTTAAATGTTATCCAATTTCCATTATTCGTATAAATTATCTCTTTATTCAAACTAAACAACATTTTCTCAACATCAAGAACATAGTAAGGGTTATCTTTATTTAATCATAGTATCAATTTATCTTTAAATCACATTTCTAGGATATTAGTTCCATTAATCATGTTCATAAAAATTCATAATGAATTTTTTTGAATAACAATCATTATATATTTCATGATTCACATGCCATAACTCTTGAATAATAATAAATAGAGACATTAATCATCCAATTTCATTTATATACCATTAACAAATATTTATCTTATTTTTTAATACATATTTACATTGATTCAAATTATGAATCATCTCATAAAATTAATTAACGTCAATTTAATCATGTTTACCAAATTTAATACAAAAAATAATATCAAAATTTACCAAACATTTCTTATTTCATTTTTGGACTCTTAATCATCAGAATTATAACCACTACACATAGACCATTGTGATTATCTTCATGATCATCCATCCTTGGACTTCAATTTTTTTAATAAAAATACGTAACATATTTAAAACATTCAACCACATATGAAATCAATGGAGACCATTATTCTCATTTTTTTTCATTAAATAATTTTGTTTAATATATAATTACATGATATTTGTTTTGATTTTTCCAATCCAAAGTCTTATTACATTCTAATAAACTAGTATCTTGGTTTTTTGTTCAAACACAATTTACATATAGGAAATAAAACAATATTTCCTCAATGGTATCCATCACCAAAACATATAAAAACCTTTATAATTGTATTAATTTTTTGCCTCAATATTGATTAACATAGACATTTTTAATTTTATTACATGATAACTGTAAAAAATATTTATAAAATCCTTTTCTATAGTTATCTTCCTATTTTTTCAACAACCCATTAACAATCAAATTCAATGTTAATTGAGTTCCTTATAGTTAAATATATTGAATAAAACTAAAATAATAATTGTGTGTGTAACATTATTCAAAGTGTGAGACTAAATAATCATGAAAAATCACTTATATGTCGTCTAAATCATGTCACCTTTTTTCAATCTAAGGCCCTTAGGTTTAAACTAGTCTACTAATGATCATTATATAAAACCTTCATGACCATTATTAAGGTGTTTTTGAATTACAAAAGCATAAAAATAGGAGTTTAAAACTATGTATGAAGAAAGTATCATATTCATGCACCTGGTGAAGATTGATTCCAGGACATTGTGATGTTTTGGTTTTTGTTACACATATTTTCCTCTTATCTAGATTCATATCCACGTCGAGTATCTATAAAGGGATTTTATTTCTTTGAAACCGCTCACTCTTCCCTTTACATAAATTCTAGGACTTCTTCAGATTCTTTGACTCATCCATAGACTTATCACTAGTAGTATCCCTATACATGTCTTTATAAATAATCATACAGACCTCAATCTGGTTTTCACATCTTTGTTTCTAATAGTTTGATAATCATTTCCATTTATAGAAACTATAGATACCCATAAATTTCATACACAGATATTACTACTTCTAGATGAGTATTCATTTCATTATAGAAACACATTTTTAAGCCCCATTGTAATTCAGTTCAATGGGAGACATGAAAATAAATCATCTTATTTAGTAAATGATGTTCAATGTTTTCAAAAAAAATATCTTCTCATTTACTACTCTTAGAAAATATCCCTTATTTAAACCATTTCATAGAACATATGAAAAGAAAATAAAATAAAGGGTTATCTAATATTATTAGTATGGTAAAACAAGGGGAAATACATGAACATAATGTTATTATAAGGGAATGAGAATGTAATAATATCATATAAAAACCATTCAAAACATATCAAATATCAAAATCATGAGTTAAAAAATAAATATTAGTAGTTAATAATTCATGAATAATAATTAAATAAAATTATAAGATAAATTATAGTAAAACAATGATATATGAAATATATTTTTGGCATAAACTTAATCGGAATAAATCATCTCCTTATTTTTAATGGATAATTTCCAAAACTATCTTAGTCGAATGGATTCACTCAGCAAAAAATCATAGTATTTAGGGTTCACTCAAATAAATATTATTATATATATTGTACCTTAATAATTATGGTTCAATCACTATTCTATTTCTTTTTATATCATTATATATATATATCATATACAAATTCATTGGAGGGATAGACAGTTCCCACCCATCATTAGTCATAACATTACCACCATCACATAACAAAAATCATACATATATGTGCTGAATGACCCTAAAACTATCATTATATAGGAAGCCATTAAACTAATTGGGTTTCCTAAACATTTATTTATAAAAAAAACCAATATAAAATAACCACGTTTGGAAATCATTTCTTAATTTCATAAAATTGTATCCCATGGGATAAAAAATATGTATAATAAGGATTTAACTATCATATAACTTCTGGAATAGAAATTGGTTTTATAAACATCCTTTCTTCACACTCAAAAAACATCTATAGAAAAAATAATATTAGTATCCTAGTATTTTTCCCCTAGAAAAAAACAAGTATAATAAATGGATGTAATTTTAAATGGAAAATTATTTTTAAATACCATACATTCAATATAAAAATAATATTCATTTGAATATTAATTTTAATAAATAAAAATCAATAAAATATATTGGAATTAATTTTAATTAAAATTAAAATATAAAATATTTGAAGTAATATTAAATAATCATTTAAAAGTTTTGTTGAGGAAAATATCAATTACAATCCCAGAACCACAATTTTAAATAAAGATTATTTTAAAAATACTTATCAATTAAAATATCATTGAGAATATCCTTGAATAATTTTAATGGATTATTATAAAAATTTAAGGGTTCATACAATGGTATTTTTTTATGCTGTACACATTAATGAAATATTCCTTTCACAAATTCATTAAAAGTCGAGCACGTACTATTTTGTAAAATGACATGATGATTACATCAAAAAAAATTTTTAAAAATAAAAACATGGGTAATAATGTCTTTAAAAAATAAATTTTATAATTTTCAAATCATTTTTGAATATATTTTTATATTGTATGGTTTTATAGGAAAATCGGTTTTGACTGAAGAGAAATATAAAAATGATTTTTTCCAAAATCACTATTTTAAACTATTGAATACATAAATAGATTTAAATAATGGGAAAACATATATTATTATGAAATTATTATTGTAGAATAAACATAAAAATTTTATTTATATATATATATCATAAGTTTTTTTTATTGGAATCATAATCCTAATGAATATAGGTAAATGTTGATATTTCAATATAAAACACTTTCCACTGTGGTAACATTGAGTCGAAATCCCAATGATACAATATAATTTAATGAAATTTATTATATCATCAAAATAATAATATCAATGACAATACATGTAAATAGGGTATTATATAGACATCATATAAAACTATAGTTAGATAACATAAAATATTGTCTAAAAATGAAATTTTAGACAAAAGAAATACCTTACTACATTGGTAATGTTTAAAATGTGAACACCATGAAAGGGATATCCTCAAATGGATATATAAATACCTATAACATTTTGGATTAATATCATAAAATAAATTCAGGAACATTATATACTATGCATAAAACAAACATGCGGTGAATAAGCATATGGCTCACAATGATATAAATATAATGTAGAAATCCATTGACATTATTCTCAACATTCATCTTACTCATTAAAAAATCATGAATAAAGAATCAATTTTATTATAAATATATTTTTGAAAAATTATCATATTTATCAAACCATATAAGAATTACCTATGACATTTTATAACAAATGTTTTAATAATTCCATGTTAAAATCAATATCAGGGTAATAACTTCTTGGTTTTTTGTATAAGTTTTGATTTTTTATTTTCATTCTTATAACTTTGATTGTTGTTCCATCAGCTCTATATTTATGAAATCAATAAGAATATCATATATATTTAGTGTATATGTGTATATAAAACTCAAAAAAAAGTAATATATAGAAAATTAAATACACCAATCATGGAAATGGTTTGTCATATATGCAAATGAAGTTGATACTATTTTATTATTGGATTAATTGAATAAAATTAAATAATATATTAGCCTTATAGAATAATTTCAATGGTGTATATATATATATCACATATGTTTGTTTAATCAAATCCTTATTACCTTCCACATAAATCATACTTGAAAAATTAATCATATCGCATCGTGAGGTTGTAGCCCTCCATACATGCAAGTGATGTGATCGTATTATTATAGAATAGAAAATATAGATGTATATGGGATATAAAAATTAAATAAGTAAAAATATTTTTATACAGTATTACTTTTTAAATAATTAATTATTATAATCCATGTTATATTGAAATGAAAGAGACATCATTTCATTTCGCATGGCGGTAGTCTACATTAAACTTTTAGAAATGTAATTATTTTATAGTAGGTTTTGATGTAAGAATGTAGATGTATAATTATAATTAAATTTTTATAATAATATCATAAATATCATATATATAAATAATATAAACAATTATATCCATCCAAAATAGTTTGTGGTACTAATTAAATAACATTCATTCATGTGTTGGTAATCTATCATACACAAAAATGATCATTTCATTTCGCATTTTATATAAAATAATATAGATTTTTGTTATTATATTAAAATAAGAACATATAATTATATATAATATACTTATTTTATTATATCACATTTTTTTAATAATAATTTGAGGAGTTGGATAGAGAAATATAATAATACGCTCAGTTAGCGACATTACCACTTCTTCGAAACTATTATTATGTTGTTGCACTAAAACGTTTCATAGGATGGATTTATAACAAAAATAATTGTTCTAGGTTGAAAGTAATTAAATAATAAAGTTAAATGGGTATGTAAAGTCTGATTTTTTTAAATTGAGAAAAATAAAGAATATTTGGTGGCCTACTATAAGTGGGGTGAGTGGAAGACAAGTAATATTTTGAGAATAAAATGGTGTACATGTATTTTTCACATTCCAAAGGGATGATAATTTTTATATTATAGAACCTAAAAGTGATAAGTATGAAACATTTACATAAAATAAGTTATTTACTTATTTATAATTAATTTTTTCAATTATCATTTTTGTTTAACCCCTCGGTAAGCACATTTTCCCCATAATAGTGGTAATTAGTTATAATTATTTTTTATATTAAATATGATAAAAAATTAAGTTGATGGTATTATAAAAAATTAATAATTATTATTATGAATATGGAATCCATTTTTGGAAATTCAATTTATATACATTTAAATATTTAATGTAAAATTAATTCCATAGAATTGATAAAAAAGTAATTTTACAAAGATAAATGTTTCCAATGTTTTAAAAAATGTGTCAAAAAATTACAATAAGTAATTCAATAAAATGAAATATATTGGACTAATATAATTATATTTATGAGTTAATATATCATTTCAGACAATATTAAAACAATATGTGTTACTTCATAATCATTAAAATAAATTTAAATTCATAATAAAAAGTTGTATTTTTTAATATTCATCAAAGAAATTATCATCCCATTAAAAAATAAAACTCTATAACAAGTTATATTATTAAAATATGGAATAAAATATAATTTTCTAAAAAAAATTTCTAAAATTTTGATATTTAATTTTAAAAAAAATTGGTAAATTACTACAAAACTTATTTTTAGAAAAATAAGGTTTTTAAGCATGAAATTTGATTTATATTATCTCCAAATTAGATATAACATAAGCTTAATGATAAATATTATGAATATATATGTTTCAAAAATAATAATTCACCAAAATTTATTTATTAAATTTCTTGGGGTAGAACACATTTTGGTGAAAAAAATTAGTTTTCTAGAAAATGATTTCATATACTTTCAAAAAAATTATTTTTAGTTTTTAACTATTTGGTTACCAATAAATTAATTTCATATACGTTTTTAAACCATATATTTTCATAGATAAATTATTCATATTCACACCCTTTATTCCATGGGATATGTGATAAACATAATATAAGATAATAATATTTTAATTATATTTCACGATTCGTTTATACATAGTGCTTCGTATATAACAAGATGCACATAATGTTACGAGTAACATTAGATTAACTCAAATGTTTTTGTTACTAGATATATACTTACTTTTTTATACAATAAAATTATGAAAAGATTAAATTTATTGGAATTAATATATATTACAAAATCTCAGGATGTTACCAGTTTTCGTTTGAATAAATACTATATTAATTTCATATATATTAATAGAGTATTCACTATGTTAGTTTCAATTTATTATTTGATTTTTAATAAACTAATCCAAAATATATTTAAAATGTTTTAATTAATTCTATATTAATCACCATTATATGTTATATTTATATGAAATATTTTATATGATTAAATATGTATTTTTTCTTGAAAACATTTTCATTTCATTTTTAGATCATAAATTAAAATTAATTTTTAACAGTTATGGATATAGAATAATGTAAAATATATTCATTATTTATAATCATAATAATTAATATTAGGAAAAAATATTTACTTAATTGTTTTTATAATGAAAAGTGAACATAGAAAATATTAATCAGCTCGGTTAAGGATAAAAGGAGTAAATATTATTAAATTGAAGGGATAAGGCCTCATGATATCACAGAACCATGGTTTAAATAAAAATATTATTATATTTCAATATTAAAATTTTATTATTTTAATATGTGTAAATTTGGTTCTATTGGAATTGATTTAGTCACATATTATATTTTAATGTTTCACATATTAAAAATATTTTGAACCACCTCACTTGTAAAAGGGAACTACCATCCATCACCTCTCAACACTTCATGATCCACATATATCATTAATTCCTTACCCAAATAATGTTACAACATCATTTTACACACCCTATATGTATTGTTCTATAATAAATACAATATCAAGAAGGATTTAGGTTTATGTTATTGGAGATTATAGAATAAAGGGTGTATATTATTTTTCAGGCTTTTTGATGTTCATTTTTTTATTAAAAAATATATTCCATAAAAATCATAACAAAACTAAATTTGAATATTTTTCATACATAGTTTTTTATGTTTATGGTATATATATTTTCAATATCAGTTCCATTTTTTGGAAATTAGAAACATCCATCGAGTTCACATATGGACTAATAACTCTATGTGGTGGTTTAAATAATTATTCATCACAACCTCACTTTAATGGTAATAATTATTTAATTAATATATATATATATATATATTTAGGAAATTATTATTATTCATTAAAAATATGATGTCATCTACCTTTTTGACTTAATATCAGTTTTAAAATGTTATTGTCACTAATTTAAATGTGTAGACTACACCCGCTATGAAGCGGTATGATTTGGTTTTCTATTACGACCTTTCAGGGATGAATATAAAATTATATATAGAGAATAAAATTTACAATCATGACAATATTTATATTTTTTATGAATGAATCATTTAATAAATAAATTACTCAAGGTCAATATACCAATGTAAATTTTGATAAATTCCTTGAACAACCATATGTTGTAGATATAATCAATAACTATTCAATAGTTATAAAATATTAATAAAAAGGATACGTAAAATGGACTATATTTTGAACAGGTTTATATTAAATTATATAATATATTTTTACTTATTATTAAGGAGGATATAATTCACCTCACAATGTAGGAGTATAAGGTAAATGTTTTTCTTATTAATTCTAATACAATGATAAATACATTATATTATTCACATAATTTATTTTATATAGTGTATATAATGCATATTTCAAATATTATACCGTGAACTAAAAAAAATTCATTATGTTTAATATTTCATGTTAGGTTAACTTTTTTCTATATATTGACTCAAATTTTATTAAATATGTGATAGTTAATTCTATAATCACACTCTTATTTGATATTATTCCTATTTCAATTCATATTAGAAGAATTATATAAGCTTTATCTTATTACACATCATATATTATCATCACCAATTAATATTTTATAGTATTCATGATAATTCTCATACCATTTCCTCTCAATGGTGATAAATTCATGTAGGAATGTTTTTAATAAAAACATAAATAATTTCTTCTTTGTGATTAGAAATATTTACCTTCTATATCTGAATTTTTCAATTAGTTTGACGAATGCTTTTATATTCTTTTGAATGACTGGTAAATGGTTTTTTATACTACAAATAAATTTGTTATCAAAGGTTTAAAAGTATATATTATATTTTTTCCACAAAAATCATTGTGGTATTTTTTCATAAGTGTTAATGTAATTTTAGTTTTATCATGTGTAGAAAAAATATCATTTCCTTTATCAATAACTATTCTTCTCTACTTTTCAACCTCAATATATTTTTTTTTATTTCCAAATAATATAATTTTCCTTTATTATATGAATTTTTATCTTTAATATTAAAATAAAAATATATTATTTTCAAATTACATGATATTATTTTTATAAATAATGCCTACCTTCATATTTACAAAAAAATTAAAAAAGATATATAAAATGATATTTTTTCATTTATTTCTTCTGTTAAACCACAAATTCATATTTAATTATAGTGAATTTATATGAATTCATAGTCTTCTATTAAATTATTCCAATTAATATATTATAAAATATTTTTAGTACATTAACTTTTTTTTATGATTATCTATCTCACCCTCTATTATTTATTAGCCTTTATTTTGTCCTTCATGCCATTGTTTGGGGAATCATGTATATATTCTATATTTTGTGTAACTATTCTATATTTTCATAACCATATACCATTTTAATTTATTGTGTGAGTTTATGTAAACTTAACATGATTATTATTTAATTTAATTATGAAATATTTGTATGTTATATTCCAGATGCAATAAAAATATTTAAGAATTGATAAGAAATATTGATTTTGTATTATATTTTTTATTCAATATATAAGTAATGAATTAGAAATACAAAATTGAAATTTGGGGATGATTTTAGATAGTCTATGATGAATCAACATGATACATATATTAAATATTTTTATAAATTATTTTGTTTTTTTCTAAACAAACCATTTCATTGATATATATTGGAACAATGACTGGAAAATTAAGGTTCCTGATGTATTCACATTGGAGTTGATGTTATATTATGATTTCTAACATACTTCATATCCTTAATTATAATTTCGATCATTATAATTATACTTTTTTCTATTATGTTTTTATTTTTTTATGTCAATATTTTCAATCTCATCTTATTATTAAATTATAGATGTATTGGTTATCTAATATTCAAAATTATTAATTCATTATTTAATCATGATATATTTTATTATATAAAAATTGATTCTTCATAGGTTGATCATGGATATTCACTCTCTTTTATAGCTTCTCCTTTTACTACCCATAATGTTACGAAGCATCCTCTGGTGTATTTGGCAGTGCTCCTTTCCCTTTATCGTCCTCATGGGCTCTATCGAAAAATGATGTTCCTAACAGTATATCGACTTTGGCTTCTAGGGTGAGCATACCCTCTATCCTTAGGATACAAACTGTTTTTAGATGATATGATGGGTTTAAGGGGTCCCTATGGGGTTCTTTGGTATATTATATCATTGATTAATCATATTCTCACAATAATTCACTAGTGGCATGATTCAACCAAGATAAGCTGCCCCAATGGGTTTTCAAATCACTCTTGACTTCTTGGGGTCTCAAATAGAGAGTGGTGTTCTTGGTACTCCCTATACATTCACTCACTATCCTTTTTTAGGGATGAATTTATGAATGTGTAGTATAAGATGGTCTGTCAATGTGGTTCTTGGCATTTTAGTGTTTTCAGTTAGTCCTAGGATTTCCATTATCGGAATGAATCATGCTTTGAGAAGTTTGGGTAATGCTCTCTACACTTCCTCTACCACCCCATAACATTTCTATCCTTCAATAAGTGGGAAATTTCTATAGGTATTAACCTTACACTTTTGAAGAGAAAAGGTTCTTAAATTTAGTAATAACACCCATATATATGATGTACTAGATATTTACAAACACCATCCTTCATGAGTTCTGATCCGGGAAGGTGCATGATTTTCATGGTGGTAATGAGTGTTTTATTTCGACATAACCCTATAAGATCCTGATCATTCCTGGAATAATTATTTACAATGTTCTTAGGTTCTTGTTTTTTACTTGTTTTTTTATATATTATTTGGGGTTTTTGGTAGTGCGTGGTGGGAAAATTGATTTCCCAAAACCTGTGCCCTCTACCAAAAAACTGTTGAACCCCACATATATAGTGATTTTTTATTTGGAAGACTAATTTTCAATCCATATTATCAATTAGGAGTAATCATGAACCCCCAGAAAAGAGATTTGGGTATGGGGTGCATGGTTTGGCATATAGTCTACCCCTACACAAGAAACCATTCACACATGAGTTATTCGTCCTAGAATTATATTTAAATTCTAGAACCCCCTTACTTTCACCCTAATTCATCCCAAATAGACCACACTCATTTTATCTCATTTTTAGGGAAATTTTAAGTATTTTAGGGCCCTATTAACTAAGTTCATGTTGAATTGATGAAAAAATTGAAGAATCTCACATCTAATTATAAAAGATTCTTTTAGAAATTTATTTCCTCATTCACTCTCATCTTTTCCATATTCAATGAAGGCATGTCTTCATCTGTTTGTAATGGATATAGAAATAGTTTTTTTAGTATAAAATTAATTTGATTCTTGATCCATGATTTGGATTTAGATCTTTTTCTCTATTGTGTAATTGCACATTCAAATTATAATTGGGGATTTATATTGGTCATTTTCTGTCAACGATCTTGACATGGGTGGTCTAATTTTCAATTCCCATTGTCTTGAATTCCAATTTTTTAGGTGTTATTGAATTTTAATTTTAACTTTTAGAAAAGGAATAATTAAGTAATTAAATAATTAATTAATTAATTATGTAGTGGAATATTGTAATTGGTTAATTGATTTTAAAAGTTATTATGAAATGTGTTTATCCTTGTATGATTAAGTTTGGTAGTTGTGATCATAAAATTCATGAATAATGGGACATTGAATTGATTTATTAATGAGGTTATAAAATTTGTCAATTAATGGGATTGTGTAATTGGTAAATTGGCGGGATTCTAGAATTGATTGATAAATTGAATAAAGAACTGATTAAAAGAAGAAAAGTAAGGGATGTTTGGATTATCATTTTAGGTTTGATGAATTATATAATTAATGGTTGATAAATAGTTTTATAGTGATTCTTTCATATTATTCCATGCCAGTTAAAGGGTCAAACATTGATTGTTTTGACAATTTAAATGGTATACCATGATGAGAAATGTTTATTAGAGGTTTAGTGGTGATTAAAAATTTTAAATGTGATATATATTACAAATATGACATTAATGTGTGGGATGGGGACTGAGGCTCAAAATACCAATATGTGATTATTATTGTAATGAATAGGGAATAAGGCTACAAATACACATGTGCCATTATTGTGTCAGATAGGGACTGAGGCACAAAATAACCATTTGTGACAATGCCATTGGGATATGGATTGAGGCTCTAAATACCCAAGAGGTTATTAGAAAAATGTTTTACACCCATGATATTGGCATAGGAAATTTTTTCTAATTGGTCATTGTATGTTTTTAAATGAACTTATAAATTATAACCATTGTATTATGATATGTGATATCCCATGGGGATAATTTTGGTTTAATATTAGGCCAAATATTGTAATGATACAATAGTTTCAATCATAAACCCGTGGAATGGATTGGTAAATTGAAGAATACTAAAATGTGGAAATAGTTTACTTATACATATTACATTATTATTTATAAAATTAGATACACTATTATTAACTGGATATTTTTTAGACATTTTTGGATTTAGGGATACTGACTTATACTAACACCGTACTTGGCCAAGATAATCGGTAACAAAATAGGCATTATGTTTGTAGTATAGGATAAGGGAAATAGCCCTCTACTAGATGGATTATTTGGGAAGGATCATGGATGAGGGAACAAGACATTGTTTTGGGACCCACTTGCAGAGTTATCAATGCCTTTATTTTGGATTTTCATTAGACACTTCACTCTAATTATGGAATTTCGTATCTACTATTATATTATATATCATTTTATTATTCCGTTTCGTCATGTATTATTCATCAGTAATGGTTAGGTCATTAATCTTTTTTTTGTTATTATCTTATGTCTTTTTTATTTCTATTTTTATGATAATTCAATAATGATGGTATAAAATTTATATATTGATAAATTAGACCATTTTCTAGTCAGCATACTTTGGCATATGGGGAGGCACACTTTAGGTCATAATACCTACCACCATGGGGTACTTGTGTTTGGAACCATGTTAGGATGTTACAATGTGGAATCAAAGTATATTATGTTTTTGTTTACTATTTCTTTACTATTTGGGAACGGAATGAAAAAGACTAATAATAGAAAATACATGTACATGAGCTCATGAATGTTAGTATATAGCCCATGTAAGGGTGAAAACCCATGTACCTAGGGTATAATGTTTATAACATATGTGAATAGTTACAGTTGGTTGTTATTTCTTCAAGAGTAGAACATTTATTATTCTATGTTATTGTTGATTCTATGATTTTCTCAGATTTGACGCATATCCCGATATGTAATAAGATCTTAGTTTTCATTCATCGTTATAGGAACTCCGAAATTATTGTGACATGCATCAATTTTAGGTACATGTAGAAATTCAGGTTTTTTGTAGGTTATTAAAATAAATGTTTTTTTCATTACATAGGTCATTAAACTAAAAATGGTCCATTATATATAATTGAATGTTCTAAAATGATGAAAAAAATGTAAAAATTCGGGTATGTAATGAAAAATAAGAAATTGTGAATGTGTTTTCCCTTATTAAATATGAATTAGATCTCAGATGTTTAATGGTAGTGATGGTGGCTTGGTTTTGACTATATGGAAGAAAAGGGGTGTGAATTGAAATGGATTTATGTAAATTCCACTCTTTAAGTGATTTATTGTTTTGAAATGAGTCTTATGGTGAATATTTTGAGTTGTATGCATATTACACAATGCCTATGTTTTCTAATACGACTATATGAGGAAATTTTTGGAAATGATCCTTGAGTCATGGAACATGAGGCAGAGATAGTGCTGGATGAAGGATCCAGATAATAGTTTTGTGATAACATTTCTCTCTGCATGATTTTTAAGGATAGAGAATCATAGTGGGTTATGAATTGTATGTATGTCATCACATAGGAGTCATAGTTACATAACCCTATGACATTCACCAGAGAGGTTGGACCTAAAGCAAATGAGCTCATGACAAAGTCTGTGCAGAAAATACATGACCATTTATAGAATAATATAGAGAAAATGGTCAATTTGGATCCATATATTTTACAAGGATCTGTGAATAACTGGTGGGAAGTTAATTATTTGATGGTGAAAATATATGGTATAGTATGTTTGTACATTTTGAAAATTGAATTGAGAACTTTTACCCACTAACACTGAGGCAAGAGAGGGAAGTTTGGTTCTTACAGTTGACCCAGGTGAGTATGTATGTGATGGATGATTCTTGTAACATTACTATCATGTAGAATTTTTCCCTAGAACTTATAGGGGATGGTATTGTAATATAAATTCATTTCACTAATGGGTTTAATTGTGATATCAGTCCCAATATATTATTTTTTCCAAAAAATAATTTGGAAGTGGTGGATCATACCCTCGTATCTATGAAAACCTAAAACAGGCTTCATTTGATGAATATTTAAATTTTTTTGGTTGATGAGGAGGTGTGCATTCTAATGGTAGAAATAATAATTTTGATAACGTTGGATAGGGCTTCTAAATATTATTTCCTATGGGGAACAATCAATTACCTAGGATCCTACCTGAGTGCTTTTCCACTAGTTTTTAATGATGGATGACTTTTATAGACACATTACCCAACCACTAGTAGAGTTTTGAGAATGAAACATGATGGTATAACTATAGAGGTTCGATAGGAACCCATTAAATATGGGTAATAATGGGGTATCTTCGTAGAATATTAATACTGGAATGGGGTGTTCTACACCGTATTAGGTTTGTTGTTGGTGTTCTTCCAACAATGGTGATTGAGGTAGTGTATGTGGTCTTTCTGAACAAGAGCACCCATACCTGTAGAGTAGTTCAGATTTGGGGCATCATAATAAATCACATGGAAGAGTGGCATAACATTTTCAAGCAGTTCATCTAACACATGTTGATACTAAGGACAGACCATTCATAGTAATATGTAATATACTTGTGGTTTCTACTCTTTTTAGTTTTATATTTGATAATAATGGATCTAGTTCAATTATATTTTCACATATAGTGAACGGGTAGAGTCTATAATTTGAGTTTTTGGAGGGTTGTGATTACTGATACACCTTTTTGTGTATAGTCGAGAGACATATGTTTGTGAAAAGGGTTTTCTCGCATGGTTGGGAATTATGATTTCTTATGGGATATTTACTTTCCGGATATGTCGGGAATTGAACTAATAATGGGAATGGAGTGGTTTTGGGAATTTTGAGCCCATATAGTTTTATTTTGTAGGATAGTGACATTACATATTCTGATGGTAATAAATGTATTCACAATGGAGAGTGAAATATCCAGGTTGGCCGTGTAGGGCCAAATCAATATCAACTCGGTGGATCACCATCCAAGATTTTATTTCATTTTTTGATGTTGGGGGGTGTAACAAATGACACATTTCCATCCATATTGGATAGGTTCAATGATATTTTTTGGGGAATTATCAGGGATTCTACCTGATAAGGATGTGAAATTCATGATTGGACTTATTTCTATGAATGATCTGATTTCTATTCCACCATATAGAATGTGTCCAACAGAGCATGAAGGAAATAAGACTCAACATGAAGAGTTGATGCTTATGGGTTCTATCCTCCCAAGTAATCCACATTATGGTTATCTTATTTTGTTTAAAAAAATCATGATGGGACGTTTTTCTTATGTGTGGATTATTGGATTTTGAAGAAAAATATGGTAAAGGTCATTTGAGGGGATATTTTGTTTTAGCCAAGATTGACATCAGATTGGGGTATCATCAGTTGTGATTTTGACCTTCTATCATTCGTTAGACTTCATTAAGAATTATGTATCACCTTTAGGTGTTCGTTTTGATGTCTTTCCGGCTAAATAATGTTTTGACGTGTTTATGGACCTGATTGATCAAATCATCTACCCGTACTAACATCACATTGTAATATTTTTCTTTTATGATATCTTGGTGTACTAAAAGACTCGTGATGATCATTCCCAACACCGTGACAATATAATGAATACACTAAAAGAGCATCCTCTTTAAACCAAGCTATCCAAGTGTCAATTGTGGATCAAACATGTAAATTTCATGGGTCACATCATCTTAGAGGAAGGTTTTCAGTGTCCTAAAAGAGGGAGTATGTAGTTTTTTCTTGGTAACATTTAATTAATGTATTTTATATCCATAGTTATCTTATATTAAATTTATATTACCATATTTTAATTCAAGACTTTTTCCATTATGAAGCACCACATTTGGAATAAACCAAGAATGAGATACAGTTTGATTTGTAGGGTTCATGTTTGAGTTACTTCCATGATATGAAGAATATATTAACCACAACACCAATGTTGATCCTACCCAGGCCAAGGGAGGAGTGTAAAGTTTTGTTGATGCATCTAGGATAGGACTCATGCTATTTTTTATATGTTTAGATGGATTTTTTTGTTATGGTTCATGATTATTAAGGAATGATAAACAGAATTACCCTACGCATGACCACATGTAGGTATAGTGGATTATGACTTGAAGTGTTGGTGAAATTATTTATTAAAAAAATATTTACCCTGCCAACTGATCATAAGAGCTTAGTATAATATTTTCGTACTAGTATTTGAATCATTGACAGTGGAACTGGGTTGAGTATATTCAATCATCAGATTTTTAGCTAGAATATATGCCTAAAAAGTGAAACATTATCACTGACTCTCAATATAGGAAAACATAGTCTCAGTCAATTCAAGATTCTATTAATTACTAGATGATTATTACTTTACTGGATGAGATTAATGTTGTGGTTCATGAGGGTCAGAATCATATGACTCTGATATCAGTTTTAATGGAGTATACACCTTTCTGTCAGATTAATGAAAGATAATACAAGGATATGAAATGTTTAGCCTTGAGAGAAATAATTCAAGTAGGGGAGAATCTTTCAGATTAGAATATATTTGAGTATGTGATTATGTATGTCATGAATCATGTCATTGTTCCTTTGAGTATGCATGAGTAGTTAATGCATTGATTTCATCCCTCAATGTTGGTGGTTAATCTGGGTTTGACCAAAATGTATAGTGACCTACGATGATAGTATTGGTTGTAGATCCTGAAAATAAAAATTTCAATGTTTATGAAAAGATGCTACATCTCTCATCAATAGAAGGTAAAGCATCGATGACCTAGTGGATTATTACAATCAATTATCATTCCATAATTGAAGTGGGAAAACGATACCATGATTTATTTCATGGGTATCCCAAGGACTCCTCACAAGAATAACTCTATTTAGGTGTTAGTTCATCTAATAATGAAATTATCACATTTATTTCTTCCACATGATACATTCATAAGAGATAAAAAGGGTGATATTAATATCTAGGTGTCAGTCGATCTTCATGCGGTGCTATAGTGTATAGTTCGATACTGTGAATCATGTTTTACTCTGTTATTTTCATATTACTTTCAAGAGGTGCTTGATACATTGGTTTTCCTGAGTATGAAATTCCACACAAAAACTGATGGGAAGAAGGACTGTATGATATTGGTACTTGATGATATGTTATAATCTTATGTTCTTGACTTAAGTTGGTCTTAAAAAAACATAGTGGTTTTTTATACAACCAATAATAAATTGTTATCTAGAATATATATATATATGGAACCATATGTGGAACTTTATGGTAGGACATGTTGTTCACCTCTATGTTAGATGAAGCCAAGTGAGTCAGAACTATTAGAACCGATTCTCACATAGGAGTTATCAGTGCAAGAACATCTAATTAAATAATGTATGGCTAGGTCTAAGTGTATAAAGAAGTATAGTTCTAATAGAATTCAATAACATCTTGAGCTTATAGTGGGTGATCATGTGTTCTATTAGGTGTCTCCTCTATTGGGCCACCATAGGATTCAGATACAAGGATTGTCCGAAACTAGGGTTGTTTCCCCTGTTATATTATAGAGATAATAAAGCCAATGGAATTCCAATTAGAACATATATAAATGTATAGTCCTATGAATGATATTTTTTGTGTGTCACAACATCAATAGCGTCACCCCTCCCCTTATTTTTTGTTCAATGTGAATCATTTTTATATTAGTACTAATACATTCGATGAGAAGTATGTGATATTTGTTGTTCAATATAACGAAAAAGTGTTTTGGAAAAATATGTTCCAATATATATTTTATTAGGGAATCCTGTGGTAGTTTTGGGGAAAAAATGGGAGAGAGAAGTGGATATTCTAGCTTAGTTGACTGATATTTTATACATGGAATGTTATAGATTATTTAGAGTTTTTTTTATATGGTTTGTATATTATATGAACGAGGTCATTTTTTAGAGATGTATTGAGCCCATTTTTAGGTATCGTATTTCACTATATTTTTTATATCATGTTTGGGTTTTATCATAGTTGTTCTTGAGTGATCATTTTAGGTTTTAATAGGGGGTTTTGGAAGTGAAATGTTTCCACATGGTTTTCCAAAATTGTGGGCCTGGCCACAGGAAACTTGAAACCCCAAATGGAGATATATTTGAAAGTTGTTTCTTGGTATTTAAAAATGTTCTCCCTATTTATATTAATTGTGAACCCCCAAATTAGAGGTGAATTTTTATTGGGCATGTTTTGGAGAACATTGTGTCCCTACTCAGGAAACCATTCCCATGGTCTTTAATACTCTTAAAATTATATTTTAATTTCATGATCCCCCAAGGCATTCACCAAAATTTGACCCAACTAACCGCTAAACGTTTTATATCATTTTTTGAGGATCTCAAGAAAAATCGAACGACATAAAGACTCAATTTTTAATGAATCATAGACCGGATTGAAGAATCTACACCTCTCATAGTAATTGACTATTTCCCCTTCGATTTCATTCCTATCTCTCATCTTTCTCCCATACTTATAAAATTATTTTTTCACTATTGGTAGTTGATTAAAATCTAAGATTCCATGGATTCAATTCATTTGATTTTGGATGCAGCTTTTTATATAGTTATCAATTTCTATTGTGAAATTGAGTATTCTACATCAATTTAGGTATTTCTATTAGTGATGGCTCATGAATGATCTATAGGTAGGTGTTAGAAATTATATTGTCAAATTAATGAATTCTAATTTAATTTATGTGTTGTGGAATTTAAATTTTATCTTTTAGAAATTGAATATTGAATTATGTAAATTAATTGGTTAATTAATAAATGCAATCAGGGAATTTAATAATTGATTTTCCTTGTGATTATGGAATGATTTGAACCTAGGATAATTGTTTCTGGGAATTTTTATTATCCAATTGGTGAATAATGGGACATTTTTTTGATTAATTAATGAGGATATGAAGTTGGTCAATTAATGGGATTTTTTAATTGGATAATTTAAGGAATTGTAGAATTAGATGAGTGATTTAATGAAATTTTTTAACAAATGGGATGTAAGGGGTTCTTTTATTAACAGTTAATGGTTGATTAATTATCTAATGAAAGGTTGATAAATATTTTAATAAGGATTTTTTCATAATATCTATTGATTGTTATAGTGATGGCCCTTGAATGTTTCATTAATTTTTATTGTATAACATGATTTTAAATGATGATGAGAGGGTTAATGATGGTTAACCTTGTTAAATTTGATATATTTTACAACTATGGGAATTAGGTATGGTACAGGGACTGAGGATATACATACCCAAATGTGATTACTATTGTATAAGAAACAGATCGAGGCTTCAAATGAACATGTTACATTGATGTGTGGTATAGAGAATGAGGCACCAAATATTTCTTTGGGATAATAGGTGTGGGATAGGGATTAAGGATCTAAATACACATGCGAAATTGAGGTGTGGGAGATGGAGTGAGACTCCAAATAACTATCAGGTGTAAGACATAACACTCGACACCCAAGGGATTAGTATTGTATTATGGTTCCAATTTAATGTGATATGAGTCGAAATGAAATGATAAATTATATCCATGGTAATTTGATATATGATATCCCTTAGAGATAGTTCATATTGTTGCATGGTTTGAAGGAGTTATTGATAGCATGGGTAACATCATGAACCCATAGGTTAGTATGTTTACATGAAGAATAGTGAAATGTGATAACTGTATTCTTGTTCATTGTACATTATTCTTTATACAATTCCATAAAAATTTACTGACTAGATATATATCTATTTGTCATTGGTGGTGTACTACTATATTTTACTCACATCCTAATCAAGCTTCTTAATAATTACCCATATTGAATTATTGTTTGCAGTAAGGGATACAGGAGAGAGCCCTATCCTAGATGGATCATTTGGTAAGGATCGTAGACGAGGGAACCAAACATTTTCTTGGGACACACTTGTTGATTTTTCAGAGTATTTTGTTTTTTTTCAATTACACAATTAATTCTTATTATGGGATGAAATTACTATAATTAGATATGGATATTGTTTTCTTTTTATGTTTCATCTAGAGTTAATGTTTTGTTATAGTTTTGGAATTATTCTAGTTGTTGGTTATTATCATCTGGTTTTTGTAAATGTAATCAGCAATTGTATTACTTTTCCAAAGAAGGTGTAGTCTCCACATATTCATATATTAGCCCCCAACTACTATTATTCATCCTCTGGCATAAGAAGATGTGCGGTTGAGGTCATGTGATCAATGGTATTAGGGCACTATTGTGTAGCACCTGGTTCAGGATGTTATATCACGATTTCTTCCTGGGATGTCATCTTCAAGGACATTTTATAGAAGTCTATTGGATAAGAAATATGGTCTTAAATGTGAAGGAACTCATGATTGATTCTATTTCGAGTGATATAGATGTTGGGGATGTGTTTAATGTACCAAGGGATTATTTCATGATGAATGAAAGATGTGATAAATGGATTTGGTGTAACCCATCACATCACATGACTGTTGTATTATTATTCAAATTGAGGTGGGATTTTAAAAGGGTTAAAATGTTCTTCTTGTGCCTTACATACCCTCATAAAATACTATTACTAACACATAATGGGTCCTCAAACAATTTTATGTGCCTCCCTTCAAATATCCATGGGCACCTATATATCAGGTTTTAGCCACTCAGTCTTTATGTTGGATCTATGATAGACATATCCAATCTTTTCACACCATAGTCTCATCATATCTGATATCAAATCCCGTTATGATACATATTTATTAATTCCAAATAGAAATATTGAATAAGATTGATATAAGAGAATGTCTGATATCATAACTCTCTAGATCATATTCTTATTGTCTCACTTTTCCTAGAGGTATTTTTTCAGTGACATAGAATTAGAATGGATATTTTTTCTTATAAGGCGGCACTGTAAATGGATGATAATTTACCTATGGTAAGAATGTAGGTATATCGAAACTCAATTATTTATCAATGGATAGTGGGAACATTAATCAATACATGGTAAGTGATTAGTCCGTTGGATCAAATTTAAATGAATGTTGATTAGGTCAAATATAGAGTTTATATAGTATTTATTATTTCCATTATCATATACAATTATTGAGGATTTTGAGAGATGGTGAAAAACTTGTTCTATCACTATGATTCTATTCATTACCATTAATCCTTAGTCATGCTTTTATAACCTCAATAATACTGACTGAGTATCATCATTCACGATGAGTAAGGGTTTTCTATAGTTTCTACATGAAAGCCCTAGAAATATATGTATCAATATTTTTTCAAAGAGAAGATATTTCATTATAGATAATCTAGTCCTCCACATAAAATATTACCATTAAAATCATAGAAATGTTTAATGTTTTGGTTTTATTTTCTTCTATTTATCTAATATGTGATGCTTCTTATATTTTGGATTGATGGAAGTTGTTAACATTGTTTTAACCAAGTTACATTATATTGTTAATCATGTGAGAATTAAGTAAAAATCTATTTGAATTATAAAAATGAGGAGGAATGGATTTTCCTAAAAAATACCTGAATGAATTCACCAAGTTTATTTCTATAAAGGGACTTATCGATCTAGGACTCTCCAAAGAAAATACATGTCATGAAAAAATATGAAAGTGAGTGGAATATTTTGGATTAGACTTGATAGGTGTATCACTAATCTACAAGGGTTTGATTCCATTGTGTTGGATTGTGTGAATCATCTCAAAGGGTCTATATATGACCATGTAATACTACATGTGTGTTTATATAAGGGGAACACGAGTTTTATATTTTTCTCATACTAGAAATTGGCATCAAATAGAGGGCATCAGGCAGATGGTTAGAAGGCCTTGGTAAAACCAGATTAGTGGTTAGAATGTATCAATTTGATTAATGGTCCCATCATTTAAAAAATTATATCAAGACATTGGGTAATAAAATGAATGAATGAAATTATATTCATCAAGGGTTCGGAAAGGAAACTAAAAGTATGGAATATATCCTCTAGGACTGGTAAAATTAAGTCCTTTTGAGTTATCATTCATAGAATAAAATGTTATTGTTGAAACACTTCTGGAGATTGAGAGGTAATAGAATGATAAATATTGAATCATATAGCTCAATGATGGATAACACATTGCTACCTATTTTTCTTTATGTTGGAAGGATGTAAAATTGCATAAAAATAAGTTTAGAGATAAAGGATGGTTCTTTTACCATAGATGTGGATGCGGTAGGGGAAAACATTTATGGTACACATTGAGAATTATATGCCTTGGAATAACATGTGAATGTGTGATTTCATAATATAATCTAATGAAGAATATAATTTTATGATATTAATTCTGATGACTATTGGAGATCAAGATAACGTGGCTTGAGAATCTCCTCTATGGGAAGAATAAATAAAAGCAATTTTCATCAGAAGTCAATATGAAAGAACACCCCTTCAGGTTATATTCCTTGGTTATATTAAAATGTTAGCATCCAATATTGTTTTGGTATAGCTGTAGAGGGATGTTTATGAAAATATTAAAAGATGAGGGCTTACCAGACATTAATGTTACTCTAGGGTAGTAACGATCCCCAATGGGAAATATCCCACTTCCTTGAACTAATATCAAATAATATATTTTTGAAATTTGAGATTAAAAATAATTGAAAATCTTATAAAAAATAGGATTGGTTTTGTTATACCTGGTAATATATTTGATGAAACATGTGTTTATTTGAAATGGATGAGAATTCATGGAGATATTGAAATTGAGAAAAATTGTATAGGAGATGAAAAAATGGAAATTGGACCAAATTTTATCATACAGGTGGATATGAAAAGATATTATGAAGTATTTTAAAATAGTTTTATTTTATGGTTCATGACAATGTAAGGATATAAAGAATGATTATATGATTTCAACTTCATATGATTTACATGTCTATGGATCATGGTCGTCTTGATGGGAATGTTATTTGGATTATTCAAATCTGTACAAGGTTTAGGGTAAAGAGATCCATTCTCCCCTTTCATATTTATCTTGGCCTAGGAAGGACTTATAAGGAACATCATATAGGTCCTAGAGGAAATAAGGATTATTACTTTCACAAATAGTTATGGAAGTAGAATTATATACCATTTAATGTTTGGTGATGTTATATTATTTTTTATTAATTCAATTAAAAAGTTAGTTACCTTGTTAATTAAAAACAATGAATAATTTAGAATATTTAGTATCCTGTTTACCGATCAAAGGGAGATCATTGTATTTATTTCAAAAAATATCTCAATGAGGAATAGAAGAATAATTCATGGGAAACATTGCATACATAGGGGGAATCCCCTAATTAAGTATCTTAGTAATCTAATATCCCATAGAAGAATCAAAAAATATTATTCCATGTTATTATAAATTTGATCTAAGGGATGATGTGAAAATGGGGGAAAACTTATCATTTGGAAGATGAAATAATCTAATTGATATGGTTCTCACAACTAAGAAAATGCATATTATATATATCATAAATCTTTTAAAGGGGACAATATAAATTATTTATCTACTCATAAACACATTTCTATGGGATGAAAACCGGGATGTAAAATTACATAGGGCATGCAGTAAATGTTTGGTAAGGCCAATTGATGACAGTGGGATTGATTTACATAATGTCACAAAAGCTTCGAATTACATGCAGATGAAAGGTGCATCGAATTTTATCATAGGTAATTCATTGGGTGTGAAATTCATAAAGATCATGTATGGAGAAATTGGATCATTAAAAAGGACAGTCTAGAAATATCATTAGTCAAATGTGTAGCATGTTTCATCACTTAGTGGTTTAAGATGGAAATGATTGGTGAGTAATCCACCTTGGAGATATCAACTATAGTATGAAAACTGGGTAAGTAAAGAATTTTTCATTCTGGTATTTCTAGTATTTAACCTTTACTTTAGTGATGCATCCAATCACCCACTTAATATCGACGTTACATTAATATAATAAAAGAAAAAAACTACAAAAAAAAGTTTCATGTGCCAATATCTATGAACTACTATTTTTTTAGGATGGACATTCGGATAATTTAATGTCAAAACATCAAGAAAATAGTTCATGGAATTTTTTTTGAAAGAAAATAGAGAAGTAAAAATATGGTGTTAATAAATGTGGATCAATATGGATTTATTGTTTTGGAGAGAGAGAAATAATGAACTACCTATAGAAGAGATCGGGTAGAAAAAGGGAGTGTGTTTGATGTCGAAATGGAAATATTGTTCATTATCTCTACAAAAATCATCCGATAACTGATTTTTTATATTAAATTGCTGAAGAGTATCTCTAATTTTATATACCATAGTGTGAAATTAAATTATTTTGAATACACATGGTAATAAGATGTGAATTAATTTTTTTCATTGTGGTGGTATACATGGGGTGGATGTGAAGGCCAATTCATTTTTTATAAGTGAATTAGAAACACCAGGAGGCTCTAAAAAATAATGATAAAGTAAAATAATGTCACATATTTTCTATCATGTTTTTGTAACATTGTTGGTGGAATAGACCAGTTTCGTTACTCAAAGTGGGTCACCATCTCCTACATTTAGACGTTCATTTCCATGACTTTGTTCCTCCGGTGAAAGCGTAAGTGACAATCAATATTGATGGATTCAATTCATAGATCTTAATATATGGGCAGTGATAAATGTTGGTGTGTAATGTATTTTAGTACATATGAGAGGTTTCGGCCTAGTGAGAGAAAATAGGGGTTTTGTGCTTTAGGTTTTTAGTCATTTTATGAGATAGGTAATTCCATTAGAGTGGAGGTAAGGGATTTTTCTATCAAAATTATGTGGTGAAGGTTGTATAATGTCATTATCACTATCGTTGAAAATTATTCTAATATGATGATGGGGTTTCATCAGGGGAGGGCTATATACCCTTGGATTTTGAAATATTTTATTACAAATTTAAGAACATCTTTTGAACACGGAATCTTTTTCAATCAGAATAAAGAGAATGTAATATTATGGGATATGTGTTACCAAGATAGGGAGATGATTTGATAATATTAGTATATATGATATGTTAGGTCCCCTACATGAGGAATATATTCTCAATTGTTGAGGGTTATGAGTTCATACTTCACCATATCCAGCCATTGTGAGATGTGGGGTGTTTCTATGTATTCTTTAAATTAATGAAAATGTTATTTTCATCTAGAAAACATTAAAGAGAATCTGATCGATCTGTGTATTAGGATTTACATTCCCCAAAACATAAGGAAGGTATATTATAATGATCATTAATGATAAATAATTATTATTATGTTACATTTTATTTTTTTAATATGTAATATGGAAATCATGTATTCATATAGTGTGTATAGATGACTAAATAGATCAATCTATTACATTTTGGTCCCCTGTATCTTTTAAAAATGAAATAATAAAAACAAATTTTCCTAGTTATTATAGATGAGGTATTTAAATATATCATATAAAATTGGTAATTTTTCATAACATACACTACTATTGATATGAATCTGGTGTCACCAAATAATTAAGTAGATCTCTTGGCCAAATAGTTAAGTAGATCTGTTCGATATATATTTATTAATTGAGAAGTATAGTTTAACAAAAATATCTGGTAATATCATATAGTTTTAAATAATAGGATTCAAATTATTAAGTTCTTCCTTGTAATCCATTTTCCTAATGACATATTCATGGTTAGATTATATGGAAAAATTTACTAATGCATATAATCACTAAAAATAGAGAAAATATTTTTTCATAATCTATAAATTATAATTTAATGAACCATTCTTCCAATAGTCGTTCCTTATACATACTAGCATTACCTTCCATGTCCAATTTCAACATTAATATCCTTTTTCTCCCAAAGAGAGTAAAAAATAATTAAAGATCATATGGAACCCTAGTTTTTTTTCATGAATATAATCCACCTACATATTCAGATAATATTCTTTCACTATATATCTAGATCTAATTACTTCATCCTTGAATGGTGAAGGTTTATCAATTCCTTATAACAATGAGTCACTATCTGTGGTGGCTGGAAAATCTTATCTCTTGTCTTATCCATCCCCTAAAGTACTCATTTATTCTACCTATATATTTCTAATAACTTTTTATTTGTTATTATCATATTTTTACCAATTCAATGTTTTTTAATTGAATATAAACATCCTCAAATTCAATATTTCACCCACTATATGTATTGTACATATTATCCCCGACAATTATTATAGCCTATCAAAAAATGATTACATTTCTATTTGAGATGTTGTATATATTATAACCCCTATTTACTTATGGATATCCTATAACGATAGATCTTTTTCCCAATGGTTTTGTTTTATTACTATATGTTTTCCTAATAAAATTCATGTAACTCCACACCATGAAAATTCATAAAAATGAATTTTTTTTATACACCAACTCATTTACAAT
The DNA here is from genome assembly GCA_963277665.1 of Viscum album. Classification (NCBI taxonomy): domain Eukaryota; kingdom Viridiplantae; phylum Streptophyta; class Magnoliopsida; order Santalales; family Viscaceae; genus Viscum; species Viscum album. The sequence continues at coordinate 1,838,935,698 of OY728125.1, forward strand.
CCAGTTTTATTCATTAGACGGATCTTAAATTAGTATTTATTCAATAGTTTATAATTTATATCCCATAAAAGATAAAATATAAATAGTTTCAATCATAACTAACCCCCAAACAAACAATAATATATATTTCCACCTTTTAGAAACACTATAATGTTGTTGTGTTTAAGGTGTATTTTTTGATTTTTTTTCAAAAAATAACTTATACTCAACGAAATCATAGTAAATATATTCCTCATTTATATATGATCAAATATATATTGTATTCTTACCAATATTAATATATAATTGAATCTGGAACTCCTTTAATTTATCAAATGATTTGTAATTCTACTATATCAAGTAATCATGTCCAAATCTAATCATTTAATTTGTTAGAAAAATGGATCACATATATCTCCCTATTAATTATATAAGAAAATGTATTAAAAAATATTTGTGTAAAATTTATTGAATTTTTTTCCCATTTACATGTACCACCATGTAGAGGTTTGATCATCATTACATTTAAACAAGGGGGACATCTATCACGTGGTTTTATTTTAAAAAAATATTAACACATATATTGACAGATACCTATGAGATGCCTTCATTTACTTAAACATGACTATGATACAATGCCAATTTATATTATATATAACTATATCATGGAATCTTTTCAAATTCTAGAACTAGATATTCATATATTAGTTCATAAAGAAACTTTAAAATATGTCACATACCATTATATGTTCTATTTTAATAAAATAAGCATCTTTTATTCTAATACTTTATTAAAAATACATTCATGTATAATCATTAAATTGATATAAAATTCTTGATAACTAATAGATATAATATTTCAAATATTGTACATTTGTATTTAGATTATTTACTCCCCACCAATTTATCAATGTGAGTTTAATTGGATAATAGTTTGTTTTTCTTGAAATTTTTTCTATGCTAAGAATATATCTTAATTATAAAATAGTAGATATTTTCTATCCAATGAATTCTAAGAGAATAAAATATTATATTTTATAATAAATTTTGGAATTATTATTTAATAAATCCATTGTTCATGGGATTAAATGTTATTTACTAGTACCATTTCTTATTGGAAGCCCATGGGTCGGATAATTTAAACAATGTTGTACGTATTTTTGGCAGACGGAATTGAGTGCAACTCATTAAATGAGGTATATCATAAGTAACAAAAACCCAATTAGTTTATTCAATTTGGATATTAAATAAGACTATAAACTATAATTCTATATAAATTTCATGGAGTAAAATTTAAATTAATCATGCATATGAATTAGTCAAAGTTAAGGAAGTTGAAGAATTACTTTTCCTAGAAAATTATTTATTTAATTTTAAGATTTCCTAATGCTTATAAAGATTGAGAGTCAATAAACAAGAATTTTCTTTATATACTATTAATAATGAACAATTGTGATATTATATTATATTGTGATCCTGAATGGGTGAATACTTTCTATGGATTGATTTTTGAGCTGAAAATATTATTTTATTCATATTCACATTTATTATTTTAGTGATAACTTATTCTTCCCCTTTATTCTTATCTACTGGTCATATGGAGTTGTGAAATTAGCTGGCAATGGTGAGTCTAGGTTTTATTGTTTTTACCGCTATATTGGTTTCACATCATTGAATAGAATACCATTCATCGGTTTTTAAATTATTCTTAAATATTCTAATAGTGGTTTTTATTATCACATTCAATCTCACCAGATTGTGGATACTATACTTCTTAATTTCATGGTTGATGATCATTTTATCCCAACACTGACTACTTGTTTATATACAGTAGAATTAACTATGGTTTATTAGTGAGTAAATTTCAATTTTTAGTGTGTGTAGATGGGATAGTGGAAGTCACGACCCATCTTAGTGGGGCCCATTATGTGACTCCTCAGGCCCACATCCAATAGGCTAGGGGATGGTGAATATCACTGAGTAGGCATAACACTAACATCGGAGGCATTTCTTAAACCCCTATATACACACACAAATCTCAAAGACCACAAAGTGATGAAATTTAAAACTGTTAAGAACCAAATTCATGCATACCATTATATTCTTTCTAGAGTAAGACAACAAAGTATTGTGTTGTAATGTAAACCACTCCAGAAAATATTTCCACTAAAATAAGTCTTTAACCATAATTCTGAACTATAAATAGAGGTACTAGGGCTATTTTCTATAGTTTTATGAACACCTTGGCCTACCTAACCTCATATGGAATTGTCTATTCCTATTCTACAAAAGAATTCATGAAAATTTCACTTGTCGTCACAAGACACAACATGTGCATGCAATGCCCATGCATGGGTGAGTATTATAATTCTTAGTGGGACACCCTGAAACTACAAAGAAATAAGAAAAGTAATTTATAGTTATTCCAACATTATATATGTCTAAAAAAATAAAACAATTATATACATATATTCTAAAATCATACCACACCATCTAGGGTATGTCATAACCATTGTATACCAACATTAGGGATTCGACTCGATGATTCCATAAAGAAATCATCTAGGAGAATAGTCTCTTGAGTCTGCTAGTACTGATAATATCCATCTAGGAAGTACTATTCATTGGGAACCATTATGAGATAGATATGTTATGATAGATATGAATAGATATATACGATACCAAAAATGAAGTTCACATCCTTGTCCATGGGGTGAAACCAACAAATCCATCTGGATTAACCTACTAAGTATAGGATCAATGCCCTGTGGAGTTCGACAGATCCATACTAATTAACCTTCCAAGGGAATGAAGAATGAATATAGGACCCTACTTTAGGCCTTTCAAGTTGATCGAAATAACTCTATTAAAGAATTCATTTAAGTGGGGTCATAGTCTTATGAGTATGAATTGATTCATACCTACCTTCATGGGCGTTATAAATTAATGAACTCTTATGAAAATAATCCATGATGTGGAGTAATAGAGAATAAATCCCTGTAGAAAGTGATATGTAGAATTTAGAAGTTCTATATGCTAGGTTCCTTGACCATGGGTACGTCTCGTGTACAAAGGCATGTTTCAATCCATATTATGTCACGTAAAAGATGGGTAAATGGTGTGTATAAAGAGTTACATTCCATTTTTTTCATTAGGGATCTACCCATGTACTCTATAAATGTTTCAATACTTTGTGTCAAGAACTATGTCTCTACCCGAGTAATATTACACGAGGTATTCTGTGTACTTGGTACATGCCATGTTGTGTGGTGGGGTACACACCGTGTAGGCAACCCATGTACTCCACCCTGTTTTCATGTATCTCCCATGAAATCTGTTGAAAATAAAGGAAGGGACTAAACTCCATGTGATATGGTCACACAGCATGTGACATTTAACTATCTCTTGAAACCCTAGCCGTCACTTAGTGGTGGACACATTCCGAGTATCCTTGGGTTACATGACATGTTCATTAGGATTTTTCGGAATCTTTCATTTTTCCTCAATGTGCCTCGACTGATGATATAGATCTCATTCTGGTTATATATTCACCTCGAAACTAAATATCAAGGGTTTTATTATCACCCTAACACTAAAATGAGGTGTTTTGGGCCTTCAATTGGTTCAGAAAACAACTTTAAATCCATCCAATGAAAACCTTCTGAATAAGGATCTCTCATAAATCGCTTTGATTCATATATTGACATCACTGTCACACCTCTACTAGGTCATACCAGCGTTGGATTTTCAATTTTGGATCTTTTCACCCTAAAACAAAGGTACAAATATCATTCATTATTAACCACATTAAAAAAGAAGAACCCACATATAAAATGGGGAAGATAATTTCACTAGGAAAAACCTAAGGAATGAACCTAGAACATTGTTTTCTCTAGCCTCAATATGTTCCCATAATAATGATCAATAATAAAGTTAATATAATAATAAAACTCCTATATACTAAAATTTAAAATCCATCCCACAAGAATGGTCAAACTACAAATCAACATGTTCGTTTGTTGGTCCATGTTCGTAGATGAAATAACGATATGGGAAAATAGTTTAAAAACCCATAAATAGGAATTGGATCATTTAATATTAAAGATCTATTACCATTGGAGGGTCATTTCAGGAATTATCCTTAGTCTATGTCTCTATTTCCACCACTATGAGAATTCCTAGGGTTTCTCTCCAGAGCATCTAGGGAATTTCTAAGGTTATGAACCTTACTAATACCATTTTTAATGGATTTATTAAAAATAAAAAATATCTCTATGTTTCTCTGTTCCCAAAATGGTAAACAAAATAAATTGACACATTATTTTAGTCATTAAAATTCCCAAAAGTACTTTTCACAACTGACCCATTTTAGTCAATGTTAGGCCTCACCTAGTGTAACTTCCTTACACTAAACACAATGGATCCCTCATATTTCTAAACAAGAGAAATGTTTATAAGTCACTAAACATTCTTAAGAAAACTATGAATGTGTTTTAATAAAACATTAAATATTTTCATGATATGTTTCCAGGAACGTCGTGCTTTGTAATCGCATGTCATATTAGCACATGTTCATGATATTAATCTATATAATATTTAAAAATAATGAACAGACAAAATATGGGACATTACATTCTTCCCATCTTTGGGATTTACATCCCCAAAAATACGAAACAATTCATACTCAAAAATATTTGTGTGTTGACTATATATATAAGCCTCCAACTCCCATGTGACCCCTGGAGATTATCATGCTACCAATGGCATGAAAAAAAGGAATCTCTCAACAATGAAGGATCCTCTAATGTCGATCCTCGATCTCTACTAGGTACTAGGAAAATGTTTCTCCATCCTCGATGTCCAGCTCTCCCTAGTCGATGACCTACAATGGTTCATGAACATACATACTCAACTATGACACATGGAAAATATCATGTACCAAATATAACTATGTAGATTGAGATAAGTGGTACACCCCCTTTCCAAATCTATGAATTATATGAAAAGGGCCAATACATCTTGAAGATAACTTGTCATACCGAAAAAATCTATATGATCCTCATTGATATGATAACAATATGAATACATGGTCTCATTCATCAAAATCCAATGGCATATTATGTCAGTCATCATCATACTTACGATGGATCTAGGAATTCTTCATCCAATCATGGTTGATTTACACCTTCTCTGTAGTACCTCACACCAACTCTGTGCCCATAAGTGATGAGCCTACTTAGTCAGTGGTGACTCGTAGGGACAGCTGTACAAATCCTCAAATGGTGTCATAAAAATGATGGGTTGGTAGATGTTTTTGTATTTGAAATCCACCAGTGGTAGGTGGTCCTACCATTGTTGGAAGAAGTCCAATATACAAACTTGAAACATTTTCTGTAGGTCTGGAATGGTCTTCTCCGTCTACTGATCCGTCTATGGGTGAAATGCTATTCTCATGTGTAACTATATTCCAAATTCCTCATGCATTCCCTTCTAGATCCATGATGTAAAAATAAGAATCATGATATGAAACAATACTCGAAAAATATCCATGGAGTTGAACTATCTCTTTCTTGTAGAGGTGTTTTATGCTATCTACTAAAATCTACACCCACATGGTTAGGAAGTGATCGGATTTGGTGATTCACTCAACAAACTCCCAAATATAGACATTCCCACTATACATGTGTGGAAAACTAATCACAAAGACATTGATATCCCATCCCACTTCAATTATGGATCCTCAATGAGTGGAGCTAAATCCACTTGAATGTAGTGCTCATACTTCACTTGCATACAAGTAAGTCAACAAGAAAGAAAATATTCAACACATTTATTTATTCTAAACCACCAAATAGGATATCATAGGTCATTTAAATTTTTTTACACACTTTGATATACCTCCAAAGGGGATGTATGAAACTCACTCGGAACCTCCTCCTGCAATTCCAAAGGTAATACGATGTGTCCATTAAAAATAATATCATTATCCCCACCTTTCAAATATCCTCTAAAACCATACGATTTATATATCTGAACACATAGTGTTTTGCAGTCATTATAACTAATATATTCATCCATGATTCACTTTAGTAGTGGAGGGGTTATAGTCGACGTTTGGATCTATGAATCCCCGTATACAACCCATAAGGAAAACTATAATGAGGTCGACTACTATAATTCCTTGTTCAGTAGTTGTGAACTAGATCATATACCAGGGGAATATACCACCACATTACCCTTCCAAGGAGTATAGAAAATCACAATTTTATAGTCCTAGAGGAGTTATAAATATCCCCTCTATCTCAATATCAAAACCTTATTAGAGCTCATATAGTTGATACACCTGTGATCATAGTAGTCAATAAACGTTTGCCCCATCAGTTAGTGTTGCCACATATTCTATGTGAAGACTACCACTCTTTAATCAAGATCATGGGTTGCATAATTAGGATGATGTGGTCTGAACTGGAATGAACCATAGGTAATTTATTTTTGTATATTCATTTGGAAACAACAAATAATGGTTCCTAATAAATCATATAATAGTATGTAATCAACAACCACTTTTGATAATCTCATCATCGAAGAGATCATCAAAATATTCCTTACCTGTTGAAAAGCCTGTTGGTACTTCTTTATCCACAAAAAAGGATTCCCCAATTGATTCAAATCCATAATAGGTTTTGATATCTTGTATAAATAATTTTTGGAACCCAAGTAATAGTCTGTTAGCCCATAGAATCTATGCACCTATGTCGTGCTCCATGGTTTCTACCATGCTAACACTACCTGATCCATTTCTAGGTCCATAGCCACTCCATATACTAAGATAAAATGTCCCAGAAAGTGGACCAACTGAATCCAGAAATATAACGTTGAGAGTCTGCCATAATGATTATTCTCATGGAGTATGTCTCAAACCATTCATATCTGTCATGTGTGCTCCTCCTCAGACACTGAGTACACAAGTATATAGCTTATAAATACTTCCAAAAACAAAACTATGTATGGATGGATTATCCGGTTCAAGATCCCCATAAAAATTGTTGGGGATTTCATCATGCCAAAGGAAAGCAACAAGTAATCATATTGACCGTAATTAAATATGAATTCCATCTTCCGTATATCCTTATCCCATACTCATAGCAGGTGATATTTTGATCTGAGGAAATCCATTGAGAACCATCACCCCCCCCCCCCACAACTGATGAAAGAGGTCATCGATTTTTAGTAGTCAATGCATGTTCTTCTCAGTCACATAGTTCAAGAGATGTTAGTCCATAGAAAAAATCAACATTCCATCCCTTTTTTGGAAAACCAAACTGAGGCTATCGAGGGAGAAACACCATGTCTCAAGATGACCTTATTCTAAATGTCATCTAACTACACCCTTAGTTTTAGAATCTCTGGGGGTACAATTAAACATGATGGTGAAGATAACGATGTCATCCTAGGGTGTAAATCAATGTAGAAGTCTATCTCTTAGCAGGGAGGTAATCCTAGAACAACATTTGGAATGACATCTTCATACACTGACACTACTTCTGGGAACTTGAAACTCATAACATCCACTTCACCAATGTTCAAGATATCAGACTGAATAGTAATCCTCCTATGATTGACATAATGATGTAATTCTTGAGTTTCTTTTTCACCAAAAAAAGAAAAACTTGTTCTATCACTATGGACTCAAAACATCTTTCACCTAAAATAGACAATCTGGTAATGAAAATGGGATAACCAATGTATATCATGAATTATTTCATAATTCCTAAATGTTGTCACCAATGGGTTCTAAAAAAATAACCTTGCCTCCAAGGGTCAGGCCACACTATTAGTACAAATGTATGATCACAGAGTCTTCTCTAGTAGGTGTCTCTACGAATAATGGTTAAGTCAACAATTCACTTAAAAACTCTATAACTCGTACAAGATATATGGATATAATGGAATGAATAGAAACAATTTTTATTTGTACATAATTCAATGTGGCACTGAAATAGATCATACCATAAATAATTATTAGAGTACCTAGTTCATATGCCTTGAATGCATGAATCTATCCCATTATGTGCCCTCCAGCACCTTATGCCATGCGTGGACCACCTAGGGGTTGTTTTGGAAATAATTCAAACCCTTTACCACCCCATTCGACTGTCATTTCTCCTCTTACATGTTTTCCACACAATAGATTTTCCTTCTATTTTCTCTATCTCTTCCTTGAAGGTCAATCCACCGTCTCATTGTTAGTATCATGGTGGTCAATAAAATCTAGAGAGAGATGTCCCCAACCGTCACATGAATTTGACTGACTCTCCATATGATATATGGAACCACCCTGTGAGCCCTGATATTTATATCCTCTTCCCTAAGACCTCCTCTTGAAACTTATCCCACATCTAGATCCCTGATACTGACGACGACTCCCAACTAGTGAGGTATCCTCCCGTGAACAACCAATGATGACTACCACTGATTGTATATGCTCCCCGAAAAATAATTCAAATGAAAAATATCACTCAAGTTCTATAAAATACATAAGAATTCATGGAGGTTTATTGTTGGCTCAGATGTCTCTTTACATACCTCCCTCAATGTTATGATCCCTGAATTATTGGCCTCTAACTATATTCATTGACTACCTAGAAATGTCAGTGACCCACGATGAATAATCATACACTATCACACTACACTTCTGGAGCTGAAGAAGCTCATTTATACACACCACTCTCATTTTATCTGTTGAGAAATCCTCTCTATATAGATGGTTGAACTCTCTCTACGAAATATTTTCCACTTCATGAGTTTGGATATCCATAATCCACAATATTCTTACTGATCTCTTTATAAAGCTTTCCACTAATACCACCATCCGATCTTCTATTTTTCTAATTATACAAAAAACTAGGTCAACATCACAATCTTGTCCTTATCATCTTGAGGGTTGGGATCACATCCAAACTTAAGGGATCTCTATCTCTAAAACTCTTGAATCATTCTCAATATATACTCCTCGTTTTCAAGTATTGAGGGTGCCACTTGCTAATCTATAGGTAGTGGTATTCCTAGTGCACCACATTGAGGTAACATTTACGGAACTAGTCCATTTATTGAAGCCTCTTCACTAAAGTGTTAATCCTCATGATTGAGCTACTAAATCGTAGATGTTATGCATCTCAGAGGCATCCCGTGAGAGAAAAATGTACCATGGTCAATGAGTTTATTTTGAGAGTTGTCTTACGAATAAAATGAAACAAATACACATTATTATGTGATGAATGTACCATTATTGTCCCTACAACCGATGTTCTCTTGTAATGAGATGAAAAGTATGTTATTGAAGGCTTGGGGTATGGATACATCGGTCAGTGCACCAAAACTGGATTCTGTATCCTAAAAGATAAACTCAAAACACTTAGCACTGTTGAACAAAACATATCTCAGGGACTCCTAGTCCTAAAGTACAACTGACCACCTTTGATATCACTATTTCACGAACCGCCATAGTGGGGCCATCATCATGAATCCCTAAGAACACTTCCAATAGGCCACGTTCTGGTGACTAGCACCGATTAGGCATATCACAAACATGGGAGGCATTGCCTTTGTACCTGTATGTAGGAACACATCTCTAATCCCTAAAAATTCTAATATTTACAAAAAATAAGAACCAAATTCATTCATACCAATATATTCCAAAAAGAGTATGAATCGATATTAATTTGATGTAATGAAAATTAGGATAGAATACCTGCACACCAAAAAAATCTATGACCACATGTACAACCTAAAAAAATGTACAATGACTTTTCTCTATTGTTATAGAAACACATCGACCTGAATGATCTCCAAAGAAATCATCTTGTCCTGGTCTCTCTAGGACTCCATCAATATGTCTCTCGTCTATATAAGAAATAAAACCTATGTGAAAATCCCATGTAAGGATGAGTATAAAAATACTCAGTAGGACACCATGAAACCACAATGAAATAAAAAAAGGAATTTATAGTTAAACTAGACACTATAACAAGAATATATCGATATATTTCTATATATTTATATATCACATATAACAATGATATCAAGATATAGTTATATCATTCCAAAAAATCTCGGATAAGTCATAACCACTACATACCAACCTTATAGATTCGGCTCGAAGATTCCACAAATCACTCATTAGTGAGAACCCACACCTGAGGCTTATTGCACTATTGATGACTATACAAGAAGTATTATTAATCATTAATCATCACGAGTTTCATATTAGAATGTAGATCTAAAGATAAGGATATGATAAAACATATGAGGATTGTATTTAGGGCCGTGGGGTGATACCAGCGACTACATATGGATTAAACTACTAGGTAGAGGATCAACGGTCGGTGAACTAGTTCACTTCAATGGCAAGGAATATACCTAGGGAACGAAGAACGAATCGAGGATCATGTTTAGGCCTCTTAGGGGGGGTATTCCAACAACTTTAGTCAAAAAGTTCTGTTTATTGGATTATAGTCCTATGAGGAGTAAATGATTTGTACCTACATTCATGGAAGAGATAAGTGAAAAAACCCTAATTAAATTCATCCATGATATTGAGGAAAAGATAATCAATCCCGATAGAAAGGGAGACATAACATGTAGCAGGGTCACATTACATATTCTTTGACCATGGTTAATTATCATATTCAATGGTCAATGTCAATCCAATCTATGTACTGTAGTACATGGGTACACAACTTGTAGAAAGAGTCACACACCATTTCCTTCCCTTGGGAATCCACCAGTGTACATCAGCTGTGATCCAATACATTGTGTGAACCCATGTGTCTCATCCCATGTACCAATTCATGGGGTTTTATGTGTACTTGGTCTAGTCTCAATTGTGTGGTGGGGTACACACCATGTTTAAAACCCATGTACTCCACCATGTTTCTACGTATCTCCCAAGATAAATTCCAAGTCTCTAGGAAGGGAATACAAGCAGAGGGATAGGGTCACACATCATGTGAAATTTTAATCTCTATTAAAACCCTATCTACCACTTAGTAGGAGACATATGTCATGTAATCTTTACATAGACACTGTATTCATCTGGATTTTCTAGAATCTCGGGTTCTTCATCAGTATGCCTCGACCGATGATCCATATCTAATTCTAGTGATCCATTTTACTCAATAACTCTAGATCTATGGTCATCCTATCACCTGACCAATGAATCAAGGTATTTCTGGCCATCAATAATCTCATAAAAAATAATAATTCCATCCTAATAAAATCTCCCAAGTAATGTTCTCTCCCAAATGTATTCAATTTAACTGTGATTGTCACTGTCGCACCTCCTTTTGGGTTTCCTCATGTGTAATGTCTAATTTTAGATCATTATACAATGAAAATAAGGTACAATGATCAATCATTTAGAACCCCAAAAATAACTAAAAACATTCAAAGAAAATGAGGGAGATAATTTCACATGGGAAAAACCTCAAATGTTGATCGTTATGTCCTTGATATTTTCTTTTAAGAACCATCAAAAATAACATCTATATAAAAATCATCCGTATAATAAATCACATAATTTAAAACACATATAGGAAGAATGATTGAACTGGGGATCAAACTGTATTTTGGTTGGTCCACATTCATCATTTAATTTAACAATGGGGAATAGAATATAAAAAACATTCCTTAACTAAGAATTAGATCATTCGTTGTTGAATACCGGTTGTTGTTGGAAAATCTCATTAAGAACATTCCTCAATCCAAGCCTCTATCATCACTATTGATAGAATTCTCTAGGGTTTCTCTTCAAAGTCTCCATGGAATTTCCCAAGTAACATGCCTAACCCTGGATCCTGACATAAAATATTTATTTAAAATAAAATGCATTTATGAATCGACTAAATTTTAGAATAATATTAAATCAAAATTATTTTAATTCAATAAAAATGAAAAAAAATCACTTTTCCCAGCAGACCTGCACTTACTGATGGTATGCCTCTCCTAGTGTAAAGTCACATCTATGAACGAAATGGTGCCCAAAACTTTTTTCTATGGGTATCTATTTTTACGTTAATCCAAATTTCATAGAAAAATTATGTTCAAGTTCTAATTACTATTTTAATATTTTTCTTCAAATTATACTAGGCATGTTAGGCATCGTAATTGAATTTCGTTTAAAAGCATGGTATCAAAATTAATCGAAGTAATATTTAAAATTGACACATAGAAAAATACATTTCCTTACAGTGGAGCCTATTTTTTTAGGATAAACAAAACCTAATTAGTTGTTACCTAAATAAATTGGGGTTTTTTAACTATAATTTTCTCACACAAAATAATGAGGATATACCAAGCTACGGTTTCAGAATGGTTTACTCTAACCATCAATATTTTTCCTTAGGAGTGAGTGGGTGTAGTTGTGGAATGTAACATTAATAATCATAGAAGAATAATATTTTTTATCATTGAACAATAATATATTTTTATTTTAAAAATGAACTAATACCCCATAACATTATTTACAATTATTTTTTCATCCTTTATTAAACTACATCATTTTTTCAAAAAATACAAAAAATTCTATAAAAAAGAACTTTTTATTTCATTTCAATGTGAAAACATGATTTTGGAGAGGTCCTCTTTTCGGAAAACCTCTGTTAACCACTATTATACATTTTAAATTTAAAAAAAATACACATATAATGATTCTCATGGTTCAAAACATGCTTCCATCACTAGGGAGGTCCACTGAATAATCTATTTTTCAAATTTCAAGAAGAGAACAAATAACTATGATTCATTATACTCAAATATAAAAACTAAAAAAAACCTTTTTAAAATGATTCATAACATTAATTTTTTTCTTATTTTTAATATTTTTCTCTTCAATGATCTAGTAAAACATAAACTATACTCTCTTTATCTGTCATCAGAGTTGAGAATCCTAATCAAACAATTAGCAAACTATATGAACCATATTTCATTTATCAAAACAATAAAAATTATAAACTATAATTACATAATATTTTTTAAATGAAAAATAACATACTATAATTTCATCCTAAATTCCATGAGATGGTATGTAAGGGAAAAAAGAAAACATATTAAAGAGTTCACATATGTCATCTCCACTTTAGGACCCCCAGGATAAGATGAGTAGAATGTAAAGTAGAATTAATTTCATACATAATATGATAGAGTCACAAATTAATTGATATAAAATATACAATTATGATATGGGAAATACTGGGATGACATACTCATAGGTTTCATAATTATACTCTCCCCCAGCACCAAAAACCCATCCATTAGAAATGGGATCAATTCCATCAGACATTCACCTTGAGAACTCCCTATGTTTATAGGGATAGGTTTATTGATTTATGTTCAAGCTTCCCATATAATACAATATATGAAAATATGTTCCTTGTTATATGTTCAATTTTATTACTCAAAAAAATATTTAACGCTTCTATAGGTATAACTTATTGAAAATTTGACTGACATTTCATGAGAAATTTCTATGTGCTTGGTGGAGAATATTTCTCTGAACTTGTAGTACGTTGGTCTAAGTTATACATAAATAAAAGGATGTCACAATGTATTTATATCTCATTAGTAATAAATATAATAAATCATTGTTTTATACCTAACTAGTTTCATGAGATATATTTCCTTTAAAATAGTGATTCAACAACAAACACCTTCTAAGGTATACAATATTCACTAATCACCAAATAATTTCACTAAATAATGTGAAAAATCGAAGGTAATGGAATGATATATAGAATATATATAATTAATGTTATTCAACTTAAATTTTGGATAGATACAACCTAACCATATTGAATATTAATATGTAAAATAGAAGAATCAATATAGTAACAATAATAAAATTAGTCCTAAAACCAATCCCCATTCTATCATCAACTCAAAAACCCACCACCATTTCAATATTATAATTCATATAAGAAGCCTAGTTAACAACTGAAACAAATATATAAAAAATAAATATGGTTATCCCATAATAAGCTGAACACTATGAGATCATCAATAACAATATTCCATCATTCACTAGAATGATGAAAAAATGAATAAATGGAAAACATTGTGTAAAGTCATCTGAACAGTCTATGTAAGACACTAGCAAAGAATCCATCCCCAAAAGGTCAAAATATTATTTTATAATATAATAAAGATTACAAAAAAGACTAATAAATATTTTTATCCAACTTAAACTATGAATTTTCAACATGAACATGAAGAGAGAATCTCAGATAATTCCTAGGTGAATTCTATAGATCAATCTTGGAATCCAAAAGAGGAAAACAATAAAGAATAAAAATTACATTGTTTAAAAATAAATAATTGGAAAAAAAACTCTAATGGAAACAAATAGAAAAATTAGGAAATCCCACCACAATTCCCACTATGTTATACTCAGTCAAAAATGTTTGAGGAGGAGTAACATTGAAAAGATATTTATGAATAATTTCAATAAGATAAAACCAATATCATTCTATTTAAAAGTTTTTAAAAAATTACAATGTATGAAATTATATCATTTATAATTACACTTATAATAAGATCCATAAATGGAATGAGATGATTCGTTAGGAAAAAAATTAATTAGACCTTATCAAAACATAATGTTCAAAAAATGTCGTGATATAGGGATATTTTCTATTTCGTACAATATTAGATATTCAAATTAAAAAACTTCTTTTTGTGAGATAGGTTCTCCAATTAATGTATTTTGTAACTGTTTATATTACCATTATGAAAAAGTTATTATAATTCCAAAAGGGTTATCTTCATGTTTAGAAGCAGTTCCATGGTTTTCAAATTACAAGATTGGAAGATTGGATTATTAATATTAATGATCTATAGTTCCCAGCTCACTTCTGTGTATCAATCAATAAAGAAGACATTTTCTCATTAATAAAAAAACAATTTCGTGTAAAATTTATAAAATTTGACCATGAAGAATATCAGTTTTCATGAATGAACACTCACAATAGAGTTTGGAGAGAGAATTTCCCACCTTTGTATGTTTTACTCTATAAGGAAACCATTGGATAATCAATCATAATTATCAATCTCTCATGAATAAGGAATTGATTCATTTGAGTAATAATTTATTATTATTTAATACTAATACTCATTATAGAAAATATCAATTTAAAATTCAATAGAACATGTAGTTTTTCAAAAATTCATATATTCTTTTTACGTGTATAAAAAAGAAGAAACATATGATATATATGATTATTTAATTAAGGATGAATAATTTGATTTGATTTTTATACATATTAGATTAAATATTTGATACTAGTTATCCTCAATTAAATTTAAACCCATTAACAACCAATAATTTTGGAATTTCAACCATATACCATTGGCTTGGAATATATATACCACATGGAAAGAGAAACATTACTAGTGATAACAGCTTATAATATGTCTCATTCAAATGAAAACTAATTGATTTAAATTTTAATATATATTTTCTAGGAAATATGGTGAATCTTAGGTAAAATAATTTGAATAACCCCTAAAATATGCTCACATAGAATTACACATGTGGGATATTCAAAAAATATCAAACAAACCCAAAGATGGATGAATCACCCCATGATAAAGGTTGTGAGGAAGGAGGTTGTTAATCTGTTAGAATAAAAGATCACCTATTGTATTTAGTATTCATAATTGGATATCCCAATACATTTAATACCCAATAAAAATAATTTTAGACTAATAAGGAATGAAATGAATAAATTAGTCTCATGAGAATTCAGAATATTTGGATATTATGTAAAGACAATGGGATGATTGAACATGTAACTTAAAAAGATAATTTCTCTACACCATTAATTGATATTTTATTAGATATATTCATAGATTTAACACATTGTTTCTTTCTTGGATGGATTTCCATGCACCCATTCTTTTATGTAATAATTGAATGCTACCTTTACTTTCCACTTTAATACATATTTTTAAGAACAATTCCATTATCATTGTGTAATTACCTAGGTAAATTTTAGAGATGCATGTAAAAAATAATTTTCACTCACATTCAGTTTCTATTGATAGAATTATATAATTATTTCACAGTATTTTTATGGTTTTCATTTTTCTATACTTTTTAAAAGATAGTTGAAAACAAAAAATAAAAATAATATTTTTTTTTTTATTTTTAAAACTTTTATTTTTTGTTGTGAGATTATTTCTCTTTGGAATCATCATTTCTTTAAAATACCTTAAAATGGACAAATCAAAATATAAAGTTATATATTAATTAACATAACTAACTTTTTTGAAATATATTAGATACATATTCAAACAACTATTATTATAAAGGGTTTTTATCAAAATATTTTAGTAAGATTTATTTACATCTATATATGTTGTTTTTTAAATAAGATAATTTTGATTTCAATGATGGGGGATGCAAAGTATTTTATGGGATTAATAATATATTATTAATTACACATATTATGAATAAAAAAATTGGGGGGAACTATCTGTTAATCATTGAAGTACCTCTAACCAATCAGTTGGAGTAGTAATTTATTACAGAATTGAATGCAATCCTCAAGATATTTTTTCCTCATCAATATTATTTCTGGGAAAATTCAATAACACAAACAGAAAAATGATTTTTTTTATGTATTCATCACAATTTAACTACATACAAGATTTATGACTGAAACCAATGTCATAGTTTTTTTTATCATATATCTCTTACGGACAAAATTATTAAAGACAAAGAAAAATTAAGGCTAGTGATGTGGATTATAATTCTCTTCGAGTCCAATATAAATATAAATGAAATTATGGACGATGATAACCATGTGGATGAACACTTGAGTAGACTTCCAATCGATATTTAATTTTAAATTCTATACAAAGGACCACTAAATTATAATATTTTATGATAGAAAAGTATTTCATTGAAGGATACGTGACTTGATTACTATAATAGTCATCTATTAAATAATATTTATTCCATAAAATCACTTAAATTACATGTAAATTCAGGAATGAAAATATAAATCCAAATATTACATTTGGTACAATCCATTCCATTGGGAAATTTTCATTGACCAAGTCATCAAAAGATTCTTTCATGAATGTAAAATTGAATATGTTTTTCGATTTTGTCACACGTTTCTTTATGGGTATACTATTGGACCTCAAAAAAAATAAGGAATTAGTGTCAATAATTTATTAGACTGATATATATAATTATTATAAAAAAAGATTTCAAATCCATAAAAATATATTTCTTATATTAATAAGACTAAAATATAAAAAATCCCCCAATGAAAATAAAATAATGTCAATTTATTTTTTCTGGGGATATAATCTACATGTTCTATCCTAATTTAGATTTTAAATTATTATATATTTATAGATGTATATTATGTTTCCCAATTGGTGTAAATAAATACATACACATAAGTTAGGTTGTTTTTTCATTTTGTTAGTAAAAATATGTTTTGATTGTTTTGATTCCCCATATATCATACTAGTGATAAAGGAAATCCTACATTTAGTCAGAGAATATATAATCTTATAAGTAGTTATGCATGGATTTATGAAACATAAAATCAATATCATTAATTTGTTAATGGCCTAGTATAAGTTTCCAATAAGAAAATAAAAATATTTTTCAGAAGAATGTTATACCCTTCCGGAATGATTTGAGTGAAGGGTTGTTAGAATACATATGGGATTAAAAAATATCCTATACAACCCTGATAATAATAATTTTCTATATGATGATTTATGGTAAATTGTTTTAACTTCTAATTTAATTGGAGAATAAGGAAAACTAGGTTATAAGACATCTGAATTTTGATTTTAAAATAGAAAAAAGAGGGAATATTAAATCTTCAATATAATTTTTCAATAAGATGAATTTTTTTTATTTTGTATTTTATAATAAAGTAAAAAATAGTTTCACCTGAAAAATTGGTCAAAATGAAATAATTCCATCTTGGATACATAGTTTTTTAATTCATCTCTAGAATTATGAGGATTTTAGGTAAACATAATTTCAGATGTGTATGTCCATTTATAGTTACTCATTTATATCCTATAAATGTAGAATAAATTATGAATGAATGAGTAAAAAGGACATTAAATTTTAATAAATATTAGATAATTATATTTTATACGATATTTTCAACAGAGATAGTGGAAGACATCACAATCCTCTACATTAATTATCATTATGATCCATCATGTTGTACCACTGCTTGACACATACCTTCTTGTTTAGATATAATTAATAAAATATTATTACATATTAAATATACTAGAATAAATTGAGTGAATTACTTTATTTTGGTGTATGTTAGGGAACCACTCTGTTTAAATTATTTTTAAATTCTAATTATTTAATATTTATATTATTTATTAATGTTTAATATTATTTTGTGTCTGTTTTTCAATTTATGTGTGTTATTGAAGCATGAGATTTCAAATTATTTATTTTTACATTTTTTAAATCCATTCCATTTATTTAACCAATTTTTACTGTGAGAAAAATATAATTAAAAATTATAGTGTTTCGTTTTAAGAACTATCTAAATTTCATGAAAAGTACACTGAATATTTAATTTCATTCCAAATAGCATTTTCTTTAAATTTAAAATATCATTCACATAAGTATTATATACACCATCACGAAATATTGATTATATTCACCTCATATACTGATTTAACTAAATCATTATTGCATTTAATATAATTTGATTTAATTATATCAAAACATGAGGGTTTGAGGTATATAGGTTTTAAAACATTAAGAAATTCCATTGATTTAAGAGTCCCATTTTGAGAATAATATTTTTTCCCTACCTTATGTGTCAATTTAATTGTTACATCCCTTAGTAGATATGAATGTACAGTAAGGTTGGACACATTACATGCCTATTTCCCTTATTTATCCTTCATTTGAATTATAGATTCCTGATTTATTAGAAATTAATTATGGTGGGATTATATAATTGGTGTGATATATAATTTTCTTCTACTTTTGGGTGAAAAAATATTGATTAATCATGTTTGATATGGAAAATGATATTCATCTTAAGTATTTTCTTTAATGGAGCAATATATTAGAATTATAAAAATTATCTTAACAGGATTATTCTTGAAAAATAAATAAATAATAAATCTTTGGAATTTAAAAAACATAATTTTCAATTAACATAATGAACCATACTGATATTAAGCTTTCTTTATGGCATAAAATGTTTAAACATTTGATAGGAAAATTTTGGAGATAAAATTTTCCTTCACTTTATTCACTGTTTTTTACACCATTTTCTTCCCCATTTTTCCTAGATACCCTTCACATATAGGGGTAAAAAAATTTCATTTTGGTAGATGATTATTTTCTATATTTTAATTAATTATTTCTTATAGTTTATAAAATAAATCCCATTCATGCATGATGATATTGGTTGAGAAATTCTAATAGAAATTTCTATTTGAGTATATGATTATATTTGGTTGTATATTCAATTAATTTTATTTCATTATATTAGATTCATAATCTTATTCCACTATTTTTTGGTTCATATATGATATAATACATCAGGTATTAGTGGTGAAGTACTTAATTATTGATTGTACATGTGAAAGTGGTAGTTTAATGTCTTGTTTGTGTATGATAAATTAGACCCAATAATGTATTTCTTATTTCAATTGTGTTTATTCAATGTAACTATCTCACACAAAGGAAAGACAATAGACCATGATAAGAATTGTTCAATGTTTATTCTCACCATCACATTTTGAAGAAGGGGGTGAGAAAAATAAATTATGGAATCGCAGTTTTGTTAGTTTAGAAGAAGATTGCTCGATAACATATTACTATGATATCCTAGAAATAATAAAATCACCCTGAAAATTATTGAATTATTCCTTAATATATTTTCAACCTCTATTTTAATTACTTTATTTTGTTTTCAAAATTATAAGATTTCAATAGAATATTTTTTCCCTAATTCGATTTGAAACAATTATTATTGATTGTTCCTCCATAAAAACAAACTAATGTAACCACTATAATTCATTTTAACAAATCAAATAACTATATTTCCATAAATTATGATAAGTTGAATATAAAAACACAATGCTCAAAATTATAGTTTTTCAAAAATAGGATCATTCCAGTTTGCACTATAATGTGGTTGCCTCTTATATCCATGGAATTTAGAATTTCACCATTTACTTCTCAAAGATCCACCTAACCTATAGAAATATTTCATAATATACGTTGTTACTATGTTTTGAAAAAAAAATTGGATTATAATATATTTCCCTTACCTATATTATAGAAATTGAAATGCCAAAAATAATAAATAAACACTAGATACTTCTCTATAAAACTTCACTGAGGTGTAGTTCTTCATCATCATGACTTTTTACCACATTAAAAGAATATTTTAGCTTTTTCTTTTTCATCCCTTCATATATTAAAATTTATTTTTGGGTGGTAAAGAGAATAATTAGGCATTGAACTAGAATTAAATCCTCATTACTTTTCTTTTCTTTTGTTCACTATAAATTTTCTACGATATTCATGCCTCATGTCATTATTATATTATGTAATCCTCAAGATGATTTCTCAGATATAAATTACAAAATTGAACATATTATAATTCAAAAAATATATATATATGTAGTAGTTCGGAAGGTATTATAACTATATTTAACTCATCAGGTACCATGAATCCGTAGATATCCAAATAATTTATATAAACAATGTTATAAAATACATAAGGTCTAGTTGAAACACTCCCTCCAATCCTGCATATAAATAATGTTTTGGGGGAATATTATTAGTTATGTCATACCTTAACATGATATATATCATATGGAAGGGAAGAAATACTCTTTGAATCCATATGCATGAAAATATTTTAAATCATACACAGAATTGAAGACAATATTTTATAATATTAATCAACAACATGTTTCTTGTAAACAGTGATCATTATCCCACTAGTAACCTTATAATGAGATTCTTTTGAATAATTTGAGTCCAATCCATATAATTTCTACTATGGGTATAATATAATGTTCAATATCCTATACCACTATTATAAATCTATGTTATTGAGGAAATCATCAGTCTCTAGTACTCATCATTATCATTTTTATGACTTCATGTTGCATTCCATTTTTTAATAAATGAATATATTTATTAATCCTGATTACCAAATCTTTGGTAACACACTTTATTTATTAATATCTATGTATTAAAAATATTTATAGTGTACCTCCAAATTAGATTCATAATATTCAATATTTTTATATTCTTGTTGAAGGGATATATATATCCCATCTTAAAAAATATGTGGTCCTAGTATAAATTATGCAATGGTTTTTTGATTGAAATTGCATTCAAGAAATATTTACCCACATGTCCTTCATCCATTCACTAAAAAACCCTACCCTAAAATCCTAGACTCATATTTCCTAAAATCTTTTCTCCTAGTATATGAATGAATTTTGGGGGAAGTCAATCATTTATCCCAACTGGGATATTTCATTTGAATAGTTTCCTCAGAAATCCATAATAAAATAATATGTACTAACAATAGTGGGATACTAATTTGATCTATGATTTTATTATAAATCAAGTAGAGGATGTTTTATCAGAGATATTATTTTTTCCAGGTAGTTTTAACCCGTTTATAAATATTATTCATTCAAACCATATCATCAATGATAATATGATGTGGATTTAATATAATTTGTTTACCACTACATTTTAAAATAATTTATGCATAATGAATATATTTGCCTTACGGATTGAGAAATGATTCTATTTTTTATTCTTTATTTCTATGTGATTAATCTAACATATTAAATAATTATAAATAGAAACATTCACATGAATTATTTTTATCTTCACGTGTTTTTGATTTATCTTATGTGATCAGATAATACCCACATAATTTAATAAATAACTATGTAGGATAAAATTAAATAAATAAATTCATAGATCATGATCATCCATTATAAAATAAAATAGAAAAATAAATATTATAGTTTTTAAAATTAAACTCAAGTGAATTTTTAAAAAATTATTTTATAATTTAAACCTGTTTAAAAAAATATCCATGCCACCCTTGGTTCCTAAATGAATCAAATTAATTATAAATTTTTAATTCTTTTTTATATTTTAAGAATATTTTAGTTATGTATAGATAATATTGGTGGAATTGTAATATTATGAGGCCCTAAATTGGCTAGGTTTGTTTGGTGGGATGGATATGTTCTAACCCAGGCTATCCATAGTTGGTTGACTTGGTAATAAGTTGGGTCCAAGGAAGGCATAAAGAGGTATGCTCGGTTGCGCTCTTCTATGGAACTAAGGATTATAATAAGAGATATTATATCTTGCAGTTACAATGAGATCAATCTTTATCTAAACCCTATATTAATAGGGGACTCCGTAGCTAATTTGGTCTGTGATATAATCTTCCTTCAATGAAATTTATTATTTGTTTAAATTCATCCATATCCACTCGTGTATGAGGTGTGGATAAATGAACCACACTAATCTCCTTCTATGTGAATTTTCACTATATGGTACATTCAAACCAATATGAATATAATTTTTTTTGTCAAAAAAATTAATATATAAATATATTAGTTACATTTTTCAATATATAAAATAAAAACTCAATCATTAAATGGTTGTCAGTTGGTAAATCATATAGGGAACTTTTCATTTTTTGTAAGGATGGGATTTTATCGAGTGCCTCTTAATGAATACTAGAAAATTAAATCCATGCATTGAATTAAATATTTTCTAGGTTGCATTGATACCATTGAATGGAATTTGTGCACATTGTTATAATAAAATAAGGTAAATTATCAATTACTTTCAATAAATATATTATTGAATACTTGATTCATTGTGGGGATACCATATTCTGGATATTTATGTGATATAATCCAATTTACATATGATAAAAAAATAAAAAACATACCACGGGAAAAAATTAAATCCTAATGGTTTCAACTATTCTATATATTATTTTACCTTAGTGACTCCAATGTAAAATCCCTTATGATCTTTCTCGGATGTATGAAATCACCAAAAACATTATTCATTGATTATAAGGGGAATTAATTGAATATAAAACACAATATAATACACTTTAAATGATCATGAATTTACAGAAATTATCCCAAAAAATATATCTTTCGGTACATGATCATTATTTCTCTATAATACTTAGATATGTGAGAAGATGAGTGGAGACCTCCAAATTCATGAAAATGAATACAATTAAACATCATGGCTTAAAAGATGATCTTATATTGAGATGTTTAACATTCCGCAATTTATGTTAGTCCACTCGATAAGATAAACCTCTCAATAAATCCCACAAAAATTAATAAATGACTTCAAAAAAATGCATGCATGTAATGAATGTTTCAACACTCTTTAGTGGAATAATTAAATTTGATTTGAAAAACCGGAATAAATCGACCTAGATAATTCACACATATATTTATTTAATGAAATAATCTAATATAATTTTTTTATGAAAATAATATATTCTTATATTAAATTATCTAAAATTAAATCACATTTAAACATAATGAGAAATAAATTTAAATTTAATTATTAAATATTTAATAGTATATTTGAATAAATTTAATTTTTATAAATCACTATGTAATCCACTTTTCCGAGGACATGTTTCCAATTATTCCCTTATCTCTAATTCATTTGAATTAATTAAACCGTTGAATATATTTATATATTTCCTTCTAGACCCCTGTCTTTATAAAAATGCATTCTACATAGACTTTTAGTGTAATCAAATAATATATTTGGTAATATAAAGAGTTAAATATATGTTGAAGCTAATCATATCTCCTATAAATACAAAATGTGTCATATAATCAATTTTTATTGATATTTTATCCATTATATAGAATCATATTTTCCTAAAACCAATAATATAGATATATCGTTCTTCAAAATTCATGAAATGATCTCATCGACATACTATCTTGGAGAAATATTACTCGTATAGTTCCACTTATATAGAAGGTAAATAGATATCATATTTAATTAACTCAGAGTGTATGAAATCTATCATGACCTAATTATTATTTTTATATGACTCTTGAAATACACATAATTTCTTATATATGATCATGATATTTTTATCTATAAATATTAAATCTATTTAGATTATTATTCAATACATTAAAATAAGATCCATGATATAACCATGATGGATGAGACTATTTGGATACTAGATGTAAAATATTCTAATTTCATGAATGATCCCTTACATGCCCCGTATAGTTAATTCGTCAGAGTAATCTTAACAGTTATACTATAGTTAAATTTTTCTACATAACTTGTGCAAAGGAAACATGAGAAAATTTTTATCTCAAAATCTTAGTTCGGGTAGACATTTTAGATATCGATAGATGATCATATGAAGTCATACCATAAGAATAAGGGTATGAGATTATGACCATAACATGCATAGTTATTACCTGGTCTAACAATGATTATAAAAAAGATTAAATTTTCAAAAAATTACTATTTCTAAACACATTAATCATAAGAATGGGAAATCATTATAACGATAGAATAAACCACAGATTAATTTCATAAATTTTTGTGAAACTATAAAAAGTATGAAAATATTCAATATTTCATGATTAATGAACAAGTACATCAGATCAGGAATTAGCACCTAATTCCCATTATGGATTATTCACATCAACTTGCTTCCCATAATGGATCAAGCCCTCTAACATGTTTCCCATAATAGATCAATCACATTGACTTGTTTATTATATCTATCAAATGAAAAATAATAAATTATCCTATTCATTAGAGGGAGATATTATTCTCACCCATCACATAATAAAAATCATACTTATGTTTGAAACAGGATCATAAAACATTCATCAAATCAGAACCCAAGATACTAAAAAGATTTCATAAACATATCATTATATCACAGCCTATGGTAATGAAATATGTATCCTAATTACATTATATTTTCATCATAATCATAATCTATTTAGAGAAATAAGATAAATGGTTTATTTGTTCATAAACCGGATAAATCATAATTATAATGTTGATTTTTGGTTTTCGATAAATAGTGATAACAATAAAATGTCTATAAAACGTTTTTGAGTAAAATAATCTTTCATATTTAAAAACCACTTTTAAAAATATAAAACCGCACAAAAAATAATTAAACCACATTATTTGGAAATAACACTATAGAATTGTAGTGATGCATTAAATCATTATGTGGGCATGATAACATGGGATTATTTTTATTCCACTATGTTAATATATATATTACATTCATACTTTTATTAGAAATTTAATAATTTACCTCATTTATAAAATGAAAAAAATATCTCCTTCAAACCAATTTAAAAAAAGTCAAATATCCGTAAAAATTAAATTAAACATTCATTGTAGAATATAAAAAAATTTGAATTGTTTTATAAATCATAGATATAAAACAAAAAGATCATTAAATTCTCCCAAAGGAGGCATAAAATAAAAAATATCGAATATTTCTAAGGATATAAAATTAAACTATTACCCTGTTGGTATCATTTAAATCACATGCCATGTGAAAGAATCAAAATTATATGGATATATAAATACAATAGTTTTATTGAAAATATCTATAAAATACATTCCTTGATAGCATATAAAACACAAAAAAGAAATATGCGTTGTTTAATTCACGTGTCCCATAGAAATAAATATGACACACAAATCCCTATACTTAGGTTCCCATTTCTTTGAAAGAAATATTACATCCACTTGTTGGATTAAGCTCCTTTATACCTCCTATAAAAGACCCTAGATAGTGTTTTCTGAGAGCTACATCTCCTCTATAATTCAATACAAAATAGATAATATAATGTGGTAGATAATGGTTTAGTTAGAAGGCACAATATCATGTGGTGAATATAAATAAGAATTTTCATTTATTATATAGTTGAGGGAAATAATAAAGAAAATTAAATATTAAATTTAATGCCATTTAATTTCAATCCAAATAGAAAAAAATAACTTATAAATCAAGTAGAAGGTTAATTATAGACCACATCATTTCCATTTCTTCTTTATCTAATATTTTTATGTTTTTTGGTGATTTTATATAATATTACCCCTATAAAATACTATTATATACCTATTTAGACACAATTCATATAATTTAACATAAAATAAAATAAATAAAAATTTATAATTTTAATATAATATTATAACACAATAATATTATGTTATATTAATATATAAATTTTTTATCACACATTAACTCATCAAAATTATATATATTTTGATATATTTCAAATCGTTTATTATATTTTTTAATTAATTAGAAATATACTGCCTTAAGGGTGCTTAAGAAATTAATATAATTATATAATTACTAAGAATTAACAATAAATTTATATCATTAAAATAACTTTTTTAATATCAAAACAGGCACTTATTTTAATTTGTAACTTACTTTTGTCCCAATTTGGGCACAAAAATGCTATTAGAAACAAAGAGAGTTATATTTATTTAATTTATTCATTTTTAAAAATACTTAAGTAATTTTCCAGGATGTTTTCCATTAAACAAATACAATTTTACCAATATTGATATGTTTTATATCAATTTATCCAATTTGAATATGGATGACGATTATTTCCTTATCCCTTATTTTTCTTCTAGATTATCCTTATTTATCATTTATGGACATGAAAATTTTACAATAGTTACCTTTTGTATTGATAAAAAATAAAATTTCAATGTTTACAAAATTTTACCATCATAATATTAATTATTTAATTAATTTATCATAATACTATAATTATAAATTTAATAAATTTATATTAATTAATGTGTGTAATATTATTAAAATTTTTTTTATGACATAGAATGTTAATTAAAAATATTTATCATTATCTTATTGAAATTAAAAAAATAATTTTTTTATAAAATTAATTCAACTAAATAACATATAAATTTCATAAAAAAATATATAAAAAATGAATAATTTATCTTATTGATATAAAATATGTTATTTGTAGAAAATAATTTCATAGTAAATAAAAACACATTTATTTGTAAATATTATTAGTAATTTTAATCCTGAATATAATTTTTAAATTTTATACCAAATAATTTTCATAATTTAGTTATTTCTCTTTATATCCCCCAATCCATTTTTTATGAAATAATAGACCCATCAAATTTTAATAATGTTACAAGATTCATCTAAAATCACAATTGCGTTTAGTGCATGCTACCAAATAAAAACATTATTTAAAGAAAAATATTTCATAAAACTCTCAGTGGGATACATTCTACCCATAGTATGAATTTCTACCTCTAAATTATTCACTCTAATACAGAAAATAGTTTTCTTCTTCTGCATCACATACTCGTGTTCCAATATAGCCATTTCAATGTAGTGGTTTCAAAAAAAAATACTAGATGAGTTGTATTTTTTCATTGGAATTCATATCGTCAATCCAAATTATATATCGATTTTTTATTATAGGAATGATGATTATCTAATTTTTTTAACTATGAGCTTAATAAAAGTGAGGTATCATGTATGTAGATCCTTAGGAGTGATACACATAAAATTTCACAAATGTAAGATATATTTGTTGGAATAAATAATAGATTTGAAAAAATCCTGATACACTCTTGAAATTAAAAACTAATGATATACCAAGATATAAAACTCTCTTATTCATAAATATCATAACATTAAGCCATGAGGGAAATTAATAGAAAAAACATTTTCACTAACATAAAAATAGATATATCACTAATAATTGTCAGTATAAATCTTTTATCAACTATGAGACGCACTTATAAAATACTAGATGGACCTGAAGTTGTATGGAATTTCTTAATATAGATTAGGTCCCAATGAATTTTTTCTCAAACTTCATTATAGAAAGTTGAATATATTCTCTTCACACTATATAAGAAAACATAAATAGATGTATAATACTAAAGTGAAATAATATTTGTATGATAATTTTTCCAAGGGATTGTGTGGATACCAAATAAATTTTGAATCCATATATAAATATCTCATGATGTCTTATAGATTATTAGAGTCCTCTTGGTCTAATGATCTATCTAAAGATGATAAGATGTTTAGAAACATAAACCTCTCTATAAATCCTCATAAAGAAATCTAAAAAACATTATTGTAATGTTTGGATCTAGATAAAATGAAATTGATAGCGGTATACTATAAAATTATAGTAGTCCCTTAAATTATTACATTGAATATTGACCAATATATGAATCTTGTCAAAGGAAAATGATGTTTTTAACTTTATAAAGTGATCAACTATAACCAATATATAATTTTTATCTATAATCATTTAAGGGAGTCTTTTAATGATGTTAATTGAATTTTTTTCCCATTTATGTTCCTATTAGGATAATGTTTATAGAATAACCATAGACTTATGTCTCTTTTCCTTAACATTATAATATATCATACATAGAAAAACATAATCTAAAATATTACTTTACATTTTATCCCAAAATAAATACACTATAGGTCTCAATAAATATTTTTTCTTCCATGATTAATAGATAATGGTGAACTTTGAGCCTTGACAAAAATCAATGTCTTAAAATTTGTTATGGATGGGACATGGACATGGTTAATAAACTTTATTTTTCATTCACATTGAAAGATGAAATCTTGAACATTTCTCTCATTATTTTTCATCTATATACTGGAATTTTATTCCAACTTAATACTAACATGGATAGATAAAAAAAATTCATTTGAAAAATATAATATTTATACCCTTCAATCAAGATCTCAAGATTATTCTTTTGAATGTACAAAAATATTGGATCTTTGATTATTCTAAATATAGATTATATAACATGATCCTTTCAAATGAAATCAACTATCCCCTTATTCTATTATTGGGTTCAGTAATATATTTAGCTGTCTTAATCTTTAATCAACTCCATCCATCTTATTTAGTGCATGCTCAACACTTTTTGAGTGATAATATGCATTAAACATGTGTTATTATTATATTTTTCACAACATTATCAATATAGATAATTCCACAATGTCATTAATTTAAAATTAACCATAGAATAATTTAAATCTGGAGTTGGTTAATATTGATCATGAAACGTCAATTTTCATGAGAAAAAATCAAGGACTATATTGTATAGTATGAGGACCTATACTAGTCCCATATTTGATGAAACATTACAGATAAAAAACCTTTCACTATCATAGGGTATTGTAATATCATGTGTAATAACTGAAATTCATTTCATATCCATTATATCTTCTTCACATTACTCTATCAATGTGAAAACAATCCATTATAGATTCAACTTGGTGAGAAAATTAAACAATCACGAAAAATACATCAACAAATATTGATGACATCAATCCAACTGAAGAAATATATATATTTAAGATTCGATTGATAGTATTTTATATTCCTTAAAACATTTCTCTATGTTGGATCTACTAAAATATACTCATAAGATTTTATATTACCATTCAATGAAACCTCATAATCCCAAAAGTCATTATTCATAGAAATTTCATAATGCTTCTCCTAACTCAGGCTCTTTAGAATAATCCTCAATTGATATTTATTATCTTAATTTATCATTGAATATACTAGAATATCATCAATAAATACTTCCAAATACTAATAAATTTAGTCTGTGAGAATGTATTCAATAAATTCATGATGATAGAATGGAATTATTAAGAATAAAAAGGAATCACTATAAAATATGAGTGTCTATTTACTATATAGGATTTCATCTTGTGTATAACCTCACTATTGTCCCACAATAGATGATATCTAGAATGGAAATCAATCTATGAAAGTTACAAATATCATTGAAGTTGGTGAAATAATTCATCCATATTTGGTACTAGATACTTTCTCTTGAATGTTATTTGTTAATTTCTTGATAATCACTATATAGTTTCATTGATACATCTTTCTACATGAAACATAGAACAAATACACCCTATGATGTTGCACATGGATAAATGAATCCGATTTCAAGATTATTCTAGTTTTGCCTCAACATTTTCTAAAACTAAATTTAATCCACTATATAAGGGGTTTCAAAATATTAGATAAACCATCTTAGAGTACTATTGAACACTCAACATCACAATTTTGGGGATGACCAGAAATAAATTCTATGAAAACATCCAAATAATCTTCAGGAATCGGTGTATCCTTAATGATTATTTTCCTGCAACAAAATGAGAAAGATAAGATGCATGTATAATAATTATGACCCATAATATGGATTAAATATATATTATATTTTTATTTTTATGTTTGTATCAGTAACTAATTAGGGTTTTATTCAGAATAAGAAATGTTATTTCCATTACTAAAAAATTGGAATTTGATCCATATAGATAAATCCAATCAATTCCAACAATGAGATCAAATTTAAATTATATAGAATCACAATATTTTTAAGCAGAACAATCTAGAGATTTGAAATAAGAGATGAATAATTTACTTGAGATAAGGTCATTATTTAATTATAAGTATTCAAAACTAACTCAACATTTAATCATTGAGATGGCCTAGGGATACCCATTAAAATATACTTTAGATAAAAACAGTGTTGGTATATATTCAAATAGGACAATGGATGTGCTATAGTGGATAAAAAGTATACCTTTAATCAATTAATTCTCATAACCCACATTCATAGTCATGATATTAGGAGGATTATATTTATATTTAGGCTTAATAGGATGTTACCAATGAAACCAAAAACAATTTATACTTTTTTCATTTGTTGGAATGATACCCATACTCTAGTCATTTTAATAACTAGTGAATGGGTTGTAAATTTATTAGAAGCATATTTTCTATTATTTCATTAACGAGACTTTTAATCGCCTTTCAATATTTATGGGCTTTATGAACAAATATTCTAATTTTAAAAAACCAAATAGTTCCATTCATATAGTTCCCCATATGTTTCTTCACAAATTTGTTTCAAGTAGATGGATGGAATTTCATTCCACCATGTGAATATTATGAGTTATCCTGACACATTATGTATAATTTCTTATCAAATAATGATAATGGTGGGAATATGAAATTTTGTTTTCTACTTTAATATAACATTGATTGATTCAATCATTGTTATAGAAGTATCTTATAGAAAATACATACTAGATGTGACACCCCAGGTAAATAATGAATATGAAATTTTTATATTTATCACTATTTGTGAAAAAATAATGTTTTAAATGGAACAATATGCTCGATGGCATACCCAATACGCAACAACAAGTTTCATGGGAATGTTACGTTGCACTTTAATAATAAAATAATATTATTTTAAATGGTAGTTAACGCCTAGCCATTGTAATCGCGGGAATGAACAGAACTAACTACAAAATGATTATATATGATTGTCAAATATTTTCACTTTTTACAATAAATGTTAGAAGATTAAAAATGCGAATGAATCCAATTTTAAGCGTAAACATTCTAATATTCTTTAAATAGTCGATTAACTGCCTTTTGATAGAGAACCTCTTTTAAATCCACTTTTTGACAATTTTATGTGTTATATTTGACAAAATAAAATTTTCTTTAGAATCGGGACATCAAAATTTACATTGTGTAAATTTTTTGTATTTTTCCAATAAAGTTCATTTTTTAATGAATAGTGAAAAATGTTGTATTTTAATTCAAAACCCCTTTTTAATCTAATTTATTTATATGAATAGATTATATTTTGAATTGTTTTTAAAGTCCAATTATAATATATTTTTACCATTTAATACAATAGTGGTCGTTGGAATTAATTTCATCTTGAAATTGGACTTAAACTAGTGTCAATCTTTTAATAGATATTGTTTTTCAAAAACACGCTACTTCGTTTGACAGCAGGAATTGATTATTAATTTAATTAATAAAACTTATATGTTTTTAATTTTGTAAAATGGACATCATTTTTGAATTCAGAATATCAAATATAGCTTAGGGTAAATTTTTGGTAATTTTCTGAAAAACTACAATTTTGATGAATAGTGAAACCACTAAGTGGTAGTTAAAGAAACTAATTTTTCGGTTAAGTAAAACATTACCACTTCTGTGATTTGAATTTCAAAAATCCGACATACATGTTTGTCATTAAGAAGTAAAAGGTGGTTCAATGGGATTAAAATAATTTTTTGGTGAATAGTATCTTTTAAGTTTATTAATCGCGATTAGAGGTAATTAGTGTAATTTAAGGTAAAAATAATGTTTTAATAATGTGAAATGACCTAGACACATGTCCTACCATCATTGTATGTGTCATTTCCAACCAAGATAATCCATGGGTCAACTTGGGGACCCCATGGATCCACTTTGGTTGGAAAATGACATAAATAACTTTTTATATAATGTTAAAATAAAAATGTCACAAGCATGAGATGTTTCACTAAAACAATTTTTAAATGGGGTTATACAAGTCAAATTTTTTACTATAAATATTCATTAGAAATATAGAAATAATTCCTACATCATGATATTTTTTTATAATTTTTAGACATTAAATAAATTAAATTATTTACGACATCATGATGATGCAGCGATTACCTCATTAATAAAGGATTTAAATAAAATGAAAAGATAATGTAAAATATATGACCTACACATGTCCAAAACCTATTGGATTGGTGGATTTAGAAACCTTATCACCTTATCCATGAATTATATCAATGTGGGATCTGTTAAATCCGAAACTTATTTTCAAATAAAGTATCATTTCTTTACTTTCCAAGAGTGCCCCTCCTCTCCTCTTATAAAAGGCCCCCACCTCTACCTCCTTACCCACACTTCCAAAGCCTTTGGCTAGGCCAACCCCTACCCATTTTGTCTCTCCACTTCCCTCTATTACTCTTTGAAGCCTCCCATTGGGCAGAAGTCTTCCCAAGGAATCCTTTGAGCTCAAATCAGAAATAGTTACCCGATTTTAAGGTAATGTCTTCACTTGTTTTCTTTTGTTTTATTTTGCTTCTCCAACCCCCTAAACTCTTTTTATTAATTTCTTTTGTAAAAAACCAGTATCTTAAATATTCTAGGATGTTGTTATAATAATCATTCGAGCTACACTTACACACACCTACATCAAATGGTTAAATAATATACTGTTTATGTGGATGGAGAATTTCTGCCTCACGAAACGATGATTGTTCAACACTCATATAACACCTTAAAAGGTGGCCATTAAGATGTCACTATATTTATATATGATATCTAATATGCTTATGTTTTACTTAAGCTTCTTTATTTTTCTTTGGTGGCATACCTTTATGGTTTCCATTGTGGGTAAACACGATAATTTTATTTTAGGAAGTGCGGACTACCGCCCCCTTAAAGTGATTTGATTCATTAATACCATATGTGGGATGAATAAATGATGTATTTAAAGTTATTATATATGATTTATGTTACATATAAATGATGAATACAATTATGGAATTAAAATATACATACCTCTCATTTAGTTTTAAATCCATTAATATGTCATTGAAAAGAAAGTAGCGTTCATGCGTACGTACGGCTTACCATCTCCATGAACGGTGCATTTCGTTTCTTACCTCTAAATGATTATGTAATATTATAAATATATGTATATTCTGGATATATATGATATATATGATATCCAAATCATGAATATCATTCCGGATATAATGAACCTTTGACCACATGAACAACATGTAATTGTAAGAAGTCCACTTTTGACTTAAGAACCAAATATCGACAAAACTAACATTATTAACATAAATGATTACATAATGTTTATAACATGGAAATAAGTGATATAAAAGGAATAATGAACCTGAAAAAGGTTATTAAGAAAGTATAAATTAACTCAAGTTTGTTATTCAGGATGTTAATGATCGATCGTGTCATATCAGACCCGAGGTAAGGGATCCTACTCATCTCTTTCTTTTTATGTACACTCTTTTATGTCATTCCTTTTAAACTCATCTTTCTTGTGATTGGGATGTTATTTTATATTACTCTTACTGTAATTTTTATGTTCATATGATTAGAGACCCTATTCTCTCTCATCAATCCATTTTGGAAGTTTTGAGTGGCGTCGTTAGGCTGCCGAATTTTCATAAGAGATCTTACCCCTCCCTTTCATTTTAAGTACTCTCCTTTATGTCACTTCTTTATATGGAAATTAATTTTTTAAAATGTTAAAAGAATCATGGTGGTATGGGACACTTTGATTTAAAAATATCTATATTAAATGTTTTAAATGGTTTTGAAAATGGTTTTAAATTTTTGTATTTTTCCAATAAAGTTGATTTTTTTAATGAATAGTGAAAAATGTTGTATTTTAATTCAGAACCTCTTTTTAATATAATTTAATTATTTGATTAGATTATATTTTTAATTGGTTTTAAAGTCCAATTATAATATATTATTACCATTTAATCAAATAGTGGTCATTGGAATTAATTTCATCTTGAAATTGGACTTAAACTACTATCAATCTTTTAATAGATATTTTTTTTAAAAACATGCTATTTTGTTTGATAGTGGGAATTGATTATTAAATTAATTATTGCAACGTATATGTTTTGAATTTTGTAAAATAGACACCATTTTGGAATTAAGAATATCAAATATAGCTTAGTGTAAATTTTTGGTAATTTTCTAAAAAACTCCAATTTTTTATGAATAGTGAAACCACTAAGTGGTAGTTAAAGAAACTGATTTTTCATTTAAATAAAACTTTACCACTTCTGTGATTTTAATTTCAAAAATATGACATACATGGTTGTCATTAAGAAGTAAAATTTGGTAAAATGGGATTAAAATAATTTTTTGGTGAATAGTAACTTTTAAGTTTATTAATCGCAATTAGAGGTAATTAGTGTAATTTAAGGTAAATTTTTTTTAATAATGTGAAATGACATATACACATGTCCTAACCTCATTTGATGTTTCATGGCCGACCAAGACAATCAATGGGTCAACTTGGGGACCCCATGGCGCCACTTTGGTTGGAAAATGACATATATAACTTTTTATTTAAAGTTAAAATACAAATGTCACAAGAATGAGATTTTTCACAAAAACAATTTTTAAATGGGGTTATACAAGTCATATTGTTGACTATAAATATTCATTAGTATTATAAGAAGATTTCATACATCATGATATTTTTTTATAATTTTTAGACATTAAATAAATTAAATTTATTATGACATCATGATGATGTAGCGATTACCTCATTAATAAAGGATTTAAATAAAATGAAAATATAATGTAAAATATATTACCTACACTTGTCCAAAACCTATTGGATTGGTGTATTTCTAAACCTTATCACCATATCCTAGAATTATATCAATGTGGGACCTTTTAAATCCGAAACTCATTTTCAAATAAAGTAACATTTCTTTACTTTCCAAGAGTGCCCCTCCTCTCCTCTTATAAAAGGCCCCCACCTCTACCTCTTTACCCACACTTCCAAAGCCTTTGGCTTGGCCAACACCTGCCCATTTTGTCTCTCCACTTACCTCTCTTACTCCTTGAAGCCTCACTTTGGGCATAAGTCTTCCCAAGGAAGCCTTTGAGCTCAAATCAAAAAGAGTTACCCGATTTTAAGGTAATGTCTTCACTTGTGTTCTTCTGTTTTATTTTTCTTCTCCAACCCCCTAAACTCTTTTTATTCATTTATTTTGCAACAAATCCAGTATCTTAAATATACTAGTATGTTTTTATAATATGATTTCGAACTACACTTACACACACCTACATAAAATGGTTAAAGAACATACTCTTTCTTTGGATGGCGAATTTCTGCCTCACGAAACGATGATTGTTCAACACTCATATAACACCTTAAAAGGTGGCCGTTAAGATGTAAACATATTTATATATGATATATGATATGTTTATGTTTTACTTAAGCTTCTTTATTTTTCTTTCGTGGCATACCTTTATGGTTTCCATTATGGGTAAATACGATAATTTCATTTTAGGAAGTTCGGACTACCGCCCCCTCGAAGTGATTTTATTCGTTAATGCCATATGTGGGATGTATAAAGGATGCATTTAAAGTTATTATATATGAATTATGTTACATATAAATTTTGAATATAATTCTGGAATTAAAATATACATAACTCTCAATTAGTTTTAATTCCATTAATATGACATGGAAATGAAAGTAGCGTTCATGCGTACGTACGGCATACCGTCTCCATGAACGGTGCTTTTCATTTCTTACCTCTAAATGATTATGTAATATTTTAAATACATGTATATTCTCGATATATATGATATATATGATATATATGATATCCAAATCATGAATATCATTCTGGATATAATGAACCTTTGACCACATGAACAACATGTAATTGTAAGAAGTCCACTTTCGACTTAAGAACCAAATATAAAAAAAACATACATTATTAACATAAATGATTACATAATGTTTATAACATGGAAATAAGTGATATAAAAGAAATAATGAACTTTAAAAAGGTTCTTAAGCAAGTATTAATTAACTCAAGTTTATTATTCAGGACGTTAAAGAACGATCGAGTCAAGTCAGACCCGAGGTAAGGGATCCTACTCCTCTCTTTCTTTTTAAGTACACTATTTTATGTCATTCCTTTTAAGCTCATCTTTCTTTTAATTGGGATGTTCTTTTATATTACACTTAATATAATTTTTATGTTCATATGATGAGAGACCCTATTCTCTATCATCAATCCATTTTGGATGTTTTGAGTGGCGTCATTAGGCTACCGAATTTTCGTAAGAGATCTTACCCCTCCCTTTCTTTTTAAGTACTCTCCTTTATGTCACTTCTTTTAGGCACCTATTTGTTATGTTGGGGGATGTTATTTTATACTCCTCCTGCTGTAAATTTTATTTTAATTTGATGAGATACACTATTTTATCTCATCAATCCATTTTTGAAGTCTTAAGGGGCACCGTTAGGCTGCCGAGTTTTTGTAAGGGATTTTTCATCTCACTTTTATTCCCGTGAGATTTATGCTACATTTTCCACCATTTACTTTGAGTGGTGTATGTACTGCCCATTATTATACTCCTTTTGTAATATAATACCATTTATTGGTATTTACATATTCATTGTATGACACTTCTTCAATGGGGTGTACGTTTCAAAAGTTACCCAAGTCGGTAAGGGAACCTTTCACACTCCTCTTTTTAAAAGACTTCTTTTGTTATGTCTTTTAATTCACATACTATTATGTTGGGATATGTTCTTATATATCCTTATTGATGTAAATTTTATGTCCAAGTTATGAGATAATATTTTTATCTTTCATCAACTCGTTTTCTGAATTTATATGTGACGCCATTAGGCTGTCGAATTTTACCAAGGGAACTTTTTAACCCAATTTCGATTTCATTTGGTTCAACATGTAGTTATTGAATATGTCATCCTTTTAATATGTGTGAATGAAATTTTATTGTTTTACACTTAATATCCACTTATATTTTGTGTATTTAAATTTGTCACACATAATTTTGAGATTGATTTATCCTTAATTTAAGGATACCTTCTTTATAAGGGATTTCATCACATTTTACATTTCTATTGAGACTTCATTGTTGTTATGCACCAATTAACTCTTATATGGTCTATATACTGTCCTTTGTAATTTTATATGATGAATCCATTTATTCTCATGATATTATAATGTTCTGATTAAATGTTATTCCTCAATTATTGTATTCAAGTGTCTCTAATTTTGGTAAAATCCCTTTAACCCAAATATCACTTTAAATGTTTTAATGATTTTTTCTCATTAATATCCATGTTTTCAAAATGCTTTTAAGGATTTATTTATATGGATATTAATGGTTTAAAATGTTAAAAGTTTCAAGGTGGTATGGGACACTTTGATTCAAAAATCACTTTATCAAATGTTTTAAATGGTTTTGAAAATGGTTTTTTAATGGATTCATTATTTCAATATCCTAAAATGTTATATTGTGATTGAAATGTGGAAATTTTATGTTTCCTTTATAAATTTTTTATGTGATACGTTGATGTTATGGTTCTTAGGAATTGTTATAAAAATGGGTGGTTCCGTGATAAACTAAGGGCGGGTGAGCCCGATATAGCTCTCCAATGCATTGGGTAACACGAATGGGTTAAACGTTAAGGTTTATCCAAAGAGTTTTAGGGAATATACTGTGATGGGTATTCCAAACGTAACCAAGAGGGTTACTCCCTACGTAAGAATATTATGAATGCCTCAAGTTACCTTTATGTCTTATGATTTCGATTATTTATTCATGATTTTATGAGGTATATAAAATTGATTATGTATTATGGGTAAAGTGTGATTTCATTCTTATGTATATATGTACTCATGTTTCATTTCCATAATTTTTATAACCTTTACTGAGCTTTTTATGCTCATACCATGTTTTTGAAATGCTTTTCACAGGTCAAGGGAATGGTACATGATATGATGATAGTGTCAACGAAGTGTCAAGAAAGAATCCATGTTTTATTTTAAATTTGTTTATGTTGATGGGAAAAATGAATATTATATTTTATGTAAACATATTGTTTAAATGTGGAATGTAATGCAAGTTTTATGATCTAATTCTATAAAACACTAAACCAGAAAAGATCCTCAATGTGAATTATTAATTTAATTCATTATTAAGTAAGGATTAAGTTCGTGACCTTATAGTTGGTATCAATGTTCAGTTTAGATAACTTTAGAGGATAGGGTATTCTCTAAGCATAAGTGACATTACCATAATGGTTAGGATTTCAGAAAGAGTCCTAGTTTTAGATAAATTGAATGAGTAAGTATATCTTAGTGTTTACCTTCCTCATTAGTAAATGATGGTTTTGTTGATACACTCACACTGACATTTCTATTTTTAGTGAATGGATGGATCTAGTAGGCACAAAAGATACAACAGTTTTGAAGGAAACTATGGTGGTTCTTTGATTAAGATACTAGATAAAATGGGGTATTCAATGTGGATACTCGTGGTTGTTCTTAACCAACTATCAAGGAGTTATGATCAACCACATGAACATTGTTATGATCTGTAATTCATCATGTACGAGATGACCAATCGATGTGGAAGTTCAGGTAATAATTATAAATGTAACCATTAGAGTTTATATGATCCGTAATTTTGAGGTAAATATGGGTTATTATATGTTATGATGGAAAATTAAAGGCTTGAGATAAACATGAGGTTAAAATATGTTATGATTATTTGTGAAGATTTTATCTCGTTTTGTGGAATGTTTTAAGAATTTTATAGTTTTGGAAAAAGGACAACACACAGACCGTGTGACAACCCGTCGCGTCGGACAAAGCTACAGGAATCGAACACACAACCAAAATGTGACTTGTATTTGTCACCTACCTCTGGACTACATGAAGTCCCTGGTTAGTTTGACTAATTCTTTTTAGTTAGATGATTTTATGAATCAAGGGTAAGTTTATTTTGGGTTATCTATGGATATGATTAACCTATCATCATGGATATGTCATTAGGTTAATTACTTTTCAATATGAGAATTTAAGAGCAACTGATGTTATTTGGAGATAAATGTTAATTTGTACCTTGGAAGACTATGTGACTAAATCCTTCAAATTTTTGGGTTTCAATCTTAGTTTGGTTTACATTGATGAATTTTATGGACAAATTGTTTATCAAATGGTCCTCGTTGAACTTTGGGTTTTGTTGGACAATTTTTGGAGATTAAGAATAGATTTTCTTTTTATAAAGGGTTATCCTTTTCTGAATTATCTGACCTTGTACTAACCTTTTTGGTTTTGGTTTTTGTTATATTCTAAAGACATGGGAAGTATATGGTTCTCTTTTTTGGATTAGGTTATTCTCTAGAAGGTGATTATAGTGAACAAGTCTTCCTAAATACTTGTCTTTCGGAGAAAATATGAGTTTGTGTAAGAAATCTAATAAAATTTGAATCTCAACATGATAAGTAATTATGATTCCTTATGAATAAATTCCTCAAAAAAAATTAACTTAAAACAAAAATGTTGTCTATTAACGTTTCTTACTGGGGAATCGAATACCGTTTAACCCATCACAAGTTTGTGATTTTCTGGTGGTTAACTTTCCCCTAAACTGTTTTCTATCACTCTCCATCAGAAATGACCCTATGTTTTCTCCTCCATGTCCTTGTTTTCCTATATGGAATCCTAGTACGGGTTAACTGGTGTATCCTTTTTTACTTCCCTTTCTTTCTTTTTAAGTGACAGTTTAATTTACTCCTTTTCCGATGTGGGACTTTCAATGGAGTTTCCAAGCCCAATTTTGAAATTGCGAGGACACAATTCCCAAAAGGGGGGAAGGATGTAACACCCAAGGTAAATAAAGAATATGAAATTTCTATATTTATCCCTATTTATGAAAAAATTAATGTTTTATAGGGAACTCTATGGTCGATGGCGTACCCAATGCGCAACAACGAGTTTCTTGGAAATCTTATGTTTCACTCTAATAATAAAATAATATTATTTTAAGTGGTAGTTAACGCCTAGTTGTTGTAATGGAGGGAACGAACAGAACTACCTATAAAATGATTATATATGTTTGTCAAATATTTTTACTTTTTAAAATAAAAGATAGAGGATTAAAAATGTGAATGAATCCAATTTTAAGCATAAACATTCTAATATTCTTTAAAAGGTCGATTAACTGCCTTTTGATGGCGAACTTCATTTAAATCCACTTTTTTTAAAATTCTTTGTGTTATATTTGAAAAAATAAAATTCTTCTTTAGAAACTGAACATCAAAATTTACATTGTGTAAGTTTTTTGTATTTTTACGATAAAGTTCATTTTTTTAATGAATAGTGAAAACTGTTTTATTTTAATTCAAAACCTCTTTTTAATATAATTTATTTATATGATTATATTATATTTTGAATTTTTTTTAATGTAAAATTATAATATATTTTTACCATTTAATCCAATAGTGGTCGTTGGAATTAATTCCTTCTTGAAATTGGACTTAAACTAGTGTCAATCTTTTAGTAGATATTGTTTTTTAAAAACACGCTATTTCATTTGGAAGCGGGAATTGATTATTAAATTAATTAATAAAACTTATATGTTTTGAATTTTTTAAAATGGATATCATTTTCGAATTCGGAATATCCAATATAGCTTAGGGTAAATTTTTGGTAATTTTCTGAAAAACATCAATTTTTTATGAATAGTGAAACCACTAAGTGGTAGTTAAAGAAACTGATTTTCCATTTAAATAAAACATTACCACTTCTGTGATTTGAATTTCAAAAATCTGACATACATGGTTGTCATTAAGAAGTAAAATTTGGTTCAATGGGATTAAAATAATTTTTTGGTGAATAGTAACTTTTAAGTTTATTAATCGCGATTAGAGGTAATTAGTGTAATTTTAGGTAAAAATAATGTTTTAATAATGTGAAATGACCTAGACACATGTCCTACTCTCATTGGATGTGTCATGGCCGACCAAGAAAATCCATGAGTCAACTTGGGCACCCCATAGAGCCACTTTGGTTGGAAAATGACAAAAATAACTTTTTATTTTAAGTTAAAATAAAAATGTCACAATCATGAGATGTTTCACTAAAACAATTATTAAATGGGGTTATACAAGACATATTTTTTACTATAAATATTCATTAGAAATAAAAAAGGATTTCCTACATCATGATATTTTTTTATAATTTTTAGACTTTATATAAATTAAATTATTTATGACATCATGATGATGCAGCGATTACCTCATTAATAAAGGATTCAAATAAAATGAAAAGATAATGTAAAATATATGACCTACACATGTCCAAAACCTATTGGTTTGGTGTATTTCGAAACTTTATCACCTTATCCTAGAATTATATCAATGTGGGAGCTTTTAAATCTGAAACACATTTTCAAATAATGTAACATTTCATTACTTTTCAAGAGTGCCCTTCCTCTCCTCTAATAAAAGGCCCCCACCTCTACCTCCCTACCCACACATCCAAATCCTTTGGCTCGGCAAAACCCTACAAATTTTGTCTCTCCACTTACCTCTTTTACTCCTAAAAGCCTCATATTGGGTAGAAGTCTTCCCAAGGAAGCCTTTCAGCTCAAATCAAAAAGAGTTACCTGATTTTAAGGTAATGTCTTCACTTGTGTTCTTTTGTTTTATTTTGCTTATCCAACCACCTAAACTCTTTTAATTAATTTATTTTGTAACAAATCAAGTATCTTAAATATACTACAATGTTGTTATAAGAATAATTCGAGCTACAGTTACACACACCTACATCAAATGGTTAAAGAACATACTGTTTCTGTGGATGGAGAATTTCTGCCTCACGAAACGATGATTGTTCAACAGTCATATAACACCTTAAAAGGTGGACAATAAGATGTCACTATATTTATATATGATATATAATATGTTTATGTTTTACTTAAGCTTCTGTATTTTTCTTTTGTGGCATACCCTTTTGGTTTCCATTGTGGGTAAACATGATAATTTCATTTTAGGAAGTGCGGACTACCGCCCCCTCAAAGTGATTTCATTCATTAATGCCATATGTGGGATGTATAAAGGATTTATTTGAAGTTATTATATATGATGTATGCTACATATATATGATTAATATAATTCTGGAATTAAAATATACATACCTCTCATTTAGTTTTAATTCCTTTAATATGACATCGAAATGAAAGTAGCGTTCATGCGTACGTACGACTTACCGTCTCCATGAATGGTGCATTTCATTTCATACCTCTAAATGATTATGTAATATTATAAATAAATATATATACTGGATATATATGATATATATGATATCCAAATCATGAATATAATTCTGTATATAATGAAACTTTGACCACACGAACAACATGTAATTGTAAGAAGTCCACTTTCGACTTAAGAACCAAATATCGACAAAACAAACATTATTAAAATAAATGATTGCAAAATGTTTATAACATGGAAATAGCTGATATAAAAGGAATAATGAACTTGAAAAATGTTTTTAAGCATGTATAAATTAACTCAAGTTTATTATTCAGGACGTTAAAGAACGATCGAGTCAAGTCAGACCCATGGTAAGGGATCCTACTCCTCTCTTTCTTTTTAAGTACACTCTTTTATGTCATTCCTTTTCAGCTGATCATTCTTGTGATTGGGATGTTATTTTATATTAATCATACTATAATTTTTAGGTTCATATTATGAGAGACCCTATTCTCTCTCATCAACCAATTTTGTAAGTTTTGAGTGGCGTCATTAGGCTGCCGAATTTTCATAAGAGATCTTACCCCTCCCTTTCTTTTTAAGTACTCTCATTTATGTCACTTCCTTTAGGCACCTCTTTGTTATGTTGGGGGATGTTATTTTATATTCCTATTTTTGTAAATTTTATTTTAATACTTTGAGAGACACTATTTGATCTCATCAATCCATTTTTGAAGTCATAAGTGGCGCCGTTAGGCTGCCGAGTTTTCGTAAGGGATTTTTCATCTCACTTTTATTCCCGTGAGATTTATGATGCATATGCCACCATTTCCTTTGAGTGGTGTACGTACTAACCATTATTATACTCCTTTTTTAATATAATTCCATTTATGGGTATTTACATATTCATTGTATGACACTTCTTCAATGGGGTGTACATTTCGAAATTTACCCAAGACGGTAAGGGAACCTTTCACCCTCCTCTTTTTAAAAGACCTCTTCTGTTATGTCTTTTAATTCACATAATATTTTGTTGGGATATGTTCTTCTGTATCCTTATTTATTTAAATTTTATGTCCAAGTGATGATATACCCTTTTTATCTCTCATCAACTCATTTTATGAATTTTTAAGTGACGTCGTTAGGCTGTCAAACTTTACAAAGGGAACTTTTTAACCCAATTTCGATTTCTTTGGGTTCAACATGTAGTTATTGAATATTTCATCCTTTGAATATGTGTGAATGACCTTTTATTGTTTTAAACATAATATCCAATTATATTTTGTGTATTTATATTTTTCAAACATAATTTTGAGATTGATTTATCCTTAATTTAAGGATACCTTCTTTAAAAGGGATTTCATCACATTTTACATTTCTATTGAGACTTCATTGTTGTTATGCACCAATTAACACTAATATATTGTATATACTGTCCTTTGGAATATTATATCATGAATCCATTTATTCTCATGATATTATAAAGTTCTGATTAAATGTAATTCCTTAATTATTGTATTCAAGTGTCTCTAATTTTGGTAAAAACCCTTTTACCAAAATATCACTTTAAATGTTTTAATGATTTGTTCTTATTAATATCCATGTTATCAAAATAGTTTTAAGGATTTATTTATAGGGATATTAATGGTTTAAAATGATAAAAGATTCAAGGTGTTATGGGACACTTTGATTCAAAAATCTCTTTATGAAATGTTTTAAATGGTTTTGAAGATGGATTTTTTTGAATAGAATCATTATTTCAATATCCTAAAATGTTATATT
Organism: Viscum album; assembly: GCA_963277665.1. Lineage (NCBI taxonomy): Eukaryota > Viridiplantae > Streptophyta > Magnoliopsida > Santalales > Viscaceae > Viscum > Viscum album. Next base: position 1,838,980,309 of record OY728125.1, read on the forward strand.
GTGATTGAAATGTGAAAATGTAATGTTTCCTTTATGCATGTTTTATGTGATACGTTTATGTTATGGTTCTTGTGTATTGTTCTGAAAATGGGTTGTTCCGTGATAAACTAAGGGCGGGTCAGCCCGATATAGCTCTACAATGCATTGGGTAACGTGAAGGGGTTAAACGTTAAGGTTTATCTGAAGAGATTTAGGTAATATACTGTGATGGGTATTCCAAATGTAACCAAGAGGGTTACCCCCTACGTAAGAATGTTATTAATGCCTCAAGTTACCTTTATGTGTTATGATTTCTATGATTTATTCATGATTTGATGAGGTGTGTAAAATTACTTATGTTTTATGGGTAAATTATGATTTCATTCTTATGTATATATGTACTCATGTTTCCTTTCCATACTTTTTATAACCCTTACTGAGATTTTTATGCTCATCCCATGTTTTTGAAATGTTTTTCACAGATCAAGGGAATGGTACATGATATGATGATAGTGTTAAGAAAGTGTCAAGAATGAATCCATTTTTTTTTAAATATGTTTCTGTTGATGGAAGAAATTAATACTATCTTTTATGTAACCACTTTGTTTAAATGTGGAATGTAATGCAAGTTTTATGATCTAATTATCTAAAACACTAAACCTGAAAAGATCCTCAATGTGAATTGTTAATTTAATTCAGTATTAAGTAAGGTTTAAGTTCGTAGCCTTATAGTTGGCATCAATGGTCGGTTTAGATAACTTTAGAGGTTAGGGTATTCTCTAAGCATAAGTGCCATAATGGTTAGGATTTCAGAAAGAGTCCTAGTTTTAGATAAATTTAATGAGTGATTATATCATATCGTTTACCTTCCTCATTAGTACATGATGGTTTTGTTGATACACTCACACTGACATTTCTATTTTTAGTGAATGGATGGATCAAGCAGGCACCAAAGATACAACAGGTTTGAAGGAAACTGTGCTGGTTCTTGGATTAAGATACTAGATAAAATGAGGGATTCAATGAGGAAACTTGTGGTTGTTCTAAACAAACTATCAAGGAGTCATGATCAACCACTTGAACCTAGGTATGATCTGTAATGCATCATGTACTATATGACCAATAGATGTGGAAGTTCAGGTAATAATTATAGAGGTTTCCATTAAGGATTATATGATCCGAACTTTTGAGGTAATTATGGGTTATTATATGTTATGATGGAAAATGAAAGGCATGATATAAACATGAGGTTGAAATATGTTATGATTATTTTTGAAGATTTTACCTTGTTTTAGGGAATGTTTGAAGAATTATATAGTTTTGGAAAAAGGACAACACGCAGACCGTGTGACAACCCGTCGCGTCGGACAAAGCTACGGGAGTCAAACCCACAACCAAAGTGCGACTGGTATTTATCACCTACCACTAGACTACGTGAAGTCCCTGGTTAGTTTGATTAATTCTATTAGTTATATGATTTTAGAAATCAAGAGTAATTTTATTTTGGGTTATCTATGGAAATGATTAACCTGTCATCGAGGATATGTGATTAGGTTAATAAATTTTCAATATGAGAATTTAAGAGCAACTGATGTTATTTGGAGATAAAATTTAATTTGTACCTCTGAAGACTATGTGCCTAAATCCATCAAATATTTGGGTTTCTATCTTATTTTGGATTATTTGAATAATTTTATGGACAAATTTTTTATCAAATGGTCCTCGTTGAACTTTGGGTTTTGTTGGAAAAATTTTGGAGATTAAGAATTGATTTTCTTTTTATAAAGGTTTATCCTTTTCTGGATTATCTGATCGTGTAATAACCATTTTGGATTTGGTTTTGGTTAAAGTCTAAATACATGGGAAGTATATAGTTCTCTTTTGTTTATTAGGATATTCTCTAGATGTTGACTATAGTGAACAAGTCTTCTTAAATACTCGTCTTTTGGAGAAAATATGAGTGTGTGTACGAAATCTAATAAAAGTTGAATGTCAACATGATAAGTAATTATGTTTCCTTATGAATAAATTACTTAATAAAAATTTACTTAAAACAAAAATATTTTCTATTAACTTTTCCTAATGGGGAATCGAATATTGTTTAACCCAGCACATGTTTGTGATTTTCTTGTGGTTAACCTTCTCCTAAACATGTTTTCTGTCACTCTCCATCAAAACATGACCCTATGTTTTCTCCTCCATGTACATGTTTTCATATATGTAAACCTAGTATGGGTTAGCTGGGGTGACCTTTCTACTTCTCTTTCTTTCTTTTAAAGTGATAGTTTAATTTAGTCATTTTCTGATGTGGGACTTTCAATAGAGTTTCCAAGCCCAATTTTGAAATTGCGAGGACGCAATTCCCAAAAGGGGCGAAGGATGTAACACCACAGTTAAATAAAGAATATGAAATTTTTATATTTATCCCAATTTGTGAAAAAAATAATGTTTTAAAGGGAACTCTATGCTCGATGGCATACCCAATACGCAACAATGAGTTTCTTGGGATTCTTACGTTGCACTCTAATAAAAAAAATAATATTATTTTAAATGGTAGTTAACGCCTAGCCGTTATAATGGTGGGAATGAACAGAACTAACCACAAAATGATTATATATGTTTGTCAAAAAAATTTACTTTTTACTATTAATGTTATAGGATTAAAAATGCGAATGAATCTAATTTTAAGCGTAAACATTCTAATATTCTTTAAAAGGTCGATTAACCGCCTTTTGATGGAGAACCTCTTTTAAATACACTTTTTGACAATTTTATGTGTTATATTTGACAAATAAAAATTCTTCTTTAGAATCGGGACATCAAAATTTACATTGTGTAAATTTTTGGTATTTTTCAATAAACTTCATTTTTTAATGAATAGTGAAAATGTTGTATTTTAATTCAAAACCTCTTTTTAATCTAATTTATTTATATGATTATATTATATTTTGAATTGGTTTTAAAGTCCAATTATAATATATTTTTACCATTTAATCCAATAGTGGTCATGGGAATTAATTTCATCTTGAAATTCGACTTAAACTAGTGTCAATCTTTTAATAGATATTGTTGTTTAAAAACACGCTATTTCGTTTGACAGCAGGAATTGATTATTAAATTAATTAATACAACTTATATGTTTTTAATTTTTTAAAATGGACATAATTTTTGAATTCGGAATATCAAATATAGCTTAGGGTAAATTTTTGGTAATTTTCTGGAAAACATCAATTTTTGATGAATAGTGAAACCACTAAGTGGTAGTTAAAGAAACATATTTTTCGTTTAAATAAACATTTACCACTTCTGTGAATTGAATTTCAAAAATCATACATACATTGTTTTCATTATGAATTAAAATATGGTTCAATGGGATTAAAATAATTTTTTTGTGAATAGTAACTTTTTAGTTTATTAATCGCGATTAGAGGTAATTAGTGTAATTTAATGTAAAAATAATGTTTTAATAATGTGAAATGACCTAGAAACATGTCCTACCATCATTGGATGTGTCACGACCGACCAAGACAATCCATGGGTCAACTTGGGGACCCCATGGAGCCACATTGGTTGGAAAATGACATAAATAACTTTTTATTTAAAGTTAAAATAAAAATGTCACAAACATGAGATGTCTCACTAAAACAATTTTTAAATGGGGTTATACAATTTATATTTTTGACTATAAATATTCATTAGAAATCTAAAAAGATTTCCTACATCATGATATTTTTTTATAATTTTTAGACCTTAAATAAATTAAATTATTTATGACATCAGGATGATGCAGTGATTACCTCATTAATAAAGGATTTAAATAAAATGAAATGATAATGTAAAATCTCTGACCTAAACATGTCCACAACCTATTGGATTGGTGGATTTCGAAACCTTATCACCTTATCCTCGAATTATATCAATGTGGGACCTTTTAAATCCGAAACTTATTTTCAAAAAAAGTAACATTTCTTTACATTCAAAGAGTGCCCCTCCTCTCCTCTTATAAAAGGACACCACCTCTACCTACTTACCCACACTTCCAAAGCCTTTGCCTCGGCCAACCCCAGCCCATTTTGTCTCTCCACTTCTCTCAATTACTCCTTGAAGCCTCACTTTGGGCAGAAGTCTTCCCAAGGAAGCCTTTGAGCTCAAATCAAAAAGAGTTACCCAATTTTAAGGTAATGTCTTCACTAGTGTTCATTTGTTTTATTTTGCTTCTCTAACCCCCTAAACTCTTTTTATTCATTACTTTTGTAACAGCTCCAATATCTTCAATATTCTACGATGTTGTTATAAGAAGCATTCGAGCTACACTTACACACAACTACATCAAATAGTTAAATAACATACTGTTTCTGGGGATGGAGAATTTCTACCTCACGAAACGATGATTATTCAGCACTCATATAACACCTAAATAGGTGGTCATTAAGATGTCACAATATTTATATATGATATATAATATGTTTATGTTTTACTTAAGCTTATTTATTTTTCTTTGGTGGAATACCTTTATGGTTTCCATTGTGGGTAAACACGATAATTTCATTTTAAGAAGTGAGGACTACCGCCCCCTCAAAGTGATTTGATTCGTTAATGCCATATGTCAGATGTATGAATGATGTATTTAATGTTATTATATATGATTTATGTTACATATAAATTATTAATATAATTCTGGAATTAAAATATACATACCTCTCATTTAGTTTTAATTCCATTAATATGACATAGAAATGAAATTAGCGTTCATGCGTACGTACGGCTTACCGTCTCCATGAATGGTGCATTTCATTTCTTACCTCTCAATGATTATGTAATATTATAAATACATGTATATTCTGGATATATATGATATATATGATATCCAAATCATGAATATCATTTTGGATATAATGAACCGTTGACCACACGAACAACATGTAATTGTAAGAAGTCCACTTTCGACTTAAGAACCAAATATCGACAAAACAAACATTATTAACATAAATGATTACATTATCTTTATAACATGTCAATAAGTGATATAAAAGGAATAATGAACTTGAAAAAGGTTCTTAAGAAATTATAAATTAACTCAAGTTTATTATTCAGGACGTTAAAGAATGATCTAGTCAAGTCGGAACCATGGTAAGGGATCCTACTCATCTGTTCCTTTTTAAGTACACTCTTTTATGTCATTCCTTTTAAACTCATATCTTTTTTGATTGGGATGTTATTTTATATTACTCTTACTGTATGTTTTATGTTCATATGATGAGATACCCTATTCTCTCTCATCAATCCATTTTGGATGTTTTGAGTGGCTTCGTTAGGCTGTCGAATTTTCGTAAGAGATCTTACCCCTCCTTTCATTTTTAGTACTCCCCTTTATGTCACTTCTTTTAGGCACCTATTTGTTATGTTGGGGGATGTTATTTTATATTCCTTTTTCTGTAAATTTTATTTAAATACAATTAGAGACACTATTTGATCTCATTAATCCATTTTTGAAGTCTTAAGTGGTGCAGTCAGGCTGCAGTGTTTTTGTAAGGGATTTTTCATCTCAATTTTATTCCCGTGAGATTTATGCAACATTTTCCACCACTTCCTTTGAGAGGTGTTTTTACTGCCCATTATTATACTCCTTTTGTAGTATAATTCCATTTATGGGTATTTACATATTCATTGTATGACACTTCTTCAATGGGGTGTACGTTTCGAACGTTACCCAACTCAGTAAGGGAACCTTTCACCCTCCTCTTTTTAAAAGACTTATTTTGTTATGTCTTTTTATTCACATACTATTATGTTGTGATATGTTCTTATAAATACTTATTGATTTAAATTTTATGTCAAAGTGATGAGATATCCTTTTTATCTCTCATCAACTCATTTTCTGAATTTTTAAGTGATGCCATTAGGCTGTCGAATTTTACCAAGGGAACTTTTTAACCCAATTATGATTTCATTGGGTTCAACATGTGGTTATTGAATATTTCATCCTTTGAATATGTGTGAATGAACTTTTATTGTTTTAAAATTAATATGAACTTATATTGTGTGTATTTATATTTCTCACACATAATTTTGAGATTGATTTATCCTTAATTTAAGGATACCTTCTTAATAAGGGATTTCATCATATTTTACATTTCTTTTGAGACTTCATTGTTGTTATGCACCAATTAACTCTTATATGGTGTATATACTATCCTTTGGAATATTATATCATGAATCCATTTATTCTCATGATATTATAAAGTTTTGTTTAAATGTTATTCCTCGATTATTGTATTCAAGTGTCTCTAATTTTGGTAAAAACCCTTTAACCAAAATATAGCTTTAAATGTTTTAATGATTTGTTCTTATTAATATCCATGTATTCAAAATGGTTTTAAGGATTTATTTATATGGATATTAATGGTTTAAAATTTTAAAAGCATCATGGTGGTATGGGACACTTTGATTCGAAAAGCTCATTATTAAATGTTTTAAATGGTTTTGGATATGGTTTTTTTAATGGATTCATTATTTCAATATCCTAAAATGTTATATTGTGATCGATATGTGGAAATGTTATGTTTCATTTATGCATGTTTTATGTGATATGTTTATGTTATGGTTCTTGGTCATTGTTATGAAAACGGGTAGTTCCATGATAAACTAAGGGCGGGTGAGCCCGATATAGCTCTCCAATGCATTGGGTAACACGAAGGGGTTAAACATTAAGGTTTCTCTTCAGAGATTTAGGGAATATACTATGATTGGTATTCCAAATGTAACCAAGAGGGTTACACCCTATGTAAGAATGTTATGAATGCCTCAATTTACCTTTATGTCTTATGATTTCTATGATTTATTCATGATTTGATGAGGTATGTAAAATTGCTTATGTTTTATGGGTAAAGTATGATTTCATTATTATGTATATATGTACTCATGTTTCCTTTCCATACTTTTTATAACCCATACTGAGCTTTTTATGTTCATCCCAAGTTTTTGAAAAGTTTTTCACAGGTCAAGGGAATGTTACATGATATAATGATAGTGTCAAGGAAGTGTCAAGAAAGAATCCATGTTTTATTTTAAATATGTTTCTGTTGATGGGAAAAATGAATACTAACTTTTATGTGACAACTTTGTTTAAATGTGGAATGTAATGCAAGTTTTATGATCTAATTCTATAAAACTATAAACCTGAAAAGATCCTCAATGTGAATTATTAATTTAATTCAGTATTAAGTATGGTTTAAGGTTGTGGCCTTATACTAGAGATGTTGTTTTAAGTCACCAAAGTATTGATAAAATTTATATTGATGATTTATAATTAACCATAGGAATACATGGAATTCATATTAAAATTTAACTCATATGTACCAATGGATTCATCATATTTTTTATCTTACTCATGAAATTACCGCACCAAAATTTTATGAAGAATTTGAGTAAAGTAATTACTCATAAACATCCCCTTAAACTCATATAATTCAAAATATCCAATTTCAACCTTGTTCCTTGCATTATTGAAAAGATTAGACTATTTATCTACAATACATTCAATAAGATAAAAATATATATATAAATTTTAATTTCTTGAGAATCATGAATAGAAAATATTTTCTCATTGTGGTTGATAGATATATCATCAACTAGTATATTAGAAGATCCACTAATATATAGTGGGTATTTCCTCTTTAATGATTAAATGATACATTATTCCATACATTGATCATTTAGAAACCATAAATGATCTATATCATTATAATTTCGTGCGATAGTGGAAGTAAGATTATACATTCCATCTCCCATAACATTTTGTTTCCCATACAGAGAAGAAATTATTTTTTTCATTGCATTTAACATTAAAATAATTCCTTCGAATTGCATCTATTGCCTAATGCCAAAAACATATTGTGGGAAATAATTGTCATATTTTAAAACCACATAATTATTAAAATTCATTTATATAGGGTCTAATTTATGATACCTAATACTGAACTCCTTTGGATTATCCTAATTCATTCATTATCATTAAAAAAATAAGATTTTCTCTAACACTTAGACCTTTCCACAGGTTTTTTATAAAATATATCTACTATAATCCCCAAATAATGTCTAAAACCTACACTGATACCAACTATCTTGTCACGAGAATTTCATAAATAAATATTTCATCTATTTTGAATAATATTCAATGAATACAAATATGATCCATTCCATAAATGAAAAGGTTTAGAGTAATTATAGACATGATACAATATCTTCTTCTTTTAAAGGGTGGGCTCATGTTCTCAGTCACGGAAATTTATGAGATATCATATGATATTCCTGTAAAAGAAAATTATTTGAAAAAGTGTATAATATCATGAGATTGACATAAAAAGTTCATACCCAATATTAAAATGATCATAAATATAAGTAATGTAACAATACATTATTAGTTTGAAATACATGAATCATATGAATGATAATTAATCATAACACAATTAGTAAACACATGTTTTATTAATAAATGTGGGTGACGCCATCATAAGTATAGAAAAAATTTCATATGTTTATGTAATGGATCTGACCATTAGATTCGGTATCTAAACTCATTTCAGATTGTGGATCAGTAACATTGATGTGTTTCCCAAGATTTTTTAAGAACATCGTCTTGTTATTTTCAATGGATCGAGCACATCGACTTTCTTCCCATATACATACCAAAAAAATAATACATTACCTAATTAATTGGTGTAAAATATATGACCCACCTATCACATAATGAAAATAATTCATATGAATGAAGCATGATCATAGTACATTTATCCTATTAGAACCTATGAAAATAAATGGGATTTATAAATATTTTATCATTGTAAAACTCATGGAAAGGAAATGGGGTTTATAATCATTTCATATTTTTTATAAACATAATCCATCCATAGACAAATAAGGATGGTATACTTGTATTGAACCCAGATTAAATCCTATATATAATCCATAGTTATTATTGTTGATTAAAAAATTATACCATTACAATATCATGAAAAACTTATTATAGAATAAAAACATTCTAATTTAAAAAAAATCTAAAATTTAACAAAAAATAGTCAGTTAATATTATTTAAAAGTAAACTGTTTATATTTTAAAGTATTTTTCAAAGGATTGGTCCATTATGAATGCTATAAATTATAATCATACTATAATTTTAAAAAACAATTCATATGTTGTTTAGAAATGTTATGAATTGACATGACTAGAAAAGAACTAAATGATACCTTTATAACCATTTTGTAAAATGTTAAACATGGGTAAAAATGAATTTAAATAATATTATGAGGATACTAAAAGGATTTGTTATTTTTTTGTAAAAAATGCCCATAAAAGTGAAATATCAATTAATTGTACCAATGGAGCGTTACATTTAAAAAATATGTTATATTGATTACATTATAAAATAAACCCTTTACCACATCGATATCTTCTGAATTGTAATACCCATGAATAAAAAACATTATATAGATGTATAAATTTATTAATTTTCATTCTTTGAGTTTTAAAATTAATTCATGGATAGTAAATAAACTAAAAAATAAAAAAGTGTTTCAATACATATGTCACCCACATAAAGAGATATTTTATTAAAATATCATACGATGAGTTCATCTTTCATTTAAAGAACTATAACATCCACGTTTGTAAATAACTCTTATAGATCTACCCTTAATAACCCTTTAGTTAATCATTTTAGAATGCCATAAAATCCTAAAAAAATTACATGGAAGTGTATAACTGAATTTCGCATACGTGGGACGATCTAGAACTGTCACTGTGTTTTGAATAATATAAAGGATAAAATCCCTTTTATAATTCTGGGGAGGGGAACTCATCTAATTTCACAAAATATTAAAATATAATTATATCAATATCAAGAAAAATGATTCTAAATGAACAATAAATAAGAAACGGATGGAATTTTTTTACAGAATTTAATCTCTCTCTCATATTTTATTATTTTACTGATTTTTATTTGAATAATAATATATTATTCTTAAAATATCTTAATATTTAATTTTGACACCGTTCACCCAATTTAAAATAAAATACTATAGACAATATTTCAGTTCTAATAAAAACATATTAGATAGAAATAGTGTTTTATATCCTCATATTAAATTAATAGAACACATTATCTCAATCAAATTATATTTATTTTAATATTTTCTTCATCCTTTATTATATTTTTTTATTAATTGGACATATACTACATTGGTATTAGATAAGAAATGAACGTCACTAAATAAAATACCAAAAATTTAAAATAAATTTAACTAATCAAAATTCTCTTATATGCCCAAAATGGATACTCAATTTTTTGATATCATAATTTTTTATCTATAACAACACACAATAAATTTTAAAATCAAATAGAGTAATCTTTCATAAATATTTTTGCATTAAATGACATATATGTTACTTCAGGGAAATGTTTCCATTAAACTAATAAAAAATAAAGAATAAGGTGATATTTTTCTAATTATATTTATCCTATAATAATTTGGATGATGAAATATAGGACTTATCAATTATTTTTATCCTATATTATCCCGATTTACCAATTCCCGACGTGATAATTCTTACAACGGTTACAATTCATATTCTACAAAAAAATAGATCTAGGTACCAAATGTGTACATCTTGATAGATATGTATATCCTTTTCCCTATTTAATTAAATTTAAATGAATGTAATTAATATTAATATAAGTGTGAAAAAATAAGACAAACCCCACTTTTTTGAAAAATTGCATTTTTAAGCATAAAACTAGATTTATTCTATTCTTCTTCATACAAAAAAACATTTATTGTATAAAAAATTTAATAATTAATTGAATTTAAAAATAAATATTATAATCACTCAAAATATGTGTGAAATTTTTTTATTCATATAAAATATATTTTCAAATAAAAAATATTAAAGAAATATCACTTTTATTATTAAATATTTTTTGTTATTAATTTAAATAAATAATTTTTTTATAAATGGGTATACCATTAGTTTTTCATAATTAAGATTATAATATTTGTATCCTATAATATAATTTTTAGGCCATAATATACGTATAATATTTTAATAATGCAAACTCCCATTTTCCATTAAAACAATCTACCAATCAAATAAAATTATTTATTGAGAAATATTTCTTAAAATTTACTCAATGATACATCCTACCACATCATGAGCCTTTTTATCAAGATTATTATATATATATGGAGAAATGAATCAGATTATATGCATTAATAATAATTTCTTGTCTAAAGACTAAAATAATATTCCTTAGATAATAATATCCAATAACACATAAAAGATGATGAATCCTTACACTTCATTTATATCTTTTAATCTCATCTATTAAGGATTACTATAGACACTATTCATGAGAATAAGCCTCATTATTTTATGATCCCTCTACCCAAGATATATCATATCATATACTTCCAAAAATATGATTTCATCTAGCTACAAACTATATATTTGTGAATTGAATCATTTAGCTTCGTATTTCTCATCGTTGTAGAGAACATCCAGGATTCTGATCAAAAATATACATGTGGTCTTTTTCACATTAAAAGTCATTGAGAAAAATAATCATCCCATGAGAATATATTTATTATCATTAAAAATATTAATATATAGGTAATTGAATATAAAAATTATTTCATTACACAACGCTAATTAAAATATTGTCAAATGTTACATTTCATTTCAATGTAAATTCGCTAAAAGTTAATTTGATATAAATGGTTAATGGAAAAAAATACTTAATTTATTAGTTAAGATGATGAATATGAATCTTATATAGCTGAACCTAGTAATGGATGCTCGTACAATCTAATTTTTACCAATAAAATGAGTAGATATAGTTATATTTACCTAATCAAGAAAATGTATGATTATTTTAATAAAATGAATCATTCATAGAATGATGTATAGAATAAACTTGGTATGAAGAGAAATAATTTTCAACACCATTAATATGGAGAACATCATACTCTGGTTTCCATTTAATATCTCTAGGATTTTCGGATTCTATGTTAACTCAACATTTATACACTATTGTGGAATAGTTTTAATGAAAATATGATCCAAACATTCAAGTAAAATATAATGTTCATGTATTTTCATTCTTATATTCCATTATGTCGTCATGGATATTTAATAAAACCTATGATTTATAAAAAAAATATATTTATTACAATTGTGATATATTACAATTAAATAGAGTTCTATTGTAGAAAGAAACAGATTTGATCGTATTCTCTTGTGCGGCGTTGTACAAATATTTTTAGGATACCTCTAGAATAAAAATATCTTCATGATGATTGAAGTTTATGTTTATTTAATATCATATGAAAAAAGGGGATACTATCTATATGATCCCTCAGACGAAAATATAATCATGTAATGACATGAAATATTTTTTAAACTGATAATATATCTAAAATAGAACGTGGGAGAATGATTGACTATGACGATGTTACTACTAAGGATTCACGGGATTTAATAGATTAACATATTCTATAGGGGTGATGGATGATTATTTCATGGTGACCCATGTACTCTTTAGTAGGATCGTAGTGGTTATAATATAATAGAGATATATATTTTATGCCATTGAAATTGGTGACTCATTGTTATTCGATAATAATGAAACTATATTCTATAAAGACGAATTAGGTTTTTTAAAAGTTACTATATAGAAATAATCTATGAAATATGTAACACCATGAGTTTTTTTATGAGATATATTTACTTTCTTAAATTTTTCTATGTTTGATGATGTACGCTACACCAAGATAAGATTCTGTTATTCGAAAAACTAGCTTAGCACGTGATATACGCTATGATTTTTTTATGTTAAATTAAATTTCATGTTATTTTGAAAGAATTTATTTCATATAATACTGAGTATAAATTTAAAACTAAATATTATAACATAGCCATTAAAATGGTGGGTATGAATATTATTAACTTTCTTCGGAAAAACTAATTCAATGTAAATAAGTGAAATTATAAAATAATAGAATCCCTATTGATGGATTATATTAATTAAAAACAGATCTAATAAATTCTATTTAATGTTTAAAATTTATCTAATACGTTTTCTATACATGATATAAGAACAAATTCAATTTTGTTATGATAAAAGAAATATTTTTCAAAAAAACATTACTTTGATTATTATTGATGACACACCTATATTAAGTATATTTTTGACACTTTTATATATTAAATATTTCAAAATAAACAAATTTTTTTAATGTGTAATATAAAAATTTACTTTGGTAAAATTATTGATATTTTTTTAATACGTTTCATTTTTTTGATAAAAATGTAAAATAATAATTTTTATTGAAAATGTTATTTTATTATAAAGTCATTATATAGTTAAATAATATTTTGGTTTCATTTTAAATTTAATATAATTTTTTAACCGATTATGTCTTTTGAAAATAATTTTATACATAAATTTATTATAAAAACATTTTCAATTTAAAAAGGGGTATTTTTCCAAAAAAACTATTTTTTGGGACATTTTATTGTTTTATTTTTAATTTAATTCGGAATCTTTTATGTTTTGAATATTAAAAAATCTATATCAAATTTGGATTCAGGGGTCCAAATTTGGAAAGTAGGACCCATTTATTTTTTATTGATATGAATAGTAATGATGATAAATTTTGTTACAATGATAAATGGTAAATTAGGTAATTTAGGTCAAAAATGAAATTATAATGACTATAAAATGACTAAAATAAATGAAAAAGAATTGTTATGAATTTAATTCGACCCTAAACACATAAGGATCAATCTTATGTCATTTAATGGACACTTTTCCATGAAAATGACTTAAACTATATTTAAATCAAAGAAAGACAGAACTTCCATTTTCTTTGTCTTTAATATCTATTATGTGTAAACATATGATCAAATGGGTGTCATCAATTAATATAGGTGATAATTTTTAATTTAGTAATCATATACCAATAATATAAATTTATTTTTGTCTTTTTGGGACTGTTTTGGAGATATTATGGTATTTATAATATTTTATTTAATGTATATTTAAAGATATCATATTCACCTTTTAAATAATATATAATATCTTAAATAATGTTATACCAATAATATATTCATCTATAAATACTTTTTTGAAATATAAAATGATTTTATTTATAAACTTAATTTATTTTTAATTTTTAGAAAATAAATAATTACCTTAAAATCATATAAATTTATAATGCATAAATTATTTATTTAATAATGAACCGATGATATTATATTATTAAAATGATAATAAATAATAAAATTCTAAAAACATTACCCATTTTTATGATTCATTTATATATCAACCATAATCATCCAAGGGTCTAGTTCCTGACTATTTAGATTCGTATAGAAGATACAGTGATAGGTATATTATTTTATTTAATGTGATGATAATGTTGTCACCTTCATAATTTAAGATGTATAAAATTTTAAATTCCGGATATTCTACAAGATAAATTCCTCTATATATATTCATATTAAACCTAGTAGATTTATATTCACTAATATATTTTTTTTTAATTTTTTTAAACAAATATGTGTATTAACAATTAAAAAACATTGATTTAGTGTTTATTTTATTAATAGAAATAACAATTAAATGTTATAAAAAATATTAAAATTGATATAATTTGGGCAAGATAATATTTTTAATGAATATTTTAAATTAAATTGACCCATTAAGAATATAATAAAATGTCTGGTTTGATGTTACTTCTTATCTTTAAATATTTAAAATATAGTGAATTAAATAGTGGCAAAATAGACAATATTATTTTTTTATCAAAATAATGTTTTATTAAATTATTTAAAAATCAGAAATATTCTTCAAAATATATAATAATAATTATAATGTTGAAAAGGATATAATATATTTATTAATGTTCTATTTTAAATCAAATAAATAAATATGGAACTATATTAGTATTGACTTATTTGTTACCCAACAAAAAAATAAAATAGAATAACTAAGTGATAATTAAAATGATAAGGATTAAATTGACAATAATATTTGTCTAAAAAATTATTTTTTGATGATAATACAACCTTATATAATCCATTTTACTAAAATATGTCATTTTATTTTTGGTGTTTTAGTGGGGTTCGATTTTATTATAAGTTAATATTTTTTAGGTTTCCAAAAGTACCCCTCAGTGAAATTATACAATAGAACCTCCGCTATTACTTATTACATTATCTTTTAGCATTATTTCTCAGTAATATACTACCCATTTCTTCAATAATCATCAGTATTTCTATTCTAGAGGTTCACGTCATTCTCCAAAGACCACCTCTAGTGCCTTTATGATAAGAAATAGTGGGAGCTCATTGAAAAAGAGGTAATATCATCTATTGAATCATTCAAATCATTTCTTCTCATACTTCATCTTAATGAGTTTTTTCATTTATAAATTAAGGAATATAGTATCTCTTGTAAACTGAGATATTTTTATGACTATGGAACAACCATATTCCACACACTATCCATCCTATGAATAACAAAATCACAACGCGTGTGTACGTACGACTTACCGTCTGAAAGCCATTGTGAAATATGTTTTTCAACACCACATGAATTGGATGGGTATAATGATGGTAATAATAACTATATATGATTATTATAACAAGTTATTTATTCTTAAATAATATATATACCATCCACTTCGATGTCGTGTCATAATTAAAGGAATCATATCATTTATCTTGCGTACATACATCTTATCGTCACCACGATGTAATGTAATTCATTCAGAATGATATTCATTAAATCATGATTATTTAAATTTAATTAATAAATATATATGATATATATTATTTTATAATTATTTTTAAATGATATAAATATGACCTAATAATGATAGCCAGATCATGTTCTTCAAAACAAGCATAAGAAAATGAGGCAATTTATACCCTAATAATGGGAAAGAATTAAATATTATTACCAAACAGATAATAATATTATCATATATGATATAATAAAATTGACTTTGATTATGTAATAAGCCAATGACACCATTTAAATCATTATATAAGATATTTAGATATATACAACTGATAGGAAACCTATGGTAAGGGATAATGTTGCAATCTCATTATCATTTGAGATTATTTATACATAATTATTAACAAGGGTATATCTATCTGCCATGTCCATAATTTCTAAATATTAATAAACGATTTACTATTATCCTATGTATTTTTAATTCCATTTTTAAAAATTTTGAATTTTCTACATGGTTTATATGTAACATTTTATCCATTTTCCATACGATGTACTTTTTGACTTTTCTAGAAAAAGTATGAAATGAATATCTTTAATTAATATGGAATGAATGGAATTTTACACTTTCATAACATCTTATATCCTAGAGGATTGAATTATATGTTTTCATGGTTATTTTCCAAGAAATTATTTTCTTTTAAAATTCCACAGTGTTTGAAAAAATAAATCATATTTTAGGAAGAAATGATATTTTCCTCAAGAATGAATTTCATTTTTTTATAAAAATTATTTTCTATATAAGATTTAGGATATTTTTCAATTACATTGAACATATTATTATTTTAGTTTGTAATTTTTATAATGGAATTATATTTATAAAATCCATTTCTTTTACATGAAGTAGTTTTTTATGGAATGATGTTTTAAAATCCATTTTATTATTTATGTTATGTTATGATAAATGATTTATTTTTTTGTGGCACACATATGTATAGATTTTAGTATATGATGGGTGGGGAATACATATCCTTCAAATTCATTGGGTAAATATTTACATCTTATGAGATAGACATGATTGTAATGACAAGTAAATCTATTTTAGTAATACAGGGCTGGAACGACATGTAAACCTAGTTCAGTAATGGACATTGTCTGCTATGATGGTCTTGGAAATGTGCCTTAACTAATATGAAATTATATTCTATACTTATTTATTTTCATATAATCTATGTTTTATGTAAATGCTATTTTGTCATGTTTTGTGTTCATTTATAATTTATTCCATAAATAACTTCCATGATTTATTTAATGTGCGTGATTTTGTTATTCAAAATGTATGTTCATGTTTTTACTTTATTATGTTGATGTTTTGATTGATTTTCATCATGTTTAACCATACTGAGAAATTGATATCACCATTTTTTTGTTTTATATTCCATAGGAGATAAATAATGTTTTAAGGAAAGTAAACTAAATAGGATGATCTTTATGGGATATGTTGAAGATCTTCCACCAAGATAGAAGAATGTGTTCTGAGTTTCAAAAGACACAAAAATAATATGGTCATTGGTCATTTATTTGTGTAAGATATTTATTTTCCTACAAATTAAATGAAATATCTATGAATGTCATAATTGGGTTGTTAGAGTTTGTATTAGAGTGAAGGTTTAGTTAACCTTTAGAAACAAGGATGTGAAAACATTAGTGAGATCCCTATAGATATTCATAATGAAATTTCTAGGGATTAAATATGGATAATTCTATGTATATATTACCATCCTAGGGTTTTTTTATTATCATGACTAACCTAGGGTTAAACTGAATATATCATATATTGAAATATTATAAGTAATTTACCTTAGTTATGTATTTCTAATCTCTGATATGTATTTCTCAAACTTTACTTTCTAGTCTTTTTAAATATCTAGAACTTTATATAAAATCGTTAACCATTAAATGTTTCAGATATAGAATGTTTGGGAATTAGGAAGATATTGTTCCTAAGTGGAAATATCATGAAAAGAATCATGATTATGGTATTCTTATAGGACAAATTGCAAAGGATAAAGAGACTGTAAAATAAATATGAGAGGTTTGTGATATTCTTCTAATATTATTTATATTAAAGCTCAAAATCAAAACGTTTAGAAACATTAATACATGATTCATAATTTAGGAAAGAAGATAATGATGCATCCTAATTAATGGTTTAAGAATAATTTTGGATGATTGAGGAGTATATGTTTCATAATTTAAAGATTATGTTATATGAATCATGAAATATGAAAGCCTTTTCAGTATAGGTTATTTAGTAAATATTGGAAATCATACATTGAATAGTGCTATAAAGTCAAAATGTTGATTTAAGAGTAATGTGATATACTTTAAGTGTAACACCCCAGGGAAATAAAAAATATGACATTTTCATATTTATCCATATTTGTGAATAGAATGTTAATATTAATTTAAAGGAAACTCTATGCTTGATGGCTTACCCAATACGCAACAACGAGTTCCTTTGAAATCATACATTGCACTCTAATAAAAAAATAATATTATTTTAAATGTTAGTTAACACATAGCAGTTGTATTGGTGGGAATGAATATAAATAACTAAAATATGATTATATATGTTTTTTAATTGTTTTTACATTTATCCAATAAAGGATAAAGGCTTAAAATACGAAAAGAATTCAATTTTAGGCATATATACTCTATTTTTCACTAAAGGTCCACTTATCAACTTTTGATGGAGAACCGTCATTAAATATAGTTCTGGTCACTCTTATACATTATATTGGACCAAATATAACTATTATTTAGAATCGGGACATCAAAATTCACTTTGTGTAAATTTTTGGTATTTTTTGATAATGATCATTTTTTAATGAATAGTTAAAAATGTTGTATTTTAATTCAAAACCTCTTTTTAATCTAATTTATTTATATGATTATATAATCATTTGAATTGGTTTTAATGTGAAATTATATTATAATTTTACCATTTAATCAAATAGTGGTCGTTTTAATTAATTTCACTTTGAAATCGGACTTAAACTAGTGTCAATCTTTTGATACATTTTGTTTCATAAAAACATGCTATTTGTTTGACAGTGGAAATTAATTATTAAATTAATTAATGAAAATTATATGTTTTGAATTTTGTAAAATGGAAATCATTTTTGATTTTGGAATATCAAATCTAGCTTAGGGTTATTTTTTGGTAATTTTCTGAAAAACTTCAATTTTTGATGAATAGTGAAACCACTATGTGGTAGTTAAAGAAACTGATTTTTTCGTTTAAATGAAACATTACCACTTCTGTGATTTTAATTTAAAAAATCCAACATACATGGTTGTCATTAAGAAGTAAAATTTGGTTCAATGGGATTAAAATAATTTTTTGGTGAATAGTAACTTTTAAGTTTATTAATCGCGATTAGAGATAATTAGTGTAGTTTAATGTAAAAATAATTTTTTAATGATATAAAATGACCTAGAAACATGTCCTACCCTTATTGGATGTGTCATGGCCGACCAAGAAAATTCATGGGTCAACTCGAGGACCTCGTGGAGCCACTTTGGTAAGAAAATGTCATTAATGACTTTTTATTTAATGTTAAAATAAAAATGTCACAAACATGAGATGTTTTACTAAAACAATTTTCATATGGGGTTGTACAAGACATATTTTTGACTATAAATATTAATTAGAAAGATCAAAATACTTCCTACATCGTATTATGTTTTTTATAATTTTTAGACATTAGCTAAATTAAATTATTTATGACACCATGATGATGCAGCGATTACCTCATTATTTAACGATTTAAATAAAATGAAATGATAATGTAAAATATAAGACCTACACTTGTCACAAACCTATTGTATGGGTGGATTTCGAAACTTTATCACCTTATCCTCGAAATATATCCTTTTGGGACCTTTAAAATCTGTAAATCATTTTATAATAAATTAATATTTTATAACTTTCCAATAGTGCCCCTGCTTTTCTCTTATAAAAGGCCCCCACCTCTACCTCCTTACCAACACCTCTCAAGCCTTTGGCTCGGCCAACACCTGCCCATTTTGTCTCTCCACATCTCTCTCTTACTCCTAGAAGCCTCAATATGGGCAGAAGTCTTCCCAAGGAAGCCTGTGAGCTCAAATCAAAAAGAGTTACCCGATTTAAAGGTGTGTCTTCTCTTGTGTTCTTTTGTTTTATTTTTCTTCTCCAACACCCTAAAATCTTTTCATTAATTGTTTTTGAAAAAAAAAGTGTATCACCAATATAATTGGATGTTTTTATAATAAGTAATCGAGATACACTTACACAAACCTTCATCTAATGGTTAATGAACAAACTGTTTCTGTGGATGCAGAATTTCTGCCTCACGAAACGATGATTGTTCAACACTTATATTACACCTTCAAAGGTGGCAATAAAGATGAAAATATATTTATATATGATATATAATATGTTTATTTTTTACTTATGATTCTGTATAGTTTCATTTGTGGCATACCTTTATGGTTTCCATTGTGGGTAAACACGATAATATCATTTTAGGAAGTGTGGACTACCGCCCCCTCAAAGTGATTTGATTCGTTAATTCCATATGTGGGACGTATAAAGGATGGATTCAAAGTTATTATATATGATTTTATACTGGAATTATAATATACCTTTATATCATTTTTATTTTCATTCCATTAAAGTATGAGATAGAAATGAATGTAGCGCTAATGTGTACGTACGACTTACCGTCTCCATGAACGGTGCATTTCATTTCTTATCCCCAAATGTAATGTACTATTATATATACTTGTATATTATGGATATATATGATATATATGATATCCAAATCATGAATATAATTCTGGATATAATGAACCTTTGACCACAAGAACAACATGTAATTGTAAGAAGTCCACTTTCGACTTAAGAACCAAATATCTACAAAACAAACATTATTAACATAAATGATTACATAATGTTTATAACATGGTAATAAGTGATATAAAATTAATAATGAACATGAAAAATGGTTTAAAAATATAGAAATTAACTCATGTTTATTATTCAAGACGTTAATGAATGATCGAGTCAAGTCGGACACGAGGTAAGGGGTCCTACCTCTCTCATTCTTTTTAAGTACTCTCTTTTACATCATTTCTTTTAAGCTCATATTTCATATGTTCGGGGATGTTATTTTTTATTCCACATTCTGTAATTTTTATGTTCATATCATGAGATACCCTATTTGATCTCAACAATCCTTTTTTGTAAGTTTTAAGTGGCGCCTTTAGGCTGCCGAGTTTTCGTAAGGGATTTTTCATCTCACTTTTATTCTTGTGACATTTATGCTATGTTTGCTACTATTTCCATTGTGTGATGTATGTACTTACCATTGTTATACTCTTTGTGCAGTATAATTGCATTTATTGGTATTTAAATATTCATTTTATGACCCTTCTTCCCTTGGGTGTACGTTTCTAAAGTTACCCAACTCGGTAAGGGGACCTTTCTCTCTCCTCTTTTTAAAAGACTTATTTTGTTATGTCTTTTAATTTACATCTTATTATGTTGGGATATGTTCTTATATATCCTTATTGATGTAAAGATTATGTCCAAGTGATGAGATACCATTAACTCTCTCATTGACTAATTTTTTGAATTTTGAAGTGACGCCATTAGGCTGTCAAATTTTTACAAGGGAACATCTTAACCCAATTTCGATTTCATTGGATTCAAATTGTACTTCTTGAACATGTCATCCTATGAATATGGGTGAATGGCCTCTGATTGTTTCACACGTAATATCCACTTATATTTGGTGTATTTTTATTTCTCACACATAATTATGTGATAAATTTATCCTTAATTTAAGGATACCATCTTTATAATGGATTCCATCTCAATTTAAATTTCCATTGAGACGTCATTGTTGTTATAAACCAATTCACTCTTATATGGTGTGTATACTGTCTTTTGATATATTATATCATGAATACGTTTATTCTCATAATATTATAATGTTCGGATTAAATTTTATTCCGCAATTATTTTTATTCAAGACTCTCATTTTGTTCAAAACTCTTCAACAAAAAATATCATTTTAAATGTTTGAAAGATTTATTATTCTAAATCTTTATCTTTAATATCCATGTTTTAATAATGGTTTTCAGTATTTTTTTTATATGGACATTAATTTATTAAAATTTTAATTCCATTAAAAGCTTCAAAGTGGTATGGGACACTTTGATTCAAAAATCTATTGTAATTGGTTTTTGAAAATGGATTGATTAGTTAAATACCATGGAATTAATTATTGTGATTGCAAATGATGTTTTGTTATTGAAATATTTATATTTTAAATATTTTATGTGTAATGATGGTACATGGACATTTTACGGGTGGTTACGTGATAAAACATATGACGGGTGGTGTTGTGAATACTAGGATAGGTGGTTATGTTATAACCTCCAATGAATTGGGTATGGAAGTCGACTGTATGGCTATTCCATTAATTTATTTGTGTGGAAGTCGACCGTATGGTTATTCCATTTAATTATGTTTATGTCCCAATTAACATTATATGTTATGTGTCCTTTAGATGGGTTTTAGGGTAATATTTTGGTTACAAAAGGGTAAGTAATGATATTTTAATCAGAGAATAGTTTTTACTACTTTATAAAGGTGAAAGGTATTACTCTAATAAAGTATACAAGGTTTAGTTGTTGTTTTGAAAAACTATTAGTTTTCATTCTTTGTCTATACCTTACTGAGCTTTTTATACTCACCCCAAGTTTTTTTGAAATGTTTTTCGCAAGAATTAATTGTGGAATAGGGTCAAGGATGGGATAAAGGAAAAGTCATGCTATCTAAAACATGGAACTAGACATGTTTTTTTAAGTGTTTTTATTTTATGGAAATTTAGTATAAGTTACTACTTTGTAAACTTTTGAGATGTAATAGTTATGTCCTAATTCTCTAAAAATCTAGACCTGAAAAGATCCTCAATGTGAATTATCCATTTAATTCAAAATTAAGTATGTTTTAAGGCCGGGGCCTTATAGTTGGTATCAGGGGTCGGTTTAGATAATATTAGAGGTTAGGGTATTCTCTAAGCATAAGTGACATTACCATAATGATTAGGATTTCAGAAAGAGTCCTAGTTTTGATAAAATGAATGAGTAAGTATATCTTAGTTTTTATCTTCCTCATTAGTACATGATGGTTTTGTTGATATACTCACACTGACATTTATGTTTTTAGTGAATGGATCGATCTAGCAGGAACCAAAGTGACAATAGTTTTGAAGGAAACTTTGATGGTTCTCTGATTAAGAGACTGGATGAAATGGGGGATTCAATGAGGAAACTCGTGGTTGTTCTAAACCAACTATCAAGGATCCATGATCAACCACCTGTAACTTGGTATGTTCTATAATGCATCATGTACGAGATGACCAATCAATGTGGAAGTTCAAGTAATAATTATAAAGGTAACCATTAGGGTTTATATGATCCTTACTTTTGAGGTAATTATGGGTTATTATATGTTATGATGGAAAATGAAAGGCATGAGATAAAATTGAGGTTAAATTATGTTATGGTTATTTATTAAGATTTTATCTCATTGTTGGGGACGGTTTTAATAATTATATAGTTTTGGAAAAAGGACAGCACGTAGACCGTGTGACAACCTGTCACGTCGGACAAAGCTGCGGGAATCGAACCCACAACCAAAGTGCAACTGGTATATATTGCCTACCACTGGACTACGTGAAGTCCCTGGTTAGTTTGACTGATTATTTTTAGTTAGATGATTTTATGAATTAAGAGTAAGTTGATTTTGGGTTATCTATGTAAATTTATTAACTTGTCATGGAGGATATGCAATTAGGTTAATTAATTTTCAATACGAGACATTAAGAGAAACTGATGTTGTTCGGAGATAAATTTTACAATTTAATTTGGAAGACTATATGACTAATTCCTTCAAATATTTGGGTTTAAATATTAGTTTGGTTTACTTTGAAGAATTTTATGGACAAATTTATTATCGAAAGGTCTTCGTTGATCTTTGGGTTTTTTTGGACAAATATTGGAGATTAAGAATATATTTTTTTTTATAAAGGATTATACTTTTGTGGAATATCTGATCTCATACTAACAATTTCGGTTTTGGATTTTTTTTCTAATGACATGGGAAATATATAGTTCACTTTTGTGGATTAGGTGATTCTCATGAAGTTTATTATAGTACTCTTAATGTGAACAAGTCCTCCTAAATACTCATCTTTTGGAGAAAATATGAGTTTGATTAAAGAATATAGTAAAAGTTGAAAGTCTACGTGAAAAGTAAGTATGTTTCATTATGATTTAGTTAAGAACAAAAAAATAAATTCCTCAATGAAGAGTATCTTAAAACCAAAAATGTTGTCTATTAACTTTTCCTACTGGGGAATCGAATACCGTTTCACCCATCACAAGTTTGTGATTTTCTTATGGTTAACTTTCTCCTAGACATGTTTACTATCACTCTCCATCAGAACATGACCATTTGTTTTTTCCTCCATCTCCATATTTTCATAATTGGAATCCTATTATGGGTTAACTCGGGTGACCTTTGTACTTCTCTTTATTTATTTTAATGTGATTGATTTACTGACTCTTGTTCCGATGTGGGATTTTCAATGAAGTTTCCAAGCCCAATTTTAAAATTGTGAGGATGCAATTTCCAAAAGGGTGGAAGGATGTAACACCCTATGTAAATAAAGAATATGATATTTTCATATTTATCAATATTTTTGCATAAAATGTTAATATTAATTTAAATGGAACGCTATGCTTGATGGCTCACCGAATATGCAACAACAAGTTCCTTTGAAATCTTACGTTGCACTCTAATAATAAAATAATATTATTTTAAATTATAGTTAACATATAGCAGTTTTATTGGCGGGAATGAATATAAATAACTAAAATATGATTATATATGTTTGTTAAATGTTTTTACATTTATCTCATAAAGGATAATGGCTTAAAATACGAATAGAATTCAATTTTAGGCATATATACTCTAATTTTCACTAAAGGTCCACTTATCAACTTTTGATGGAAAACCTTCATTAAATATAGTTCTGGTCACTCTTATATAATTTATTAGACCGAATAAAACTCTTCTTTAGAATCGGGACATCAAAATTCACTTTGTGTAAATTTTTGGTATTTTTCTGATAAAGATCATTTTTTAATGAATAGTGAAAATGTTGTATTTCTATTCAAAACCACTTTTTAATCTAATTTATTTATATTATTAGATTATTTTTTGAATTGGTTTTAAAGTGAAATTAGATTATATTTTTACCATTTAATCCAATAGTGGTCGTTGGAATTAATTTCACTTTGAAATCGGACTTAAACTAGTGTCAATCTTTTGATACATTTTGTATCATAAAAACACGTTATTTGTTTTGACAGCGGGAATTAATTATTAAATTAATTAGTGAAACTTATATGTTTTTAATTTTGTAAAATGGACATAATTTTTTAATTTAGAATATCAAATATAGCTTAGGGTGAATTTTTGGTAATTTTCTGAAAAACTTCAATTTTGATGAATAGTGAAACCACTAAGTGGTAGTTAAAGAAACTGATTTTTTCGTTTAAATGAATCCTTACCACTTCTGTGATTTGAATTTCAAAAAATCCAACATACATGGTTGTCATTAATAAGTATAATGTGGTTCAATGGGATTAAAATAATTTTTTGGTGAATAGTAACTTTTAAGTTTATTAATCGCGATTAGAGGTAATTAGTGTAGTTTATGATAAAAATAATGTTTTAATGATATGAAATGACCTAGACACATGTCCTACCCATATTGGATATGTCATGGCCGACCAATACAATCCATGGGTCAACTTGGGGAATACATGGAGCCACTTTGGTAGGAAAATGGAATTAATAACTTTTTATTTAATTCTAAATTAAAAATGCCACAAACATGAGATGTTTTACTAAAACAATTTTTATATGGGGTTATACAAGTCCTATTTTTGACAATAAATATTCATTAGAAAGCTAAAAGGATTTCCTACATCATAGAATTTTTTTTATATGGGGTTATACAATCCCTATTGGATGGGTGGATTTAGAAACATTATCACCTTATCCTCGAAATATATCCTTTTGGGACCTTTAAAATCTGAAAATCATTTTATAATAAAGTAATATTTTATAACTTTCCAAGAGTGCCCCTCCTTTTATCTTATAAAAGGCCCCCACCTCTACCCCCTTACCCACACCTCTCAAGCTTTTTTCTCGTCCAACCCCTACCAATTTTGTCTCTCCACATCCCTCTCTTACTCCTAGAAGCCTCACTTTGGTCAGAAGTCTTCCCTAGGAAGCCTTTGAGCTCAAATTAAAAAAGAGTTACCCGATTTAAAGGTAGTATATTCTCTTGTGTTATTTTGTTTTATTTTTATTCTCCAACACCCTAAACTCTTTTCATTAATTTCTTTTGCAACAACAACGATATCCTAAATATACTAGGTTGTTTTTATAAGAAGGAATTGAGCTACACTTACACACACATTCATCTAATGGTTAAAGAACATACTGTTTCTGTGGATGGTGAATTTCTGCCTCACGAAACGATGATTGTTCAACACTCATATAACACCATCAATGGTTGACATTAAGATGAAACTATATTTATATATGATATATAATAAGTTTATGTTATACTTAAGCTTCTGTATTTTTTTCATTTGTGGCATACCTTTATGGTTTCCATTGTGGGTAAACATGATAATTTCATTTTAGGAAGTGCGAACTACCACCCCCTCAAAGTGATTTGATTCATTAATGCCATATGTGGGACGTATAAAGGATGTATTTAAATTTATTATATATGATTTTATACAGGAATTATAATATACCTTTATATCATTGTTATTTTCTTTCCATTAAAGTATGAGATAGAAATGAAATTAGCGTTCATGCGTACGTACGGCTTACCGTCTACATGAACGGTGCATTTCATTTCTTATCCCCAAATGTAATGTAATATTATAAATACATGTATATTCATGATATATATGATATATATGATATCCAAATCATGAATATCATTCTGGATATAATGAACTTTTGACCACACAGACAACATGTAATTTTAAGAAGTCTACTTTCAACTTAAGAAACAAATATCTACAAAACAAACATTATTAACATAAATGATTACATAATGTTTATAACATGGTAATAAGTGAAATAAAAGTTATAATGAACTTGAAAAATGTTCTTAAGAAAGTATAAATTAACTCAATTTTATTATTCAGGACGTTAAATAACAATTGAGTCAAGTCGGACCCGAGGTAAGGGATCCTACCTCTCTCATTCTTTTTAAGTACTCTCTTTTATGTGATTTCTTTTATGATCATATTTCATATGTTTGGGGATGTTATTTTATATTCCTCATTCTGTAATTTTTATTTTTATATCATTAGAGACCCTATTTGATCTCAACAATCCATTTTTGGAAGTTTTATGTGGCGCCTTTAGGCTGCTGAGTTTTCATAAGGGATTTTTCATCTCACTTTTATTCATGTGACATTTATGCTACGTTTTCCACTATTTCCATTGAGTGGTGTATGTACTTCCCATTATTATACTCTTTGTGTAGTATAATTTCATTTATGGGTATTTAAATCTTGATTGTATGACCCTTCTTCCCTGGGGTGTACGTTTCGAATGTTACCCAACTCGGTAAGGGGACCTTTCACCTTCCTCTTTTTAAAAGACTTCTTTTGTTATGTCTTTTAATTTACATCTTAATATATTGGGATATGTTCTTCTATATCCTTTTTTATGTAATGTTCATGTCCAAGTGATGAGATACCATTCACTCTCTCATCGACTAATTTTCTGAATTTTGAAGTGACGCCATTATGTTGTCGAATTGTTTTAAGGGAACATCTTAACCCAATTTCGATTTCTTTGGGTTCAACTTGTACTTCTTGAACATGTCAACCTATGAATATGTGTGAATGACCTAAAATTATTTCACACTTAATATCCACTTATATTGGGTGGATTTATATTTCTCCCACATAATTATGTGATAGATTTATCCTTAATTTAAGAATACCATCTTTACAATGGATTCCATCTCAATTTACATTTCCATTGAGACGTCATTGTTTTTATGCACCAATTCACTCTTATATGGTGTGTATACTGTCCTTTGACATATTATATCACGAATCCCTGTGTTATCATGATATTATAATGTTCGGAGTAAATGTTATTCCACAATTATTTGTATTCAAGAGTCTCTCATTTTGTTAAAAACTCTTCAACAAAAAATATCGTTTGAAATGTTTTAAAGAATTATTATTCTAAATCATTATCATTAATGTCCATGTTTTCAAAATGGTTTTTATTATTTATTTATATGGACATTAACATTTTAAAATTGTAATTCCATTAAAAGCTTCAATGTGGTATGGGACACTTTGATTCAAAAATTTCTTTTAATTGGTTTTTCGAAATGGATTGATTAATTAAATATCTTGGAATTACTTATTGTGATTTCAAATGAAATTTTGTTATTGAAATTTATATATTTTCAATATTTTATGTGTAATTATGGTACTGGGACATTTTACGGGTGGTTACGTGATAAACCATATGATGGGTGGTGCTGCGAATACCAGGACGGGTGGATACATTATAACCTCCAATGCATTGGGTATGGAAGTCGGCCGTATGGATATTCCATTATGTGATTTGTGTGGAAGTCGACCGTATGGTTATTCCATTTAAGTATGTTTATGCCCCAAGTTACCTTTATATGTTATGTGTTCTTTATAGGGGTTTTATGGTAATATTTTGGTTACAAAAGGGTAAATAATGATATTTTATTCAGTGAATAGTTTTTACTACTTCTTAAAGGTGAAAGGTATTAATCTGATAAATTATACATGGTTTACTTGTTGTTTTGAAAAACTAACAGTTTTCATTCTTTTTGTATCCCTTACTGATCTTTTTATGCTCACCCAAAGTTTTTTTGAAATGTTTTTCATAGGACTTAATTGTGAAATAGGGTCAAGGATGAGATCAAGGGAAAGTAATGCTATCTAAAACATGGATATAGACATGTTTCTTTTTAAGAGTTTTTTTATGGAAATTTAGTAGAAGTTACTACTTTGTAAACTTTTGAGATGTAATAGTTATGTCCTAATTATCTAAAACTCTAAACCTAAAAATATCATCAATGTGAATTATTCATTTAATTCAATATTAAGTAAGTTTTAAGGTTGGGGCCTTATATTATGAACACATGATTAATGAAAATATAACCACTAATATGTCCCTTATGTCAATATAATTATTTTTGTATAATGATATGTTGGATCTAAATTAGTAAATTAGATGATGCTAGTTTCATAGAACTAATTATGGAGTTGTTTGTATAAGGCCCCACCCTTAAACCTTACTTAATATTAAATTAAATGAATATTTCACATTGAGTATCTTTTCAGGTTTAGAGTTTTAGAGAATTAGAACATAACTATTACATCTCAAAAGATTACAAAGTAGAAACTTATACTAAGTTTCAATAAAATAAAAACTCTTAAAAAGAAACATGTCTAGTTCCATGTTTTAGGTAGAATGACTTTCCCTTGATCCCATCCTTGACCCTATTCCACGTTAAGTCCTGTGAAAAACATTTCAAAAACATGGGATGAGCATAAAAATCCCAGTATATGATACACAAAAAGGAAAACTGTTAGTTTTTCAAAAACAACAAGTAAACCATGAGTACTTTACCAAAGTAATACTTTTCACCTTTATGAAGTAGTAAAAACTCTTCACTGAATAAAAGATCATTACTTACGCTTTTGTAACTAAAATATTACCGTAAAACCCATATAATGAACACATAACATATAAAGGAAACTTAGGACATAAACATACTTAAGTGGAATAACCATAAGGTCGACTTCCACACATATCACTTAATGTAATATCCATTCGGCCAACTTCCATACATACTTAATTGAATAGCCATACAGCTGACTTCCATACCCAATGCATTGGAGGTTATAACATAACAACTCATCCTGGTATTCATGGCACCACCCGTCATATGGTTTATCACATAACCACCCGTCAAATGTCCAAGTACCATTATAAAATCATAAAACATTAAACCAATATAAAGGAATGATAACATCTCCACATTTTAATCACAATATATCATTTAAATATATTGACATAATAGAATCCTATATCAAAACAATTTTCAATACCCAAAATATATAAACGATTATATGGTATTTATTTTATTTTAAAAACATTACGGCTTGTTGAGGAAGCCAGAGACCAAATAATACTCGCGGTGGTGGAAAAGGTCGTTGTCACCGCGTATGTTAAAAGAAACATTACTTTTTGTCATTTAGTAAAACGCTTCATAGAAAAAGATTCCTTTTGTATAAAAGTAAAATTAAAAGGGGTTTATAAACCATATAAAAGGTAGTTGTGTATAAAACGAAACATGCCTCAATGAAAGGAGATTGAGACGAAGTCCCTTACGAAAACTCGGCAGCCTAACAGCGCCACATAAAACATCCAAAATGGATTGATGAGAGAGAATAGGGTCTCTCATCATATGAACATAAAAATTACAGTAAGAGTAATATAAAATAACATCCCAATCACAAGAAAGATGATCTTAAAAGGAATGAGATAAAGAGTGTACTTAAAAAGAAAGAGAGGAGTAGGATCCCTTACCCTGGGTCTGACTTGACTCAATTGTTATTTAATATCCTGAATAATAAACTTGAGTTAATTTCTACTACCTTAAGAACATTTTTCAAGTTCATTATTCCTTTTATATCAATTATTACCATGTCATAAACATTATTTAATCATTTAAGTTAATAATGTTTGTTTTGTCGATATTTGGTTCTTAAGTCGAAAGTGGACTTCTTACAATTACATGTTGTTCATGTGTTCAAAGGTTCATTATATCCAGAATTGTATTCCTGATGTATATATCATATATATCATAGATATATCCAGTATATTCATGCATTTATAATATTACATATCATTTAGAGTTAAGATATGAAATGCACTGTTCAGGGAGACGGTAAGTCGTACGTACGCATGAATGCTACTTCCATTTCTATTTTATATTTAATGGAATTAAAACATAATGATACATAATAGTATTTCAATTCCAGTATGTTATCATATATAATATCATTATATATATCCTTTATACGTACCACATATGGTATTAACGAATCAAATCACTTTGAGGGGGCGGTAGTCCGCACTTCCTTAAATGAAGATATCACATTTACCCATAATGGAAACCATAAAGGTATGCCATAAATGAAACATACTGAATCTTAAGTAAATCATAAACATATTATATATCATATATAAATATATTTTCATCTTAATGGACACCTTTTAAGGTGTTATAATAATTTTGAACAATCATCGTTTTGGGAGGAAAAAATTCACCATCCACGGAAACAGTATGTTCTTTAACCATTAGATATAGGTGTGTGTAAGTGTAGATATAATCCTTCTTATAACAACATCCTATTATACTTAATATACTTTATTTGTTACAAAATAAATGAATAAAAAGTTTTTAGGGGGTTGGAGAAGAAAAATAAGACAAAAGAACAGAAGTGAAGACATTACCGTAAAATCCGGTAACTCCCTTTGATTTTAGCTCAAAGGCTTCCTTGGAAAGGATTCTGCCCAATGTGAGGCTTCAAGGAGTTATAGATTGATGTGGAGAGATGAAATGGGAAGTTTTTGGCCGAGCCAAAGGCTTTGGATGTGTTGGTAAAGAGGTATAGGTGGGGGACTTTTATAAGAGGAGAGGAGGGGCACTCTTGGAAAGGTATAAAATGTTACATTATTTTCAAATGTGTTTATGATTTTAATGGTCCCACATTGATGTTTTTCGAGGATAAGTTGATAATGGTTCTAAATCCACCCATCCAATAGGTTTTGGAAATGTTTAGGTCTTAGATTTTACATTATATTTCCATTTTATTTAAATCGTTAAATAATGAGGTCATCGCTGCATCATCATGATGTCATAAATAATTTAATTTATTTAATGTCTAAAAATTATGAAAAAATACTATGATGTAAGAAATCGTTTTATCTTTCCAAGGAATATTTATAGTCCAAAATATCATTTATTTATAAAAAAATAAAAATATTTTACTTAGGTGATACATTCTTTGTTACATTTAACATTCTTTAAAAATAAAATGATAAAGAGTCACTTTCTGAAAAAAGTGATTCCATGGGGCCCCCATGATTGGAACAAGCCATCCCATGGTCGGACATGAGACAACTCGTAGCCTTAGGATAGATTTTGTGGTCATTTTTTATTATTATGATATTATCTTATTTTCATTAAGTACCTGATTACTCATTAATCAATATAATTAAAGATAATTACCATCGTTACTATTCATAATGTCCAAAAACAAGAGTCTTAATTACATAATTTTGACCTTATGATTCCAAATATGTAATTCATTTTACAAAATTACAAACACATAAATTGCAATAATTAATTTAAAAAAACTTCCTGTTGTCAAAACAAATTGCGGGTTTTTTGGAAACAATATTTATGAAAAGATTGGCACTTGTTTATGCCTAATTCCAAAGTGAAATTAATTCCAATGAATATAATTGAATTACATGGTAAAAATATATTCTAATTACAATTTAAAACAAATTAAAAAGATAATATATCCATATAATTAAATTATATGAAAAAGCAGTTTTGATGTAAAATGTTGTATTTTTCTCTATTCATTGAAAAATGAACATTACCAGAAAAATACAAAAAATTAACCCAAGATAAATTTCGATGTCCCAATCATAAATAATATGTTTATTTTGAAAAATAGAGATTATAAAATTTTCAAAAAGTGGATTTAAAAGGAGTTCTGCATCAAAAGAAATTTAATCGACCTTTTAAAGAATATTAGAATGTTTACGCTAAAAAACTGGATTCATTTGCATTTTTAATCCTATAACATTTATTGTAAAGATTAAAAATATTTGAAAAACATATATAATCATTTTGTAGTTAGTTATGTTCATTCCCGCCATTACAACGACTAGGCGTTAACGACCGTTTAAAATAATATTATTTTATTATTAGAGTGCAACGTAAGATTCCTAAGAAACACTTTGTTGCGTATTGGGTACACCATCGAGCATAGAATCCCCTTTAATGTAATATTAATATTTTATTCAAAAATATGGATAAATATAAAGATGTCATATTATTTATTTACCTGGGGTGTTATATCTTTCCACCCATTTGGGAATTGTATCCTCGCAATTTTAAAATTGGGCTTGGAAACATCCTTGAAAGTCCCACATAAGAACAAGAGTCGGTAAAACAATCACTTTAAAATAAAGAAAGATAAGTACAAAGGTCACCCGAGTTAACCCATACTAGGATTCCATGTATGAAAATATGTACATGGAGAAAAAAAAACAAAGGGTCATGTCCTGATGGAGAGTGATAGAAAACATGTTTAGGAGAAAGTTAACCACAAGAAAATCACAAACTTGTGATGGGTTAAATGGTATTCGATTCCCCAGTAGGAAAAGTTAATATACAACATTTTTGTTTTAAGTTACTTTTTATTGAGGAATTTTTTCATAAGGAAACATAATCACTAATCATGTTGACTTTTAACTTTTATTAGATTCCTTACAAAAACTCATATTTTCTCCAAAAGATGAGTATTTAGGAAGACTTGTTCACATTAAGAGTACTATAATCAACTTCTAGAGAATCACCTAATCCAAAAAAGAGAACTATATACATACCATGTCTTTAGACTTTAACCAAAACCAAAACCAAAATGGTTAGTACAAGATCAGATAATCCAGAAAAGGATAACCCTTTATAAAAAGAAAATCTATTCTTAATCTCCAAAATTTGTCCAACAAAACCCAAAGTTCAACGAGGCCCATTCGATAAAAAATTTTTCCATAAAATTCTTTAAAGTAAACCAAACTAAAATTGAATCCGAAATATTTGAAGGATTTAGTCACATAGTCTTCCAAGTTAAATCGTAACATTTATCTCCAAACAACATCAGTTGCTCTTAAAGTCTCATATTGAAAAGTAATTAACCTAATCACATATCCTCTATGATAGGTTAATAATTCCCATAGATAACCCAAAATCAACTTACTCTTAATTCATAAAATCATATGACTAAAAAATATAAGTCATACTAACTAGTGACTTCACGTAGTCCACTGGTAGGCGATAAATACCAGTTTCACTTTGGTTGTGGGTTCGATTCCCACAGCTTTTTCCGACGCGACGGGTTGTCACACGGTCTGCCTATTGTCCCTTTCCCAAAACTATATAAATAACCCTAACATGTTTTACCATCAATAGTTTCCTTATACCTCTCATTTTCATCCAAATTCGTTACAATATCAACATCTTAATTATTGAAGTCTTATTTCTCCAAAATAAAATGTTTCCCAAAATGAATAGAATCATATCATGATCATGGCATCCACTTGATTTCATCGCCATCTTGTTCATGTAGGTAGATGTCCCATGCATTACAACAATGATTTAGAGATCCTTTAAAATAATTTTCTTCCTCCATCCAAATACACCTCGTACAACATGGGTCATATGGGTGTTCATAGAAAAATAGTTTTGGAAAATAATCTTGTATGATGTATAATTCCAAAACATCTGATAAAATAGGATTTCTATAAAATTGTCAGACCAAAATTGTGTTGAAACTTTCTATTATTGGTCCTTTTAAAATACCATAATAATGTGCGGTGATACTATATTTTAAAAGAAAATATAAATAGGTTGCACAAGGGTCTCCTTCGTTAGCATCATCTTTAAAATTATCATATGCTTCAAATTCAAGTGATAATGTAAAATATTTGAAAATACTTTGATAATATTTACCTTTCTTGAAAATATGAGAATATTGTGAAAATGTAATTTGTCTAAAAACAACCAATGATCCACGATGATAATGAGGTATAGAGGAGGTGTTAGATATCCCAAACAACTGCTTGAAGTGAGTTGTATGCTAGAAAAAGATTCAAAATCATCCGAACCTGACTTTGCAATAATTATTGCGAGAATGTCATCAGGAAAAGATAAGAATGTCATTTGAGATCCTTCTCCTTCCATTCATAACAGACTTTACTTTTCCGGAAAATAAAATGTTATAAAATTATGATTTAACTGAAATAATAGATAGAGGGACTAACCATGTGTATAACAAAATCTCCTAATCCCTAAAGTTGTCTAAACCGACCTCCGATACCAACTATAAGGCCCTAGCCTTAAACCATACTTAATATTGAATTAAATGAATAATTCACATTGAGGATCATTTCAGGTTTAGAGTTTTAGAGAATTAGGACATAACTATTACATCTCAAAAGATTACAAAGTATAAACTTCTACTAAGTTTCCATAAAATAAATACTCTTAAAAAGAAACATGTCTAGTTCCATGTTTTAGGTAGCATGACTTTACCTTGATCCCATCCTTGACCCTATTCCACGTTAAGTCCTATGAAAAACATTTCAAAAACATGGGATGAGCATAAAAAGCCCAGTAAAGGATACACAAAGAAGGAAAACTGTTAGTTTTTAAAAAACAACAAGTAAACCATGAGTACTTTACCAAAGTAATAATTTTCACCTTTATGATGTAGTAAAAACTCTTCACAGAATAAAAGATCATTACATACCCTTTTTTAACCAAAAGATTACCGTAAAACCCATATAATGAACACATAACATATAAAGGTAACTTGGGACATAAACATACTTAAGTGGAATAACCATATGGTCGACTTCCACACATATCACTTAATGGAATAGCCATTCGGCCAACTTCCATACATACTTAATGGAATAGCCATATGGCCCACTTCCAAACCCAATGCATTGAAGGTTATAACGTAACCACTCATCCGGGTATTCACGGCACCACCCTTCATATGGTTTATCACGTAACCACCCATCAAATGACCAAGCACCATTATAAAATCATAAAACATAAAACCAATATAAAGGAATGATAACATTTCCACATTTAAATCACAATATATCATTTAAATATATTGACATAATAGAATCCTTTATCAGAACCATTTTCAATACCCAAAATACATAATAGAGTATATGGTATTTATTTTATTTTAAAAACATTACGGCTTGTTGAGGAAGCGAAAGACCAAATAATACTCACGGCTGTGGAAATGGTCGTTGTCACCGCGTACGTTAAAAGAAACATTAATTTTTGTAGTTTAGTAAAACTCTTCACAGAAAAAGATTCCTTTTGTATAAAAGTAAAAGTCAAAGGGGTTTATACACCGTATAAAAAATAGTTGTGTATAAAACGAAATATGACTTAATGAAAGGAGATTGAGATGAAGTCCCTTACGAAAACTCAGCAACCTAACAGCGCCACTTAAAACATCCAAAATGGATTGATGAGAGAGAATAGGGTCTCTCATCATATGAACATAAAAATTACAGTAATATTAATATAAAAGAACATCCCAATCACAAGAAATGTTTTCTTAAAAGGAATGACATAAAAGAGTGTACTTAAAAAGAAATAGAGGAGTAGGATACCTTACATCGGGTCCGACATGACTCGATCGTTCTTTAATCTCCTGAATAACAAACTTGAGTTAATTTATACTTACCTAAAGACATTTTCAAAGTTCATTATTCCTTTTATATCACTTATTACCATGTAATAAACAGTATTTAATCATTTAAGTTAATAATGTTTGTTTTGTCGATATTTGGTTCTTAAGTCGAAAGTGGACTTCTTACAATTACATGTTGTTCGTGTGGTCAAAGGTTCATTATATCCAGAACTGTATTCATGATGTATATATCATATATATCATATATATCCAGTATATTCATTCATTTATAATATTACATAACATTTAGAGTTATGAAATGAAATGCACCGTTCATTGAGACGGTAAGCCGTACGCACGCATGAACGCTACTTCCATTTCTATTTTATATTTAATGGAATTAAAACATAATTATACATAATAGTATTTTAATTCCAGTATGATATCATATATAATATCATTAAATATATCATTTATACGTACCACATATGGTATTAATGAATCAAATCACTTTGAGGTGGCGGTAGTCCGCACTTCCTTAAATAAAGATATCGCGTTTACCCATAATGGAAACCATAAAGGTATGCTATAAATGAAAAATACAGAAGATTAAGTAAAACATAAAAATATTTTATATCATATATAAATATAGTGTCATCTTAATGGCCACCTTTGAAGGTGTTAGAAGAATGTTGAACAATCATCGTTTCGGGAGGCAGAAATTCGCCATCCACGGAAACATTATGTTCTTTAACCATTAGATGTAGGTGTGTGTAAGTGTAGCTCAAATCCTTCTTATAACAACATCCTAGTATATTTATGATACTGGATTTGTTACAAAATAAAAGAATAAAAAGAGTTTAGGGGGTTGGAGAAGAAAAATAAAACAAAAGGACACAAGTGAAGACATTACCTTAAAATCGGGTAACGTTATTTGATTTGAGCTCAAAGGCTTCCTAGGAAAGGATTCTGCACAAAGTGAGGCTTCAAGGAGTTACAGAGGGATGTGGAGAGATAAAATTCATAGGGTTTGGCCGAGCCAAAGGCTTTGGAATTGTGGGTAACGAGGTAGAGGTGGGGACCTTTTATAAGAGGAGAGGAGGGGCTCTCTTGGAAAGGTGAAAAATGTAACTTCATTTTCAAATGAGTTTCGGATTTTAATGGTCCCACATTGATGTGTTTCGATGATACGGTGATAAGGGTTAGAAATCCACCCATCCAATAGGATTTAGACATGTTTAGGTCTTAGATGTTACATTATCTTTCAATTTTATTTAAATCGTTAAATAATGAGGTCATCGCTGCATCATCCTGATGTCTTAAATAATTTAATTTATTTAATGTTTAAAAATTATAAAAAAATACTATGAAGTAGGAAATATTTTTAGCATTCCATGAAATATTTATAGTCTAAATGATCATTTATTTAGACAAAATTAAAAATATTTTACTTAGGTGATAGTTTCTTTGTTACAATTAACATTCTTTAATAATAAAAAGATAAAAAGTCACTTTCTCACAAAAGTGATTCCATGGGGCCCCCATGTTTGGCACAAGGAACACCATGGTCGGCCATGAGACAACCGGTATCCTTAGGACACATTTTGTGGTCATTTTTTATTATTATGATATTATCTTATTTTCTTTAACTACCCGATTACTCGTTAATCAAGATAATTAAAGATAATTACCATCATTACTATTCATAACGTCAAAAAACAAAAGAATCTTAATTACATAATTTTGACCTTATGATTCCAAATATTTAATTAATTTTACCAAATTCCAAACACATAAATTGCAATAATTAATTTAAAAAAAACTTCATGTTGTCAAAACAAATAGCGGGTTTTTTAGAAACAATATTTATAAAACGTTTGGCACTTGTTTATGCCTAATTCCAAAGTGAAATTAATCCCAATGACCATCATTGAATTACATGGTAAAAATATATTCTAATTAAACTTTAAAACAAATTAAAATATAATATTACAATATAATTAAATTATATGAAAAAGCAGTTTTGATGTAAAATGCAGTATTTTTCACTATTCCTTGAAAAATGAACATTGTCAGAAAAATACCAAAAATTAACCCAAGGTAAATTTAAATGTCCCAATCATAAATAATATGTTTATTTTTAAAAATAGAGCTTATTAAATTTTCAAAAAGTGTATTTAAAAGGGGTTCTCCATCAAAAGGCCGTTAATCGACCTTTTAAAGAATATTTGAATGTTTATGCTTAAAAACTGGATTCATTTGCATTTTTAATCCTATAAAATTTATTGTAAAGAGTAAAAATATTTCAAAAAAATATATAATCATTTTTTAGTTAGTTCTGTTCATTCCAGCCATTACAACAGTTAGGCGATAACTAATATTTAAAATAATATTATTTTATTATTAGAGTGCAACGTAAGATTCCCAAGAAACTATTTGTTGCGTATTGGGTACATCATCAAGCATAGCATCCCCTTTAATGTAATATTAATATTTTATTCACAAATATGGATAAATTTGTAGATTTCATATTCTTTATTTACCTGGGGTGTTACATCCTTCCCCCCTTTTGGGAATTGCGTCCTCGCAATTTTAAAATTGGGCTTGAAAACATCCTTGAAAGTCCCACATCGGAACAAGAGTCGGTAAAACAATCACTTTAAAATAAAGAAAGATAAGTACAAAGGTTACCCGAGTTAACCCATACTAGGATTCCAAGTATGAAAATATGTACATGGAGGAAAAAAACAACGGGTCATGTTCTGATGGAGGGTTATAGAAAACATGTTTAGGAGAAAGTTAACCACAAGAAAATCAGAAAATTGTGATGGGTAAAACGTTATTCGATTCCCCAGTAGGAAAAGTTAATAGACAACATTTTTGTTTTATGTTACTTTTTATTGTGGAATTTATTCATAAGGAAACATAATCACTTATCATGTTGACTTTCAACTTTTATTCTATTCCTTACACTAACTCATATTTTCTCCAAAAGACGAGTATTTAGGAAGACTTGTTCACATTAAGAGTACTATAATCAACTTCTAGAGAATCACATAATCCAAAATGGAGAACTATATAATTCCCATGACTTTAGACTTTAACCAAAACCAAAACCAAAAAGGTTAGTATAAGATCAGAAAATCCAGAAAAGGATAACCCTTTATAAAAAGAAAATCTATTCTTAATCTCCAAAATTTGTCCAACAAAACCCAAAGTTCAATGAGGACCATTCGATAAACAATTTATCCATAAAATTTTTCAAAGTAAACCAAAATAATAATGAAACCCAAATTTTTGAAGGATTTAGTCACATAGTCTTCCAAGTTAAATCTTAACATTTATCTCCAAACAACATTAGTTGTTCTTAAAGTCTCATATTGAAAATTAATTAACCTAATCACATATCCTCTATGATAGGTTAATAATTCCCATAGATAACCTAATATCAACTTAATCTTAATTCATAAAATCATCAATCTAAAAAAAATAAGTCATACTAACTAGGGACTTCATGTAGTCCAATGTTAGGCGATAAATACTAGTTGCACTTTGGTTGTGGGTTCGATTCCCACAGGTTTGTCCGACGTGACGGGTTGTCACACGGTCTGCGTGTTGTCCCTTTTCCAAAACTATATAAATAACCCTAACATGTTTTACCATAAATAGTCTCCTTATACCTCTCATTTTCATCCAAATTTGTTAAGATCTCAACATCTTAATTAATGAAGTCTTATTTCACCAAAATAAAATGATTCCCAAAATGAATAGAATCATACCTTGATCATGGCGTCCACATGGTTTCATCGTCATATTGTTCATGTAGGTAGAAGTCCTATGCATTACAACAATGATTTAGAGATCCTTCAAAATCATTTGCTTCCTACATCCAAATACACCTCGTACAACATGGGTCATATGGGTGTTCATAAAAAAATAGATTTTCAAAATAGTCATGTATGACGTATAATTCCCAAACATCTGATAAAACATGATTTCTATAAAATTTTCAGACCGAAATTGAGTTGAAACTTTCTATTATTGGTCCTTTTAAAATACCATAATAATGTGTTGTGAGACTATATTTTAAAAGGAAATATAAATAGGTTGTGCAAGGGTCTCCTTCCTCATCACCATCTTTAAAATCATAATATGCTTCAAATTCTTGTTATAAGGTAAAATATTTGAAAATACCTTGATAATATTTACCTTTCTTGAAAATATGAGAATATTTTGAAAATAGTATTTGCCTAAAAACAACCCATGATCCACGATGATAA
This sequence comes from Viscum album, assembly GCA_963277665.1. Classification (NCBI taxonomy): domain Eukaryota; kingdom Viridiplantae; phylum Streptophyta; class Magnoliopsida; order Santalales; family Viscaceae; genus Viscum; species Viscum album. The sequence goes on from OY728125.1 coordinate 1,839,021,116, forward strand.
CGAGGTATAGAGGAGGTGTTTGATATCTCAAACAAATGCTTTCAAGTGAGTTGTATTCTAGAAAAGGTTTCACAATCATCCGAACATGAATTTGCAATAATTATTGCAAGTATGTCATCAGGAAGAGATAGGAAGTTCATTTGAGATCATTCTCCATTCATTCGTAACAGACTTTACTTTTCCTGAAAAAAATTATAAAATAAGGATTTAACTGAAATAATAGATATAGGGAATAACCATGTGTCTAACAAAAACTCCCAATCCCTAAAGTTGTCTAAACTGACCTCTGATACCAACTATAAGGCCACAGCCTTAAACCATGCTTAATATTGAATTAAATGAATAATTCACATTGAGGATCTTTTCAGGTTTAGAGTTTTAGAGAATTAGGACATAACTATTACATCTCAAAATATTACAAAGTAGAAATTTATAATAAGTTTCCATTAATTAAATACTCTTAAAAAGAAACATGTATAGTTCCATGTTTTAGGTAGCATGGCTTTCCCTTGATCCCATCCTTGACCCTATTCCACGTTAGGTCCTGTGAAAAACATTTCAAAAACATGGGATGAGCATAAAAATCCCAGTAAAGGATACACAAAGAAGGAAAACTGTTAGTTTTTCAAAAACAACAAGTAAACCATGAGTACTTTACCAAAGTAAAACTTTTCACCTTTATGAAGTATAAAAACTCTTCACTAAATAAAAGATCATTACTTACCCTTTTGTAACCAAAAGATTACAGTAAAACCCATATAAAGAACACATAACATATAAAGGTAACTTGGGACATAAACATACTTATGTGGAATAACCATAAGGTCGACTTCCACACATATCACTTAATGGAATAGCTATTCGGCCAACTTCCATACATACTTAATGGAATAGACATACGGCCGACTTCCATACCCAATGCATTGGAGATTATAATGTAACCACCCGTACTTGTATTCACGGCACCACCCGTCATATGGTTTATCATGTAACCACCCGTCAAATGTGCATGTACTATTATAAAATCATAAAACATAAAACCAATATAAAGGAATGTTAACATTTACTCATTTCAATCACAATATATCATTTAAATATATTGACATAATAGAATCCTTTTTCAAAACCATTTTCAATACCCAAAATACATAAAAGATTATATGGTATTTATTTTATTTTAAAAACATTATGGCTTGTTGAGAAAGCCAAAGACCAAATAATACTCATGGTGCCGGAAAAGGTCGTTGTCATCGCGTACGTTAAAAGAAACATTCATTTTTGTCGTTTAGTAAAACGCTTCATAGAAAAATATTCCAATTGTATAATAGTAATAGTCAAAGGGGTTAATACACCATATATAGGATAGTTGTGTATAAAAAGAAATATGCCTCAATGAAAGGAGATTGAGACTAAGTCCCTTACGAAAACTCAGCAGCCTAACAGCGCCACTTAAAACATCCAAAATGGATTGATGAGAGAGAATAGGGTCTCTCATCTTATGAACATAAAAATTATAGTAAGTGTAATTTAGAATAACATCCCAATCACAAGAAAGAAGTGCTTAAAAGGAATGACATAAAAGAGTGTACATAAAAAGAAAGACAGGAGTAGGATCCCTTACCTCGGGTCCGACTTGACTCAATCGTTCTTTAATGTCCTGAATAATAAACATGAGATAATTTATACTTACTTAAGAACCTTTTTCAAGTTCATTATTCCTTTTATATCACTTATTACCATGTCATAAACATTATGTAATCATTTAAGTGAATAATGTTTGTTTTTTCAATATTTGGTTCTTAAGTCGAAAGTGGACTTCTTACAATTACATGTTGATCGTGTGGTCAATGTTTCATTATACCCAGAATTGTATTCATGATGTATATATCATATATATCATATAAATCCAGTATATTCAAGAATTTGTAATATTACATAACATTTAGAGTTAAGAAATGAAATGCACCGTTCATGGAGACGGTAAGACGTACAAACGCATGAACGCTACTTCCATTTCGATTTCATATTTAATGGAATTAAAACATAATTATACATAATATTATTTTAATTCCAGTATGGAATAATATATAATATCATTAAATATATCCTTTATACATACCATATATGGTATTAATGAATCAAATCACTTTGAGGGGGGGGGTAGTCCGCACTTCCTTAAATGAAGATATCGCGTTTACCCATAATGGAAACCATAAATGTATGGAATAAATGAAAAATACAGAAGCTTAAGTAAAACATAAACATATTATATATCATATATAAATATAGTGTTATCTTAATGGCCACCTTTGAAGGTGTTAGAATAATGTTGAACAATCATCGTTTCGGGAGGCAGAAATTCGCCATCCACGGAAACGGTATGTTCTTTAACCATTAGATGAAGGTGTGTGTAAGTGTAGCTCAAATAATTCTTATAACAACATCCTTGTATAATTTTGATACTGGATGTGTTACAAAGTAAATGAATAAAAAGAGTTTAGGGGGTTGGAGAAGCAAAATAAAACAAAAGGACACAAGTGAAGACATTACCTTAAAATCGGGTAACTTCCTTTGATTTGAGCTCAAAGGCTTCCTAGGAAAGGATTCTGCCCAAAGTGAGGCTTCAAGGAGTTAGAGAGGGTTGTGGAGAGATGAAATTAATAGAGGTTGGCCGAGAAAAAGGCTTTGGAAGTGTGAGTAAAGAGGTTGAGGTGGGGGCCTTTTATAAGAGGAGAGGAGGGGCACTCTTGGAAAGGTATAAAATGTAACTTCATTTTCAAATGAGTATCGGATTTTAATGGTCCCACATTGATGTGTTTCGAGGATAAAGTGATAAGGGTTCGAAATAGACCCATACAATAGGTTTTGGATATGTTTAGGTCTAATATTTTACATTATCTTACCATTTAATTTATATCAATAAATAATGAGGTCATCGCTGCATCATCATGATGTCATAAATAATTTAATTTATTTAATGTCTAAAAATTATAAAAAAATACTATGATTTAGGAAATATTTTTTGATTTTCAAATAATATTTATAGTCCAAATGATCATTTATGTAGACAAAATTAAAAATATTTTACATAGGTGATACATTCTTTGTTACATTTAACATTCTTTAAAAATAAAAAGATAAAAATTCACTTTCTCAAAAAGGTGATTCCATGGGGCTCCCATGTTTGGCACAAGGTATCCCATGGTCGGCCATGAGACAACCAGTAGCCTTAGGACACATTTTTGTGTCATTTTTTATTATTATGATCTTATCTTATTTTCTATAACTACCCGATTACTCATTAATCAAGATAATTAAAGATAATGACCGTCGTTACTATTCATAACGTCCAAAAAAAAAAGAGTCTTAATTATATAATTTTGACCTTATGATTCCAAATATTTAATTCATTTTACCAAATTCCAAACACATAAATTGAAATAATTAATTTAAAAAAAATCATGTTGTCAAAACAAATAGCGGGATTTTTAGAAACAATATTTATAAAAATTTGGCACTTGTTTATGCCTAATTCCAAAGTGAAATTAATCCCAATAACCATCATTTAATTACATGGTAAAAATATATTCTAATTACACTTTAAATCAAATTAAAAATATAATATAACCATATAATTAAATTATATGAAAAAGCAGTTTTGATGTAAAATGCAGTATTTTTCACTATTCATTGAAAAATGAACATTGTCAGAAAAATACCAAAAATTAACCCATGGTAAATTTAAATGTCCCAATCATAAATAATATGTCTATTTTGAAAAATAGAGCTTATAAAATTTTCAAAAATTGGATTTAAAAGGGGTTCTCCATCAAAAGGCGGTTAATCGACCTTTTAAAGAATATTTGAATGTATACGCATAAAAACTGGATTCATTTGCATTTTTAATCCTATAACATTTTTTGTAAAGACTAAAAATATTTGACAAACATATATAATCATTTTTTAGTTAGTTCTGTTAATTACCTCCATTACAACAGCTAGGCGTTAACTAACATTTAAAATAATATTATTTTATTATTATAGTGCAACGTAAGATTCCCAAGAAACTCGTTGTTGTGTATTGGGTACATCATCGAGCATAGCATCCCCTTTAATGTAATATTAATATTTTATTCACAAATATGGATAAATTTGAAGATTTCATATTCTTTATTTACCTTGGGTGTTACATCCTTCCCCCCTTTTGGGAATTATGTCCTCACAATTTTAAAATTGGGCTTGGAAACATCCTTGAAACTCCCACATTGGAACAAGAGTCGGTAAAACAATCACTTTAAAATAATTAAAGATAAGTACAAAGGTCACCCGAGTTAACCCATACTAGGATTAAAAGTATGAAAATACATACATGGAGGAAAAAAACAAAGGGTCATGTTCTGATGGAGAGTTATAGAAAGCATGTTTAGGAGAAAGTTAACCACAAGAAAATCAGAAACTTGTGATGGGTTAAATGGTATTCGATTCCCCAGTAGGAAAAGTTAATAGACAACATTTTTTTTTTAAGTTACTTTTTATTTTGGAATTTATTCATAAGGAAACATAATTACTTATCATGTTGACTTTCAACTTTTATTAGATTCCTTACACAAACTCATATTTTCTCCAAAAGACGAGTATTTAGGAAGACTTGTTCACATTAAGAATACTATAATCAACTTATAGAGAATCACCAAATCCACAAAAGAGAACTATATAATTCCCATGACTTTAGACTTTAACCAAAACTAAAACCAAAATGGTTAGTTCAAGATCAGAAAATCCAGAAAAGGATAACCCTTTATAAAAAGAAAATATATTCTTAATCTCCAAAATTTTTCCAACAAATCCCAAAGTTCAATGAGGACCATTCGATAAACAAATTATCCATAAAATTCTTCAAAGTAAACCAAAATAATATTGAAACCCATATATTTGATGGATTTATTCACATAGTCTTCTAAGTTAAATCGTATCATTTATCTCCAAACAACATCAGCTGCTCTTAAAGTCTCATATTGAAAAGTAATTAACCTAATCACATATCCTCTATGATAGGTTAATAATTCCCATAGATAACCCAATATCAACATACTCTTAATTCATAAAATCATCTAACTAAAAAAATAAGTCATAATAACTAGGGACTTCATTTAGTTCAGTGGTAGGCGATAAATACCAGTTGCACTTTGGTTGTGGGTTCGATTCCCATAGCTTTGTCCGACGTGACGGGTTGTCACACGGTATGCGTGTTGTCCCTTTTCCAAAACTATATAAATAACCCTAACATGTTTTACCATAAATAGTATCCTTATACCTCTCATGTTCAACCAAATTCATTACGATCTCAACATCTTAATTATTGATGTCTTATTTCACCAAAATAAAATGATTCCCAAAATGAATATCATCATACCTTGATCATGGCGTCCACATGGTTTCATCATCATCTTGTTCACGTAGGTAGAAGTCCCATGCATTACAACAATGATATAGAGATCCTTCAAAATCATTTGCTTCCTACATCCAAATATACCTCGTACAACATGGGTCATATGGGTGTTCACAGAAAAATAGTTTTGGAAAATAGTCATGTATGACGTATAATTCCAAAACATCTGATAAAACATGATTTCTATAAAATAGTCAGACCAAAATTGAGTTGAAACTTTTTATTATTGGTCCTTTTAAAATACCATAATTATGTGCTGTGAGACTATATTTTAAAATCAAATATAAATAGGTTGTGCAAGGGTCTCCTTCCTCATCAGCATCTTTAAAATCATAATATGCTTCAAATTCATGTGATAAGGTAAAATATTTGAAAATACCTTGATAATATGTACCTTTCTTGAAAATATGAGAATATTGTGAAAATAGTATTTGTCTAAAAAACAACCCATGATCCACGATGATAACGAGGTATAGAGGAGGTGTTTGATATCTCAAACAAATGCTTGCAAGTGATTTGTATGCTAGAAAAAGTTTCACAATCATCCGAACATGAATTTTCAATAATTACTGCAAGCATGTCATCAGGAAAAGATAGGAAGGTCATTTGAGATCATTCTCCTTTCATTCGTAACAGACTTTACTTTTCCTGAAAAAATTGTTATAAAATAAGGATTTAACTGAAATAATAGATATTGGGACTAACCATGTGTCTAACAAAAACTCTTAATCCCTAAAGTTGTCTAAACCGACCTCTGATACCAACTATAAGGCCCCAGCCTTAAACATTACTTAATATTAAATTAAATGAATAATTCACATTGAGGATCTTTTCAGGTTTAGAGTTTTAGAGAATTAGGACATAACTATTACATCTCAAAATATTACAAAGTAGAAACTTCTACTAAGTTTCCATAAAATAAATACTCTTAAAAAGAAACATTTCTACTTCCATGTTTTAGGTAGCATGACTTTCCCTTGATCCCATCCTTGACCTTATTCCACGTTAAGTCCTATGAAAAACATTTCAAAAACTTTGGATGAGCAGAAAAAGCCCAGTAAAGGATACACAAAGAAGGAAAACTGTTAGTTTTTCAAAAACAACAATTAAACCATGAGTACTTTACCAAAGTAAAACTTTTCACCTTTATGAATTAGTAAAAACTCTTCACTGAATGAAAGATCATTACTTACCCTTTTGTAACCAAAATATTTCCATAAAACCCATATAAAGAACACATAACATATAAAGGTAACTTGGGACATAGACATACTTATGTGTAATAACCATAAGGTCGACTTCCACACATATCACTTATTGGAATAGCTATTCGGCCAACTTCCATACATACTTAATGGAATAGCCATACGGCTGACTTCCATACCAAATGCATTGGAGGTTATAACGTAACCACCCATCCTGCTATTCACGGCACCACCCGTCATATAGTTTATCACGTAACCACCCGTCAAATGTCCATGTACCATTATAAAATCATAAAACATAAATCCAATATAAAGGAATGTTAACATTTCCTCATTTCAATCAAAATATATCATTTAAATATATTGACATAATAGAATCCTTTTTCAAAACCATTTTCAATACCCAAAATACATAAAAGAGTATATGGTATTTATTTTATTTTAAAAACATTACCGCTTATTGAGAAATCCAAAGACCAAATAATACTCACGACGACGGAAAAGTTCGTGGTCACCGCATACGTTAAAAGAAACATTCCTTTTTGTCGTTTAGTAAAACGCTTCATAGAAAAATATTCCTTTTGTATAAAAGTAATAGTCAAAGGGTTTTATACACCGTATAAAGGATAGTTGTGTATAAAACGAAATATGCCTCAATGAATGGAGATTGAGACGAAGTCCCTTACGAAAACTCGGCAGCCTAACGGCGCCACTTTAAACTTCCGAAATGGATTGATGAGAGATAATAATCTCTCTCATCATATGAACCTAAAAATTACAGTAAGAGTAATTTAAAATAACATCCCAATCACAAGAAAGATGAGCTTAAAAGGAATGACATAAAAGAGTGTACATAAAAAGAAAGAGAGGAGTAGGATCCCTTACCTCGGGTTCGACTTGACTCAATCGTTCTGTAATGTCCTGAATAATAAACTTGAGTTATTTTATACTTACTTAAGAACCTTTTTCATGTTCATTATTCCTTTTATATCACTTATTACCATGTCATAAAAATTATGTAATCATTTAAGTTAATAATGATTATTTTTTCGATATTTGGTTCTTAATTCGAAAGTGGACTTCTTACAATTACATGTTGTTCATGTGGTCAAAGGTTCATTATACCCAGAATTGTATTCATGATGTATATATCAAATATATCATATATATCCAGTATATTCATGAATTTATAATATTATATAACATTTATATTTAAGAAATGAAAAGCACCGTTCATGGAGACGGTAAGTCGTATGAACGCATGAACGCTACTTCCATTTCTATTTCATATTTAATGGAATAAAAACATAATGATACATAATATCATTTTAATTCCAGTATTTTATCATATATAATATCATTAAATATATCCTTTATACGTTACACATATGGTATTAAAGAATCAAATCACTTTGAGGGGGCGGTAGTCTGCACTTCCTTAAATGAAGATATCGCGTTTACCCATAATGGAAACCATAAAGGTATGCCATAAATGAAAAATACAGAAGCTTAAGTAAAACATAAACATATTATATATCATATATAAATATAGTTTCATCTTAATGTCCACCTTTGAAGGTGTTAGAAGAATGTTTAACAATCATTGTTTCTGGAGGCAGAAATTCGCCATCCACAGAAACAGTATGTTCTTTAACCATTAGATGTATGTATGTGTAAGTGTAGCTCAAATCCTTCTTATAACAACATCCTAGTATATTGATGATACTGCATTTTTTACAAAATAAATGAATAAAAAGAGTTTAGGGGGTTGGAGAAGAAAAATAAAACAAAAGGACACAAGTGAAGACATTACCTTAAAATCGAGTAACATCCTTTGATTTGAGCTCAAAGGCTTCCTTGGAAAGGATTCTGCCCAAAGTGAGTCTTCAAGGAGTTAGAGAGGGATGTGTAGAGATGAAATGCGTAGGGTTTGGCCTAACAAAAGGCTTTGGAATTGTGGGTAAATAGGTAGAGGAGGGGGCCTTTTATAAGAGGAGAGGAGGGGCACTCTTGGAAAGGTATAAAATGTAACTTCATTTTCAAATGAGTTTCGGATTTTAATGGTCCCACATTGATGTGTTTCGAGTATAAAGTGATAAGGGTTCTAAATAGACCCATACAATAGGTTTTGGACATGTGTAGGTCTTATATTCTACATTATCTTTCCATTTAATTTAAATCGTTAAATAATGAGGTCATCGCTGCATCATCATGATGTCATAAATAATTTAATTTATTTAATTTCTAAAAATTATAAAAAAAATAATATGATTTAGGAAATATTTTTAGATTTTCAAAGAATATTTATAGTCCAAATGATCATTTATGTAGACAAAATTAAAAATATTTTACATAGGTGATACATTCTTTGTTACATTTAACATTCTTTAAAAATAAAAAGATAAAAAGTCACTTTCTCAAAAAGGTGATTCCATGGGGCTCCCAAGTTTGGAACAAAGTATCCCATGGTCGGCCATGAGACAACCAGTAACCTTAGGACACATTTTTTGGTCATTTTTTATTATAATTGTATTATCATATTTTCTTTGACTACCCGATTACCCATTAATCAAGATAATTAAAGATAATTACCGTTGTTACTATTCATAATGTCCAAAAAAACGGTCTTAATTACATTATTTTGACCTTATGATTAAAAATATGTAATTAATTTTACCAAATTCCAAACACATAAATTGAAATAATTAATTTAAAAAAACATCCCGTTGTCAAAACAAATAGCGGGGTTTTTAGAAACTATATTTATAAAAAGTTTGGCACATGTTTATGCCTAATTCCAAAGTGAAATTATTCCCAATGACCATAATTGAATTACATGGTAAAAATATATTCTAATTACACTTTAAAACAAATTAAAAAGATAATATAACCATATAATTAAATTATATGAAAAACAGTTTTGATGTAAAATGCAGTTTTTTTCACTATTCATTGAAAAATGAACATTGTCAGAAAAATACCAAAAATTAACCCAAGGTAAATTTAAATGTCCCAATCCTAAATAATATGTTTTTTTTGAAAAATAGAGCTTATAAAAGTTTCAAAAAGTTTATTTAAAAGGGGTTCTCCATCAAAAGGCGGTTAATCTACCTTTTAAAGAATATTAGAATGTTTATGCTTAAAACTGGATTCATTTGCATTTTTAATCCTCTAACATTTATTGTAAGGAGTAAAAATATTTGAAAAACATATATAATCATTTTGTAGTTGGATTGGTTCATTCCTGTCATTACAACGGCTAGGCGTTAACTACCATTTAAAATAATATTATTTTATTATTAGAGTGCAACGTAAGATTCCAAAGAAACTCGTTGTTGCGTATTGGGTATGCCATCGAGCATAGAATCCCCTTTAAAGTAATATTAATATTTTATTAACAAATATGGATATATATATATATAAGGATGTCATATTCTTTATTTACCTGGGGTGTTACAGTTGGGAAGAGGTTTATGTTATAATGGATGAAGTTTAGAACTTTTTTTGTAATTAAGGAATGATCAATTATGTTTTGGAATAAAGAAACAATAATGTTTTCAATAAGGATATCCAAAAATTCAGGATGTTAAAATGAATCAAGAGAATACATGTTGAAGGTGTTCACATTTTTAGAATGTAACCAACCAGAGATACCTTTTGTTATACGGGGTATAAATGTTAAGCAGTGTGTGTGAAACCTTTTCAATTATTTTGGATTTTTAACGTTAATATGGATGGTATGATTATAAAATTTTTGGAAGAAATAAGTTAAATATCATATGATATTTGTTAGTATAACGTTTTATCTCACCATATATGGACTTATGCATGTTTGATAATTTGTGATAACCTACTGGTGATAAAGACGTATGGAATGATCAATCATTCAATTTTTGGATCACATGATCTGTTAACACTTTAGGAATGAAAAATTCAACATCATTTATTTGAATAAGAGATGAAGTATAAATTGTTCAAGGAACAACCAACAAAATGATTATACTAAAATCATGTAAGTGTTTATTATAAAGTTCATCCACTTTAAGAAAAGGATAATGAAAAACAAAATTGTTATCCTATTTCCTTCTTATCAAATGAATTATATGGTCCCTTAAATCATTATATACTTATGGATTTTTTAGTGTTAAATTTATCTTAACCCTGTTCTCTACCACTCTCCATCAGAACTTGATGGTTAGATTTTTATTCTGACTACTTTGTTTTCACTTCCCACCAATGTTCTCCTATGTGGAAACCTAGTGATGAGTTACTTTGGGTAACCATTTTCTTTCTAACATTACATTTTAAAATGATGTTTTATTATTACTTTTTTATGATGTGGTTTTATATCAAAGAAACTTTTAATTATTAATAATTTTATAACCTATATTATTTTATAGATAAAACATTATTTTAAGGGTTGTATAATGTAACACCATGAGTGTTTTATGAGATAGATTGTATATTTCTTAGTTTTTCGATGTCTTATGTTGTACTCAACATAAAGATAAGATTCCACTATACGAAAAACAAGTTGAGCTTGCAGTATATGCTATTCCTAGCTTGTCTTAAAAAAAATTTCAATTTCTTTTGATATAATTCATTTCACAAAATATCGAGTATAACTGAACAACCGAATATTATAACCTATTCATTAAAATGGGGGTATGAATAGAATTAAATTTCTTTTGAAAAACTATTCCAATAAAGAAAAGTGAGTATATAAAATAATAAAAACAATCTTCATAGATTTTATTAATGAAAAACTATGTAATATATTCAATATAATGTTTAAAATTAGTCATATATGTTTTTAGCCATGATATAAGATCAAATTGATTTTATTGATAAAAGAAGTGTTTTTCAAAAACTACAGTTTTGTTTCCTTTTGCTGGCTCACACATTTTAAATATAGTTTTTGACATATTTTTATATTTAATTTTACTGGACAAACATTTTATTCAAATGAAAAATAATTCTTTGGTTGGATTTTTGTTATATTTTTAATAAGATTCATATTTTGATGAATAGTGAACATACAAATTTTTATTGAAAAGATATTTTTCTTTTAAAGTCATTATATATTAATATTATATTTTGCTTTGGTTTTAAAATTTAATTAGTTATTTTATATCCAATTATGGATTTTGATAATAATTATTCACATTAATTTATTATAAAAGCATTTTCCATTTAAAAAAATTCTTTTCAAAAAAAGTCTTTTTATATGACATTTTACTCATTTTATTTTAAATATAATTATAAAACTAATATTTTTTTGAATTTTGAAAAATGGATGTCATGTTTTGATTCAAGAGGAACAAATTTGGTAAGTATGTCCCTTTTTTGCACCAATATGAATAGTAAGTATGGTAAATGTTGTTACCAGGATAAAGGTTAAATTAGGTGATTTAGGATAAAGATAAAACTATAATGACAATAAAATGATGAAAAATAATGAAAAACATTTATTTAATGAATTTAATATGAAACTTAAAACATAAGGATCAAATATATTATCACTTTTATATGTTGATATTATTAATATTATGGAACAACAATATTCCACCTTTTATCCATCCAATAAAAAACGAAATCACCACCTGTGCATGTGTACAACATACCATATCCACAACATGGTGTAATATATGTTTTCACCACTAATATACATATATGGGTATAATGATGTAAATCAAATCTATATGTAATTATTATATCAATTTATATAATTTATAACAATCTACATACCATCAAATTCAATACCATGTTATTATTAATGGAATTATAACATCACTCATGCATACGTACACCTACCATCTCAATGATGAGATGCAATTCATTCTACATGATATTCATTAAATAATTATTTTGTAAATGTAAAGAATAAATAAAAATGATATATATATATATTTATATATTATTTTAATATCATTTTTAAATGATATAACTATGACTTAATAAGGAAAACCAGAACTTATTTGAAAAAGAATGTATAATAAAATAAAGTAGTTTCAACCCGAAGAATAAGTAATAATGAAATATTATTACCAAAAAGATGACAATATGATCATTTATGATATTATAAAAATTTCTATGATTATATAATTAGTCAATGACATAATTTTAATCATTTTAAAGGTGGGTTGGATACATACAATAGGTAGTATACATAATGTAATGGATAAATTCTCAATCTCATTACTATGTAAGATTGTTTATACGTAATTATTTACTGGGGTGTATTTGTCATCCATGTCCTTGTTTTTAATATATGTTTTCATAAAATGATTAAAATTTTCTAATGTATGTTAAATGTAATTTTTAGCATTTCTGCCTTTTATTACATGGTTTGGAAGGATTGTTTCTTTTGTTTTCCATATGAAGTACATTTTGACATTTTCAGTAAATTTATGAGAAGAATGTTTTTTAAATGATAAGATATGAATGAAATTTTATGCTATTATAACAATTTATTTAAATGTATATTACCTTACATGTTTTCATGTATACTATCCATTTTATTATTATGGTTCATTATGTTTATGAGGTAACACTATATATAATATATATATTTCTTACATGTATTATATCATAATGGAATGGTGTTTAAGAATCCCATATTATTATTTGGGTTATGTTATGATTAATGAATTATATTTTTGTGGCAGATATATGTATCATTTTCATTATGTGATGTGTGGGACCGATATAATATTATAATGAATTGGGTAAATATTTATATCTTATGAGGTATACATGAATCAAATGAAAAGTAAATGCAGTTCAACAATACATGTCTAGATTGACAAGTAAACCCAGTTAAGTAATGGACATAATCTATTATGATAATCCTATAAACGAGGCTTGACTAATATAAAATTATTCTATATGATCATGTGTTTAACAAAATTTCATTTTTTATTTCAATGTAATTTAATCATGGATCTTTTTCATTTATTTTTATGCCTTACAAACTGCCTAGATTTATTTCATTAATTATGATTTTGATATTAAAAATTTATGTTCCTATTTTTACATTCCTAAGTTTATGATTTGTTTGATGATCATCATGTTTAAACTTAATGATCATTTGATATAACCCTTTTTATGTTTTCCTTTACCCAAGATATAAATAATTTTTTTACAAGGGAACTCTAAAGGGGAATATAATTATGGGTGATATTGATGATCATTCAACAAGTTAGAAGAATGTATTCTAAATTTCGAAGGAAACTGAAATAATATTGTATTTAGGTGTCTATTTTTTTAATATATTAATTTTCTCACAAAATAAGTTCAATTTCCATATAAATCATGATTGGGTCATTGTAATATCGGAGATAAATTTCATGTATAAGAATAAATTTTGGTTACTAGTTAATTCTTGAGGCATATTAATTTTTTTTTGTTGAAATGGGATTTCATTTAAAAAAGGGGCATCGATGGTAGTGTTGGTACATATAAGAAAATCATAGTGGATAAACGATTATATGAATATTATTTAATATAATATGACAAACCATTTTTCACATTTTATATTATAAAATAAATCATGTGTCAACTTATAATAGTTGTATACCGCTGTTATGGTATTTGAATGATGGAATTCAAAATATCTTTTCATAATAGTAAATGTATGGGAGATGGATGTATATTTCATGTTGAGGATATTTATAATACAAGACATTACAATTCTGTATAAATGATACGATGAATCATTTATGTATTAAAGTAATAATTAATATCTTTAATATTTAATTTGTTGAAGACATGAGTGAAATAGTTTAATTAAGAAAGAATGTGATCCCAATGTATACAAAATGTTTATTGGGTGTTTGGTTGTTTTCTTTGTTATATATTCTACTAAAATATTACTTATTAAAAATGAGATACTGGTATTATAGTTAATTAAGACACAGTTGAAAACATGATTACCAATAGATGATTTAGGTTAATCAATAAACATTATTTTGGTCAGGATCACATGTGATAGATCCCAAGGGATACATGGACTATGTTATAGTGCATAAATTAAAATGAAACTGAAGGGATTAAATATGGAGAAATCAAAGGTGTTGTTTTTTGTAGTGTCAAATATAGAACCTCTCTACAGAAAAATATTTTCTCAGAGACAAATAGAGAGGCGTATACTTTCATGGATTCCTTCTAGATTCCTTAGAGGATAAATTATTTTATATATGTTGTATATAGGACTAGATGATTTCTCTTCCATAATCATCATTTCTGATGAATCCACGAGTCCACCGGTGGACATAATTGAATACTATCAAGAATTATTGGTGGTATAATAATTTTTTTATTCTGTTTTATAGATGACGTAATGATCAAATCATCAATGTATATACAAATTATATTTTTTTTGAGACATCTTGATGACCTGAAATCCTAGTTAATATAATTATTGGCCAATAATAGTAAATCTAAGAGCTAGAAGAGACCAAAATATGTATTTGTAATCATTTCTATAACATTTCACAATAAAACTACTAATTCATATGAAACAAAATATGTAGTAAATATATTAATCAATATATACTAGATTTATTTGGATCCTAGCTATAATGGACCTATCAAACGTTATCTTAATAATATTATATTAGAGTTCCTCAAAATGTATCCATGAAAACATTAATGGATGAATTATATTTATTATAATTATCAAATATCAAGGTATTCTTATCAATGATACAGGTCATAGTAGGTATAGTTTACATGGAGGGGAATATAGTGGACTCATTGACTAATTTATTATCTCTGTAGACATGTAATTTTCATTTGAGAACCATCACAATAAAATTATTTAGTATTTTTATGATTTTTATGTGGTAGGTTGTTAGATATTGTTCCATAAATGGAACTACATTTTAAAATAAATTACTTGTATAGTAATGGTCTTATATTTTAATAAATATATTATCACATGATGACTATTGTTATTCATCAAATTAGAGTGATTATATCGTTAGATAATCTGTCAAATTAACAAGTCAAAATAGTTCTCTGATATGATAAAAACTTTATAGTGATATGATAATATTCATAAATTTACATTTTATAGTTTTATGGAATCTATTTTTTGCACATAGATTATATATTAAATAAGGTACATGGGACTCAAAAAACATTATGACTTCTTATAATGAATTTCTAACCAAGAAACTAATACTAAAGGTAGTCATGAAAATAGACATGTATAAAGGAGTTTCATAAGTTATATCTATCATTTTAAATCACACTCAAATTATGTTTGTAATTTTATATATTGAACAATCTTTGGAATACCCTAATTTGGGTTCTCAATCCCACCAATGATGAGTCCTTGATAGAGTTACCAATCCCCAAGTGCAAGAAACTAGTTCCTAATCATAATATTTTTTTAGCTATGAAAAAACTCATAAATTCATATATGTAATGAACCTCCAAATTCTATGTTTTGCATTGTCATTTCATATGTTTCATATCCGCACAAAAAAATTAATTATATTAAATAATAATATGAAACAAAAAATGTCACATAAATATATAATCAATCATTAAAAATAATTATCATCAACTATTATAACAAAAACCTGAAAATATAATAAATGTAAAATGTAATGATAGGAACTGAAAAAAATAAAAGGAGTAAAATGATACTAATAACATTGTATAATAAATCATATTTATAAAATTAAAAATTCAAAAATGAATACAATAACACATCCCCATAGACAAAAAAAATATTACAGCTCTTATCACCATGAACATAATCAAACAATAACATGAAGACCAACCGTTATTCCAATGAAACAAAAACTAAACCTGGATACACATGAGCATAAGTCACAAAAGGTTTCCTCCCCAAAAAATAAGAATAAACATCAAAATTAAATCCATATTATTCAAAATTGAATTATAATTTTATGACTAAACATTAATATAATTTAAAAACAAATCCCTAATGTAAAATTTATAATACCGTTTCAATAAGAAGTAAAATATTAGCATGACTAAGAAAACATAATAATTTGATATTTTTTGAACTTGTGAATTTGAAAGAATAATATTTATTTTAAAATCATGGTTATCTGAAATACTCATTGTCAACGAATAAATAAAAATAAAAAAATATTAAAATACTAATTTTTATGTTCTACCTTGAATCAGTAAAGTGATATGTATATTATAAAATAATAAAATACAATAAATATTGAATATATTAACAATATCACAGAACAAAGTGTAAGGAAAAAAATTGTGAATAAATAAATTATACAAAATAAAATATAATAAAAATTAATAGACCTCAATAAATAAAAAAATAAAAAATATATATGAATTATTAGAAACCAAAGTATATGAAAATTGAACATGAATGTAATAAAATTAATGTTAATAAATATAATAAATAAGATACCTTATTTTATAAAAAATCATAGGAGTTGAACTAGGGAACCTATTGTCAAGGTGGCCTTGGTTAATTTATTATATCAGTGATAGATCCATTATAAACAACTATGTGTAGTCAATTGAGATTGGAAAATCAATTAATAGATAAAGAGTTCATCTTAAAAAGTAATACTATGTCCACATCATAAAATAGTCTAGTTAGTATTGTAACATATTTTAAAACATGGTATGACAAGTCAAACCAAATATTATTTTCTTATAACTCCCTACTAAAGGTTCATATGTTCTATTGATGTTAGTTATAGGGGTGGGGAAACATTCATCAAATAAAAATCACATAATAAATAATCAAATAATTTTATATCAATAAAAAAAATATATCCCACCATGAGATAGTCCATTGAAGCAAAAAACCCTTATTACATACCAAAAAAGTAATTATTAAAATTTTAATCACCAAGAAAATCCGACCAAAACAAGTAGGTTAAATAGTGGACTTAAACCACGTGTGTAACATGTTTTATGAAATATTATTTTTAATCAATGTATTAACATGTCTGTTACTAATATACATTAGGAAACCATCAAATAAACATTTTTAATGGAAATAAAAATAGAAAAATTATTATTTTAAAACCAATTCATAACAGAAAAATCATCTATGAATTACACAACCATATTCAAGTCCCAATATCAAATACATCCAAATTTGGTATCTTGAAAAAACTATTAGTGAAAATAAAAACAATATAAAAAACAAAAACTTATTCTTTGTTTCTAAAAAATTATCTAAAATATTAAGATTATATTTTATAAATATATTTATAAGCCAACCCCCCCCCCCTAAAAAATAAATCATCTGGAAAATAACTTTATCGTATTATAGATAACTCATATTTAATGAATACATTATTTAAAAAAACCATCCTTGAGAGTTTTAATTGAGGAAATACTAATGAAATAAATACAAAAAAAATATAATCTAATACACACCTAAAATTAACATGTTATATATATATATATATATATTCTATTAGTTTGAATGAATTTAATAAATAATTTAAAAGAAGAAATGAGATCATGTTTTTAAATTTAATGAGTTCTATAATGAGAAATTAACCTTGATCTCACCAAACTCACAACCTAAAAGTTCATCCATTACAAATATGAGATGTAATATGAGGCTTTAAAAATAATAAAAATCCATCTATGATACTAGAAAAAAATATATAAAATTTTAAAAAAATATTATAGTGTCCAAACAAAATATTGGGATTACGTTCTTCACCCTAAGAAAAATCTATTCCATTGAAGGTGAAACATTCTGTTCAATGTCAATAAGGATAAAAAAGAGATTATATAGAATGATTTATAGAGAGAGACTGATAATGAGGTGATATAATTGGAAGATATGGGGAAAGAGATAAGAGTGGGGGGGGGGAGTTATTCCCACGTACACTATCAACTATGAACCAGACCCCTTTCCCAGCATTAAAGGATAAATATTTACTTAATTTACTTTATTTGATTAATTTTATTTTCCTTTACCTAATTTATCATTTTTCTATATTCACATGGTCTATTCCCCTTCCTCTAATTCAAAACCGAAAACCCTTCATTGTATCATCTCTGATAATTATTATTTTTTCAATTACAATATATTATAATAATATATCATTTAATGTTGTAAAATATAAGATAACATAATAATCATACTACTTAAACAAAAAAACATTATTAAATTAAAATAATGATAATTAACTTTGCCTTTTTTTTGATATTTTTAAATATAATTATCAATATCATTATTATTATTTCTAACATAATAATAAATAATAAGAAAAAATATCATTTTAAATTAACCTAAAATTTTAATTACATTTTATCCCAATCACGCTATTCTATTTAAAGTAAAATTTATAAATAAAAAATTATAATATAAGGACATGAAATGTTACATTGTTCCAACCATAGAAATAATTTCCTCTTCATAGTGACCTAATGACTTCCCCTGTATGAAATCACATACACAATAATTGAATACCCCAAATATTTATAATATTAGCACAAAAATCTCAAAAGATTGATAATTATACCCACATAAATAATTGGATTTCTTCATAAAATAAAAATATTAATCAGTACCATAGAACAAAATACAATAAATTATATTTCTAAAATAAATACACAAATACATATCTCATCAAAATGATTATGAATTTTAGGGAAAAAAATACACCAAAATATCATCCACATACGTGTTCTTACATTACTATAACATCATTTTAATGTTAACAACGTAATATCTTTACAAATACATGATCTAGAGGTATTTTTGAGGAAATATTTATAATTTTACATAATTTTCACATAATAATTCAATAGAATTTTTATTAATAATGAATAAAAAAATTCAATCCATTTTTATTTATCTTCATTCTGGCCCTCTAATTTTCTTTCATCCAAGTAATCAGCAAAGGATATACATCAATGAATGGGGTGAGATAAAACCAAATAATAGATGAATAATAGACATAAATCAATATAACATAATTTAACATAATCATCATCATTATAAAATAATAATAGTATCATCATTATCATCCTGAGGGAAAATGGATAAAGGCATGAAAATTGGTAATGCATAATAATGATGATCATTTATATAAAATAATAATATTATTATCATCATCATCCTATGGAAAAAATTGATAATGAAATGGAAATTATTAATGCATAAAAATGAAACTTCATGTCATAGTGGTCAAATAACACACATATGTGTGAACAAATCTATAATCATGTCCCTACATAACATAAGTTCATAATCCTAAAATCATCATTTTAAATAAAATATATAATCATGGTAGCACATAATACACATTATCTCATGAGATATATCATATTACCCAATGCAATGAAGGTATATAAAATTCTTGTCTCACCCTTCACATCATTACATTTACATAATCATGCATGTCACATTGATCATATATCAATAAAACTCATTAAGTAAACTCATGAATAAAATGGGATTCATAAGGATTTCAAGGATAATACATTCATGAATAAACTATTTTTGGTTCCTAAATTAATAAGGTAAATCATACATGGACATTCAAAATCATTATTCAATATTAGAAAATAGTCATTTTGATATGAGTAAAATAAAATTTTTCGTAAATTTAATTCACTATTAAAAAAAGTGGTTTTTCATAGAAGTCATTTTTAAATGGTAATAACATGTGTATACCTGAAAGACAATAGTAATGATGTTTCAAAAACCTAAATTTTACAGCAATTTCATTATTTACTGAATAACCTAAAAAAGAATTGGGTTTGAGAATCCCATTTCCATAAATCCTGAATTATTTTGTCATTTCTATTCCCTTGAATAATAAACATATATTAATTAAAAAATTGATCCATAAGTATATTATATACATTTATATATCTATTTATCAATTATATACTTTGTATTATATTTATTATATTATTTGTATTAAATAGAAGAATTTTGATACTCTGTTTTTTCATAAGAAAATCTTTTTCTATGTTTGATTTATCTATTTTAGGAAATTTATTTTATATATTAGTGTAATTAAATAAAGAAGTATATAATTCATATAAATAAAATTTTATATATTATATATTTTTTATAATATTAATCCATGGTGGTGGTTTTATTTATAGACATGTCCATGTCTCCATTGGTGGTCAGCCGACCTTTCACAGGACATTATTAGGAGAACGTGAAGAATAATTTTAATATATATATATATTAGTGTGATACATAATGTTGGTTAACATCATTAATATAGAGTTAAAATAATTTTTATTTAATTATTTTATAGTTCTTTTTTATATTTATGGTGTAATAAAAGTGTAAAGAGGAAGAAGAAATAAAAAAGGGAGAACTGGATCAAAACTTACATGATCCTCAGTGATTCTTCCCTTATATGAAACATTAACTCCTTGGCGATTGGATTTGGATACATCTAGAATGTACATATCTATTTTAAGGGTATTTTTAGTGGGATTTAGGTAGATATTAGTATTTTGAATGGTTGGGAGGAGTGGTTTTTTATGAAGATGGATATGGGTTATTTATACTTGTGGATAAGGGTATTTTTAAAATAAAATGTTGAACAAAATAATATATCAAATGTATAAAAATATATATTGAATTTATGAAATTATAAATCATATAAAAATATTATATAAAGGGTTTTTACCTTTAAATAAAATTTAAAATTTGGATTTACAAGTTTATAAAAAAGGATAGTTGAAATAATGAACAATTGTGACTTTAAGGAATTATTTTTGACTTTCTGTATCAGAATGTTTTTTTTGTGTATCGATATTGTGTTTATAATAATTTAATGAAATTTTGATGATATTAAATTTTATGTGTCCAATCCTAATTTATTATAAAATATTATATCTTTATTACATCATGAAGGATGTAATTTTAGTTACATCAGTTTTGTGAAAATTTATATTTTTACTATTCTCCCTAAAATTAAAGTACATCAGAAAATTACTAAAAAAATTAAACTTGTATAATTTTTGTGTGATTATTTCAAAAATATATTTAAATTCTTATAAACTAAATTTCTAAAATTGAAAATTTAAATTTTAAATTAATAATTATGTCATTTATGAAATACTTGATAAATAATTTATTAATATGTGCATATATTTTCTTTTAGATTTTTAATCATGATTTTTATTTTTTACAATTATAAAATTTATATTTATCTAAATTAATCACAAAACATTATATTTTTTCTAAAAATTATTATTTGAAGGTAAATTTACTATTTCAATGGCCTGGTAAATAACCTAACAGTCATGTCACTATTCTGACGGTCACATTATTATTCCAACAGCCACATTATATCTTATAAATACCTATCAATTTCATCATTCATTCATTAAATCAATTATTATAAATGTTATATATTTCTATTTTATATAAGTTATATTGGTTTATACATATTTTTATTATTCTATATAGTGTTTGTAGTGGTGGTGATGATTTTGTTGATTGGTCTAATCCCTATTATCTAATTTTTTTTAGTTTTAGTTTAGTAATTTTTAGTGTCAATGATTTTAATTTTAAAATATTCCATTTCTGATTAATGTAAAATTATTTAGTAATAAGAGAAATTATATTATTTTTTCTCAGTATTTAATATGTGTATACTATTACAAATATAATAAAGAAAAAATTTATTCAAGAAATAAATTTTAGTAATGAACACAGGATCAATAAATATTTACCTATTTAGAAATCTCATCCCAAAAATTTAAACACATATTTTCAGTTTAGAATAGGTGAGGGAAGTTTTGATTCATTGTTTCCTAGAGTTCCCTTATCACCTAATTCATACTTACTGTTCCTCCAGAACACTTCTGACAAGATGAGTTGTCTTGTTTTTTAAAACATTGTCTCTATGGACCGTGGTCTTCATAAATTGTTGTCATATGAGATTACATTCCCTAGTTATACAAAATATTAATTCAGTACATGGGAGGGATCATGTATGCATTTTTTTCACGAGTGATACATGGAATAGATCATGCATTTGAGACAAAGATGGTGGAATTATAATTTTATTAGCCACTGGAATTATGTGATCAATGTTCTTAAAGTGTCTAATGTACATTGTTCTAACATCCCTTTTCTATCAAACTTTTTGATTTCATTCCATGGTAATAATCAAAGGAAAAAATTATCTAAAAAATAAAACTCCAATTCCCTTCAATAGTTGTTCATATTACACTTTTTCTTACATTTAGGAGCTTTTTTATATTGTTCTGTAGCTTCAACCCACTATGTCTCTCTTTTATAAAATTAGGTCTAAGTATTTTTTTTCTCCAATGTGATCACAATAATATGTAGTTCTACATAACATACCATAAATAAATTCATATGCATCTAATTGAATACATTAGTTTAAGATGTTGAAATATAAAACCACGACCACTAGGAGATGTTGATCCAATACATTATCAAATTCCATTGAGAAAGATATTTTCTTATACCAATGAATATGAATAGTCCATATTGATTGGCCATCAGTTTTGGGATGATAGACAATACTAAAATTTAATTCAATACTCAAATAATTTTGATCATTTCTCAAGAATTTTTATGTGATCCGTTGACTATGATAATAAATAATAGAAACTAGTTCCATATAAACCCTCTCCACATCCTTCACATATACCATGGAATTTTTTTCAAGTAATAAATCACCCCGAATGTAAATAAATTGGCACTTCTCGATGAGTAGATCCATGAAATTCCATATCACATTGATTGATTTGGATGTTTTTGGGATACCGGTGACAAATTACATAGTGACATTCTTCTATTCCCACATGGGTATAAGAGATTTTTAAAACATCCCATTGGACTTATATCACCATGAATTTCATTTCTTATATACTAAACATCTTTACATGTACTCAGTTATTTCTTTCTTCATGTTTTCCCACTAGATGTTCCATTGGAGATAACTGTACATCATAGTACATCTATGATGGATTGATAATGATAGTCTATGTGAAATATCCAATAGATCCTTCATTATCATAGGTGATTAGGGCACAAAAAACCTCATTACAAACAAAATAGCCCCATCATCATTGATATAGAACTCATTTGGCTTCCCTTCCAATATAACATTCATATTCTTTATTGACTCCATATCACCCATTATGCTTATCTTATGTTCTCTTGGATGGATAGATGGAAAATAATTTAGGTAATGTTGGAGGTATTCTCTTCCAGTATTATTTCAAGATCCAATATTTTCATATACAAAATGATATGGTCTATCATAGTCTGGATATTTCATAGAGTATCATGTTCATTTCAATTTAGAGAGTTATCTATGCAGTTCCCCTTTCTTAAATTATTGTGAATAAGGAAATAATTACCATTTATCATGTAAATATCCTTCAATTTGAATATGTACATTAAACTATAATGATAGGTATATATGCACAATTATCACCCTAGAGATAATAACACAAAATATTTATATAACTGACCATAGTTAATAACTATAGATCATGAATCAAGTAGTTTCACTTTTGTATAAGTAACATTAATGATGTATAGGTTGTCATTTTTTCATTATAAATTAGTACATAATGAAATACATTTTTTTTATGAATAGCTGAATATCAAAAAAAAATCATCTCCACTTGTTGGTAGTGTATGTATAAGTGAAGTGAAAAGCCTATTCTTGATATATTTATAACATTCCTCTCATTCATCAATCCATTCAAACATAACTCTTTTATATGTTAACTTAGTTATAGGGATACACAATCATGAAAAATTCCTCAAAAAATATTGGTAGTACCCATCAAATCAAACAAAACTACATATATTTGAGACATTAGAGGGTTTGGTACATTCCTCAATTGCCTTATTTTTTTGAGTGGATCATATGGATTCTCTAAATAATGGTCTTGTTCCCCATGAATATGACTTACGAAATCCAAATGTCAAACTTGATGAACTGAATACAAATTATCTTCTTCATTAATGTCACTAGAAGAATCCTTAAATTTTCATCATGTTTCACCATTCTCTTTGGAGTAAATGAGAATCTTGTTTATAAACACTGACCCAATTTTATTGATGTATTATATAAATACTCTTTTCATCCAATCCATAAATATTATAGTGGAATTATTTAGCTAGAATAGAATCAAAATGAATGCAAATATCTTATACCATGTATCAAAATATGTCTTCTAAATACCTTCCGTTTTCAGTTTCATTTGATGAGATCCATAATAATGATCCTCTATTGAAAAGTGTTGATCTCGTATTGGGAAATTAAACACGTCATCGATCATTAGAATATTATAATGGTTCTTTATAGTGATATGTTTGATCTCCTAGTAGTAGATATGAAACTTCATTGGTGCATCCTCACTAGTATAAAGGAGCACCATTTAACCCCATGGTGATTCACTAGGGTATATGAGCACTTTGTACAAATTCTCTTGAATCTTCTTCTTTGAATCTTCCATTTAGATTAGGGAAATCCTATGTGGTAATTTTTAGATAAGTGTATCTATATCTATGAGATGTATTGAGAAATCTACTGCATTATCCTGGGGATGTCTGGGCAAAGCTGAGGGAAATACATCATTTTAGTCACTAAAAATGGGTATTTTTTTCACGTGAATACACTCTATTGACTCAAACATTTTGTAAGGGTATTCTTATCCATAAAGAGTCGACACTCACCCCATTGATGAATATTATAAATGAGTTTCAAGATATTTATTTCATTTATAGAGGACCATTGGATGGTTCAGAATATGAAAATTTGTTTCTTTATCAAGATAATTGATATGTTCTCTATATAATGAAATCTAATCCATACCCAGTATAGAGTCAAATTCCATCAACGAATGTATTAGATTATTTTCGTAAAGATTCATTACTTTTATTCTTATAGTATAATAAACCAATACATGGGTTAAGATTATTTCACCAGTATGGGTTTTTATGGATATGTCTTCCTCAATGTATCAAGTCTTTGATTCAATTGTTATAGTAAACATTTAGGATATTTATTTCCCACAATGACATAAGGTTTTGTTTATAGGATTGGATAATTTCATATCTCATTATAATTGAATCATTGATACATATGTGTTACATTAAGTGTATCCCTCTTTTTATCCAACATGGAGGACAGCTTCTTCATGGATCTTCAACATTCATGAGATTGGTGTCCTTTTCTACCAAATATGAATCATTTCCTCATCACATTGAGAAAATTACCACGATGCTTATTCCCACATTTATTATATGTTGGTAGTTGTTTCTTCATTCCTCCTTTTTCATTTGACCAACCATCTGGAAACATTATTCTTATATTCTTATCTCTATAACCATGGAACAATTCTCTGAACTCTATCTCTACTTTGAGATCACATACAATAACTTCTTAATACATATAGATTCCTTTTATAGCTGAATCCATTTAACGGAGAGTTTATAAACCACTAATGAATCAATAAATTTATCTCTACTTATTTATAACATAAACTAAGACAGTCTTAAATTCCTTATGATTTTTACATCGTAATCACACATAGATTCACCTTTATTTTGGTTTATCACTATTAATTACATCTCCATCGATGATCAAATAGTTTGAGGGAAATACATGGTAAGAAATATCTTCTTAATGTCTTCTTATTCCATAAATTTTATTTGAACCATTATCATTATATTCAATATAAACACCCAAAATTGACTAGCATGTCTATATAAATGATAGATGTCTAGATTCATGTTCTTTATCTTGGATCTATTGATCATATAAAACATCATCTTCATTGAGTTAACCCTCTTTTTTAAATTGAATTTATTAGAAGTAACAATAAATGTCAGTGGTTGTTTATTCAAAAAAACCTCAATAGAAAATTGACCTTCTTAGGTGAATCCATACGTTCATCATGATTCAGATTAGTATTCATCACATTGGACAACCAATTAAGAATTTATATTATGTTATGAACTCCACCACCCATGGCATTGGGGATATCACCTGGACAATTTCTTCATTTTCCCTCCCAATTACTATTCTCCTAAGTTCAATTGGTTCCCACCATTTTCTAAAATATAAATGTTTTATACAAAAATTATGTAAACATATTATAAATAAATATTCTATTCTATTGGGAAATTAACTATAAAGGAATGTATTATAGGATCCCATTGTTTATTCATTTCAAAAAATATTATATTTAGTGGATTTTCATATATATTTATATTTATACATAGGTATTTTAGTTTTCATTTCTAATAAAAATTAAATAACAAACTAAACCATTCTATGATACAAACAACTAGGACCTTAATTTCTCATATATGGTTATTGTATCATTTTATAGATAATCATCATAATATCATTACAAATCCAAGATCAAAAGATTTGGTGTCATCTAAAAATTATGGTTATTCATATATTTTATATAATAAAAGATAAAAATAATTTAATTCCATCATATTTATATTTTTAGAGGCCCTCACATTCTCTACAGTATGATTTGATTCCTGAGGATATACATCAACAAATGGGGTGACCTAAAATCCTAGTAAGAGGAAGAATAATGTACATGAAAAAATATAACATCAAGGAGCATAATCATCATATTGTTAACAATAATATTATAAATATAATGATGGAAAGAATGGACAAAGGAATGGAATGTGGTTATTCATACAAATGAATCACCGGGTCTTAGTTGTTAAATACCACACATAGTTTTTAACAACACTAGAATCATGTTAACAAATAACATATTTGTATAATCATAACATCATCATTTTGAATAAATATAATGTTATATTTGTGCATAATAAACATAATATAATTAGATGAATCACATAACCCAATTCATTTGGAGAAAAAAGAATACTAGGGATACCGATCACATCATAACATTTATATAATCCTGCACTCAACATAGAACATATATTAATAAAAGTCATGATGTAAACCCAATATAGATAAATAGTTTCATAATTATTTACTAAAGTATTAATTCATGAATAATATCTTTTTTGTTTCCAAATTAATATGTTAAATCATTATTAGACATACAATTTCATTGTTCTTTAATAGACAAGTAGAATTTCAATAGGATTATAATACCATATTTTAGAAATTAAAGTTACTCTGAAAAAAGTGGTTATTCATTGATATTTTTTACTTGGAAGGAAAATAAATATACATTAATTAAAAGTGAGAGGTAATTTGAATAACATATTATGAACATTGAAACTGTGTAAGATAGAAAACCCAAATAAAGGAATTTGGATCAAGAATCCCCATACCTTAATTCCTGCCATATTTCGTCATTTTTCATCCTTGGGAAGAATAAGAATAGTTTTATAATATCATTAATGAATAAGGTTATTGTAGTAATTTATAAATATATTTATCAATAATAATTATTGTATTGAATTTATTTTTTTATGACATTGATGTGTTTGGGTATAAACCGTTTCTAAAAATTATCTTATTTCCATATTTTTTCTTTATTTTCATAATTGTAATTTATATATTAGTATAATTAAACAAAGAAGATTATAATTCATATAATTAAATATTTCAGTATTATATATATTTTATGGTATTCATCCATGCTTATTTTTATATGTTTTGACATGGAAATTTCTATGTAGCTGGTTAACTGACCTTTGACCAGGCTTTTTTGGCAGAGTAGTAAGAAAAAGTTTAATATATATAAATATGATGATAAAAGAAGATAAAAATCATTAATATAACATAAAATTACTCTATAATTAATTATTTTAATGTTTGGATATGAAAGGGTGGTTTTAAAAAAATATAAGATAAAGAAAAAAATAAAACAAAGCGAGAATGGATCAAAACATACATAATCCTCATATAAGCTTCTCTTGTATGAAACTATAAATCCTTGGTGATTAGAGTTGGATATCATAGGATTTCCTCTAAGTATTACAAGGTTATTTAGAGTTATACTATGGGTTTATTTATTCTTTAAAATGGGTTAGAGGAATGACCTTATATGGAGAGGTATAAGGGTTGTCTATACATGAGTAGAGTTTTTTTAGAATAATATATTATATCTGAGGTAAAAAATTAATCTATAATATTTCACAATATTAATTATATATAAATATTATATAATGGTTTTAGCCTTTAAATACTATTTATAATTCTATTTCCCTGGTTTATTAAATACAATATTAGCATATAAGAACCATTTTTTATTTTAAGAAGTCACTTTTGACATTAGGTTTTTGTAGGTTCATTATCGATTTTTAAATTGAGTTGATTTTAATTTAATTAACCATTTATGAGATTAAATATTAAATTTTCTAAAATGAAGATCTATAATGGATAATTTCATTTTGACATTCTGAATTATGTACTATCTGTTACACTATTAATTTTAAAAAACGATATTTTTACTATTTACAAGAAAAATGAAGTATTTTGAAAAATTTTCAAAAAATATCACATGGATAATTACAATGTAATTATTGAAAAAATTAAATTCAATTTATCAAAGTAAATTTATAATATATGTAATTTTAATATTTAATATAATAATTATAAATTTTATAAATACATCAAAACATGGTTTACAAATAAAATCTATTTTATTGGATTTTCATAAATTTGATATTAATATTTTGTAATTACAAAATTCATATTTACATAAATTAATCTAGATAAATATTCTTTTTATTACAATTTTATTTTTTATGTAAAATTACTATTCTAATGGTCAGATTAATATTCCTATTGTCCATATTAGTAATCCCTATAGTCAGGTTTCTATTACAATGGTAACATTAATATTATAGGGGGTACATTAGTTTCTAGAAGTACCTCTACATTTCTCTTTCATTTTTCAATTGAATTCCTTGAAATTTTATATATTTCTAATTTCTAAATTGTTTCTTGGTTTACAATTTTTTCCTTTATCTCTATAGTGTCTTCATTGGGGATGATGATTTTAGTAGATTGAGGTGATCCAAACATTCCCATTTTTTATTTTTTATTATCTATTTTTTATCTAGTTGTAATGTTTGAAATTTTATTAGTTTTATTTATGACTAATATAATAGTATTTTGTTGCAAAATATAGTATTTTTCTGTTTCTCTATATTTTTAATCTGTACAATATTCTATAATATAATAAAACACACATTTATTCTGGAAATGTTTTTTCTAATAAGAACTTGGTCATTATAAAAATGATCCAACTAGTGAAGAATTGATTTAATATATGAAATCCCATTAATACTAAAAAATCAAAAAAGTAAAATACCATTGAAAACATTAAATATTAATATTAGATAAAATAATTTCTAATAATAATATAAACTATAAATTAATGATATATGAATCACATATTTTGAACTGAAGGGTAATTTTTATTTTTAAATAGAATATTATTAACTCAAAAAACCACCGAAAATAACTATATTTAATTTCCCCCATACACAATGAATATAATAATTATGAATGATATTAAAAAATTATAAAATACCACATATTCACATTAATTAGAAATATATTTTAATAGAAAATGGATTCATCCTCATGGTAACATATTAATGTGGTAGAGAAAACCATTTTCTAGAAAACCAAAAAATAGAAAAAAATTTAATACCCAATCAAACATATAAATTCTAAATAACAAGTCATCTATAATTTAAAATGAATTAGTCCTAAAATTGAAATTATAACCCCTTTCAAATTTGGATTCACATATATAAGGTCATTTATTTCAAGAAATATAAATTACATAGAAATAATTAATTTTCCATAACCATCACACCTTTTTTTGAAATCTATCCAAAAACAAATAATTACTTGTTCAAAAAACCAATAGAAGAGTTAATTGATCTTAAACACTGATGGTTAAAAATCATAAAAACAATTCAAATAAAACACATGCATAAATTTGAATACATATTTATTAAAACTTTTTTCATCATAGGAAAAGTATTCAATTTCCAAAACACTACAATAAAACCAATTTTAAATTCCATATTTACCCCTGTTTTAGTTGTTCTATTTTGATACCCTCACTAAAACCAATTTTTCAATATTAAATACTGAATACAAAATATTAAATTTTAAAACCCATCCATAATTTAAATAACAACAATATTTTATCAAAATCTACTAAAATTTATAAACTTTATTAATATAAAAAATGATAAATCGGTTAATTCATTCCCTAATTCATTTTTTAACATTTATCCAAAAAATTAATCACAAATTCTGTAATAAACAAATGAGACCCAAATTAATATATTTACGACAACCCTACATGAAAATATCCTCATTTAACCTAAAATTTTAAATAATTTATTGTAAAATAAATCATATAAATTTCATAAATATCATTTAAAATAACTGCATGATATTTGAAGAGTAAATATAAAACAATTAAAAAATAAATAACATAAAAATCCACACTGTTCAAAGACACATGTTTAATTTTCAAAGTATTTTTCTGATGCATACTACCCATTTAAATTACATGTTTATATTCTAATATCCTTTATATCATGAATAATTCCAATATGGAAGGATAAATTATATAGGAAATTGAAATTTCGAATTGTGAATTCCCCCAAAATACTCATGGTTCAATTGGAAAAGCGGTGATGAGGAACCCACTCTTTACCAATATCTTGGGTTCTGATAATTTTATCTTCTATCTACCTTGACTCATTAAATAATAAAACAAAAGACTATGTTAGATTCAATTTTATGAGGAATTAACCTTGGATTCCCCATTTTGGATTTTTAAACCCACCTCATAGAATAGCCCAAACATTGTTCCTGATCTCTATGGGCTGGAATATATATCATAAATATTAAAACAATAAAAATGGGAATAATTTCACTAGATAAAATAATATAATCAACAGACCATTAACACGAAAAAAATGACCATTTATTAAATTTAATAATAAAATAAAATGATAATAAATTTAAATACTAAATTTAATATAAAATGGAATAGACATGTAACTTAACTTTTTAATAATAATAAATCCCAATAAATATTACCAAAACATGGAAATAATAAAAATATTTTATATAAAAATTCGATGAAACACAAATAAAAACATTTAAATGACACCACATACATTATAGAATACATCAGACAAATAAAATACCAAAATAAAATGAGACTACAACATTTTTATCCATATAAAATTCAATATAAATCACTCCATAGAAACAACACCGCACTATATTGCAAACTCAGTGAAAAAATTCTACACAAAAAAAATGAGGACATAACCGGAAATGATAAAAGGAATGAGAAAATGTACTAATTATTACCATCACTATGCCCTGTTAATAAACTATAATAGTAAATTCTTGTATTTCAACTTTGATATACAATTATAATTGTAAATATTTTCTTAAATTTTCAAAGAACGCGTGATATAATCACACAAATAAATTTCATATTAATTTAAAAAATTTACTTGTTTGATCAAAATTATTATTTTGGAACAATTTTATAAATAGTAAAATTTAATGAAAAATATTGAATTTTAAACCATTCATTAGTAGAATACATTCATTTTTAAACAGAATAAAAACAAACTAATTTGGAATACCTAAGTTTATTTGATACCATGAATTAAGAGGTAAATTAGTTTATGCATTTAAAGAATAAAAAATTAAAATACACTCACACACCCTTTGGGCCGAAATTTTTAGAAATTAATTTTGAATAGTGGGAGAAAAAATAATATGAAAACCAAAATAAAAAATAATTGAATCCCCTTACAATTTAATATATATATCTAAATATAATATGAACATGTAAAATAGTGATAAAAATAGTTAACATAATTCAAAAGGTAGTTATATGAAAAATAATGGGAAAAGATAATCAAAATTTAAAAACATCAATTGAAATTCTATTTAAAAGTAATATTAGGGTATCCTGGATCATTTTATTGTCTCATTGATGGAACTATCATGTTAAACTACACATATTTTCTTGGGAGAGTAATATTAATTGAAATATAGAGACCCCCCAAAATAAAATTATATCTCTATAAAATTAAATAGTAGAATTCAGTTAGTGTTTCTATTTAGTAAGAAATTAGGTATATTTTATAATAATTCTCAAGATATGATTCCTAAGTTCACAATGAGTTATTTTTTTGTAGGGGGACATTAATTACATTAAAAACAATGGGAGATTTAATTTTAGAAAATCATGTTTATAACAACACAAGATCCCACAAAGAGAAACAAATTTGATATTAGAACCCCTTTATACATACATATACATCAATTATTATTACTTATATCACTTATCATAATAAAGTAAAAGTAATGCATATAATAATGTTCTTAAACAATTTGTGTAGAATATATCTTGAAAAAACAATTTTACTATTGTATAAAAACAGGTCTTTCTTGTTATTATATAGAAAACCAAGTTGTGAAACAATTTATTTTAAATAAAAATAATTAAATATTCTTTTGAAATCCATTAATAACATCACATTATAAATAAATATCACTAAACCATATTCAATTGAAAATATAAAAAATCCTAGTATCGAATCTAATATAATTTTGATAATATATAGAAAATAATACAAAAAACCCAAACTCATTATTATTTTTAAATCCATTTAAGAAATATGAGGGTTACTTCTTTGAAAAAATAAATCCTGGACCACACCTTTCTAATAATGAATTTATTTGAAAAATACTATTATGTTAGTATAGAAAATATACAAATAAATCCCAACTCATATTGAAATATAGGGATTTAATATAGAATACATGGAACCCCACATTATACTAAATCAAATAGAGAGAGAGGAAACATAATTATAATAAGATAATATTTACTTATAAATGGTTTCTTGAATTTTATGAAATTTGAAAAATACTTTTTATTAGGGAAATTAATAAAAAAAATTAAATTTAAAGAGTTGTGTTTGGAAAAAACTACAATATTTTAATTGACCTCACATAGAAAGTTTTATTTTACATATAATAATTTATCTAAAATTAATATTTATTAATAAATATATTTATCTACAATATAGAAATGTGAAAATATGACTTAATTAAATTTAAATATAATAATATTGCAGTATTGAAAATATTGATATTTCCTACCTTATACAAACCAAGATGTGTCCCACGCCACAAATTGTGCATCAACTTGATCAATTTATACAGACATATTTATGAGATGACACTAAATGAATTAAATAGATAGGGAAGAGAATGGTATAGAGAAAGATGAATAGAGTGTAATTATGACCTTGCACATCGTCTAGTATGAGAAGGTCCCCTTTCCCTCATTTCATGATTTTATATTATTTTATAGATTTATATTTATAATATATTATCATTTGGTTTATTAATTTTGTTTTTATAATTTATGCCTAGCTACTATACCCCTACTAAAGTACCAAACCCACATCCCCCCCATATGTCATCAATAGTACTAATTTTTTTAATTCTACTATTTATTATTATTTTTCTCATTTAATTTATTAGTATAAATGATATCTCATATATCGTATATAGAAATTAAAAACACTATTAAATTAATTCAATGAATTATAATAACATCACAAAAAAGATATTTATATTTTATTTATTATAAAAATAATAATAATATCATAGCTATTATTTATAACCACCCAATGAATATTCTTATATAATAAAATTTCTTTCATTAATATCAAAAATCTAAAATCATAATAATGTAGTAACACAATCACACTCTTAAAATTAAAATATGATTTATAATAAAAAATATATATTTTAAATTCAAGATATGTCACATGGTATATATAAATGATATTATTTGTAATTTATTTCTTATGTCACACACTTAGATGTATTTACGAAAAATATGATAACATATGATCAAAATAGGGCAAGATATAATGGGTGAATCATAGGTTTAATATAATTTATTAATATGTAAATAAATTATCAGGGCAAATATTGTTAATGGATTGATATATATTAGGCCTTCAAAATTAAATAAGATTTAATTATTAATTTGATTCCAAAAACAGTTTTATTAATAAATTCATTTTAGTAATTTAAATGAATAATATATTAATCATATATGTCTGTGGAAGTGGTAATGAAACCATGTTAATGAGATATCCTAACAAAGGTATTATATTTCAAAGTGTATTTTTAGAGTATGTTATTATAATTATAAAATTATCATGTTTCTCTATGGGTTACTTGATTTGTCTCTTGATGTAAATCGTAATAAATATGTGAGGTAAAATTATGTAACTGAGAAAGGTGACTATAGGGTCACAAACTAAGGGTATCCAGAATTATGGACAAATTCAATTTTAAAAAAGTATTTGTACATATATTATTCATTGTTCTTTCTGAATATTAAATTTTCAACTTTTTTTACCATATAATTTTTTTTAGTTAATAATAAAATAATGTCTATATGTTTAGAAATATACTCATGGTTCAATGAATTTCTATGGTTAATTGGCTATTTCCATCATCATGTTTAAATGATATTTTTTGAATTCAAGGGTTGAGTCCATTTCAGGTATATAATAATAATGCTATTATTATTATTATATTTGGGGTTCTCTGTGGATTAAGTGATTGGATAATGTAAAATGTGAAACATCCTATTCTCTAACCTAATGATATGAACCTACTAAAATATATTCTTATATATGATGATTTTTTGTGTACACAAATATCTATAGATCATACTCGCATTTCCTTGAGAGAGAACACTCAATAATTCTATACATAACATATAGCATCAAACCTCATCCTCATCTCAATCCCAAAGTGAACTAGAAGAACATGTCGACCTCAGATGAATTTTATATTATGATTAATGGCGAATGAACTAAGAAGTGAGAATCATTTTATCTAGGAACAACTAATACTATGGAACAATCCAATGATTTTGGAGCATATGTGGGTACCTCAAGAGGGAATATACACCTGAATCCTTGTCACAGTGATGGTATGACATGAGTGGTCAAGAAAATCATCAATGAAAAAGTGATCCATGATAATATGTAAAGATTATTTGAAAATTAATAATACTTTTTAGATGAATTATTATATATCATATGTTTTGAGGTTTCTATTTGTCCATATTTAAAAATAAATCCTGATAAATAGATGAAGAACCATTTTAGGTCATGTTCCTAAATGCTTCTAGTATTCCCCAAAACCATCAAATGTTAATAACATTTTCAACAAAAAAATTATTCAAAAAATACAATATATGTTGAGTTTTAATAACTTTTATTATAGAGAAATCACTCAAATAGTTTTTGATCCTATATATAAATCTCAAAAAAATCACACATAATCTAATAATATATTCAATAAAAAAATTAAAAAAAATTATTAGCTCGTCTTCCAAATGATTGTACACTAAAAAACATTAAGTACATCATCAAATCATTATAAACATCCCTTGAGAACATATAAGTAATTCAACAACCTGTATTAAGGGAAATAAAATTTTTAAATCTATTATTTTTTATAAAATACATAAGTTAAATCAAACTATGGTTATATTTTAAACTTTATTCTCATATATGTTAGATATCAGTTGATTTCAATTGCTGATATACTTAAAAAAATTTATTTTGGTTCAATAGTTAGTTTTAATATTCAATCACTAAATCAATATACCCACCGACATAAAATTTGTAAAAGGTTATAATAACCATAATGGTCATCAATTATCTTCATTCAACTTCTTTGAAATTATATAATAATAAATTTAATATAATTTTTATTTCTAGACTCATAGAATTGGAAAATAATTCAATGAAAAATCATGGTACCTTTATGATGCACTACCCATCCCAAATGGTGAAATACATTCAAAATTTCATTCTTATGATCCATAAAAACTAATATATATCCACATTACTGAATAAACTTACCCCATAAAAAAATTACTTGATAGTGTCCCCTCTATTTTGGGAATCCTATGTCCACCTAGAATCCTCTATAGAAAATGTCCTCTCTCTCTCTCTCATGTATAATTTATATTGAAGTCACATTAAAATTGAGAAAAATAGAACACCAAATATTGCATCACATCTACATGATATTCATTAACTAAACCTAACAACTAAAATTAATTCCATATTCCTTTTTCTAATCTAGTAATGACTTTACTACTCAATGAAACAGTGATCTAAATTACATTAAATGGGGTATGCATGTGCTCCAAATCAAATTTTTAATTCTATGTTACCAAACTAATCATTTCTTAATTATAGTTACACTTTAAAAAAAATTATTTAAAAACAATTTTAATTATGTATAATAAAATTATCCATAAATGGAAAGTCCTCTGACACATTTAATCACTAATTATGAAAATTAATTCGATGTCATGGGTAGAATAATAACACATATAAAACTATAGATTCTTAGATCCATATTCCATGAATTTATAATTTCATGTCATGATACATAATTTTTTAGATCTCATTATTCTACAATTCTTTTCATACACAACTCAAGATTCAAATAGAAATATGAAAAAAGATGGTTTGAGTCTCTACATTACCTCCACAAACAACATATTAAATTCATCATTCCACTGAAGTTGTACTACGTTCTAAGTAAAATCCATCATCAAAAATTCCAAATACAATAAATTAGTATTGTAATATCAAAAAAATTAAACCAAACTAAATAATCACTTTAACTAAATTATTTTATATAGATTTTTGGAAGACATCACCACTATAATGTTATGAGGAGAAAAAAGTTCTATATATAAACCAACATCACTTTTTAAAATTACATAATGAATCCCTTTATTTAATTTAATTAACTTATATATTAATATATGATCACATAAAATTAATAAAAGATTATTATTAAACATTTAATGGGCATAATCCTTCCTCAAATAAATATGGTTATCAATTATAAACAATAATATGAAAGAATATCTATACTGATGATAATAGTTTTCATTAGTACCATAATAACCATCACTTTATTACAAATCCATAATGCTTTTCCAACAAATTATAATGTTTATTTGTATATCTAAATGCTATGATACGAATTTTAACTTCTCTCACACTTAACTAATGATAAATATGATAATGGTCGATCTTAAAAACCCAACATTCAACATTTAGTTGGTTAATAAAGTCATTAATTTATGGAAAATGATAATAGTTTTCAATGTAATTGTGTAATCACCCTAAATTAAATACACATCATCACACTATCAATGGAATTCATTATTACTGAAATGGTTTCTAAAAATAGATAATCTGTTTATAAAATGAAGCCTATTTTCTCAATAACATCCAATTACTACATCAATTTTGGGGACACTACGAATTTTTTATTATTGGATAATATTAAAGTAATATTCAACTCAGCTACCATGTGAAAATAGAATTATATACTAATAATCGAAGAGATAATTTTATTTTATTAGGAAAAAATGTAAAATTAAAATCCACTATACTTATATACTGAAGTGTATAATATTATTAAATAAATACAAATCTAATACTATAAATTTATATTATATAAATACTAAGATAATATACATTATCCCTACTATACTTTCTTTCATTTCAATTTCTCTTGTAAATTCATAGATATACCAATATAATTTCAAAAGTAATCATGACAGCCATAATCGTTGATATGATCTTTTAAAGTCATCAAATAATCCATCCCAATGATCGTGTCTTTCATTTTAATATTAATAAAAAATAAATCCCCTATAACTTCCAGGAAATTAATCAAAAATTAATAGGATATAAAATTAAATATTCTCTCAATTATTTCACTTAACAGTATTTTTGTTCACATTAAATAATGAATTTAATCCATATAGAAGCCAAATAGTCAATTAGTCATATAGTTATAAGAAATTTTATTACTCTTATATAATATACTTTATATTTAATTTTGGATGGTATAATAATTTGTAAAAATTAAAAAAATACATACATCTATATCAATCTATAAATATGGAAACCCAATTATGTATTTTATAACAATACTCTACTAAAGAATTGATCATTCCACTTAAAGTGGATTTTGATCTATTTTAAAAGTTCTTGAATTAACATATATATTTTGTATCTATACATCCTATATCCTAGAACGTTTTTAGATTCACCACTATTATGATCCCATAGAAACTCTTTTAAAAACATCTTTATGTTTTTCACTTTCTCACAATGAAGGAATTCACAGTATAGATCTAGAAAATTAAATATTATGTTTCCAAATTCACTAAAATAGTTAACACACTAGTGAATCATTAAATTAAATAAACTATGAAGTTTCCATTTCTAATATCTACTAAAATTATTGTCTTCCACCCCTTTCCTCAATGATGGTTGTAAAAAAAATTATATCACTATTTAAATGGTTAGTGACTCAAATGGACATTGTCTGGCAATATATACAAATTATCATCTTCTAACTAACTAGGTGAGTTACTCATTATTTTTCAATCAAAATTTTACATTTTCCTTGTTTTTATTGTCAATTAAATATATTCACTTAGTGGTATACTTAGACATCGGTCACATCAGTATTTTCACTCCATTAGTCACATCATATCATGGTGGAAGTTTTTTTACACATTAGATCTCTAGTACCCCTTGAACTATGTAATGAGAAGAATAATTGAAGATATTTTCTCTATTATTTGAGTGGAGGTGTGAGTTTTCCTATTTTTTTAAGTATGAGTTTTTTTATAAGTTTATGTATTATTTTTATCAATTCTTTACATTTTTTTATTATTGATCGGGTTTTAATAATTTTTAATTTTTTTCATAAATGGATTCCCCCCCCCATTTATTCATATGAGTATTATGTTGGATTATATTTCCTTTACATCCTCTTGTTCAATAGCAATAATCTTTTCCATTGAATATAAATTTTTGTTGGGTAAATAACATATTTTTTCAAAGACAATATCTCTTATAAAGATGGTATATTTCCAAAAAATGGTAGAATCTAAAATATAAAATATATTATTGAATGTTAGTGTAATATTATGTTATATATTTTTTAGAATTTGAAAACATGATATCCATTTATTTCAATGTTTTTTTAATAGTTGTGATGAATATCCTTATCAGTTGTGGTTTTAGCATGTTTGTAATTTTTCATGTCAATTTAGTGGTAATAGGATGAAACAATGGTAATAATTTTATTATAGCATTGTATCATATTATTTATGATCCAAATATAATGAGAATATGTATCATAAGGAGTAAAGGTCATGGCTAGTTCATCGTGACACATTTATCATGTTCCATGCATGATATTTATCATCGTTCTAAAGAGCATATAGGTCATCCAATAAATTAATTTTTTTCCAATTTATTCTTATAGGATATATAACCTTGTATTTATAATTTAATAAAATTAAAAATTTGTATTTTTATTGGTTCAAAATAAAATTTATGATGAGTTATATGAAAATATGGGAAAATTATTAGCGAAAAAAACCATCTCCCATTTTTCATATCCATGATATCTATATCTTCGAAAATTGTTTCTATAAGGATCAACCCTTAGGTAGGATAAATATATTGTACACTAATTTACCATATCTATTTTTCTTACTACATATCATCTTTACATACCGAGAGGGTATCAATATTTCTTATTTTTAAATTTACTTCACCTGATTATTAAATGAAAATTCATTCTCTGTAATTGACATGCCAGTACTATCTATGTTACAAACTATTAAACCATATCCAATGTTATATAATATAAGAAAAAATATCATTATTGATATTTTTGAATCCCTCATTGTAAAGATCATTATAATTCCCTAATTTCCCATCCAGTTCCCACAACTTCATAGAATAAATCTTCATAAATAAATTACAAACAAGATATTTTAGGATTCTAGAAATGAAAAAACTATAATATATGATTAATATTATTTACCAACTATACTAACTACTTTATCATTCATCATAATTAAATAATTTAAGATTCTTTATTAGAAAATCAATTTCACTATCCTTAACCCTTTTCTAAT
The DNA here is from genome assembly GCA_963277665.1 of Viscum album. Classification (NCBI taxonomy): domain Eukaryota; kingdom Viridiplantae; phylum Streptophyta; class Magnoliopsida; order Santalales; family Viscaceae; genus Viscum; species Viscum album. The sequence continues at coordinate 1,839,061,829 of OY728125.1, forward strand.
ACTATTTAATATCCTTTCCAAACCCATGGCTTTCCAACTTTATATAACCCTATATTTAAGGATCTGAGATATAATATTCATCCATAAATTTCTATCATCTACATCATACTATATCCCTCCTAGGTAAAAGAAACTAAATCATTTAAAATATAACATTAAAACAAAATAATATTTATTTCATTCATCATAATGAAAATTTGAATTATAAACAATGTATTTGATTATTCATATTCACTTTGGAAACAATTTACTCCAAAAATAATTTCTATTATTATGAAATCATCTTTCAAAAATATATTACAATTGGATAAAAGATTTTAAGGTCCAAAAATTCAATTCCTTTTTGGGAATTTATTTTATACAATAAAATACATTTATCTTTTACCCGAAATCATTTGATGCAAACATAAATCTTCATTTTGTAATGTATAAATGAATCAATGATATATTGAATTATTATTGTGATATAAAATGTATTTTTTCAAGTTTTTAATAAAATTAAATTACTAGTATTTAATTTTTTGGAAGGACATCATGGTTAATCTAAAACAATATAAAAGTGTTGAATTCATCAGGAAAATGATTTTCCACATCAAAGGGTAAATCAAGGACCAAGAATAGATTTGAAAACTAAACCATTAAAATAATACTAGGTGAAATCAGATAGAAAACAACAACTCACATTATAATTATGATTCAAAATGTGAAACAACAAGGATTACAATATATGAATACAATATGTGAAGTAAAAAAATAAAATTTATTGTAATGACATCATATTTCATAGTGTGACACATATATTCATATCGACACACATGTTTGATATTCTAATAGAGGGATCCAATGTGTGAAACATGCCTTTAAAAGACTATTGACATGAATTACACATTGTGAACATTATTCATGATGTGAAATGACCTGATGCATCCAAATTTGGTCCAGTATTATTTTAGTTATGGAATGACTCTTTATATTAGACCCATGAACTCTAAAAACTATCAATAATGACTAAAACATTTTTCATAATTTATGGAATCATGAGTGAAATCCATATCTACAAATAGAAGTACTGATGGGTGGAAATGGAATCGATCATTGAGGAATTCTATATTGAATATCCAATTGTAGTTTTTATTCTTCATATTAATTTTATTTTATTTACTTCAATATAATATATCATCCATTTACCATTTTAACATTTTAACCCTTCACATGTAGGGGTAAAGGTTTCAAGTGATTTGGAAAGAAGGACATATGGATTGGGTTCTTTTTTGTTTTTTTACCTAAATGGAAAAAATATTTTATTTCCACTTCATTCTAGCTTCAATTGAAATTTTTTCTTTTAGAATTGAAGTATACTATGTTATGGTTATAAAATTAATATTTAATTCTCCATGATTGATGATCCATTTATCCCTCCCCTAAATTCTAATATATTTACTACTTAATATATTTGTGTTTGGTGGTTCTTTCTTGGAGGTCACCTAAATGTGTAAGGGCTTTTCATTGAGACTCATATTAATTTGAGAATGAAAATCCATAATTAGGGAATATATTACCTAGTAATATCATATAAGGATATTACATTTTATTATATGAATATTATTTACATTACATCAACACACACCTAGTGAATATAATACTTTCGATCTATTTTATACTTGGAAAAAAATCTTCCTTATTCATAAAGGATATTCAATGTCTTCTATAATGATCAGAACCTCAAATAATCTAACATAAAAATTTTATTAGTAACCTGTAGAAAGGAAATAAAGGAAAGAGTGACATTATATTATTATTAAAAGTTAAAATAGGATATATATAATAATTACATGTACATAAGGACATAAAAACATGGCCAAAAATTAGAAAATCATTCCCTTTGATCTAAGATAATAATGTTGAGTCAGAGAAGAAATAATAGAATTTTATAAGACATGAATGTTAATTAAATCAATTCACATGATCTATGAGATAATAACATTAGAATTAGACATTGAAATGGGGATTTAAAATAAGTATAAAAAAATTTAAATTAGATTTATCTACCAAAGAAATTGATTGCATGTTTGGACTTGGATAATCACCTATGTAACTTATTTGTCCTTTATATAACCTCACATGTACCGTATTTTTTGGAGAAATAGATAAAATCTCATATACCTCATTATTTCAGGCATAGGATAACCGCCCATTTGCAATCTTTTTTTATACTTAGGGTAACCTACCATGTTCCATTTTAGTGTCGGAATGGTTGAACCTCCAATGTGACCTATTTTTTAGGGTTGTTAAAACCACCCACTTTACCGTTGATATAATATAACATTAACTAATACACAATTCTTTCAATGGATATATAGTTACCATCAGTAATATAATAAAAATTATGCACATTTTTTACAAAACTTCAGAAAAAATTTATCATATTAGAAACCATCAAATCAAATGTCTTGCATTAAAATTTCATCATAATATAAACTATATAAAATAAATTGGTTCCTAATCATTTCCTTATTTTACCATATCATAAACCATGTAACAACATTTGGTTAAATTAGTATTATATCATGGTTTTACCCATGTACGGGAAATGTGATTCATAAAAATCATGTAATCCTAATGGATTAATAGAAAAATAAGAATGGTATCTTTGGTTCATATCCAAAAAAAGTATAAGTAACTTCAAAAGATGTTATATTAGATGGATATTGATTATGAATGATCATCAGGACCTTTTTTGATGAAAATATATTTTCATTGGAAAAAAATTATCAAAGTAATTAATGTATTTTTAAAATAATATCCCAAGAAATAATATTTAATACATGTAGGTTAATATTTATATAATTCAGTATTCATTATTGGGAGAAGTATTACTCATATCATACATTTTAAAAATAAGGATTCCATTTACATTTCTGGTGAAATCCAAACATATTTTTTTGTAAAAAATATGAATATTAATTTATAAAAAATATAAAAATACAAGAAGGGATAAAAATGTATATAATAAAATATTTGATAATGTTTTATAAAATTTATAGAAAAATATAAAAAAAATTAATTTGGAAGAAAAAGGTTTTTCGACTAAAAAGATTATTTTTCTTAAAGACATTATTTTTCACTATTGAGTAAATAAAGAGAAGTAAATGAATGAAGATCCTGTATTATCATGAAAAGTATGGATTATATTAAAATTAATGAGATTCATTAGGGGTGGAACATAATATTATATCACTAGAAACATAATAATAAATTATCTTGATAAATTAGGAGATTCTAACTTAAAAATATTTACCACTTTAGTAACATTTAAATTTAAGCTACATTATGGAATATAATTAAATTAAATATAATGTATCATGAGGATAAAAAATTCTATGTCACTAAATGTTAAATTTTTGGTATATACTGAGAAAATAAGAATATTAGTGCATAACATAATCATGTACCATAATGATGGCATATTGAAAAAAAATCCCCTTACTAATTTGTTAATGTTTCAATGGTAAAACCCATGAAAGAAACATAATAAAACTAATATTTAAACAAAAATAATTTTATGTATCTTATTTATAAGATTAATTCGTGAAAATTAAATTATCCTCGTAAATAAAATAGTGGTGGACATTCACACGTCTCCCAGAAATAAAGTAGTGACCATAAATCCAATACCTTAACTCTAGAATTTCTTTAAAAAAAGTTAAAACCTGTATCTTAGTAAATATGAGATTATATATTTATATATATTAAAAAATTATAATTATATATATCATACCATATATTATATACTTATGACCTTTTATTTTTTTTATTAACAATTCCATGTTTGAATCATGTTTCATGTAATAACCACTTTGTCTTTCATGTATGTTTGGATTTATTATTTTTGGTCCCATTAATTTTAACCGGGTTCTAGAAACATGATAATATTAATAATTAAATATATTATTTATATATCAATTTTAAATTTAATCCCACTCATGAATTATGGTTTTGAGAAATGAAGTGTCTTATGATCACGGAGACAGTATGTCGTACGTATATATAAGTAACATTTTCATTTCTCAACGACCATTAATGAAAGAATTTACTTAATATATTATCATAATGTACTAATAATTACATCATAAATAATATAATTTTTTATATATCCTTACACAATTCATCCATGTGTTTTGGTAATGAAAGGGAATTGTTATATAGATTCGTGAAGGAATTAGTCCACACTTATTCAAATGGAAATTTCATCATTAGTGTGTGAAAACATAAGAAATAAAGTGATATATATTATATTTTTGAATGAAAAATAAGTTAATAAAATCATAATTATTTCTATTTTTAATCACATATTTTTTTCCTTATTATCTATAGGTAACGTGTATGTGAAAAACAAATCACATGGAATTGTAAGGAATTATACTGCCATTCATAGAAATTGGTTATCATTTTCCTTATGGAATGAGATGTAAAAGAGATATATATAATATAGTGAATAAAAATTAATAAAAATGTTATATATATCATATATATAATTTTAATCCATCATTATACCCCACCGTTATAGGTTGGAAGGGAAATATGAAAGAAATCATTTTTGAGGTGGTAGTCTATAGTTCATATGAGTGATGATTCAATATCACATGTGATGGATCTGGATATGGTTTTATGTCATTAAATTAAAATTATAAAATATTCTTATATTTAATATAATTATTTTATAATATCATGATTTTTTAATAAGAACTAGATTATTTATATAGGAAATAAAATAAAAATACACTTCTAATAAGGCTACCACTTTTCTAGGTAACTTCCTTGGATTCACACTAAAATACTTACTATGGTTGATTTATTCTAAAATTAATCCTCATAGGATTATTGGAAAGAATTCGTTATGGGATTTTGGAGTTATTACTTGAACTATATGGATTTGAACATGCTAGTAAGAGAGGAAATGGATGGCATTTTATAAATGAGGTGTGTGGTACACTTGTAATATATATATTTTTAAAAAGGATTAATAATGATTTTCCCATACAAAAAGTGTAAAACATGGTGTATCCTAGAGACTTATAAAATATATGGTGTAAATATATATAACGACCCATACTTTACATACATTTTTAATACTTCAAAATTGAATCACACTTATTACAACATATGACAAAACCACAAAGGACCGTATAGGTATAGTGTCTTTAGAAACTGGGAAACATAAACAATTGGTTCATAAATCTTCAACAGTGTCTCCCATTTATTTCATCATATCTAGGGTCCCTTTTAGCATGTTCTACTTAATATCCATCTTCCTGACCTGGGGAAAAGAAAACATAAAAGGGTGAGCTCAAATGCTCAGCAAGGGAAAATAAAGGAAATAAAAATCATATCATATCTTTTTGAAAATCAAAACCTGCAAAAGAGATCATAATATCTTAACATGGAATAAATCATAGAAGTGAAAATGAGATCCCCATAATCATGACATAAAACTTGAAACTTTGTGGCATGCACACATAATCATGGAAAATCATTTCTTGTTAGTCATGACTCATTGCCAAGACTATCTTAGTGGACAAAGTCCCTTTCTGAACCGAGTTCACTCCTCGTTTCAGTCCTGTATCACTGAACCGAAATAACCTTCCGTTCCAGCCATGTCTATCTCATGAGATATAAAATCTTTACCCAATGCATTGGAGGGAGATATAGGTCCCACCCATCTTATAATGAATCCTTTCTTATGTGTGCCACATAATCATAAATCATACATCATCGCATAACCCATGTAATAAAAAATGGGATTCATAAACAACATGACATAATAAAACAATTCATATAAGATAAAGGAATTCATAAAAATACTTCCATCATAACATAATCAAATAAATGTAATAATAGGGATAAAATCAGAACCCTATATTATCTTAGAAGGAAAATAATTTAGATAAAACACTTGAAATGAATTCTTGAGGAAAATATCATTTCTTCTTCAAAAACACATTTCCTTTCGTAATATTTCATACAATTATAAACTAAAAGAAGTTGATTAAAAATAAACTTGAAAACCTTTAAAGGAAGATTCTTGAAAATAATGTTTTAAAAATCCATTCATTCCGTATAAGTTAAATAAAACATTCTTCGTACTTTTGTCGGAAAAGTCAAAAAGTACATCGTACGAAAAACGACAAAAGATTCCTTTCATATCTTTTACAAAAAACATAATGAAGGGTAAAATTGGATATAAACTATTGTAGAAGGATTACATATTGAGGTAACATGGATGTGGATGATAAAATACACCCCATTAAATACTAAATATAAACAATCTCGGATAAAAATGAGATTGTGATATTTCCCTTACCTTAGGTCCGATTAGCTTTGTACGTGTCCGAATCTCCTGTATAATGGTTTAAATAATGTTATTGACTTATTCCAGAATCATACATATTGATATGATATCATATATGGTCATATTCTTAGCTTCTTGTTTGTAATATTTCATTTTTACTTGTTACTCTGGTCTTTATTGCCTTTTGTTCTTATGCGTGTTTTGCCGAATACATTCTTATTCTTATTTTAAGGTTGTAGATACCTGATATCCAGAATGTTATTAGTGTAACATATATCATATTTATTCATTCAATTCATTTATATAATTACTATGTAATGATGATCATGTAGAACGAGTCGCATCACATCGTGGATACGGTATTCCGTACGTACGCACGAGTGATGATATCGTTCCTATGATCGTGGAACTTTATTGGAGTATATATATATTATTTCAGTATCAATATTACTTTATAATAATCATAAATAGTTACTCATTACACCATTATACCCATCCTTGTAATGTGATGGTGGAAAAATAGATTACACCACGGCGTGGAGACGGTATTCCGTACGTACGCACGCGCGGTGATTTCATTTTTCCGTGGGATGGATAGAAGGTGAATTAGGGTTGTTTCATATTTATAACAACATATCAGTATGTAAGTAATAATTATGTTATTACTTTATCATGAAACAACTAAATAAGAATAAGTTGAAGAAGAAAGAAATTGAAAAGATCGGTAATGGATATTACCTCTTCTTTGGAACGCCTCTTGGAATCCTCCACATAGGGAACTAAGATTGGTCTTTGAAGAAGACCAGGACCTCTAGGATTATTCTAGGTAAGTGGAGAGGAGAAAATGGCAGGGGTTGGCCGAGCTTGAGTGCTCAAATTGGTGTGAGGAGGAGGGGGAGGAGGTGCCCTATTATAAGGGAGGAGAGGGGCACCTTAGGAATATCTGAAAATATTATTTTATATTAAAGTCAAAATCGGTTTATAATGGCTCCAAAGGGTCTTATTTCGAAGATAAGGTGGGGATGGGTCGAAATCATATCAACCAATAGGATTTAGACAAGTTTAGGGTATTATTTTAACCTTATCAATTAGATTTAACTCTAAGTTAAATAATTTAACTTTTACCGTGTCTTTTTGTTTTCTTTCACTATATGGTTAATACACTTACTATAACGTGCCCAAAGAACCCCAAATTGTTTATTATTAATATATATATCCGTATCTATGTCATTTGGCCGAACCTTAGATTTTTAGGAATACAATAACAATTAATAATATAATATTTTATTTAAAAACTATTTTGTGTCAATTTTGAAACTATTTGATATACGATTTTTGTGAAAGTCATAACAGAATTATATGTTCGAACCAAGTTTATTAAATAAACATTAATATATCATAGTAACCTATAAAATTAGTGTAATTCAAAAAAAGTCTTAAATTACATTTATTTTGGTGTTTATAACATCAATTATGTCAATATTTCATTAATAAGATAATTACTGCATCATCATTGTGTCATAAATAAATTAAATTATTTAATGTCTAAAAATTACAAATAAAATACCATCATGTAGGAAATCTATTTAGATTTCTAATGAATATTTATTGTTGAATTTATCTTATGTATAACCCCATATTAAAAATTATTTACTTATTAAACTTTGATTTTAACTATTTTAACCCTTCTTTAAATAAATTAATAATAAATGTCCTAATCTAATCCCAGTGGGCCTAAATGGTCATATTTTATTCATAAGGTTGTTTTTGGTCGAATTACACTTATCCAATAGAATTAGGACATGTTTTAGGGTAATAATAATATCATATTTACCCTTAGTTACCCTGTTTATTATTAACCGCGGTAAAAAAAAGTAAAAAGTTACTATTCACCAAAAAATTATTTTTATCTCATTGAACCACATTTTACTTACTGATATCAACCGTGTTTGTCGGATTTTCGAAATTCCATTCACAGAAGCGGTAAAATTATGTTTTATGAAAAATTCAGTTTTTTAACCTACCACTTAGTGGTTTCACTATTCATCAAAAATTGAAAGTTTTCAGAAAAATACCAAAATTTCACCCTTGGCTAATTTCGATATTCTGAATCCAAAAATGAAGTCCATTTTGAAAAATAAAATTTATAAAATTTCAAAAAGTGGTTGTTACTATTCATAACGGCTAGTTTTAATAGCATATTGTTGTTTAGTGAAACTCGGTATTGCGTACTACGCAAGCTATCGAGGAAGGTCGCGATTGCGTGTAAAGCAAGCCAGGCAAGTTTTGTGTAGAAAAAGATTCCTTTGATGATTCATATAACAGAAAAGTCTCAGGAGTTACATTCTACCCCCCTTAAAAAGAATTTCGCCCTCGAAATTCGTCACTTTGTAACAAACTGATGAGGATACTTCTCCCTCATCATATCCTCAAGCTCCCAAGTAGCTTCTTCAAGTTGGTGGTTCCTCCATAAAACTTTCACCAAGCGAGTGGTCTTGTTTCGTAGGACTTTTTCGCTACAATCCAGAATCTCTATCGGCTGTTCTTCATAAGAAAGATCTTGCTCCAGCGGTGACTGCACAGACACCCCGCCTTAACAAGGCAGTCGAGTCCTAGCCCACCAGGTACCACCAGTTGCCCCCGCAGACATGTGGGGCACACCCCAGGGTCCACCCACATGCCCGAACGGGTCATCTGACTAATGATAGTCCCCAAAGGTCAACACATGTCCTTTCTAGTGTGCTTTGTCCTCACTCACACACATCCTGGGGAACTTCCCAGGAGGTCACCCATCCTGATCACTACCCCAGGCCAAGCACGCTTAACTGTGGAGTTCTAATCAGGTAGGCTCTCGAGAAGGAAGGTGCACCTTGTTGACATGAGTCATCTCATTTAGTCATTTAACCCTTTATCATTTGGGGATGTTACAATCACCCCCCCTTTAGGGCACAACGCCCTCGTTGTGGGCCCTACATCTCAACCCAGGTAGTGCACCGCACTTAAGGCTGGGTTCCTGCTCTGATACCAACTATAACGACCCACACTTTACATACATTGTTAATACTTAAAAATTGAAGCACACTTATTACAACATATGACAAAACCACAAAGGACCGTATAGGTATAGTGTCTTTAGAAACTGGGAAACATAAACAACTGGTTCATAAATCTTCTACAGTGTCTCCCATTTATTTCATCATATCTAGGGTCCCTTTTAGCATATTCTACTTAATATCCATCTTCCTGACCTGGGGAAAAGAAAACATAAAAGGGTGAGCTCAAATGCTCAGCAAGGGCAAATAAAGGAAATAAAAATCATATCATATCTTTTTGAAAATCAAAACCTTCAAAAGAGATCATAATATCTTAACATGGAATAAATCATAGAAGTTAAAATGAGATCCCCATAATCATAACATAAAACTTGAAACTTTGTGGCATGCACACATAATCATGGAAAATCATTTCTTGTTAGTCATGACTCATTTCCAAGACTATCTTAGTGGACAAAGTCCCTTTCTGAACCGAGTTCACTCCTCATTTCAGTCCTGTGTCACTGAACTGAAATAACCTTCTGTTCCAGCCATGTCTCTCTCATGAGATATAAAATCTTTACCCAATGCATTGGAGGAAGATATAGGTCCCACCCATCTTATAATGAATCCTTTCTTATGTGTGCCACATAATCATAAATCATACATCATCGCATAACCCATGTAATAAAAAATAGGATTCTTAAACAACATGACATCATAAAACAATTCATATAAGATAAAGGAATTCATAAAAATACTTCCATCACAACATAATCAAATCAATGTAATAATAGGGATAAAAACAGAACCCTATATTATCTTAGATGTAAAATAATTTAGATAAAACACTTGAAATGAATTCTTGAGGAAAATATCATTTCTTCTTCAAAAACACGTTTCCTTTCTTAATATGTCATACAATTATAAACTAAAAGAATTTGATTAAAAATAAACTTGAAAACTTTTAAAGGAAGATTCCTGGAAATAATGTTTTAAAAATCCATTCATGCTGTATAAGTTAAATAAAACATTCGTCGTACTTTTGTCGGAAAAGTCAAAAAGTACCTCATATGAAAAATGACAAAAGATTCCTTTCATATATTTTACAAAAAACCTACTGAAGGGTAAAATTGGATATAAACTATTGTAGAAGGATTACATATTGAGGGAACATGGATGTGGATGATAAAATACACCCCATTAAATACTAAATATAAACAATCTCGGATAAAAATGAGATTGTGATATTTCCCTTACCTTAGGTCCGATTAGCTTTGTACGTGTATGAAGCTCCTGTATAATGGTTTAAATAATGTTATTGACTTATTCCAGAATCATACATATTGATATGATATCATATATGGTCATATTCTTATCTTCTTGTTAGTAATATTTCATTGTTACTTGTTACTCGGGTCTTTATTGCCTTTTGTTCTTATGCGTGTTTTGCCGAATACATTCTTATTCTTATTTTAATGTTGTAGATACCTTATATCCAGAATGTTATTAGTGTAACATATATCATATTTATTCATTCAATTCATTTATATAATTACTATGTAATGATGATCATGTAGAACGAGTCGCATCACATCGTGGAGACGGTATTCCGTACGTACGCACGAGTGACGATATCGTTCCTATGATCGTGGAATTGTATTGGAGTATATATATATTATTTCAGTATAAATATTACTTTATAATAATCATAAATAGTTACTCATTACACCATTATACCCATCCTTGTAAAGTGATGGTGGAAAAATAGATTACACCACGGCGTGGAGACGGTATTCCATACGTACGCACGCGCGGTGATTTCATTTTTCCGTGGGATGGATAGAAGGTGAATTAGGGTTGTTTCATATTTATAATAACATATCAGTATGTAAGTAATACTGATGTTATTACTTTATCATGAAACAACTAAATAAGAAGAAGTTGAAGAAGAAAGAAATTGAAAAGATCGGTAATGGATATTACCTCTTCTTTGGAACGCCTCTTTGAATCCTCCACTTAAGGAACTAAGATTGGTCTTTGAAGAAGACCAGGACCTCTAGGATTATTATATGGAAGTGGATAGGAGAAAATGGCATGGTTTCGCCGAGCTTGAGTGCTCAAATTGGTGTGAGGAGGAGGGGGAGGAGGTGCCCTTTTATAAGGGAGGAGAGGGGCACCTTAGGAATATCTCAAAATATTATTTTATATTAAAGTCAAAATCGGTTTATAATGGCTCCAAAGGGTCTTATTTCTAAGATAAGGAGGGGATGGGTCTAAATCCTATCAACCAATAGGATTTAGACAAGTTTAGGTTATTATTTTAACCATATCACTTAGATTTAACTCTAAGTTAAATAATTTAACTTTTACCGTGTCTTTTTGTTTTCTTTCACTATATGGTTAATACACTTCCTATAACATGAAAAAAGAACCCCAAATTGTTTATTATTGATATATATATCCTTATCTAAGTCATTTGGCGGAACCTTAGATTTTTAGGAATACAATAACAATTAATAATATAATATTTGATTTAAAAACTATTTTGTGTCAATTTTGACACTATTTAATATATGATTTTTTTGAAAGTAATAACAGAATTATATGTTCGAACCATGTTGATTAAATCAACATTAATATATAATAGTAACCTATAAAATTAGTGTAATTCATAAAATGTCTTAAATTACATTTATTTTGGTGTTTATAACATCAATTATGTCAATATTTCATTAATAAGATAATTACTGCATCATCATTGTGTCATAAATAAATTAAATTATTTAATGTCTAAAAATTACAAATAAAATACCATCATGTAGGAAATCTTTATATCTTTCTAATTAATATTTATAGTCGAATTTATATTATGTATAACCCCATATTAAAAATGATTTACTTATTAAACTTTGATTTTAACTATTTTAACCCTTCTTTAAATAAATTAATAATAAATGTCCTAATCTAATCCAAGTGGGCCTAAATGGTCATATTTTATTCATAATGTTGTTTTTGGTCGAATTACACTTATACAATAGAATTAGGACATGTTTTAGGGTAATAATAATATCATATTTACCCTTAGTTACCCTATTTACTATTAACCGCGGTAAAAAAAAGTAAAAAGTTACTATTCACCAAAAAATTATTTTTATCTCATTAAACCACATTTTACTTACTGATATCAACCGTGTCTGTCGGATTTTCGAAATTCCATTCACAGAAGCAGTAAAATTAAGTTTTATGAAAAATTCTGTTTTTTAACCTACCACTTAGTGGTTTCACTATTCATCAAAAATTGAAAGTTTTCAGAAAAATAGCAAAATTTCACCCTAGGCTAATTTCGATATTCTTAATCCACAAATGAAGTCCTTTTTGAAAAATAAAATTTATAAAATTTCAAAAAGTTGTTATTGCTATTCATAACGGCAAATTTTAATAGCATATTGTTGTTTAGTGAAACTCGGTATTGCGTACGACGCAAGCTATCGAGGAAGGTCGTGATTGCGTGTAAAGAAAGCCAAACAAGTGTTGTGTAGAAAAAGATTCCTTTGATTATTCATATAACATAAAAGTCTCGGGTGTTACAATATATCCATAAAATAGTTTTTAAAAATGTTTTTATGTCATTTTAAGCCTATATTTTTAGTTTAACCTCTCGGAAAACAATTTTTTTTACTTTGACCACGATAATTATTTATTTTTGTATTCATGATTCTTATTGGTAAAAAAATATGTTGACCTAATTTTATAATATAAATAAATATGATTCAAAATATATAATCCATTTTACAAAACTCAATTCATAAATTTGGAAAAATATTTAGAAAATTAATACCATAGATACGATGAGAAATTAAGTTATCAAAGAAAAAGTGTTCACAACTTTACAATGCCTTTATTTCCAAATTCAATATCAAAATGTTTCTAATAAACTATATTGTATTTTTTCAGATATATATATATATATATATATACATATATATGAAACGATTTTACAAAAAACCCAAATTAAAATATATTTTTATATTATGAAAAATTTATTTAAAATAGTAGTTATCAATTAAAACTCAGTATTTTTCACTTTTCATCAAAAAATAAATATTTTCATAAAATATAAAAACATTTAAAAAATTTTATTGACCACATGATTAAAAATATGAAATTTATTTTTCAAAATATTTTTTTCAAAAATATTAAAAAAAAGTTAAAATAAGTACTCAAAATGTTAAAAACATTTTTTCAGAAGTATACCCTTTTTAAGGGTAAAATTGGATTTATTCTTATCTCTTTTGTATAAAACACATAAGATGAATTTTAAAAAATTTGTTGAATATTTAATATAGTAATTTCATTAAAAGTATTCACAATATATTTTTAACTTATTGAGGTAAAACATATTTTTTCAAAAAAATTGATTTTCATTGAATGATTTTCTTTATTTTCATATATTTTCAATTTTTTTTAATTAATTTGTTACAAACAATAATATTTTATATATTTGATGAACCCATATATTTTCATAATTTAGTTAATCTTATTCATGCCCACCATTCCCATGGGAAGGTGATAACTATCATAATAAATAATAATATTTTAATAACATAAAATATTTTGTTAATACCTAATGTTGTGTGTGATACACACTAAACTCAATGTTCAGGTAACATAAGAAAAACATAGTGTTTTCTGTAATTAATATTAAAATCATTCCTATATATAATTAAAAATTGAAATGATTAAATATTTTTGATAAAAATTTAAAAAATCTCATGGTGTTACATTCTACCCCCTTAAAATGAATGTATATAACGAAATTTATCTCTTGGTAAAAACTAATGATGATATATATGAATTCAAAAAAACCTGATTTAAGAATAGAATACACAAGATGGTTGTTTCATCAAAAAAATGACCAGGTTATTGGTCTTGTTTCATATCACATTCTCTATATGATTCACATTCTCAATCGATTTTTTCATTTAAGATAGATCATTCTCTAGTGGTGTGACATGGTGGTTTAGTATAAGAAAATGATAATGTATATACATTAAGATGAGAGGTACATGGAACACATAATGAACCTGGGATATTATAGTTGGAAATTCCAAATGATAATGTACTATACTAATGTGACAATATATTTGAAAATGAACTATCTAATAAGGGCTTATATTTCCTTTATATTGTAAGACCAACATCATCCTTTGGTTTTATTCAATTGATTTTCACTATAGAATTCATCCCAAGAAATGAAAAATAATATTTTATGCCTGAATCAATAATTGACCATAAGATTTATAAATATAATTATAATTTATTTAATCTCTCTTTAGTTATCATCCAAAACAATTATAGAAAAGGTAACCCAATATAGATAAATCCTCATATGGTGAAGTAATAAATCAACCTCCAAATCCTCATCCAGTGATCAACATATACCATTTCATAAATGTTTTCCTTGTGACCCATTAAAAAAATTTAAATCTGAAACATTATAAATAAGGTCATAGAATTTATAAATTAAACTTATTATTATTCCCCAAAAAACATGATGTAGTTCTTAATTATCGCAAAATAACGTGTAAATACATTTATTAAGTCTTATATTAAGAACTAAATTACTATAAAACTCAATTGTTTAAATAAATTATTCATCATTAATTACATAAAACCTATTTTATCAAAAATATTCCATAAACACAAAAATGTTGTAAACTGGATCAATGGTATATCAAACAACCATGTCAATAAATCATTAATCTATTATAAAGAAATCAGTACTATCCAATTTAATTCTTCAAAATAAATCATCTATTTAACCCAAAATCATTATCTAAATATATAGAATATATTAATTTTTATATTAACATTATCAAAATATTAACTTTAAATTAAATCACTTTTTAGTTCATCAGCACCATTCAACATATTCTTCTAAAAGACTTTAAAATAACATATACTTAAAGATCGTAAAATATTTCATTATTCATTTTAAATAATCCAAGAATTCCAATATATAATTACATCGATCATCCCAATTATATCTTATACTATTAACAAGGCTTCATTATCTTATTCATTAATTCCTCTTTATATTAATTTTTCATACTTAGTCTCTTCATCATAAAAAAGGTAAGCATTCATCATATATATGTATTAATTTTAGGGTAAATCTCCCTTGTACATTGAATTTCATAATTCCCATAATTTCCACATTTAAAATATTCATTTTTAATAACAATTTAGGGATACATAACTTCTCATCGATTATATTAAATGTAATTATTTTTTCCTTATTTTATTAAGTAAAATCATATTATTATTCCTCTAAGACATTAACTTGGGTGGTTATTCCCAAATTCTAAACATAAATGAAACTGAGTTTTATTTTCACTCTAGTCACTACTACCCTGGCTCTAAATGAACTATATCATTTTCTTAATTTATTAGATGAAGAGGTTTTGAAGTGTCGTGTTTTTAATAATTTATATTGAATAAATATTATGCCTAACCACGATATCATTCACTCTAGCCATCACTTCATTTTGATGATTATTACCAATTTTTCTATAACATTTAAGTTTAACACAGTTCATTATGGTTCCTTCTATTGAATAAACACAAAAAATAGTGTGGGTTACTATATTAATTGTGGGGAACCACATAATCATGAAAAATCACTTATATAATGTATAGATCATTGAAGATTGTTATTAATCTTTGACACTTTAGATTGATCAAAGGACATTCAAAGTCAACATCACATTAACTCCATCACATGGGGTCATAAATAGTTGTTGAATTTAAAAAACAGCAACCATGAGAGTGTCAAACATGGTTTGTTGAAAGGATTGTTTTCAAACACTAGGTGAATATTATTCCTAGCATAGTGAACCCTTTATAGGGTTACTACGCCAAGGTAAATATGTTACATATCCAAGTCACTATTTAATATCCATTCTGGGATGTATTTTTATGGAAATGACATACTCTATCTTTTATAAAAATTACATAATATTTTCTATACACTAAAAAATCTATATAATTTTTCTTAAAGGAATCCATATACAAATCCATATAAATATCCGTACGGATCTCAATAATATCTTCTCATAATCGATAAAAACTTTTAACTAAAACAATCATCTGATACAAATTATTATGACCATGGATCATAATAAAATTATATTACAACATTTTAGATTATTATCATATACATTACACAAACATAATATTGAGGAATGTAATAGTATATTAACATTTGAAAAATGTAACACAATTTTATTAATTGATGAAAGATCTTCAATTTGTCCCATAAAGATCGTCCCCTTTAGTACTCCTACTTAAATAATTTCTTCATAATCTAGGGAAAGGAAACATAAGAAATATTGATATTTGATCATCAGTAAGGGTAAAAAAGGGAGATATATTGGAATAACCTGATAATAATGGTATTATAACATTATTATAACATACTATAAACATTCCCAACAAATTAATGATCATAACCTTGATTGATGGAATAAATGTTCACAGTTTTTTAGACATGAATCATATAGAATTAAAAACAATGAACCCTGAGATAATAAAATTTTGAAAAAACAAAGTATTTTGGAATGCACATCATAATAGAAAATCATATTTCAAGTCTAATAACCAAAAAAATCACACATGATTGTCTTGGGATAATCACATGAGTAAATTCTTCATTACTGGGATAACCTCCCCTTAATCCTCTAATTTTGAGATTGGGAAAATAACCCTTGTTCCCTCTTATTTCAATCATTGGATAACCTTTTTAGAACTCCAATTTTTTGTCATTGTATAACTTCATGTAGACACCCTTGTTTTTTTTGTAGCAACCTCCATTTTATAATTAAATATCATTTGACATTAATCATTAACCAATGCCTTGGAGCGGGATATAGGTCTCAGGCACAACATATGATTATTACCAAAATAGTTTTCACAAGATTAGAAAATTTTCATCACATAAAAACCCATGAATGTAGAAGTTTTACACAAATATTTCATCATTAAATAATCAATGAAAATTAAATATATTCATAATCCTGTCATTATTTCAGTATAACAAAATCTTTGGAAAATTCATTAGTTATCATAGTAATTCTATCATGGTATAAACTATAAAGGAGAAGCTACTTTAATAAACAAATCATGATCATTAAAAATTCTTATAATTAATTATAATATTTGTTTATATACCCATAAAATAAAAATTTACATAAAAGGATATCATCTTATATGGATGATGACTTTGAAAGATCCCATGGAACATTTCTTGACAAAATAACATTTCTTTGAAAATAAATTTTAAAAAACAAAAAAATTCATTAAAAATAAACGAAATAGAAAATAAACTTGAAATTTTTTAATGGAATATTAAAATCTATGAGTGTTCAGGATATCGATAAGTACTTTTTATTCTGTATAAGTTAAAAATATATATTTGTTTAAAATTTTATGTACAATCTAAATAGTTATTGTTTGAGAAATGAAAATAATATTCCATTAGAAAAATTAATAAAAATTATATCATATACATAAATTTCATTAATAAATTATTTAATTAATGTTAAACACAATTTTGAAAGATTTTTTTGAATATATTGTTTGGGATGAAAAGAGTGTTCCTCTACATAGTTCATTTTTCTTAATATTATTATTTTGAACAATTGAGTACACAAAGGTAGGAAAATGATGGAAGAAAATTTATTCTCTTTAAAAAACTGAAAAATATAAAACATAATTTTTTATAGAGATATTTATAATGATATAATATTATCAGAAAAATAAACATAAACAATATATATATATTTTATATTTGTAGCATAAAACCATTGCCACTTTCATGAAATTAAAATGTAATCCCCATGAAGGGATATATTTAAAGCAAACATAAAATATTGGGATTTTAAATAAATTCAGGATATTATATGTAAAAGGGGTTTTATATACACCTTGTATAAGAGTAAAAGTGCATTACATAATCATATGACTCAAAAAGGTAAAATTTGAAGAAAAATACAATACATATGTGGAAACTTTTGATCTGTAAACCCCAATGAATGTGACATACGAAAATAGATATAAAAAAAGTAAATAATAATTATAATAATATTCATAAAATAAAAAAATGGTAATTATTTAAACCATATAATGAAATGAGTGGTGAAATATTATATGTATATTAGAAATATAATTGGGTCTTTATATCACTTTCATTACATCCTGATATCCTTTGTACACATTTCAACCTCCTATATAATAAACAAATGTTCATTAAAATTATATTATAGAAATATTATTATATATTACAGACCATATATGGATTAATAATGACGTTTTATTACCTTTTAATTTGCAATTCCATGTTAAAATCATATTTCATGTAATTTCCACTTTTTTCATATATATTTTGATTTGTTATTTTTTCTCCTATTACATTTGCCATGGTATCATAATCACCATAATAAAAATAATAAAATAACTATCATATTTGTATATAATTAATGCTTTTATGATCCTTCATGATATACGGTTTTCAAGTATGTTATGGTCATAGAGATGGTAACTCGTTTTTATATATGAGTAACATTTCCATTTTCCAACAGACATTATGAAAAGTAGGTACATAATATTTTTATCTTATATAATGATAATAATATCATAAATAAAGTTATTTATCTTTCAATATAATTTTAAATATCAACCATGTGTAGGGGGTATTGAAAATAGAGAGTCACAACACACTATTAAGGTGGCAGTGCACACATACAAGAACGATGTCATCATCATTCAGTGAGGGAAAATTTATGAAATTAAATGATAAGTTCTCTTTAAATTATGATAAATATGAAATTAATATCAAACTAATTTTATTTATATCACATATTTTTATCACTATTACCTTCCATTTAATGCGTTCGAGAAAAACAAACAACATTAATATAGGAGGTCGTAGTTCTTTATACAGAGAGTAGACATTATCGTTTCCCATATGGAATGGAATATAAAAAAGGTATATTTAATAAAAATAATAATGAGGAATAATTATTTTTTATATAATATATATATATACTTTATATTCATCATCATACCCAATCATGATAGATAGTAATTGAAAAACAAATGACATCTTTTCATGAGGAAGTAGTCTGACGTACACACTATCAATGATTTCATAACCTATTTGAAGAAAGAGGAGAAGGATGAAAATCATTCCCTTAATGAAGTTACTTATTAATATTGTGAATATAATAATTTTATTATATTTTAATGGTTTAATAATAATTTTATTAGTTGTAGGAAGAAATAAAATAAAAAACACTCATTGATGAACATTAACTCTGCATCGGGTAACCTCCTTAGGTTTTCAACAAAAGCCTTACAATGATTAATTTATGATAAAAAAGATTATTGGATGAAATAAGAGATTTGAGTACAGTATTAAAGATGGTTCTGGATTATCAATATGGTTTTAATGGTGATTGGAATAAAGGAGAGTGGGTGGACTTTTAAAAAATATGTGAGTGGCGCACATGTAATATTTGAAAAGAAGAACATTAATCTCAATTTTTCAGACGTCAAAAAATAATAAAAAGTGAGTAATGCAGAAATTATATATCATATGGTATATAGATTTCTATAAAATTGTTTCTATACAATTATTCCAGCCATTTTAATCTATTTCAGTTTTGTTTAACCCTTAGTAAACCAATGTTTACCGTAACCGTGGTAATTAATTTTTAATGTTTTCACTACTAATTTCAGTCAAAAAACATTTACCACATTAGGTAATAGAAATAATTATGATTATTAATATTTAATTCATTTCACTAACTTATATTTTCTAAGTTATGAAATTTTAATTTAAAATATTCTTATAGACGCGACGATGAAGCATGTTTTCATAAAGAAAATATTAAAATCATATAATGCTTTTATATCAAAATTCCAAAGGAAAAATGTCCCAATGGAATAAATTTTTGAATCAATATATAATTTATACAAATTTACTTTAATAAAAAAAATTAGTTTAATTTACCTTAATAATTAATTTATATGAAAAGGTAATTTTCTTTTTAAAATTTAGTATTTTTAACCATTAATAAAAAATTTTATATTATCTAAAAATTCCCAAACATTCACCTTAATATAATATTTAAATGCTATTTATAAATATAATATTATTTTGAGGAATAAATATTATAATATCGTGAAAATTTAATTTTTTAAAAAGTGCTAAAAAACATGAAAACACAACATTTAGATAAATACAATTTTAAGAATAAGTATGATTTATTCATATATCTTATCTAGAAAACACATAAGATAGATTTTAAATATATGATTAAATATATAATTTATAAATTTCATTAAAATAAATCAACTCAGTGGTTTATTTAATTTATTAAGGAAAAAATAAATTTTTCATAAAAATATTTTTTCAGAAAAACATTGTCTTATTTTATCAAATAGATTTTGCCTTAATTTTTTATTATTTAGACACTAAACAAATAATTTTATATGCATCTTTAAACAATATATCTTTAGAATGTTTATAATACAATTTATACCCTATATTCTAAATACCATTTGGTAATTATCATATTAAATAACACTATTTTAATAGTATATCATGTTTGGTTTAAAATAAATGTTACATGTAAACCAAGAAAAACTTAATGTTTCGTGTAACAGAAAATAAACTCAGTGTTTTATATAAGGAAAGATTAAATAAGTGTTTCATCTAATGAGAAATACGGAAAAGAATATTAAAAAAAATTATAAGACTTATAGGGATAACCCTAATTTATCAAAAGGTTCCACCACAACACCTCAAACAAATGAAGGTTGGTAAACTAATTTATGGTATTAATTAGGTTTACCCCACTATCACCAACTTCTAATGAAGAGAGAGGAATGTAAAAAAAATCTATATCTCTTCTTATTTTATAAAATGGATAATACGTTATAAATTGAACCCATGATAACATTTCCATTGGTCAAGAAAATCCAAACCTAATCACCTATTTAATTATATGTTTTAATCAAACATGTAATTTTGATTCAAAAATTCATTAACATATCAATTAAAATCAATTTTTTTGTTTCATAAAACAAACATAAAGTGAAAACCCTTTTTTTGGTCAAATAATTTTCTGAGAGAACACTAGTTTAATAATATATATAGTCTTTATGTTATAAAAATATTGTTCTTCCACACCCCAATACATGAGTCAATAAATCATAGACATGTGATTAGAGATGAAGTGCCTCAAAAACCACTATAAGAATATCTTTTAATGATTTTAGGAAAAAACAAAATTGTGTAATTTAAATAAAAAATTGAATTAATTATATCCAGGAAACATAAATAAAATTGAAACTAGGGTTTGAGTTATTATACCATTATTATTCGGGTCTCGCATTTAGTGATTACTTTAAACCGGAAAATATAGCATGAAATCCTAACCAGACCCTATGTTATCTCTATGAACAATTTCTTTCTAAACAACATGACGAATTAGTTATTCTTGAATTAGATAATTATTTTGTGTTAGGATTAAATATGATTCAAATTTTTCTTAAATTATATGGAAATAAAGGAGAAGAATAGAACATAGATATTTAGAAATGTACACAAGTATGATTAAGTTTGAATATTCTAGAAGTTACTGAGGATAAATTTTAGTGGAAGGAATTCACCATTTTACTTAAAGGAGATATGGAATAACAGTTTTCAAATATAAAAATAGGTGATTTAAATGATTTGAACGCCTAATGAAATTCATAATTAAAATATTTTCACTATATATAGAACATTGATGATTAGGAAAGATATATATTCTATTAATCAATAAACTAGATATACTCCCTAAGAATACAAGTGGGTCTTTAGGAAACTCCACTCCAACTACCCACATCATACTATGGAGGAACAACACATCCACATTTTCATCTACAAGGGTTTACTTTATATTGATAAAAATCTACAATATGTGTCATCTGGGGTATCCATGATAGAAAATTAGTCAAATTTATCATAAGGGTTGATTCAAATATTTCTAAAAACTCTCATTAATTCAACACTAGAGGTTTATGATTATGGGGTATCCATAATGCATGAACATTTATTCAATGGATTTATGTGTAACCAAAGTTGATGAACTAACAAGTTTAGTGTGAAAATTTTCCATAGCCCATGTAATATGAATAAATGGAATTCCTTAGGAATATAGTTTAAGTACATTACCTAACAATTTTACTAACCCTTATCCATAAATTCAGGGTATATAATATTGTGCTTCAACTATTCGTCCTAGGTGATTTCGGGAAAATTAGCAATTACAATTCCAATCCAATGAAAGATACGAATTCCAAAAAGGAACTATAAAACCCTTTTTTCAAAATTAATACTTGAATCAAACCATCATATTGATATAGAAAAACTATATCCCTATGAACTTTCAAAAACATAATAATTTTTCATATTATGAGAAGGTTATTTAAACACCCCTATTTCATCAGAAGACATATGGGAAGCCTTTCACTAGTACATCATCAACTGAAGAGTAGTATTTGTGGACCAATGTTGTGGGATTTGGTGTTATCATTTACTTGCATAAATAATAATTCATGTTTTTTATATACATTTGGATAAAAAACCCGGTATGGATACCAGACTAGATAGTTATAAATCCCATGGAAAGCATATACATATCTACAAAATGAAGTATAAAAGGATACCCCACCACCTAAACAATGCAAGGATAGTGATTTTGAACATATTTTTAAATCTAAATTATATCAATCTAGAATAGTTGGTATAAAATAATGAAGGTTCAAAACCAATGTTTACAAAATAGAAAACATAAATTTCATATCAAAAGAAATAAATAAAGAAAAATGAATCAAAGAAAAATTAACATCTACATTAATGTATTTAAGGAAGTAATAAAAATTTCATCATCTAAAATGGAATTTTAATATCTACCAAAAATATGAAATCATTATTCTATTATTGGAATCAATTAGAAAAGTCCCTAAAATAAACATTTTATCAAGGTTTTTGTCCTAAAAAATGAAATCCTGATGAAATGTGTAAATTGGCATAGGGAGAAGCATCTGAGCTTTGATCACACATCTAATACCACAAAACGTTCACAATATAGGGAAATTTTCAATTACCTACAGTATTGGATCATAAAATTTTACAAATTAATTATGTTATCTATGAGCTTTAATAATTTTTATGCCTCAATCAGCCTTATCATCCTTCAAAATTATTGAATTAGGACCTACCTGTGTTCTGGTATAATTAGAAAAATACTTCACTTTATTCCTATAATTATTTGTATAAGATTTACTCCTAGGAGTAAGTGGAATAATTTATCCACCATTATTCCATATTCATACCAAAGAAGATGAAAGGGAATCTAGATACTCACCCATTATTTGGGGTTTATTCTTAAAAAAAGTGAATCCCTTCATCATTGTGTAAAAAGAGACATTAAAATATATACTAGAGATAGTACCATGTGCAACAATATGAATTAACCACATATTAATATTTCAAGTATTCATTTACTCAATATTATATCTCTTGATGAATGTACAAACCTGATTGAATATTCTAATATGTATTAGTAATTTATAGTTTTTGGAGAGAACTTCTACTTTAAAATTACATACACCAAAAGATCATAACATTCTAGTTTCTAGTTATAGGATAATGATAATTTATTTGATGATTTAATTAATAAATATTTCATGAAAAAAGACATACAATCCTTAATGGTTTGAAACCACATCACAATATCATCCATTGAGCCCCTCCACACCCCCCGATTATAGGGATAAAATCAATTCCATGTGAATTAAAATATTTATAGCTTGTGGATAGTGAATAATTATGAGTCAACATATCAATTAACATATCCTATACCTTTTAAGAAACACTAAATGACGTTCTAAAATATTATTTCTGAGACATATGATGGATTCTATGATATATCCAAAGAATCAACCCTAAATACTACTCTAATAAAATCTTTTAGAATGTGATTCTGGTCCACGGAGATAGGAATTGTGAATACATAATCCCACGTTCATATAGGTACTTAATAATGACATATAAAACATAATAATTATACACCTTTTCCCAGTCTCTAACTCATAGTGGGTCAGCCCCATTCATGTTCTCTAAATAAAAACATTATTGACCAATCATTAGAATGAGAAAAAATGTACTAAAACTCATGGGTATGGAAAACAGTTAAATACTGTATATAAACTAAAGGATGATAGATGAAGTTACCCAATAAACACATTACCATATCCCAGTAATTTTCAAAATACTATAATTAATAAAAATAATACACATTACTACTTTTTATATGGTTTTTCATGACAATTCCATGTAGAAATTCACTTTAAAATTAGTAGAATTTGACCATCACATACCCTTTGGGAATATTCACCTATAAGAGTATGTCATTTATGATGTTATATTCTAAATTTATATTTCAATAGTGCATGGTGTGTATTTTCATAGATCATAATTAAAAATTCATTTAGGTATTACATAATAATATAACTACTTTCAATAATAATTCCATCATTTCATAGGGGATTTAAAGAATAAAATTTAAAAAATAAAAAGAGAAGAATATTTTTATAAAGGATGAAAATTATAACATCTTGGTTGGAAGAGAAATCCTTTTAGTTCATAAAATTTACTAAAAAAATTGTAAGAATATATAATTCAAATTTGAATTAATAAATTCCTTAAAATATCCATCCGGTTTAGAACATGTTAGATAATTTTTAGGATACAGATGATTTTACATAATATTCCTCAGATATCTTAGTAATATTTATTACCCTTTGTCTATATTTCTATAAAAAAATGTAATATTTTGATGATTTTGATGATTTATGGAAATAATTCTATAAACTGAATTAATGTATCATAATAACACAAATAATCTAACTGACCATTTGGTAAAATTGTTTTTAACCACACTATGATGTGTCATACTAAGAAGTAGTATTCCCCCACTAAGAAATAATTGAAATCTTTCATCAATCCATAAACTATGAATTATGTATATTGGATTCCATGTAGATCTATTTCTTGAAAATAGAAAAGTATTTCCAGAGAGATATATTTGATCCTAAAAAACTCATAACTTATCTTTATTGAACTCAATTTTTTTTCATATCTTGAATATATTATGTATAAAATTAAATAGTTGAGGTTATTCCATTACTAGTGATATGGAAAAATCTTTTATAGGAGTTATACACATAAATAAAGGAAAAATCCATTAAAATATACTCTATTATCATCTGAGTTGACTACCCCATACCACTGAAGTATATATTCTATATTATAGCACCCTCAATAATCAAATTCCTCAAGAAAAAATTTAAATAATTGAAGGATATTTTTCATTGTATTTTGATATTGTAAATTATTTATTCACATATTATATATCATATATTTTCATCTATCATCAATAACAAAAACTTATATTATATGCTACATTTTATATATGGGAAGTCATATTCCATTTTAATATATGTAATGATCATGTAATTATAATATGTTTGTCTAGAAGAAAATTTAATATGTTTTTAAATTACATCATATAGTGTATTAGGGATAAAATATTTGGATCGTGAAGGTTATCCATTAAATCCATATATTTATGCATTTATTGGACCACACTATTTGTTGTTTCATGTGAATTTTTTAGAAAATGTGAAAAATCCAGTTTATAAGAAATATATAACAATTTCAAAAAAATCCTAAAAATTATTATATTTTGTCAAATATTTATTGTATGGGGTTCAAACATAAATTTTCCATTATTAGTTTCATTTGGTTATTATTTTATTCTATTAGATATAGATTGTGTTTCATATGTATAGAAGAAAAATCCAATTATATAGATGATGCTAATGTTTACTATTATATTCTAAATACTAATATATTCTTTACTGCAGATAAATGATTCATTACTTTAACTTTATGGTGTTAATCTCAAAACATCAATCCCATGACATTAACAAACAAATATCCATGAATAAGTTTCCAATAGAAAAATAAAATGAACTATAGAAAAGGCGGTCAATCCCAGTATGAAAGACTAGATTGAAAATCAAGGAGATATTCTAGGGGATAATATTACCACCTATAAGACACCAATATGAATAAGACATTTTTATTTATATATGTCATGTTATGGTATATCCTAGTGTAATTAGAACATAATTCTTACAAGACTGTGATACCGATGAATCTAATACTTGATAGAGATGTGAATCGGAGATCATAGATGTCCGATCTATAAGAAATAAAGATTGAATTTTATAATAACAATAAATTATTTATAAAGTGAGATAAATTATATATTATGATAATATAATCATCCCAAAACCTTAAACAATTAATATAATGTGTTTTTATATTACTATTGGATCAAACTGATACCCATAAAATTTCATTTCGGATGTAAATCACATTTTTATTTAATACATGTTTACACATTTGGTTCTATGAATATTAAAAACAATGATCAAAACTAATAAAAATAAATGGGGAGATTCTAAATATGTACCATGAGGACATTTCTCAAGAAGCGGTGGTGGATATTACATTCCTTTGAAATTATTTCTAATTGAAACCCAATATCTAGTTTATTTTCAGTACATTTGATTTAATATGGTAGTTTCATTTTGTATCTACATACATGAATAATATATTATAATTAATTGTGATCATGATATCAATTATATGAGGGAAATGATATCTTATATTCTAGTATTTCATTAAATTTTTTTTTCATTTTTATATTGAACCAACAGCATTAAATAAGTGTGCTTCTTGGAGCTTACACATATTTGTCTATAGTTTACTCATACTATGAGTCTTGTTATTGAATTATTCAACTTCTATATAAATGTTTCTTCTTCTTATTTTTGTTTTCTATAAAAAAAATACATAATATTAGAGAAAATATATATTGTTCATGTCCTGTAAAACTAGTAGGATTTAACTAAAGTAATAAAACCTATAAAATTTGAATGAAGAATGATTTCTAAAAATATTTTGTCTTAAGAAAAATATTTTAAATTATCTATATTTTTTTATAAATTATAATTTTTTAGTATTAAAAATATAATAAAATTTCCACCATTATATTTTTTTATACATGATTGGTCCATGAGACAAGAATATTTTAGGAATTTCATGATTCTATGTTTTATATTTTTATGTTAATTATATTGAATGAGAATAATATGGGGATCTATAACTATGGGGAATCTTAAATATTTATACTATGACTCATGATTTGATAAAATTAGTTAATTTAAATAAATTAAATTTACAAACCATTCTCATACATTCAAATTTTAAAATTAATATAGAATTATTTATTTATTATTATTTCATAACATGAGTGATTATCCCAAATTAATATTTTCCATTACAGAGAGGATTTATGGGATAAACACTCCCTATATTATATTGATTATATTTCATGATTTATCTTAGGGAATTCCAATTTCTATTACATGTTTTCAAACTTATCATGTCTATAATTGTGAAAACCCTCATAGAATTTTATTAGGATATTTATTTAATACATTATCCATTATACATCATTTACACAGATCCTTATGTTTCCCACATATTTAATGAATGAAGACTCTAAAAATTACCCACATAATATTCTAAATATATATATTCCTTCAAATCAATATTTATATTGAAATTAATTTTAATGATTATGTGTGAGAGTGTGGTATATCTCCAATTATGGGAGTTAGTATGTTTCATATAAAATGTGTGGGGTTTTTTCTTATGTATTGAGATAAAAAAAATTATACACATTATAATTATGTTTTTTTCATTCATAAAAGTATCAAATATAAAAAAATTGGTTATTTTTTGAAAAAAACAAAATTCAAAATTACCAAACAAGTTATATTTTGATCATACGAGTTTTGGGGTAAAATTAGGGAATTATTCCAAGAAATGAACCTAAAATTTTAAAAAAATATAAATAGATTTAAGAAATATCATTTCTATTATTATACATACATTCATTATTAACATATTTTTTTTCTTGAACTAGGAGTTATTATTCTAAATATGATATTTTAATTAAAAATACTTTGCATATAATTTATTTTTTTAGAATAAAATGTCATTTATAATAAAAAATAATTTGAATATAAATCTATACAATCATTAAACCTAAAATTCCTTAAAACATATTTTTTTTAATCACTTGTGATTTTTGATGATTTTTTTTAATTGTGGTGAAATAAACTACTTATCAAGACATTAAACATTATTATATACTGATGGTAAGAGTACAACTCTATATGATTTTGATTGAATATTTATGATAAAAAAAATAAATTGTCAGGTAAATCATGACATGTAAAGTTGTATTGAAATAAACAATGAAATATGATTTAATTAAATGATAAGATCCACTAATTTTCAATTAGAATGAGTCAATTAATTGGGTTGATCTGTTTCATTAGATTATGTATTATTGAATTAATATTTAATGTGGATCCTGAATAGTTAACCCTAATTGATAATACATTAATTAAATTTATTGGAATTTTAATATTTATAACATGATTTTCCTTATTATTATTTTTGGATTACATGGTTGTGGAAAATATTTTTCTATGTGTAGTGTAATTGAAATAACCCTATATTTCATGATTATTTTGATGTCAAATGAGATTTTTGTAAAATTTAGTTGATTAAAATTAATGGTATTAATTGTTTTATTTTTTATGTTAGTATACAATGTCTATTAAAAAGGAGATAAAATTAATTAATTCATTAGGAAGAAGGTGATCTACATCAATGAATAGGTTGAGGAATAATATCAAAGATTAAAACTAATGAAACAGATGAAAATATGTGAGATCAACTAAAAAACCAATTCAGGAAGTGAATATCATTGATGACATGAATCAAGATGTATTATTGGGTTTGAATAAAATACCTGAAGAAAAATTAAATTACTGGTGATGAAATCAGAAGTCACAACATGATACTTATGTTCATGTCATTACCCATGTTGTATTTGAATAGAGAAGGATCAAAAACATGAAAAGTGTCATGAAGAGTAATTACATAAATGTTAAATGTCATGAAAACTAGTCATGACATGAAATTCCCTAAGAGAACTAGGATCGGCCATGTTTTTTGTAATTCATAAAAGGACTAACTATTTTCAACCAAGGACCATCGAGAAACCTTACGATGAATGGTAAAAATTTATGAATACATTTACAGTTTACCAAGTGAGTTTTATCTCTACAAAAAAATGTCACAAGATATTGAATGTGAATTGGACAATAGAGGAATATCTTTGTTGTGGATAAATATATATTTATTTCCTTGAACTCATTTTCTTTTAATTCTTCCAATCAAAAATTTATTTGTTATCCTGTTACATATAGTTAACCCATAATGTATACTAGAAAAAAATTTAGTGATTGGGAATACAGAAGTATGTATTGATCGAATCTATTTTTTTGAACCTAAATGAATAAAATCAATTCCTTCATATTCTAACTTGATTTCGTTAAAAATTTATTTTTTGACACTGAAAAAACTAAGATATTATTGGATACTATTTATAACTATTTCCATGGTCAACGTTTCATTTATCTTGGCCTCTAATTCCCATTAGTACACGTCCAACAATATTAGGGTTGGTCTGTGATTGCTCAACAATTACCAACACAGATAATGAATTCTGGTCGGGATAAAAATTAATTAGTGAATAAAAATACCCAAGGGAAGTTTCCCTAATTTATCATGTTGATCCACAATTAATCTATTCACATAGGCATAGGGTTTCCCATTTTATAGAAAAAATTTATGTTACCCTTAACATCAACATATAACATGATATGTAGTGGAGTAGATGGAAGACACCCTCCCTCTCTCATAATATTTCATCAGGGGTAAGTAAATAGGATGTAAATTAAAATCATGATAACATTTCATAGGGTGAAGACATGACCATCTTGATCTCCGCATTCATTATTTTTTTAGTCAAAAACATAATTTTCGTATAGAAAATAATTAGTTTATCAAATAAAGACATTTTTAATTCAATTCTCCTAAAACCAACTAATTACACACACCTTTTTGAAAAAACCATTGGTTAAAAAACATATAAAACATCGCTAAAATTTTTTGTTTTACTAAACCAAATGAAAAGAAAGTAGCAGTAAAATCCTGATAATTGTTACACATCATAGGATATCATAAAATAAAAAACAATCCAATAATAATATGACTAATAACTATATTAACTTAAATTAATAAAAACTAATATTTTACTACAAAAATAGTTATGACTTTTTATTGGTATTTTTTATTCTGTTCATCCTATTATCTATTCATACTATTCAAAATATAACAAAACTAATTAATATGGCACTCATAATGTTTAAAACATCCTAACCAAGGATCATAAATATTGAGACTAGAGATGGGATACCAAATATCCTATAGAAACTCTCCTAGTATATATAGGACCAAGAATCTATATAGGGATAAAGTAACCCACTATAGAATGATCTTCTAATATATATCAAATATTTTCAATAAATACTCTAATAGAGATGTTAAAATAAAAATATTATTCACAAACCCCAATGAGCTGACATATATATCATATCTCCATTTTTATCTATTTTTAATCAATGAAAAATAATAAAACATCATGATAAATAATTTTTTTATGAATATTGAGGTTTACATGTAATAGGTGAGAATAAACTAAATTAGGTGTCTCCAATTACATAAATACACTTATATGCTTGAATAATTTCATGATTCGATGTTAATTTTGAATAATTAATTGAGATTGTTTTACTAGAATATTTATTTAAAACAATTATCTATAAATACAGTGTAATTAACAAAAATTTCATTTCAAAATTTCTCATTTTATTTGGAATAACAATCCAATTAATTCTTTTTTACATTTCATAACTCATTTTTTTCTCCAAAAACACATTTCTTAAAAAACAATAATCTTTTTAAAATTCTATGAAAATGAGAATTTTTTTAAAATTGATGAGAAAATTTTGTTTTCTCAATATATAAATAATATTAATAAATTTCAATTTTCCAAAAGGAACACATTATTTCCCTAAATAAATTCTGTAAATTGATGAATTTAAAAGAATCATAAATATAATTTATCACTTTGAATACTAACAAATGTTTGAATCCATGATCAAACACTCACAAATATTCCATACCGAGTATCACATTTCATCCCAAATTATCCCAACTATTTATCACCATAAGAAATTATATCAACTCCTATAAGGCCCTAGCCTTAAACCTTACTTAATCTTGAGTTATTACAATATTACACATTGAGGATCTTTTTAGGTTTATAGTTTTAGAGAATTAGATCATGAAACTTGCATTACATTCCACATTTAAACAAAGTTGTTACATAAAAGATAGTATTCATTCTTCCCATCAACAGAAACAAATTTAAAATAAAACATGCATTCTTTCTTGACACATCCTGGACACTATCATCACATCATGTACCTTTCCCTTGACCTGTGAAAAACATTTCAAAAACATGGGATGAACATAAAAAGCTCAGTAAGGGTTATAAAAATATGGAAAAGAAACATGAGTTCATATATACATAAGAATGAAATCATACTTTACCCATAAAACATAGGCACTTTAACATACCTCATCAAATCATGAATAAATCATAGAAATCCTAAGACATAAAAGGTAACTTGAGGCATTCATAACATTCTTACATAGGGAGTAACCCTCTTGGTTACGTTTGGAATACCCACCACAGTATATTCCCTAAATCTCTTCGGATAAACCTTAACATTTCACTCCTTCATGTTACCAAATTCATTGGAGAGCTATATCGGGCTCACACGCCCTTAGTTTATCACGGAACCACTCGTCTTCATAACAATGCCCAAGAACCTCAACATAATTGTATCACATAAATCATGCATATAGGAAACATAACATTTCCACCTTTCAATCACAAGATATCAATACAACATATTGATATAAAAACATTATGAAAAACCATTTTCAATACCAAAACAAAATAAAAGTAAAACATGGTATTTATTTTTCTTTTAAAAAAAGGTATGGCTTGTAGAGGAACCCGAAACTCAAATAATGGTTATGGCGGCAGAGAAGTCGTTGTCGCCGCATACGTACGACAAAAACATTCCTTTTTGTCATTTAGTAAAACGATTCATATAAAAAAGATTCCTTTTGGATAAAAATAAAAGTCAAATGGGTTTATACACCGTATAAAAGAAGGTTGTGTAGTAAACAAAATATGCCTCAATGAAAGGATATTGAGACGAAGTCCCTTACAAAGATGGTATCCTTGGTTTAAGATTAAATCAATTAAACAATTATGTGTGACAAACAAATACACCAAATATAAGTGGATATTATGTGTAAAATAATCAAAGGACATTCACACATATTCAAAGGATGACATATTCAATAACTACATGTTGAACCCAAATAAATCGAAATTGGGTTAAGAAGTTCCCTTGATAGCCTAACGACGTCACATCAAAATGAGTTGATGAGAGATAAAAAGAAGGGTATCTCATCTCTTGGACATAAAATTTACATCAATAAGGATATATGAGAACATATCCCAACATAAAAATATGTAAATTAAAATACCCAACAAAAGATGTCTTTTAAAAAGAGGAGGGTGAAAGGTTCCCTTACCGACATGGGTATCTTTCGAAACATACACCTAGAGAAAGAAGGACAATACAACACTGATGTAAATACTCATAAAAGATATTATATTACACAATTAGTAAAATAATGGTAATCACATACACCACTCAAAGTAAATTGTGGAAAATGTAGCATAAATCTCACGGGAATAAAAGTGAGATGAAAAATCCCTTAAAAAAACTCGGCAGCCTAAAGGCGCCACTTAAAACATCCAAAAATGGATGGATGAGATCAAATAGAGTATCTCGTCATATTAACATAAATTTTATAGAAAGAGTAATATAAATGAACATCCCCAAACATAAAAAAGAGGAGCTTAAAAGAAGTTACATAAAGGAGAGTACTTAAAATGAAAGAGAGATGTTAGATCTCTTACGAAAATTTGGCAGCCTAACGGCGCCACTCATAACTTCCAAAATGGATTGATGAGAGAGAATAGGGTCTCTCATCACATGAACATAAAAATTACAGTAAGATTAATATAAAATAACATACCAATAACATGAAATATGAGCTTTAAATGGAATGACATAAAAGAGTGTACTTAAAAAGAAAGAGTGGAGTAGGATCCCTTACCTCAAGTCCAACTTGTCTTGTTCGTTTCTTTATATTACTAAATAATAAAATTTGGTCAATTAATAATTTCCTAAGTACCTCCTTTATAGATTATTATTCACTTAATATCACATTTTATAATATTATAATAATTGTTTAATAATGTTAGTTCATATCAGACGTTTTTGCCGATGTTTGGTACATGAATCAAAAATGACCTTGTTTGAAAAACGATTGCCCATGTAGTTATAAGTAAATAATTTCCAGAATAGTATTAATGATTAAAATATCATATATATCCAATAAATATTCATTTTATACTATTACATATCATTTGGAGATAAAAAACGAAAAGCACCGTTCATGGAGACGGTTGGTCGTACGTACGCATGAACGCTAGTTTCATTTTTTGTCTTATTAATGGAATTAAAACAAAATGAGAGAGATATATATATATATGTTATAATTCCAGAATGATATCCATAATTTAGATGTAATATATTACATATATATCCATTATATATGTGTACTTATAATATTAAATAACATTTTGAGATAAGAAATGAAATGTACCGTTCATGGAGACGGTAAGCCGTACGTACGCATGAACAGTACTTTCATTTCTATTTCATATTTAATGGAATTAAAACATAATGATACACAATATTATTTTAATTCCAGTATGTTATCATATATATTATCATTAAATATATCCTTTATACGTACCACATATGGTATTAACGAATCAAATCACTTTGAGTGGGCGGTAGTCCGCACTTCCTTAAATGAAGATATCGTGTTTACCCATAATGGAAACCATAAAGGTACGCCATAAATGAAAAATACAGAAGCTTAAGTAAAACATAAATATATTACATATAATATATAAATATAGTTTCATCTTAATGGCAACCTTTGAATGTGTTAGAATAATGTTGAACAATAATCGTTTCGCAAGGCAGAAATTCGCCATCCACTGAAACAGTATGTTCTTTAACCATTAGATGTAGGTGTGTGTAAGTGTAGTTCGACTAATTCTTATAAAACCATCCTAGTATATTTGAGATACTGTATTTGTTACAAAATAAATGAATAAAAAGAGTTTATGGGGTTGGAGAAGCAAAATAATACAAAAGGACACAAGTGAAGACATTACCTTAAAATTGGGTAACTCCCTTTGGTTTGAGCTCAAAGGCTTCCTTGGGAAGACTTCTGCCCAAAGTGAGGCTTCAAGGAGTAATATATGGAAGTGGAGTGACCAAATGGGCAGCGTTTGGCCGAGCCAAAGGCATTGGGAGTGTTGGTAAGGAGGTAGAGTCGGGGGCCTTTTATAAGAGGAGAGGAGGGGCACTCTTGTAATGTTACAAAATGTTACTTTATTTTCAAAAGCGTTTCAGATTTTAAAGGTCTCGCATTGATTTATTTCTAGTATAAGGTGATAAGGGTTCGAAATACACTCATCCAATAGGTTTTGGACATGTTTAGTTCTTAGATATTACATTATCTTTCCATATTATTTAAATATTTAAATAATGAGGTCATCGCTGCATCATCATGAGGTCATAAGTAATTTAATTTATTTAATGTCTAAAAATTATAAAAAAAATACTATGATGTAGGAAATCTTTTTAGATTTACAATGACTATTTATATTAAAAACTATGACTTGTAGAACCCCATGTAAAATTTTTTTAGTAAAACATCTCATGTTTGTGTCATTTTTACATTAACATTAAATAAAAAGATATTTATGTCATTTTCCAACCAAAGTGGTTCAATGGGGTCCCCAAGTTGACCCATGGATTGTATTTGTCAGAAATGACACATACAATGAGGTTAGGATATGTTTCTAGGTCATTTCATTTTATTAAAACATTATTCTTACCATAAACTACACTAATTACCTCTAAACGCGATTAAAAACTTAATAAGTTACTATTCACCAAAAAATTATTTTTATCCCATTGAACCCCATTTTACTTCTTAATTACAACCATGTATGTCTGATTTTTGAAATACAAAATAAAAATATGGAAAAATTTCATTTAAACGGAAAAATTAGTTTTTATATGTACCACTTAGTGGTTTCACTATTCATCAAAAATTGAAGTTTTTCAGAAAAATCCCAAAAATTCACCCTAAGCTATATTTGATATTCCGAATTCAAAAATGAATTCTATTTTACAAAATTCAAAACAAATAAGTCACATTAATAAATTTAATAATTAATTCCCTTTGTCATAGCAAATAGCGTGTTTTTATGAAACAATAAGTATCAAAAGATTGACACTAGTTTAAGTCTGATTTCAAAGTGAAATTAATTCCAACGACCACTATTGGATTTAATGGTAAAAATATATTCCAATTTTACTTTTAAACCAATTAAAAATATAATATAATCATATAAATAAATTAGATTAAAAAGTGGTTTTGAATTAAAATACAACATTTTACACTATTCATTAAAAAAATGAACTTTATCGGAAAGATACCAAAAATTTACACAAAGTAAATTTTGATGTCCCAATTCTTAAGAAGGGTTTTATTTGGTCCAATAGAATGTATAAGAGTGAAAAAAACTATATTTAATGATGGGTCACCATCAAAAAGTGATAAATGAACCTTTCGTGAAAACTAGGGCATATACGCCTAAAATTGAATTCGTTCCGTATTATCAGCCTTTATCTTTTATTGGATAAATGTAAAAACATTTAAAAACATATATAATCATATTTTAGTTATTTCTATCCATTCCCTCCAATACAACGGCTACATGTTAACTACCATTTAAAATAATATTATTTTATTATTAGAGTGCAACGTATGATTCCCAAGAAACTCGTTGTTGCGTGTTGGGTACGCCATCGAGCATAGCGTCCCCTATAAAGTCATATTAATATTTTATTCACGAATATGGATAAATATGAAAATTTCATATTATTTATTTACCTGGGGTGTTACATCGTTCCCCCCTTTTGGGAATTGCATCCTCGCAATTTTTAAAATTGAGCTTGGAAACATCCTTGAATGTCCCACATCAGAACAAGATTCAATAAAGCAATCACTTTAGAATAAAGGAAGATAAGTACAGAGTTCACCCGAGTTAACCTATACTAGGATTCCATGTAGAAAAACATGCACATGGAAGAAAATGAAAAGGTTCATGTTCTTGGGGGAGAGTGATAGTAAACATGTCTAGGAGAAAGTTAACTATAAGAAAATCACAAACATGTGATGTGTTAAAAGGTATTCGATTCCACAGTAGGAAAAGTTAATAGAAAACATTTTTGTTTTACGTTACTTTTTATTGAGGAATTTATTCATAAGGAAACATAATCACTTATCATGTTGACTTTTAACTTTTACTAGATTCCATAATCAAACTCATATTTTTTTCCAAAAGACGAGTATTTAGGGAGACTTGTTCGCATTAAGAGTACTATAATCAACTTCTAGAGAATCACCTAATCCACCAAAGAGAACTATATACTTCTCATATATTTATACCTTAACCAAAACCAAAACCAAAAAGGTTAGTACAAGGTCATATAATCTAGAAAAGGATAACCCTTTAAAAAGAAAATCTATGCTTAATCTCCAAAATTTTTCCAACAATACCCAAAGTTCATCGAGGACCATCCGATAAAAATATTTTCCATAAAATTATTCAATGTAAAACAATCTAAGATTGAAACCCAAATATTTGAAGGATTTAGTCACATAGTCTTCCATGTTAAATCGTAACATTTATCTCCAAACAACATCAGTTGCTCCTAAAGTCTCATATTGAAAAGTAATTAACCTAATCACATATCCTCCATGATAGGTTAATAATTTTCATAAAAAACCCAAAATCAACTTACTATTAATTCATATAATTATATAACGAAAAATAATCAGTCAAACTATATAGGGACTTCATGTAGTCCAGTGGTAGGCGATAAATACCAGTCGCACTTTGGTTGTGGGTTCGATTCCCGCTGCATTGTCCAACGCGACGGGTAGTCACACGATCTGCGTATTGTCCTTTTTCCAAAAATATATAATTCTATAATCATTCCCAAAAAAGAGATGAAATCATCAAAAATAACCATAACATAATTTAACCTCAATTTTATCTCATGCCTTTCACTTCCATCATAACATATAGTAACCCATAATTACCTCAAAAGTAAGGATCATATAAACTCTAATGGTTACCTTTATAATTATTACCGGAACTTCCACATCGATTGGTCATCTCGTACATGATGCATTAAAGATCATACCAAGGTTCAAGTGGTCGATCATGACTCCTTGATAGTTGGTTTAGAACAACCACGAGTTTCCTCATTGAATCCCCCATTTTATCTAGTATCTTAATCATAGAACCACCAAATTTTCCATCAAACCGGTTGTCTCTTTGGTTCCTACTAGATCCATCCATTCACTAAAAATAGAAATGTCAGTGTGATTATATCAACAAAACCATCATGTACTAATGAGGAAGGTAAACACTAAGATACACATTCTCATTCACTTCATCTAAAACTAGGACTCTTTCTAAAATCCTAACCATTATGGTAATGCCACTTATGCTTAAAGAATACCCTAACCTCTAAAGTTATCTAAACCGACCTTTGATAACAACTATAAGGCCCCATCCTTAAACCTTACTTAATCTTGAGTTATTACAAGATTATACATTGAGGATATTTTCCGGTTTAGTGTTTTAGAGAATTAGATCATGAAACTTGCATTACATTCCACATTTAAAAAAATTGGTTACATAAAAGACAGTATTCATTCTTCCCATCAATGGAAACATATTTAAAATAAAACATGGATTCTTTCTTGACACATCCTTGACACTATCATCACATCATGTACCTTTCCCTTGACCTGTGAAAAACATTTCAAAAACTTGGGATGAGCATAAAAACCTCAGTAAGGGTTATAAAAATATGGAAAAGAAACATGAGTTCATATATACATAAGAATGAAATCATACATTACCCATAAAACATAGGCAATTTAACATACCTCAACAAATCATGAAT
The DNA here is from genome assembly GCA_963277665.1 of Viscum album. NCBI lineage: Eukaryota > Viridiplantae > Streptophyta > Magnoliopsida > Santalales > Viscaceae > Viscum > Viscum album. Next base: position 1,839,100,667 of record OY728125.1, read on the forward strand.
AAATCATAGAAATAGTAAGACATAAAAGGTAACTTGAGGCATTCATAACATTCTTACATAGGGAGTAACCCTCTTGGTTACGTTTGGAATACCCACCATAGTATATTCCCTAAATCTCTTCGGAGAAACCTTAACGTTTCACTCCTTCACGTTACCTAATGCATTGTAGAGCTATATCAGGCTCACCCGCCCATAGTTTATCACGGAACCACCCGTCTTCATAATAATGCCCAAGAACCTCAACATAATTGTATCACATAAAACATGCATATAGGAAACATAACATTTCCACCTTTCAATCACAAGATATCAATACAACACATTGATATAAAAAAATTATAAAAAACCATTTTCAATACCAAAACAATAGAAAAGTAAAACATGGTATTTATTTTTCTTTAAAAAAAAGGTATGGCTTGTAGAGGAACCCAAAACTCAAATAAAGGTCACGGCGGCGGAGAAGTCGTTGTCGCTGCATACGTACGACAAAAACATTCCCTTTTGTCATTTAGTAAAACGCTACATATAAAAAAAGATTCCTTTTGGATAAATATAAAATTCAAATGGTTTTATACACCGTATAAAAGAAGGTTGTGTATATAACAAAATATTCCTCAATGAAAGGAGATTGAGACGAAGTCCCTTACAAAGACGGTATCCTTGGTTTAAGGATAAATCAATTACATAATTATGTGTGACAAACGAATACACCAAATATAAGTGGATATTAAGTGTAAAATAATCAAAGGTCATTCACACATATTCAATGGATGACATATTTAATAACTACAAGTTGAACCCAACGAAATCAAAATTGGGTTAAGAAGTTCCCTTGACTGCCTTACAGTGTCACATCAAAATGAGTTGATGAGAGATAAAAAAAGGGTATCTCATCACTTGGACATAAAATTTACATCAATAAGGATATATGATAACATATCCCAACATAACAATATGTAAATTAAAAGACCCAACAAAATAATCCTTTTAAATAGAGGAGGGTGAATGGTTCCCTTACCGACATGGGTATCTTTCGAAACATACACCTCCTGAAAGAAGGACAATACAAAATTGATATAAATACTCATAAAAGAAATTATATTACACAACGAGTAAAATAATGGTCAGTACATACACCACTCAATGGAAATTGTGGCAAATGTTGCATAAATCTCACGGGAATAAAAGTGAGATGAAAAATACCTTACGAAAACTCGGCATCCTAACGACGCCACTTAAAACTTCCAAAAAAGGATTGATGAGATCAAATAGGGTATCTCATCATATTAAATTAAATTTTATAGAAATAGGAATATAAAATAACATCCTCCAACATAAAAAATATGAGCATAAAATAAGTGACATAAAATAGAGTACTTAAAAAGAAAGAGAAAGGTTAGATCTCTTACGAAAATTTAGAAGCCTAACGGCGCCACTCAAAACTTCCAAAATGGATTGATGAGAGGGAATAGGGTCTCTCATCACATGAACATAAAAATTACAGTAAGATTAATATAAAAGAACATCCCAATAACAAGAAATATGAGCTTTAAAAGGAATGACATAAAAGAGTGTACTCAAAAAGAAACAGTGGAGTAAGATCCCTTACCTCAAGTCCAACTTGTCTTGTTCGTTTCTTTATATTCCTGAACAATAATCTTTGGTCAATTAATAATTTCCTAAGAAGATCCTTTATAGATTATTATTCAGTTCATATCACATATTATAATGTTATAATAATTTTTTAACAATTTTAGTTCATATCATACGTTTTTTGCATATGTTTGGTACATGAATCAAAAATGAACTTGTTTGAAAAAAGATTGTCCATGTAGTTATAAGTAATTAATTTCCAGAATAGTATTAATGATTGAAATATCATATATATCCAGTAAATATTCATTTTATACTATTCCATATCATTTGGAGATAAAAAACGAGAAGCACCATTCATGGAGACGGTAGGTCGTACGTACGCATGAACGCTACTTTCATTTTTTGTCATATTAATGGAATTAAAACAAAATGAGAGAGATATATATTTGTTCTAATTCCAGAATGATATCCATAATTTAGATTTAATATATTAAATATATATCCATTATATATATGTACTTATAATATTACATAACATTTTGAGATAAGAAATGAAATGTACCATTCATTGAGACGGTAAGCCGTACGTACGCATGAACGCTACTTCCATTTCTATTTCATATTTAATGGAATTAAAACATAGTGATACATAATAGTATTTTAATTCCAGTATGGTATCATATATAATATCATTAAATATATCCTTTATACGTACCACATATGGTATTAACGAATCAAATCACTTTGAGGGGGTGGTAGTCCGCACTTCCTTAAATGAAGATATCGTGTTTACCCATAATGGAAACCAAAAAGGTAGACCATAAATGAAAAATACAGAATCTTAAGTAAAACATAAACATATTAGATATCATATATAAATATATTTTCATATTAATTTCCACCTTTGAAGGTGTTAGAAGAAGTTTGAACAATCATCGTTTCGGGAGGCAGAAATTCGCCATCCACGGAAACAGTATGTTCTTTAACCATTAGATGTAGGTGTGTGTAAGTGTAGCACGAATCATTCTTATAAAAACATCCTATTATATTAATGATACTGTTTTTGTTACAAAATAAATGAATAAAAAGAGTTTAGGGGGTGGAGAAGCAAAATAAAACAAAAAGACACAAGTGAAGACATTACCTTAAAATTGGGTAACTCCCATTGGTTTGAGCTCAAAGGCTTCCTTGGGAAGAATTCTGCACAACGTGAGGCTTCAAGGAGTAATATAGGGAAGTGTAGAGACAAAATGGGCAGGTTTTGGCCGATCCAATGGCTTTGGGAGTGTGGGTAAGGAGGTAGAGTTGGGGGCCTTTTATAAGAGGAAATGAGGGGCACTCTTGTAATGTTACAAAATGTTACCTTATTTTTAAAAGGGTTTCGGATTTTAAAGGTCCCACATTGATTTATTTCGAGGATAAGGTGATAAGGGTTCGAAATCCAGTATTCCAATATGTTTTGGACATGTTTAGATCTTAGATATTACATTATCTTTCTATTTTATTTAAATCGTTAAATAATGTGGTCATCGCTGCATCATCATGATGTCATAAATAATTTAATATATTTAATGTCTAAAAATTTTAAAAGAAATACTATGATGTAGGAAATATTTTTATCTTTCCAATGACTATTTATAGTAAAAAATATGACTTGTATAACCACATTTAAAAATTGTTTTCGTAAAACATCTCATGTTTGTGTCATTTTTTCTTTAACATTAAATAAAAGGATATTTATGTCATTTTCCAATCAATGTGGCTCCATGGGGTCCCCAAGTTGACCCATGGATTTTCATGGTCGGCCATGACACATCCAATGATGGTAGGACATGTGTCTAGGTCATTTCATTTTATTAAAGCACTATTCTTACCATAAACTACACTAATTACATCTAATCGCGATTAAAAACTTAATAAGTTACTATTCATCAAAAAATTATTTTTATCCCATTGAACCACATATTACTTCTTAATGACAAACATGAATGCCGGATTTTTGAAATTCAAAACACAAAGCTGGAAAAATTTCATTTAAATGGAAAAATCAGTTTTTATAAGTACCACTTAGTGGTTTCACTATTCATCCAAAATTGAAGTTTTTCAAAAAAATCCCAAAAATTCACCCTAAGCTATTTTTGATTTTACGAATTCAAAAATGAAGTCTATTTTACAAAATTCAAAACATATAAGTCACATTAATTAATTTTAAAATTAATTCCCGCTGTCAGAGCAAATAGCGGGTTTTTATGAAACAATAAGTATCAAATGATTGACACTAATTTAAGTCTGATTTCAAAGTGAAATTATTTCCAACGTACACTATTGGATTTAATGGTAAAAATATATTCTAATTTCACTTTAAAACCAATTCAAAAGATAATCTAATCATATAAATAAATTAGATTAAAAAGAGGTTTTGAATTAAAATACAACATTTTACACTATTAATTAAAAAATGAACTTTTTCCGAAAGATACAAAAAATTTACACAAATTAAATTTTGATGTCCCAATTCTTAAGAAGAGTTTTATTTGGTACAATAGAATTTATAAGAGTGAAAAAAACTATATTTAATTACGGTTCTCCATCAAAAGGCGATAAGTGAACCTTTAGTGAATACTAGGGCATATATGCCTAAAATTGAATTCTTTCCGTATTTTAAGCATTTATCTTTTATTTGATAAATGTAAAAACATTTAAAAACTTATATAATAATATTTTAGTTATTTATATCCATTCCCGCCAATACAATGGCTACATGTTAACTACCATTTAAAATAATATTATTTTATTATTAGAGTGCAACGTAAGATTCCCAAGAAACTCGTTGTTGCGTGTTGGGTACGCCCTCGAGCATAGCGTCCCCTTTAAAGTAATATTAATATTTTATTCACAAATATGGATAAATATGAAAATGTCATATTTTTATTTACCTGGGGTGTTACAACTTCATCATAGAAAAATATATTATACTTAGATGTTTAAAAAAATACTTCCCACTAAACCTATAGCAGGCATATACACACAATGCACTTGAATTTCAAATTAACATTTTTCATTAAATTATTAATATTCAACCCACTTCACAGGGTGCTTTAAACAAATTTATTTGGTACTAATGAATATAATAATTTTTTAATAACTCATTTAAAAACTAATATATAATATGATAATCCTATATCCTTATTTTATGTTATATAATTTCCACTAAATAGTCACTAGTTAGTTAGAGATATCTATGTTTTTTAAAATAATTATTTTTAGAGAAAGTTGACATTGGATATTTTTGGTTTTTTAAAAAAATCATGATTTAAAAAATATAAAATTTTATATAATGATTCACCAAAATCAAGAAAAAATCTATAAAAATTTCAATATTTTATAAAAATTTCAAAAATCTATCTACAAGGGAAAATCAATTCATAAAAAATAATATTTAATATAATAAATTATTATAAGATGATATTAAATCATTCCTATCAATAACACGAAGAATGAACTATATTAAATATGTTCCACATATTCATGTATTTGATATCAGAAAACCTATATCCTGAAGTAGAGAATTTCATTTGAAAACAAAGAAATAGATAATGGAGAATAGATTAGATATAAATTATATTACATTTAATATAACATAAAACTAATCAACTATTGTGTTAATTAGGGTGTTCGATGTTACTGATTTCCAAATTTCACTCCCATGAAGCCCTAAATTCTCTTAGTAAAAAAGTAATATCAATCTACACGTTTTAAGGGACTAATGGGGATCTATAATAAATCTATATATTAATCCCCAAAAAATATAGTACATATAGTTACAAAAATCAAAGTCCTAGATATGGAAAGCTTCTTGGGGAAATTATTCTGGCCACATGGTTGGATCATACAGTTTTTATTTCAATCTATCCAAACATAAATGGATAATTAGTTTAAGCATAATTTATCAGGTCACATTTTTCACATCAGTTATTTATAATATATATGAATAAAGTAAATTTATCACTTCGTCATGTCGGTTATAATATAACTAACCTAATAGAGTGGGAACCCCCTTCATCCCATCATTTATTACATAACTGACTTGATAAAGAGGTCTTTCACAATATTAATATAATAATAGATTTGAATAATACAATTTTCATGTATATTATCATATAAACAATTGAAAAAGATTTTTTTTAATGACGATTAATATATCACTTAAATTATATACCATTTAAATTTTTTTGAACCATATATTAAATCATTTAGAAGTTATTCATTCTCATGAATACAGAATTGGTTATCTTTTATGGAATACATAACTTGGTTTTTTTATATGGTGAACACCATTTACCTTAGGTATGCATTTATTTATGTATATAGATGTGTGAAATTAATTATATATTAATTATCAATGTTAAATCCTAAATTTTCTAATTATAGAATAATTTTTTGTTGTATCTGTAATATAAAAATATTTTATCAGTGACGTGTTTCAAAGATTTTTATACTTCATCACACCTTAAATTTCTGTAATGAATCTTTAAATTTATCTATTTTGTAAAATATTTGTGAATGAATCATTATATATGATTTCACTTCCATGAATATGGATAAATTCCAATTATTGTTATAAATTTATTGAAGACTTATAATTCTTAAAACGTATTGTATATAGAAATTTAAATTTTTATAAAATATAGTATAAAATATCATATAAGTATTGTACTTGCATATCAACAAATGTCATATGATGTGATCATATCCTTATATTGAAAAATTTAATATTAAATAAACTATTTTAATATTATGAATTCCTATCAATATAATGTTGATGTTATTGGTGAATAAAAAATATTAACATTCAATTACATTATTTATATATCGTTGTTATATTATGATAGAATGGGAATTTATGGAGACTGATAGATTTACCTAATTAAGTTTTTCAGTAATTGAAATTATATACCATAATTGCTTATTTTTTATTGAAATATCTTGATACATATATGGAATACAAGTATTATTATAACCACTAACACAATTATTCATGAATTAAAATGACTTATATGAATGATATCTGATTACGATTGACATCTTAGTTGAGGTTTGGGATAATATCTAAACCTATATATTATTACCTAATAATTTTTGTGAAGTATATGATAATATTAAAAATACTTTGTGTGATTATAGGTAATAATAGGATATGAAATTCATAAAATTTATGTAACAATGCTCCATAAAATATTCAAAAATTAATCACAATTCATAAATAAATTCACTTATTTTATTGGAAAAATAAATTGTCATGTATTAAATATGAACATAAATAATTGATTAAAAATGAACCACCAACAATGATTCAAACTCACTTCCACTACACTCATTATACTAATGAATTAGAATAGATTGGGTTCATATAAAAAAATATTCCATGATTCAATATACCCATTTAAATAACATTGATTACCTCTATCTACATTTAATATAGACATAAATGAGATCATTAATGAGAATTCAAAAAATAAAAAAATACACACTCAAACAAATCACAATGCATAATATAACTTTCAATGAACCACATGATGATGTCCCTATTTTTTCACTGAAAAAATGAAAGTATACACTTGTAATGGAAAATATAATGAGGATGTGGTTTCCTTCTACCATAAATCTATGTGGATATGCATAAATAATATTAAATTTCATGTTTTATTTAATTTTAATCAGTATAAAATAAAAAATGAGATAATTTTCTAACTATATATTCTTTTTAAAGTTTCTTCCATGTATTTTGTTTTATTATTTAAATTAATATTTAATCTTATAATGCTTTATTTGTAGAATTTATAATTTTATTTTTCAAATATGCATATATTTTTACTAAATTTATAAAAAATTATTCCTTCTAAATTATGATATCATTGATATATATTTAATTTATATTTATTTGATTTTGTATAATCATTCTAAATTGAATTCAATTTCATCAACAATATTATTATGTTTTTAATCATTATATTAACATTTATTTAATTTCATAGAAACATTTTAATTATGACTTCTACCATAAGTGGGTCTTCATAACTATAATTGAATTAATCTATTATTTCCCCCTCTTATTAATTTTTTTCAACACTATATTTTTTTTAAATCTATCTATTTCGATGTTTTTTATAGATAATAATGATTCAAATTTGGATTTTGGAAATTCAAATTTGTGATAAATATAAGGAAGATGCTAATAACTTTTTGGATTTTTTTTCAAATGAAATGTTCCAAAAAAAATATTTCTTTCTATCAATCTATGAATAGTTTAAATATGAAGATGCTAAGAATTAGAGAGATTAATGATCATTTAATTTTCCGTTAATTTAACCCAATTTACAACCCTTGATTTAACATGGTGAAACTATGTAGAATTTCAGATCTATTAAGGATGATTCATTGCAATAATAAAACTCGGGTAAAATTGAAGAAATTATTCATGATATTTATGTAGAGGAAGTTGAGAATGAACCAAAAATTGAGTATCCATACGGTGATGTTAAAAAACCATTTTCTCTAGGTTTTAGGGAATTTAAAATATTATCAATGTTGTTAAGCTTCATAACATGAAGGAGAAACATGGATGGAGTGATAAATTTTTTTAAAAAATTATAAAATTTAGGAAACAATTTCCTCAATAAATTAATGATGTTCTAGATTCACATTAAAAAGCTACCTAATCATGACTTTTATTTCCATCCCTCATTCTAATTCATATTTGTTATCTTGATGTAATTCTAGTGTTCCGAGGGATATGGATTTATGTTTTATGGTATAACTTGATTTTCTTTTGTCTCTCACATATTCATTAGTTTTCTTCAATCTTTTTCGGGAAAAATGGTGATTTCAGTCCTCATAGCCGGTGGAATAATAATTTTTTACAATTTGGATAAATTGGGTGCCATTTCCCAAGAAACCATGTGGCCAATTTCATTTTTTATAATAGAGACCACCCAATTGTTGTGTGGTTTGGTAAAACATATGTCATAACTGTGATCCTTGTTCCTCATGGAAATTATGGAAGCATGGTTTCTACACAATTTGGAAAACCATGCAGAGAAACCATGTGGCATGTTTAGGTTATTAAAACGTTTGATTGTACCCTTTTAGCCAATTGGATTGTTAACCCCAAATACCCAATTTCTCCTTCACATAGTTTATTCTTCCTAATTGAAGCTCCTCCCTCATTCTCCAAACTTTTCCTTCTCTCCCATGGTGCAGTTCAAGGGATTCATCATGGTTTTAGGGTGATTTAAAATTGTAATATTTTCTGATCTTTTTTCCCTTCCTTGTCATAATATTTTCTATTATGTTCATCTTCTCCCATGGTCATATGGATATAGAGTTTCTATTTTTTAAAAAAATAGGATTTTTTATGTATAGGTTTTTTTATGGTTGTTGTTTTTTCTTTTCACCATTACGAGTTTATTTTGGGTATGAGTTATTAAAGAGTCATGTGTTTTCAGAATGTTTCTATTTTCATTGGTCTATTAAATTTAATAATAACTGGATTAAGTCTTTTTGACCCTAACTTATATATTAATTAGTTATACCTGATATTTTTTATGTGAAAAGAGGTGCTTTCATTTATTATTTTTTGAAGTAAATGGTAATGATTTATTAAGATATGAACACCAAGAGATTGATACAATTCATTGTTAAATTTTTTGAGTAATTTGTGATTTTATGATAATATTTTATCTTTTAAAATTAATCTTCAAAACCCAAAATAATGGTTTGGGTTTTATGAATGGATCTATTTATAGTGTTTTTTATATAAATATGTTGTGTGATTGGAATTTGAACATGGATAGACATGTGAAGGAAATTTTTTGGTTTTCCTTTTTTTAAACCGGTGATTTCTTGAAAATGTGAGTCCTCTTTGGAAATTTTTTGAAAGAGGAATTGGTTTGAAAATGTTGTGTGAGTGTATATATAGAATTTTTTAAATGGTTATCAAATTTAAAATGGTTTTCTTGCACTATTTTTTTGTAAATGTGCATTTTGTTTTTCGAAAAATGGTAGTTTCTTAGTGGGTGATTGAGGATCATTTTTCACTTTTTAAAAAATTATTATCTTGAAAAAATCTCCTTAAAAACATTTCCTTGGTAATGTTGACTATTTTGGGAGGCCCATGTTGAGATGATCCCTTTCTATTATATTCATTAAGGGAAAGGGATTATACCTTGGAGTTTCTCATGTAATGGAACCAAATTATATTAATAGAAATTATATTTTAATAATAATGAAATACTTTATAATAACATAGAATCACATTAATAACATAATACAAACATTTTAAATGAGTAATAAATTAATTAATAGGTATTTCTAGATGTTAAGAAACCTCTATCGATGAAATTGTAAATTGAACTTTGGAATACTAATATAAAACTCATGAATAGTAAACTAGCAAATAGAATAATAACGACACCCATGAAAGTATAAATAATATTTAGCAATCTTATAAATCAATGTTTAATATAAATAAATCATAGTACAAGTAAAAAATATATTTTATAAATTATTAATAAACTCAAGGTAATTTGTTAAGTCATATTATTTAATTGCTTTTTTTTATTAATATATGTCTTAAAATAAAATTTATTTCCATAAATTCTACTCGAATGTTAATATTTTGTTATATTATTATTTTCAAATGATTTTATGAGACCTTATTTAGTTTTTCAAAATGTTACAAAATTAGTTATAATTTTAAAAATTGTATTTTCCATGTAAATAATTATTGTAATTAGATATTTAATTTCTCGTAAAAAGAAAACTATATTCAGAAAAAAATAGTTCAGTTTTTATTCCTACATGTAATAAATATTTACGGTTATATTTTTATATTTCTATAGAATACTAGATTTTGTTTGTTGAATTGTTAAATACTGCAATTTACGTTTTAAGCTAAATACTTGAATTATGGAGTCATAGATGATGTATGAGTGTTGTAATCCCAAAATCTAGAAATATAATTCATTTTGTTAATATTTCATGTAATTATGGTCAATCTATTCAGATTCCTGAGGAAAAATAATAAACTAATGACAAAACTAATGAGAAAACACATGTCTCCTCCTCTATAAATACCACCCCTCACCACCTCATCTCCTCACATGAATTAATCATTTTTCCTTGTAAAATTCATCTCAAATATATTCCCAAACATATCCTCTATAACCAAGAGATATTTTTCTCATAAAAAGGCCAAAACAATTTCTCTTAAGAGTTTTTCAAGGAGGGTAAAATAATGTGGTAAATTTATCTTTCATTTTATTTTAATTTATTTCAATGTTCTTCTCTTATTTTATCCTCACACACCCTCATATAAAAGGTATTTTAAATCCACTACCTCGCATATATGGTAATTTTGTTATTATAATTGAATAAGCATCCATTAAACCCCTCTTCTCTTCATTTTATTCAATAATTGAAAACATAATCTGTGAGGTTTTAATTTATCACCACAATGAACGACAAATAAAAAATAAAGGACGATCATAAAACCATATTAATGGTCAAAAAATTGTAATATAAGTATTATAGAATATTTAATGTTTTTTAATCATTATATATAGGTGTTTTTAAATAATGAAACAAAACAAGTTCATTGTGAGCAAACCGCCCAAAATAATCCCAACGATTATCACTATAATCTTTTCCAATGATTCATCCTCTACTAAAAACCCAAATTACAAATACAATAGTTTAACCTGTTTTATGTACAATAATAACCTATAACTTCAATTATGGATTTATATTTCCATTTTACATGACCTTCCATTATAATATATAAGCAAATCAACCATGAAAACTATAAAAATTGGCACTCCCAATCGATAAAATTTAACATTATAATGCATAAAAATTGTGATAAATGAACTGAATAAAAGTATAATAAATATAATTTCATGTAAAAAATGGCTCTAAATGAATTTATTAATGGATTTTATTTTATTATTCTGGATATTAATATCAAGTGATGAACCATTTCTGAATTAATGTAAGGGATTCTACCCAAACATCTATTTTTTCCTTCGGGTTACTCTTTATCTCTATTCACTCCACTGTAATGCTTCTTTGTTTTTATATTATTATAAAAAATTAAATTTAATTGTTCCATAATCATATATCCATATTAGATCATCCATATTTTATGTTTTAATACATGTATTTTAAAGGTTCTCTTTTCATCACTTCTCGATAAGCAAGCTTGGTTCAAGTGAACATCCTGGTTTCTAACTAGCTTCCAAGTATAAACCCTAATATTTTTTTCGCCACCATTATTTTAGATAAAATCACTCATTTTATCATGAATAATACCTTTTCTCATTTCATTTTTATGAAATAAAATCATCATTTTTCACTTTAAACCATTCTTAATATATTTCCCCTTTAAATTCTCATTAATATATTTCATTAAACCACACTAAAATTTTAAATATATAAAATTTATTAAGAATTAATTATTATATGTTTTCACATAAATTGGAAATATATTATCATTATCTAGGATTATTTCTCAATTTGAGTGTCCGTGTATTTTTTAATATATTCCTTCTTGTAGATATTTATGATATATTCATTTTTCGGGCCTTGTTCCATGATTGTGATATGCATTTGTTTCCATTGGTAACCCTTATGATTTTTATTCAAAAGGAAAACATATTCATGAATATTGTTTTGATGGGTGAATCCAGATCAAACTCTAATGTATTTGGTAATATTTAGTCTCATGAGACATCATGTTGGGATAGGGATTGAACCAGAGACCTCTATGGCACTTTGTGCACCATTTCATGGCAGTTACCCTTGACTCATGTTTATGTCATGTTATATAATATTTCCACTTTTCTTTAATTCCTTGATTATATGTACCATTTTATATGTGTTATTATTTCTTCTATTTATTCATGTTATATTCCGTTTATTTCATCATGTTATTCTTTATCCCCTATGTTCTATGTTTTAATTATATTTTTTTTTCTTACTAAACATTTTACCTCATCCCTTGTCTTCATATATTTCCTAGGATATCCTAGTAACTTATTGGAGATCAATAAAAGTTAGAAGATCTTTAGGGGGATTAAATAAAATACGTTTTATCATTGTTTACATTATATGTAATATTTCCAAGACAAAAGCCTTTATGTTCCTTGTATTTTATTTGGGTTTTCAATTATTCATAAAATCATGTAGTGATATGTGGAAAACAATAGGGTCACAAAAGTTTGTATTAGAAGAAATGTTTTATTTTTTTTATAAGGATTATAAAATTCTAGAGAAATCCCTAAGTATAGACTAAGAATAAGAAATCAATTACTAAATTCTATTATGCATAGAGTAATTGTTTTTTCAATATAATATATCATGTCAGAATACTAAAAGTGGATATGTTTTTGGAATATATTTACCTCGTAAAAATAGCTCTGACAAGGAGATCTAGGCCTGACATAGGGTAACCTATCACAAAACCACATTCCATACTATGCACCTAGTTTGACACTCATGGGGGATATGATTTGGTTAACTCATAATCTCATTATGAAAAATTATTAATTGAAAAAAATTCCCATAAGAATATATGCTCGGAAATAGGTCACAGTTAAACTATATTGAATCCTTGGGAATCAAAATCTAGGATATAATTTTCACTTCTATCCTTATATGTTCAATAATTTATTTCAATATTATTAGTGGATAAGTATTCAATCTCCCTTATTGTACTTTCATTTTTTATTTAATTTATAGAATTATATTAAATTTTTCCAACAATTGATGTGATAGGAAATTTTATTATTTTCAAAATGATAAGATTAGTGTGATGGGAATGATTAATCAAAACATTATAATAGTTCACTATTAGATGTATCAAGCTATAAATAATAACTTTAATCATGTTGAAGGCTATCCATACCCATAAAAGGTAAAAGTTTCCATAGAATCATTCATGTGGACTCGGAATACCATTTATAATGGATCTTCTGATTCCCTCCCCATAAATAATGGATTAACTATATTTTGAAGATATTGTTTGTCCTATAGTGCTCAGAATAAGAGAGTGTTGTGTTCGTTGTCTTTTTTTTATGGGAAACTTGATCAGTGGTGGAAAATAATAAAGAACACAAATCAAAGGAGGAAATTGATTACATGTAATAGGAATATATCAAGAAAATATTTTTCAACAAATATTTTCCTAAAACCCTCCGTCATAATATACAAATGTAATTCCTAAAACATATGTAAAAGGAAGATAATTCCATCAAGGCATATGGGAAAAATCACAGGTATTACAAGATACACATCCTTCTTTTACAAGAAGTTGGAATGAAAATCATATCACTTCTTTTGAAGACAAATTATGGGTCTATTAAAATCATTGGGTATTCGAGACATCCATAGTTGTGGGTAGATTATTCATTGTGCCCTCATGGTTTAAATGGATATCAAAGTCTCTCATTGGAATCATGGGCCCAGGGAAAAAAATGGGGAAATGGATTATAATATAGATGATATATCCCATGATGGAAAGAAGACCCTCTATCCCACATGTCAAAATTTTGGGAAGAAGAAACTTTTATACTGATTAATGGGAAACAAGAGATGCATTAAATGTTAAAAAGAAGGGCATATAGCTAACAACTATCAATAAGAAATGAAGAGTCCCAATAATTCCTAAAAATAAAGGAAGATTATTATCAACACTCATCATGTAGTTTTGTTTTTCAACAAGAAAAAACATGGGCATTATGAAAACCATTTCCTTATGACAAGGGTTATTGGGGGAAATCAACAACAACAACCTCCAAGGCAGCCTAAAAAGGAATATTTTTTCACTACTTCTAATCTGGTTTTTAAAAATGATGTGGTGATACGTACATTAGTTATTCATTAAAAATATAAAACTCACCAGTTGATTCTTGTTTTATTCATTCTTTAATTCATTGAATGTTTAATAGAAATATTTATTCATCACCCTAAAATTTGGGGGTTCTGTTATCTTGGAGACCCACAAATGGGTAAATTTTTGCATCTAATGTTTATAACTCCTCCCTCATCAATTTTTATCAAGTAAACCTCTATGAAAATATATTATTACTCTATTCAGTAGATTTTGATGCTAAATTGGGAAGGCATTGGCTATCATTATATAAATAGAACATCAATGGTTAGGAATGGGAGATCAATTTTCACATCCGGAAGAATAATCCTATTCCGTAAAATTGTAAGGAAGAATATGAATCCCTATTAGAACCATAATGTCAATTTTGGATAATTTTTACTTATTAACAAGACTATCTAGGTCAAATTCTTATGATAAAAGAGGAAATCATTGACCCAGACATGCCCATTATGAGAGACTACACATATGTCTTCCCTGAAGAGTTTTATTGCCTTCCTCATAATAGAGAGGTTTATTTATCAATTAAACTTATTCTTAAATCTCTTCCTATATCAATTACAAAATATTTAATATCCATCATTGAGCTAGTAGAAAAGAATAGTAGTTAGAGGATATTCTCCAAAATATTTTTATACTCTTGTGTGCTTCACTATGGGGTGCACTAGCCCTCTTCATCAAGATGAAGGATGGGTCAATTCTTCACTTAATTGATTATTGTGAGCTCAAAAAAGTCATGGAAAAAACATTTATCACCTACCATAGATAGATGAATTGTTTGATCTACTACGTAGGGACTATTATTTCTCTAAGGTGGACCTTAGTTTAGGATGTCACCAATTTATGATGAGGAAGGAATATATTCCAAATACATCCATTCAAATAATTTTTGGACAATATAATTTATAGTAATTCCTCTTGTACAAACTAATTCAATTTCAATTGACTTGTATTTAATAAATAGAGTCTCTATAGGTTACCTCAAAAAATTTGTTGTAGTTGTTATTGATGATATTTTGTTATACTCTAATAGAATGAAAGAACAAGAGGGGTATTAGAATAATAGGTAAAAGACATTGTGAGGAGATAAAATATATAAAAAGCATAGTAAATTTGAGTTTTGGATGCATTAAGTATCATTCATAGGGAATATAATCACCTGAAAATGGATATTAGTGGACCCTTCCTAGACAAATACAACCAAAGAGTGGCCAAAGACAACTTTTTTGATTGATATCCGTAGTTTCCTTGGTCTATTTGGGTATTAAGAGTGATTTTTTAATACCATTTAATAATTTTTAAACCCACTAAAAAATCAAAAATGATAGGGATAATAGTTTTTCTGAACTAGTGAATGTAAAGAGAACTTTTAATAGTTCAAAAAGAGACATATCGCTGCACTAGTTCACACACTACCTAAAAGTGATGAACTATTTAGCGTGTACACTAATTCATAAAAGAAGGTATTATGATATTTACTAATGAAAAAATGATAATTTTATAGCCTTTGTCTTATGTAAGTTGAAAATCCATGAGAAAAACTGTCACATGCAAGATATAGAGTAGTTATTAATGATCATTATGTTGTTAATCTGGTTGAATTATCTATATGGTATGATGTGTGAGATATATACTAATCACAAGAATCACAAATATATATTCACATATAATGATCTTAATATCCACTAGGGAATATGGTTAGAGCACATTAAGTGTGATGACTACTCAGTCAACTTCTCTCTTGGAAAATCAGATATGGTATCAAATTTATTAAGTAGAAAAGATGTAGCATCATTATCAATGATGATAATTGAGAAGGATTCATTATTCATAGATTTAAAATTGATATACATTGGAATTTTTATGTAAGGAACATCATAATCATTTCCCAAATTATTTCCCAAATATCTCATATGGAGAAAATAAAGGATGATAAAAGAAATGATGTTGAAATCCATAAGGTAGAAGCCATGAGAAAATGGAAATCCTCAGAGTCCAAAATGTTTGAGGAAGGATTTATCATATTTGTATCATGATTGTGTTTACTATCTTACTTAGTGAAAAAGAAGAATCTTCTATATTAGGCACAAAGCTCAACCTTCTATATTTACCCAGGGATCACAACGATGTATCAAGATCATCAAGGGAACTATTGGTGGGACAATAGGAAAAAGGAGATCAATGTGTATACATCAAATAGTATGGTATGTCAGAAATTGAATGCCAGAAAGAGATATTATATGGTTATGAAGAAACCAATACTAATACCAACATAGAAATGGGAAAACATAACCATGGAAATTGTCACTATACACCCAAATAAATCAATAAGATATAATTTTATAAGTGTTGTTATGGATCTTAATTAAAATATATCTCCATTTATCCCAATTTTAGATTATTTCTCACTAGATTAACATGCATGGATATATATCATAGAAGTTGTAAGGCTTCATAGATTACAAATATTAATTATATCCAATCAAGATCTGAGATTTAACTTGATGTTATGGAAAAGTATACAATATTCTCCAAGAGCGGAAAAGAACCGCCTCATTACCTATCATCATAAAATTGATGTCTAATATGAGTGGAATATTAAGAAACTAGAAGACATGTTGACATTGTATTGTATAGACATCAATGGAGGATAGACACAACATCTTCCTTTGGTCGATTTCTCATATAACAATAGTTTATACTCAAACATCCAAATAGATCCATATGAATCCCTTTATGGGAAAAGATATATTACGTTCGCATGTTGGGATAATGATGGGGAACATTAGATAATAGGACAATAATAAATTGATATGGTGGAGAAGGTGAAAACCATTTAGAAACATGTCAAGGTATCCCAAAGTAGACAGAAGATCTATACAGACAATTTTTAGTGGGACCTCGAGAGTAAGTCTATAGATATAATATTCCCCTCTATATCTTTGGGGAAGATGATGTGAGATTTGGGAATAAAGGAATGAAATGTCCCAGGTACATCATCTCATTCTAGATCTTTCATTTTGTTGAAGTTGTGTCGAATCAACTATCACTTCCACCTACCTTGTTTCATGTAAACAATGTCTTCCACATATCTCAATTGAGTAAGTAGATACCTGATCCATCACATATATATAATTAAGAGGTGGTAGAGCTAGAAAATGATCTCTCATACAAGGAGAACCCAATGAATATCTGGGAACATAAATACAATGTTCTACACAATAGGTCCACTCACATTGTAAATTTTCTATCGAGGAACCATAAGTACGAAGAGGCAACAAGGGAACTTATAGAAGTGATGAAGGATATGTACTCACACCTATTTTCAAAATCGAATATAAAATGAACTTTCATAATCGGTTAAGAATGTAACAAACCAAAATTTTAGCAATGGAAGTTACCTGATCATAATTATTCCATGTATTATAACCTCATAAAATCACATTAATATCCCAATAAAAACATTATAAATTAAGAATGAGTAACATAAGTTGTATTTCAAGATGTTAATGAACCTTTACTGATGAAATGGAATCATGACCATAGGATTAGTATTATAGACCTTATAAATAGTAATCCAGCAAATAGAATACTGACCTCACCCATGAAAGTATAAATATAATTTAGGCATCTAATAAATAATATTCTGAAAGAATTATATCACAATTCAAGTAAATAATAGTTTTAAAATTATTAATTATGATTATGTAATTTTGAAAGTAATGTTATTTAATTTAAATTTTATTTATATATATGTTTTAAAACAATGTGAATTTATATTAAATGTTCACATAAATTAATATCTTTTTCTCTTATGATTTTAAGATAATTTTATGATACATTATTTATTTTTTCAAAGTGTTTCAAAATCATTTATAATTTTAAAAAATAAATTATCCAAGTAAACAATGATTTTAATAAAAAATAAAATTTTGCATATTTAGAAAATTATTTTAATGTTTATTACATTTTTTAATTCTACATGTAAAAAAATATTTATGGTGGAATTTTTTCATTTTCTAAAACACTAAAAATTATTTTGAGTTGTAATATACAGTAATTTAAGGTTTATGATTAATATGTGAATTATAGAGTTATATAAGATTTATGGCGAATGTGTTCCCAAAATATCTAATAATACATAATTATTTTAATATTTTTTGTAAAAATACTCAATATAATAATATTCCGGATGAAAAATAATTAACTAATGATTGGAATAATGATAAAACATCCCTATCCTCCACTGTAAATATCACACCCTCACCACCTCTTCCCCTCACACGTATCAATCATTAAGACCTTTCCAAATTAGGATAAAATAATTTCCAAATCCTCTCCCCCATTTATAAGAGATCTTGGTCTCACGGAATGACCAAAACTTTTTTTACAGAGGTTTTTTAATAGGGAAAACTCGATAGGTAAATTCCTTCTTCCTTTTCTTTTAATTTCATTTCAAGTTATATTTTCCAATTTAACCTCCCCTTATCCAAATGATATGATAACTCCATTACCTAACAAATTCTAGAATTTTATTATGATAATTGAATAATACATCACGAAAACACTTTCCTATTCCTTTTATTTGAAAATTTAAATTTTCATTTGTGAAGTATTAATTTGTCACCGGCAAGGACAAAAAATTTTCATTTTCCAATCATGCCTTAAATAATGTTCCTAAACACATTTTTAGGGTTTAAAATAA
Organism: Viscum album; assembly: GCA_963277665.1. NCBI lineage: Eukaryota > Viridiplantae > Streptophyta > Magnoliopsida > Santalales > Viscaceae > Viscum > Viscum album. Next base: position 1,839,119,914 of record OY728125.1, read on the forward strand.
TAATAATATATGTATTAAAACCTATTTAATGATATATAATTATTATATACAAATGATGTTAAATAATAAAATAAAACAAGTGTGTTGTGAGAAAAAATGACCCAAAATCATCCAAACAATTGTCACTAACATTTTATCTAATGATTCATCCTCACCCAAAATTAACAAATTACATATATAACCATCCAACCATCTGGAGTTCATTAATAAATTATAACTTCAATTATGAATTTAATTTTCTATTTTACTTGAATGTTCATACTCATATAAAAGTGAACTGATTATAAAAACTAAAAAAATGAACACTCCCAAATGATAAAATTGAACACTATAACTCATTAAAAAGTATATAAAAAGGATTATTAAAATTATTTTATTACAATTACATAATATAGGGTTTTGAATTATTATATGATTTTATTTAATTTTATTATCCATCACATTAAGACAAACTGGAGAACCATTTCAAACAATAGGAATGGGATTCTACCTGAACCATCATTCATTTCCACCGGGTTACTCATTATATATATTTACCCTAATGTATGGTCTCTTTAATATTTTATAATCATCCAAATATTTTTATATATTTTCTAAAATTATGTATCTATGTTAGATCATCCCTATTTGATGGGGATAAAACATGTTTTAGAAAGGATTCATTTTCAACTCTACTCGATAAGAAAGCCCAATTCAATGGAAATTTTTGTATTTCTTACCCACTCCCAAGTTCACACTAAAATGTATTTTAATCCACCAATATTTTTTATAAAATCACTAAATTTATCATGAAAAAAACATTATTTCATTTATGGATTTATGAAAACAAATATTATTTTTCCACCTTAAATATTTCTAAATATTTTTCTTTAAAAAATACTAAAATGTTTTGATTATAATGTTTTTTAAACACTAATTTTTACATGTTTCCACTTCTACTGGTAATAAATTATCATTATAAATTCTTATTTATTATTATTAATGTCCATTTTTGTTTTTAATCCTTTATTTCATGGACATATATATGATATGATCATTACTTATCACTTTTCACACGATTATGATACCATTTCATTCAATGGGTAACCCTTTTGGTTATTTTTAATGAGGCACATATACACATCAATAGTAACGTCCCGGTTCTGAAATTCATCTAGAGGCTCCCCATACCTAGTTGGTCACATGGCCTCAAGAGCATTCCCCAAAACACCAGAGGCTGCCTACTAGCAGAGAGGGCCTTGGGTGTGATAGTGTGAAAACTATTCCCTCGTTGGTAGAGTACACATTGGAAGTAAAAAAAATACATACAAGACCGGAAGAAGTAAAAATATCATACAAAAAATTAATAGTAGAAACGGATAGAATAAACTGGAGCACATTTATATAATGATGAATGGTATATATGTCTAGGAAAACAGCGAAAAAATCACAATGCTGATTTACGGTAATAAACCAAGTAAAAAAGAAAGACAGTAATAAGATATACAGCATCGCAAGCCAAAGATTGGTCTCATGCTCTCCTGCTCCACAGCATGTCAAGTACCTGAATTAGAATGGTTCTTTCCATTGTCTATACCTACAACAATATAATATGTTTGGGTAAAAAAGGATTCCCCAAACAGGGTGTGAGTCTAATCCCAGTAGGCAACCACCACAAGATTTTTTCCTAATAGTCATTGAAAATATATCAGGTAAAAGTACAAGAAATATTAAACTAGAAGGTACTCAATAGTAAACAATCCACAGTTTCAGTACCATGAAACAACTAAAAAAGAAGATAAACACAATAGGTAACCCTATGGGAATCACACTTAGTATATCCCCTCTTGTCTTACCTAACAAGTACAATAAATCATCTAACACATAAACCTCTAGGCAGTACGCTCCGTCTAACCCCTATGGTCCTACCTAACAAGTACAAGCAAACCTCCGTGCAGTACACTTAGCCTATCCCCTCTGGACCAGCTTATGAATTGACTCTCTAAGGAAGCACTCACTGTTAATTCTATATATAGTCTTGTATCATTACTAATGATTCTCTTTGGAAGCAGTTCTGTCACATTCCCTCTGTGTCCCACATCGAGTATCTATAGACACTCTGAGGAAGCAATCAATTTCAATTCCCCCTATGGCCTCACATCATAAAATTATAAAGACACTCTAGAAAATCCCTCAATGTCCATTCTCTCTATATTCTATACACCATGTTTTCATGCCCCTGTGTAGGTCAAGAAAGTGTAGAAGTGTGTATCGGCCAAGGTGAACCTCAATAACTACTTTTCTAGCAATAAATAGCATAATAGCATAGTATAACAATAGTCACACCATCATACAATACTTGGAATTGGAATGTAAACAGTTGCCTAACAAGAAAACTATACGCAAAGGACAAAAGTGGAATAACATGCATGGGAAACACACCAGAAGTATAGAAATTCATTCTATTCACAATCAATTATCATCTACTCAAGAATACAATCATAGAAGTCAAACAATAGGGCAAAAATTGTAAATGTGCAATACCCCGTTCATGCGTATTGGGCAATTTTTCACATAAAACTCAAGGACTATCAATAGAAATCCACAAACCTCCTACCTCGACCTTAAGATATTTCTATATGTGAATCAAGAGTATTGAATCACCTTAGAACATAAAAGATCTAAAAAAACGCCTAAAAGGTTAAACAGAGGGTATCACGAGGAAGTGAAGGAATCATGAAACGAAGCTGCAGTAGAAGAGAGAGAGGTTACCCAGGAAATCCCAATGCAATTGACATTGGTCAAATCAGAGTTCAGACGCTCAGTTGGGGGCTCGGAGAAGAATCACGGTCGTACGTATTTCCTTAGAATATGAAAACCTAGAAGAAGACGGTTCTGGTGATTAGACGGGACCCTGATCCGTTTAATGAAAAAACAAAATACACGTCATGTGCTTTTGAAGTACATGGCATGTACTCTCATTTCTCATACTACACTTTAAGCAGCCTTCATGTCACCCCCACAAAGCCGTGTGTGTGTCTATGACACGGACAACACACTACCTCTTATGTCAAAGAAGTTCACAGCGTGTACTCATAAAGTACATGACATGCACTTCAAAAATTTCTAGAACTTCCCCTTTTTCTAAAAAACGGACAGAAGAAGAAAACATATCTGAAAAAATCCGGGTTCTTACAAACTTCCCCCCTTAATGAAATTCTTCCCCTAATTTCCCTATCAAGTCTGCGTAGAAGAAGAAACCCTGAAAACCTCCAACCACTTTTATCGTACATCGGCCTCCCTCTTCCATGTCTCATCCTTTACTCATCCGTGCTACCAAAGCACCCGTACCAGAGGGACAGATCGGCCATAGAGAACCATTGTTATTCGATCAAAATCTGGATAAGATGCTCCTCGAATGATGAATCCACTTCTAACTCAACCTACTTAGGTTGGAAAACATGATATGGGTCTGAGAAGTAATGTCGAAGCTGAGAAATATGGAAATTTTCGTGCATAGACCAGTACCTCTGAGGTAACTGCAACTGATAGGCAACCAGTCCTACTCTCTCTAAAACCCCAAAAAACCTGATGTACATTGGTGAAAGCTTACCTTGTCTCATAATACTCTTATGTCCCAACCTCATTGTGACACAAAAGAAAACCTAATCCCTGAACTCGTACTCTAGAGGTCATCTCTGCTGATCATCATAAAACTTCTGTCAAGACTGTGATGTAGCCATCCACTTTCAAATAAACTCTCTCTATTTTGTGGTCTCTTGGACAAGATGAGGTCCCATCAGAGATGAAACTCCTTCCTCCAGCCAACATAAGGGTGATCGGCCTAGCCTACTGTATAAAGCCTCATAAGGGGCCATCTGAATAGTTACTTGAAAACTATTATAGTAAGATAACTCCACAATAGCTATATGCTTCTCCTGAGAACCTCGAAAATCCAAGACAAATGCTCGGAGGATTTCCTCATAAACCTAGATCGTATGCTCAGACTTTCCATCAATCTAAGTATAGTAGGTTGTACTCAAAAGTACTTGTGTACCAAACACCTTCTAAAGCCCTTGCCAAACCCGAGAAGTAAAATTAGCATCTCTGTCTGAAATGATAGAGTGTGGAACTCCATGTAAGCACACAATCACATAGATGTACAAACTTCCTAGCTTATCAACATTGAAAGTCTCCTTGATTGGAAAATAGTGAGAAACCTACATGAGTCTATCAATGACAACCCAAACTTCATCATTCCCTTGAGGAGACCACGGTAAACCTCTCATAAAATCCATCGCGACATCATTCCACTTCCACTCAGAAATAAGAAACTACTGTAAAAGTATTGATGGTCGCTGATTCTCTACCTTCACCTACTGACAAGTGGAACACCTCATGTCGAAACCTTCAATGTCCCTCTTCAAAACAGTCCACCAATACTGATGGTGTAGTTCTTGATACATCTTGGAGACACGAGGATGAACATCCCAAACTGAGGAATGAGATCCATGCATCATCTCCTCACGTATGTTTGTTGGATCCCATATGCGTCCCAAGAAACACATGATATCATCCATGCCTATGGTCCATCAAGGAATACGGTTCTCTCCTAACACGTTCTCCCACAAGAATAGGCCTTCCGAATCTGATAGCTACCTCACTCGTACTCGATCAAGAAGGTTAGAGGTAATAGCTATAGAAGAAAGGAAAGTCTTACCATGTCTGTCGTGCACCTCAAAATTCATCTCAGATAATAGAGCCATAAAATTACACTCATTGTTGGCCTCCTGAACTGCCTGTATCTGAGTCAACCTGATCAATGCATCACCCACTGCATTTCCTTTCCCATGCATATAGGCAATCTCGAAATCGAAGGACTATAGGTAATCAACCCACCTTCTCTATCTCAAATTCATATCTTGCTATGTGAAGATATAATTGAGACTCTTGTGGTCAGTGAAAACCACAAAATTCTCTCTCATAGGATAATGAATCCAACAGCATAAGTCATGAAAAAATAAAGACAACTCAAGATCGTGCATCGGGTTGTTCTTCTCATGTGGTCGCAATTTCTGAGACCCGTACGCAATGAATCCTTCCCCCTCCATAAGCACAACTCCCACTCCGATACTTGAAGCATCACAATACACAGTATAGATTTTTCCCAGCTCTGGAACGACTAGTCTCTATGCTGAAGTCAACCTCCCATTAAAATCTTTAAAGGCTGACTCACAAGAATCTAACAACAAAAACATTGCATCCTTCTTAGTCAAACTCGTTAGTGGTACTGCTAAGCTTGAAAAGTCCTGTATGAAATGTCTATAGTATCCAGGCAGGCCTAGAAAACTCTTCACCTTAAAGACGTTCTTCGGATTCTCCTAGTAGAATACTGCTCTCAATTTCATTATATCTACTAACACTCATATCTCTGAGATATCATGACCCAATAAGTGAATCTGATTCATCGAAAAGTGACATTTTTAGAGCTTAGTATATAACTGATGCTCTCTTAGTGTACTCAAAATGAACTCAAGATGGGTAGCATGGTCGTTTTGAGTGTGAGATTATCCCAAGATATCATCCATGAAGTCAACCACAAAAGAATCCATGTATGGATGGAACACATGGTTCATCAGTTCAATGAAAACTACAGGTGCATTCGTGAGACCGAACGGAATAACCATTTATTTGTATACACCATACCTACTCCAGATGGCTATAAGAGGTATATATAATGGTCTAACACACAACTAATTATAACCAGACCACATTTTAATCTTTGAGAACACCCAGGATCCTCAAAGCTGATCAAAGAGATCATCAATCCTTGGTAAAGGATATCGGTTCTTTACCGTCAAACGATTCAACTTCCGATAATCCACACAAAGCCTGAGGGTGATGTCTTACTTCATTGCAAACAGGACAGGTGAACCCCAAGGAGAAGTACTCGGTCGAATGAAACCCTTTTCTTGCAAGTCCTCCAACTGCTTCTTGGGCTCCTTCAACTCAGGTGTAGCCATCCTATAAGAAGGAATGGACACTGGTGCCTCTCCTAGCACAAGCTCAATAGAAAATTCTACCTCTCACTCCGTAGAAAAACATGAATATTTCTTAGATAGACATCCCATAAACAATCCACCACTAGAAGAAATTCTAACTAAGAAGTCCCCAGATCATCCAGATATATACTAGCAATCTGGGCTATAACTCCTCATAGCCCATGATGCTCTGGACCTATTCTACTCTCCTGGACATCCCACTCACCCTTATGGATAAACGATATGCCCTATGGACTTGTGAAACTCACCCTGTATTGATTACAGTCAGCGACTACCTGGAAGGAAAATAACTGGTCCATTTTGAGAATAAAATCATAGCCTCTCATCTCTAGGACATAGAGGTCCTATAAAAAGTTACACCCACCATCCTCTATAGGGCACACCTTAAACTGACATACACTCACCGCTCTATTCCCTAAAGGATTTTCTAGTGTCAATATATCAGTAGAAGAAAAGATGTAGAGACAAAGGCTCTCTACAACCACAATAGATATAAATCAATGGGAAGCCCTGGTATCGAAAAGAGTAGCAGCTAAAATAGAGGAAACTATGCTCATACCTTGAACTGTAGAAGTTCCAGGATCATGCTCCTGATGGGTCTGCACCACTTTAAAGCTCTGGCATACTCCACGGCCCTATGACCATGCCTGAACACTCTGAGATGATCCACTCTTCTATTGTCGAAAGACAGGTGACCGAACCCCATGACAATGACTTCCACCTCAACCTGAATGGCTAGAAGAACACTAGTTTCCAGACTGGTGAGACACTGGTGGTGTTACTTTCGAATGCAGATTCATCGAAGAACTCATGTCACGAGCTGTTGGAGTGAAGATCTGACAGTAGTGCTAAAGATGGCCCATCTTGCTGTAATATCGGCACTCCACTGGGTCTCTCGATCAGTGTGGCCTCTAATGCCCACACCAAATATAATTTTTTATTATTCCACTTTAAGGAAATGTGGGAAACCAAAGTTCGCACCAAGGACAACTATGTTTTGAAAGAGCTCAAAGAATTGTAAAACACAAGACTAAGGTTATTTGAGTCAGATTCTTTATTTAATTCCTAGTGTAGAGTACTAAGTTGGGTTTCTAGATCCTTTCTAACAAGTTCTTCAAGATGAGAAATCATTCTGTTCATTATCTGGATGAGTTCCTCCAAGGTGATTCTACCTTGGTTGAAGCCTCGGGTGATGATTCGGTCTGGCACATCTATCCATGCTTCTTTCTCCTCTGTGGCCTCAGTCTGCAGGATTCTTTCATAAATCCTTAAAATATCTTAATTTGAGGCATTTGGCCAAAGGAATTTTTCAAGAATCTCTTCCTTAGAGTGTCAGATGATCCTTAGACACTCCTCACCCACTTCCTATATTACTCTTCATTCTCTGCTTGGATCCCCACTTTCCCCATTATGAAGGCCTTTTCTTTCCTTGCTTCCACATTTCATGGCCGACCTGGTTTCCATTAGGTTTGGCAAGTGAGAGTAGTATGTGCACCCATTGGGTTTATTCCCCTGAACCACTATGCATTTCCTCAAGTCACACTTTCCTTTTTCCCCTTCTTCCTTCTTGAACTATGGGGACCATTCCCTTGGAACCATTCCAGGCTGTCTACCTAGAATTTGGTAAAATTATCATACCAGAATACTCATCCTCTTGTGAAAATTGTTCTTTGAGTTACCAGACCATAAAATTGGTTTTTCACTTCAACCCTCAGACCCTGTTTGAGAGCCCTCAGCCTACCCAAAGAATCCAACTTGTCTTCTTTGACCACCAAGTCCTTCTACTTCTTCCCCTCGCTCCAAGTCATCTGAAAGGAGGACATCAAAATGAGCTTGTTTGGATCAAGAGGACCCAATACACTAACCCCTTACTGCCTTCCGTGACCATGGAGAGAGATTTTAGGTGCATGAAAAAAGTATTTCCCCTGCTATTCCTTGATAGATGGTTCGTCTCCCTTTCCGAATTCACCCTCAGTGACCTCACTGCACATAATTATTCCTATGGACTACTCATATCCATGACCCATGAATTGAGACAGTTGGATGGATCCCTCCCATTCCTAACCTTGAGGACCCCTATGGTTGTGTACCTCGCTAATACCCTTCTCCACACCATTTTTGACAATTCTATCCGATAAAGGATGCTCTACGACATCCACATGCATGGATAGCTATTTATCCTTTCCTTCCTTCTACACTGCCTCCACTCCATTCACCTTAAAGTGCTGATCCCAAAATCCTTCCTTATCTGATCTAGGACATCCCCAACTCGTGGCAAGGGGATACTGGCCTCTACATCCTTCACTGCATCTGGAACCACCGGATGAGGCCACTGCAAAAGTTGGCCCTCCCGAGGGCTACCTTCTGTTTCCAACCTCAAATCCTCGCATAGACCAAAATGAACCCTGCCTGGATCCCATTCCCCTGGATTAACCCCACGCACCTCTGTAGGCCTTACCAGGCCTTCTCTATCCAACTATTGTATCACAATGGGGGTGGCCTGCGCCTAAGTCTCCTGTGGTTTTGGAATCAACAATTGCTAAGACCTTGGACCTCAACGACATCCAAGGACCGAATTTCCTAGACGATGACAACCTGATAAATATGATGGCCAAGAATCTAGGACCACATGTTGTTACCATCTGAATTCTTCACCAACCTAAATCCAAAGCCACTCTCTTGGAGGCTTTGAATGGTTGGCCTCAACACAAATGCGAGGGTTGATAGGGTGACAAACCACAGCAGTCCTACTATCCGAACAAATAAATCTACCAACCATATTCCCTAACATGATTATTATTGACGGAATATGAAAAGGAAGTGGAAAATCAGGGAAGCTTACCCACACCGTCATCATCATTTCATCCTGGTTCATGATGGATTTAAAGGACCAGCAAAGGAGGAAAAATCCACAAACATTGAGGGTTTGGGAGTCGTTGGACCAAGAAGCAATCAAATCTCTCTCTAGGGAAAAATGAACCATCATCTGACATTGGTCGAGAAACCCGACCACCACGCGGTCTTGAATTCCCGATGCTTCAAACACTAATCTTCCAAAGGCATCCACCGAAGGATGAAAACCCCTAAAATGAGTGACCAGAATCATCCTGAAGAGATCCAAAGCACCATTTAATTCCTTCATGAGAAGCGCAAGCTGTGGAAAACCCTTATGAAGGTCAGGGACCTTAGGGCACAATGGAAACGTCGGTAACGGAGGAAGAAGTGTGGGGTTAGTGAAGGGGAGAAAACTCCAGATGATTCCCCCTCTCCACTCTGGGGAGGGAGGGTTCGGTGCAACCGCCATCTATACAAGGGCTTCACCATCAACCTCGCTCCATATCATGCCTCCCCCGTGTCACCTATAAACATTCTTTCACAGCACATAACCACCCCTCACATTCCTGTTATTCCCACACTGGTAACACACCACCTGTCTAACAGAAGTAGTTTCTCTCCTCCTTGGATCACCAAACGAAGACTCCCTATGGCACATCCTACTGTCAGTAAGATGGATGCTAACTCCAGATGTTGATCCGCCCTGACTCACAACACTATAATCCCTCAAATTTCACTCCGTGATCAGTTCCTAGTTGATGATACAAGTGATAGAATTCAAATAGAAGATTTTCACCTGCAATCAGATATTGTTCCTCAGACCATCCTTGAACATCCTTTGCATGAATAACAGATCACCTCCAAAAATTGGTGTGATGTACTGTAGCTCAGAAAAGCGGGAGGAATAATCCGAAATAGAAAGAGTACCCTACTCCAGACTCATAAACACTAAGGCTTGATTAGGACTCAAGGTCTCTGGATAGAAGTATCCATAGAAGATGCGCTAAAACTCATCCCATGCCATAACCTGCTGGAATACCGCCTATGAGATCACATCCCACCACCTCTAAGTGGTGTCCCAAAGAATATATGTAGTGATCTTGACCCTCCTCTCACGAGGTTCCTTTAGATTCTCAAAGACTGTTATCATGTATTCTATCCAGGAATCTGCAGCCTGAGGCCCTATTTTCCTAGAAAAAGTGGGAGGATGTTGTTGGAAAACCCATGTCAAATAAGTCATCGACGGGGTAGGAGGCAGTTTCCTCTAAAAGATCTACATCATCCTCATAAAGCCTTCCCTAAAATATGCATCAGCACTGGTATTAGGTATAACAGCTAGTGCCAAGGCTGTCACAACAGGAGGATCTGCGGGAATTCCCTAGTTAGCCGAATCCAAAGTCTGATCACTACCCTATAACTGGCGCACAACCGGAGGACGTCTCGATGGCTTGACTCTGCAAGGTCAAACGCAAACCATAGATCATGATTAATAAGGACTCAAACATAGATCAGTATGAAGAAAATAGGATAAAGAAATCATTCATGTTTTTATGATACATGACTACATGGAGTGTATAAACCCTACATAGCGTGTTTCATTAAGTCAGTCACATGGGCATGTACCTCATCCAAAACTAGTCGTGTAACTACCAAGCCACACGGCGTGTTGTCCCAACACACAATATGTACTTGAATCCTCTTCCCCTGCCTGAGTCCTTCTACCGAGTTAAGCCACACTGCCCTCCCATGACATGACTACACAGTGTGTTCACAATAGACAAAGTGTGTACAGGACAAGCTTCACCTAGACCGTGTTGATAGCAACACGGACTGACACATGGTTCACTCTACACGGCGTGTTCAAGGTGGACACGACATGTATGTGAATGGATAACACTGACCTGTGTTATTAGTGACACGGTCGGGTACCTTGGTCGGATTACATAGCATGTTCAATCCTGAAACGGTGTGTGTAGCTTAAGGTTTATCTGTATGTGATTTCAGTTACACTGGAAGACAAAGGGTCAACACCACACGTCATGTAGAATCAGTGCACGGCGTGTTCCCGAAGAATTTTCTATCCCGGGTCTCCTCCCACATGGCCTATGACATGGTTAGATACTACACAATGTGTACATATGGTACACGGCGTGTACATATGGTACACGATGACTACAAAATAAAAATGGTTTCTTCCCGAACAGAAGAACACATGGTGTGTATTCAAAACTACACGGTGTGTATTCTAGGTTCTTCCAAATAGTAAGCCTCAGAAACTACTCTGTATCCTAGAAAAATAATGAAATGAACATTGAAGGTGCCAAAATTATGATCTGTGAGGGCCCATACTCCCCTCGAATCAAATCTTGGAAGCTTACACAATTTATAAACAATATAAACATGGAAATGATCCACCAAATTCTGGTCCATGAGGGCCCATAAGACCTCAAGAACCAAATTTTGGCATTCATTCAAACAAAACCTTACACAAACAATACACGTTCAAACCTCAGGTATTTTATCAAGGTATCTATCGGAACAGAAAGCATATTCTACAAAACATCTATCACAACAACATGCAATTTCTAATTCACCCTATATGGAATGGAAAGAATGCATTACATGTGATTTCTAGTAGGTACCTATATGATGCATGAGATGTCATACCCTCATCTCATCAGGTTGCGATAGAATAGAGCCTAAATAACATAAATAAATTCCCACACAAAACATATGAGTCACCTAACAGTGAAACTCAAGGCAACCATAAACATGTAAAATCAAAAAAAATGCATTAAAGAGGTAGATTGGTTTTTCCATGTACGCGGGTTAGGTACTCCCAGGCACAACTTTTTACCAAGTACCTATTCCAGCCTATCCCTGAATATAGGCCCCAAACAGTAAATCAAGAGAAAAGAATGCCTCTAATACCACACTGTAATGTTCCAGTTCTAGAATCCATCTAGAGGCACCCTGTACCCTATTGGTCACATGGCCTGAAGAACATTTCCCTCAATGCGAGAGGCTACGGACTAGCAGCGAGGGCCTTGGGTGTGATAGAAGGGAAATTGTTCCCACATTGGTAGAGTACACAGTAGAAGTAAACAAATACACACAAGAGTGGAATCATTAATAATATTATACCAAAAATATTCAGCGGAAAATGATAGAATAAATTGGAGAACATATATAAAATGATGCATCATACATATGTCTTGGAAAACAACGAACAAAGAAGAAGTTTGAAATACAGTAGTAAACCATGTACAAAAGAAATATAGTAATCAGCTCCAAAACATCGCATGCCTAAGCTTGGTCCCGTGCTCTCCAACTCCACACCATATCAAGTACCTGAAGTAGAAGGGTGGTTGAACTTGTTTATACCTGCAACAATATAATCTGTTTGGGCCCAAAAGCATGGCCCAAATTGGGTGTGAGACTAATCCCAGTAGGAAACCACCATGATATCCATACCTAATAGTCAATGAGTATATAATGGTAAAATTACAGGAAACAGTAAACATGAAGGTACTCAACAGTAAACAATCCACAGTTTCAATACCAACCAACATCTAAATAAGTAGATAAACACAAAAGGTAACCCTATGAGAAGTACACTCAGTCTAACCCCTCTGGTCCTATATAACTAGTTCAAGAAATAAGATAACACAAAGGTAACCCTCTGGGAAGTACACCCAGTCTAACCCCTATGGTCCTAAATAACATGTACAAGTAACCCTCTAGGTAGTACACTCAGCTTAAACCCCCTGATTCAGATTAATCATGGACTCTCTGAGGAATCCCTCACCGTCAATTCCCCCCTATAGTCTTTTATCGTAACTAAAGGCACTCTAAAGAAGCACTTATGTCACATTCCATCTGTGGCCCGCATCGAGGAACCACATACACTCTGAGGAAGCACTCAACATCTATTACCTATTTGGTCTCACATCGTAAAATTATAAAGACACTATGGAGAAGCCCTCAACGTCCAATCTCCCTATGGTCTATACACTGTGTTTTCATGGCCCGGTGTATGTCGAGAAATAGTTGGAGTGTGTATCAGCCAAGGTAAAAATCGAGAACTACTCAGAAATAATTCTACAGCACAACATCATAACAGAACAATAGTCACACTATCCTACAATACTAGGCATGGGAAAGTAAACAACCTCTTAATAGGAAAACAAGACCAAAATGTCAAAAGAAGACAAACATGCATCCGTAACACAGCAAAAGCACATCAATTAACCCTATTCACAATCAATTATCTTCTACTCAAGTATACAAGCATAGTAGGCAAACAATAGGGATAATATGGTAAACACGCAATACCCCGTTCATGGGTATTGGGAAAGTTTTCACATAAAACTCAAGGAATTTCAACATAAAGGCACAAACCACCTACCTCGACATTAGGAGATATATATATGTGAATATTGAGGCTTTCATAACCTTAGAACGTCGAATATCTAAAAAAATTCATAAAAGGTTCAACATATGATAACATGAGGAAGAGAAGGAATCATGAAACGAAGCCCATGTAGAATAAAGAGCTTACTGAGGCAATCCCAATGTAATTGATGGAGGTTGAATCAGATTTTGGATGCTCGGTCGAGGGATAGAGGAAGGATAGCGTCTGTATGGGTTCTCGCGAATGAAGAAAACCTATAAAATTACTGTTCTAGCAATTAGACACGACCCAAGTCCATTTAATGAAAAAAAACAAAATACACGGCATGTATTTTGGATGTACACAGCATGCACTCTCCTTTCCCATACTCCACTTTAAACATCCTTTATGTCACCCCCACATAGTCGTGTGTTTATCCAGCACACGGCCATCACACAGCCTCCTGTGGAAAAGAAGTACATGGCGTGTACTCATAAAGTACATGACCTGTACTTCAAAAATTTCCAAAACATCCCCTTTTTCTCCAAAACAACAAGAATAAGAAAACATGCCTGAAAAAAACTCAGGTTATTACATCAACATGTTATGAGGGGTGCACCCAGATTGCTCTACAATGTTATGGGAAATATTTATTCTTGTGAGACATCATGTTGGGAATGTGAGTTTACATGATTCAATTAATGGACTTTATCCATCATGTTTTGTTGGTTATTCTTGACATGTGCTTATGTAATGTTGTATATTGTTTCCACATTCGTATGATTCGAAGATTAAATGTACCATGTTAGATATATATTTCTTACTTATGTTTAGTCTTGTTTCATGCCTTTTATGTCCTCATGTTACACATTCTAACCCATGTTCTATGTTTTAATCCTATGTTTATTTCTTTACTGGTATTTTTAGCTCATTCCTTTTGTTCATGTATTCACCAGGTTATCCTACGTAGTAATAAGTGCTCAATGGATTTTTGGATCTCAATATAGAGATTATATTAATTTTTTTTCTATGATAATTAATTATGTACCTAATCATCCAAATAGACTGTATATGACGACCCCTGTCATGTATTTTCATGTTTAATTATGCTTAAAATCATGTAATGCTCTCTATAAAAGGAAAGGGTCACAATATCTCAGGGTGAACTATTTTGCGAGTCACATGTGATTGATTTATCTACATGTGATTGGATGGGAGGTTTGAATTTTTTGGCTCACTAGGACTTTATTTCTGGTATGGTAAACTGTATTAGCTATTATATTTTCGGTGAATGTTTAGAGGACTATCATAGGATTTCACTCTGGCTGATGGCCCATGGAGATGGATCTGTTTTTTTTTTCTATGGGAGAGTTAACCATGGTCATACCATTTATGGTTTGATCGAGCATGTTTCCAAGAAATGTTTTCAATGAGTGAGGCATTTCTTTAGGATGAGTCAAAATGTATAGTATGTTTCTTATTATTCCACAATGCTCCTAGGTTATCCGACGTCTTTTAGAACATAGATTGTTCCTTCGATTATTATGTTACATTGTTTGGTTTGTTACCCCCCGAGTTCTTATTTTATGATTCCTTTATTATGTGATCATTTTTGTATCTCTATCGTGTGGTGTCCTTCTTTTGAATATATTTTAGTTGTATTTCAATGGTTTATAGAAAATGTTTTGGATATTTCATAAACTTATCTTCTCCATTTTTTAATAAAAAAATATTCTAACTCCTCAGAAATATTAAAACATGATTCTTAAAAAGGAATATAAATTTTAATGTTAAAAAGGGAAAATGAATTTAGATTGTTCTTAAGGGTACATATGAGGAAAATATAAGTTTTTTGAATTTTATTTCAAATATGATGTTTATGTTTCTATTATTTTCATAGAATTTATCAGGCATATATTTTGTTGTGAATGCCTAATATATTTTATTACTCTCATGAATAGCTCTTTCTTTTTTAGCTATTGTCGTAGATTCTATCTTGGTTTCGATCACTATGGGTGGTGGTCCGTTTTGGTATTGAAGAGTGACCCTTAGTGTCACATGGATACATTTTGGTAGTCTAGTTGGGTTTTTATATTGTTGTTTGGTATTCTGTAATTTAAGTTTTCGGTATAAAGTATTTTCAATTTGGATATTTAATTATATTGGGAAGCATTGTTTCTTTATGTAGCTTAGTTTATTTTATATTGTTTGAAATAATTCCCTTTGTATCTCTGTTGATTCCTTGGAACTAGTTACTATCTCAGGAGGATCTGGAATGCCTCCCGGGTTGTGTCTATGGATGAATTGGGTGATTGGTTCAGTGTCGAACTGATTTGGTTCATGAAAAATTTCATCAAAACCAAGTTTATAGATCAGAAGTCTTAGATTTCCTAGTTCCCTATGTTGTTTGGGATTTGAAGGTAGATAGAATAGTACTTTCATATTTTGGGGTTTAGGTTTGGAGGGGTGTCTAGATCAATTTTTTTGGATAAACCCTCATGTTCCCATGGGATGCCATGTTTTTTTTGGGTTTCATTGGATTTTATTTGTTGTTTGGTGTTAGGGATACAAAATAAGATTTCATCCAATGGTATCAATGAGTAATGAGGGCATTGAAAACCATATGGAGCTATGGATATGCTTCTTAAATACTCTCCATGATGAAGGCGTGATTGGAATACGACCTCTAACCATGTGGACAACTCACCCATCATTACTAGTTTCCCCTTTTGTGTTGTTTTGTGCAATCCTTGATTCTGAATTTTCTTTTGAAAAACAATGTTTCTAGACTGTAAAAAATGAATTTAGAGTGGTAATGTTTTTTATATGGAAAATTTACTTTTATATTTATATTGTTGAAAAAATTAAAAAAATGGAATTTTATAAAATAATATTATTAAAAAAGAGATTATTTTATCATTATTGAATTTCTATAATAAAATCATAGGAACTATTGAATGTTTTTTTTGGAAAGATGAATTTATTTTAAATTTGTTTTTGAATATTTGAATAAGATGAGAAGAAGCCATTATAGAATTAGTTTTCAATAACATTATTTTGGATAGAATAAGATTTTTGGAGTTGCTAAAAATGTTTCTAATGGGATGAATTGGATTTTTTTTGGATGGTATCCATGGTATTTTATTTTTATTAGGATGAGATGGATTAATTTTATGGGTCTGAAAATGGGTTTTTGATATAGATATTGGTGGTATTTTGAAAAGGTTTTTTGAAATTTTAAAAGGAAATGGGGTTAAGAGTTTGAAAGTTTACTAAATGTTTGGTTTTGAGAAACAAAATGTTTTTTATGTCCTTTAGCATCCCCATGGTGATCACATGAATGGATATGTGTTTAAAAGTAGCCATGTGATGATTTTTGTGGAAGAGTTCATGGACTGGATTGATTTAATTTGTGCTTGGGGTGGTATGGGAATGTGCATTCATGGGGATCTATAGAGTACCATTGGTTAGTCTGCAACCCATCATGTTAGTTTCCATTAAAAAGTATTTCTAGAATGAAAAATCAGATTTTTTAATATCCATTATTATGTGGTGTGTTTTATTTTAATTGGGAAGGTTGTTTAAGTGATGTTTTATGTTTGAAAATTATTCATTATTAATTTGTTTTGATTGATTTATTTTTTATTGATTGCTTAGTATACTCCCCCCCAACCATTTGATTGATATTTTAGGTGTATCCTTGGGTGGTTAACTATTTTAAGACACTCCATTTGATCAACCCATTGAATTCCTTCTTTAGTTTTGGAAGTTTATTCCTTCTCAATTTTATAGTCAAGAGTTTCCTCCTGATGTAGAAGAGTAGATAAAAATAATCAAAAGGATTTTCTGTGTCCTTTAGTTCCTCGAGTCATTGAAGGTTATGTTTTATACCATTATGCTTGATGGTCTAACCTAGAAGTGGTGGAAGTAAATTCCTCTAGACAAACATCATGATGATATTACCTAAGAGTTATTTAAGACCTCATTAATATAGAAGTATTTCTCTGAGATAGTGATTGTGAATAGGGGGATGAAGATGTGTTGCCCACAACAAGGTGATGGATCACTGTTGGAGTTATTTTGATATTTTATAGATTTAGTCTGTTAAATTCCATATTCGGATACATATGATTCCATAAAATATTGATATTTTGAGAAAGGACTTCATATTTAATTGTAATCAAAGGTGTCATGTTCAGCTTGACTTCAATTTTTCACATGGTGGGGCATGTTATTCGGGATGAATATGTGCTAGTGGGAGTGCTGGAGCTATCCAACCTAACTTCAGTATCTGGAAGAGGTGAAGGGAATTATAGTAAAGAGATGAGGAATTGGCCTAGAGATATTTTTTTGGTCATATAATTAAAAGGCCTCTAAATCATTCTTCATCTTCTTTTATGTGAAGGATCAGGGGGTTTCATCATTGTGAGAAGCCAAATCCTTAAAATACATCATGTCTGAATGCTCCAAATACCTTCAATACCGATGGACACCTAGGTCACTTATAATTGTTCTATCAAGGTGTTCCCTTAAAGTGATGTGGAGGCAGATCAAACCCTTAGAAAAACACAGATGCGCATTTGTAGGTTTAGGGTGTTGTCCGCCACTCAATTTATGGCCACATCCAATGTAATGATTTTTCATGTAATGGTTGTGTCTGATGGTGTCTTGTGGTGTTGCATTTTCACTAAAGTGTAAAATTGAATATTTTCTAATCAGAGAACTTTTGTTCTATAAAATTTGTGTCGATTTTACATTTTACAATTGTGTTGTCTGTAGTAGAGGTGCATTATATGTGTGTCTAGATTTTTTCTTCTCGTTTTTGGTGAAATAGGTTGATACGTCGGAATCTTATAAATCCTTATCTTGGTGAAATTTCCTTGTTATAGAAAAGTTACTCTCATGGTGTTTTATATTATTTTGATTCTACCTATGATGTTGTGTTGATTCTCATCACACCAAAATAAAGAGTTATTCATAGATATTTTTAACACATGACAGCAAGGTAGTGCATGATTCAAGATATTAGGGAATCATCCATTGACCTCAGAGTGAATATTTATTGTATTTAGGAATTATTGGAGTACATAAGTCCTTGGTAGAGGATTTGACATTAGTTTTGTTGTAGGGACTATTTAAGATTCTCCGTTGTGGCTTCCTCATCAAATAAGGTCTTGTTTTTTGGTAGGTGTTGTATAGGCCTCATTTCATCAACAATGTAATTTGGTTTTAATAGTTCACATTTGTTTGTAAGGATATGTGGTAATATCATTTTCTTGAAATTATAGTGGTGGTGTCATTTAAAATACGGATCTCTAATAGGTTTTCCTTGGTAGGCTATCCTTCATGAGGTAGTTTCTTTCATTTATGTACATCTAAAGATGTTAAATCATGATTTTGGGAGTTTTCTCTAGGTTTTGTAATTCTTCCAAAAGGGATCCATTTTGTGGGGTTCTTGGTATGTGCTAGGTGTTATCAAGTTTTCCTGTGTGGGGTTTCCCATGTGAGTCAGTGTGGGTGTGCTTAGTCTAGTTAGTTCATACTGGTTGCGAGATCCACAACTGATCTCATTGTTTTTTCTTTTGTAATTTATTTTTTCAGTTGGGTTTTAATTGTATGTATTCTTTTCCAAACTCCAATGATGATTATCCGATTCAGTTTTTGGTGTTGGATTGAAAATGGGGTTTTTTAAGTAATCAAATTTTGAGTTCCTTTCTAATTGGGTAAACATTTTGATTTTTGGGTGTTTTCCCAATTTTCCCTATCAAATAATGTTTAAAAAAGTAGTAGTTCATGTTTCTCTCTCATTACATGACACTTGGTTTGGGTTCATAAGTCCTTCTATGGTAAGATGTGTGTGTTTTGTTTTGGTGGTCATTGAGGTGTTCTTGGTTGGATAGGTTGGAACATGTCATTGTGGAAATACGTTGTATTTGTTCGATCAACTAGATATTTTGTTACTTTTTATGGGAAAAGAGCGTAATGGTGTGGAGATAGGTCAAACCCAGATTTTTATTTTTTTTTCCTTTTTCTGTTTTACATACTGGATCTTAGTTTTCTTCTTGAATTCTAAGAATGTTGGATATAAATTTTACGGTATTCATTTTTAATCTATAGTATCACTTTTATTCATTGGTTTTCCCAAAAAAATTAAAATATTTCACATATTTTGGTTGGCATCATGTGGAACATTATTCAGGTAAACTGTGTACATTTCCCATGAAACCATGTAGCCAATTACATTTTGTATAGTGGCCACCAGATGGTTGTCAAACTTTTTGGTCAGCTATGTGGGATAAACCCATGTTTTATTCCTCTTCAATATTTAGGGATGCATGATCACTGCATGGGTTTTAAATCATGTGGTAAAATAATGTGTCCTATCCTAGTTCTTAAAAGTGTGATTTTACCTTTCTACCCCCTTGGATTTTTAAACCCAAACCCCCCATTTCTCCACCTACTATTTCATTTAGACAATGGGAAGATCTTCCCTCCTTCTCGATGTTTTTCTCTCTCTTATGGTATGGATATAGGAATTTTTTCAAGGTTTTACATTTATTTCTCATGAAAATCATATCTCCTCTTCTTCCTCTTCCTTATCCTTCCATTTTCTCTTGAGTTCTAACTCTCCCGTAGTAATGTAGATCTAGGGCTCTAGTTTTTTTAATTAACAGTTGTTTATGCTTAAGGTTCCTTTTTTTTCTTGCTTCTTTAGACCTTTGTAAGATTGTTTCGTGTGAGCATCATTGAAGCGTCAATATTTTGAGGTAATTTTTCTATTAAACATTCCCGTTAAATTTAATAATCATTGTATTATTTTTTTCCTCACCTTCCCTGTATGTCAATTAGTGAATTTGAACTTTTAGATTAATTTTTTGATGTGCAATGATGTGATTTACTTCTTTTTTAAATATAATTTTAATGTTTTGTTAATCCATTCACACCAAGTGTTCGATAAAATTACCAGTTAAATCTTCTGAGTAATTATTATATTTAAATGAATAATTTTGGTCTGTAAATTTATTTATGGAATTTGAAATTATGGTTTGGATTTCTTGAATGGGAATTTTCTATGGTTTTTTGATTTAAAATTTTTATGTGTTTGTCTTATGAAAATGGTTTGACATGCAATGTAAATTTATTTGTTTTACATCTTTGAAATGAGAGGTTTCTTGATGGAATGTGGATATATTATAATTTTTAGGAATGATTATTTTTTAAAAAAATGTGGTGTGAGTTATTAAATGTAATTTCATAAATGTATTTAAAATTTAAAATGGTTTGTTTTTACTTTTTTTATAAAGATGGATTTTGTTCTATTGAAAAGGGTGCTTTCTTGAAGGGTGTTTGAGGCACTTTTGGAACATTTGTGGATATGATAAACTTGAAATGACTCAGCGGATAATAATATACGTTATGTTAATTGTTTTGGGATTCCCATACAGAGAGTCTCCCTTTCTATTTGATGGTTAAAAGGAAACATAATATTCTTTACAGTGGCATGTGATGGTCTTATTGTGTGAGTTTATTATCTATGATGTATGTGCCTATGATTGGATGCCCAGTTTGAATTTTTTGGCTCACCCACAATTTATTCTTGACATGGTAACCTGGCATAGATTTTGTATTTTTTTAATGATTACTGCACATGATTAGTAATTCACTCTTGTTAGCGGCCTATCGCAGGGGATTTGTTTTGTTTTTTGTTTCTATAGGAGAGTACCCCTTGGCCAAACAAGGTACAACAAGTTTGAGCATGTGAGTGATAATTGATTTTATTATGTTAGGAATTCATTCAGGATGATTCAATATGTATAGTATATACTATACTATTCCACTTATCTCTTTGGATCCCTCATATCTTTTGGAACATTTTTTCAATGCAAACATCTTGAGATGCATTGTTTGGTTGGTCATTCTTACATCGTTATTTTTTGTTGACCTTATTATATGACCACTATTTTCTCTCTCTCATTTGGTGAGATTTTTTTTAAAAGTAATGAGTTGGTTTCCAATGGTACATAGAAAACTATTTTCAAATTATTTAAACACCTCTTCTCTACTTTTTAATGAAAACAACTTCTTGATCCTTGAAAATTTTAATGTGTTCCTCCTAAAAAGGAATCTTGACTTTAATGTAAAGGGGGAAATGGAAATTTTTTTGTTTTAATTTAATATTTGTGTATAATATTAATTTTTTATATTTTATTTAAAATATTATTTTGATATATTTTTATTTAAATAAATTTCATTGGGATTAAATTTTCTTGGGAAGTCCTACTATGTTTTAATAATCACTCATATAGTTCTTTCTTGATTTTAGATTTTGGTGAAGGTTCTAGCATGGTTTTGATCACCACATGAAATTATTGGTTTTAGTATCATAGAGTGAACCTCTGGGAAAGGTGGATACTTTGTATTAGTTATGGTCATTTTGGGTTTTCCTATTTAATTTGTTGTAATTTTATTATATAAATGATGTTCAGTTTGGATATTTATTTATATTGGGCTTCGTTGATTCTTTTTTTTGATCATATTATTTTATATGGTATGAAATTTATTACATTTTATCACTATAGATTCCATGTAACTACTTTCATATGTAGTATGATCAAGAATGCATTTGGGTCCTTTTCTTAGGTCGACTCATATGATCAGTTCAAGGTTGAACTGGGTTTGTTTGGGAAAAATAAAATGAAATAATATCACCTTTTAGATTAGGGTACAAAAAATACATGTATTCCTTAGTGACTTTATCCTATAAAATAATGAATATGAATTTCTATTAGGGTTTCTTAAATGTGGGATGTCCTGATAAAACAGGAAATAAAACCCCCAGTTAATTTAGTTGTTACAAAGACCCCTTACAATACATTCTGGTATAATACTATAATTCATCATTGTAAATGTTAATTTTGAAATTCACATGATGAAGAAAGGTTTAGATGGTATGTATATGAGAATATATGTGATGTAAAATTTTGGCATTTAATTAATCTCCCATTAGAAAAGAAAATTCGACATAAATTTCTTAAATTCGAAAATAAAGATATAAATCTCTGACAAGGATTCTGCATTGATGGAATGAATATATAAGAAATTCATAGTAAAATGAATATTTCATGAATTTTTTATTGGTTGTTTCAAACATTCCTTGTGATATTTTAATGATGTGAATGCATGTCATGTTCAGTTTAATGATCTCCAGACTAAAATGACCTAGAAATGTTATTGACATTTTCATGACACCATGAATTGATGAATTGAAACTATTATGGGAGGATGGTATTAGGGTGATTGATTCTTTTAAAATGTTTTATTTTCAACTATATGAAATAATTATTTCCATTATTAATTAATTCCCATGGTATGGAAATTTTTCTAGACATTGTGTTTACAGGATTAATTCTGGTCCAATTTGTGAACAACATAAATTATAATATCAAATTCACAATTAGAGAAAAATAGAATAAATGGTTCATTGAAAGTATTTTTCTCTAGATCACAAATATAGAAGACTCAAAAAGAAATTAAATAGCTCAAAATAATTTGATACTACTCCAAAACAATTATCCACTGTTCAGTTTTTTTCAAAGGTTGAAAAACAATAATTTAACATTCCGGAAGAGACACAAATATGGTAATGATAAAAATATTTAGAATAAAGAGTAAATATTTTAGACCAATCAAATATGATTTATCATTAAATAAAACAAGGAATTGGTGTTAAATATATGTAAACAATATATATTACAAGTTTATTGTAAAATTATTAGATATTAATGCAATTACCAAATATGGGTTTCTTGTAATATTGGACATAATCTCAATCAAAATACATTTAGAATTATATCCCACTTCTTATTTTAGGGAAAAATTCATACACATGGCTGGATATACATTATTTAAGTGGGGAAAAATTGAACTCATCAATGTGTTCATGATATCAATGTTTTGTAGGGTCATTCTTCTACTATAAAAAATAATTTAAATGTTTTGATGTTGACAGGTCTGAAATCTTTTGATTTTTATGTAATGTTGTAATAGATTTAACCAGTTTCATTATGTGGAATATTTCTTATCCATTTTCAAATGACTATTAATAAGATATACTATTTTTTAATTAAATTTTCAATAATGTAATTTCTCTGAATGATTGGAAAATTTTGTAGAGATCAAGTGATTTCAATATATTTTCAATTGGAAATGTGTTTTCATTAATATTTTTATGATATCATGGTATATTTAATGGTACATTTTTTGCGAGAAATAAATCTATTTAGTTCGCTATATCTACAATGGATGTATCCTTTTGAAAGGTATATGATGATATATAATGGGTACTTTAATAATATATATAAAACATAATAAACCAATGTTTAGAAGTATATATTTTAGGTGGTTGTAGATTTTTATACAAGATAATTATCTATGGTGGAGTGTATTTGTTTTCCTACATCCTGCCATGATCGTGTTAATTAGGGGGGAAAGGGATATGTGCCTATATTTTTTGGTATTTTTTAGGGACATCGTTTTTACAGGCCCTATAATTTTTCATAACACACTTACTTAGATTCCTAGTACTGAATCAAAATTTATAATTCGCATTCATCGTAGTGAAAATGTTTATTTATGAACAATGCACAGTGAATCATTTTTAGATATAAAATAAGATCTCTGGAATGGACACCATTTCAATTTTATATCTCGTTTTAAAATTTTTTATATTTTTAGAATTTTTTATATGATCTTATGATAAAAAAAACTTGTTCTTATATATAAGATTTTTTAAAATTATATGTGGCCATTCTTATATTTCCTAGGTTATTATATTTTCATTTGATTGGAACATAGTTGTACTGTTCACCTTTTATATGATTTTATATTATAGTGATAGATTGTATAATTATTTCACAATTATTTATGGTTATATATACCATAGTGGATGGAATATCCTAATGATATAAACAGAATATCACTATTAAATGACAACCTTTAAAATATTGGGAGGTTTTTCTGATGTATGAGTCACTCTGTTTAGTCATAGTGGAGGTAATGTAGACCACAGATTATACCATGTTATATTATATCCTTCTTTTAATTTTTTGTATTATTTAGTATATGGTTGATAAGTGACACATCTTTTTATATTGTTGTTTAAACATTCATCCTGGGAGAATCAGACTCACATTTATAGGATATAAAGGTTTCCATAGAAGATATTGATTATATTATTTTTTTCGTTTTAATATTGGGTCCCTTTTTGAAAATATTATTTTATTTTATATTTTTGTATGGTTTTCCAATTATTCTATGGGTGTTAAGACATAATTCATTCATAGATAATTTTTTAGGTTATAATCACAGAAAATATTTTTTATTTCATGTGGTTTATAACCTTGATAGTGATATTGTGTCAGGATACATAGACCCTCAAAAACAACATATTTATCCTCTTCTATTTTCTCTAAATATATTCATTATACTAAATCAATTTCATATTTTTAATCATGACATAAATATTTAGTATCTAATTATTTGAATCCTATATAAATTGACATGTTTTTGAGAGTAAGTAGTTATGGATAAATATAGAGCAATAAAGGTTATGTGAGGCCCTTGTCTGATAGGTTTCTTGTATATGTTTAATCATTGTATTATATATATATATATATATATATATATATATTAATAATTATTATATATGATATATTGAGACTTTTTACTGAAGTGATTTTGACACATGAATTTTTCATCATAAAATCATTCCATCGAAATGACCAATGTTATGTTTTAGGATGGTATGGTTGAGAATTCATCACTGGTTGTTGAGATGGAGCCACTTTTTTTATATATAACTCACATTGGAATGAAATATTGTGATATAATTCATGAGGATATTGAGTTCATGGTTATTGAATACCTATAAGAGGTAATATGCCTCGGTTATACATGACATGTGTAATTTAGATACAGAATACATCTCCCATTTTTTGAGAGTTTGGACCCCGGTATATATTGTTTTTTAATAAGTATTTGTATTCTGTATTTAACCCTTTAGAATAACATAATGTTAAATAATTTATTTATCAAAATTTTAAGGGAAAACTGATAAACCTATGTTTCGACCATAAAAGTAAATAACAGAATCATTAAAGGAAAATTTAATCATACCAGAGTTACACTCTATAAAACATTTCCAAGAGATATTGTTTACCATAGTATTTGGATCATAAATTTTAAGACCTTCTAATTGAAAGTACATCTTACCCCAGGATTGGATGTACTCCTAAATAATAATTTTCCCACTTTTGAATCTCATAACCAAGATTAGGTCCTGCTTATTGATCCAAGAATATTTCTCCTCATTAAGAGTCATCTTTAAATATCTCCCCACCATTTTAGCAGCTTCTTTATCAGTAGAATTGGGAGAATGATCCTATTGGCTACATCATCATATAAGCTCAATATACATTTGAAGGATTTGTCATGCATTTCACCAATTTAATACTGGATACATAATCTACAATACTATAGAAAATCCCCCAGATACATGCCTCAACCCTTAAGAGTATCATCACTATCAAAGAATGAATCTCATTAACCTTAACTTCCTAGAGGTGAGTAATTTGTTCACAATAAGTGTTTTGTGAGATAAACCGGCCAAAGTGGCCCCTATAATAGTAGTAATGCCTCCCTATGATTTTCTGCATGACTCATCAACCTCAAGAATGTTGACACGGTTGAAAATATAACCTTTAGGGTGGTTCTTCCAATTCTCTTCCCACATATTACCTTCCCCCATCATACACTGTCCTTCATTTGTGTAGGTTCCTTTTTATTTTTTTCACCTACATATTGTGTCATCCCATTATCCTCCACTTCAATTGCCTCTCCCATTGAAACCTTCTTAAGTGACTCCACATTTTCACTCCTTGGGCTTGTAGACTCAATGACAGCACTCCCCCCAAGATCCAGTTTCAATTAATGAATATGTCAGCAACATTCAGTTCATGAGTTACTGACTGAGCCATCAACATTGATTGGTATTATTTAAAAGGTTGACTAGCATTGGTATTAGCACAAAATCCAGCACCAGAACACCCCATGCCTTTTATGGATCCAAATTTTTGATCTTTAATTGTCTACCATGATAAAGGGTAACTCCTGGAAAAAAATCTTTCAGTAATACATCTAGACTAGGAATATCTATGATTTATTGGCCATTATGTTGTTTTCTAAGGCCACATACATTCTATGTGAAGAACCAATCCCATCCTTTGGTTCTCCATGAATAGATATGCCACCAATTCTCACACCCTTCAGCATACACTGTTGTCTAGAACCACGCATATAGGTCATTGACGAGTTTCCTAATCACATGAAATATGAAAAAAAATCAAATCAATATTCATACACCACCTACTACTTGCATCGAATTTCCTCTCCAACTATGATATAAATAATGTCAGATGGTTTTCGGGAAACATCAATTTCGACACACACTCGGGGCGTTCATAGGCTGGCACACAGTAGTGGTTCGACTTTTTGAACATAAGAACCTACCTACGAGGTTACCAAGCATCCTAATAACAGATGTATTTTGAAATTTAAGGTGGTAGGTTACGAAAACTCACCCAAATAATCACTGAAAGTGAGTCTGGGTTCATGTAAAAATTTTAAGTCTAATAATTAATGTAGAAGAAAAAGCTAAAAAATCTATAAGGTGTATGAGACCATGATTTTATAAAATCTTCCTCTGATTCGAAGCGGATCGTGAAGATCCAATTGTCCAGAAAACTGATAGTATCTCGATCTTATAGATCCTAAGCATCGAAAACAAATATATCAATGGTTTCCACTAATGTCCTTCACTAGAAAAATATATCAATCCGGATATGATTAAGGAGATTCCAGTATTTAATAAACTTTGTAATCGAAAAATGAAGGTTAGGTAATCCTTCATATAGCTCAGGAAGAAAAGGGTATATGGAGAATTGTAGGAACATAGGAATAATATTGTATTCAGATAAGTGGGAAATTAAAGATTCCACTCCCATGATGGATGACGATGGTCCTACCTCCTCCGATGGGGGAGGGAGCAGCACAGTTGATGATGCCATCACGAAGTAGGAGATGTATCATGGAACTCCCTTTGATTCCAACACCCTGATCAGGAAATCATAGTTCATTTCTAACCATCTAGTGACTCCCCAAAAAATATTACCAAGTATTTTTATGTATATTCATTCAGGACTCTCAATTAATTGGTGGGATTTCCCTGTATAGGATCATCTAAATTTGGGGTATTCTAAAATGGGATTTTAGTCCTTTTTTTATTTATTCGCTATGATTATGAGAACTTATAAGGATTGGATTTCATGGAATAAGTATTATTGTAATATATGTTACAAATAAACTCAACATACTATTTTATTGAGTTATTTCTATTTTATGCCAACTAGAAAATTATGAGGGAACCAGGGTGGGTTGATTAAAACATGAGGTGAGGTTGTCTATTTTGAATCATTTGAACATATTCTCTATAATATCTCTTTTATTATAGAATATATGTAGAACATTATATTGAGTAATATTTATAAGGAGACATAATAAGGATAGTCTTCCTATCTCAATAGATTTTGGATAAGATATTTAAGATATTTAAAACACATTTTAACGAGTCTCTCCATGGTATAGATATATTCCTTATTAATAATTTTTCCTCTTTTTTACACAAGTGAGGTAGGACACCATATATATCATTCCAATATAGTAGGTAATCATATATTTAACTAAAGTGTTATCATATGAAAGTATATTGTTTCCTATATAGCTTGATGGGGAATTTTGTAACTTTTTTCAGGTTTATTATTATCATTTTTTAAGTGAGATTTGATCTTGGTTCAGGGCTGAGATCATGCGCATTGCATATGGGTTGTAGTTGTCATTATTTTTACAAATGTATAAAAATTTTATATTTTGGTATTTAGGGTCAGTAAAGGTATCACTAAAGTCTTATTTACTATACCCTAGGATGTAAGGACTTTGGTAGAGGCCAAGGATAATGACCATTTCATTCAATTGATATCAAACATAATAATAACAATGATTATACATCAACCATTCACGGTATGATTCTTTGGGCACCACACACAAATATGATTTTCAACATGTTAGTGCTGTTAATTTTTTATATTTTCTCAATTTTTATGGGTAATATTTGACTATAAAATGATTGTATCTGGTGATTCCTATTATTATACTTTTACGGATTAAGTATTAAAGTATTATTTGTTGAATAATTTTCTCTCCTATGAGTATTAAGTTCATCATTTTATGGATTTTATCATTTTAGATATGATGTGTTTTGATTTGATCTAATGAATGGATTAATTGATAGGGTATTGATCCTATATCAACATATATGGATAATTATTATCATTCATATCACTTGAGGTTGATTTTTCCACCAACATTTGTGATAAATATTTTTAGGTAGCTCATTTGGTACCAGAAGAAAAAAATTAGTCATTTATTTTATAATAGTTTTCTGTACAATTTGGATGATATAGAAATTCGATAAATATTCTTTGGCCCTTTTTTCAACATACTCTATTAAGTCACTCCTATATATTTCATAGTGTTCCATCCCTAATATGTGGTAAAATTTTCTTCTGAGATGATTCAATAAAAATGTCCCATATTCATGCTTCTATATATATTTGATTTTTTAGATCATATATAGTTGAAGGATTTTATAGAGGATATTAATGTGAATAGATTCACTCTCCTATGCGTATCCCCTTAAGATGATTTTATTTTTTCTTCCAATAGAGTGGACGGTTCTTTAGAAATATGTTAATATAATAGATGTTAATTAAAGAGAAATTTATGAATATAAATCAACTTTATCATATTGAAGATATTTATGATTGTTTGAGAAGATCCAAGTGGTTATCTATTATTTAATTGGTGTAGATTTATAATCCAATTCATTAAAGAAAATATGTTATTCATAGTACATTATTTCTAAGAATTTATGTCCTCTTTGAGTATCTTGCAGGGTAATTTGTTTGAAAAATTTTTCAATAGGGTTTATAGCTCAGATGAGTTAGGACATCCAAAAAAATTCAATTCAATTCTAGTGTAATTTTTTTGTTATGTCATAGTATAATCCAATTAATAGGAGAACCATTGTAAGGAATCGGAAATTTTCATGTAATTTATTTTAATTAAATGGGAATTTTATATGTCTCTGAAAATTTACGACGCATGATTTTGAGGCCCGGTGTGCCTGAAATTAATTTCTAAAGTTTTGTTCGGGTACGTTCTGTAAACATATGACTGATTGTTTATCACTTTTGAATAGGTTCTCAGAATTGAAATCGGAGGGCATCCATGACCTCGCAATGCTAGTATTTCCTTAAGAAGACATTCTCCTCAACGGTAGTGGGTGGAGAATAAAAGATAGTTTTTGGGTTTTATATGAAATATTAAAATAAAAATAAATGTGTGTGACTATTTATTTTTATTTTACCAAAAACCATGTGGGTGTTGGGAGGTAGGACCCAATGGAACTATAACCTCCATGTGGAGGTTGGAAGTGGGGACCACCAGGCCATAACCTCTCATGACAGGTTATGCTGGTGGGGACCACCACGCCTCAACCTCCCATGCGAGGTTAATGTGGTGGGGACCACCAAAGACCACATAACCTCCCATTTTGAAAAATAGGGGTAGGGACCACCCGAACCCTATTAATGGGAGGAGAGGAAAACCTCTCAAATCCCCTAATTAATGAGAGAGAACATCTTAACCTCCTATAACTTTAATGTTTCCAACGAACCACCCTTAACACACCAACCTATATAATAAATTTCCCCAAATTGAATATTTTTCCAACAATTAAATTGGGAAAATCATGCCACTTTTGGATTTTTTGGTGGAATATTGGGGAGATGAGAGATTGAGAGAAATAGAGGTCTCCAAAGAAGAACCTCATCTCCCAATAAAGAATAAAGAACGCATTCTTCAAACCCAGAATGTTGGCAACAATCTTCTTCGATCTTCTTCCCTGGAATCCTACCGATGCAAAGCGTCTTCCACAACCGACATGCGAGCTCGAGATTGAAAGTGCGTCGCAGATGCAACGAACGATGACAACTATGTCTTCTTCCCCATGACTCCATCGACAAATGAAGATAAAGGTAGGTAGTTAATTTCATTTAAGTTCCATGTTCTTCATTTTGTTCAAAATGAAGAATGAGGGTGATTTCTTTTTATGGGTGGATTTTTGTGGTTCGTTCTAGAGGAATGATTGCTACCACCCTAAATGCGGAGGGTGCAGGACAAACTAATATGGCCCGACACCCTCCGTCGATCTCTTTTGTGATGTCCTTCGGCATGGCGACGAAACGACGGGGCGAGGAAGGTGGCGAAGACAACGGTCACGCTTCCCACAGCTTCTGTGACCCGCGCCACCCCCGCGGTGTCCCGCACCACCTCCCAGCCTGCTTGGTCGCCTCCCGGCCTACTCGACCGTGTTGGCCTGGTCTCCAAGACTCGGCCGTCCGGGCCGCACCACCCGAGTCGGGCCCCTTGTGGCGCTGGCCGAACCGGCCTCGGTCATCCAGGCCGAGCCGCCCAAGCCACACCCCTCACGACTCTGGACGAACCGGACTCAACCATCCAAGTAAAGGCACGAAGTCGCACCCAACACGTGCCTGGCCGAGCTGACCTTCTGCGCCCCTCATATTGCCGCTGGGTTGAATCGATCATACAGTGACTCGTGGCCAGTCTACACCCTTGCAACCGGTCCGTGCCCTCGCACTACTCATGGCCTTCATGGCCATCTGGGCCTGGCCCAGTGGGCTGGGCAAAACCCAACGGGTTGGTACAGACTATGTCAAGCTGGGTCGGTCCAACCGGTTTGGACCGGACCCGGGCCCACATCGACCCCTTTACTTTCTTTTGGCCATATCTTTGGCACCGGAAGTCTGTTTGACGAACTGTCAATGGCATTGGTAATCTTGGAGCGTGAAAGTACCTTTGAGTATACCCCACTTGATTTCATGGTATTGTATATTTACGGCCAGGTTTGATTGTGGATGAATCCAACCGGGACCCCGTGACTAAAAGACTAATAACTCACAGGTCGGGTGTCAAATTGACGCGTTTTCTTCTGTGTTGAGACCCATATGACACAGTGGACCATTGGGAAACTTCTTAGCGGGACTTTGTGGCAGTTGATGTATCGACACATGGCTTGAGGATTGGATCCTCCTGTAATCAAGCATGCTATGTGTGGAAACCCTGTGGATGGCTGCTCTCTGACTACTATTCCTGGATTCTGTGTGGGTTTGGCAGCTCTAACTACTGTTCCTAGATCATGTGTGGGTTCGACAGCTCTGACTACTGTTCCTAGATCATGTGTGGGTTCAACAGTTCTCAATACTGTTCTTGGATCTTATGTGGGTTCTAGAGCTCTGACTACTGTTCTTAGATCCTTTGTGGGTTCGACAGCTGTAATTACTATTCTTGGATCCTATGTGGGTTTGATAGCTCTGATTACTATTCCTGGATATTGTGTGGTTTTGATAGTGAAGACTACTATTCCTGGATCTTGTGTGGGTTTGATAGAATAGATGATTTAGTGTATACATCTAATAGTCTCTAACTCTCCACACAAATTGTATACATGTGTGAGCTGAGTCAGTAGCTTTTGTGTTTTCTTATGATTGAGATGGATTATTTGATAACTTAGGTATATGTATGGTCATATACCAAATTGGTGTTATCTATTTTTTTCATACATTTTGGTATATCTCTTATGTATTTTTTGAGACCTTGAGGGTTTGGGTGTCCCTACTAAGTATTGTTATACTCGCCCATGAACTGGCTCTGCCCGCAACTCGTTGTGTTGGATGCATATGATGGACAACGAATACTGAGGCTGAGAGCACTAGGACCGGACGGTACCTGGAGGTGGACCATATGGCGTGAAGATATGTAGAGTAGATGGATGGATTTGTAGTGCTGAGGAGGCTATCGGTACCTACCCTTAAATTAGGAACCTTGGAGGATAACCCAGCGCTAGCTTTTCTTTTCTTCAGTTGTACTTTTTCTATCCATGTACTTTACAGTTGGGCTTGTATTTCTAGCCCCCTTTTTACTTTCAGTACACTTTTATCTATATTTTTACTTAGAGTTTTGCTTCCAACTTTTACTCTATTGTGTGAATTTTTTTGGTTATAAAGGCAATGCCTTCCCAGTTTTTGGGATTTATGCCTTTGGTGCTAGTCGCAAGCCCGTGGCCTATGGAAGGTAGGCCTGGGGTAGTCATGGCATGGGCCCCGGGGGACGGGTCGTGGCAAATTGGTATCAGAGGAGTCAGTTCTACTGAAGAACTAAGACTCTGATCTTTATTTTGAATGTCAATAGTGACTAGTGTAGTGAGTTCAGTTTTCAGTTCAGGGAGTCCAGTGATGGTGTGGTGGCCGAAGTACTGATACACCCGGACCCGGACTACTGATTTCCAACTAATTGCATGAAAACACTGATTGTGCGAGTGTTTTCAAAAGATTTTTTCGTGATCTCTTTGAGATAGCTCACCAGGTATAACTTATTGACCCTGGAACACTTATTTCTTTTCAGGATGGCCCCACGTAGATAACTTTCTAGGGTTTCATTATTTGTACGAGATGACATCCCACTAAGAGATGAGGCCTCAGTGCAGGGCCCTATCACAGCGGAGTCACCAGTGGTACCACTACACGTTGGGCCACCAATGCCACCACCCCTAACAGCAGAGAATGCATGCCACCTAAGCATGTTGCATGAGTACCATCACCAGAGTCCGCCCAGGTTTAGGGGTTAGACAGACCCGCATGAAGCTACGAATTGGATGGATGTTATAGTGAGGGTCTTTAGACTGGTAGAGATACTAGCTAACCTTATAGTGATCCTTATCGCAAGTCTCTTTCAGGAAGCAACAGACTTATGGTGGATCATGATGCTCTAGGTGCATTATGAGGCGACACTACTCTGTGTAGACTTCGAGAGCCTATTTTGGGAGGATTTTGTTCCAGCCACCCTACGTGAATTGTGGATAAAGGAGCTACTTCATCTGCGGAAAGGTAGCATGATAGTTGCACAATTCTCAGCGAGGTTCAACGACCTCTCACGCTACTCCGCAGATATGGTGTGGGACCCATTCTTCGGTGCCCGGTCCATTGAGCAGGGGATCAGGCGAGAGATCAGGGCTTCGTTGATCTCCCTCAGCATCCCGATGTAGGTGGGGGTGTTAGAGCAATCCCTCTTAGTGAAGAGTTTCTTTGCTGAGTAGTCACTAGCAGCGACACCCACCACCGGGCATCACATAGCAGCGTCTTCTATAGCTAGAATCTTACAGATGTCGTAGAGATCCAACTGGACCAGACCATCTGGTGGACAACCTCAGGACTCTGGTTCGGATGTGAGAGGTACACTAGACAGAGCCAGTCATACATGGAAATGAAGTGTTTCACATGCAGTGGGAAGGGTCACATGGCTTTTCAGTGTCCGACCTATCATTCGTATGATCAACAGACGATCGAAGGATTTCATAGGTAGAGACAATGAATTGATTGAGGTGGTCCGCAAGGAGTAGGCAGACGTGGCAGAGGAGCTGGGTGTGCACCTGGTGGTGGATGACATTACAATGAGTTACCAACACCACCACCAGGAGGTCCATCCCGACCATAGGCAGTAAGTGGACAGGCGATAGCTCATCTATAGAAAGTTGAGGCATATGATCACGGTGTTTCAGAGATGATTTGAGGTACAGTTTGTGTCTACTCCACCTTATATGCAGTTCTTATAGACATAGGTACCAGTCACTCTTTCATTTCCACCACCCTCATTCATAGTTCGG
This sequence comes from Viscum album, assembly GCA_963277665.1. NCBI lineage: Eukaryota > Viridiplantae > Streptophyta > Magnoliopsida > Santalales > Viscaceae > Viscum > Viscum album. Next base: position 1,839,154,097 of record OY728125.1, read on the forward strand.
AGATTCCGAAAGAGCCATTGGATCGATCCTTACAGCTAGAGTCTCCTTTGAGAGTAGATTTGATGATTACGCACTAGCCCCGGAAGTGTGAGATTACTCTACGAGGCGAGAGCTTCAGCTGGGATCTCCTAGTAGAGGCGTTGAGTCCTTATGACATCATCTTGGGTATGGACCGGTTATCTACAGTCCATGCTCATTTTGACTGTATTAGGTGAAAAATGCAGTGTACCTGCATGAATGGGACAAGGTTCACCTTCACCGGTGAGAAGGGAGCATTTGCGGCGTAGGATAGACATACCCGGAGGAGAATACAGCTGATCACTCATCAGTTGGCTTGCCTTACCCTCAGAGAAGTTGAGGTGGAGATTCTGAGCTATCTTATAGAAGTGGAACAATACGTGAATTTTTTTCTTGATGATGTAACAGGTCTAACTACTCACAGATAGGTAGAATTATACATTGACGTGTACTCCAGGATGGCACTGATATCTACACCAGCATATCGGATGGCTCCTACAGAACTACGGGAGATGCAGATATAGATAGGGGACTTATAGGAGAAGGGATTCATCCGGCCTAGGGTTTGTTCCTAGGAAGCCCTGATTCGGTTTTCCAAGAAGGTGGATGGGATCTTGAGGCTTTGCGTTGACTACCAGCATCTGAACCAGGTGACCGTGATGAACAAGTAGCCACAATCTGGGATTGACGACCTCTTTGACCAGCTTAAGGGAGCATAGTGGTTCTCAAAGATAGTCCTCAGATCAGTCTATCACCAGCTCAGATTTTGTGATGAAGATGTGCATGAGATGAACTTCAAATATCGGTACGGCCACTACCAGATCATGTTTATGTCATTCGGCCTAACCAACGCTCCAGAAATGTTCATGGGAGTCATGAACAATATTTTCCATCCATACCTTGATCGCTTTGTCATAGTCTTCGTCGAAGACATTATGTTCTACTCGACTAATGAGGAGGAGCATGCCTATCATTTTGAGTATTACTGGACACACTCTGAGAGAACCATCATTATGGTAATCTCTCGAAGTTCTTGTTCTAGATCTGAGAGGTTCACATTCTAGCACATGTCATCTCGGAGGCTGGAGTTGTAGTAGTTCTAGTGAAGATGGAGGTCGTACTTGCTTGGGATCCACCGTGGAGTGTGACGGAGGTGGGATGTTTTATGGGTTTGTTTGGGTACTACCAGAGGTTCATACCAAACTTCTCTAGAGTTGCGGTACCACTATCAGCATTGAAGAAGAAGGGGAAACCCTTTGTGTTGTCAGAGAGATGCAAGAAGATATTTCTGGAGCCGAGGAAGACACAGACTAGTGCCCCACTCTTGAGGCATATAGAGGAGGGTGTAGGGTACGTAGTTTTCTGCGATGCATCAGAGATTGAATCGGATGTCTCCTGATGCAGGAGCAAGTAGTGATCACATATGGTTCTCAGAAACTGAGACAACATGAGCAGAACTACGCTACCCATGACCTAGCATTAGCAGCAGTGGTCTTCACCTTGAAGATGTGGAAACACTATCTGATGGGAGAGCGTTTTGCTGTGTAATTTGATCACAAGAGTCTTAGGTATATCTTCCCTCAGAAGGACCTGAACTTGAGACAACAATGCTGGATTGAGTTCCTCCAAGTCTATGATTTCGAGATAGTGAATACTCTTGGGAAGGGGAACTTGGTTGTTGATGCACTTAGAAGGAGGTCTGGTATACAACAGCTAGACGAGGTGACAGAGGATCTGGCTGTTTTATAGATATCCTTTCTGGATAGGTATGAAGTAGTTTTCCAACAGTCTCTTACTGTTACTCCCCAACTTCTTCAGCATGTCCGGGAATACCATCATGGGGACGCTGACTACGAGACACGACATGCTCAGATATCCACAGGGTAGTCACCTGATGGATTTTATGAAGGTGGGGAGCATGTCATCCTCTTGAGAGGACGTACCATGGTACCAATTTCACTTCAGGAGGAAGTTTTGAAGTAGTTACACACATCCCCTCTTGAGGTACATCCAAGAGTGAGGAAGACGTATCAAGACCTCTGACGATATCACTGGTGGCCGAGAATGATGAACGCAGTTGTAGAGTTTTTCTCTCAGTGCTTCACTTGTCAGCAAGTGAAGGCGGTGCCTAAGGTACCAGCAAGCTTGGTGAAGCCTTTAGAGGTCCCATAGTGGAAGTGGGATGGGATATACATGGGCTTTGTGAATGGACTTCCACATAAATCCGGGGATCACAACTCGATTTTAGTGATCATTGACCGACTCACCTAGTCATCCCACTTCCTTTCGATCAGAGAGCAAGGATTAGTAGAGATCTTGGGATGCATCTATGTGAAGAAGATTGTATGTTTAAATGTAGTACCAATATCTATTGTCTCTAATCATGATGTATATTTTACTTCCTGACTATTGAAGGGGTTGCAGGAGGCTTTCCTGATGTAGATTCATCTAAGCACCGCTTTCCATCCTCAAATGAATGGCAGAATGAGAGGACCATTCAAAACATTGAAGACATGCTTCGTGCTTGTGTCCTCGACTTCGGTCGCAGCTAGGAGGATCACTTACCCTTGGAGGAGTTTTTATACAACAACAGCTATCACTCCACCATTGGGATGGAACCTTTTGAGGCGTTATAAGGGCAACCTTGTAGATCACCTTTATGTTGGACTAACACAGGGGAGTCAGCACTAGTGGGACTGAAGATGGTATGGGCTACCACGGAGAAGGTTTAGATCATCCAGGGGTGGGTGAAGACTACACAGAGTAGGAAAAAATAGTATTCTGACCTGAGACGGAGACCTATAGATTTCGAAGATGGAAACCAAGTCTTTTTATGGGTCTCACCGCGACGAGGTCTATGGAGATTGGGCCTAGGTGGTGAGTTATCTTTTCATTTAATCAGACCTTTTCAGGTCATCATTAGAGTTGGTGAGGTGGAATAATGCATAGCTCTTCCACCTCAGGTGCTCCGGGTGCATGACATCTTCCACGTATCCTAGTTGAGGAGATACGTGCATGACCCTACCCAAATCATCGACCATAGTGAGCTGGATTTCAACGATGGGGAGACGTTATAGAGGTCTCAGTGGAGATTGAGGATCGATAGGAGCGGGTTTTTTTGTGGATGGTCGATACCTCTGGTGCACGTTTGTTGGTAGCATAGGAGACTCCAGGAGAGCACATTGGAGTGGGAGGCTCAGATGCCGGCTCAGTACCCCCACCTATTTCATTAGATCAAGTTGTAGCTTACGGGGACGTAAATCCATGAGGTGGGGAGAATGTAAAGACTCCAAAATTTCTATGTAATTTTTTTTAATTAAATACGAATTTTATGAGTCTGTGAAAATTTACGACGCATGATTCTCTGGCCCGGTGTAACCAAAATCATTTTCTAAAGTTTTTTTCGGGTACTTTTAGTAAACATATGAGCTGGATTTTATAAATTTTGAACTGTTGCTCAAAATTAAAATTTGAGGGCACCATTGAACTCACAGCACTAGTATTAGCTTATGAAGACTTTTTCCTTGATGGTAGTGGGTCGATAATAAAAGATAGTTTTTGGGGTTTACACGAACGATTAAAATAAAAATAAATGTGTGTGACACTTTAATTTTATTTTACCATCAACCATGTTGGTGTTGGGAGGTATGACCCACTGGAACTATAACCTCCATGTAAAAGTTATAAGTGGGGACCATGAGGCCATAACCTCTCGTGAGAGGTTATGGTGGTGTAGACCACCGCGCCTCAACCTCCAATGTGAGGTTAATGTAGTGGGGACCACCCAAGACAACATAAACTCCCATTTTGAATAATAAGTGAGGGGACCACTTGACCCCTATTAATGGGATGAGAGGAAAACCTCTCAACTCCCCTTATTAATGAGGGAGAGCCTCTTGACCTCTTCTAACTTTAATGTTTCCAACGCACCACCCTTAACATGCGAACCTTCAAAATTAATATCCCCAATTTGAATATTGTGCCCACTATTAAATTGGGGAAATCATATCACATATGGATTTTTGGGTGGACTATTGGGGAGAGGAGATCTTGGGAGAAATAGAGTTCTCCAACGAAGAACCTCATCTACCAAAAAAGAATGAAGAACACATTCTTCAAACGAATAACCCCATCAACGATATCCTTCGATCTTCTTATCTGGACTCCTACTGACGTGGAGCGTCTTCCACAAATGACGTGCGAGCATTGGATTGGAAGTGTGTAGTGGACTTGACGAACGAAGAGAACTCCATCTTCTTCGTCATGAATCCATTGATAAACGATGATCAAGGTAGGGGGTTAATTTCATTTATGTTCCATGTTCTTCCTTTCGTTAAAAATGAAAAACCGGTATGCTTTCCTTTTATGGGTGTATTTTTGTGGTTCGTTATAGAGGATCGATTGATATCACCTTAAACATGGAGGGAGTGGGCCAAACTAACATTTCTTGACACCCTCTGTCGATCTCTTTTGTGATTTCCTCTGTAATGGCGATGAAACGACGAGGCGACGAAGGCGGCAAAGACAAATGTCACACTTCCCACGGTCTCTGTGACCCGCACCGCCCCCGTGGCATACCCCACCGCCTCCTGGCCTGCCCGACTACCCACCGGCCTGCATATGCCCTTCCCAGCCATCTCCCGGCCAACCCAGCCACCTTCCGCCTGCACCAGCCTGGCCTCGACCTTCTGAGCTGAGCCTCCCCAGCCACGCCCCCTCATGTTGTTGGCCTCCTAGCCTCAGCCATCCGAACCGTGCCACCTGATCCACACCCCTCGCAGCACAGGCCGAACCTACCTCGGCCATTTGAGCCGAGTCACCATGTTGCGCCCCACGTGCGCTTAGCCGAGTCGGCCTTCCGCGCCTCTCAGGATGCATTCGAGGCAAAGCAACCTTACACCGACCGGTTGCTGGTCCGCGCCCTCACGACCAGTTCGCGCCATCGCGCTACTCACGGCCTAGTAGGCTGGGCCCCGCGGGCTGGGCCAAACCCAACGGGTTGCCTAAGACTAAGTTGGATTGGGTCAGTCTGACATGGTCAGACCGGACCCAGGCCATCTGCGACCCCTTTACTTTATTTTGGCCATTTCTTTGGCATCGGATGTCCGTTTGACGAACCGTCAGCGACACTGATAATCTTAGAGCATGACAGCCCCTTTGAGTATACCCCACTATAGTTCGGGGTATAGTTGAGTTACAGGTAGGTTTTATCGTGCACGAATCCAACCAGGCCCCAGGACTAAAAGGAAAATAACTCACAGAATGAGCATCCGATTGACGCGTTGCCTTTTTCATTGAGACCCATACAAACATGGAGGACCTTTGGGATACTTCTTCATGGGACTTCGTGGTCGTTGATGTATTGACACATGAGTTGAGGAGCGGACCCTCTCAGAGTCAAGGATGATTTGTGTGGATTCTCTATGGCTGGCAGCTCTCTGACTACTGTTACTGGATCTTCTGTGGGTTCGACCGCTCTGATTATAGTTCATGGATCCTGTTTGGGTTCGACAGCTCTGACTACTATTCATGGAGCCTCTATGGGTTTGATAGTTCTGACTACTATTCCTGGATCATGTGTGGGTTCAACAGCTCTAACTAATATTCCAAGATCTTGTGTCGGTTTGACAGCTCTGACTAGTGTTCCTGGATCTTTTGTGGGTTCGACAGCTCTAACTACTGTTTCTTGAACCTGTGTGGGTTTGAAATTTCTGATTACAATTCCTGGATAATGTGTGGATTTGATAGAATATATGATTTATTGGCTACATATAATCATCTCTAACTCTCTACAAATGTTGTATACCTGTGTGAGCTGAGTCATTCACTTTTGTGTTTTCCTCATGATTGAGAAATATTACTTGATAACATTGGTATATGTATGGGCATATAAATATGTGGGGTTATCTGTTGATTTCATACATTATGGTTTATCCTTGTTGGATTTTGTGAGACCTTGAGGGTCTTGGGGTCCCAACTAAATATCATTATACTCACCCCTACACGGGTTATGCCCGCACCTCGTTGTGTTGGATGCAGATGATAGACATCGCGGACAGATCCTGAGAGAACCAGGACCAAACAATACCTGGAGGTGGAGAATATGGCGTGATGATACACGGAAGAGTTAGACAGACCTGGAGTGCTGAGGAGGCGATTTGTACCTACCCTTTAGGTAGGATCCTCAGAGGATGACCTAGTGGTAACTTTTCTTTTATTCAGTTGTACTTTCTGTTTCCTTGTACTTTACAGTTGGGATTTTATTTTTGGCCCCCTTTTTACATTCAGTACACTTTGTTATATAGTTTTAATTAGTTTTTTTCATCCAACTTGTACTCTATTGTGGGCATTTTCCAGTTATAAAGGCAATGTCTTCCACGTTTTAGGGATTGACACATTTGGTCCTAGTCGTTAGCCCCTAGCCTATGGAAGACGGGATTGGGATAGTCACGGAATGGGCCCCGTGGGACGGGTTATAACAACTATACACATTATTTGAATATATTATAGATCTATAATAGAGATAAGAGAATTTATAATAAATAATAAAATTATTTTTTCTGCATCACTAGAGTTTATTCTTTGGGTATTTTATATATTAATATTAAGCAGTAGTTAACCCTTGGAAGTCCAAGGATGTGTATTATTTAAAGAATTTATTTACCTCCATTAAGTTTAATGTTATCCTAGGATTAAAAAACTATGAAAAAATTTAGCTGGGAAAATTATGGACATGAGGACCTAATGAAATCACTTACCAGGAATGATGTGAATATTGTTGGGTCCAATATATATTAGATTTCCTTTTAAGATATGGAAAAAAGTATCATCTATATATATCATTTCCATAACAATATTGATTATTTTGTATAGAATATATTTAAATATACCATTCATTGGTGTGGGAACCCAAATAATACAGGATAATCATGTAGTTACTTATGGATCTATGTAGTTGAGGCCATATTTAAAGAATTATCATACTCATGATTTTGATCTTGTGGTAGTACTTCATGTATTTAGATACTGACATCAATACATTTTTGTTAAGAGTTATATGTTTTATTCTAACCATAAGAGATTATAGTATATGCTTTCAAAATATAACCTAAACCTTTGGTAGTGATGTTTGGTTGAGTATATACAGTACATAGAGATTTATTTAAAATATAAAAATTGGATGTTGAATTCTGTATTCAACACTCATAGTAAGAATAAATATTTTTATGTTTTGTATGAGTAATTTAGTTTTTGATAATTGATAATTATATTTCTTGAGATATATCTCAATGTAAATGAGTAACATGGAATAGGGAACATTGTTTATATTGAATTTACCTCCTTGTATCTTGAGAGGGTGGTGAAGAATTAATTATCTAAATCAGACTATATAATGAATTTATATATTTTTGGGATTCATTAAATTATTAGTACTTAGAAGATGATGGGATATTATATGTACATAGCTTAGTTATGGTCCATTCATTCATATATTTGGAGATGATATAGGATTAACATGCATCATGAGGGTTTATTTTACCCTTGGTTAATGATATATAATATTAAAATCATATACATTGATTTTTTGTAGATAAAGAATGTTATTTTGGGGTTTATTTGAGAATACCTCGCCAATGAAATGTTGAAGGATAATCATCAACTTCCCACAGGACCACTTGAGTTATATCCCATTCCCATGTGGAAATAAAATGACGTGATGATGAATTTTTCGTGGGGTTGTTATGTTCACATTATAGTAGTGATATTGTATAGTATATTTAAATTTTTTTGATAAATGTTGTTAATTTACTTCTAAATTTGGATACATAGTTAGATGATGAGATTGTAAGTTAGTATATTATAGTGATCGTATGCTTTTATAGTGCATCAAGGAATATTTTTCAAATAATGTTCCATTATTTACATATTACATTGTGTATAAAACATAAAAAAGTTACAATATTAAGGATATTTTAATAATGAAAACTATACAATGATAAATTTCTAGTCTAATAATACTATCTATATGTTGGATGAACTATTTTGGGAATATTTCTTATATTTTTTGGTCCCTCAGAAAAAAAATATTTTACAAGGGGAGTTATTTATTATAGTAATTATATTGGGCTGTTATAGATAGTGTATTTTTATTTATTGTATTAAAGGTTCTTTCATTGATTTTTATGATTTATAGAGTAAAATAGTTAAATATAATTGTGTTAAGTCTAATTTTAAATATTTTGAAGAGTATATAGTTTATAAAGAGGATATTAGTGGGTTTGAAGAGTTGGAAAGATTCTAATTCAGATAAAAATCATTATATTGTTATGTTAATGATTTGTGGTCATGTTTTCTTGAATTAATATCCCTGGTTGTAACACAATCATATTTTGAGAAAAGTAAATTTGGAAAAAATGTATGTGGGGTGATTCAATTATTTAAATAGGGTTGGTATTTTATCATGAATATTAGTGGTTAAATATTTTTATAGTCATATCTTTGACATGATTCATTTTTAACAAATTAAGATATAGAACCATGATCCTCCTCATGTGATTTTCATCCATGATTCAAACTAATGTCTTAATTCATCATATAATGAACAAAAACATAATATAGTGTTTTTGATTAAGAATACCATTCAATCAAATACTAACCATTTGGTATGTTTGTATCAGTAACATTGGGATATCATGGGGAGACTAAGAGAATGAGTTTGAAATGATTTTAGAGTGACTATAACTACTCACTTCTGAGGCCTTGTGATGCTTCTATAAAATAATATATCTATTGGTCAGGTAGTTGGGATCCCCCCATCATACTTCAAAATGAATTTTAATATAATATTTGACAATACTTATTTATATTAATAAATTGTTTATATTGGAGATGTTATATGGGTTTAGGGGTTTAGTTTTTGGATGAACAGAATTAGAGTTTGGATATTTTTCTTTCAAAAATATTCCATTAGGTACCCTATGAAATTGTATCTTGTACCTAAAGTATCCTAAAAATGTGTTACATTATCAAGGTGGTCCACCAGGTCACAACTTTTCTTTTAATTGGTACATTTTTTTTATTAGGTACTAGTGGTGGCTGGTGGGTACCCAATGTGAAGATTTATATTTCTATTTAATTTTTTATTATATTTAAATAATTGTTAAAACATATTAAATTATACTATCCATATACCCCTCTAATTTATACAAAAATTCAAACTCCACAACCTCTTATCTAATTTTTCACTATGTTAACATGTCATGTCCTCATTATTTGGGGTTAGAGATTTGGTTCAATTATTGTTTTGGGGAACTATTGGAAGGGATTCTCTTTCTCTTCATTATAATATGGTATTCTCTCACTATATTAAATTTTAGATATACATATTTTTTGAATTTTAATATATTTCATAATTTCTACTATTTGAACCAATATCATCTTGTGATATTAATTGGGATAACTTCTATGAATCCCAATTATTTTATTCATAACCATTAATAATGGATTATGAATGTTTCATGTGACAAGTGATTTGTGTTCTCTACACCTAAGTGTAATTAAAAAAATTTATAAATTGAACTACTTTCAAATGAACCTTGTGAGATAAGTAAGGAAATTTTGGATTATGATGGATAATTTAATCACCATAAAATGATTCATTATAAATGAATCTGATTGAATTTAACTAATGTATATAGACCTTGTAATTGAAACTCTTAAGGTACTTCCTTGAGTAATGTTATTACATAAAATAGATTGTTAAATTTCCCCAAGAATCCACGGATAGGATAGATCTATGATTAAAATAGTTTGTCATGTGTCTTAGTCTAATTGAAACATGTGGATTACATTATATCTATTTGGATAAATCTTTTTTATATGGTTTAATTATTTCTCTCTATCTATATTTAATTTATTCTTGTAGGATATACATTAGAAATAGTTGTGAAAATATTTCGACCATGTGGATACAACAATAAAAAATATTTAAATGTGATTTGGATAAAATGTTATCAATAATGTGAATTAATAATGATTTAATGTCAAAACTAGTGATTATTCTATAAAATATTTTCTGTAATGTATATCTAAAATTGTTCCATATATTCTACTACATGGTTTTACATGTGGTAAAATTTCATCTCTTCTTTTTTTATTATGATGAGGAATTTGAATCCCATTATATGGTATTCTCAAGAAAAGTACCATAGATCCATATTTATGTGATTTATTATACTCGGATCTTTGGAAAATAATTCCTTTATGACAATATATTGATTTAGATTGAACAGTATGAAAATTCCCATGTACAACCACATGTAATTTCGATGTAGTTATCATTATTTAATGCCTCTATTAATTATGTTGAAATTATAGTATGTGTATTCTTTTTGTGATATGATATTTCCTATACTATTTTGAGGATCATGCTTAGGGATGACTAACCTTATTTGGATTATAAATGTATATATGGTTTATTTTCCCTCAATTTATGTCATGGTTGGGAAGAGAAGCTCTCACATAAGGTGTTTCCATATGTTTAATAGTCATGAGACTAATGCTAATAGCCAAAATTCTGTGAATACATCATTAAATTGTCACTAGATACAGGATTTTGTTACCCAAAGTACTAAATAGTTTAGTAGTCTTAATAAATATATATATATATATATATAACTCACATTAACGTCATATCATAAAAAACATATAATTGTCTTTTAGAATATCATTTTTCTATCGTATGTATCTTTATATATCAATAATTATACAACTCTTATAATCTAATTAAAAAATATTAGAATGGGGTGAGCTTTATTGCTCATTAATGTTATGTGTAATACATATGATACCATGAAAAAATAAGTATTAATCAATATATAATGAAAAATTACTAAAACACATATAATATAATGAACAATATAAACATGAACAATAATGTGGTAAGAATATATGGTGATCAAAATAACAATATATAAATAGTCAAATAAGCATGAAACTTGTCCATTGATATTCCAACTAATCAATTAATCATGTGGACATCATTACCTCATCTAATAATGATGGATTTCATGACGTTGTACTTATCAATTATACATTAAATGCATTGTTCTGAGTCATATTTCCTAGATGGTAAATTCCCCAAATAAATACCCCATCAAGATTATCTTGTGAGACCTAACGATGCTTCGACATGCTATATAAGTTCTTTACCATCACACACAAAGTCCAATGCATTTCTCATATGAAATGAGATAAATATAATCATTTTAAACAATCATATTAAAAAAACATGATTATTAAATGTTAATAATTTCTAAAATCCATATATATAATCAATATAAACATTCCTATAGGAAAAATACAATAGGTTTACTAATACTTTCACCAAATCAATAAAAAAATATCCTTAAACAAAAAAATAAATATTTCAAATTATATCAAAATTCTAAATCCACATTAAAATTAATTATAAAGAATCCTATGTAATAATATGTATGGTATTATTAAAATATATTCCCAATAGATAATTAGTAAAATGATGGGTTTTCACTAAAAAATAGAAATATCAAAAAACATTACAATAAAACACTATTGTGTAAGAAATACATATCACATTGAATATCAAATTAAAAAAATATTTAAATTTTGAAAGAAAATTTATTAAAAAACATCCTTTTAAATATGTAGTCTAATATTTAAAACAATGAGTGGTCATGAAAGATGGTATTTCTATTCCCTCCATATATGTTTAAAAAAAATCATTTCATACTCATGTAAAAAAGAAAAAACAATATTAAATTTGGATAATGATAAGTGGAGTCCTAAAATTCCATTTTGTAAAAAATCAAACCTGGTTTAAAATTTTAATATATGACCTAGAGGATGTTAAAAACATTTTTTTTAGAATATATGCATTTGAAAGAAAATCTATTTTCGATTGAAGGGATAAATAATGTTATCTTTTCTTGACAACATTTTATCACTCACATTAAATAGAAAATAGAGAAAAACTATAGTATATTTCTAAAATATCATTAAAACATATAGGATACGAATATATATTTGGTTTTGATATAATATCAAATAATTACCCTAAGAGAGACTTAAACACGTACAACTCTGAATATTGATAATATTGTTAAATTAATCCAAAATACTTCGGTATGTTATGAATCGTACACCTTATGAAAAAAATAACATCAATTGAAACATTAATTATGATTTCAATACTGATATTTGTGATATAACTTATGGTAGAATATAAACAAACCAGAATTAATAGTGGTTGTTTACAGAATATGTATCATGGATATAAGTGTGAGACGAGAAACCCATACCACTTTGGAAACATTTTAATCATAATCCCATGAAATAAATAACATCAAAGAAAAAATTAAAAATACATAGAATATAAATAGATTTTTTTTATAATATATCATAGTGTAAGTACATGCATAACAAAAATAATAATTAGTGAATCTAACATTCACCTTTTGGATGAAATTTGAGATGACAAAACCTTACCACTTTGGTAACTTTTGTATCGTAATCTTGTGAGAGAAATTACCTCAAAATAGACCTATAAATAAAAAGAATATAAATAGAATAAATATATGAAATATCAAACGATAATAATATTCAATACAAAAACTGAAATAAGTGTTGAATACAGAATTTTTCCCATGGATGTAAATGTGAGAAATAAAACATACCTCGGGTTTGATTTCATTAGTATGTGCCAGAACCTCGTATATAATAAATATTTATTTATTATTATGATATTAAAAAAACATAATATATATATATATTCAAATATATTATTTTCATATATCTTTTTATAATCCATTTATCAAAAATATTTATTAAAAACATTTTTTCAATTGATATTTTCTTTATTTTTCACATATGTTTTGGTTTGGATGTTTCGGTACTAGTAATTTTATTAGGGATATGTCATCTATAAAATTTTAATTATGATATATATATAACGAATATTAATTAAATATAATATTAATTAAATATTAAATATTTAAATGTAGGTTATACCATTCCTTATAACAGTATGAATTATATACGCATGAGTAGTGTTTTCATCTTTTTTGAAGGTTGGACTGGAATAATGGTAAATTAGTTCATATTTTTATGAACTTGGACATTCATTTCAGGTATTTATTTTATTTTATGTTCATTTATGAGAAAAATAGGAAATTATGGAAATATTTTAAGTACACTCCATGAACTTTATGAGTACACTCCTTGTACTTGGTTACTTATAGTAGCCATGTGCAGGTCATGTAGCGTCCATCCACACGGCCATATGGGGGTGACCTGGAGGCTGCCTAAAGAGGAGTATGGGAAAGTAAATTACATGCCATGTACTTCAAAAGTGCATGCCGTGTATTTTACTTTTTTTTCAATAAACGCACCAGGGGTCGCGTCCAATCACCAAGAACGTCTCCTTCTAGGTCTCGTTCGGCTGAGAGATGTTATACAGTCGTGACCATTCTCTTAGCCCAAGACCGAGCATCCAATATCTGATTCAACCACTATCAATTGCATTGGGATCACTTCGGTAGGCTAGATCTTCTTCTTGAGAATCGGTTCTTGTTTCATATTCTCTTCTATGTTATCATTTGTTGAATGTTTTAGACATTTTTGTAGATCATCGGTGTTATAAGGTGATTCATTCTTTGAGATTCACATATAGTGATCTACTAACTCTGAGGTAGGTGTTTTGTTCTTTTCCGTTTAAATTCTTTGAGTATTATGTGAAAATTCCACCAATACCCTTGAATGGGGTATTGCGTGTTTACCATTTTACCCCTGTTGATTGCCTACATACTCGTAAGTTTGTGTAGAGGTTATTTTGATATTATTAATGTTGATTGCTATAATTTGGATGTATTTACCATGCATGTTCTATTTATGATCGGTTGGTCTTGTTTAGCCAGTTTGGCTGCCTTGCCTATTTTCCATGCCTATTGATGATTGATGGAGAGATTGTATTTTGACATGCTTGATATGTAGTATACTATTTATCCAATTAGTTCTATAGGTTTACATTGGCCATAATGCATTGCTATGCTCATTGACCTACAAAAGGCCATGAGAACCTGGCGTAGTAGGCTATAAGGGGAATTTACCATGCGATCTTCCCCAGAGAGTCTTTTTTTTTACTCTGAATTAACATAATTACTATAGACTATAAAGGGAATTGACTGACTGAGCATCCTTATAGAGTCCTTGAATGACCTAGGATATAAGTGGAATTGAAAGAGTGATATTCCTCATAGAGTGCTTGACCTCGGTTCTATAAGGGTAATTGACTGTGCGGGCTTCCTTAGAAAGTCCTTGACTACCTTAGACTATAAGGGGAATTGACATTGAGTGCTTCCTCAGAGATCCTTTATGAATTACTATGACTAAACTAGAGGGGTTAGGCTATGTTCACTACCCAGACGGTCGATTGTAATTCTTATGTAGGACTAGAGGGGATGGCTGTGAGTACTTCCCAGAGGGTTACCTGTCTTTGTTTAGCTCTTTGTTTCGATGATTGGTTGATATTGAAACTATGGATTCATTACTGCTGAGTACTTTCCTGTTTTCTATTTTCTATAATTTTACTTGAAATATATTCACTGATGTTAGGCACATATTTTTGGGGGGTTGCCTACTGGGATTTAGTCTCACATCTTATTTGGGTCATGCTTTTTTGCCCAGATAGATTATATTACCGCAGGTTTAGGCAAGGGCAAGCACCCTTCTACTTCAGGTACTTGACTTCATATGAAGCTAGAGAGCATGGGAACAAGCTTAGGCTTGCGATTCTGAGGAGCTATTTATCCTTTTCTATTGTACTTTGGTTTAACTCTTCTTTTATTTCCATCATTGGGACTTGTTTGGCTGCTTTCCTAGACATATGTATCATGCCTCATTACATATATATATGTGCTCCAGTTTTTATTATTCCAATATTCCACTGTTTATTGTTTTTGGATATTTACTACTTCTGCTTTTCTGTGTTGTTTACATCCACTGTGTACTATTCCAAATGAGGTAATAGTTTCTCCACTATCACACCCAAACCCTCACTGCTAGTTGGAAGCCTCTAGCGTGCATGGAAATGCACTTGAGCCCATGTGACTAACCGGGTATGAGGCGGCTCTGGGTGGATTCCAAAACCAGGGCATTACAAAGTGGTATCAGAGGAACTCTTTTCTTCTTGAAGTACTGTTTGGAGCCTATTTCCAGGGATAGGACGGAATCAGTTCTTGGTAATAAGTTGTTCTCAGTAGTAGCTATCCCATGTACAGGGAAAAGCCAATCCACCTCGTATAATTGTAATTTTTCTGGCTTTTCAATTATTACAATTGATTTTATTTCACATTGAGTGATTCATATGAGTTGTGTTGTTATTGTTGATGTTATTGAGGTTCTATTTCTATCAAAACCCGATTAGATTAGGGTATTCCATCTCATGTATCATGTAGGCACTTTCTATAATTCACATGTCATGCATTCATTCCATGCCATCTTGGACAAAATTAGCGATTGTATGTTGTTGTGATATATGTTGTGTATAATATGCATATTTTGTGATATATCCCTTGATAAAAATATATGTTTTTTGATAGGGTATTTTTTGAGTAAGGTTTTGTTTGAATGAACACCAATATTAATTTCTTGAGGTGTTTTGGGCCCTAATACACTGTAATTTGGTGGATCATTGCCTTGTTTTCCTTATTTTAACATGTATAATATACCATGCATTGATTCGCGGGGATTATAGGCCCTCACGGATTAGAATATGGAACTTTAATATTCGTTTCACTATTTTTCGAGGCTCCAGAGTTGTTTTTTAGGATTATTTTCCAGAAAAACCCAGAATACACGCTGTGTAGTTTTGACTACATGCAATGTGTTCTTCTGTTCAGGAAGAAACCATTTTTATTAAGTACATGTCGTATACATTATGCACATGTGGTGTAGTTTCTAGCCATGCCATAGGCTTTGTGGGAAGAGACACAGGATATGGAAACTCTTCTAGGAACACGTCGTGTACCAGTTGAACATGTCGTGTAGTCTGACCTAGGCACCCAGCCATGTCACGAACAACACGGGTCGGTGTTATACCTTCTTGTACATTCTGTTTCCACCTAGAACACACTATGTAGTGTCAGACGTGTAGCCGACCGTGTTTCCAACAACATAGGTCGGCATTATCCTTTCACATACACTCTGTGTCCACCTTTGACACGCCATGTAATGTGAGTCATGTGTTAGGTCGTGTCAAAAACAACATGGGAAAGGTGAATATTATCTATTAAACATCATGTCTATCTTGAACATGTTTTTTAATCTTGCCTTAGGAGAGCTATGTAGAAAGACTCAGGCAGGGTACGAGGATTCTAGTACACGTCGTGTGTTAGGAGATCACATCGCGTTTTTGGGATGTTACACAACCAGTTTAGGTAGGAGTACACTCTATTTTAAATGACTTAAGGGGACATGACGTGTAGGAATTTTACACACTATGTAGTCATTATTTGTAAAACATGAATTCTTTCTTTCTCCATTACCCTTCTTATGCTTCTAGTTTTCTATCCTTGATAATCTTGATCTAAGTTGTGCACATGACCATGTAGAGTCGTTCCATGAAGATGACCTATGGTTGTACGCGAGTTTCAAGGAAGTGATCTGACACCAGATATGGATGATTATAGACTACCTATAGATCCTCCTGTTGTTGTAGATTTGGTACCATCTGTTATACCAGACACCGGTGATGATGCACAGTTCAGGGAAGGCTTTGTGAGGATGATGCAGACTTTTCAATGAGTGTCGCCTCCTGCCCCATCGATGGAAGAATTGACATGGGTCATTCAGTACAATCATCCTCCCACTTTCTCAAGGGATGAAAGACCCCAGGCTGCAGATTCATGGTTATAAGACATGAATATAATGTTCAAGCATATGAAGATACCTCTATAGAGATGTTTGAAGCTCACAACCTACATGCTTCGAGAATCCACCAAGTGGTGGTGGGACATGATCTCACCGGTGGGGCACCAGTAGAATATGGGTTGGGGTGAGTTTCAACACATCTTCTACAATTACTTTTATCTGGAGACATTGATGGCTGATCGAGCCTGATAATTCATGAGCCTAGAGTAGTGTACTCATTCAGGTATGGATTAATCCCCTCGCTTTACTTAGCTGTAGTGTTTCACGCGTTTCCCCGGAGGTTATGAGTTGTTCCTTTCACAGATGTTTCAGGATGGTTTGAGGCACGACATGATATCAGGTTAACATCTTCAGGCTGACTTTGATATCCTCTATCGTCAACTAGGTGCTGATCACATAGCATAATCTGAGGGATTTTGGAGCTGTGAGCTAGGGCGGTTCGAAATCCAGAGTTAGTATTCGACCTACTAATAGCAGGAAGAGCTGCAGGGATATTTTATGAGGAGATCATAGTAGGCGGGATGCATCTTCCAGTAGCTAGGTGGTATGCTACCAGTATGGGAGGAGTGGGCATACGAGGCCGCATTTCATGAGAGACCCAATCGAGTGCCAATCATGCGGCAAGATGGGTCATATTCAGAACATCTGTCAGATATTCTCACCAGTATCTGGTGGCATGGGTTCTTCTATGACTCCTCGTTTAGGAGTAACACCACCAGTTTCTCAGCAGTCATGGAACTGGAGTTCTTCCAGCTGCTCAAGTTGACGTAGAAGTCTTGTCCATGGTATCCAGTCACCTGGTTTCTAGTGACATTAGGGTGGATCATCTCAGAGTGGTCAGGCATTGTCACAGGGATGTGTAGTAGGCTGGACATTTGCAGTGGAGAAGACCCGGCTTGAGTAGGATCTCAGACCCTCTATAGTTATAGGTACGATCTTAGTACCCTGAGTTTTAGCTTCAACTCTTTTCGATACAAGGGATTCCCATAATCTTATATCTGTTGGTTTTGTGGATATCCTTGGGCTCTGAATCTTTTCTTGTGACGATATTTTGAACCTAGACACTACGTTGGGAACTAGAACAACTAGTTTACATCAGTGCAATGAGTTCCCTCTTGGGGTAGGTGGGTGTCACTTTCTAAGGGACCTCAATGAACTAGAGATGAAAGGCTAAGATGTCATTCTCATAATGGACTGGTTAGTTCCTTTCCAGGCAATTGTCAATTCCTATCACTGTAGGGTGAGTTTTATATCACAGAGGGTGGATCATTTCGTCATAAGGGTGCATGTGTTTTCTAGGAGAGCAGAGCGGGTCTAGAGAATTATGGGTTGGGAGGCGTTCCAGCCCAGATTTCTAGTCTGTATCTTGATGACCAGGGGACTTCACAGTTAGACTTTCCTCTAGTGGTGGATCATTTCAGAGATGTCTTCCTAGAGGAATTTTTAGGTTTGCCTTTGGAACTTGAGGTGGAATTCTCTATTGAGCTCATGCCAGGAGTTGAACCGGAGTCCATTACTCCATATAGGATGGCTACACCAGAGTTAAAGGACCTCAAAAAGAAGTTGGAGGAGTTTTAGGAAAAGGGTTTCATTCGACCCAGTACTTCTCCTTGGGGTTCTCCAATCCTATTTGCGAAGAACGCAAATGATACCCTTAGGCATTGTGTGGATTATCGAAAGTTGAACCAGTTGATGGTCAAGAACCGATATCACCTTCCAATTATTTATGATCTCTTTGATCAACTTATAGGAGCCTAGGTATTCTTGAAAATTGACCCGAGGTCCGGTTATCATCAGTTTTGCATTAGACCATTTGATATACCTCTCACAGAATTCCGGATCAAGTACAGTTTATATGAGTATATGGTTATGTCGTTCGGTCCCACGAACAAAAATATAGTTTTCATGGCCCTAATGAACCGAGTGTTCTATCCATATTTGGATTATTTCGTGGGGTTTTTCATGGAATTTATCATTGTGTACTCTCACACTCGACATGACCATGCCACACATCTTGAGATTATTCTTAGTATACTGAGAGAGCATCATTTTTATGATAAGCTCTCAAAATTCCACTTTTCGATGGATCAAATTCACTTCCTGAGTCATATTATCTCATAGGAAGGTGTATAGGTAGACCCAGAGATTGTAAGAGCTGTAGTTTCCTCGGCGTAGTCGAAGAACGTCTTTGAGGTGCAGAGTTTTCTAGGGCTAGCTAGATACTACCAACGTTTCATACTAGACGTTTCATGCTTATCATCACCACTGACAGGTCTGACTAAGAACGGTGTGAAGATCATATGGCCACATTCTTGTGAGACATCCTATCAAGAGCTGAAGGGGAGATTTGCTTTAGCACTGATACTAGTCTTGCCGAACCCGGGCCAGAACAATACTATGTATTATTATGCTTCAGGTATCGGGGTGGGAGATGTGCTTATGCAGGGATGTGGAGTCGTTACATACATGTCTCGGTATTTGCGGCCATATGGGAGAAATTACACAACACACGATCTTGAGTTGACAGCAGTTGTTCTGGTTTACATTGTTGGAGACACTATCTGTCAGGATATCATTTTTTGGTTTTCACCGACCATAAGTGTCTCAAGTACATTGTCACTAAACGTGATCTGAATTTGAGATAGTGAAAGTGGGTTGAGTACCTACAGTCTTTATATTTCAAGATTTCCTATACACTTGGGAAAGGAAACAAAGTGGCTGATGCGTTCACCATGAGGACCCAGATACATGCAGTTCGGGAGGCCAGCAGTGAGTGACAGCTTATGGCTCTATTCTCAGAGATGCATTTGGAGGTGCATGACAGACAAGGGAAGACTTTTATATCTTATTTAGCTATTACCTCTACTCATCTTTATGGGGGTTCGAATGAGGCAGCTATCATATTTTCAAGGCATAGTCATAAGGGAGAGTGTGTCAAAAGAGGACCCTCTTCTTGGATTGACCATTGGCATGGAAGTGGTCTTGTGTTTCTAGGGTCACGTATAGGTCTCAGTAGACATACACGAGGAGCTGATATAGGACATTCATTCCTCAGTTTGGGTAGTACATCCTAACATCAGCAATATTTATCATAATATACACCATCATTATTGGTGGCTAGGTATGAAGAGGGATGTTTCCAGTTTTGTTATGAGGTGTTCCAAATGTCAACATGTGATGCCTGAGCACCATCAGCCAGCAAGACTCTTACAGTTGTTACCCATTTCTGAGTGGAAGTTGAATGATTTCACGATGGATTTTTTGACCGGTTTGGCGCGGTCGCCTCGATGGAATGGTGTAGTACGGGTTGTCATTGAATGACTTATGAAGGACTCTCACGTCTTGTCGATCAAGGAGACCATCAATGTTGATGAGCTGGCGTAGTTGTACATTAGAGAGATTTTATGTCTACATGGAGTCTGCACTACATTGTTTCAGATAGGGATACACATTTTACTTCTCAGGTCTGTCAGGGGCTACAGAAGGCTTTGGGTACATAGGTACTTCTGAGTATTGCCTACCACCCCTAGAGAGATGGTCGGTCCGAGCGTACGATTCATGTTCTTGAGGACATTCTTCGAGCATGCATTCTATATTTTTGAGGTTCTTGGGAGAAGTATATACCTATTATGGATTTTTCCTAAAATAATAGTTTTCTAGCAACAATTCAGATGGAACCTTATGAGGATTTGTACGGTAGGCCATTCTGATCACCATTGTGTTGGATGGAGGTAAAAGAGGATGCTTTGCTAGGACATCGTCTTGTTTAGGAGACCACATAGTAGATAGAGTTGATTTGGAAAAGGGTAACTACTGCACAGTCTCGACAGAAGTCTTCTGGTGAGCAGCGGAGATGACCTCTGGAGTTTAAGGTTGGGGATCAGTTTTTCCTGTGTGTTACACTGAGGTTGGGACACAAGAGGATTAGGAGACAGGGTAAGCTTTTTCCATGTTACGTAGGGCCATTTGAGGTGTTGGAAAGTTATGGGCGAGTTGCCTATCGATTGTAGTTACCTCAGAGGTATCGGGATATGCACGACGTTTTTCACTTTTCTCATCTCCGACGTCACTTTTCGGACCCATATCATGTATTTCAACCAGAAGAGGTTTAGCTCAAAGTGGATGCGTTATTCGAGGAGAATCCTATCCAGATTGTTGATCATAGTACAAAGGTTCTTTGTCTTCAGTCTGTTCCTCTGGTATGAGTTCTATGGCAACACGAGTGGGTATAGGACGAGACTTGGTAGAGGGTGGCTGATGTTTGAGCACAATGGCCAAAACTATTCGAGGGTTCATCTTCTATGCCGCACTAGGGAAATTCAGGGATGATTTTTTTTAAGGGGGAATTTTGTAAAAACCTTGACCTTCTTTTCAGGTATGTTTTCTTTCTTTGTTCATTTTTTAGAAAAATATTAAATTATGGGAATTTTTGAAGTACAGGTCGTGTTCATTATGAGTGCACGCCATGTACTACGTTGCTAAAGGTAGTCGTGTTCTGGTTGTGTAGCAGCCATGCACACTGCCATGTGGGGGTGACCAGGAGGCCGCCAAAATCGGAGTACGAAAAAGTCAAGTACACACTGTGTAATTCAAGAGTACACACCGTGTATTTTCTTTTTTTCATTAAACGCACTGGGGTCACGTCTAATTGAAAATAACATATTATTCTAAGTCTCGTTCATATGAGAGCTCTCGTATGGCTACAATCTTTCTTTGAGCCCCCGACCGAGAATTTGATCTCCGATTCGATTGTCGTCGATTGTGTTGGGATCACCTCAGTAAGCTCTCTCTTCTACTTGAGATTCGTTTCATGTTTCCTCTTCTTTTCCATGTTATCATCTATTGAATGTTTTAGACATTTATGTGGATCTTTATCATTATAAGGAGATTCAATTCTCAAGATTCACATATAGTGATATCCTAATTTTGAGGTAGGTGGTTTGTGCCTTTATGTTCAAATTCCTTGAATATTATGTGAAAATTCTACCAATACCCTTTAACGGGGTATTGAATGTTTACCATTTTACCCTTTTTGATTAAATACATGCTCGCATGTTTGTGTAGAGGATATTTGGACATGAATATGTTGATTTCTATGATTTGGATGCATTGCCAATGCATTTTCTATTTACGAACGGTTGGTCTTGTTTAGCCATTTTGGTTGCCTTGCATGTTTTCCATGCCTGTTACTATATGATGGAGAGATTGTATTATGACACGCTTGATATGTAGTAGACTATTTATCCAAGTATTTCTGTAGGTTTACATTGACCATACTTAATTTCTTTGCTCATTGACCTGCACAGGGCCGTGAGAACTTGGGGTAGTATGTTATAAGGGGAATTGACTGTGGGAACTTCCATAGAGAGTCTTTTTTTCTTTGAATTACATTGATTACTCTATTCTATAAGGTGAATCGACCGAGTGAGATTCCTCAGAGAGTCTTTGAACGACCTTAGATATAAGGGGAATTGATCGAGTGAGCTTTCTCAGAGAGTCCTTGACCTTAGGGATATAATGGGAATTGACTGTGTGGGATTCCTCAGAGATTTGTAGAATACCTTAGACTATAAGGGTAATTGACTATGAGTTCTTCTTTAGAGAGTCATTATGAATTGCTATGACTGAACTAGAGGGGTTAGGATGATTTTACTACCCAAATGATTACTTGTACTTATTACGTAGGACTAGAAGGGATTGTTGTGAGTACTTCCCAGATGGTTACTTATTTGTGTTTAGTTGTTAGTTTTGTTGAATGCTTGATATTGAAACTAGGGATTTTTTACTGCTGAGTACATTCCTGTTTGCTATTTTCTATACATTTCTCTTCCATATATTCACATATTATTAGGAATAGATCTTTGAGTGGTTTTTTACTATGAATTAGTCGGACACCCAGTTTTGGTCATGCTTTTGGGCCCAAATAGATTATATTGCTGCATTGTAAAGATAAGGGCAAGAGCCCTTCTACTTCAAGTACATGACTTGTTGTGGAGCTAGAGAGAATGTGACCAGTCTTAGGCTTGCGATGCTGGGGATTTGTTTATCATTTTCTTTTGTACTTTTTTGTAGAATTGTTTATATTTTGAGCATTGTGACTTGTTTGGATAACTTCCTAGACATATGTATCATGCATCATTATATATATATATCTGTGTGTGTGTGTATGTGTGATCCAGTACATTATTATTCCTATCTTTCATTTTTTACTATTGTTGGATATTTACTACTTCTGGTTTTGTGTGTTGTTTACTTCTGTTGTGTACTATGCCAAATAAGGGAATAGTTCCCCTACTATCACACCCAATCCCTCATTGCTAGTCAGCAGCCTCTGGCGTGCGGGGAAATGTGGTTGAGGCCATGTGACTAACCAGGTACGGGGTGCCTCTGGGTGGCTTCCGGAACTGGGACATTACAATACTTATAGAATACTTTTTTAACATATAAATATAATACATATTAATTAAATCTATAATTATTACCATCCATGTTAATAAAAAAAATTAAATATTTATTACATGACTATGTGGTCGCAGTAGTTCATATGTATGCATGATCGACGAAATTGGTTTCTAATGAATTGGAAGGTAAGAATAAAGATATAATATTATAATTAAATTTGTGAAATTATGTAATAAATATGACACACACACAATATATATATATATATATATATATATATATATCATTATTACATCCTTCCTTTATATTGGGTGATATAAATTGAATTACATTAATTTGAAATGATAGAGTCTATCATACAGAAGATTGACAGTTTCATTTCCTATTAGATGAAATTTTAGACTGATATAGGTAACTCCATTAAAATAAAAACATCTAAATATATGATAGACACTTGTGTTATTATTTTTTCATAGTTGGTGTATATTTTGTGGTCTTATACAAATAAATAAAACGAAAATGTGTGGTTATGAACTATACTTATTCTATATTAAACCTCTTTAGGATTATTCAAAAATCCATCGTAGATTTTTTTGATAATAAAAATAAATATATATCATGGATGGGGATGTATGGATGGAAATTGTTTCAATTAATGCTCAATAAAAAGGGATTTTATATTATGAAGAGGATTGAATAGGGTGTGGTCATATTTATGTGGGCAGATGGACAGACATGCAATTTTTGAAATGAATAAATTTTCCCAAACATTTTAAAATATAAAATAGATCCAAAATGAATTATTCATGTAAATTTGATGATTTAAAATAGTTATATGTAAAACTAATAGTAATTGGATGATTTTTAGGTCACTTGAACCATTATATTTTTTTCTTATCCCTTGGTAAACCAGTTCTGACAATAATAGTTGTAATTATGTTCAACTATCTTAACAATTAATGATGACCAAAAATTAATATAAAATTGTTCTATAATATTAAATAATCTATTTTTAAATTTTAATCCCATATTTGAAATTTAAATTCACAATAGTGTAAGAATTTAATTTGATGTTAATATAATAGAGGCAAAGAACAAATTGTGTCTAATAGAAAGGTTTTTATAAGTATAAATACTTATATAAATTTTTAACATATAATTTATTCATGTGACCAAAATTGAATTAACTATAATATTATTGAAATAATTTATGTTTTCAAAAAATTATTAATATAAAACATTGTAAATGCATTAGTTAAAAGGTAGTTTTTAATAAAAATATTATTTTTCCCATTTCATCAAAAAGAATATTAATTTTAAGAAATCCTAAAAAAATAAAACTAATATAATTTTTACATGACGATTAGAGAAATTAATTTCATTTTTTCAAAAAAATATTTTTTTAAAATTTTTAATGATTTATTTTATCATATGTTCATAAAACAAGATGAACCAATTTTTTTAATAAACATTTCACATAAAGACATTTCTTTTTATATAAATTTATTATTGTATTTATTTATAATAAATTGATTACAAATAAATTTGATTATACATTTTTACACCATATATTTTTCATAAATTACATTGTTCTATTCGAACCCACCAATTTACTCATAATGCTATAATAGAATAAATTATTACAGTTCTTTTTTACTCATGGAAGCATGTATTATAAGATATATGAAGATAATTAATTTATTCAAAAGGAAATATATATCATAATGTCTAATGGTTTTATATTATAAACAAAAATAAATAAAGTTAACCTTAAAAATTATATTTCGTTCATCAAATTTCAAAACTTTATTCAAAACCCAGACTTTAATAGAGTCAATAAAATTTTATGTTGATAATATTTCAAGAAAATTGTTAAGTTAATCATGAATAAATAATAAATATAGTTCAATTTAAGAAAAAATTATTGAGAAGTACGAAATTTGAAATTGAAGAAATTAATAGATAATTATAAAGAGTGATATAGATCATTGACCAGAATAAATTTAATGATTAGGACAAAATTGATTACCAAAATTATATAAATATGTGTTTTTTAAAGACCACTAATTCAATGAAAATGAAGGAAAATTTATATATTTTTCATTTCAATATCATTTTCCTAATGTTCAAGTACTCTTTAACAACTATGCTAGGGAACATCCAAAAATACGCTTATTTGATATCTTCTTATTTTATAAGAATAATTTAATTTTTTTAAATGGGATTAGATCAATATTCACATTATTTATCATTCAATGAAATTAATATCAATGAGTAATTTTTTATGGATGAAGAACAAAAATTAACTCTAAATGGATCACATGTTACAGAAAAATGTGCATTTCTATTCTGTATGTCCCAAAATATTTATCAAAACAATTATTTTTCATATAATTTATCCATTATAGTATGTTAATATATATGACATCAATAGTACATACAATGTTGTATAAAATTCATTCCATTAATAGTTTTGCCTTGGGAATCCTCCAAAATATGTCTGACAAAATTCAATTCTCAAAATTCTAATGTTTTTATTAGACATTGGTCTACAAAAATCATATAGTTGATATTAGTTTAAAATAACAAACTTATGAATTCCTTGACAATATATTCTCTTAAAAACACTACAAGCCTTTATCACCATAAAACCCTTAATGAAATCATATGCTATTGAGTATATTCAATCAATCAAAAAAATGTATTAAACTCCATCACGGATTACATTTTCTCCAAATAACTAACCATGTTCATATTCATGAATAAAATTGTATTTACATATTCAATTTCAATATTATCATTCTCCCAAATAAACATAATTGACTCACCATCCATAAAATATTATGGGTTATCTTTCCCTAGTTTAAATATTATTTAAAAATATAACATTTTGTCAGGACCCGTCCCCTGGGGCCGATGTCGTGACTACCCAAAACCCACCTTCCATAGGCCAGGGGTTGGCAACTGTACCAAAGTGGTAAATACCTAAAACTAGGAAGGCATTTACTTTATATCCTAAAAATGATCACAATAGAGTACAAGATGTAAGCAAACCACTAAGTAAAACTATATAATAAAAGAGTGCTAAAAATTAAAAGGGGATGGAAATACTATCCCAACTATAAAGTATGAGAAACTGAATGTACAAGTATTGGAAAATGGGAAAACAACTTCTAGATAGTCCACCTGGAAATCCTACCTGGAGAGTAGGTAAAGATATCCTCCGTAGAACTTCACGTCCGTCCGTCACCTCCGTGTACTATCACGCTGTGTGGTCCACCTCCGGGTACCATCTAGTCATGGTACACTCAGCCCCGGTCAGTGCTTTTTGTTGTCTGCGTCCAACAAAATGAGGTGCGGGCATAGCCCATGAAGGGGTGAGTATAATGATACTCAGTAGGGACCCCGAGACCCTCAAGTTCTCACAAAATCCAACAAGGATAATCCATAAGGTATGAAATCAATAGTTAACCTCACTTAGGTATATGCCCATACATATACCTAAGTTATCAAGTAATCCATCTCAATCCTGAGGTAAACACATAAGTTATTGACTCTTCTCACACAGGTATACAACTTATGTAGGGATTTAGAGATGATTAGATGTATCCATTAAATCATATATTCTGTCAAACCCACGTAGGATCCAAGAATAGAAATTAGAGCTGTCGAACCCACACAGGATCCAAGAAGAGTAAAATGAGTTTTTGAACACACATAGGATCCATGAGCAGTCATTAGAGCTATCTAACCCACAAAGAATCCAGAAATAGTAGTCACAGCTATCAAACAAACAAAAGATATAGGAATCGTAGTCAAAGCGCAGCCAGCCACAGGGTTTCCGCACAAATAACGCTTGATTCCGGGAGGGTCTTCTCCTAAACCCAAGTTTCATACATCAACTACCATGAAGTACCAAGAATAAGTATCCCAAAGGTCCACCACGTCATAGGGGTCTCACTTCAATAGACGGCACGTCAATCGGACGCCCGATCTGTGAGATATTAGCTTTTTAGTCCTAGGGGCCTGGTTGGATTCGTGCACGATCCGACCAGACCGTAACTCAAAATTACCTAGAACTCTAGTGGGGTATACTCAAAGGTATCTTAATTCTCCATGATTACCAGTCCCACCGAAGGTTCATCAAACAGATGTCTGGTGCCAAAGATATAGCCAAAAGAATGTAAAGGGTTGTAGTAGGCCTGGGTCCGGTCCGACCCGGTCAGAACGACCTGTTGGGGTTATCCCTACACGTTACAACCACCCTAGTAGGCTGTGGAGGCCATGTGTAGCACAGGGGCATGGACTGGTCATGAGGGCACGCAATGGCCGCAGGTCAGTGAAAGGGTTGTTCAGCCGGAAGGCACTGCGAGGGGTGCGGAAGGCCGGATCGGCCAGACATGCATAGGTTGTGGCTCGGGGGCTCAGCCCGGATGGATGAGGCTGATTTGGCTAGCACCGTAAGGGGCACTGCTTGGGAGTATCAGCTCGAACAATCGAGGCCATTTTGGTCAGCGCCTCAAGGGGAGCAGGCCGGGAGGCTCTGCCCATATGGCCGAGGACGGTTCAACCAGTGGGGGCGCAGGGTGCACGGGGAGCGCGGGCCGGCGTAGTTCATCCGGGGGCATGGGAGGTGGCCAGAACGGTTGGGAGATGGTCGGTCCGGCCGACGGAAAGGCCGGCAGGTGACCGGGAGGCGGCCGGTCCGGCCGGTGGGGTGCAGGCCGTCTCGGGGCAGCAGCTCGACTCTATGACCAGTGCGGCCGGCGGGGGGTCGGCCAGGGCCGTTTTTGCCGGTGGTGGTGAGGGACGCCTCAGGGGCAGTGTGGGTCATGGAGGCCATGGAAAGCGCAACCTTTGTCTTCACCTCCTTCTTTTCCTATTCGTTTCATCACCATGCCGAAGATCATCACAAAAAAAACGGTTGAGGGGTCGGGCCATGTTGGTTTGGCCCCACCCTCCACGTTTTGGGTGGTAACATTTGGCTCATCATGTAAGAAGAAAGATGGACTTTAATTTTTACAACCACCAGAATGATTCCATTCAAAACCAAATACTAAAATAAGAAATGTATTATTACACAAATAAACCCCCTACATTTGTTCGTTGTTCGATGATGAAGTCGCTGAAAGAAGATGAAGGAGATCATTGTTCTTCACGTCCACCGCACACTTCTAATCCCATGCTCGTGCGTCGGCTCGTTGAGGACGATGTGGTGGGAAGGCCATTTGAAGGAATCCCATGTCTGTAGGATCTGAGGATAAAGGTTGAAGGTGATCATTTTCGGCATTCTTCATTGGAAGAACACATTCTTTATTCTTCGTTCTTCATTGGGAGATTTCTCCCAATAATCCTCCTCTCCAATCACCCAAGTAAAAAGTTTTTCCAAATAATAGATTATAATATCTATTATAACATTGGACAAAATTAAAAAAGAATAACTAAACTCTAGGTTGGGACATTAAAAATTAATGGGGTGTATTTGGAAGCATTAATTTGGTGTGTTGGCAACATTAATGTGGAGGGGTGGTGGCACCATTAAGTGGGGAGATCAAGAGGTTTCTCTCCATATAATGGGGAGTTCAAGAGGTTTTAACCTCGGGTGGTCCCCACCATATTAAGCATTAATATGAGTTTAGGATCAAGTTGGCCCCACCACCATAACGTCTCATGGGAGGTCAATGTGTGGTGTTCCCCACCTCTAACTTCCACATGGAGGCTTCAACAAACCAAATAAAAATAACGCTATGCCTTAATTTTTATTTAATTCTTTCATTAAAAATCCAAAAACTATCTTTTATTTCCAACCATCTGTCGTCGAGGTGAAAGTCTCCTTTAGAGAATACCGGCTCTACGAGTTCAACGGTACCCTCAGATTTCAATTTTAAGAACCAGTTCAGAAGTTATAAAAACCCACTGATATGTTTACTGAATGTACTCTACCAAAATGTCAGAAATTGATTATGGGAACATCAGGGCTCGGAATCATGTGCCGTCAATTTTCGCGGACTCGTAAAATTCCCATGTATTTAAGAAAACAATTCCATGGAATTTTCGGGTCTTTAAATTATCCTCACCTCAATGATTTACGTCCCCATAAGTTATAACTCTATCTAAGGGAACAAGTGGGGGTACTGATCATACATCTGAGCCTCCCGCTCCCACGTGCTCTTCTGTAGGTTCATGTGCTATGAGTGAACATGTAACAGAGGTATCGACCGTCCACGTAGGACCCACTACTATTGATCCTCAATCTCTACTGTAAGCTCTGTAAAAGTCACTCCATCATCAGTGTCCATCTCACCATGGTCGATGAAGTGAGTAGGAACATCCACGTATCTCCTCAGATGGGATATGCGGAAGACGTCGTGCACTGGGTGAAACTGAGGTGGAAGAGCTAAACGTTATGCCACCTCTCCAACTGTGTAGAGAACCTCAAAAGGTCTGATGAAATGTGGATATATCTTTCCACCTCAGCCAAATCTCTATAGTCCTCATCGAGGTGAGACCTGTAGAACGACATGGTCACCATCCTCAAACTACAGAGGCCTCCATCTCCTTTTAACATATGACTTCATGCTTGCTCTATGAAGTCTTTATCTACTCCTGGATGATATGTACCTTCTCTGTGGTAGCCCGTACCATCTCTGGGACCACTAGTGCTAAACACCCCAGGGTCAGTCTAGCATAAGGGTGATATGCAAGGTCACCTGTATATCGCCTCAAAAGGTGCCATCCTAATGGTGTAGTGATTGCTATTGTCGTATGAAAACTCCACCAAAGGTAAGTGATCCTCCTAGCTGCGATTAAAGTCATGGACACAAGCATGGAGCATGTCCTCAAGGTTCTGAATGGTCCGCTCAGTCTGGCCATCCATCTAAGGATGGAACGCGGTGCTCAGATGATGCTACATCTTAAAAGTCTCCTACAACCCCTTCTATAACAAGGAAGTAAAACATGTGTCATAATAAGAGAGAATCATCATAGGTACTCCATGTAGCCTCACAATCTTATACACGTAGAGGCGTCCCAATCTCTCTACTGAACCCTGCTCTCTGATCTGTATGAAGTGGGCCAACTTGGTGAACTGGTCGATAATCACCCAAATAGAGTCATAAATCCTAGATATATGTGGAAGACCCGTAACAAAGTCCATCGATATCCCAACTCACTTCCACTCTGGGACCTATAAAGGGTTAAAAAAGCCTCGTGGTACCTGATGCTCTGCCGTCACTTGCTGACAGGTGAGGCATCGAGAGACAAACTCTACAACTACCTTCTTCATTCGCTGCCACCAGTGCTGTCATCGAAGGTCATGATACATCTTCTCCACTACTGTATGTACCGCTAGAGGGGATGTGTGAGACACTTTCAACATGTCATTCTAAAGTGACACTGGTACCATAATACGTCTTCTAAAGAGGATGAAATGATCCCCACCTTCAAGAAAATCCATTAAGTGCCTGCCCTATGGATATCTAAACACGTCGTGTCTTGTAGTCAGTGTCTGCATGTTGCGCCTCCCTGACTCGCTGAAGGAGTGGGTGTGTGACTGCGAGATACTGTTGGAAGTCTAATCCATCTCTATCAATAACAGATATTTGAAAAGTGGATAGCTGCTCTGTCGCTTCACCTAATAGTTGTATACCATAACTCATGTTAAGTGCATCTGCAATAATGTTCCCCTTCCCAAGATTATAGACAATCTCAATATCATAGTCTTGGAGGAACTCAAGAAAAATTGTTTTCTCAACTTCAGGTCCTTCTGAGAGAAGATATACATGAGACTCTTGTTATCAAAGTACATAGTAAAATGCTCACCCATTAGATAGTGTCGCCACATCTTCAATGTGAAGACCACTGCTTCTAACTCCAGGTCATGGGTAGCATTTTTCTGCTCGTTCTGTCTCATTTGTCAAGAACCATATGTGATCACTACTCTCTCCTGCATCAGGACACACTCAAGTCCCTTCCCTGATGTGTCGCAGTAGAACATGTGAACTATGCCTTCCTCTATAAGCCTGAATATGGAGGCACTATTTAGCCTCTACCTCAGCTACTGAATGCTCTGCTGGCATCTCTCCGACCACACAACGGTTTGACCCTTCTTCGACAAGGCCAATAGCAGTGTTTGAACTCTAGAAAAGTATTGTAAATATCTCCGGTAGTATCTAGACAAACCCCAGAATATTTGTACCTATGTCACATTCCTGGGTGGATTCCAAGAAAGTATTGCCTCAATATTATCTATATCCACTTCAACTATAGCTTCCAAGATGACGTGTCCCAGAAAGTATACCTCTCGGAACCAAAATTGGCACTTCATGAGCTTAACATAAAGTTGGTTCTCTCGGAATGTGTCCAGTGCTACCTGAAAATGGTTGGCAAGATCCTCCTCTATAGTCGAGTAGATCGGAATGTCATTGATGAAGTCTATGACAAAGCGATCGAGGTATATATGGAAGATCATGTTCATGAGTCCCATGAACACTGCTGAATATTTGGTTAAGCCGAATGGCATAACCAAGAACTCATAATGGTCATACCGACACCTGAAGGCCATCTTCTACACATCCTCATCTCGAAATCTTAGCAAGTGATAGCCTGACCTGAGTTCTATCTTGGAGAACCATTATGCTCTCTTTAGCTGATCAAAGAGGTTGTCAATATTCAAGAGTGGGTATTTGTTCTTCACGATCACTAGATTCAGGCGATGGTAGTCGACCCAAAACCTCAATATCCCATCTGCCTTCTTGGCGAACAGAATCGGGGCTTTCCAGGGAGAAACACTAGGCCAGATGATTCCCTTCCCCTATAAGTCCTCTAGCTGTACCCACAGCTCACGAAGCTTAGCAGGAGCCATCCGAAATGCTGATGTAGATATCGGTGTCGTCCCGGGGTACAGGTCAATGTAAAATTCCACCTCTCTGTGAGGAGGTAGACCTGGGACATCATCAAGGAAAAAATCTGTGTACTAGTCCACCAATACAGGATAAGTCGGACTCACCACATCAACTACTCTGAGGGTAAGGCAAGCTAACTAATGAGTGATTGGTTATACACTCCTCCATGAAATTCCATCATGTGCTACAAAGGCACTCTTCTCACCGATGAAGGTGAACCGGGTCCCATACATACAGAAACACCATACATTTGGCCTAATATAGTCAATATGAGCATGGAGTGTAGATAATCAATCCATACCCAAGATAAGGTCGTAAGGCCTCGACACTGCTATAAGGAGATCCCAGCCGAAGATCTTGTCTCCTAGAGTAAGATAATACTGCTAGCACTAGTGTGTAATCACCTATTTTGATCTCATAAGAGTCTCTAGACATAAGTATCGAGCAAAAAATCTGTTGGAATCTCAGAGATCTGAATGACCATCATGGAAATTAAAGAGTCACTGACACCTGTGTCTATATGAACTATAGCTATGGTGGAGTAGAAAAAAATCATACCCCAAATCATCTCCAAAATGGCATGATCAATGGCCTTATCTGCCTAGAGCTGATATCTCCCATGTCCACCTACTCCCGCTGGTCGGGGTGGACCTACTGGTGGTTGTGGCAGTAACACCTCGAAACGTCACCCACCACCAGCAATATGAACAGCTCCTCTACCACATCCACAGGTTCTCTATGGATCACCTCGATCGAACCTATGACTCTACCTAAGAGGTCCCTCTACTGTATACAGATCATCTGACCGGCAGGTCGGACAGTCACGAGCCATGTGACCCTACCCATTGTATGTGAAACAATACTTGTTCCTTGTATGACTGGATATATCTCGTGTGCCATGCACAACTGAAAACAAGTCCTGAGGTCGTTCACTAGATGGTCTGGTCTTTGAGAACCTCTACAACATCTGTCTACTACCAGCTTCAGAAGACGTTGCTACGTGATGCCCGTTGGCAGGCCTCGCTGCTGGTGACTGCTCAGAAAGGAAACACTCCACTAAGAGGGCTCGCTCCAACACCCCCTCATGCATCGAGATGTTGAGGGAGATCATCAAGGCCTTGATCTCTTTTCTGATCCCCTGCTCGAAGGTTTAGGCCCTGAAGAATGGGTCCCGCACCATTTCTGTGGAGTAGAACAAGAGGTCAGTGAACCTCGATGAGTACTGTGCTACCATTATTCTACCCTACTGTAGAAGAAGTAACTGCTATATACGCACTGCACGTAGGGTGTCTGGAAAAAACTCCCCCTGAAACAGACCCTTGAAGTCTTCCTAGAGGTGTGTCATCTCATCATGCACTTGGAGCATCAAGTTTCACTAACTGCCTATTGATTCTTGAAGAAGACTCGCGGAAAGGATCACCATAAGGTCAACTAGTGTCCCTACCAGTCGAAAAACCCTCACCACAGCCTCCGGCCAATCCTCAAAAGCATGTGGGTCTGTCTCTCCCCTGAACCTGGGTGGCCTTTGGTGCTGGAACTCGTGAAACACACTCAAGCAGCGTAAATCGTCTGTTGTTGCGGTTGGTGGAATCGTTGGACCAACGGGTAGTGGTACCGTTGGTGATTCCACTGTGATAGGGCCCTGCATCGAGGCCCCATTGCTCGATGGTCTGTCATCTCGTACAAAGCCTGAAACCCTAGATGGTTGTCTACGTGGGGCCATCCAGAAAATAAATAGGTGGGCCATGATCAATAAGTTATACCTGGTGAACTGACTCAAGGAGATCACAAAGAAATCTTTTGAAACACTCACATAATCAGTGTTTTCATTAACTGAGTCAGAAATCAGTAGTCAGGGACCTTGTGTATGGATACATCAGCCGCCGCACCAACACTGGACTCCGTGAACTGAAAAATCACATATAGTACCCTTATCACTATTGCTTCACATAAAAGATCAAAGTCCAAAGTTATGAGGTAGAACAGACTCCTCTGATACCAATTTGTCACGACCCATCCCCTGGGGCCCGTGATGTGACTACCCCAAGCCCTCCTTTTATAGGCTAGGGGCTTGCGACTAGTACCAAAGGCATAAATCCCTAAAACTGGGAAAGAATTTCCTTTATATCTTAAAAACTCACAAAATAGAGTACAAACTGGAAGCAAAACACTAAGTAAAACAATATAAAAAAGTGTGACTAAAAGTAAAAGCAGCTGGAAATACAAGACCATTTTAAAATTACAACAAACTGAAAGTACATGTATTGGAAAAAGGAAAAACAGCTCATGGATCATCCACTAGGAAATCCTACTTAAAGGGAAGGTATTGATATCCTTCGCAGCACTCCTTGTCCGTCTGTCACCTCCGTGTACCGTCAAGCCTTATGGTCCACCTCTAGGTATAGTCGAGTCCTAGTACACATAGCCGTGACCCATGTTGTTCGTCGTTTGTATCCAACTCAATGGGGTGTGGGCATATCCTGTGAAGTGGTGAGTATAACGATACTCTGTAGGGACCCTAAGTCCCTCTAGTTCTCACGAAATCCAAAAAGGATAAACCACAAGGTATGAAATCAACAGTTTACCCCACCTAGGTATATGCCCATACATATACCTAAGTTATTAAGTAATCCATATCAATCAGGAGGTAAACACAAAAATTACTAACTCATCTCACACAGGTATATAACATATGTAGAGAGTTACAGATGATTCGATGTAGCCACAAAATCATCTATTCTGTCGAACCCACGTAGGATCCAGGAATAGAAGTCAGAGCTGTCAAACCCACATGGGATCCAGGTAGAGTAAATATATCTATTGAACCCACATAGGATCATGGAACAGTTGTCAGAGCTGTCGAACCCACACAGGATCCAGAAACAGTAGTCAGAGTTTTCAAACCCATACAGGATCCATGAATAGTAGTCAGAGCGCAGCGAGTCACATGGTTTCCTCACAAAGCTCGCTTGATTTTGTAAGGGTCCGCTCCTCAAGCCAAGTGTTGACAAATCAACTGCATTAAAGTACCATGAAAAATAATCCCAATGGTCTACCTCATCATAGGGGTATCAACACAATAGACAACACATTAATCAGACGCTCGGTCTGTGAGTTATTATCATTTTAGTCTCGGGTTACCAGTTGGATTCGTGCACGATCCAACCTGACTGTAACTCCACTATAACCATGAACACCAGTGGGGTATACTAAAAGGGACCTTCACTCTCCAAGATTACCAGTTCCATTGATGTTCCATCATACAGACGTCCAGTGCTAATGATATGTCCAAAAGAAAGTAAAGTGTCGCAGTGCGGCTACGTCCGGTCTGACCCGATCGGACCGACCGGTCCCGACGTAGTCTGGTCCCACCCGTTGGGTTCGGCCCTTCCCATTAGGGCTATCCTATCAGGTCTTGAAGTTTGCGGGTAGCTTGGGGGTGCAGACCGGTCATGAGGGCGCAGACCGGCCGCGATTCAGTGAAATGCCAGTTCGGACCGAAGGTGCCGCAAGGGGCGAGGAAGGCTGGCTCGGCCAAGCGTTCATGGGGTGCGGCTCGGTGGCTTGGCCCGAATGGCTGATTTCAGACAGGCCAGTGCCGCGAGAGGTGCGGTTTATCCAGCTCGGCCCAAATGGCTGAGGCCGGTTCGGCGAGCGCCATGAGGGGCACATCACAGGTTGGATGGCAGAGGCTGGTCTAGCCAGCAGTGGCGGGGGTATGCGGGCCGACACGGTTTGGTAGGGTGCATGAAAGGTGGTTGGGTAGGCAGGTAGGTGGATGTGCCGACTGACGGGCATGTCGGCAGAGCGCGGGCAGGCCGGCGGGGTGCGGGCAGGCCGAGCATGTCAGCGGGTCGAGGGCCGGCCCGGGGCAGCAGCTCGTTGCAGCGAGCGGCATAGCTGGCGGGGAATCAGTCGGGGCCAGTGCGGCTAGTGTCGGGGCGGGATGCCGCGGAGGCTTCTCGGGTCACAGAGGGCAAGAGAAGCACGGCCTTTGTCTTCCCCACCTTCGTCTCCTCGTTTTTTCATTGCCATGCCGAAGATCATCACAAACAAGAATGGCGGAGGGGTTAGGCCATGTTGGTTTGGCCCGCACCCTCCATGTTTAGCGTGGTAACATTTTGATCATCAAGTATAAAGAAATATGAAGATAAATTTTTACAACCACTACAACAATTCCTTTCTAAATATTGAATAAAACAAGGAAAGTAATATTACACAAATAAACCTCCAAGCTTTGTTCGTTGTTCGATAATGAAGTCGTGTAAAGAAGATGGAGGAGATCATCGTTCATCATGTCCACCACACTCTTCCAATCCCAAGCTTGTGTGTTGGCTCGTTGACGACATTGAGGATGGTAGGTCAGTTGAAGATGTCCCATGTCGATAGGATCTGAGGATGAAGGTCGAGGGATATCATTTCTAGTGTTCTTTTTTTGGAAGAACACCTTCTTCATTCTTCGTTGGGGGCATTCTCCCAATAATCATTATCTCCAATCACCCAAGTGAAAAGTTGTGTGAAATAGTAGATTATAATATCTAATATTTCATTGGAAAGATTTAAAAAATAAAAACTAAACACTTGGTTGGAACATTAAAAATTAATGGGGAGGATTTGGCACAATTAATTTGGTATGTTGGCAACATTAATGTGGAGGGGTGGTGGCACCATTAAGTGGGGACCTCAAGAGGTTTCTCCCCACTTAATGGGGTGTTCACAAGGTTTTAAACTCAGGTGGTCCCCACCATATTAAACATGAAGAGGAGGTTAGGTTCGGGTGGTCCCCACCACCCTAACCTATCATGAGAGGTTAAGGTGTGGTGGTCCCCACCTCCAACTTCCACAAGGAGGCTTCATCCAAACAAATAGAAATAAACTACAAATTTATTTTTATTTAATTATTTTATTAAAAATACAAACGCTATCATTTTTGTCAGACCATCTGATGTTGAGGTGAAAGTCTCCTTAAGAGAATATCGGCACTACAAGTTCGACGGTGCCCTCAGATTTTAATTCAGAGCACCTGTTCAAATGTTATAAAAACTCGCTCCTATGTTTATTGAACCTACCCAAACAAAACTTCAGAAATTGATTCTGGGGACAACAGGCCTCGAAATCACATGTCGTCAATTTTTAGGGACTCATAAAATTCCCATTTTTTAAGACAAAATATTCCACAGAATTTCCGGGTCTTTAAAATTTCCTTTAAAACACTTTCTTGGTTATTAGTAAAATTAATCATATTATTTATATAATTAATTAAAAACCACAATATTATATTCCTTATATGTTTTATGGTAATAATAAATAGAATACCATGAGAAAAACACTTCTAAAACATAATTCTTTAATCCAAATACACATTTAATTTATTACACATTGGATATAGTAATAAATTATGATTAAGCATGATCCCTTTGATTACTCTAACTTTGTTTCCCTTGATGCATAGACAATTAATTTCTGTAATTCCACAAATCCTTGTGGTCAATAAATGATGATAAAAGAACTCTTTATATCCCTTGTATTCACATTATTAATGTACTTTATCTTCATACATGATATAGACACTCATTCCCTTTAAGAAAGTACATGGGTATTATATTCAAAAAAAAGCACATTTAGGAAATTAATTCTTTATATTCTTCCAAAAATCATTTTTTTAAATCAAATTATTCTATTTAATTCTTTAAATTCAATAAAACATTGAGAATTTATTCATTATATTGTTATAAAATTATACTATGTTCTCATATCATGAGAATATTTTGGATTCTAGTTACCTATGAAGGACTAGATTAATCCAATCAAATAATTAGTCAAAAATTCTGGCAAGATT
This sequence comes from Viscum album, assembly GCA_963277665.1. NCBI lineage: Eukaryota > Viridiplantae > Streptophyta > Magnoliopsida > Santalales > Viscaceae > Viscum > Viscum album. The sequence goes on from OY728125.1 coordinate 1,839,192,224, forward strand.
ACATATGTTTTCCCCAAAATTATTGTATGTTCATATAAAGTGTTCTATATACATAGTTATATGTTCATCTTCCTTTTGTCTTATATTCATAAATTTTATTCCCACATCTGGTCTTTAATTATGAGGATAATATTTTTTCAAGAAGTGTTCCCTTAATTCCTTTATCTTCATTATTATTATTTCTTCTTCATCCGTAGTGTTTCGAATAAATTGCCACTATTTATATTCATCTCTTGAGATACGGTTAACTTTTTGGAAAACCATTACTTTCATTACTACCTGAAGCACGAAATATAATATATAAGGAACTAATTTATTTCTCAACTAAAAATGGATATGTAGTCAAAAATAATAAAATTATATACAAACTCATAAAGAGGTATAAAGAATTCGTGCATCGTGTTTTCAATCATTATAATGCTACATACTAGAATGTATATTAGACCTAAATTAATTTATCCTCCCAAATATAATTATAATGTGATCAGATTTAGCTAGAGATCTAGACTTATTCGCATCATTATTATGTTTCCCATGAGGGAAATCCCTACATAGAATACATACATTGATAGAGATTCCATTTATTCTACAAGTAACCTTCACTAAACAACTTCCCCCAATATATTATATAATAACATTGTGAATAATAATATATAATATATAAACAAATCATACACAAAACATAAATTGAAGAATTAATGCATATAAAGTCTCAACATAAATTTTTTTTTTCTGTCGGATAGCTTAAAAAAACAAAAATATTTTTATATCCTTTAAAATGGTTCAAATAGAAAATTTTAATTATCCCAAGCATTTCCAATAGCATTGATGAACCATATGTATAAAAAACCCAGTTATTATGCCTAGGGTGGTGATCGGGTTAAAGATTATGGCACCCATTCTAGAGTTATTTCCCCTATAGTCATATTTTCCATAGCCACATCCACCTAGACTATCTAGATAAATGTTTATTTCAAGGAAATACTTATAATAAATACCATATATAAATGTTATGATGTAATCCTATACATATAATTATCCTAAAAGTCAAGAATTGGGTTATTTAATCAATATTATGTTTCCATAAATATTGTTTTGAGGGTTTCTACAAAACATTGACTAAAACAAAATGGAAATACCATGACCCTTTTAAAAAATATAAATGTCTAATTACTACAGTGAAACTAAATATAAAATAATTCTATATAAATAGTCACATGATCTTGATTCATATCCATTCATATTATAACTAATATAATAATCACATAGACATCAACAATTAATCTAATAATGGTGGGCTGTATAATAAAGAATATCATAATTATACAATTATATCCTTCTTCCAAGACATATTACATAAATGGGAAAAGCCTCATCCTAACAATCTATCTTGTTTATTTATTAACTCCTACATATTCCTAGAGGGGCCATATCATGCCATGCCCATCCCATAATAATCCCAACGAATTCTTCATAGGAAATACGAATATAATAATCAACATCAATATTAATATTGAATAATAACATATTTAATTATATCACCTTCCCCAATCGATATATATGATCAACATAAATAGTTTTATTAGAATACTAGCATACAAATGCTAAAAATATTCCCAATAAATATTGATAATCATAATACATATAGAGTTATATGGAGAATGACATCTATGTATTATATCACCTATCAAACTAATCATTAAATATACAGAGAATTCATAAGTATAATATTACTTATACATATTCCCAATAGTGACTATGAAAATTGATGGTTTTTTCTTTGATAAAATGAAATTTCAAAAAAAAATGAAATTAAAAATTATTGAGGAAAATATCCTTTTCTATACGAAGAAAATTTAAAAAACTAAAAATTTCTAGATTATATGGAATAAAATTCTTCAATATAAACCTTGTAAATAATTGATTGTGCCTAAACAGGAGTGACCATGACTATGGGTAAATCTGTACATATCATATAAGATTAAAAATTATTCTTTTCACACTATTATCAAAAAGTAAAAAAGTACCTCAATCAAAAAATGGGACGGTTATTCATATCAAACCATTTTATTCAAATTAAATAATGGATAAAAATTTATCAAATATATCATTTTTGGAATTTTAAAAACATAATTGAGAAATATTTTTAGAGAACATGGATTTAGAAGAAAAGTTATTTTCAAACGATGAATGAAGTAAAGACTCGTTCTAATGAAATAATTTTATCCATATTTTTTAGTAAAAAGAGTATAAAATTTTACTATAAAATAAAAAAAATCATGTAAAATACAAATTACCATAAGATATATTTGGTTTAAGATAGACATATCAAATTATTCTTTGATGAGATAATTAAACACAAAACATCCCTAATAATGATGTGATTATGAAATAAACCCTTACCACATTAGTAAATTAGGAATCATATTCCCTGTAAAGGAGAAGCCATCAATTGAGACCATAAACAGATAGAATATAAAAAAATTATTGATATAAATTATTAATGGGAATGAATAAACACCAAAAAATATATGTAGTGAATATGATATATCTCTCATAGAAGTAAAAGTGAGATGACAAACCCTTACAATAATAGAAACATTGAATTATGATACCATGAAAGTAATAAAATCAAATAAATTTTTTAAATACCATTAATTCAAATATATTTATGTTATAAAATATAAAATGGGTGCTACATAACCACATAAAATAAATATTTTTTGAATATGGAATATGCACCATCGACGTAAATGTGAGATGAGAAGCCCTAACAATATTGTTAAATTATGAATCATATGACTATAAAATAAATAAATAAAAGTGAAACATTAATATAAAATGAAAATAAATATATTCATGATATAAAATATAAATGGTGAATTATATACAAAAACATAAGATAAATATGTTGTGAACATGGTAAATTTTTAGGGGTTAAAAGTGAGACACGAAACCATTACCTCAAGTATGATTTCAATTATATGTATTTGAACCTCCAGGATTTTAAAAATATATTTTTTATAAAAATAAATATTAATAACTATATATATTATACTATATATGGTTTTTTAAACTATTTATCACCATTTTATTAAAAAATCATTATTTAAAATAGAACTTGGTGTGATAACACTGTCGGTTTATACGTATGTTTTGGTTCAATTGTATTTGTAATTGTACATTGATCCTGATTTAATTATATAAATATATATATATATATATTATAAATATCATATATATTGTCTATTTAGGATATTTCATAATTTTTAGGGATATAAAGTGGAGTATTCCATTCATAGAGATGACTGACCAAACATATGAATGAATGGTTTTTTCATTTTCATGAATGTATGGAAGGAGGGAAATGTGAATAATATTCACCACTCTAGAATAATTAATTCATCATATTTTTAATATATCCTTTTTAAATCCATTTAAAAATAAAATTAAAAACATATCACATCACTACGTTGACATGGTAGTCCACAAGTACAGATGAGGGATAACATCATTTTCAAATGGATTTGAAGGCATGAAATTATATGTGGTGTCATGATTGAATAATTTTAATTATTTAATAAATAATATATATATATATATAATAAATAAAACATTATATCCTTCCATGGGAGGTGTTCATAGAAAAAAATTACATCGGTTTGGAGGGATGTATTCTGTTGTACACATAATTGACAGTTCTGTTTTCTATTTGATGGAAGTGGAATTGGATAGAGGTTATTCAATGACACAATAATATATCAAAACATGTGATAGGTTTTTTTAATTAATATGTCAATTTATATATGAAATTTTAAGATTTAAAGGAATATATATAATGATAACTCAGGGTTAAGAACTATACCTCTTCTTTGGAATCATATTTAGGTTTATAATTAAATACCTCAAATGTTGGTTTTCTGATCAAACCAATTACTAAATGACATGTGAAGCGATGTTAATAATTTATTGGGTCATTTATTTCATTAACAAAATGGATTCATATATTATAAAAGGATATGAGAGGGTGATTCCATTTATAGGTGGGTGAAAGGATGGGCTTGGGATTTTTTAAAAGATTAAAATTTCCCATATTTTTCAAATTTCACAAAGAAAGAAATTTTACCATTATATATAACTAAATAGTATATCATATATATATATATAAATTTCAATAAAATATTAATTTTACATTTTATTTGTTTATTTTAACCACTATAGTTTTTTATTATCTCCCTGATAAACCTATTTTAACATTTACTATGGTGATTAATATTTCTATTTTTAATATTAATTTTGACTAAAAATCAATATTAAAATTTAAAATATTATTAATTATTATGATAAAATATATATAATAAATTTAACAAAATTAAATTCATGGAAGTGGGATAAATTAATTTAAATCTACACTTATAGGCTCGATGATAAAATTGGGCTTTATAGGAAATACATTCCTAAGTGTGACATTATTTGACATTGACATTGAATATATAATTGATTAAAAAGCCCTAAATTGGACTAATAATAATAGTATTGAACTCATATTACATGTAAAAAAATTTAAAAAATTATTTTACTTGTTTAATTTCTTATATAAAAAGATAATTTTCAATAAAAAATATTTATTTTTCAAAATTAATTGAAATATTAATCTTCCCATAGGACTATAAAAAATAACTACAATATAATTTCAAAATTATTATTTAATAAATGATTTTTTTTTCAATTAATATATATAAAATCTGTAAAATTTGATTTTAACATAAGTTCTCTAACCACTACTAAATAATTTTTAATAAAACTAAAGTTTCTATGAAAGATATTTATTTATTCATTCAGATGATTTTTTTTAATAAATTGATGAATAATAAATTTATATATACATGTGTAAAAAATATAATTTTCATAATTTATTTAGTTTTGTTCATGTCGTCCAATATAATGAATAGGTTATAACCTTATATTTTTTAAATTTATTTTATAATCGGTGTAGCATATATTGAAAAAAATCGAAGGTAATGAATTTAATTAAATAATATATATATATTTTTATATATATCGTAATTTCTTAGGGTGTTAAATAAAATTCCCTATTCTGAAATTTTGTATAAGGATATCTTTTCTACTATAATGACTTGGTATCCATGACAATCAACTCAGGTTTTAAATCATTTTCTATGAAGGTGAAATATACCCCATAATGAATATAAGGGGTGTGTTACCTAGTTTATATCTATTTTATATGTTGAGTGACACATTAAATTTTTTTGAAGGATGTATAGTGGCACTGTGTAGTCTATATAACAACATTGAAAGTTCCATATTTATTATTTTTTCAATTTATCATTATATACTAATGATCATGTCTCATTTTATATATACATTCATTTACATGATTTTTTAGGGATGAAATTAGATGTGGCTTATAATGATATAATCATATTATTATAATTCACCATATTTCCTGATAAAATGTTATTTTCTATATTCAACATAGATTGTATTTTTTCTTAGTTGATAAATAAAATATAGATCATTATTAGAACTATAATGTTGGCTTTGTATGCACTAGGGACTAGTTTTGTGTTCATGTCTAGTATTTTTATTATATATGGGTTATGTTGTTTATGTTATTCCAACTATAAATATTACTCATATATGTATAATTATTCAACATTGTAGTTTTTAATTTGTTTTATAACACTAGTTTTAAATTTTACATGAATTTTAACATTGGCTATTATTTTCACAAATAATCTACTTTTATGTTGTGATGAATGTTTACATAGTGATTCCATTGTTATTTATGGATAACTATACCATGGAGGTTAACGTATCCTTACGATATTTATAGTCCCTCATCACTGTTCTGATGTAATTGGAATATGTTAAAATACACATAACATATGTGGCACGTATTTTATCCACCTTGGAGGTAATATTTATAGGGGATAAAATATATTTTATCATGGTTGATTATAAGGAAAGATAAATAAAGAAATGTATTAATACCCATTGAATTATATCATTTCCAAAAACAACATGGGTGTATAGAAGTTTATATATTGAATGAATTTTTTATTTATCTATAATAATATATATTGAAATGCATGAAGCAATAGAATGAAACAAAAGAAGCATTAAAATGTACCTATGTAAAAAGTTACTAACATAGAGGAAAAATTAATTACATTACCATAATATTTTGAAAAATTATATATGAAAATGATTCCTTATCTTTTACACAATATAAAAATATTAATCCTTAAAGGAAGGTGTTTTTAAAACAACATTTTCATGGAATCCCATAATGATTTTAATATTTAAAGAATAAAAATTGTTACTATTTTTTGAACATATATTAGTTTTAATGAAAATAAGACTATTAAAAAATAGTATTATAATTCAAGAAACGTGAGTGGAAGGAAAAAATTGGTATTATTTCGGAAGTGAAAATATTGTTGTATCTTTTTAATTTTTTTATGTCCCCCACATTCATAAAAGTGAAATAAAAATATTATTTAATGTGAAATATAGGATTTGGATCAAATAAACTATATTTCATTTTAAAATAATAAAATTAAATATTTTTGTATAAGGGAATTCAAATAAAGAAAAGAATATCCAAAATTGAGTGCAAAGTTTACAATTTAAAATGTTAAAATTTTTTAGGGAACAGAAAAGGATATATATATATATATATTATATTTTAAATTCCAAAATAATTATAAATTCATGATTAGAGAGTAAGAGGGAAAAGAATACCAATATTATAAAACATGGTTAATTATGGAGGAATTTAACTCAATGAAATGATATTTTATTCAAGAAAATATTATGAATTTTTAATTGAATAAATCAAATATAAATCATAGTTGTAAGATAAAATGGGTTTTATATTCAATCAAATGAACTAAAATTTGTAATAAATATAACAATTGTGGTGTTTTTAACCCATTTAAAATTAATTAGGTGTGGAATATGATACATGACTCCAACAATGTAAAAGAGACCCAAATCACATACTTGTAAATAATAACGTCGTGTGAAAGATTTTTGAATAAACAAAATGGAGAATATCTCATTTTTTATAGATTAAAAGGATTTTAATTACATGGTATATAATGTAGTGTTTACATGTTATTATAATAAAATAATTTCAATGAAATGGGTAGGATTAGAAACCCTTTCTTATAATTGATATAAAACAACTATAATGAGACTTAAGATAATGTATGAGTGCCTTTGGGATATACCTCAACATCTAGAACGCATATATAAGGGTTTATAGGGATATTTTAGACCAAAATTGTTATGGGGATATATTTTGGGAGAGATGAGACATAGATACTAGAGATTATAATTAATAAATACTACAATTTTCTAATGAATATTTATTAAATATAACTCACACATTCTGGAGGACCATAATATTTTAGTTCCATTATAAAATTTTAATTCTATCATATAATTTTGTGAATGATCTGGAATGTTTCCCACAATGATCGTATCATTTATCACTCTTCTACCATTAAACCTATATAAAATATTTCTTAAAAACCAGGGGAAATGAGATGTAAGAAATGGTGATCTCTTACACTTAATAAAGGGGAAAAAGAATATATGTATGTATTACATGAGAATAAAGGAATGAGTATAAAATTAGGAAACCATAACCCTCATTTCATAGATCTTAATATTGAACCATGCGATAAATATTGGATGTGCATAATACATATATCAAATGATAATTCAATTAAACATTCTTGGAGAGCATAAAATTTTCATAATACATAGATTTTTAGGATATATATATATATATAATAATTTCTATATAGGGGAAGGTACAATACCAAGGACATCATAGAAGACAAATTCCATTACTAAACCATGTTCATTCCTTTTTTCAGACCTATCATAATGTATAGGGATCAGACCTCATTCAATCCCTATCATATTATTCTGGATCCACTCCTAATTTCAACCATTTCTATCTCATGAGATATGAATTTTAGGGATATATAGGTCACAACCATCGCACCATGAAAACAATATTTATGAGTTCCATAAATCATAAGAATTCATCATATTATAACACATGAAATAAAATTTGTGTTATAAGAATTTCATCATATCATGACTGGTGGATAATATATTAGTCACACAATCATTTTATTGTATCATTACTCTTAAAAATATTTGGGTTTCAAAAGAAACATGTCTTCATAAACATAAATTATTAAACAAATTAATCATAATGGTGTCTATGGATCATATCCTCAGTAAAAAATAAGTAACATAAATGAATGTAATATAATATATAAAATAATTTGGAAGAATACATGGTAAATTACTTGAGAAAAATATAATTTTTTTAAAAATATATTTTTAAATTTAATAACATTATTAATATCTTTATATTGAAAATATCCTTGTAAGCATATACAGTAAGCATTAAAAATCTATTTAACAAATTACTGGAGAAAAACATCATTTGAAAAAAATAAATAATGAATAAATAATATTTGGAGACTTTTTTATTTTAAAATAACCTAAATCATAGAATAGAATATTTATAAATCATATAAAGTATTTCTTAAACCTCATATATTTTCCAAATCCTTTTCATTGAAAATACAATTCAAAAATTTTAATAGAAGTAGTAGGAATAGTTTAAAATTATTTTTAAAACATAAAAAATTTTAAAAATACATTTAATATTTTATTATATTAAAATATAGTAAAAAAACGTTTCTATAATCATATTCAAAAAAAATTGAAAACATATTTTTGACTGATGGAAAATGTAATACTTGATTTTTTTAAAATAATTTTCACAATTACATAAATAAAAAAAAGACGAAAATTTATAATATTACTTGACTATGTCTTAAAGAATTATGGTATAACAATATTCAATATAATTATTGAGAGGTATATCATTATTTTTCAACATTCGATAATTATTTATAAACAATACTGATAAATGATGAGACTATCACATAATAGTTTCACCACTGTGGTAAACCTGAATCATAAACCCCCTAAAAATAATATAAAATGGAACATAAAATTTAATGGGAAAAAATAAATTCATGATGTTAAATGATAAAGTGGTTTTATATATAGATCATGAAGGAATATAGGTTCATAATATAATGTATGTCCCTATGTGGGAAAATTAAGACAAAACCCCCTACAAATTTGTTGACTTTTGAAACATAAAAAAATGAAGGAGAAATCCTAAAATTCATATGAAACCCCAATATTATTATATTTAATTATCATAATATAAATTTGTGGTAATTATATTTACCATATCAATTAAATATATAGTGAGTATGGATTGTGTCTCAGAAAAAAAGGTGAGATGTAAATCGTATAACATAAGTCTTCTCTTACATTATAAACATTCAAACCTACTTTTTAATAGATATAATTTTATTATAGACATATTAAATAACCATGTTCATATATATAATACAATATATGGTTTTATTAAGACCATTTTTTACCTGTTTACTAATAATTTTAGGTTTAAGTTCTGTTTCGAGTAATAACCAATTTGATTTTAATATTTTTACTGATGTGCTATATTTTTGTCCTGTTAAATTTATCATGATTTATTCAAATCCATTATTATAATAATGGTATATATATAGTATATAATCATAATATATTAATTATTTATAGTCTATAAAAGGTAGAAATATTAAATGAAATATATCATTCATGGTGATGGTAGGATATACATACACAATAATATTATTTCAATTTTATTATTGGGTTGAAATAAATAAAATTATGTTATATATTGTAATTAAATTATCATTTTAAATTATTATATATCATTTATGATTAATAACTCAAATATTTAACACATTCTTTGTAAACCATGAATGAATCACATCGCTTCACGAGGCGGTAGTCCTTGGTACACATGAATGATTATATTGTATTTCTGTGAAATGGAAAGAATTAATGTATATAAAAATTAAATAAGAATAATATATTAATAAATATAAAATATATAAAATATAAAATGTTAATAATATCATTTTTCTTACACTGAAATGTGATCTTGGAAAAACTAAATGCATCGATTCGCGAGGAGGTAGTCAATTGTACCCACAAATAGTGATTTAATAACACATTTGATTGAAGTGTGTGTGGTTGTAGGTAATAAATTTTTAATAAAAACATCTAAATGTATTAAATATTATAATTATATTTTATAATCCTGGAATAATAATAAATTATGGAGATAGATAAATAATTAATATAAAGACGCTCATTGAAGAAGGTTGCATATTCTTCATGTATTAACCTACATTTTCAATAAATCCATAAAAGTATTGAATTAATCTAAAACTACAGAATATGGGATGAGTTTATGTTCTTTAGGAATTTATTTTATAAGATATTTTACAATCAAAATTTCATGAATGGTTTGAATAATTGAGGACAATTAGATCCCTTTTATAGTTATGGAAGAGTGGAATTCTTATAAATAATGAAATGTAATCCCTATTGGGAGGTATATGTTACTTTATGTGGATCCATGATTGATAATTAAATTTTTGGATAGATTATGTTATCAGCCCAAAAATCAACCACATAATGTAAAACACTGTTAAAAAATATATATCCTTGACATCTAAGTATCTATATTTGAATATTTTACTCTTTCAGTAGGGTGGATACTTTTCAAACAATGGTAATTTATCATATAAGTATATATTATAGTGATATTTATTAGATAATTTGTATCTAATTGTTCCAAACATGATATATAGTTTATAAATAATAATAATCATTTTTTCGTAAATTAACATTAACACAAGCACAAGTAATGTTCAAAAAACAATGTTTGAACCTAAATTGAGCTCCCCGAGCATAAATAATTTAAAGATAATTATTATAACTATAATATAAAAAATGTACAAGAATATACAATATTTTATATTAATTAATATTTAATAATAACATAATATAATATTTAGTCGCTAGTAAATTTAAATCAATTAATAAATTAAAATTTATTATAAAATGACATTAATGACAATTTTGACATCATTTATTTAAAATAAATATAAAAAAATAAACTAATGGAATTAGAAAATATATTCATAAAAACTATTTAACATTACATATTAATCTAAAATATAACCTAAAAAATAATTCATTCAATTTACATCATTTTTATTATTTTTACTATTTGTTATTTTATTTATTAAACACTAAATATTTAGTACATGTGAATTTCTTAATAAATTAAAGAAAATAGTTCTTCTCTAAAAATTATTGGGATTTATTATGATAAAATGAACTAATTTATATTTTTAAATAATATTTATAATCAATCCAGTGTTGTTTTTTTATCCCAAATAATTATAGATATTAAAAAGAATGAAAAATATTTTTTTGACATTCCCATTTCATAAATTATTTTATTGGTCATATTCTATGGAATGTGGAAATAAATTTAAATATTTCAGTTATATTGATGTCCAATGTTGAAATAAATTCATTAAATGAAATTAAGATAACATTTTATCTCTTTTTATCTCTAATCTTTATAGTATAACTACACAGTAAACCCATTTTTACCTTAGCTGTGGTAATAATTATTTTACTACGTTCAATATTCATTTAGGTAAAGAATTAAGTTGAAATTATTAGAAAATATAATTTATTCAGTTCATAAATATGGAATCCATTTTTCAAAATTCAATTCATTTACTTGAAAGTTTTTATTTTAAAATTCATCTTGGGGATGTTATCAGAAGGTAGAGTTTTTTGAATTGAAAAGGTTCAAAAGTTAATAGATATTTTTTCATATAATTTCAATATGAAATTAATTATGGTGACATATATTATATTAATTTATATATTATTAAACTAATATTGAATTAAAAACATTTACAAATATAATTTATCAATATAAATTATCCTTCTGATAATACGTTTTTCAATTAAAGTTTTATATTTTAACTACTCATCAATGAAATGAGATTTTTTTGAAAAAAAAATTACCCTATGATAAATTTTATATTCTAAATTAAATATAATTTTTTTATAAAATCTATTTTCTAAATATTTAATGATTCATATATAAAATAATTATGCCATAAAATAGAAACAAAACTTCTTTTGAAAAAAGTTTTTATGTGTAAAATTGGATTTATTCTTTTTTATTATCTATAAAGCATATATAAAAATTGTTTAAAATTTTGTAGAATTTAAAATATAAAAATTGAATTAATATTATTAAAACAATTGCACATTTATTGATATAAAACACCCTTGTGCGCTTAAAAATTACCTTTCAAGAAAATATTTACTTTTATTTTCAAAAATACTTTATTTCTGTTTTTAATTAATTGGTCACCAAATATTTCATCATATAAAAATATGTAAATAATATTTTCTAAATTTAGTTAATCATATTTAAACACTTTATTCAATTGGATAATTTATAACTATCATATTAAATAATAATGTAGTATTTCATGTTTAGTTTAAACTCAATGTTTCTTTTAACACAAGATAAACTCAAAAATGTGTGTAACAAAATAAAAACCTAGTATACCTTGTAACCCAATATCACATAGTATTTTATGTACTATAAAATATAAAAAATATTAAATAATTTTGAAGGTTTTTTTAACAAAATCTCAATGAGTTACATTCTAACCCACATCAAATGAATTTCTCCCTCAAAATTCATCACACACATCAAAAGTTTGACTTTTAAAATTCCATCATATAAACCCACATTAAAATGTTAATAATAAAACAACCTTTAAGAAGGTAAAATTGGGAACATAATAGTTATCCATTGTAACTCATAAAAAGGTTTCCATATAGGAAAACTCTTATGGTAATAAAGATGGTGATATAAAACAAAATCATAAATTATTATATAGCGTGATAAAGATCCTTGATCTTGAGAAAGTTGGCGATCTAGAAAAAGTTAAATACAAAAAAAATAAGATATGATTTAAGCGGACATTTGATTTCCCAAAAATGAAGGTACTAGGATAACATTTTTTTGAGTCCATTTTCCCTATGTCGAATAATTCTTTTTAATACTTATAAATACATGATTTCATTTCCTTTAATAATAACAACCACTCCATGTGTTTATGAATTGATAAATTTTCAATTAATATCATAATATAAATAATTATGGTAGATTTTTTATTCCTAATGTAATAATAAATCATATGATTAATAAAAATAATGATAATTTATTCTAGATATATTTAGTTTTCTTCAAAACAAAATTGTGATAGAAGGTTATACAATATAAATAAATCTTTATATGGATATATAAAACATTAATCACTAAAAGATAATTCAATATTCAATGTGAATACCTTTTATCATGTATTCTCGTGAAATTATAATTACCAAAATTACCCTTATGGAAAAAATACATGCTTCTTCATTAATTTTATGAATCAAAGATTATATAATATCTTCCTTAAAAAGAATTATGTAAAGTATATTTTTGATATAATAAACTCTTTTTTCAACAAATAATTAATCAGTCCCAAGTTAACCAGTAACACCAATATTAAATTATCCAAATAAATCAACTATTTATCATAACATCATTATCTCAACAAGAAGAATATATTAAGGTTTATTTTCCCTAAATAATATATTTTCTATGAATATCAAGTTTCCATTAATAAACATTTCTCGGAATTCAGAACCGATAAATATATAAAATGTAAATCCTTATAAAAACACATATTATACAATACATATATATATAACATAATTATATTATTACAATAAAAAGAAACACCAATTAATCTACATCATCATTAATCCATTAACTAGTATTCCCTATCATATTCTATAATACGCATTTCATTTCATATATCATTTTTAGAAACATCATCATCTGTAGTGTAATTATCACTTTAAAAACATTGTTTAGTCCATTCACAATCATTACCCGTAGGGAATTGATTTTCATAATTATATTAAATTTCACAACTAAATAATTCAGCAGTCAATGCAATTGTTAGAAGATCATTATTCCAATCGTTTACGTTAAAGTTTTTTTTAATTTTTCAATTTGTGGTTCCTTAACCATTTCCTTCTTTTCCAGAGTCATAAAGTATTCTTGTTACTATAATATATCCACATGGGTGTTTCATTCCACATTCTTTGCATAAGGAAACCCAAATATTCTATCCTCCATGGTTTCCATACCCAAATTCTCAACGAACTCTTTCCTTCTCTCCTTTGGTTAGTTTGAGATTTGGTTTAGGTATAAATTTTTAAACATGTTCTATGAAAAATTATTAAGCATAATCACTACATTCTTCAATCTAGTCATTATCCCATTTTTTTATCATAAACAAATTACCTATGAAATTAAATGTTTACTGAGTTCAATGTGATTCCCACCATTTCGTTTAAAAAAATAATATTAGTAACACTAATCGTAATTTAAAACCACATAATCAAAAAAGATGAATTATAATATACTTAAATTATGTAACCAACATTATAATATGAGAAACCATACGTTTCTTTTTGGTTACTTATAGTGATTTTATATTTAAATCCTTCATTATTTTTTAAAAAGATTTTGTGAGAATCTAAATAATATCCATAGAGAGTGTTAAAATATGTGTTTAGTAAGGCCCATTGTTGTTCCCCAATTACCGATCGAGTCTACATCAATATGGTGTTCTTGTGGTTGTTACCCCTATGATCAACTATTCAATGGACACATCAATATATAGTACCTAGGAAGGGATGTAATTTCATAGAATCCACTCTCTTATTCCATTAAAAAAAATTGAGGAAATTTTTCTAAACATTGAATAAACCTTAGACAAATCCTTAGGGACGTCCCAGGATATATCCTTATAAATTTCCCTTTCTTCATCAATACGTTTTTCTAATCCCAGTTTCAAAAGATGAAAAAATTCTTCCATTGATTCTAGCTATAGTGACTGAGTAATCTTGCACATGGATATAATATCATTTGATATGAATATGTATTACATTGCATAAACATACTGCTGAGGACCATAATAGATTTATTTCATTGGAAACATGGAACCCAATATTAAAATACGGTGAAGTATCTTCAATATTTCCTTCAACAATCTTCCCATTTAATAATATCCATAGACATACCCAACATAAAACCATTTTTCATAACATAGGTAATGGAATAATAATAAAAGGCGAGTTTAGATGGTCTGTATGGTTAAATAAGGGAGATACATAAGTATAAAATTTGTATAAGGACTAGATCATAACAGTTTAAAACCATACCCAACATATCAATGATCATATTCTTGAATATTGGAATAAATATTGTAATTTCATAAGATATGAATCATAAGATAATAAAATAACATTTTACATGAGAGCATAACATTAAAAAATGGCATTGATTTTTGGAATACACATAAAAATTGAAAATAATATTCAAATTGGTCATGGATCACTCACAAGGCCATTATGGTGGCCAGATTCCTTTACTAAACTATGTAAAATGCCAATTTCAGTTCTTTCTTGATGTGCTACGTTCACTCCACATTCTAGAACTATAGTACATTATAGGGTTCACACACTCATATATCCATGTCTCTTTCATGAGATATATAAAACTTTTAACAAATAATTCGAGCGAGATATAGGTCCCACATATCACATAATTAATACCATATTCATTTTATCAACAAGATCCTAATAATTCATAATATCATTACACAAGAAATGTAATGGTTATTTTAATAATTTAATCTTATCACAACCTATAGAAAATTGATATGTTTCATAATCATTACATTAGATCATAACATGTGAAAAATAGATGGTATTAAAAGAAACATATCATCATAAACATAAACCATTCAAGAAAATATTATGAATGGAGTACTTGGATCATATATCCATTAAAGAATAACTAACCTAAAATAATTTAATCATAGATTAAAAATAATAATGAATGAATACTTGTTATATTTCATGAGGAAAATATATTTTCTCTGAAAAACTAAATAATAAATGTTAAAAATTATGACAATACATTTCATTCCAAATGACAATGAAATCATAAAAAAAACATTTAAAAATAATTTAGAAACATTATTGTGGAAAATATCATATACTATTTCAAAAAAATCACTTAAAAAATGAAAATCCTTTCCATTTAAAATACCCTTGATAACATATAATGAAATCATTCAAAATCATTTAAAACACCTTTTAAACATAATAAAATTTTAAAATCCCTTTTCATTGATAATGTCATTTGAGACTTCCAAATGAAGATTTAAAAACATTTAAAATATATTTTAAATCATAACTCATTTTGAAAATAATTTTACTTGCCATTCATATTAAGATATCCTTTAAAATCAAGATATTATAAGATAACAGAACTCCGACCGAAGTGAGAAACAATGTCATATTCACTTAAGAAATATTTCATGTTTCCCAGAAGTACAAATTAGTAGAAAAAATACTCCATTACTTGAATACATAAATAATAATAATAGGATAATAAAATTGAAGATAATTATTGATAGGTAGACCATGTTATATTTGTAGTGTATACTTAATATTAAACAATCTCGATAAATAACGAGATTATAACACAACGGTCTTACCACTTTGGTAATACTGAATCATAGGACACATGCATTAAATTACAAAAAATGGAACTTTAAATAAAATTATTACAAAATATTCATGATATTATATGTCAAAGTTAGTTTATATACTCCTCATGAATGTATATATGTGCATTAAACAATGTGTGTCTCAATGATGGAAAATTGAGGCTGAAACCCCATATTGATTTTTTAACATTTGAACTATAAACCCCATGAAAGATATATCCAATAATTTATATCTAAACACAAATAGTTTTCCGTTTAATCATAATAATATACATTTATGGGAACTATTTTCACCACATCAAATAAATACATGGTTAATATGAATTGTGTCTCACATAAAATGAATATTTGATGGAAATCCATTTCCTTAAGTATTTTCCTTCATTCTCATTAAATACTCATGTATAATAAACATATGTTTATTATAAATATTGTATAGAAAAATATTCATATTTATAACACAAAATATGTTTTTCTAATGACCATTTATTACCCTTTTATAAATGATTTCATGTTTATGTTTTGTTTCGGGTAATAATCACTACATTTTCGTATCAATTTCTATTCATTATATTTTTTTCCTCTTAAATTGATAATGATTTAATCATATCCAATATTATATCAATTATATAATTATAATTTATAATATAAATATTTTTATTAATTATAATCATTAAAATATATAAATGGGAAATAAAATACATCATTTTGGGAGACAATAGGTTATACGAATGCATGAACTATATCTCCATTTTCATACTGGATTGAAATAAAGAAAATTATTTGATATATTATAATGTAATAATCATTTTTAATTCATATATATAACATATATTTATTATTCCTATCCTTTATTTATTCTCTATAAATATTGAATGAATCACGTCACTTCACGAGAAGGTAGTCCCCCATACACATGAACCAAGTTATCATATTTACAAAAAAAAGATAAGAATGTATATATGAGTCATATACGAAATAAAGAATAATAATAAAATCATATATATAAAATAAATCCAAAATTATTAACAAACTCCAATGGTGGAATTGGAAAAATGAATGATATTTGTTCTCAAGACAATAGTTCGTCGTACACACGAATGATGACTTCATAACCCATTTGATTAAAGTGTGTGTAGATGTAAGTCAAATTTTTAGCATAAGAAATTATTTATATGTGATATATATATTTTATTATAAAATATTATTATAATAATAATTTAAGTATTTGAGATGTAAATAAAACAAATACACTCATTGAAGAACATTACATCTCTTTCGGGTATCCCCCTAAGTTCCTCACTAAATCCTTAAAAGGATGTCTTTATTATCACAATAAGGCCTATAGTATTAGATTAGTGATGTTTTTTATTTACTTTTGGATTTCCATCCCCAATCCCACCAAACAATGTAAATCATGTTTTAGACATTTTGTTCTATGACATCTTGGTTTCCATATTTTTTCCAATATGGGTTTTCACTAATGTAACTAGTTTTCTAACATCGTTAATATATAAATTAAGACTATATTAAAATGATATATATATATAAGATAATTTGGACCATATAATTATATGTATAACATCAAATTTATAAAATATTAATCATTTTTCTATTGGAAATTAATTTAAACGCCAAGGCATGTAACAAGAAAAAAAGAAGTTATAACCATAACAGTTCTAACCAAGTTTTTATTATGTAATGGTCAATATATTATTTATAACAAATAGATTGGTACATTAATATACCATATTTTATGTTTCATAAATGTCAAAAATAAAAAGATTGGGTATATTTTTTTTAATTTTAAATCACATAATAAATTTTTATTTTTTATAAAATGATATTAATGTAAAATTTGATAATATTTATTTTTTGGAAATTAAATAAATCATGAAAATAATTGAATTAGAATATATTAGGTCCAAACATTTGTAACCTGATATATTATTATATAAAAATAATGGAAGACAATAATTCAATATATTAACTTAAATTTTATTATTTTTATTATCATTTATTTTATTTTTTATTAATTAAATAATTATTATGTTTTTTTAAATTTTTATCCATTTTATGTAAATAATTAATATCTAAAATTATTGGTAAATTATTACCATAAAATAACTATTTTATCATTCAAAATAATATATATAACCAATAAAATTTTTCTTTTATCCCTATGTCAAATCATTATAGATATTAAATGAAAGGAAAATATCTTTTTTATTTTTCTTTAAATAATTAATTATGTGGGTCATATTTAAATTAAGGTGTAAAATTATTACAAAATTGCATAGAAACATATATAAAAGGCATAAATAGATTCATTCAATGAAATTAAGATAATATTTATGTTTCTTTTCAACATTATCATTCTATTTTAACCCCTAATAAACCAATTATACCTTAACTACGATAATTAATTTTTTATTATGTTCATTATTAATTTTTTGTGACAATTTACGTTGAAATAATATATATTATAATTTGTTATGATTCAAAATATTTGATCTATTTTTCTAAATTCGATTCACAGAAATTGGAAATTTTTTTTGAAATTAATTTTAAAGATATGATAAGAATGTGGAGTGAAAATGTTCAAAAATTTATTAAGTTTTTATATCCAATATAATCATATAATTGATTAAAATGTAAAAAATTGTTTTAATTGACTTACCATTAAACTATATTTGATTTAAAAAAAATTAAATATAATTTTTCTTAAAAACTATTTAAATTAAAACACATGTTTCAATTAAAATTTATAATTTTCACTATTCATCAAAAATTGAAACATAACAAAAATATACCTAAAATTAAACATAATATAGATTTGATATTATATATTAAAGAATTAATTTTTTAAATTATTTTATAAATTAAAAAAATTCATTTTAAAATTTACTACACCATAGAAAGGAAAAAACCATTTTTTCGAGGAAAATATAGTTTTAAATAATAAAACTATATTTATTATTATATATTATCGTGAAAACATATAATAAAAATATTAAATTTATAATTAAAAATACAATGATTATATTTCATAAAAATAAACGACCAAAAAATTATTTGGTTAAATTATTGATATAAAATAAACTTGTGTTCAATAAAATAGTTTTTTAAAAATATTACTTTTTCATATTAAAAATGGATTTATTTTCTATTATAATTAATTTTTACCAAAATAATTCATTATATAAACCTATGAAAACCAAAAAATATATTATTTTTTTATTCATATTTATCATCTCTATTCCAATGTCTAGTTGATAACAATAATATTAAAAAATAATATAGTATGTCATGTTCAATTTAAACTCTGTGATACGTGTAATGAAAACTAAAATCAGAATTGTGTGTACAATAATCCAAACATGGTATTATGTGTAAAAAAATATAACTTAGTGTTTCATGTAATGTGAAATATCAAAAACAATTACATATATTTGGAATCAATTTCATAAATTCTTGGGGTTTTATAAGGGAAATGGATGGATAAATAGGGTTTTGTAGACAAATTATAGGGCTATATTTGTATAAAATATAAAACAATTTATTATTTTTTCTTAAGAATATGTTTAATAATAATAATATATTATATTGTAAGCTAATTACTACAAAAACAAAATTTTATCATTGATATATGTTATACAATGTAAATGACAAAAGAAAAAAAATGATATATTAAAATATATATTAGGTTTTTAAAATTTATTTATAGGTATATATAATGTTAATTATTTTTACATAAATTGTTTTACTAGTTAAATATATTTTAATTGATGAATAATTTTAGATTAAAGTATATTTTCCTTAATCATGTAATTTATATTATAAAATTAAGTGATATTCAAAAAATATATTTATTGGTTGTTCAAAAAAATAATAATTTAGAAAAATAGAACAAATTGACTGTAATATAATAATGATGCGTTGAGTCATAAAAAAAGGTAATTTTTATTGTATTATAATTCAAAATGGAATAAATGTTATATTTAAACAAATTCATGCTGTATATAAAAACATCACTCTAATAAAAGCTATTTATTTTTCTATGAGTTAAAACATTATGGTCTGTTATTGTTACAGAATTTTTATATAATTAATAATTTGTTATGTATTCATGTCGACATAATGTAGCGAAAAATATAATTTTTTTACATATATATATATATAATATTGTTTTAATCTAATATATTTGATACCTAAATATTTTTGAGTATTTCATAAATAAATTACAATGACTATATTTTGAGGATCAAAATTGATGATTACATCATTTAAGAATTATAAAATTAAACCTATTGTTTAATTTACAATATATATATATACCCATTAAATTATATTCATATTTCTAAAACTAATTATATATTACAAGATAAAAATTATAAACTCCTTTATTAATAAAAATTATCATGGTTAAAATATCTCTTATGATATTATTTAATGCGATATAATTATTATATTATGTATTAAATATATAATTTATATAATTTTATATAAATTTAAATGATAAATTAATTATAAATTAGTTATATTAATTACTCATATTTATGTTATGACATTTTGAAATACTAAGGAAAAATATATAAATTTGACAGAATAATTCAAAAAAATTAATTCATGAAAATTATGTTTATGTGTGCATGTGTGTATTAAACATATTATAGACATATATTTAGTACAAAATTTATTCATTTTACATGTAGAAACTCATATAAGTTATTATAACCATATATATAATAATTCATTTCTCGAGGAGGGTCATCGAAAAGGTTCAATAAACACCAATTCATTTTCATTCATTTGTTTTCTAGGGATCCATCTATAAATCCATTGGAATTTATCTCTTAAATTAATTATGAGATAAAATTTATTAATCATTCTGTTTATAATAGGTGGTTATATTTTTTTAATAGTAATTTTATTTTCTATATTTGTCATTTTAAATTTTTACATCTTAATCTCTCAATTCTTTCAGTTATGAATATATTTAAATTTATTACATTATTATCCATGTCATTAATAAAATAATTACCATTATAATCCTTGAGGATTAGTGGTGACATTAGGATTTTATCGATTTTATATTACAGTGTTGTTTAGGTGTTAAAAATAAAATTTTCTTTCTAACTTATTGTTATTCATTATATTCCAAACAATTATTTAATTTAACATCTTATAATGTTTGGGTATTATTTTCATTTGAAATACATAATTTCATATGAATATTAAATTATCTAGTCCAATCGAGGCTGGTTAGGGTTTCTAGAGAATTATATAGAGTCCCTGTAGAGACCCTTAATCCTTCAAGTAGTATGGTTTTTTCTAATGACATAGTAGAATATGTTTTGGTGAATATATATATCTGTGTGTGGGTAATTATAGAATATTCATATTGATTTAATCTTTTAAATTTTGACTATAGTATATAAATTTCATATATTCAATAGTAAAATTGGTATATCATAATATAAAGTCCATTTTAATATTTACGGTATCAGATTTTAGAAGCTAATCAAATTTTTCATCAATTTTTTTTTAAGTTTTTTGTTTAATTCATTGATTGAATAATTTTATAAAAATATTTTCTTTTTTTATTTTACATAGTAAGGAATAACAATGAAATTTTTTATATTTCAATTATTATTTATTTACTTCCTCTAGGCGAGACCTGATAGATTTAAAAGATAAAATTTAATGTGACATAGAAAAGGGAATTTTACTATGATAATCCCTCAATATTCTATACCTAATATCAACACTCTAATTCTGAGACTCTAGAATATACTGATGTTCTCTTGAGGTGTATAAAATTATATTATTTGATAAAAGGTATTATTTATGTGTGTATTATAATTTGAATCATATTTTATTATTTGAGGGTGTTAATGAGACTCAAGATGGAAATATAATTTAAGTTACTCGTGTTTTTCCTTTAATACATAAGAATATTTTCAAGAGTATATTAGAAGCCTGAAATTGAGTTAGCGTGGGATTTTGGGTCCTAGAGAGACTCCACAAGGTGAAATTAAAAACATTAAATATATTTTATCATGCATGAAAATATTATTTGTAAATAATGAATAACTCCCATGATGAATCTCATATAGTAATTAGGAGATCGTGGTTGAGTTCAAAAATTTGGCATTGGCCTTTGGTGTAACATTAAACCTACCATTTTTGGATTCTCAATTTGGGGAATGAGTTATTGGGGTTTTAAATAGATTTTCATTGATTTTAAAAAAAAATAAACAAATAACCCATCCCCCTCCACTTGTGTGTGTGTAGTAGTGGACAGACACCCCTAAATAAAAACACATTGGGTAAATGAATGAATAGATGTGAAAAGAAGGGGAAAAGGCATCGTTGATCTCTGATTTTTATGTTGAGTTATCCAATATCATGGGGTAGTGGCTTAGAAGTTTGGATTTCCACATGAAGCTTTGTTATTTTGACATGATGCTGGATGATTTTAGTTTTAAGTCTTTATCACCTTTTTATGTATTTTTAATGATTTTATATCACTATTATTATTTTTAGAGATACTCTTATGGTTGATCTTTAGGCTTTTGGGAATACTATTGGGTTTTGGGTGGATCTTAGGGAATTTATGTTTATAATTATTGATCACATAATGTATAGTGTAGGATCACATGAAGTGAGATATCCTTATTCAGGGAAAATGTAATTTTGCGGACTACACGACATGTACCGATGTTAAATGAAGTGTAGTGATACAAGGTTGTCTAGGCAAGGGACCTCACCAAGGTAGCAATCTCAAAGGACATCGTCTTGTGATCTATCCTTGCTAGAGACACATACATGGGGTGATAAACATGAGAATGGGTAGATAACATTTCCCAGTGGCTGGGTAGTCGATATATTCATTGTTTCAAGGGCACGTACTATGTGTGGAGACATGTCTGGTCAAACTGGAAGGGGAAAGACATGACCAAGGGCCCATGCAATGCTATACATGAAATGTAAAAAATATACACAAAATATAATCTCACATGAATAGTCAATCAATATTGAAGAAGAAACATCCAGATGGTTATCCAGGAGCACAATTATTTTATACCTTAGTACATGCCATGTACTTTTCTTGGAGGATTCCACCTAACCTATCTTTATCTTACATGCTCATATTCCAACCTGCGAGTATCCTATACTAAGAAATTTTCTAGATAGAACATGATGGTCATCGTGGTTGGGTCCTTTAAGAGGTGATGTGAGATGATGACGGGGGTCACCTTGGTTAGGGGTGGTTGGACCTACAATAGTAGAGTGAGTCCCTTAGTCAATTTCCTTTAGGGTTTAGCAGGGAATTACGTACCAAATATAGGATTGTGATCCCCCCATTTGGATGATCTTGGATATAGTAGTTGTTTCCCTCCAAGGATGATGCTGTTGGATCCTCAATCATATTATTTTACCAACATTGGGTTATTTTTATTTTCATGACCAACACTACATGGACTAAAATCCACTATTAGGAATGATAAACTACTATGGTTTGTGGTATCATTGATTATACGACCCCTTATGAATAAAGAAGAATTGGTTGGGTGTGTGGAATAATTGTTTATATGATTCACTATATGGTGCTTATTTTCAAAAGTTTTGGTGGAATCAACGAACCTTTGCTCCCCTACTTCATGGTTTTAGCAGGTGGGGTTTGTGGAATCATCGTAACAAACACAACACATAAGAAAATCCCTTATCTAAGTGATATGATCATTGGGATATAAGATTGGGCCTGTTGTCACCCCTAATTTAACTAGGTGTCATCCCCTTACTGAGAGATCTTTCAGTTACCTGATTGGGTACGTGGTTTCACCCCAGATATCATGGGAGTGATCCACTATCCTATGATATGTTTTCTTCAGTGTTACATATTAGTTTGTTAGTCCCTTAATAGTTATAAGAATGAACCCCTCTTGAAGTGATAAGACAATTCATTGTTCAATTAGGGTTAGAGGCATCCCCCGTTAGGGTTGGGTAAGATCCCCTATATAAGAATCAAGGTCCATATGGTTCCAATTTGTGTTTTTTTCTTAGTGAGATCAAATGAGTGTGTTCTCTTGAATGTATGCCACCAGGGATGGAAGGGATTTCCCATCTTCTTAATGATACCGGATTGTGTTCTTTCTCTCAGATGTTCCATCCTAGATGGAAGATTTATTCCCAATGGAGTGTATCTATCAGATGATTTCCATCAAGGTTAAAAGAGTTATTGGAGTGAATTATCCTAGATAAGTGTAACCATTATTCATCACAAAGGATACTGTAACAATTTCTGAGTTTTCTACCTTCTAACACTTGGAGTCTGAGATAGGTATGTCTATTTTTTGATTCAAACATATTTTTCAGTGTTTTCACATGTCTTGTTGGACACCCCATTTGGTCTACGAAAATTAATCATCTATAACTGAGGTTGGGTTCGAGATAGAGTACCTCTCTCATTTGAGATCCCTCTAGCTAGGTCAAGCAATGTATTTATTTTTAGTTTATCCTTTTTCATTTTGGTTTTCGGTAGCCTAATAAGTATTTTTATACTCAAAACTGCATTATATTATCCTAAATATGTTGTGTTTTTTTAGATGATAGGAATTATGATGAATTCCCATTAGGACCCATTGTCGGAAGTGCATAGTGGGTTTGAGAGACTGATGTGTTTTACCATTCTTGAACGAGGAGCATTCTGTCAGTTTCATTTGACAGCCTCCCCTCCAAATATGTTTGTTGCACATTTCTAATTTTTTTGGTGGGATCATATTTTTTTCTTTTAAACATTCAGTACATTTGATGTAATATGGTCCTGGGTTAGTTGTACGCATCCGTTTATTTTTCATCTTTTTATCTCTACACAATTGTATAGAGATGATTGTAGGTGGATTCCTTATGGTACTATAGGATAAGTCATAACATTTCGTTGATATTTCTTCTCTATGCCAGAAGTTGTCACACTGCCGATTGGAGTTGGGATAGCGGTTGTCATGGCTTGAGTCCCATAGGGTTCGGTCATGAATGATTGGTATCTGAGTAAGTCCTTTCTTTGGACTACATTTTTTTCAAGGTTTGGTTTGTATAAAAATAGTTCTTTGAGTCTCGATTTCATGATAGAGACTCTAGTATTAGTAGGGTTTTTTACATATCCATTCACTAAGTCTCTAATAACCTTCTTTATTTTATTGGATACATTAGGGAACTAGTCGTAGTGAAATATTTGTTCAGCCATCAAATAAAAATAGGTTGTGGGTTCAACGTCCTTCTTGATTAAAATCCCTAGATTTACTATTTAGACATTGAGTTTCCTAAATTTAATTTAATATTGTAATGTGATGATAGCTATACATGCTTCAATAGAGGTGTTGTAACAACCATCCAACCCAAGAAGAGGATTCAGTGTACAGAACTTGTCCAGAAGTAGTAAATCTGGGTGGTCCCCCAGTTTAGACACCACCCATCAAGTAATAGGTTATGATGGTATTTGAGGCAAAGGATGCATGTAGGCTGAGTTTGTTCCACGAGTTCCATATGTTGTGACTTCTAAATTGTCAGTTTGATCGAGACCCCAAGTATTTAATTTTCATATTTAGGTAGTCATGTATGTTTTCTGCCTTGTGAGGACACATCCCGATTATATGTTGGTCATAGTGGGTAGCCTTCTACATGGTTCATCTAGGATATGGTGGATTTCGGTAATGAGGACCCATGATGAGACAACTCATACATGGGTAGAGTTTTATTATATCATTAGGTATTTTCATGAACTTTCCACATAAAGATCGGTTTGTATCCAATAGCTTATGCATCATCGTAATCATAATATATCTTTACCATAGTACTCAGTGAGGTTTACAAACCTGTTTCAATACTCCCTAGAGATTTTTTTTAGATAAAAAACCTTAAAGAAGGATATATGTTTGGATATCAAGGTTTCATTGGTATTTATTTCCACTCCTACCTTTTCTAGAGTGCTTATAAAAGTCTTAGTGGTTGATAGATTTATGGCTTACAAGACACTAACTATTAGTTATTGGGACACAAGTGTTGAGAAATCAATAAAAAGTAGATGGGTTATGATTAGGTATCTATGCATGTGAGATAATTCAAGACACATTCCTAGTATGGAGGGTTTGAGTCATAGGGATTATAGGCTAAATCTAGTCACACTACAACAAAAACGGGCAAGGAAAACTCCCCCTTATATCAGAGCTAAACAAATCTGCTAATAAAGGTTACCCTTTATCAGTGCTAAAATTTTAGCACTGATACAACGTAACCTTTATTAGCATAAACAATCCCTGATAAAACGAACCTTTATCAGTGATAGAAAAGCGCTGATATAGAATCCATGTATCAGAACTAAAATTTTAGCGCTGATATAGGGAGTATTTATCAACGCTAAAAAAGCAATGCTAAAAGATACCTTTATCAGTGTAAAAATGTTAGTGCTGATAAAGGTAGTCTTTAGTAGTGCATTTTTAGCACTAATAAAACCTTAGTCCATTTTTTTATAACGTCGGTCGCACAATGCCCTCATTTTATCACGACCTAAAGCTCTCGTGGTACTGGAACTCTGCGACTCCCCGCTGCCTGCCTGCTGAGTTTGCGTTGTTGAACCTCCACCACCCTCACTTCCTTTTTTCGAACCTCTGCGACTTGCTATGTTCACGTTGCCGGACCTCCACCGCCCTTGAGCTTCAGTTTGCTGGACCTCCACCACCCGCAACACCCTCGAGCATCAGTTTGCCAGACCTCCCTTTAAGGCATGTTTTCCAATTCATTTTTTAATATTGTTCTCCTCTCCCATCACACATAACCATATGTGGATTTGGCACGATAGATTGAATGGATATTTGAGATTCTGATGGTTGTAGGCTACATGATTCATCCTTTTCTGGAAACCTACGGATGTTTTAGGTTATTTCCATTTAAAATTCCTTATGTTTCCTTTCATGGTTGACTTATTTGGGTGGTTTTTTGAGACCATTAATGAGGTTATCATTCCTTATTGGCCTCTGATTCATAACTTCTTTGTTGGAGCTCAATCTTGATTTGTTTGGTGGTCTAACTTTTAAGAGATTAGTTTTCCATCTTTGTGCAAAAAAACCATTTTATATAATCTATTTATGGTTGGACATAGATAGGCATTTGGTGGGTACTAAAATGATTAGGATTGTGAAGTGTCTTGATGGACCCGTCACTGGGAGGTGTTGGTGTCTACTTCAATGAGACCGTCGATGGGTGACACTCTATAGTGGGAATTCAAGGTTTTCATCGAGTAATTGATCGGGGAATAAATCCTTTTTAGTTTTTTACTTTATTGTTCTTGGTTGAATCACTGATGGATATTGATTGTGTTTTTTCATTTGGATTCATTTTTATGTTTTGGATGTACCATTCCTTGGGTTTCAAATTAAGATCTTAGTGGTTCTTCATGGTTAGTCTTTTTAGTCTCTTATTTTGGTGAAGAGATGTGTTCTTAGTATATTTCCATCTTATGTCCCACCTTTTTAGTGAACATTTAAATGGTTGGGTGACCTATGCAAGGTCCTCGGACATTATTGGGATTTTCTCTCTTCTTAGTTATTTAGACGTGTCATTTGGAGATGTATGATATTCTTGGAGGATATACATTAAGGGTTCTTGGGAATATTGGTTATCTGTTAATTTTAATTTTTTCGTAGTGTTCCTCTATTCAGTGAATCTTATTATATTTTATGAATTGTCCGCACAATAATTATTGTGTGGAATTAATTTTTATCTCATCATTTTCTTTCCTTCATACTATAATATTTATTTGGATAAAAAGTTGAATGATGGGGAGAATTGTAACATCTCAGTATCTATTTCATCAAATCAATTATCTTTGAGTTTTTTTGGGTTTTTGAGGGGTCATAGTATGTCAAAGACTGTCATAGAAGGTGTGGATGTGAACATGTAGGTTGAAAAGCTTCATGTGGTCCATCGAATGGTCGGCGAGGATAATTGGCTAGGCAATGGGATTCAAAATGGATACAAAAAAATTCTATAGCCATTAACAAGCTGGTGGGTCGGTAGTGACTAGATAGTGGGATAACCTATGGTTATAACATTTATACTATAAACACTGTCTAGCTGGTGAGGGACATTATCTAGCCAGTGGTGTCTTTGTATATGAGGAAGCATCAAGGTAGTAGGGTAGTTGCACCCCGATACCCCCATTTATTTATTTTATCTTCTCCCTCAAGTTTAACTCAACCCACTCAAGCCTTGGGAGCCCCTTTGGATAGTTTGGATCTTCTATCCTCATCACTTGGTGGATTGAAGTTTCATTTGAAATGGTGATCCTCTTTTGGTATTTATTTCTTTGCTTGAACTTCAATCTCTCTC
Organism: Viscum album; assembly: GCA_963277665.1. NCBI lineage: Eukaryota > Viridiplantae > Streptophyta > Magnoliopsida > Santalales > Viscaceae > Viscum > Viscum album. Next base: position 1,839,221,284 of record OY728125.1, read on the forward strand.
CGTCACTTGATTCATTATTCTTGGGGGCTATGTAAGCCTTGGTATTTACTAGACCTATAATTTTTATGGGGAATTATGGTTATAGTATCTCTTTTAACTTTTATTGAGATCCCTTTTCTTTGATTAAATGTTCATCATTTGAGTAGACTCATTCAAATTCATTGTGTTTTGATCCCAAATATTCCAAGTGGGTGTTTCTGTACTATATCTTCTTTTTGGGATTCATGGGTTTCATGAATTCATATTTTATCCATTTGAAGTTGGTTACACGTGTTTTGATCATTTTTAATTGAAAAATAACCATATTAATGAAAATAATAAATGGAATTTATGGTATCTTGTTTTGAATTAACCTTTTTCATTGAAATAAATTAATTTTCCTTCTACCGTTGGTGGATTCGATATTATAAATGAAAATCATGGCTTAAAATAAGGATAAGATGATTCTTTAAATAAAATTACAAATGGTTTGGCATGTGTTTGTTTATTGATTCTTTTTGGGAATGATTTCCAAAATAAAATAAAATTTCTTGTTTTTAAATGGTTTATGGTATTGGTATTTTAAAAAATTGAGGGGGATGGATTGTCCTTTTGAACCAAATTCCATAGATCCCATCCACCATCCATTGTTTTTTTGGGGTGACATTAATGTCATTTACATCCCAATTGAAAGGAAAGGTATAAGCCCATTCCAGAGGAAGGAGAACTTGGATTTTGTTCAGTTCATGGCTGGGAAGGGCCTCATTGATCTTATCTTCTCAGGTGACAGTTTCACCTAGTGCAATAACTACAGGGGCCATCACTGCTTGTGGAGTCTATTGGATAGGTGTCTAGACAACATAAAACCCCCTAACCTATTCTCAAATACCATGTTTTTCCATCTTTCTTGAGGTATTTCGATTCACTCGCCCCTCTTGGTTTCCATTTCTTCTTGGAATGATCATCAGGAGTGGTTTCACTTCCACCAGCTGTGGGTTAACATCCTAGGGTACCAGGACATGGTTTGTGAAATATGGAATGAACCCTTGTAGGAGTATCGTCCCACCTTCAAACTCAGTTACCTAACCTCAAACCCCGATAAGTGCGTGTTCGCCCCTTCTTCCTCAAGAACCTTCACCACCTGGGACTGCTATCACATATGGGATCCTTCATAGTATTTTTATATATGTAATGATACCTTTTGTTTATTGGATTATTTACACCAGGTTAAGATTTATGTGTGACTATATATTTATTATATTTTATTAATATTTCTTACACATCACCACTTGAGTCGAGTAACCTGATTGAAATCCATATTGGTACTTTGGTTATGATGTTCATATGGATTTTTATGTGTTTGTGACATGTGTATGTGTGGATATATTGGTATTTTGGCATGATGAGATTGAATGTAAGGAAGAGACCAAGGAGTGGTAGATGTATCATTCTTCATTATTCTTGTGTTTGGTTTGGGGAGATTTGAGGAAACTATAATGAATCTAATGTAATTATATTTAATGAAGATGAATAAATACTAATGGATGGGCTCTATAAATCTTTATTTTTATAAGTGGCTCTCTTATACTGTATTTGGAAGTCTTGTTTTGTGTACTTTTACCATAAGTACTAAAATTTGAGATTCAAATAGGATGAAGATTAATAAATATTAGATGGATGCTAATCATTTGAAAATAGTGTATGAGAAGAGAGTGAAAGTGTTCAACAAGTTTGCAAAGGATCACACAAAAGATCCTTCTCAAATACTTTGCCCCTATTTACATTGTTTTTATTCTAGACTACTTACTCCAGAGGATTTGGAAGAATATTTGATATGTCACGGAATCGATCAGAGTTATAAATGATGGAATAAACATGGAGAAAAAGTGAATGTAGCTACTGGCTGGAATAAAACTGTGTTTTATGGATCATCAGATATGAATACAAATATGGATAATGAAGAAGACCATATGAAGGATGTGATTACAGAAGTCAATGACGATGAAGATATTATTGAGGAAATGACAAATACAATTGATGATGAACTCCATGATTTCCCAAAATTGTTTGAGAAGTTAAAGAGTTGTGAAAAGATTCCATTGTATACTACTTGCACTAAGTATACAACATTGTTAGTTGTACTAAAGTTGTATAAATTTAAAGCAGGCAATAGATGGAGTGATTTCAGTTTTATGGAACTACTTTCTCTAATGAATGACATGCTCCTGGAAGATAATGATCTCCCAATCCGGACATATGAAACTAGATGAATGCTAAACTCTATGGGTATGATTTCTGAAAGAATACATGCCTGCCCAAAAGATTGTATATTGTTTCTCATGGAGAAAAAATCACTTACCGAATGCCCAAAGTGTGGTGCTTCTAGATACAGGAAAGATAAATCCAATCCTATGAAAGTTGTAGGGTACTTTCCAATCATTCCAAGGTTTAGGCGTCTATATGGAAGTGAAGAAACTGCAAGAAAATTGTCGTGGAATGCAGATAAAAGAAATAAAGATTGGAAATTACATCATCCAGACGACTCTCCTCAATGAAAGAAAATTGATCATGAGTATCCTGAATTTGGAAAAGTGCCGAGAAACCTTTATCTTGTGTTATATACAAATGGATTTAATCCTTTTGGTTTTCAAACCAGCACTCATAGTACATGGCATGTTATGTTGGTAAATTATGACTTTCCACCCTGGTTATGCATGAAGTGGAAATTCATCATGTTATCTATGCTTATATCAGGACTAAAACAACCAGGTAACGATTTTGATGTTTATCTGGATCCTTTGAATGAGGTTTTGAATTTATTGTGGGATTCAGTTGTAATGTTGTATGATGCTTTTAAAAGTGAATACCTTATGTTGAGAGTGATGTTGTATGGGACAATAAATGATTTCTCTACTTATAGAAATTTTTTAGGCAATAGCATTAAAGGAACTCAAGGGTGTCCTGTGTGCGAAGAAGATACAGAATAAATTGGGTAGAAACATTCATCGAAATATTTGTTTCTATGACATTGTAGATTTATACCTCGTTGTAATATGTACCGATCTTGGACAACATAATTCAATGGAAGTTCAAAATAATGTGCAACACCATCTCCACTAACAGTTGATCAGCTATTTGAGAAAGTAAAAGATCTAAACAGTGTTTTTGGTTATCCATTTTCCAAAAAACATAAGAAAATAGGTTGGAAAAATATATCAGTTTTTTTAATTACCATACTAGAATTGATTTTATGTCAGAAATTTTTTTGATGTTACGCATGTGGAAAAAAAATGTATGTGATAGTGTTATTGGAATGTTTCTAAATGACCCTGGTAAAACAAAAGATTGAATTAAGGCAAGGTTGTACATGGTTGACATGGGAATACGAGAAGAGTAGGCCCCCATGAAGGGTGAAAATTGAATATTTCTTCCTCCAACTGCTTATACTCTTTCTAGGGAGGAGAGATATCCGTTTTTCAACTTCATCAATGATGTAAAGGTTTTAGAGGGTTACTCATCAAATATCAAGAACATTGTGTCAATGAATTATTTGATGTTAAAAGTCTTGAAATCACATGATTTACATGATTTGATGCAAGATCTAATTCTAATAGCTTTATGTTTCATTCTTTCCAAGAATGATCATCATACATTAACCAAATGTTGATTATTTTTCAAAGCTATATGAAGCAAAGTTTTAGACATAGCAAAATTTCCAGCTATGGAAAAAAGAAATTGTCAACATATTATGTGAATTAGAAATGTTATTCCTATCAAAATTCTATAATATGATGGTTCATTTGATGATTCACTTGGTGAGAGAGATTCGACATTGTTGTCCTATGCACTATAGATGGATGTATCCTATTGAACGGTATATGAGGTTTTTGAAAGGGTATGTCAAAAATCGAAGTCGACTAGAGGGTTGTATAGTAGAGTGATATATTGTTGAGGAAGCATTTGAATTTTGTACAGAATACCTATCTGATGTGGAAAGCATTGGTCACCCGAAATCTCATCACATTGGACACATTGAGGTTGAGGGAATTTCTTGAATAGAAGTTGTGACAATCAGTAATACAGATCAGGAGTAGTCCCATCTTTATGTTTTGTATAAAATTTGAGAGGTTTCTCCATATAATGAAACTCACAAAGAAATTATTAGGAAGTTGAATCCATCAAGGTATAAAAATGGTTATCAGATACATATAATCATCAGTTTATAGGATGGTTTCAAGACCATATTTTTAAGAAGTTGGATGAAAATCCTAGTTCAATTTCAGAAAGACATCAAGGCTACCCACTGGAACAAGTGTGTATGTATTATCTAGAGTGGTTATGTAATTAATGGTTATACATTCTATACAGATTAACATGATGAAGACAGTTCAATGAAAAATAGTGTAGTTAAAATAGTGGCTGAAGCAATTCATGTTTTTTGTAGTAAGGAAAGAAATCCAATTTCTGCAAATATGTCATACTTTGGCATTATCAAACTAATATGGAGTTGGATTATATGACATTCCAATTGTCGATTTCTCAATGAAAATGGGTTGATAACAACAGTGGTTTTAAAATATATGAATGGGGATTTGTGAATGTTGATTTTAGTAAAAAAGGGTAAAAAGAAGAACAGTTTATAATGGCATCACAAGTAGAACTAGTTTTTTATGTTCCAGATCCCGAAAACCGAAAGTGGCCAATTGTTCTGTTATCGTCCAAAACTACTGAAGGTTCAGATGAAAATTTAGTTGAGGACGATCCTTTAAGTGGTACATCACAATCATTTTGGAGCGGTCCCAAGGCAGAGGATGTTTTTGTATGTTAGAGGAGACAACAATTAAGGGATTTGGATTATCGATAGAGGTGTCAAATCCCTTCAACCTTTGAAAAAAAGAAAGAGAGTTCAATAAATAGGTTATATTTAGTTTGTAATATAGATCTTGTTATCTCGTTTTATTTTCTTATCATTACTGAATTTATATAATCTAAATTAACTATTCAATCACTTTTGCAGATAATGACTTCTGCACATTCTGGTGCTCCAAACATTGAGGCTGAACAAGTCTATCAAGCTACTGCTGTTGTGGCTGCTGCTGCTCCTACTACTCCAACAGCTCCTGGTGTTCCTGCTGCTGCTCCTGCTGCGGCTCCTATGGCTCCTGCTACTTCTCCTATTGTGGGTCCTACTGCTTCTATTGTTGTGGCACCTGCTGCTCCTACTGTTGAGGTCCAACAACCATCAACACATGCTGTTGATACCATTTCAGATGAACATATAGATGATGTTGATATCGATTAAATGGTTGGGAATGAAGGACCAATGTCTCAGAAAACACAGGTGCATCGTAGTTTGGCGGTGTTAACCAACATTCTTAAGGTGAAAAGAAAATGCATCAAATTTGTAATCGGATGGAATGCACAAGGCCAACACGTAAATCCAAACAAGGCTATGTTTAGCAGCTATATTGGAGTTGTCACTTAGCAATGCGTACTGATTGACATAGATTCATGGAACCAAGTTGTGTCTAGGATGAAGGCTGTGATCTAGGGAGAAATTTTGGTAACATTATGAATTTATTTCATTAATTTACTAGAAAATAAAATAATGAAACAATGTTTTACACTTCTCAATATCTTGCAGAGTACATTTATATTAGACGATTCACACAAGGATTATGCACTAAGGCTTGCAAGAAAGATTCATCAAGGTTTTCACACTTTTTTAACAACATGTCACCTGAATGATTCCAAATGAAAAATAAACCCTCACCCACCCATTGTCTATGCTCACCTGATATCCCAAGAATCATTAGATGAATTTATTGGTCATCGTGGGGATGAGAAGATTCAGGTACCTTCTGTGTGATAATACATTGTTTGAGTATACCTGTATTCATCACTTTGATTGTCAATATTTCATTTATGAAATAAAAACTCTGTACTGAAAATAAGGATCGTGTAACAAAACCAATATACCCCTATCATAAAGCAAGGATGGGGTACGCTTTATTAAGAAAGAAAATGGTACGTATTTTAAATTTACAGTAATATTGTTATGTGACAATAAACAATATCATAATTATCATTCTATTTTTATATGTAGATTGATGAGTCTAAAACAAAATGCACTTCCATCCCACATCATATGCTATGGAAGGAGGCATGTGTGAACAAAGAAGGGAAGTCAATAGATGAGAACACATAGAATGTATGGAAAATATGTGTAAGTATGACATGACTATATAAAGATTTATTTTAAATTGTTATTAAATTAAAATAATTAGTTATTTTCATATATCTAACAGTCACAGGGATCAGCTACTCCTGTAGCGGATACAAACCTATTATCGACAACTTTGAAGCAGGTAGAAAAATACGGTCATGTAAGAGGTGCATGGTTTGGGGTGACACCTCGATTATATTTTGAGAAGAAGAAAAAACGGATGATATAGATGAAAAATTGGAACAATTGAGTGAAAAAATACCAACCCTTGAAGAATAATTGCAATGGAAGGGATATTTTCTAGAATCTTTTATGGGTGGGAAGAAATGGGAAGACACAACTCAAGAACAACCAGCATGTGAACATCCCGCCCCAACCCCCACCATCTTTGAGGTGAGCCATTTGCCTCAAAGAACTTTCTTAGCTGTGGTAATCAATATTCTAATAATTATTCCCATGAAATGTGAATCAGAAAAACACTGAAAATTTTTCTGTACTGATCTTCTACAGGGTGATAATGATTGTGATTTATATCTGTCAACACCCACCTATCACTTTGTTGCGAGGGCTACAGTGTTCAATATCATATATGCCACACTACATAATAGACCACATCTGAATGATCATCTGAAAGTGAAAATTACTGTATATCATGAACCAAATGCAGATATATCTATTCCACTTGATGATGATGATATTCATACCGTCGAAAATTCTATTAGGACATTCATTGTGTGGCTGTCACAAATTGTAAGAGTAAATGCAGACAAAGAGGTATTTATTTCCTTTTTTCAAGCTAAACCCTTAACAGTTAATGAAAAAAGGGGATGAACCAATTATTGTTGTTATAGACAGAGAAAGGGAAGGGGGTGACAAACGTCGGCTCAAAACCATCTAATGAATCAACCAACCGATCCCAAGGAGCTACTGAAAGCACACTAACACCACTTTTTCTCTATCCACATTTACTAGCATTTAAGACTCGTGTGGATACGAAGCTAAAAGATGGTAATAGTCATATATTGGTTTTCAAAGAGAATATATATGGAGAGGAAAGTAAAGATTTCATTACTACTAAAAATGTAAATGAGATCCGTAAAAATAGTTGGCTAGGCATCACAGTTGTAAATATATATATATATATATGAGGTATGTTTCCATGAATTCATTTTCTAAAAGCTGATCTAATGTGAAAATTATGACTAAATGCATTTTATATTGTTGACAGACGCATTTATGAAAAACAGTTGAAGGAATTTTCTCATGATCCAAGATTTGGACTCGTTAGTCCTCATATCACATCAACACACCTAACAAAAATAGAGCCCTAAAACAGGGATGCAACAGTGAGAGGCTTGCTGAAAACATTTGAAAGCAATATTATAGATGACAAACTTTTCCTAATACTAACCGTGCAGGGGTAATACTCTACGATTAAATCATATAAATTATATTTTAACTTCTTTTATTACTTATTCCTTTTTTATTTTTAGGAAACATTGGTTGCTAATTGTGGTGAACTTTGATACTCCAAAGATTTATTTTCTGGATTCAAAGCAAGGATATCCATCCAACCGACCACACATGATGGAGTTTGTGAATCTGTAAGACACTACATATTACGTTTTAGGTCTAAACATCAAGTAATATAATTTATATTATCTTTTAGTGAGGATTTATTTATGATAGGGCGGTGTATCATTATCATCTAAAAAAGGAATGAGGAGAGGGGCTAAGTATAAGGGGAGAGAAAGTACAACGTCTGGAAAAATATCAAAGTATATATAATAAAATTTCACTATCCAAACATATCTCAACTCAAGTTACTTATTCTCCTAATAATCAATTTTTTTTTGCAATGTCCAAAACAAACAAACGATAATGATTTTGGTTATTATGTTTGCAAATTTATGAAAGATATCGTTTTAATCAATAAACTAGCATACCTAAAGAGGTATTTTCAAAAACAACTACTAGTTCGTTTAAGTTATTTATTAATTCCTTATTTTTATAATTTGTAGTACTAATCTGAATTCCAAAAATCCTCATACTCACAAGACGGTATAGATGTGTTCAGAAACGAGTGGGCCACATACTTGATGGTTGATTGTACACAAATACAATGAAGATCTGACTTGGGGACATGTATAATTGGTGGTCATTTTTGAGAGGGTTAAGGGGATCAAAAGATGAAACATTGTTCTATGTAAATATTTGTAGTAAAATTGTAATTGTTATTAAATAAAACATTATTTCTCCAATGAGTCATTTTACCATTTTAACAGATGATATGAACCAGCAACATCCATGAATGTTAAACCACTCAATGGTTCTCTTTTTTATTTATAAGGGACACGATTTTAAGTGAAAACAACAACTAACCTATGAAAATCTTACCAAATGCATTCAAATTTCCTTGATATTTTATGAGAACGATCCAAGGGTCCTTGGTAAAGTGTACGAGTCATATGCCCTTAATCTGAGGCACGGTGTGGCCTCTAGCACTCAAATAGTGTCTATTTTGTTTAAAATAGACACAATTTTAATTGAAAACAATAACTAACCTATGAAAATCCAAACAAACACTTTACGATTGTCTTGATCCTTTAGGATAACAATCCATGGGTCATTTGTTATGTGTATGAGTCTACCCTTCCTCAATTCGAGGCATAGTGTGGCTGCTAGCACTCAAAGAGTCTCTCTTTTGTTTAATATGGACATGATTTTAAGTGAAAACAACAACTGGCCTGTGGAAATCCGACGAAATGCATTTATATTGTGTTGATATTTTAGGATAATGATCCAATGGTTTTTTGAGATGTGTAGGAGTCATCCCTGCCTCAATCCGAGGCACGGTGTGGCCACTAGCACTCAAAGGGTCTTTCTTTTGTTTGAAATGGACAAGATTTCAATTGAAAACAAAAATTGACCCACTGAAATCTGACCAAACGCATTCAAATTGCCTTGATCCTTTATGAGAATGATCCATGGGCCATTTTTGATGACTACGAGTCATCCCCACCTCAATCCCAGTCATGGTGTGGCCGGAACCACTCAAAGGGGCTCTCTTTTGTTTAAAATGGACACGATTTTAATTGAAAACAACAATTGTCCTATGGAATTCCAAACAAACACATTTAGAATGTGTTGATCCTATAGTAGAATGATCCACGTTTCCTTTGTGAAATTTATGAGTCATCCCCGCCTTAATCCGAGGCACAGTGTTTCGGCTAGCACTCAAAGGGTCTCTCTTTTGTTTAAAATGGACACAATTTTAATTCAAAACAACAACTGACCTATGAAAATCTGACCAAATGCATTCAGATTGCCATGATCTTTTATGAGAACGATCCAATGGTCCTTGATAACGTGTACAAGTCATCCCCACCTCAATATCTAGCATGATGTGACCGCTATCACTCAAAGGTTCTTTCTTCTGTTTAAAATGGGCACGATTTTAATTGAAAAAAATGACCTATGAAAATCCGAACAAACACATTTTTATTGCATTTAAATTTTTGGAGAATGATCCATGGGTCTTCTATGACGTGTCCGATTCATCCCCGCCTCAATACAAGGCATGGTGTATCCGGTACCACTCATAGGGTCTCTATTTTGTTTAAAATCGACACGATTTTAAGTGAAAACAACAACTGACATAAGAAAATCGGACCAAACGCATTAAGATTTTCTTTATCCTTTAGGATAATGATACACATGTCCATTTTTGACTTGTACGAGTCAACCCCACCTCAATCCGAGGCACAGTGTGACCGCTATCACTCAAAGGGTCTCTCTTTTGTTTAAAATTGACACCATTTTAATTGAAAACAATAACTGACCTACAAAAATCTGACCAAATGCATTAGGATTAAGCTGATCCTTTTAGAGAAAAATAAAGTGGTCCATCTGGATGTGTGCGAGTCATCCCCGCCTCAATCTGAGGCACGGTGTGGCCACTATCACTCAAAGGGTCTCTCTTTTGTTTAAAATGGACACGATTTTAATTGAAAACAACAACTGACCTACGGAAATCCAACCAAACACATTTTTATTGTCTTAATACTTTCTAATAACTATAAATTGGTCATTTGTGACATCTAAAAGTAATCCTCACCTCAATACGAGGCACGATGTGGCCGGTACCACTCAAAGGGTCTCTCTTTTGTTTAAAATGGACACGATTTTAATTGAAAACAACAACTGACCTACGGAAATCCAGCCAACACATTCTGATTCTGTTGATCTTTTAGGACAACGATCCATGGGTCCTTCTTGATGTGTATGAGTCATCCCATCCTCAATCTGAGGTACTTTGTGGCCTCTATCAATCAAAGGGTCTCCCTTTTGTTTAAAATGGACACAATTTTAATTGAAAACAAAAACTGACCTATGAAAATCCAAACAAACGCATTCTGATTTCCTTGATCCATTATGATAACAATACAATGGTTTTTTGTGATGTGTATGAGTCATCCCCGCCTCAATCCATGGAACGGTGTTGCGGCTACCACTCAAAGGGTCTCTCTTTTGTTTAAAATGGACATGATTTTATTTGAAAACAACAACTGACCTATGAAAATCTGACCAAACGCATTCAGATTGCCTTGATCTTTTTTGAGAATTATAAAAGGGACCTAGGTGATGTGTAAGAGTCATATCCGCCACAATATGAGGCACAGTGTGGTCGGTACCACTCAAAGGGTCTCTATTTTGTTTAAAATGGACACGATTTTAAGTGAAAACAACAACTGACATACGAAAATCCCACCAAAATCATTCATATTTTTTTGATCCTTTAGGAGAACAATCCAAAGGTCCTTTTTCACGTGTATGAGTCAACCATGCTTCAATATGAGGAACAGTGTGGCCGCTAGCACTCAAAGGGTCTCTCTTTTTTTTAAAATGGACACCATTTTAATTGAAAACAACAACTGACCTAATAAAATATGAACAAATGCAATTATATTGTTTTGATCTGTTAGGAGAACAATACACTGGTCCTTTTTGATGTCTAAGATTCATCCCTACCTCAATCCAAGTCACGGTGTGGCCGTTACCACTCAAAGGGTCTCTCTTTTGTTTAAAATGGACACGATTTTAATTGAAAATAAAAACTGACCTATGGATATCCAATGAAACGCATTCGGATTTCCTTGATCATTTAGGAAAACAATCCAAGGGTCATTTTTGACGTGTAAGAGTCATACCCACCCCAATCCGAGGCACGGTGTGGCTGCGAGCACTCAAAGGGTCTCTCTTTTGTTTAAAATGGACCCAATTTTAATTGAAAACAGCAACTGACATATGAAAATCTGACCAAACACATTTTTATTGCCTTGATCTTTTATGATAACGATCCAAGGGTCCTTGAAGACATGTACAAGTCATCCCTGCCTCAATCCGATGCATGGTGTGGTCGGTACCACTCAAAGGGTCTCTAATTTGTTTTAAATGGACACGACTTTAAGTGAAAACAACAACTGACCTGTGAAAATCTAACCAAAAACATTTGGATTGTCTTGATCATTAATTTGAATTATCCAATGGTACTTTGTGATGTGTATGAGTCATCCCTGCCTCAACCATAGGAACGGTGTGGCCGGTACCACTCAAAGGGTCTCTATTTTGTTTAAAATGGACAAAATTATATGTGAAAACAACAACTGACATACGAAAATCTTACCAAATGCATTCAAATTTTCATGATAAAATAGGATAATGATACAAAAGTCCTTTTTAATGTACACAAGTCAACCCAACTTCAATCTGAGGCATGGTGTGGACGCTAGCACTCAAAGTGTCTCTCTTTTTTTTTAAATAGTCACCATTTTAATTTAAAACACAAAATGACGTATGAAAATATGACCAAACACATTTTTATTATCTTGATCCTTTTGGAGAATGATCCAAGGGTCCTTTTTGACATGTATGAGTCAACCCTGCCTCAATATGTGGCACGGTGTGGCTGCTAGAACTCAAAGGGTCTCTCTTTTGTTTAAAATGGACACAATTTCATGTGAAAACCACAACTGACCTATGGAAATCCGACCAAATGCATTCGGATTGTGTTGATCATTTTGGAGAACGATACAATAGTCCTTTTTTACATGTAAAATTCACCCCCACCTCAATCTGAGGCATGGTGTGGCTGCTATCACTCAAAGGGTCTTTTTTTTTAAATAAACAAAATTTTAATTGAAAACAACAACTGACCTCCACAAATCTGACCAAACGCATTTGGATTGCCTTGATCCTTTAGTATAATGATTCATGGGTCCTTTGTGACGTGTACGAGTCATCCCCGCCACAATCCGAGGCACGATTTGGCCATTATCACTCAATGGGTCTCTCTTTTGTTTAAAATGGACACAATTTTAATTGAAAACAACAACTATCATATGAAAATACTACCAAAAACATTCGTATTGCCTTCATAATTTTTGGGAACGATCCAAGGGTCCTTGGTGATGTGTACGAGTCATCCCCGCCTCAATTTGAGGCACGGTGTGGCTACTTGGACTCAAAGGGTCTCCCTTTTGTTTAAAATGGACCTGATTTTAATTGAAGACAACAACTAACCTAAGAAAATCCAACCAAATGCATTCGTATTGCCTTGATATTTTATGAGAATGATCCATGTGTCCTTATTGACGTTTAAGAGTCATTAGCACCTCAATCTGAGGCACAGTGTTGCCGGTACCACTCAAAGGGTCTCTATTTTGTTTAAAATGGAGACCATATTAAGTGAAAACAACTACTGACGTACAAAAATCCATCAAAACACATTCGGATTGTCTTAATTTTTTAGGGGAATGATCCAAGGGTTCTTCTTGATGTGTACGAGTCATCCCCTCCTCAATATGAGCCACGGTGTGGCCACTAGCACTCAAAGGGTCTCTCTTTTGTTTTGAATTGACCCAATTTTAATTGAAAACAACAACTGACCTATGAAAATATGACAAAACGAATTCGTATTTCCATGATCTTTTATAAGAACTATCCAAGGGTCCTTGGTGACATGTATGAGTCAACTCCTCCTCAATACAAGGCACACTGTGGCCGGTACCACTCAAAGGGTCTCTATTTTGTTTAAAATGGACACAATTTTAAGTGAATAAAACAACTGACGTACAAAAATCCAACCAAATGCATTCAGATTATGCTGATACTTTTGGATAATGATCCACGGGTCCTTTTTAATGTTTACGAGTCATCCCCACTTCAATCAGAGGCACTTTGTGGCCTCTAGCACTCAAAGGGACTCTCTTTTATTTTAAATGTACACAATTTTAATTGAAAACAACAACTGACCAATGAAAATCTGACCAAACGCATTCAGATTGCCTTGATCTTTTATGAGAATGATCCAAGGGTCCTTGGTGACATGTATGAATCTTAATTAATTGTTTTTTATCTTAGTTTAGTTTTACATAGATATTAATGAGATAGCTCATCATCTGGCCTAAATTTTATTATCAATTTTAGGAGATGTCGTGGATGACATCTAGAGACTAGGATGACCCCTATGAATTTCATATATTGTGAAAAATCCATGATTGAGAACATGGACTAAATTAGATAGCAATGATGTCCAAAAAACTAAACAAAAGTGGAATATCCATGGTCACACCATATCTGGTTTTTTTGTGTCATAGTATCACAATGGACGCTTTAGAGAATAATATACATCATTGGATAGTTAACACCCACTACATCATGGGCGTGACCATTGTGTCATCACAATCATTGGGCTTGAACCAAATGTTGTCGATACACTTTATAAATTAAAAAAACATTGTGGATAATTTTAACTAGAGTTTATGATAAGAATCTCTAATATTTTGTTTAAATTATTCCAAAGAAGTTACAAATGTGTTAGAGTTGCATTTTTCAAGGATTAGGGGTCCACAACATTATTTTTTCTAATGGGATAGGTTTAAATGAATAATGATAACATAAATTATTCTACATTGTAAATAGTGGCCACCCTAGTGAGGTTTGGAATATAGAATTTGAGTTTTTTTTTGATGAAAGAGTTATTATCAAGGGGGGTGTGGATTTACCAACTCCAGGAAGAGGCACTCATGATGGGAATCAGATTCCAAAATGGGTATTCCCCATGGTTTTTATCTATTTTGTAAAAAAAATTTCAATAAAATATTAAATACTCGATATCCATGTGATTTCTAAAATATACATCCCATTTACATGGAGAAAATTATTGAAACCTATGAATGAGGGCCTCATATTCTTAGAATAATGATGGAGAACTCCAAACACAAACGATAACCTTCTAACGAATCTAAATTTTGATAGAAATAAATATTAAGAAGAATGCCAATGTATAATAGAGAAAAAATGAATTAAAAAGAGAAACGGGATATAATAGATTAATACATATATAAAGATGATGGGAAAGATACTATACAATGTGGAAGACAACATGATAACTCTGATGGTGGAAGATGTGCAGAAGGCTTGGATGTTGAATCAGTTTCATTCTCTTGTGGATATCTTATGTGTTATAATTTTTTATTCTCATAATATATTCTTCCGCTCATAACTAAATTTTTTATTATTTTAAGATGGTTGGATATTATGAGTGATTGGTAAGGGATGGTGGCCTTTTAGAGATTATACAGTAAAAAGGGTTAAATTTTTATTTTTTTGTACTTATTTAACTTAAGAATAATGTGTTAATGGTGTATGGGTATACTTGTTGTATGGTTATACTTGGTATAATTAGCTTATGATATATGTGTTAATTTTTTATGGGTATACATGATTTAATTAGCTTATTGAGATGCTGATTTGTTTTGCAGGTGTTCAGGTGTGGTGCTGCAGATTTTTTCGTAGCAGAAGGCGTGGAATTTATTAGTACTTTTTTAGCGCTGAAAAATGGTGCTTTTATCAGCGCTAAAAAAGTGCTGATAAACTAAACCTTTATGAGTTCTAAGAATCATTGATAAAGGATCAGTTTATCAGTGCTAAAGGAGTGTTGAAAAAACAGTCATTTTATCAGTGCGCTTTTGTCACTAATAAAGGGTTTTTTATTAGTGCTCTTTTAGAGATGATAAAGTCTACCTTTATCAGTGTGTTTTTAGCGCTGATAAAGGGTACCCAACTTTATCAGCGTCGAACATTATAGTGATGTTAAATCCCATTTTTAGTGCTGTTAAATCATATTTTTATACTAGTTTCACCTATAGAAGATGAGGTATTATGCTTACGATGGTTAGGTAAATCATTCCCGAGATTATATGACCCACTATTCTATTGAGATGGATATGGTCGATGGACTTAACTAAAATATGTAAAATTTATATTGTGTCTTTTTACATTATGGAAGGTGGGGAGGAAGAGTGAGGAGATAAGTAGAAGATGGAATACGTTATGAGATAATTTCAAAACCACCCCCAAGTGGTCCACGTCATGCTAAGAGAGCAAGTGTTTGGGGACTAGATAGGTGCAATCCACATAAGACTATGAAAAATTGGCTAGAATGATGATGAGTGGTACACACTATGTCCTTTATACTTTTATAGTATTATTGATAAACACATCTATGATGTACTCTATTCCAACCACTTCATTCTTGAGTTTCATCTTAGGTAACACGGGGTGTCAATAGATCACTACATCTGTGTGGTTTAACCTATATTCATATCCAAGGAGAAGTGGGCTTCATCCACCATCCAATACACATTATTGGGTTGTGATTAAAACTATGTGGGAGAGTTAGAGAAACCCCAAGAGGATAGTGGAATGTTGTAGTTGAGGACATCCTTCTAATTGTGTGTTTGTGGTGGGGTTTTGTGTTAGAGGTTAAAACTAAGGGATTTGTAAAACCTTGTGTGTTCACTTGGAGAGCCCTATAGTGTTTGTATATGCCCCCATATTATTATAGTTAGCTTTCTACGTGATATGTTTGAGAACGTTTTGGTGCAGTTCATCAACCAGTAGTAGAGAACTGTAAGGTTTTATCAGTGTCTACATATTTTAAGTGGGATGGTGTACCGCTAGAACCTATAATTGTAAATGGACAATGTTCTTGTTGTTTTCCACATTTTTTAGCTGACAAGTCATGTTCCCAATTTTATTCTCAATTTAGAATAGGTTTGATCAAGATGACAGCTATTGTCTAACCTTGTGGTTCCCTTGAGTGTGTGCTTGAAGGTTGTATGGGAACCTTTGGTGAGCTAGCTAATATGTGAGTACCAGTGGAGATATCAGTTTATCTCCTTATAAAAAGGATTATAATTTTCATGTATGAAAATGGTTAAGTTGGTGAGGATGTAACAAATATTATTTTCCCATTAAATTTATTTTATATTTTTAGTAATATTTTTTTTATGACACACAATGTTTAGGCAAGGGATTTCATGATCGGGAGAGCCTCAGCATGGGATTCTGGCACTTGAAGAGCCTTTGAGAGGTGATGTTAATGAATTAGATATATTTATGATTTTTTTTATTTTATTTTTAAATATTTATTAACTCATTTGAGGAGTCTCAAATTAGAATTTGGATACTGTTATTGAGTTCAGAATGTATAATTTTCCCTAGGCACAACATAAAATATGTTAGCACTAGGTGTCATCTTAGGGAAGTGTGCTGGTGGGGTTCAAAATGGAGGGTAAATGATTTAATATAAATTAATCCATTATCCCCTCTCCCTCTCCCTTGTGGGAATAAGGAATAGGATAGGTGAATCTCCCCTCGATCAATGGATGAAATATGTCAAATCCAAGGTGAATAGGCACCAATGATCACAGATATTGAAAGAGATTGCTCTTAGATCATGTTATAGAAAATTAGAAGCATGGATATTCCCACGAAGAATTAGTGTCACTCCATGTGGTAGGTATATTTGAATTTTAATTCTTCATAACAATATTTATTCATTTTTTTAGGTATTAGATCCTTATTACAACTACTAGAGAACCCACATGGGTCGTTCATAGTTTTTGGGGAAAATATGGTGATTTAGGAAGATTATAGGGAACTCCCAATTGAGATTTCCAATCACATGAAATGTAGTGCAGGGTCACATGCCATTGTTTCTCCCCATAATGTGAATATGGACTTTTGAATACTGAATGTCATGTTCTAGAGTTACAAGTCATGTTCTAAGTTATGGTAATGTGGCCAAGGGACCAAAAAACTGTATCCAAGTTTATGTACATGGTCATGTGAAAGTATATAGTCATATATATTGAAATTACGTGTAGGATAGGGGAATGTGTATATTAAAGGGAAAATTGGACAAGAATTTATGAAACACAACGCAGTTGGGGTATACCCTATCTGTGGGGACATGGATGGATGATCTGTGTTGAGAGAGACATAGATGAGGGATCATATGAGGAGACACATTCTAAATATACCATGTATAAAAAATTTAATCTCATATAGTAATCCAATACATTTATAAGAGGAAACACCCAGATGTTCTGGCATAGACATGCACCATGTAGACCCTGGTAGAGTTTGTGTAATTTTCATTGATAATTACAGCTAATGTGTCACCATATTAGGGGATTGAATTCCGGCCTATGAACAGCCTGCTCAAATTCATTTTACATGTAGAAAACCTTGGTTTACATGGTTTTCTTTATTTGATATGATATTTGAGGTGATGTTTTGGGTCACATATGTTACTGAAAGCTATCCCATCAGCAGTTGATTGAGCCCCTATGTCTGTTTTTTTGAGGGTTTAGTGGGGCATTGCATCCTCAGCACTGGATTTCAATCATCTTGTAGGAATGAGATGGGATAGAGTTTTTATGATATTATGGGGAGTCTTGCATGATATCATCTACCATAAAAGTTTTCCAGGATCGGTTTCTGTGAATATTCATAATCAACACTACATGGGTGATATCCCCCTATCTAGCTTGATATCCCAATGTTGTTTGTGTCATTATTGGTTATATGATCCCCTATGTACCAGGATGTATTAGTGGTTTTGTGGAATCATCAGGTATAAGATCCCATATATAGTGCATAGTTTCAAAAGGATTTGTGGTATCATTGTATATATGGTCCCCTACTTAACGAAATTTATAAGGTGGGGTTTATGGTTTTGTCATGACCAACACCAAATGGGATGTGATCCACTATCTAAGATATGTGATCCTTGGGAGTTTATATTGGGAATATGGTGTCCCCTAGAAGTAGTAGGTTTTATCCTCTTTTTCAAATATCTTTGAGTTGTTATATTGGGTTCCTAACATCCCCCATCAGTACTATAAGTGATCCCCTATTTAATGAGACGTGGTCATCAGTGTTCCAGATCGGGTTTGTAGCATATCATTCTAGTTTTCAGAGTGATCCCCTCTATGAGTGACGTGACCTGTCATGATTCCAGAAGTGTTATATGTGTACCCCATTAGGTATGGGTGAGATTTATATCTATGTATATTCACATGTATCCATTGTGAATTTAATTCACAAGGATATAAAATAAAAGTGTTATCTTAGATTTATTCCACTTGGGATGGAGAGTGTGTACCATCGTCTTAGTGATAACCGAGGGAGTATTATATCTCAGTTGTTCCATATGGGATGTCATTATTATTCCCTATGGAGTGAATGTCTTCGAATAATTATATCTTTGATGAAAGATCTCATTTAGTGTCTTCTCCTTGAAAAATTGTACCTTTAATCCTAGAGTAAGATCTTGAGTATAGTTGTGGGGCTGGTACCTCATGAGACATAAATTATTATATGAGTATATCTATCATTTTATGCAGCGATTTCATATGTTTTCATCATATTCCCAGGATGAAACACCTTGTAAACAGATCTAACTAGTCATGCATAGCCAAGGATTAGTTCAAGATGGAGTTTCTCCCTCATTTGGGTTCTTTATGGATGGGTTGAGTAGACTGTTTCTTTTTAGTTGATCACTTATCTTTGGGTTTTTTGGGATCCTATTTAATATTTTTATACTTGACCATGAATGGTATTTTCTAGCATATTTTTTATCTTATGCACATGATAAGCCTTTTAGTGAACTCCCAGGAGGACATGGAGAAGGTGCAGCTTGGTGGACAAGACATAATTGGGTGTTTTTTAGTTCATAAACTAGGATATTTCTAGAAGTTCTATTTGACCTCCATCCACTCCATCTATTAATGTGTGATTATTTTATAGTTTTTTGGTGCATTTGTATTTTCCACTTTTATGCTTTATGTACTTTTGTGGCAATATGGTACTGGGAAAGATGTTTTCATGAATTTCATTTTCATTTTATTTTATCACAACACTATTTCATGTATACTTATTCGTGTTTGCATACAGATACCATCGTCTAGGGCCTCCCATTTTTGTAACATACCAACTCACTGCCAGATGTCATCCCTTTACCTGTTGGAGGTGATCTTAGGGTGGTTTTGGTCGGTCCCCATTGAGTCAAATCAATAAAATAACATTATCAAATTGTGTTTTTATTACATATATGTTAGCAAATTGTAACTATAATGTAAATTTATTTTCAAAGGTTTGATCATATATTGGGTTTTGGAACTCAAGGATGTATGGGAAATTAGTTTTTAAAATCATGGTATAGAATAAAAATATTAAATGATTTTTTATTAAATATCTAGAATAAGTCCACTATTCCATTTTGATCATATATTAAGTAGTGAGATGTGGGGAATGAATTTTTTTATGATTTCTTTTAATTATTTATAAGTCATTGGGATAATGTTTTATAATAGAAGTTTTAGGCTAATATGTTTTTTAATAAACTTGTGTTGATTCATAATGATTATAATATAATGGTGTGTGTAAATTTGTTTATTTTTCATTTTTAAATGTATGTTAATATATATTTAATTAATTTTTTGTATATGATTTTAAATTTTCAATTGAAATATATTTTAAAAGTTTGAAATTATGATGT
This sequence comes from Viscum album, assembly GCA_963277665.1. Classification (NCBI taxonomy): domain Eukaryota; kingdom Viridiplantae; phylum Streptophyta; class Magnoliopsida; order Santalales; family Viscaceae; genus Viscum; species Viscum album. The sequence goes on from OY728125.1 coordinate 1,839,241,401, forward strand.
GACTATAATTAATTTTTTTTAAAATTGAGTTCACATGTTTTAAATAAACATTTAAATTTTAAAAAAAATTAAAATATTATCAAAATTATTGAATAGGTGGTTTAAAAATTCAAAAGAGATAATATATTTCTTTTATACATAGGGAAAACATGTAATTTCGTTTAAATCCACGTATTTTAGTTTTGTATTATGTAATGTATGCTTATTTTTATTGAATATTTTGAAAATGTGTATTAATAAATAGTAGTGTACAAATTTAATGACTTTTTAGCTGAATCAAAGAGTTTGAAATGTTTATATTCATTGTGATTTAAATATTTTTGTTTTAAATAAATTAATGATGAGATATATTTTAATTAGTTTTTTGAAGTGAATTATTGGAATAAGATCCTTAGTGAAATTATATTATGTAATAATAATGGAAATAATAATTTTTGACCTAGAAAACACATATACTGGGAAGAATAGTAACGATATGTTGTTTTATCATATTAATTTTGAGCAAGATGTACATCATGGTACAATATCATTATTTTAACTAATATTGGAGATTATTTTGATTGATGAAAATTACTATTTAGAGAGGATACTCATTGTAAAAAATTTATCATTAAAATTCAATAATATTAGTGTTAATTGTATAAATTTTTTTTAGGGTTCTTGGTTTGGTAAGATAAATTTAATTTGGACATCATTTTTGGTCAAAAAAAATTTATTTCCTTTCTATACTTATAAAACACATTTTATGGATCATATATAATTATTATTTTTAAATTTAGTTCATAAAAAATTGTTTTTAAAATTATAAGGAATGTCTACTCTTGGGAATATTACACATCACTAAATAAATACTTAGTGAGTGTTTTATAAATTTCAATCATGATAGGTATTGGATATTATAATATATAAGTGATCACATTGATGTTTTAAGGAAAATGTATGTAATCGATTGAATATTTAAAGATATTTAGGGATAAAAAACAAGATAACCAAAACCATGAAAATTTACTAGGTAAATAAATTAGTAAAATCACAATACATATAATAATTAAAAAATCGTATGATAAGCATTTTGATATTTTGAATCTTCATTGTTTCAATATTTCTCCAACCTCATTTTGTTATACACAAATCATTTGAAGCCTTGAGGACACATTCATCTTTAAATTTTCAAAATTGATTACACCTTATTATCCAAAATATAGCACAATAGTTTAGTGGGGGTGAATTTACCTTAACCAATTAAAATATATAGTTAATTTATATAAAAAAAAAATTAAATTTCCGGATTGAAATTAAATTATATATTAAAAATAGGGAGTTGGTATGATTTACATTTTAAAAATATTAATATACTACACTATTCAATACCCACATGTATATATATATTTGTGTCTATATAAAAATATTATAATATTTTAAAAAACATTAAACTAAAAAATAAAAAAACCCATGATGATAAAAGTAATCAATTTATAATATTTTTTCAAAATGAATATCATTTAAAATATATTAATTCATAAATAAAATGTCTATTTATAAATAGTAAGATATGGTGAGAGGTGATAATTGTAGTAATCCATTTTAAAAATGATAAATATCATTAGGAAATTAAATAAATCACAAAAATTAATATATAATTTTAGTTGGATATTGTTTGAACATGCATGATAGAAAATCCACTATGATGAATTTCAAATATAAGAACTGTATTATTTAAAAAATGAGTTGAGTGACATGTATAAACTAGTTAACACAATATCTTATTTTTCGAGGTCTGAAACTAGGAACATATTATAAAAAAATGAATCTTAATACAATATAATTGTATGATCCTAAATTGTATATGTTTTATTCAACACAAAACACAATGATAATTAAAAATAAAAAAATAATCATATACAGAGAAAACAAAAAAAAACTATACCGTATTTAAAGTATTAGATATGGAGAAAAATCAATGTAATTTAGGATAATAATGTAGTGGTAGATATAAATCTCAATGTTTTAATAACATATACAGACACTTTAGTGATGTAAAATTGACATACATGGATATTACATAATTTTAGACGAATATTCAGCACATTACATAAATACATTTCCAAGGGACATAATTGTATAGTTTCTTTTGAAACGAGGAACAAAATATTCTAACTTAGTAAAAGATATTCAATGTTCCCCATAAAGATATTTTTTTTATTACTTATAACTAAAATCATTCATCATAATATTGGGAAAGGAAACAAAAAAAGGGGTGAGCTCAAATTATCATTAATGTTAAAGAAAGGAGATCCATAAGCATAACGTGGGAATAAGGGTAAGAGAATAAGAATTGAAAATCATACCCAGCATATCAACAATCATATACATCAATCATGTCATAAGTATTGGAAGTTCAAAAGACATGAATAATAAGGGAAACTAGTTAATATTCCATGAACATATAACATAAGAATAAGAAAAGGAATTTGTTACATACACTTCAGAATAGAAAATCCTATGTAATGGATACCTACCAAGACCTTCATAACTTGTTAGTATTGGGATAATAACAAATGTACCTACTTTGGGCATGGGATACCCTAATGGTTACCCTATTGTTTTCGGATTGGGATTTCATAATGTGTTTGTTTTTCTTGGATTAGGATTCCCTCCAATGTACCCTCTTGTATTGGTCTTGGGACTCCCTCCCATACACACTATTGTTTCAATCATGGGATGCCTTCTCGTATTCCCTCTTATTTTGTGGTAAATATTCCCTCTTGTTTTAGTCTTCTGATTCCCTCTTGTGTACCTTATTGGTCTCATAAAACATTTATCATTACCTAATTCATTCAGTTGAGGTATATGTCCATCCCATCACATAATGAAATCTTACATTCATGTTCCACAACATAACAAAAAAATCATCATATATTGATCCATTAAATTAAATCTGTATCATTAATGTTTCGTCAAATCAAAACATACGAAAAAGGGATGTAGTTAATAATATCATCATCACCACATAACTTGTGGAATAAGAGGGTTTGAAAACATATAACCAATGAAATATAAATTAGTTCTATAATCATATAACTCGTGATGGAGTAAAGGGTTTCATAATCATCATGTTATCAAAACATAAACCATTTAGTGAAATAATATCAATGGAAACTTTGGTTCATTATTTTGAAATGAATTAGTAACACTATTAGAATTCATCTTATATGAAAAATAGTCATGATAAATCCTTTAAACCATTTTATGAGGAAAATATATTTTCTTCCTTTAAAATTTATTTTACAATAAAAACACTTTTGAAAACATGTTCCTCTAAATACGTATTAATGATGCTTGAAAACATTTGGAAACCCATTTCATTAAAAACACTTTTAAACATTATAAATAGATCAAAAATCCATTTTTAAACCATTTATTGGAAGATACATAGAAAATGTATTTATATATCTGGAAACATTTTGAACATCATTTTTAGGAAAAAAATTGAAATCTAATAAAGAAATCATGTAAAATTTTTGAAAAACATTTCTTTGAAAACAATTTGAAAACATATAATGGATTATTTTAAAACAAAGAAACATTTCCAAAGTCATTTTACATAAAAATGATCTTAAAATATAATATTTAAAAACATTTCTTTAAACATCGTTTTTAAAGAACAATGTTTTTTGACCAAAAGAATAAATAATGTAGAATTTTAATAAAAACAATTTAATAATTTTCTATGTAAAAAATAGTAGAAAAATTATTTGTTTACATTGATATAACATAAATAGAAATAATTTAATAAAATCCAAGATTTCAAAATATATGGATCATAATATTTCAATAATGGAAGCATACACATAAAAAAACTCAATAAATTATAAGATTATAGCTATAAATAATTATGACGATGGTAAACATGAATAATTTTAAATTAGAAAGAATAAAATTACATGAATCATTAAATATTATAGAAATAATTATATTCATGATATAACATGTCATAGGAATTATTATCACATTATAGTAAAATATAAGTGCATAACATGGCATGTGTCACAAAGATGGAAATTTGAGACAAAATTACTTTACCAATTTGGTAGCAAACTAAACATAAAACAACATGAAATAAAGATAGAAAAATGGATATGTAAATAACACTAAATATAATTATTATAATATTATTAAATTTACATGGGTAGTATACACACCCCAAAAAATAAATTACTATTGAATAAGTCATGTATCTCATGGAAACAATAAGTGAGATTACATTCTCTTTTCTAAATTACTATTGTTCTTCATATAAGATCAAAAAAATTATAATAAATATAAATTTATTATACAAATATGAAAAAATAATAGTATTATATCTATTACCAATTATTATTTTTTATGACTTTGTATTATATGTTTATTAATAACTCCATGTTAATGTTACGTTTCGGGTAATATCTGCTATATGTTTCGTATATGTTTTGACTTGTTATTCTTGATCCTCTTACATAGATGATGATTTAATTATTTAAATATAATATAAATTGTATAAATATCATATAAATTCATTATATATGTAATAATTATAATCTGTATAATATTTAATTATGAAATGGAATACATTGTTCAGTGACATGGTAAGTCTTACATATGCATAAACATTGTTTCCATTTTATTGTCAAATTAAAATAGATTAAGAAAATTATATATATATATATATATATATATTAAATTGAATTATTATTTATCATATATCATATAATTTACAGAAACTCATCCTTAAAACATTCAATGTAAGGTGTGAATTAATCACATCGCTTTGTGGAGGCGGTAATCTACACTTCCCCAAATAAAATTATCGTACTTCAAAACAAGAAAATCTTGAAGGTATGTGTTGTATAATAATTTTAAATGAATAATTAAATCATAAATATCATATATAAGAAATAAAAATAAATTTTACATCATAATACCCAACCATGTGAGGTTGAAAAAGAAAAAAAAAGAACATTGTTATGTGAGGTGGTAGTTCGTCCTAAATAAGAATGGTAAGTTAGTTACCCCATGGATGGAAGTGTGGGTATGTACTGGTAGAAAATTTAGAATAAAAACATATAAAAAATATTTAAGATATAGGTTTAATTATATAATCATTGAATAATATGAATTTAGGTGGTGGAGAATTTGAATAAAACAAAGAAGTGTGAGAATGGATGTTACCTCTACTTTGGATAATTACTTTGTGTTTTCACCAAAGGGATTCATTAGTTGGATTCGATATGAAAGGAATGATTATAGTTTAAATATATGGGTTTTTAAGCTTATTTATAGAGATATGGGTTGATGAAATGGGATTTAAATATGTGAATAATTTGGGGGGGTCAGTGCCATTTTGTAGTGGGGGTGGGGTGGTATTCTTGTAAATTTTGGAAAAATGAATTCCACCCAATTTATTCCCATGTTGTGTCGCTAAAATAATGAGATATATTATATAAATGATTGTATAGAGTATAAAAATATACTTAAAATTTCTATTGAAAAATTTTTCTAGGTCATTTTGGCCCTTATGTTAAAGGTTTAGTCCCCTGTTAAGTTAATTTTCCTCTTAATCGTTGTAATTAATTTTAATTACAGTCACTAATATTTTTGTAAAGAACATATTTATCCTTATTATAAATTATAAATTATTATTAATCCTAATATTTAATCCATTTTTTAAAATTTTAATCATATAATAGAAGGAAATTAATTTAATATTAATCTTATAGTCAAGATGAAAATGCGGGTTTTGTATGTAAAAAATGTTCAAAAGTTTTCTATGTTATTATATGTAATTTTAATTTAAAATTTATAAAAATAAAATAAAATGGATTCACTAATTTATAAATTATATATTTTTACTTTAAAAAAATTATAATTGTAATTTGACCATATTAATATATTATATGAAAATAGCTGTTTTGAATTAAAATTCAGTGATTTTCACTATTCATCAGAAAAAACATCAATGAAAAATAAAAAACATTACATCTAAACTAATACATATGTTTATATTTAAAAACGTATTTATATTTTTTATATATAAAATTTATTAAATTTCCAACATTAATATTTAAAATAGGTTCTCCATCAAAAGGGAAAAAACTGCTTTTATAAAAATATATGTTTTTTTGTGTAATATTGGGTTTCTTCCTATCTTATGCCTAAAAAATATTATAACTGAATAAAAAATATTTTTCTGAATATATAAATAAATATTTCATTAATATAATTCACGAATTTTAATTAATTAAATTTTTGTGATAAAATATTTCTTTGAGTATAATTGTAGTTTTTTAAACATTCCCTTTAAATTTCATTTGTTCTTATATTAATTTATAACAAATTTTTAACCACTAAATTAATCCATTTATTTTAATAAATTGTTTAATAATATTAATAACCTCAAACCTAATTAATAGGTTATATTTAATTATATTAAATAATACTATTTTTAATAATATATTATCATTCAAAAAAACTCACACTTGCGTGTTACGCAAGCCATAGAGGAAAGCCATACTTGCATGTAATGTAATCTTACCTAGGTGTTTAGTGTATATAAAGATAAACCTTATGTTTCATGTAGTTAAACATATCTTTTTTCATGTAACTCTAGAAAAACATAGTACTTTTAAATAAAAAACAATACTCAGTGTCGTTTTAAGTGAAAAATTTCAAAAAGATTTAATTCATTAAAAAATATCAGGATTTTGCAATCTAACCCGCTTAAAATTAATTTCTCCCATAAAATTAATCAATGTTATCAATGTTTTAATACATTAAACATACATTCAAATAAACCCACATCAAAACAATTAATATTTAAACATCCTTTAAATAGGGAATGATGGAAATAGAACAGTTAACCAAAGTATCACGTAACTAGGTTTCCATATAGGATACCGTGGGTGGGAATTGGAAACATGTACATTTATGTGAAAAATAAATATCATGTTTTGATAGAGAGTGATATATAATTTTTTTAGGAGAAAGTTACATTCACAAATTCTTAAATCCTTAATTATCTAAGGGGTTATTCAATTCATTAGAAATGAAAGAACTAGGATAAATATTTTTATTTCAATATCCATTTTCCTAATGTGGAAGATGTTTTATGAAAATATATGCATAAATTATTTCACGGAAATTTTATACTTTGTAGTGCCGATATCATTTCCACTTCATCTCTCATTCCAACAAATGAAGGTAAATTTTTCCTTCTTAAAGAATTAACAATTCTTGAGGTCCACTGAAAGAATGATAGGCCACTCCACATATTTTTATCAAAAAAAGGATAGAACAAGTTATCCAGTATTAATAAAACCTCAAATGGTAAGATAATACTTTAATCTTTAAAACCTCGTAAAATTTTTAGAATAATCCATTCCATTAATTTTCATTCTTGTAACCCATTCAAACAATAATTCACTATCTATTCCTTAAATAAGATCATATCTTATATGAAAACATATTCATTTGAAACATGGGTCAATCCTCATTAATAGAATATAAAATGCAATTTTATTAATCCAACATCCATGTAGTGGGAGATAATCACATAAAACTTCACTAAAGTATGAATAATAATATTTTAATACTATATAACCATCAAAAATAAAACATGAAACATACATATAAAGAGGGGAGGATAAGAATTCCCAAATTATTATGATTCAATTCATCTTTTTTTTATTGCATATGTATTAACTTTTGACTTTTTCCTTAGTGGTTGTTTTGTCTTATCATCCACATTGGTTCTTATATTGGGTCACTTGTTTTCATAGTGGCCAAAATTTATACAATCGAAACACTAAAGGGTGGGAGGTTCATTTTGTGGGCCATTGTCATTATTTTTATTGTAATAAACCAACTAGAGTTACCTCAAACCTAGAACCTGAACTGATCTGTTATATACCTATAGGGAATTATAGGTCCCCAAGAGATGGTGAAAAGAACCCATACAACTAAAAAGCATCAAGGGAATAATTTCTCCCAACTAGAATAAAGAACATGATAATATATATAAACTAAAATGTGAAAAGAAATAGCGGAAGACATTTATATAATTCTACCTTCAAAGGACAAGGAATACAAGAAACTAATCCATGTGATAGTGTGGGTAACCTCCTTCCATCTCACCAGCTTCTATCCATCATGGCTAATATAAAATCATGTTGCCTTACTACGGTGTATTTCCTTTCCTTGCATTGAAAGAGATACAAATGTCTATACAGCACTAAAGGGGGTGCACTTGGTGTCATCTAACAGGACCAATAAGATCCCACAAAGGTTATCCATAAAAAGTCATTGTAATAAAATTCACGCATTCTAATTTTAAATAAAACATTACACGATATGCATAAAATTTAATTTATAGAATACATGGTAATCATTTCCGTTTTCCACTATTATAAAACAAAATCATGTATATCAATTGCAAAGAACCTTTTCCATATAATCTATTACAAGTATCAACATTCATATGAATGATAAAATATTACCAAGACAAGAAATATAAAACAACAGTAGAAGAATTGGTATCACTACACCAAAGAATATAATAGGATATGCACCATATTACTTGTATCCCTAAATCTATGAAAATTCCACTGTAGTACCAGAATCCAATTATCTATACTCCAGGACCAGGGAGAAAACCAAATGTGTGAAAATCCAACATTATATATGTACCTAGAGCCAATAATCAACACCCTTGGACAAGAAGAACACATAGAATGTGAACCACCACAATGGACGATGTCCCCAAGCTAAGTCTTCCACTAAGTACCCAAGGTAACCCATGTGACCACTTTGACAATCATCATAATGATTTGAAAAAAAATTAATAACCATTTATTCAATTCAAACATTAATATAGCAACCAAAACTTCTTATTTTTTCACTAATCATTCAATGCTTTCAAAATACCCCTTTTCTTTCCACTTATAAAAAACCACGGAAAGCACACTTTTCATCATGTCCCATTCCATCATGCACAAAAAAATCATGAATATTTCATACTATTTTATTTATAAATATAATTATTGAAATGTAATAATATGGTCTGTCAATCATATGATAGATACCGAACCAACTAACTCAAGACATGGGTTTCACACACCAACAACAAGATCCACCAACAAGAATGAAGGAATGAAAGACTGATGAAATCAGCCTAGAAACATGATCTGACAACATGGGGTTTAGATACATCAACCCCTATATAATCAATCAAACTTCAAGTGAGTAGAGAGTAATAAATTGAGATAATTATTACCTGGTATGTCACAAAATTATTGAAACAGGGATTAATCACCAAATAAAGAGACTTTGAGGGGTCGGATGGCTCCAAAAATTGCCTAGGGAAGGATCTAGGTCAGGAGTAAAGGATCATGGATGAAGAACAAAAGAAAAATCATCTGGGATGCCTATATAAAAAATATTATATGAGACATTACATGACATGTAATCCAATTACAAATTGATAAAATGGTGAATCCCATATTCACCAAAAAAACCATTTCGTTTTAATTTAAAAAGAATTTTATTTTATTGGTGAGCTTCACATCATGTTACCCTATTAATCATCATGTAATTATTCATCAGGATATAGAATCAGTAGGTTTGTTCTAGAATTACCAAAAAAACATTAACTTCACCATTATAGGTATCCTCCAATTTCTGTCTTGGCCATACCTAGAAAAAAATAAAGATAACCCAAGAATTATTCAAAAACATACCTGTCAGAAGAGTAATGGGTTTTTAGAAACTCACAATCATAAAAACGTTTTGTACCCAGAATTTCTACAAAGAATCCTCCATGATAAAAATATGAGGATAATGATCTCTCAATATTGACTCATGTTCCTATTTATCTTGGAAATTATAACCATGCTACCATAACACTCAAACAAATGGTATCATCCTCCGATAAAGTACCATGGTTTCAGAATAGACAATCCTAACTAGCAACTCAATCACTGATAACTCAGGTTCAACTTCATGATCATTCTACCTCAGAAAATGAAATGGATCTAATAGTTACTTTCTGAGCAAAGATACATGAAAAATGTTATGTATCGACATCATATGCAGTGGATGTTCCAAATGGTAATCAACTATCCCCACTTTATCTAAAACCTTTAAAGGTCCCACAAATTGGGGTGAAAGTTTCCCTTACATTCAAAATCATCAATGTCCTAAATGGGGTGTAACATTAAAGAACACATGGTCACTAACTTAAAACTCCAACAGCCTAAATTAATGATCAATATTAGATGTATACCTTATCTATGATGTCAACATCCTATGATGAATCAACTTAATCATGGATTTCATCTCTTGATCCAAACTTGGTATAATCATTGAATATTCATCAATATTCAACCAACACGTTGGACATTTACATGGTCCAAATTAAAATGCCTCAAAATGATCCATTATAATTGTGTATTGGTAAATTTTGTTATATAATAACTCAACCAGCCCCTAATTGATCATCCAAAGCACCACTATAGTCAAGAACACAATCATGAATCATATCTTCAAAAATATGTATAGATCTTTCTGTCTGTCTATCTGATGGAAGATGGTATGTCGTAATAAAATAAACCTTATATCCCAACACCTCTTGAAGTTCATTCCAAAAGTGATACATGAACAAGGGATCTATATCATAAACTATAGTAATTGGAACTTCATGCAACTGAATAATCACTTTCACATAGACATTTCCCAATTCTTCATCTTTGGATTTATCCCAATGGTTATAAAGTCATATGGTTTGATCAGTTTATCAATCATAATGCTTATTACATACTACTTTGTTGGGAAGGTAGAAACCCAAATTCAATGATAATAGATATCTCATCCAAAATCCATATGGGCACTGGATGTGTATGAAGAAAACCCAGTGGATTTTAATTCTCTAATTTCACATATTGACTTTTATATCAATGGGAGACAAAATAAGAAATGTCTCATCTCATACCTAGCCACCAGAATTTCCACCACATGTCATAACAGAAATTCTTACTTCATGACTGCACTTTCCATTAGTAACTTCCTCATTAGAAAATGACCACTCAAAAATAGTATCCCCCCCATTGAGAGATTCTATAATTTAATAAAACTCTTCTTCATGCTTTTGTTTCCGAAGAAAAGAAAAATATTGAAGGTAAATTGAACACTATTCAATGATATCTCCTCCCATAATTCCTAGACACAAATGTGACCATGTGGAAAAATATCCTTCAAGTCCCGCTCTTTTGATGAGTCTTTCACTTCCAGGTTTAGAAATTTCTTTCTTAAAGCATCCACAATGACATTCCCCTTCCCAAAGGTATAGGTGATATAAAATTCAAAAGGTTTGACGGAATTTTACCCATATTATCTACCTAATATTAATGTATTTCTATGAAAAGATATATCTTGTATTGTTATCATCATTAAATACTATAAACCTTTCCTCAAAAGATAATGCCTCCAAATCTTAATCACCTGCATAACTATGGCATGATCTATGTCATGAGTGGTGTAATTATTCTGATTTAGTCGGAGTTGATGAGAGTCATAAGACCCCACATGATGATCAGGCATAATCACACAACCCAAAAAACCAGCAGAAGCATCAAAAAACACCCCATATCCGTTACTAACCTCAGTTAAGATCAAGATTGGAGCCGATGTAAGAATTCATTTTAGTTCATCAAAATGGGACTGAAAATTTTCATCCCATGTGAATTTCACAGTATTCCTTATATGGGAAGTCAAATGTGACAACATAGTATAGAAACAATTAAAAATCATCTTTAATATTAAGAAATACCAAAAAAACAATGAATCATAAATACATTTTTTGGTTCATCCCATGAACAGATAGAAATCATCATTTCCATATCCACTAATAATACATATTTATAATCATGTGACCTATAAAAATCACTTTTCTAATCTATAAACTATATTTTCATATCCTTCCATAAAAATAACAACTAATCATAATTTCCATAACCAAACTCAGATGGTGTTCAAGCTCATGCTCATAATTTGAATGAACCAAAATATGATCCATGAACAATACCACAAAAGTTTCAAGATAATGATAGAATATCTAATTCATAAAATCTATATAATCTATAAGAGAGTTATTCCAACCAAAATTCATCAAAAGATATTCATATTGGAAATTCATTCACCTGAAAGATGTCTTTGGTATATCAGACTCCTAAATTATGAGCTGATGATAACCCAAGAAAATATAAATAACTAAAAACCACATTTCCCCTTTAACTAATATAAAAAATATTCCACACATGGAAAATGATGTGTTTTTATAATTGTTACCTAGTTCAACTTCTGATAGTCCAAACACAATCGAAGAAAACCATCATCCTTCTTGGAAAATTGCACAGGGGACACTTAAGGAAAACGACGAGGGTGAAAAAACCCTTTTCTCAAAAGGTTATCCAAATAAATCATAATATCTTTTGGCTACTCTAGTGTCATATGATAAGAAGGTATCGATATCCACTAAATCCCTAGAACTCGTACAATTGTAAACTCTACCTCTCTCCTAATAGAAAGACCATATAAGTCTTATAGGAAGAGATTATAAAAGTCCCAAACAAAAATGAGAAGGTCAATGATTGATGAATAATCATGAGGGTCAGTTGTAAAATTAGACAACAGACTTGTGAGCTCTACATGGGAAGGCCGTGCATGTCCAGGCCTTAGGTCCCGCTCCCTCAGAAACACACAAGAGATCCAATCAGTCGTATGAAATGAAACACGACAATGATAAAAATCAACAACATCTCAATATGGGGCACTCCAATTTATACCAATGATTAGGTAAAATAGATCCAAACCGAGAATACGAAAATCACATACCAACTTTGCTTTGTCTATCCTTAATGAAAAATAATGACACTAAAACCCAATATCTTAATTCATACCAAGGGGTTTCACTAAACCTATAAAGAAGGAAATATGTTTCATCAGATGATTAAGCATATCGATAAAATGTGCAGATATAAATGAGTGTGAGGCTCTAGTATCAAATAAAGAAATCACTACGGAAGATGAAATAAATATAGTACCTCTCACTGTTGTTGGACCTTCATCAACTTCCACAGGTTACTCATTTACTATGTGAATGTTCTTCACACCTGAGGAATATGTCTAGAGATGTATAGTATTTGAATCATATGACTTGCCCACATTAGCCTTTGTAGCTAACAAACCATGACCATAACTAGGCATTGACATATACTGATAGAATCATTGTAAATGACCAATGTGTACACAACTGTTGTGTGTATTTAATACATATGAAAAGAATGTATGTTGTGTCTAATATTTACGCACTAATATTTCCGAACTAATATCAAGTCATAGGTACACTACTGGGTTACGTCGATGGTGAAGAGGAGTCTCACTTCTAAGACTCACATCCACCACTCCTGGAATGATTCTTCCACATTCATTTCCTCCCATAAATTCCACTAATAATTCACTAGGATGGAAGAGAAGTGGTGGAAAAGACAATCATTCCTACCATATTCATCATTTAAATCATATATTTTTCTATTATCACCACATAGGTAGAAAACATCAATACAAATACATGTGATCTCTTATCCGGTCGTAAAACATGCAGGTCCATCTGAGCCTTCAACACATCATTCTTTACCACATCCAGAGATAAACGGACCAGCTCAAAAACCTAAATCATGTATGCCAACACGAAAAAATTTCCATGATTCAAAGAGAGTAACTCCATATATTTTTCTAGTAATAGGGACTCCAGAGAAAAATATATTTAGAATATGTTTTGAAACCCTTCTAATCAAATTCCATGTGTTAATCTGCCTAGACTATGGAATCCCTCCATCCATTAATGGAACCATCACGACATAACACTGCAAATTTCACCTTTATATTCTTAGTTGTCTCTTGAAATATGAATATTATATTAATCATAGCTATCCATTCCTCCACCCCTTGAGATTCACTTATTCCTTTAATGGATGGTTGCTTCTCATGCAATAACTCTCACAATTGATCTTTCTCTCCTCCAGCTCTTGAATGTGACTCAACAATTGTTTTCTAAACATGTGGTATGTTTTAATCTATTTCATGAATTTGTTATACTAAAAACTTGATGAAATTACAATAAATTAGTGAATTTCTTTGAGGAGTAATAATTGCATCCTACTAAGGAACTCGTGGACGTTGTCTTGTAAGGATAATGTTGCATAATGAAATATAAGGAAAGATCAGATAATAGAGTAAAGCATATTTTAGGCAAGAAAAACATAAATTAAAACTAATATTTAAAACAAAACACAACAATAAGGATACATATCCCAACATCCCATTGAAACTTGAGTCTCATCATAATAAGATATGTGTAAAAACATACCGCAAAATACATCTCAGGTCCCAAGAATCATGTCTCCAATCTAATGGAAATCCAACGACAATGAATCTATAGGATATACCTCCTTTGATACCACCTCATAATGAATCAAACTGGGTTACCATCAAACATACCATATTACCCGATCTATTACATTCTCGAAGGGTGTTACCAATCCCAATGGGATGGCGAAAAGCACCCAGGCATCAAATAACATGCCAAGGGAATTTTTTTCTAAACTAAACCGGGATCCTAGATATATATTAACATACTATTTGTATAATGAAATATAATAATACTGATATATATAGTTTCTATAAATACAACGAGAGAGAAGAGAAAACCTCTAAATTAGATATAATCACAAAGATACAAGTAAAACTATAAAGCAAAATGACAAAAACCTACTACCCCATGTTATAGTATTGTAACCCTACCACTATCTCACCACCACCTACCCAACTCGCCTAACATTAAATCCCTATCCCTCACTATGACACATTTCCTTTCCCATCATTAAAATACCTACAACGGTCTACTCACCACTAAAGGGGTGTTTATGGTGTGAGATAAAACAATAAATTTGATCCTACCCTGGTGTTACATGAAAAGTATCTCTATAAAAATTCTCCAATGATCTTTTTAAGTAAAATGTCTCATGATAAGAAATAAATTTTATTTTTTTTATAAAACATCATAAACAATTCCCTTTTCCATGGTCCTAAAACAAAATCAAGTATATCAATTTCAAAGATCATTTTCCATGTCATCTTTCATAAGTATCGATATGAATATAAAGGCTAAAATAGTACCAAGTCAAGAAATAAAAAATCATAGTAGCATCATAAATATCATAAAACCAAGGAATACGATAGGTTAGGTAGCAGACTACTCTTACCCATAAATCTATAAATAGTTTACTATAGTACTTGAAGCTAGTTATATATTCATCGGGACCAGGGATACATCCTATTGTGTGAAATCCTAAGAACATATATATACATATATCCAAAAATCTACACTATAGGTCAAAAGGAACACCCAAAAAGTCAACCACCACAATGGACGATGGCCTCAAGCTAAACATTCCACCCAGTACCCAAGGTAACACATGTGCTCATTTTCACAGTCATATCAATGTTTTGAAAACCACTTAAATCACATTTATTAAATTAAAGATTAAATAGGGAAACTTGACCCACTTTTTTCATAATTCCTTCAATTCTATAAAAATACATCTAATCCATTTATCAAAAACCACGGGCACCCCTCTTTTCTTCAAATCCCTTCCCCACACACAGAAAAAAGTCATGAAAATTTCATACAAATTTATTTATAAATCAATTTATAAAAATAAAACAATCTGGTTTATCAAACATAGGCTAGAGAAGGAACCACCTACCTCAATATATAGTTCCTATAAGACAATAATGGGATCGACTAATAAGAACAAAGGTGTGGATGATCTTAGAACTCAACCTAGAACAAAGAATCGAGAACATATATTTTAGATCCATAAATCCCTTGATGATTTAATAAACTAAAATAGAGAATAGAGTAAGAAACCAAAATAAATATTACCAGGTATGTCCCACAATGATAGAAACAAGCATCAATAGCTAAATGAAAAGACCCAGATAGGTTGGAGGGCTCCCAAAATCGCATAGGGAGGGATCATGGTCAGAAAAAAGGGAAAAAAGAGGAAGAACAAAAGATAAATAATTTGTATTCCTACATAAAAATAGTCCCAACAAAATTACATGATGTGTAACCCAATTACATGTTGTTAAATTGGAAAATACAATATTCTATGGAAAAACTCATCATCTTTCAATTAAATATGTATTTAATTACATTTATGGGCTACACATCATATACCTCCATTAGACATTGTGTAATTCTTCATTATTTTATAGAATAATTTATTTTCTTTCCAAAACTTCAAAAATATCATTGAATTCACCATTAAAGGTATCCTTAAATTTCCATATTTTCTCTACTCAGGCAATGAAAAAGGAAAACCATGATATGTTTAAAAATCTTCATTTCAGATGAGTTACGGGATATTACGTTCATCATTAGAAAATTTATTCCCACTACATATAAATTCATTCAATTGATTACCGTACCATCTACACTAAAATAATTTAGTATTCCCCTAGTGAAAATTAACTCCTTGTTTCTTACAAGACATTGTCCACTATAGAAGGTTCATTTTCATTTCTCATTGGTTGGTAAATTTTCCTTTAAACTCCATATTATTTTCTCGTCAAATCCATGAGATTGAAATTCAGTTCCATCCTCTATTTCTGCATTGATAGAACATATAAAATTTTATTCATAACTGTTAATGTCTCTGATATACATTCCCTTTTGAAGAATATGTTTCCACCAAACAAATAATTGATAAATTATTCTTTCATGTTGGATGATAATACCAAAAATGTACCTTGAAAGCCTTGTAAAATTTTCCTCATACGCACCCACTAATTCAACATCCTTCTATTTAGTCTCCATGAATTAATTTTACATATATTTATAAATAATATGAAAAAATTAATTTTTAAATAACATACTCTTGGACTCTTCCCAGTACACAGATTCAATTTCATCTTGCTTACTCATATTCTGCATTGGGGGTCAAAACTAGTAAGCTTATCCTTATAAACAATAAATAGTTAGAATGAGTTTCTCGTGTTCTAAAAATTATAGAATGGTGGATATATTATAAATTGTAACGATCCATTTTTAATTCAAAAGGGTCTTAGAATACCCACTGAAAGAAGGTGGGTGTTTCCTTATGAAGGACTTAATAGAATGTTGTTACATCGTTTGCCAGTTTGGAATCTCATCATGATATATAGATTATGAATTTTTTATAAACATATCAACTAGACATTTTATTTCATTTACAAGAAATTAATTTTCTCATGAGGAGAACCATTTAATTTTCAATTTCATTTTATATTAATAAGGTTCCTTTAAAATCCATCCATTATATAATTTCCAAAATAATATAGTAATAAACAATCATTATAAAGGGGAAGCACGTAATTCCAAAAAACTACTTCTTAGACTTCTAAATAAAATCTCCTACTTCTATAATCTATGACATCTTATTTTTATCCTAGGTGTTTCATATTCATGTTTTATTTTAATTCATCATGATAGTTCATATATATTTGGTGAGTTTCCCATTCACATCATTCAAGAGTGTCAAATCCAGGTGCACAGTAAGGAACATGTTCATATAATAGGTCACACTCGAGTTAGGAATAAGAAAACATTTCAGATTCATTACATATATGTACATATATTCCAAAACCATTTCAAATTATAGAATAAAGATAGGGATGTATTGATAGGAAACCATTCAATCCATTATTTACAAAAAAAAAACTATGTCATTTTCATAAACATTAAATCATCCATATACTTATCCATATAAATATCACTATACATATCGATAAAAATATACCTATGGAAATCACTAAATTTTATTCATTCATGTTTCTAATGTTTAACTATAAATCCCATTGATGCCAACTATAGTAACCGAGGATTAACATACATATATAATACATCATTTTAGATGAATATTATGCACATTATTGAAATACAGGCTTGATAAACACAATATTTTAGTGTATTTGGAAACATGGAGTAAAATATTATAACATGGTGACAGATATAAAATGATTCCAACAAATAAATTCCCCATTAGTTTTTCTTCCCAAAACATTTCTTTATAACCTTGGGAGAGGAAACATAATAAATGGGTGAGATTAAATACTTAGTAATGGTAAAAAAAGGATATAAATAAACATCACATTAGCATAAGGGTATAAGAATAACATTTTAATATCATTCTATTTATATAAATGATCATATACATAAGTCACGGAATAATTATTTTTAGTTCAGAATATATGAATCATAAGAGAAGAAAGAACATAATTCATGAAAGCATAACATAGGAATAAGACAGGTAATTTCTGGCATATACATAAGAATATAAAATCATATTTCAAGTGTAATGATCTAGAAATTCTATGTAATTTTTTTAATTATATGTGAATTTTAAGAGTCCCAGAAAATTGACCGAGTTTGATTTAGAGGCACGGTGTGCCCAGAATAAATTTATTAACTTCTTCTTCAGGTACATTCAGTAAACGTGCGAGAGTATATTTGTAACCTTTGAATTGGTGCTTGGAATTTAAATCTGAGGGCACTGTTGAACTCGTCACACCGGTATTCACGTAAGAAGGCCTTCACCTCAACCGTAGTAGGTCGATGGTGAAATATGTATTTTCACGTTTTTGTGGAGGAATAGAAAAATAAAAATATTAACATTTCTCTGAAACCTCTCTACAAGGGTTAATAGAGGTGGGGACCACTCGAACTAAAACCCCCAATTTGAATTCAAGGTTGGGGACCACCCAACTCTTGAACTCCCTCTTTAATAAGGGAGGTGACATCTGGTATCCTCTAAATTAATTAGGCCAACACCAATGTAATTAATGGACAAATCTATTTTAAATTATTGAAAATTAATTTAATATGTTGGTTATTCATTTTTTGGTGGATTTGGGAAAGTGTTGGAAAAGGGGAATTGGGAGATAACCTTTGAGGAATTATTCCTCTCCAATGAAGAACACTTCTCCAGTGAAGATGACTAATGTTCTCCAACGAATTCGGCTCATTCCTCGTGTAATTTTTCTATGTGGGACATCTTTAGCAATGAAAAACAGACGTCTGTCCTAACCTCCTCTCGATGTCAAAAAACATCCAAGGTATGGTTTGATGTTTCAAATTTCTCCATTACCTGTTCTTGACAATACTTCTTGATTCAAGAAATAATTGAGCCACTTGATACCACTCTAATGTGGAGGGTGTGGGCCAAATGATCATTTCCCGACAATTCTAAAAATCTTGTGTAATATTTGTTGTGTTCTTTGAAATGGAGGAGGATGACGTCCGATGCCATCCATTGGCACAAGTGGAACTCAATACCGTCAGAAAGCACCACGTCCAGCCATGAAGACAGTAGTGGTGCAAGCACACATCCAGAGAAGGGTCGCGGCCCGTCAGCTGCGGGGAGAAAGGGTAGAGGCCAGTGGAGGTCGACCTCATGACTGGGTTGTGGGGTACATCCGTGCCACCCAGTGTGCAAGGGCCAAAGATTGTGCCACCACAGGAAAGGGAGGGTGGTCGGCGTTCGGTCGACCATTAAGGGGAAGCGCACGTCACACCACCGTTAGAGAAAGGGGTCGCGGCCGGTGTTCGGCCGGCCGTGGAGTGGCGGCACCTGACACACCACTTGGAGAACCAATGCTCGACCATTTCAGCCGAATGAGATAGACCTAGTGGGACCCACGTGTTGCGGCCGACCAAACTGCTTCAGATGTTTGGTGTTCAAGGGTCAGGGGTGCAGGACTCCCCCCCCCCCACTCCCTCGCATGCAGCCAAGTCAGGTCTCTAGGCCAGGCTGCCTAGCGGGGATAGGCCAGACCCAACAGGTAAGGCTAGAACTAGTGGGCCGCGCTACGCCGGTGGGTCGGGCCAGACCCAGTGGGCTAGGACAGAACCAGTGGGTGGGGGTCATCCCGAACCGGGTCGGGTTGGCCTAGGTCGGGTCGGGCCGGGTCGGACCGGACCCAAACCAGTTTCGACCCTATATGTTCTTTTAGCAATAACTTTGGCACCAGGCATCCGTTTGAAGAACCATCCATGGAATCATAATCCTTGCAGAGAGGTAGTCATTTTGGTATACCCCACTTGATATTTGGAAAAAATTGGGGCACGGTCGGATTGGATCGAGCGCGAATCCAACCGGGCCCTAGGGACTAAAATGTTACTAACTTACAGACCGGGTTTCTGATTAACGCATCATATATTGCATTGAGAACCCTATTACATGGTAGTCATTGGGATACATTTTTATTAGACTTCTTGGAAATTGGATTACCAACCAGTAGCTTGAGGGGACGACCCTCCCGGAGAGAAGCAAGCATAGTGCGGGAACCCATTAGTTGGTTCTGACGATGTACTAGGATCCTGTGTGGGCCTGATGATGTACTATGATCCTTTGTGGGTCTGACGATGTATTAGATCATGTGTGGGTCTGACGATGTTCTATGATCATGTTTTGGTTTGACGATGTACTAGGATCCTATGTGGGACTGTAATTAGGGATCTTCAGGGGTCTTCCTCAAAGTAGAGTAAGATGATTTAGTAGTTACATCTAATCTTCTCTAATTCAGTACCTAAGATATACCTGGGGTGAGATGAGTCCTTGTCTTTGTGTTATTCTTTTGTGTGGCATACCTGTGTGGTAATTACCTTCGTAGTAATCTTTCCATCATGGAATAGTTGAACTTTGGCTAAAAATTTGTGACTTTTGTTTCCTCATGAATGAGATGGGTAATATTTGATAACTTAGGTTAATTTATGGGAATATACCTACATATGGTTTTCACTGGTTTATATGAATGTGTTTTATCCATTGTTAATCTGTGAGACCTTGAGGTTCTTGGGGTCCCTAATGAGTATCGTTATACTCTCCTCTACACGGGTTTTGCCCGAACCTCATCATGTTTGGTGCAGAAGACAGACAACGATGATCGAGGCTGAGGATACCAGGACTGGACGGTGCCCAGAGGTGGACCATATGGTGTTTCGGTACGCAGAAGAGATGGGCGGACATAGAGCACCGAGGAGCCAAACTTTACCTACCCATCTGGTAGGAACCTCAGAGAATGACCCAGTAGTTGTCTATCTCTTTCATCAGTTGTATTGTATCTCAGTTGTACTTGTACATTTACTATTGGGCATGTATTCTGGCCCCTCTTAATTTCAGCATTATTTTTGTTATACAGTTTACTTGTGTTCATATCTTGATGTGTGTTTGGTTGTGTTCGTTAGAGGTTATAAAAGAAATGTCATCCCGGTTTTAGGGAATACGTCTTTTAGTGCTAGTTCCCAACCCCTGGCATAAGGAAGGCGAGCTTGGGTAGTCACAGCATGGGCCCCAGGGGATGGGTTGTAAAAAATTAGTATCAAAGGAGTCGATTCTACAGAAGAACAAAGGACTAGGATATTTTAATGGTGATAGTGTTAAGTTTAGTGAGTGTGATTATCAGTTTATGTAAGCCAGTGTTGGTGTGGTGGCCGATGTATCTATAAACCAGGACCCTGACTTCTGATTTCCAACTCAGTGCATGAAAACACTGATTGCATATGTGTTTTGAAGAGTTTTCTTTGTGATCTCTTTGATTCAGATCACCTGGTATACATTTTTAACCATGGAACACCTGTTTCATTTCAAGATGCCTCCACGCAGACAACTGGCTAGGGTTTTGGGTATTGTATGCGCTAATAGCCCACTGAGCAAGGAGCCCTCGATGCAGGGCCCTCTTCCATTATAGGAACCAGTGGATCCCCCAGTGGTACAATTACCCATTGGGCCACCAATGCCACTAGCCCCAAAAATAGAGGGTGTATGCCACTTGAGTGTATTGCACGAGTTCTTTCACCAGAGGCCACCGAGGTTCCGGGGCGAGACAAACCCACATGCGGAAGAGTATTAGACGGAGGGTGTGGTGAGAGTCTTCCAACTGGTAGGGACACCAACTAATCTCATGGTGATCCATGCCACCAGTATTCTATAGGCAGCAACAGGAAGATAATGGATCTTGATGCTCCAGGTTCATGACGAGGTGACACTTCTCTGGGAAGACTTTGAGGGCCTGTTTCTGGCATAGTTTGTTCCAACGACTCTTCATGTAGTGCGCATACAAGAGCTTCTTTATATGCAGAAGGGTAGCAAGACTGTGGCTCAGTTATCAGAGAGGTTCACCTACCCCTCATGCTACTCCACTAACATAGTGCGGGACCATTCATCAGGGCCCACACCATTGATCAGAGACTCAGGTGGGAGATTAGGGCTTCAATGATTTCTCTCAACATTCTGACATAGTTGGGGGTGTTAAAGTGATCCCTCTTAGTAGATATTTTTCTTGTTGAGCGGTAACCAGTAGCGAGACCCACCACTGGACATCAAGTAGTGGAGTATTCTATATATGGAAGCAGACATATGTCACAAAAGTCTAGGAGGAGCTGACCTACAGTTGTATGACCTCATGACTCAGGATCGGTTATGAGGGGTAATGAAGACAGAGCCATTCATGCAAAGAATAGGTAGTGTTTCACATGTGGCAGGTAGAGTTACACGACTTTTGACTATCAGGCCCGCTGTACGGAGGATCAGTAGATGGTCTAAGGACTACCCAGCCAGAGACAGAGGATCAACCGAGATGGTCCGTAGGGAGTAGGTGGACGTGGCAGAAGAGTTGTTTGTGCTACTAGTGGTTGGTGACGATTTGAGGTGTTACCGCCACAACCACAAGGTGGTCCAATAGGGATCAGGTGGACAGGGGCAAGTTCAGCTCCATGTAGCTGTACCCTAAGACCATGGTGCTCCAGAGATGATATGAGGTACGATCTGTGTCTAATTAACCTTAGTTCTAGTACTTATAGACACAGGTAATAGTCATTATTTTATTTCCACTACCCTCATTCAGATCTCGGAGATTCTGACGGAGTCGTTTGCTCAATCCTTATGCCTAGATACTCCTACGGGAGCAGATTCGATGATTATGAACTAGAGTGTGAAGCAGATTACACATCAGTTGGCTAGCCTTTCCCTCAATGTGGTTGATATGGAGTGTCTGAGTTATCCTATAGTGGAGGACCACTACACATAATTCTTCTCGAATGATGTTCTATGTCTACCTCCTCATATAGAGGTGGACTTTTAGATTGAATTGTACCCCGAGATGGAACTGATATCTACACCAATGTATCGAATGGCTCCTGTGGAGCTTCGTGAGCAGTGGGTTCAACTAGAGGACTTACAGGGGAAGGGGTTCATCCATACCAGTGTTTCTACTTGGGCAGCCTTGATTTTGTTCCCCAAAAAGGCATATGTGATATTGAGTCATTGTGTTCACTATCATCGCTAGAACCAGGTGACTTTGAAGAACATGTACCCACTATTGAGGATTGACGACCAATTTGATCGGCTAAAGGAAGCATGATGGTTCTTATCAATAGACCTTAGATCAGACTATCCCTGTCTCAGAGTATGGGATGAGGATGTGCAGAAGACAGATTTCAAATGTTGGTGTGACCATTATGAGTTTTTGTTCATGCCGTTTGGCCTAACCAAAGCTCCATCAGTGTTCATGGGACTAATGAACATGATATTTCATCCATACATTGATCGCATTGTAGTAGTCTTCATCGACGACATTCAGATCTACTCGGACACTGAGGAGTAGAATGCCTATCATTTACAGATAGTTATGGATACACATCAAGAGAACCATCTTTATGATAATCTATTGAAGTGCTAGTTCTGGATCCGATAGGTACACTTTTTGGGACATGTAATCTTAGAAGATAGAGTTATGGTCGATCTAGTGAAGATTGAAGTGGTACTTGCTTGGGAGCCACCAATGAGTGTGACAGAGGTACGGAGTTTCCGGGGATTGGATAGATACTACAAGAGGTTTGTTACAGATTTCTCCAGAGTTGTAGAACCTTTATCAGCATTGACGAAGAAAGGGAAAACCTTCATTTGGCCGGAGAGATGATAGTGGAGTTTTCAGGAGCAAAGGCAGAGGATGATTAGTGCCCCCATCTTGAGGATACCAGAGGAGGGAATACAATACATAGTCTACTACGACGCATCAGGGATCAGGATTATAAGTGTCCTGATGCAAGAGTGAGCAGTGATTTCATATGGTTCTCAACAGCGAAGATAGATTGAGAAGAACTATGATACCTTTTACTAGTAGTTTCCAGTAGTGGACTTCACCTTGAATATGTGTAGACATTAATTGATGGGGGGAGCATTTTATATTCTTCTCAGATCTCAAGTGTCTCAGGTATATCTTCTTTCAGAAAGACATGAAACTGAGATAGCGATGCTGGATTGAGTTCCACCAGGACTATGACATAGAGATAGTCTATACTATTGAGAAGGGGAACATTGTAGTAGATTCACTCATAATGAGATCTGGTATACAAATTCTAGGTGAGGCGACAGAGCTGATGGACACTTTGCAGATAAACCTTATAGATCGGGATGGAGCAGCTTTTATTTAGTCTCTTACAGTCACTCCCCCACTCCTTCAGCGAGTCAGGTAGGCGTAGCATGGGGACACTGACTATGAGGATCAACATTATCAGATATCCACAGGATATGCACCTGATGTATTTTTTGAAGGCAGGGAGCACATTATCCTATTCAGATGATATATCATTTTAGCAGTGTCTCTTTGGGTGGAATTATTGACGAAGTTCTACACCTCCTCTTTATCGGTACATCCATGAGTGGTGAAGATCTACCAGGATCTCCAACGACATTATTGGTGGCTAGGAATGAAGAAAGTAGTAGCAGATTTTGTCTCTCGGTGCCACACTTGTCAACAAATGAAAGTGAAGCATCAGGTACCAGCAGTCTTAGGAAATCATTTAGAGTTTATAGAGTGTAAGTGGGATGGGATATCCATAGACTTCGTGATATTACTTCCATGTACATCCATGGGTCATGATCTTATCTCGGTGATCATCAACCCACTCACCATGTCGGCCCACTTCCTACCGATCAATGATTAGGGTTCAATAGAGAGTGTGGAATGCCTCTATGTGCAGAAGATTGTGCGACTACATAGAGTACCCTTGACAATTGTCTCTGACTATGAATCACTTTTTACTTCTCGGCTGTGGAAGGGGTAACAAGAGGCATTCGGGGTGAAGCTTCGTTTGAGAACTGCCTTCCATCCTTAGACGGATGGCCTGGCTGAGTGGACTATTAAGACCCTTGAGGACATTATACATGCTTGTGTCCTTATCTTCGGTCGCAGCGAGTAGGATCACTTGCCTTTGGTGGTGTTTTCATACAACAACAACTATCACTCCACAATTGGGATGGATCATTTTGAGGCGTTGTACAAGTGACCATGTAGAGAAATTTTGGGATGGACTAACCCAGGGGAGTTAGCACTGATAGGACAAGAGATGGTACATGCTACCACAGAGAAAGTGCAGATCATCAGTGAGCAGATGAAGACTGCAAAGAGTAGACAGAAGACTTATACCGACAGGTGATGAAGACCTATGGTGTTTGGTGATGGTGAATAGGTCATTCTATGGGTCTCACCCTGGGAGGGTTTGTAGAGATTTAGACGGGGAAGAAAGTTATCTCTGAGGTTTATTAGACCCTTTCAGGTCCTCAACAGAGATGGAAAGGTGTCTTACCGTATAGCTCTTCCACCGTAGTTGCACCAGGTGCACGATGTCTTCCACGTATCCCACTGAGGAGATACGTGCATGACCAATCCCACGTCATTGACCATGATGAGCTGGACATCAACGATGGGGTGAAATTTATGGAGTTTCTAGTAGAAATTTAGGATCAAAAGGAGTGGGTCCTTCGTGGGTGGTCGATACCTCCAGTGCACATTGTCTAGAAACACAGAACCTCTAGGAGAGAACATGGGTGTAGGAGGCTCAAATACTTGCTTAGTACCTCCACTTGTTTCCTTAGATTGAGTTTTGGCTTACAGGGAAGTAAATCCCTGAGGTGGGGAGAATGTAATGACCCAAAAATTCCATGTAAGTGTTTTTATTTATATGGGAATTTTATGAGCCCACTAAAATTTACGGCGCATTATTCCGAGGCCCGGTGTGCCTAGATTTAATTTCTGAACTTTTTTAGGGTATGTTTAGTAAAAGTGTGAGAAACGTTTTGTAACTTTTGAACCGGTGATCGGAATATAAATCTAATGGTACCATTGAACTCACAGCCCTGGTATTCACATACAGAGACCTTCACCATGACCACAGTATGTTGAGGGTGAAAGATTGTTTTTCACTTTTTCTTGGAGGAATAGAAAAATAAAAACATTAACATTTTTATTTTTATTTTCGAAACCTATCTACATGGGGTTATAGAGGTGGGGACTACCCGAACTAAAACACCCATTTTTAATTCAAAGGTGGGGACCAGCCAACTCTTTAACTCCCACTTTAATGATGGAGGCTTCCTCTGGTATCATCTAAATTAATAAGGCCAACACCGCTATAATTAATGGCCAACTCTATTTTAAAATAATGAGACATAATT
Source organism: Viscum album (assembly GCA_963277665.1). Lineage (NCBI taxonomy): Eukaryota > Viridiplantae > Streptophyta > Magnoliopsida > Santalales > Viscaceae > Viscum > Viscum album. The sequence continues at coordinate 1,839,268,046 of OY728125.1, forward strand.
TAATATGTTGGATATTAATTTTTGGTTTATTTTGGGAAAGTGTTGGAAAAGGGGAATTGGGAGAGAACATTGGAGGAATTATTCATCTCCACCGAAGAAAGATTCTCCAACGAAGAATTCCAATGTTCTCCAATGACTTCTGCTCCTTCTTCGTTACATTCTCTAATGTGGGACGTCTTTAGCAACAAAAAACCAATATCTGTCCTTCCATCCTCACAACGTCAACAAAATTTCAAGGTAGGTTTTGATGTTTTAAATTACCCCCATACCAATTCTTGACAATTATTCTTGATTCAATAAATAGTTTACCTGCTTGATAACTCCCTAACGAGGAAGTTATGGGCCAAACGAACATGGCCCAACAACTCTGCAAATCTTGTGTAATATTTGTTGTGTTCTTTGTGATGGAGGAGGATGACGTATGGTGCCGACAATTGGCACTGGTGGAACTCAAGAGTGGAGGTAGGTACCACAGACAACCGAGAAGATAATGATGGCGCAACAGCGCCACCAATGAAGGTACATTTCCCTTCGACCGTGGTGGAGCAAGGGTAGTGGCTAGTGGAAGCCGGTCATAGGACATGGTGGTGTTGCGCATCCGCGCCACCGAGTGAGCAAGGGACGTGGTTTTTGTTGTGGTGTCGAAGGGTGGGTGTACGGCATTTGGACGACCGCAGAGGGGCGTCACACGACACGCCTCTTTTTGAGTAAGGGTACTTGGACCGCCCAGTCGTGGCTTGTGGCACGACCGCGAAGGGAGGGTGGCCGACGTTCAGCAGACCGTGGAGGGGCGGCGCACGACGTGCCGCCGTCGAAGCAGGGGGCCATAGCCTGCTTGGCCGAAGAAGATGGCAGATCCCGGATGGCATTCAGCCAATCGTGGAGTGGTGATGCACCATGCGCCACTGGTATGACCTAGCATTGGCAATTTTGGCCGGTCGAGTTGGACCAAGCAGGACACACGGCGGGTACTGTGTGCTACTGGTGACCAAACGGCTTCAGTCATTCAGTGATGGAGGGCGGGGGGCACGTGACTCCCCCCCCCTCTCATGTGGCCATGCTAGGATTCTAGGCTGGGCTGGAATTAGTGGGTCGGGCCGGACCCGGTGGGTTGAGTCGGTCAGATCAGGTCGGACCGAACCCAGACCAATTTGGACCTTATATGTTCTTTTGGAAATAACTTTGGCACTGAGTGTCCATTTGAAAAACTGTTCATGGCTTTGGAAACCATAGATAGGGACAATCCTTTTGGTATAACCCACATGGGATTTGGATAAGGTTGGGGTATGTTCGGGTTGGATCGACCACGAATCCAACCAGGCCCTCGGGACTAAAATGCTAATAACTCTCAGACCGGGCGTCTGATGGATGCACCGTCTGTTGCAGTGAGACCCCTTTTAAATGGTGGTGATTTGGGATAATTCTTCATGGGACATCATGGATGTTGGAGTACCGACCAGTAGCTTGAGGATCAGAACCTCCTGGGGACAAGCAAGCATAGTGCAGGAACCATGTACCTGGCTCGAACGATGTACATGGATCATGTGTGGGTCTGACGATGTACTATGATTCTATGTGGGTCTGATGATGTACTAGGATCCTCTGCGGGTCTGAAAATGTACAAGGATCCTGTGTGATTGTGACAATGTACTAGGATCCTATGTGGGTCTCACGATTTACTGGGATCCTTTGTGGGTCTGATGATGTACTAGGATCATGTGTGGGTCAGACGATGTACTAGGATCCTGTGTTGGTCTGATGATGTACTAGGATCCTGTGTCAGTATGAAAATGTACTAGGATCCAGTATGGGTTTGAATTTTCACTAGGATCTTGTGTGGGTATGACGGTGTACTAGGATCTTGTGTGGGTCTGATTATGTTCTAGGATCCTGTGTGGGTTTGCCGATGTACAATGATCATGTCTGGGTCTGTAATTTGGGATTCTTCATGGGTCTACCTCATTACAGAGTATGACGATTCTATAGTTACATATAATTATCTCTACTTATATACATAAGATATACCTAAAGTGATCTGAGTCCTTACCATTGTGGTATTCTTCTGTGTGGCATACCTGTGTGGTACTTACCTTCATGGTAATATTTCCATCATAGAACCGTTGTACGTTAACTAAAGTATTGGGCCTTGTGTTTCCTCATGAATTAGATGGGTAATATTTGATAACTTGGGTATATTTATGGGCATATACCTAAGTAGGGTTGTCACTGGTTAATTTTCTTATGGTCTACCCATTGTGGATTTCTGAGAACATGAGGTTCCCAGGGTCCATACAAAGTATCATTATACTCTCCCCTGCACGGGATTTTCCTGCAACATTTCATGTTTAGTGCAGAAGACGAACCGTGTTGATCGAGGTTGAGGATACAAGGACTGGATAGTGCCTAGAAGAGGGCCATACGTCGGGTCGGTACGCAGAGGAGATGAGCACACATAGAGTGCTAAGGAGGCGAACAGTTCCTCACCTTCATGTAGGAACCTAGGAGAATGACCCCTAAGCTATAATTCTCTTTCTTTAGTTGTATTGTATCTCATTTGTACTTGTATCTTTAATATTGGGCTTGTATTATTTCCCCTCTTACTTTCATCATTCTTTTTGTTATATAGTTTACTTGTCTTCGTATCATGATGTGTGCTTGGTTGTGTGTGTTTATAGGTTATTAATGGAAATTCCATCCCAGTTTCAGGTAATATGCCTTCCGGTGCTACTCGCCATCCCCTGGGCTATGGAAGGAGGGATTGGAGTAGTCACAGCATAGACCCCAGGGGACGGGTCGTGACATCAGGGGTACCCACTTAGACCTTCATAAGATGCTATGATTAGGATAATAACATTTGATCCTACTTTGGGATTTATATTCCCTCATGAGTAACCTATTTTTATTAGGATTCCCCTATGTGCACCTTCTTGTTTCTAGCTTAGTATTCCATCCCATGTGTCCTATTATTTTTGGAATGGGATTCCCTCCATCGTACCCTCTTTTTTTGGACTTGGGATTCCCTCTTTTGTACCCTCTTGTTTTCGAACATATTATTATATATTATTTTGGGATTGGGATTCCATCCCATATACCCTTATAAGCTCATATAAATATATAATTTCCCAATGGATTGGAGGGAGATATAGGTCCCACCCATCACATTCTAAAATCATACATTCATGTTCTACAAGATAACAAAACATTCATCATATCTTGAAACATGAAATAAAATGGATATCATTATCTTTTCATCACATAATATCATATAGAAATGGGATATGTTTCATAATAATTTCATCAAATAATAACCCATGTAAAAATTCAAGTTTCAAATTCCTATAAATAGTGAAGAATAAAAGGTCTTCATGCACATATAACAAGTGAATGAGAAATGGATTTCATAAACATCATGCCCTCAAGACATGAACAATTAAGAGAAATAATATTTATATAACATTTTGATCATTTTCCATAAAGTCATAGTTAATGCTAAAATATTTCATCTTAGATGGAAAATAATTTGGAAACACCCTTTAAAAAAATATCTTAAAAAACTATTATTTCTTCACTGAACTAATTATTTTTAACCTAAATCATTTTGAAAACCTTTTCTATTCTAAAACATATTAAAGAATCTTGAAAATGATTTGAAAACCATTTCATTGACAACAAATTGAAAAAATATAAATAAATCATTGCAATGTTATAGAAAATATTTATTGGAAAATACATTGAAAATTTATAAATAAATCATGAAATCATTTTTAAGACCATTTCATTGAAAACATTATTAAAACTAATGAATAAATCATAAAAATGTTTCGAAACCCATTTCATTGAAAATAATTTTTATACTTATAAAGGATTATTTTGAAACCATAAAACATGATTCAATCTTTTTTTACTTTAAATTCATCTTAAAATAAAATATTTAAAACATTTTTGAAAATATAGTTCAAAACATTGTTTTTGAAAGAGGGAAGGCTTCTGACCGGAAGGGGTGATAAATATAACATTTCATAAAAATAAATTAATTATATTAACATACAAATATTTTAATAATTTTAATAATACCCAGATATAACATGGAAACCCACAGTTTAAAAAACATATTGTGATTTCATAAGATATTTGTCATACGATTTAGTGAATGGAACCATAATAAAAAAAATCTTGATAAATGATGAGTTTGTAGCTATAAACCATAACCACTTTGGTAACTTGGAATCACATTAAAATAGAAATAAAAATATTACATGATGTTTTAAATATCAATAAAATAATATGATTCATGATATAATACATCGAAGGAAATATATACACATTATTTAAAAATATAGGTTAATAATAAAGAATTTGTCTCAATGAAAGAAAATTGAGACAAAATTACTTTTCTGATTATGTAAATTTTGAAACACAAACCCAATGAAATAGAGATAATAAAAATAATATTTAAATATCCACTAAATTATTTATATGAATCATATAACACATCTTTATTCAGTATACCCACAACAGAAAATAAATGAGTTTTGAAAAAGGAATGTATGTTATAGAAGTAAAAAGTGAGATTAAATTCTATTACCTTACGACTTGAATTTCATCATACATAATCAAACCTAATTTATAAAAACTATACATTCATTATATATATATCACAAAAAAATATTATTTTATCTAGCACCATATATTATTTTTTTGTGACTTTGTGTTACCTGTTTATTAACAACATCTTGTTAATGTTACGTTTTGAGTAATATCTGCTTCATTTTTTGTATATGTTTTGAGTTTTTATTCTTGATCATGTTGCATATTTCATGATTTAATTATTTATAAAATTTAAAAAATAGTATAAGAATTATATATATTCACTATATATGTATTTATAATAAAATATAGAATTTTGAAGTATGAAATGGGATACATTGTTCATGCAGACAGTAGGTCGTACATACACATGAAAATTCTCTCTGTTTTATAAACATATTAAAGTCAAAAAATAAATAATGTATATGTATTCATATTTATATATAATAATTCCAATATAATTATTATTTTGATATATATCATATCTCTTCACTAAGAACATTCTAATACATTCTATGTACGTTGTGAATTAATCAAATCACTTTGAGAAAGCGGTAGTACACAATCCCCCTAACGAAATTATTATATTTTCATAAACGTGTAAATCATGTAGGTATATGTTATATAGTCATTACAAAAGAATAAATACATCATAAATATCATATATAAAATTTATAAATAAATTTTCCATCATAATTCCAACCATTATAGGTGGTAAAGGACAAATAAACATCATCGTTTCTCATGGCAGTGGTTTGCCATGCACAAGAACGATAAGTTCATTTCCAATTATTTGGAAGTATTTTTGAGAGTATCTATAAACCATATAATAAACACATATCAATATATAAAGGAATTTTTTGTTATTATATTATCATGGAATAAGAATAATTGTGGTCATGGTGAATAAAAATTTAAAAATAAGCTAGAGGAAGGATGTAACCTATTCTTTGAGTAACTTCTTTTAGTTTATAACAAAGTGATTCCATTGTTAGATTTATACCGTAAGTGAAGATTTTATGTGGAATATAGGGCAGTTGGGATATTCATTTAGAATATTTTGGTTGAGTCAAAGGTCTTGATCTGTGTGAAGAAGAGGGAGGGGTGAGTTTCTTTTTATAGTGAATGATGAGTGTCATTCCTGTAAATTTTGGAAAACGAAATTCAGACCACATTTTTTCAGGTAATGTGTCTTCTATAACAGAAACAATCACGTACATGGGATCATACAGTACAAAACATAATATCCAATGGATTTTGGACAAGTTTATAGATCATCTCGCCCTTATTTTTAAGGTTTAGTCCACTATTAACATAATTTTCCACTTAATTGTTGTAATAAATATAAATTACATTACATAGTATTTTTTCAAAAAAAATAATTATTAATATTAGACACTATAAATTATTATTATTACATATATTTAATAAAAATTCCAAATTCCAATCAGAGAAATGGAAGGAATTAATTTAATATTATTCCTACAAGGGGGATAATAATGTGGCTTTTAAAGTAAAAATGATCGAATGTTTGTTAGGTTTTATATCTAATTTAAAATTTAAAATTTTCCCAATGAAATTAATTGTATTTATTAATGTTTAATTAATATAATTATTCATCAAAACCTAATATAAATATAATTTAACCTTATAGATAAATTATTTAAAAAAATCATTTTTGAATTAAAATTCAGTATTTTCACTATACATCAAAAAATGAAACATCATGGAAAAATATAAAAAAAATCACCATAACATAATATTTATGTTTCACTTTTAAAAAGGTTACTTATTTTTAATTATAAAATTTATAAATGTTAAAACATTACTATTCAAAATATATTCTCCTATAAAAGTTACTAAAACCACTTTAATAAAAACATAGTGTTTTTTTAATATTAATTTTGTTCATATCGTATAAATATAAAACATATTTGATGATTATAAAAAATATTTTATTGAATATGAAAAATATATATTTCCTTAATATCATTCACCAATATTAATTAATTTAATTTGTTAGGAACAAATCCCATTGGGAGCATAAAATTAGTTTTTATAAACACATTCCCTTTATATTAAATTACTACTTATATTCATTTATAATTAATTTGTAACCAATTATTTATACCAAGTATATTAAATAATTATTTAATACTATTCATAACGTCCAACCTAATGGCTAGGTTATATCATATTATTTTAAATAATATTATTTTTAATATTATTTTTTTGTTTGGTAAAACTCGGTCTTGCACGTTACACAAGCCATAAAGGAAAGTCAGTCTTGCATATAATATAAGGTTACCTCGTTGTTCCATGTATAGGAAACTATAAATTATGTTGTGTGTAGTTAATTATTAGCATGGTGTTGAATATTACTCAATCCCAAATTAGTTCTTTTAATTTTAAAAACTATTTTTAGTGTTGTGTGAATTAAAAAATATCAAAAATATTAAATTAATTCAAAAAATGTAATTCAAAAAAACTCTTGGCGATAGAGACACAATAATGTTTTTAGATTATTATCATTTTTTGGTAAAAATAATACCCCTTTGTTATATTTTTTCATAGATCAATAAAGTACTATAAAATATATTCCCATTTAGTTAATATATAAAAATGAATCATTTCTAGTACATGAGAATTTGTTTCATATATATTTGGTCCTCTATAATATATATAAAAATAAAGTTATCATAAAAATATACCTCAGATTAATTTAGTTAGAGGAGTGACACTCTCAATAATCATAATATTCATGAGTGTTAAATAACTTTTAATGATTTCAAAATCTAAAAAAATATGAAGATGTGTTTTGAACTATAAGATGAACATCAACATGGGGTCCTTGACCTTCAAAATTATTGGTATTTAAAAATTTGTAATTGTTTTTCATAGAAACCTTATTTTTATTGAATGATAACTATCATTGAACAATTGGGTCACTAAGTATGGTCTAAAATAATATATAATATCAATTTTTAATGAACTTTAATGAATTACATATTTTCTATGGATCATTAAAAAAATATAAATGCTGTATATATTGTTGGAAACTATTTATAATGATAGACCTTGAATAAAGTTAAGACAATGACACCAAAAATTGACCAAAAAGTTTAACATTCCATAAAAAATTAATATGAGACATGATTATTATAATACCTTCCTAAAATGACCCCATAAAAACCTTAATTAAATTATTTTATAGAATATTAAAGATGCAAATTCCATGAAATGTCCCAAAAATCCATAAATTTGATTTGATATTTATTAGATAATGTTTATTAAATTCTAAAATGAAATCAATTTTGTGAATAATAATATCTTTGGAAAAATATAGTTATAATACCACATTCCTTCGTGAATAAAAAATTTATGAAATACATAAATGTTAGAAAAATATTATGAATTATATAATTCCTTTGGAAAGAATTTATGTCCATTGATGAAAAATTAATCATTAAATATATATTACTTCTAAATCAGTCATATTAATATATATTACAAGAATAAATGATACAAAATATGGTTACTAATTTTTTTTGATAGAATTTAATAATAAAAAATATAATATATAAATGATGTCATTAAAAAAATGCATACATCCATAGAGAGATAAAATAAAAAAAATTAAATTTTTTCTCAATTATTATAAATATATATGAACCAATTCCAATTCACCATTCAGAACATGTTCTGAAAATAGATTCATAAAATTTATTTTCCTCTATAAAAGTAGGTGTTAATGAAGGAAACGGTTTGGGTAGTAAAGGTACAATGATAAAATGTTTATGAACAAGTGAGTGAGGTAAAGGAAGGATGATATATTATAAAAAAACATAATAGGATGCTAGTTTCATATTCTTATACTTATAAAGAAATGTATTTCTAATATAAAATAAAATTTTATAAGGAATAAAAGCATAAATAAAAATCACTAAAATCCACCATTTATGGACAAATAATTCTTTAAATATTTAACTGCATCATCAATTTTGGCCACATGAGTTTTAATTGTTTTTCCTTCCTTAGGAATTCTTTAATTTCGTAATATAGTGGTGAACTGAATCATTAAATCAATATTTGAGTAAAATTTTATTATTATGAAATATTTATGTATATATACCTTTAATCCTTTCTGATTTATTAATAAATTTGTGTAAACCCAATATAAACAAAAAATTTATATCTTTTATTCCAAATTGCTGTAACTATTCATCCCCACATTCATATATGTGGAAATAATATTTATTAAAAACACCATCTCACCAATAATCACATCCTATATACATGATATAGGTATCATTTTGCATATAATGTTATTTAAATTCATAGGTCTCACATTCTAAATCTGGTTAATATAGAATTATGTAATTTATATTATTTTGTATGTGATAAGAGTAACATAATTTTTTGAAACATGAGCTTTGAATTCATAAAGAATCACTCCCCATTAAAATAATAAAGTAAAAACATGATTATAAACAAGAATTCAAAAAACGTGATCTATAACAATATGTGTATTCATTCAATTAAATATGATTTAATGCATCACATATTAACATGGATGTTTTCAAAGATTATTAGTCTATACATTACACATTGTCATTTATAAACTTCTAAAAAATGAAATAAAATAGTATAGGGTATTCCATATGAAATCAAGATTGATGAAAAAAACTTATAATTTTGTAATTTTTAAATTTATTATAAAAAAATATATGACTTATGAATAATTTTCATAGTGAGTATAAAATGATTTGTCAAAATTAATTATCAAATAACATGCACTTAATATTTATTCTTATATTTTAATTTTATGATTATCATAAATATTATATAAAGATAAACAAAATTCTGTTAATTGGTTAAAATATAATAATTTAATATAAATTAATTTTGTTTAAATATTTTATCACGAATTAAATCAATCCAATTCTCATATCCCCATAATCAAAGTAAACATGATATATCAATATCTAAATATTTTTATCAAATGGAAAATTTATGACTATTAAAATCGATCTTATTCAATATATAATATTATATTTTTTCTATAAATAATTCCAGTTTTAAATGTATTATTATTTAATAATATATATATATATATATATATGGATAATTATATTTAAAATTACCGTATATATTTGAATTTAAATAAAAATATATAAAATCATCCATTTATAGAAGATACCAAACCCTTAAATGAATTAACCAGCAATGATTAATTCTAAATTTATAAAATCGTGAAAAAATAATTATAGTTAAAAGAAAATACCGAATATGACTTTCCCAAATTGATAATGAGTATGAAATTAATCAAAGAGAAATCTCAATTCAATAAAAATGAAAAATGATTCACAACTACAACTTTCCATTTAAACAAAATAACTAGAAACCAAAATAAAAACATCTCTAATATATAAATATATATTCTAATTAAAATAATTATGCCACAATTAATATTTAATCACAACATTTTTATGAGTCTATGTTTCTATGAAAATTAATTAATATCTTCAATATCCAAAACAAAATGTCTTCTTCTTTGGATTTAATTTATAATTTATCCATAATGGACAATAAAATTCCATTTTTACCACATCTTGACTATTTTTTATTGTATAAATTTAAAGGGTATTTGAAATTTCTCACACATTAAAATTATATATTGATCATTTTATATCTCCTTGGCTAGATTCATAAAATGGGGAAATAATCTTGTTATAAAAATGGGCCTTTGGAACTCCCCCTTATATACTAGAGAATTCTGATTTTCTTTGATGGGAAAATAATCCTGGGGAGACTATTCTATGAAATATAAATCATGACGGTAAGTCCTGAATCAACTGCAAATATTGAATGTGAAATCCAAATATCACACATATTAAGAACTACAGATAAACAACATGGATCTAAGTGATAATCCCACTATACCAACTACAAAATAAAAATATCCTTCATTAAATACATCAACATTCAATTCAACACTAGAAACAATGTACCTAATAATAAAAAAACACATTGTTTGATATTGAATAAATACAATAATAGAAAAATGAATACAATTTTGACTATCCCATCAAGACTTAGGCCATATATACAGGTATATGGTGAGTCCAATGATTTAAATGGATTCCTTCACACACTTATATTTACTATGTTCTGGTTATGATGTGTTGTTGAATGAATATATTGATATATTGAAAAATATGGAAAAGTATAACTCACCCAATATGAATCATAACCCATAAAATCTCATGAAATTCAAACCTCCATACCCTATTTTCTAGAAAACTCACACACCTTATATAATCATAATAAATCAGTATAAAAAAAGATAGAACCTAGCTATAAATATTTATTTATTCAAATACCATCATTACCCAAGGAGGTATACTAAAGAATCACTCTAATATCATCTAATTATATGTTATCTTAAAGAGTTCTAGACTAAACAATAAAGGCACTTTCATCAATGTCCTACCTAACCCATCAGTTTTATAATTTTTTGTCAATATCCAAAACCACTGAATATCATTTTAAATAATTATATTATAATGAAAATAAAAACCATTAATATAAATATAGGCCACCCATTTATTTTAGTAACCAAATAAATTAAAACCTGAAATGGGAAATCATTAAGGGTTATATGGACCAAATATCAATAATATGTCAATCTTATGAAAAAATGAATTGGAAAAGAATTAAAGTTTTTGGGATATAAGGAATTTATAATGTCAACACTATATCATTTATAAATATCATCTAACAAATCCTCACTGGGGTTATATATTATAAAAAACATAAAAACTCATGCCTTGTATAATAAATTATAGGTCTTCATATGGTCTATATAAACGATGAAATGACACTAGTATACACAATGATTCTATAAATTATTCATCGTTATCCTTAATTAAATTCATTCCACAGAAATGGAAATACCTTATGCAAACCATGGGATGATATTGGATGGTAGTCACATTATAACATGAAATCCCTACCACAGAGACTACAAACCATCCACCTGGAAACTCACGTATAATGTTTTGCGACTTTATGACATGTTATTTGGTATTTTTTGTGTTTTTGAGATATAAATATGGTCCTAAAACGATTTATGGTGGTTATTGAGTTCACATTCAATATTCATGATCATTTAATGATGTATAGGTATGTGATACACTATGAGACTCCAAAATGAAGCATTACTATGATGTGGTGTTAGTAGTTGTTGTTTAGAGACCTAAAATGTCATATTTTATTTTCATTCCATAAAAAGACACATTTCCCTCTGTTTTTTTAGTTTTTTCATGGTGGTGGTTGATGGAAAATTAGGATATAATGTGGACCATTAGTTAATAGTGTAGTACTCATGGCTAAAGCATGGGGTTTTAGTTTTCTGTATAATGGTTAATCAATTCTAAGTACCATTGTAGAATTAAGAAATTTATACATGGACAGTTTGAGATTATTTCACCAACCCCATGTTGATACACCTCAAAATATTTTATTTTCATTTTTATATATGATTTATGGGAGATATTAAATGTTATATATGTGGACTTGTTCAATAGAGGCTAGTTTAGGAATTGAATACTAGGTTGTTCTAGGTTGTCGTTGAAAACCCCTGGGTTATTGTATCTTTGTATATGAATATAAATATAAGACTATATTTTTTATATACTTTTTAATAATTGGATTATCCATTGATTTTCATGGATTATCCTTCTTTTTCCTCGACTATTGGGTGACTTATTAGAAATTTTAATTGACCTCCTATCCATGCATCCCTGGGTTGGATCGATGGATTTGAGAGATCGATAGTTTTTTATAAAATATATGGCTTTCCCAATTCCTTATATTTTTTTCTTCATTTATTATTTAGAGAATGTTCTGGCTATCTGATATTGTTGGAATGTCTAAAAATAGAAAAATTTTAAAATTCTGAATGATGTTTATTGGGTTTTTGAATGTTTACTTAGAATGATTTAAATCCAGGGATTATTACTTCCTTATATGGTACTTGTGTATTATATTTTTGATCTCTAGTTGATGAATATTATTCATGAGATCTCCTTTATTTTGTGTAAATTGTTTAATTAACAACAATTTTTTATATTTTTGTGAGTATTAAAGATCGTACTAATAAATATAATGAACCTGACATCAATGAAATTGAAGGTTATGGGGAGAATCAATCATTTTTACATGGCCTCATGATATTTCTCAGGTACATGGAATATAATTTCCACTATATTCAAAATATAATTGGTTTGTTTATAATTTTTTTAGTAATGTGAATTTTTATTTGAACCACCTTCTTGAATTCAAAAATAATAATAAAGGTAATTAACTAGTTACATTGAATAATTAAACTATTAAAAAACATGTTTTGAATATTGAAGTAGTTTATATTACATAATACTAAAGTTATCATTATATATTATGGTATAAAATGTTTTTATAGCTACATTTTCTTCATTCTAATTATGTTTTTATTGAGGTATGTGTAGAAATGTAGTGGAAGATTTCAGGGGAGGTACATTCGAATACAATTGAAATATTTTTTATGTGTTGGATGTTTCATCAGATTCCATGGGTAGAATTGTGAGATATATTCGTGATTGTGGTACGTGAAGTAGGGATATGGAAATATTTATATGGTTTTGAAGAAAAAATTAGTGGATTTTCTATAAATACTAGAATTCATTTTGTGAGACAGATTAGTATAATTATGGATAAAAATATTATATTTCATAATCATGAATATGAAAATAGGTTTGTTTGAATAGAATAAAATCATCAATAATAATAAAATATTGATGAATTAAATAAATGGTAAGGTATAGAAATATCAACGTTAATAGGTCAATTGGGTATCCAATACATTTGATTAATACGAATTGAAAATGATATAATATGGTTGTCAACCTTGAATATAGAAATGGTAAAATTTTGGTGGGTTGATATGGAATTTTATATTTTCAAAGTGTCTATTATGATTTGGATGAGGGGATGGATTGATGGTGTAGTAAATGTAATTGGACTTAGTTTGAGTAAATAATTATATAATTAATTTTTTGGGTTGTGGTAGCATTGTTTGGGTTTGACATTCAAATGTTTTATTTTTTTATTCCTCTTACTATTTGTGTATTAAATTTTTTATTATTATATGTGGCCCAATAGAATTTGACAGTCATACCAACACCAAAAACAATTTGGGTTCTACGATTTTTCCTCCCTAACATCCATATAGTATAGAAAATATATTGTTGAATATATTTGGTTACCCACTCTTCCTCTTATCTTAATCATAAGATATTATAGATCGAGGTAATTTCAGTGATATTAACATATTGTGTTGTGTACGAGAATACCGTATGGTGTATGGATATAGAGGTAAAGGTATAATGGAAGATTATATAGAGTTTTGAGAAGACTATATAGTATTTATGAAGTTGTAAAGCATACGGGGGTATACATGGTATGTTATATAGTTATGTTAATGTGGGGATATTTGGTGGGGATCATGTATGGTTGGAGGAGTGAATGGTTTTTATATCCATCATATTAATTATACACTAATATATTGTATCAATGGTGGATGGATGGGAAGTGATATGTGGTAGTGTATATAGGATAATGTGGATGGAATAGAAGAAGTATGATATAATATTGTGATATAAAATATAGTATATTGTGTCATGGTGGTAGTGTAACACCCCAGGTAAATAAAGAATATGAAATTTTCATATTTATCCCTATTTTTGAATAAAATATTAATATGACTTTAAAAGGGACGCTATGCTCGATGGCGTACCCAACACGCAACAACGAGTTTCTTGGGAATCTTACGTTGCACTCTAATAATATTATTTTAAATGGTAGTTAACATGTAGCCGTTGTATTGGCGGGAATGGATAGAAATAACTAAAATATGATTATATATGTTTTTAAATGTTTTTATATTTATCCAATAAAGGATAGAGGCTTAAAATACGGAAAGAATTCAATTTTAGGCATATATGCCCTAGTTTTCACTAAAGTTCACTTATCGCCTTTTGATGGCGAACCATCATTAAATATAGTTTTGTTCACTCTTATACATTCTATTGGACCAAATAAAACTCTTCTTAAGAATCAGGACATCAAAATTTACTCTGTGTAAATTTTTGGTATCTTTCCGATAATGTTCATTTTTTTTAATGAATAGTGTAAAATGTTGTATTTTAATTCAAAACCTCTTTTTAATCTAATTTATTTATATGATTAGATTATATTTTGAATTGGTTTTAAAGTGACATTAGAAAATATTTTTACCATTAAATCCAATAGTGGTCGTTGGAATTAATTTCACTTTGAAATCAGACTTAAACTAGTGTCAATCTTTAGATACTTATTGTTTTATAAAAAAACGCTATTTGCTCTGACAGCGGGAATTAATTATTAAATTAATTAATGTGACTAATATGTTTTGAATTTTGTAAAACGGACTTCATTTTTGAATTCGGAATATCAAATATAGCTTAGGGTGAAGTTTTGGTATTTTTCTGAAAAACTCCAATTTTTGATGAATAGTGAAACCACTAAGTGGTAATCAAGCAAACTGATTTTTCAGTTAAATGAAAGTTTTCCACTAATGTGTATTGAATTTTGAAAATCCGACATACATGGTTTTCATTAGTATGTAAAATGTGGTTCAATGGGATGAAAATAATTTTTTGGTGAATAGTAACTTATTAAGTTTTTAATCACGATTAGTGGTAATTAGTGTAATTTAAGGTAAAAATGATATTATAAGAATGTGAAAACACCATGACACTTGTCCTAAACCTATTGGGTGAGTCATGGCCGACCAAGACAAGCCATGGGCCAACTTGGGGACCCCATGGATCCACTTTGGTTGGGAAATGACATAAATAACTTTTATTTAATGTAAAAGTAAAATTGACACAAACATAATATGTTTTACTAAAACAATTTTTAAGTAGGGTTATACAAGTCATATTTTTGATAGTCATTGGAAAGCTAAAAAGATTTCCTACATCATAGTAATTTTTTTTATAATTTTTAGACATTAAATAAATTAAATTATTTATGACATCATAATGATGGAGTGATGACATCATAATGATGCAGTGATGACATCATTATTTAACGATTAAAATAAAATGGAAATATAATGTAATATCTATGAACTACACATGTCAAAAACTTATTGGATGGGTGGATTTCGAACCCTTATAACCTTATCCACGAAGTATATCAATGTGGGACCTTTTAAAACGGAAACACATTTTCAAATAAAGTAATATTTCCTTACTTTCCAAAAGTGCCCCTCCTCTCCTCTTATAAAAGGCCCCCACCTCTACCTCTTTTCACACACTCATCAAGCCTTTGGCTCGGCCAACCCCTTCCCATTTACTCTCTCTCCATCCCTCTCCTCATCCTAGAGGATTCCCTCTGGGAAGAATCCTTTCAAAGGAAGCCTTTAGGCTCAAATCAAAAGGAGTTACACTTTTAAAGGTAATTCTTTCTCTCATGTTCATTTGTTTTACTTTGCTTCTCCAACCCCCTAAACTCTTTTTATTTATTTTTTTTGTAACAAAACCAGTATATTAAATATACTAAGATTTTGTTATAAGATTTATTCGAGCTACACTCTCACACAACTACATCAAATGGTTAAAGAACATACGGTTTCCGTGGATGGTGAAATTCTGCCTCCCGAAACGATGATTGTTCAATACTCATTTAACACCTTCAAAGGTGGCCATTATGATGTCACTATTTTTATATATGATATATAATATGTTTATTTTTTCCTTATGCTTCTGTATTTTTCATTTTTGTCTTACCTTTATGGCTTCCATTATGGGTATACGCGATATCTTCATTTAAGGAAGTGCGGACTACCGCCCCCTCAAAGTGATTTGATTCGTTAAATACCATATGTGGGATGTATAAAGGATGGAAATATGATATTATATATTATATTATACTGGAATTATAATATACATTTATATCATTATTATTCCATTCTATAAAATACGAAATAGAAATGAAAGTAGAGTTTATGCGTACGTACGGCTTACCGTCTCCATGAACGGTGCATTTCATTTCTTACCTCTAAATGATTATGTAATGTTATAAATGCATTCATGTACTGGATATATATGACATATATGATATCTACATCATGAATACAATTATGGATATAATAAACATTTGGCCACACGAACAACATGTAATTGTAAGAAGTCCACTTTCGACTTAAGAACCAAATATCGACAAAACAAATATTATTAACTTAAATGATTACATAATGTTTATGACATGGTAATAAGTGGTATAAAAGGAATAATGAACTTGAAAAAGGATCTTAAGGAAGTAGAAATTAACTCAAGTTTATTATTCAGGAGATTAAAGAACGATCGAGTCAAGTCGGACCCGAGGTAAGGGATCCTACACCTCTCTTTCTTTTTAAGTACACTCTTTTATGTCATTTATTTTTAGCTCTTCATTCTTATGATAGGGATGTTATTTTATATTAAATTTACTGTAATTTTTATGTTCATGTGATGAGAGACCCTATTCTCTCTCATCAATCCATTTTGGAAGTTTTGAGTGGCGTCGTTAGGCTGCCGAACTTTCGTAAGAGATCTAACCTCTCTCTTTCTTTTTAAGTACTCTCCTTTATGTCACTTATTTTAAACTCCTCCTTGAAATGTTTGGGGATTTACTTTTATTCCACTTTCTGTAAATTCTATTGTAATATTATGGGATACTCTATTTGATCTCATCAATCCATATTCGGAAGTTTTATGTGGCGTCGTTAGGCTGCCGAGTTTTCGTAAGGGATTTTTCATCTCACTTTTATTCCCGTAAGATTTATGCTACATTTGCCACAAATTCCATTGAGTGGTGTATGTACTTCCCATTATTCTAATCTTTGTGTAATATACTTTCGTTTATGAGTATTTACATCAATGACCTATTATCTTTCTTTCATGGGGTGTATGTTTTGAAAGATACCCAAGTCGGTAAGGGAACCATTCACCCTCCTCTTTTTTAAAAGACTTCTTTTATTGGGTCTTTTAATTTACATATTGTTATGTTGGGATATGTTCTCATACATCCTTATTGATGTAAAGTTTATGTCCAAGTGATGAGATACACTTTTTATCTCTCATCAACTCATTTTGATGTGATGCCGTTAGGCTGTCAAGGGAACTTTTTAACCCAATTTCGATTTCTTTGGGTTCAGCTTGTAGTCATTGAATATGTCATCCATTGAATATGTGTGAATGACCTTTTATTGTTTTACACTTAATATCCACTTATATTGGGTTTATATATATTTGTCACACATATTTTTGAGATTTATTTGTCCTTATTTTAAGGATACCTTCTTTATAAGGGATTTCATCACATTTGACATTTCTATTGAGGGTTCATTGTTGTTATGCACCAATTCACTCTTATATGGTGTATATACTTTCCTTTGGAGTATTATATCATGAATACTTTTATTCTCATGATATTATAAAGTTCTTACTAAATGTTATTCCTTGATTATTGTATTCAAGTGTCTCTAATTTTGGTAAAACCCCTTTAACCAAAATATCGTTTTAAATGTTTTAATTATTTGTTCTTATTAATATCCATGTTTTCAAAATGGTTTTTAAGGATTTATTTATATGGAT
The DNA here is from genome assembly GCA_963277665.1 of Viscum album. Classification (NCBI taxonomy): domain Eukaryota; kingdom Viridiplantae; phylum Streptophyta; class Magnoliopsida; order Santalales; family Viscaceae; genus Viscum; species Viscum album. The sequence continues at coordinate 1,839,286,354 of OY728125.1, forward strand.
ATTAGTGGTTTAAATTGTTAAAATCTTCAAGGTGGTATGGGAGACTTTGATTCAAAAATCTCTTTATTAAATGTTTTAAATGGTTTTGGAAATGGTTTCTTTTTGAATGGATTCATTATTTCCATATCCTAAAATGTTATATTGTGATTGAAATGTGGAAATGTCATGTTTTCTTTATTCATGTTTATGTGATATGATTATGTTATGGTTCTTGGGCATTGTTATGAATAACGGGTGGTTCCGTGATAAAGTAAGGGCGGGTGAGCCCGATATAGCTCTCCAATGCATTGGGTAACGCGAAGGAGTGAAATGTTAAGGTTTCTCCGAAGAGATTTAGGGAATATACTGTGATGGGTATTCCAAACGTAACTAAGAGGGTTACTCCCTACGTAAGAATGTTATGAATGCCTCAAGTTACCTTTTTGTCTTATGATTTCTATGATTTATTCATGGTTTGATGAGGTATGAAAGTGCCTTTGTTTTATGGGTAATGTATGATTTCATTCTTATGTATATATGAACTCATGTTTCCTTTCCATATTTTTATAACCCTTACTAAGCTTTTTATGCTCATCCCAAGTTTTTGAAATGTTTTTCACAGGTCAAGGGAAAGGTACATGATGTGATGATAGTGTCAAGGATGTGTCAAGAAATAATCTGTGTTTAATTTTAAATAGGTTTCCGTTGATGGGAAGAATGAATATTGTATTTTATGTAACCACTTTGTTTAAATGTGGAATGTAATGAATGTTTCAAATCTAATTCTCTAAAACTCTAAACCTGAAAAGATCCTCAATGTGTAATCTTGTAATAACTCAAGATTAAGTAAGGTTTAAGGCTGGGGCCTTAAAGTTGGTATCAAAGGTCGGTTTAGATAACTTTAGAGGTTAGGGTATTCTTTAAGCATAAGTGACATTACCATAATGGTTAGGATTTCAGAAGGAGTCCTAGTTTTAGATAAAGTGAATGAGTAAGTGTATCTTAGTGTTTACCTTACTCATTAGTACATGATGGTTTTGTTGATATAATCACACTGACCTTTTCGGTTTTATTAAATGGCTGGATCTAGCAGGCACCAAAGTGACAATGGGTTTCAAGGAAACTGTGGTGGTTCTCTGATTAAGATACTGGATGAGATGGGGGATTCAATGAGGAATCTCATAGTTGTTCTAAAAAAACTATCAAGGAGTCATGATCAACCACTTCAACCTTGGTGAGTTCTCTAATGCATCATGTACGAGATGGCCAACTCGATGTGGAAATTCAGGTAATAATTATTAAGGTAACCATTAGGGTTTATATGATCCTTACTTTTTAGGTAATTGTGGGTTACTCTATGATATGATGGAAAATGAAAGGAATGAGATAAACTTGAGGTTAAAATATGTTATGATTATTCTTGAAGATTTTATCTCATTTTGGGGAATGTTTTAAGAATTATATAGTTTTGGAAAAAGGACAACACGCAGACCGTGTGACATCCCATCGCATCGGACAAAGCTGCGGGAATCGAACCCACAACCAAAGTGCGACTGGTATTTATCACCTACCACTGGACTACGTGAAGTCCCTATTTAGTTTGAATGATTATTTCTGGTTATATGATTTTATGAATTAGGAGTAAGATGATTTTGGGTTATTTATGAAAATTATTAACCTATCATGGAGGATATGTGATTTGTTTAATTACTTTTCAATACAGGACTTTAGGAGCAACTGATGTTGTTTGGAGATAAATGTTACGATTTAAATTGGAAGACTATGTGACTAAATCCATAAAATGTTTGGGTTTCAATCTTAGATTGGTTTACTTTGAGGAATTTTTATGGACAAATTTGTTTATCGGATGGTCCTCGTTTAACTTTGGATTTTGTTGGACAAATTTTGGAGATTGAGAATAGATTTTCTTTTTATAAAGGGTTATCCTTTTCTGGATTATCTGACCTTGTACTAACCTTTTTGGTTTTGGTTATGGTTAAGGTCTAATGATATGGGAAGTATATAGTTCTCTTTTGTGGATTAGGTGATTCTCTAGAAGTTGATTATAGTACTCTTAATATGAACAAGTCTTCCTAAATACTCGTCTTTTGGAGAAAATATGAGTTTGTGTAAGGAATCGAATAAAAGTTGAAAGTCAATATGATAAGTGATTATGTTTCCTTATGAATAAATTCCTCAATAAAAAGTAACTTAAAACAAAAATGTTGTCTATAAAATTTTCCTACTGGGGAATCGAATACCGTTTAACCCATCACAAGTTTGTGATTTTCTCATGGTTAACTTTCTCCTAAACATGTTTTCTATCACTCTCCATCAGAACGTGACCCTTTGTTTTTTCCTCCATGTCCATATTTTCATACATGGAATCCTAGTATGGGTTAACTTGGGTGACCTTTATACATATCTCTCTTTATTTTAAAGTGTTTGTTTTACCAACTCTTGTTCCGATGTGGGACTTTCAAGGATGTTTCCAAGCGCAATTTTAAAATTGCGAGGACGCAATTCCCAAAAGGGGGGAAGGATGTAACACCCCAGGTAAATAAAGAATATGAAATTTTCATATTTATCCCTATTTGTGAATAAAATATTAATATGACTTTAAAGGGGACGCTATGCTCGATGGCGTACCCAACACGCAACAACGAGTTTCTTGGGAATCTTACGTTGCACTCTAATAATATTATTTTAAATGGTAGTTAACATGTAGCCGTTGTATTGGCGGTAATATATAGAAATAACTAAAATATGATTATATATGTTTTTAAATATTTTTATATTTATCCAATAAAGGATAGAGGCTTAAAATACGGAAAGAATTCAATTTTAGGCATATATGCCCTAGTTTTCACTAAAGTTCACTTATCGCCTTTTGATGGCGAACCATCATTAAATTTAGTTTTGTTCACTCTTATACATTCTGTTAGACCATATAAAACTCTTCTTAAGAATCGGGACATCAAAATTTACTTTGTGTAAATTTTTGGTATCTTTCCGATAATGTTCATTTTTTTTAATGAATAGTGTAAAATGTTGTATTTTAATTCAAAACCTCTTTTTAATCTAATTTATTTATATGAATAGATTATATTTTGAATTGGTTTTAATGTGAAATTAGAAAATATTTTTACCATTCAATCCAATAGTGGTTGTTGGAATTAATATCACTTTGAAATCAGACTTAAACTAGTGTCAATCTTTTGATACTTATTGTTTTATAAAAATATGCTATTTTCTCTGACGGCGGGAATTATTTTTTAAATTAATTAATGTGACTAATATGTTTTGAATTTTGTAAAACGGACTTCATTTTTGAATTCGGAATATCAAATATAGCTTAGGGTGATGTTTTGGTATTTTTCTGAAAAACTCCAATTTTTGATGAATAGTGAAACCACTAAGTGGTTATCAAGCAAACTGATTTTTCAGTTAAATGAATGTTTTCCACTAATGTGTATTGAATTTTGAAAATCCGACATACATGGTTGTCATTAGTATGTAAAATGTGGTTCAATGGGATGAAAATAATTTTTTGGTGAATAGTAACTTATTAAGTTTTTAATCGCGATTAGTGGTAATTAGTGTAATTTTAGGTAAAAATGATATTATAAGAATGTGAAAACACCATGAAACTTGTCCTACACCTATTGGGTGAGTCATGGCCGACCAAGACAAGCCATTGCCCAACTTTGGTACCCCATGGATCCACTTTGGTTGGGAAATGACATAAATAACTTTTATTTAATGTAAAAGTAAAATTGACACAAACATAATATGTTTTACTAAAACAATTTTTAAGTAGGGTTATACAAGTGATATTTTTGATAGTCATTGGAAAGATAAAAAGATTTCCTACATCATAGTAATTTTTTTATAATTTTTATACATTAAATAAATTAAATTATTTATGACATCATAATGATGCAGTGATGACATCATTATTTGACGATTAAAATAAAATGGAAATATAATGTAATATCTATGAACTACACATGTCCAAAACTTATTGGATGGGTGGATTTCGAACCCTTATATCCTTATCCACGAATTATATCAATGTGGGACCTTTTAAAGCCGAAACACATTTTCAAATAAAGTAATGTTTCCTTACTTTCCAAAAGTGCCCCTCCTCTCCTCTTATAAAAGGCCCCCACCTCTACCTCTTTTCACACACTCATCAAGCCTTTGGCTCGGCCAAACCCTGCCCATTTACTCTCTCTCCATCCCTCTCCTCATCCTAGAGGATTCCCTTTGGGAAGAATCCTTTCAAAGGAAGCCTTTAGGCTCAAATCAAAAGGAGTTACACTTTTAAAGGTATTTCTTTCTCTCATGTTCATTTGTTTTATTTTGCTTCTCCAACCCCCTAAACTCTTTTTATTTATTTTTTTTAACAAAACCAGTATATTCAATATACTAGGATGTTTTTATAAGATTTATTCGAGCTACACTCTCACACAACTACATCAAATGGTTAAAGAACATACGGTTTCCGTGGATGGTGAAATTCTGCCTCCCGAAACGATGATTGTTCAATACTCATTTAACACCTTCAAAGGTGGCCATTATGATGTCACTATTTTTATATATGATATATAATATTTTTATGTTTTCCTTATGCTTCTTTATTTTTCATTTTTGTCTTACCTTTATGGCTTCCATTATGGGTATACGCGATATCTTCATTTAAGGAAGTGCGGACTACCGCCCCCTCAAAGTGATTTGATTCGTTAAATACCATATGTGGGATGTATAAAGGATGGAAATATGATATTATATATGATGTTATACTGGAATTATAATATACCTTTATATCATTATTATTTCATTCAATAAAATACGAAATAGAAATGAAAGTAGCGTTCATGCGTACGTACGGCTTACCGTCTCCATGAACGGTGCATTTCATTTCTTACCTCTAAATGATTATGTAATGTTATAAATGCATGAATGTACATGATATATATGACATATATGATATCTACATAATGAATACAATTCTGTATATAATAAACATTTGGCCACACGAACAACATGTAATTTTAAGAAGTCCACTTTCGACTTAAGAACCAAATATCGGCAAAACAAATATTATTAACTTAAATGATTACATAATGTTTATGACATGGTAATAAGTGGTATATAAGGAATAATGAACTTGAAAAAGGTTCTTAAGGAAGTAGAAATTAACTCAAGTTTATTATTCAGGAGATTAAAGAACGATCGAGTCAAGTCGGACCCGAGGTAAGGGATCCTACACCTCTCTTTCTTTTTAAGTACACTCTTTTATGTCATTTATTTTAAGCTCATCTTTCTTATGATAGGGATGTTATTTTATATTAAATTTACTGTAACTTTTATGTTCATGTGATGAGAAACCCTATTCTCTCTCATCAATCCATTTTGGAAGTTTTGAGTGGCGCCGTTAGGCTGCCGAACTTTCGTAAGAGATCTAACCTCTCTCTTTCTTTTTAAGTACTCTCCTTTATGTCACTTATTTTAAACTCCTCCTTGAAATGTTGGGGGATTTCCTTTTATTACACTTTCTGTAAATTCTATTGTAATATGATGGGATACTCTATTTGATCTCATCAATCCATATTCGGATGTTTTATGTGGCGCCGTTAGGCTGCCGAGTTTTCGTAAGGGATTTTTCATCTCACTTTTATTCCCGTGAGATTTATGCTACATTTGCCACAAATTCCATTGAGTGGTGTCTGTACTGCCCATTATTCTACTATTTGTGTAATATACTTTCGTTTATGAGTATTTACATCAATGACCTATTATCTTTCTTTCATGGGGTGTATGTTTTGAAAGATACCCAAGTCGGTAAGGGAACCTTTCACCCTCCTCTTTTTTAAAAGACTTCTTTTATTGGGTCTTTTAATTTACATATTTTTATGTTGGGATATGTTCTCATACATCCTTATTGATGTAAATTTTATGTCCAAGTGATGAGATACACTTTTTATCTCTCATCAACTCATTTTGATGTGATGCCGTTAGGCTGTCAAAGGAACTTTTTACCCCAATTTCGATTTCTTTGGGTTCAACTTGTAGTCATTGAATATGTCATCCATTTAATATGTGTGAATGACCTTTTATTGTTTTACACTTAATATCCACTTATATTGGGTGTATATATATTTTTCACACATATTTTTGAGATTTATTTGTCCTTATTTTAATGATACCTTCTTTATAAGGGATTTCATCACATTTGACATTTCTATTGAGGGTTCATTGTTGTTATGCACCAATTCACTCTTATATGGTGTATATACTGTCCTTTGGAGTATTATATCATGAATCCTTTTATTCTCATGATATTATAAAGTTTTGACTAAAAGTTATTCCTCGATTATTGTATTCAAGTGTCTCTAATTTTGGTAAAACCCCTTTAACCAAAATATCGTTTTAAATGTTTTAATTATTTGTTCTTATTAATATCCATGTTTTCAAAATAGTTTTAAGGATTTATTTATATGGATATTAATGGTTTAAAATGTTAAAATCTTCAAGGTGGTATGGGACACTTTGATTCAATAATCTCTTTATTAAATGTTTTAAATGGTTTTGGAAATGGTTTCTTTTTGAATGGATTCATTATTTCAATATCCTAAAATGTTATATTGTGATTGAAATGTGGAAATGTCATGTTTCCTTTATTCATGTTTATGTGATACGATTATGTTATGGTTCTTGGGCATTGTTATGAAGAACGGGTGGTTCCGTGATAAACTAAGGGTGGGTGAGCCCGATATAGCTCTCCAATGCATTGGGTAACGCGAAGGAGTGAATCGTTAAGGTTTCTCCGAAGAGATTTAGCGAATATACTGTGATGGGTATTCCAAATGTAACCAAGAGGGTTACTCCCTACGTAAGAATGTTATGAATGCCTCAAGTTATCTTTTTGTCTTATGATTTCTATGATTTATTCATGGTTTGATGAGGTATGAAAGTGCCTTTGTTTTATGGGTAAAGTATGATTTCATTCTTATGTATATATGAACTCATGTTTCCTTTCCATATTTTTATAACCCTTACTGAGCTTTTTATGCTCATCCCATGTTTTTGAAATGTTTTTCACAGGTCAAGGGAAAGGTACATGATGTGATGATAGTGTCAAGGATGTGTCAAGAAAGAATCTGTGTTTAATTTTAAATAGGTTTCCGTTGATGGGAAGAATGAAGATTGTATTTTATGTAACCACTTTGTTTAAATGTGGAATGTAATGAATGTTTCATGATCTAATTCTCTAAAACTCTAAACCTGAAATGATCCTCAATGTGTAATCTTGTAATAACTCATGATTAAGTAAGGTTTAAGGCTGGGGCCTTATAGGTAGAATGGTTTGGGATCATAGTATGTGTGATGTTATGGAATGATATAAAATCTAGTGTGGATTATTTTTTGGATAACTTCTTAAAAAAATCATTAATTTCTATTTTTGTATACTGGGATATTATTGCTTTAGTGGGACTTCATGAGGCTGGGTGGTAGTTTACCTATTTGGTGAATAGGGATTATTATGTTTGTTGACTAATTCATTAAAATTGAAGATCCCAAATTTTTTAGTTTAATTTATGTTAGAAAAAACTAGAATGAATTTATTTAAGAAACCCTATTGATAATATTCCTGAAGTTACAAATAAATCAAGCAAGGAAGTTATAGTTTTTCACATCCATATGTAATAGAATTTGTATTGGAAGCTAATTTATTATAAATATAGAACATGATGAATCTGATTCATTAAGATATATTTGGATCCCATTTATATAATTATGATAATAATACAAAGTAGATGTATTTAACATAAGTTTCTTGAAGATCCACTCACATGGAATATAAAATTTAGAAACTAAATGTTCAACTACATAGTATTTCTAATGTTTAAAATGATCAGAGATAAATTGAGGTGATCATGATGGTAAATACATTTTATTTATATGGTTCAAATCACTTTTTTTGAAAATAGACGAGTTTTCATTTTCCTTGGAGATCTGCCTTCCGAGCTTTTTCATAGAAGCTATTAAGTATGAATATTGTTTCATCAAAAATAGTAATATGGGATGAATAGTGAGTAATCTATATTTGGGAAAGGATATTATTATACAATGAGGATCAAGTATGATGATTTGAGTCCGTATATGATAATTTATCGATCTGAGTAAAAATTTAAAAATCATTAATCTTATAGTAGAAACCCATTTATGGAAATCATGTTTGGTGGAGTACTTTGATGACTGAAAAAATGAATTTATCTTATATATTAAAGAACTTTGTATTTCGACATTACCCAAATTAGATATTAGGATATGTAAAATAGTTTATCTTATGTATAAAATGATTTTTCAAATAATAAATATTTTGATTAAATAGTAATCAAGTCAAATGATATTTCTATGAAACACATTAATGATAATACACCATAGTCATGATCATGATCATGATTCCAGATATAATAATGATTTATCATTCCAAAGTAGATGTTTTTATTATGACTATAAAATATCCACACCAAAAAATATGGTGTCACATAATAGTACATGTGATGACACAAAATCAGACTTCTACACCACGTAATTATGTTTTGTGACAAAATATTAATGTACATGTTCGTATAATGAAATATTTTTTTCAATAAAATGTTTTAGAATTAAAAAAGGAAGAATCCTCTGATATTTTTATATCACAATATTGGAACCAGTAAATTATTTATTTTAAATTTCTTATTTATTATAATGAGGCTCCCACGTTTAGATTATGTGAATTATTTTCCTAGATTATTTGATCCTTGAAAATTTAATGATCAACTGCTATTGAAAATATTATATATATATATATATATATATATATGTTTTTGGATTAAGATGAAAAATATACTTGATATACTCCTGAGTGAGTTAACACCCATTGTTTTATAAAACATGAATAAAGAAGATTGATTTTTTATACAATTCATGGATATGAATATAAAAAATCAAAAGAAGAAGTGGGAGATAAGAACTAACATTTTACTTGTTAAAAATTATTCAAGTTGATGAATTAATCTTGTGTTCTACTAATACTATAATTATTTCACATTAAATAAAAATAATAAAATGAGAAGTGTATTGAGATACCCAACCAACAATATTGTTTTTTTTTTTACCTTGAAGAAGGGATTTTAATTGTGTAACTACTAATCACATTTAAAGATAATGTTTCGAAATATATAGACAATAAAATCATAATATAAAAGTCCAAAAAATAGTGAGTTAGCTCATAATTTTTCTATAATATAGAAAAACATACATATATAGTTTTATGGTTACTCTATCAATTATTAGTGATAATACATCAATGTATCTATAACCCCATTCTCTTATGAGAAGGGATAAAAATATATCTCTAATTTTGTATCAGATATGTTCCATGATTATAGGTTCAAGGTTGTACCCATTCCAGGAATTAAGTTGGTAATAATAAATAATTGATGCATATAGGATAATAACTGTGATGCACTAGGGATATAGTCAACTAAAATAATGGGAAACTAATTAACATATCATGGGGTTCTCATATGGTTCTTTCATGATCTATGTTTATTTACATCCCAAAGGATAGAAATATAGTGAGAGGTCTATTATATGAAATAGTGAATGAGGAATAAAGAGATAAATGTAAAATTTTATTAATTGTCTCTCCACACAAATTCATACCCCCGCCATAATGTTTTCATATCCCAATGTTATAACAAAAAATATAATTAAATCGTAGGTCACACCTCTATTGAATTTTCATATTTTATTATTTATTTAATTTTTTGACGTAATTTTTTCAAGACTGTATTAAGTGTTTATTTGAATAATTTTGAGAATAAATTTTCAATAAAAGCATATAGCAATTGTTTTATAAGAAAATGTTGAAAAAAATTATTTTTATAAGATAAGAATGGAAAAATTAATGAATTAGGAATCTGAAAAATTTTAATGTAATAATAGTGAATGTAATTGGGTTAAACATTTTAAATAACCTCCTCTTGAAAATGATGATAAAATTTCATTTATATTTTATGTGGAAGAAATATTTTTCTCCCCATTCTTCAATTATACTTAAGCTAAATTAGGTATTGAAAAGTAAGATCACATACATAAATCTAACACTAAGTAATTGGATTATAGTTTTAACTGATGAATAATATATTTTATACATAAATTATGGGAAATTAACTCCCATTACAAAATTTTAAAACCATATATCCATGAATATTATAGGATTATCATAGTTATGAGGATTTAAAAGATTAATCATTTTCTGTTATAAAATTTAACCTATATGAAAATACAAATGAAATTACTTAATTATATATGGAGTTATTAAAATTATAATGGAATAGATAACCCTCTATAAATATGAAAATATTTGAATGGTCAAATATTTAATTTAAAGGATAAAAATCAATGTTGTTATCTCAAAACAGGTTGGAGATACAATTGACAGATAACCAGATCATGAGGAATGACCCACTGCTTTGCAAACATAGTGGCTCACTTAAATTCAAGAAACTAATGAATCCAAGAAATTTAATGAGTATAATATCCATTCATTAAAATAATTATCCAATATCAATGATACTAAAAAAGATATTTAATTGAATATGATAATAAAGGATTTCAATTTATGAAAATAAATTAGTAATATTTATAGAATTTTTATGGTAAAATATTAAAAATATGTAAAGAAAAATTGAATAATTGGAGGATGACAAAGAAATAATTAATATCAAATTATAATTGGTTTAAATCTAATTGACGAATATATAAATATTATAAGATAGATCATTAAAACAATTTTAAAGAAGATTTACTACAATAAAAATCATTTCAAATGATTCTTATAGAAACATTCTTCTATTTTGTGGCAAGTCTCTTCTATGAAAATATAATAATAAGTACAATGTAATGATTGTAGGATATATACCATCAACTTCTGAACACAATATCTATGATGAATATATTTTCATGTAAATTAATATTTTTAAATACATATATATACCAATATTGATGAATAACAGTGATGATAATATCATAATCATGTTAAGTATAGTTAGATTATTCTATATGATGTAATCTTTCCCAAAATAATTCAAAATATCTAATGTAAATAGTATGAATATTAAGAAACAAGTTAAAAAAATAGGTCTTGTGTGATGTTCAATTAATGAAACCATAGTTTTTTTCACTTGATATTATATTTTTTGCATAATCCATGAATGATAGAAAAAAAACCTCGGTAAAGGATTAAATTCTAAGACAGAAGAACATGTGCTAGTAAGGAAAAAATCTATTAAACACCAATAAATTTGACATTTTTATAAATATCAATGAAATATTTAATGGAAGTAGTCACAAAGTAGAAGAATTAAAGTATAAATCAATCAATCTTTTATTCAGAATATATATTTAAAAGTTACAATGAAAACTAAAAAATTGAGACATTACAGTCTTCTTGTATATTGATGAGAATGATGTTGTAGACGACACTCTAAAGAAGTATGTGATGAAATATTGTAAGTTATACTTTGATAAGATTCCAAATAATGATCTCTTTTATTTAAATAATCTATTTATGGAAGCAATGAAAAATAAATATATTTATCCATGGGAAAAAAGATCACATCATTGAAACATAAAAGAAACCATGAATATATGGGTTATAGGGAATAATCTTAAAAAATGAAATAATATTCTAAAGAATATATTTAATTATTAAATTAATGATTTTCAAATTTTAAAACCCATGTAAAAAACCAAAAATGTATGACTATATTCTTATGGTAGGTCCTAAAATATGGAATTGGATTTAGAAAAAACAACAAAAATATAATCCCATGAAAAGGATAAAAAATAATGAAAATATTCATGATTAAGAAAAAATTAAAATTCGTGATTAGTTTTAAAAAGGAGATAACAAAAAATATATTGAGTTTGTCTCTGGAAGAGTCATGTTGGTTGGACATAATTCAATTGATTTTGTAACATTATTTTTTGGAAAAGAAAAATTCATAAATAACAAGAAAGCTAATACATGTTTTTTTATATACCCTAATGGATCATGGTATAAATAAAAATTCATATATGAATAATGAAAAAGAACCCATATAACCCAAGGGAAAATATAATTTGAAAATTTATTATGCAAGCATGAATAGTCTCTCTAAAAATGGAGATAAATTAAAATGGTGAAAATATTGAGAAGAAATTCTCAATCTATCTAATCACATTGATGAACATGGAGTTTCTAGCTTATTACATTATTATTTGTTTTTTATTTTAATGAAAATCATTCATGGAATTGAAGGTGATTACTAATATTAAAGAGAAAATTAATTAAATAACGTAGCATGGAATATCTATTCTTTATTAAAAGAGGAAACATTTTGGTATGATTTTACAAATTGTAATGTAAATGCCATATTGAGAAAAGATTAATCAAAATAAATGAGATTAAGATTTCAATAATATACATCAAAAATTATTAAAGTAAAAATATAATTGGGAGGTAAGAACATTATACCAAAATATTTGAAGAACTGGATCTATCGTAATGAAGAAACTATAAATTATTTTACCAATAAATTATCCTAATAAGTAGAAAGATAAAACTTACCTGATTTTGAGATCACTATTGATAATGTTTGAATTCCTATTTTATTATCCTTTTTCCTATATGATTTTGTTATTAAATTAAGGGTGTAGGGATTTGAATTACTCATTTAAAAAATATACAATGAACTTTAGAGTGGTCCAATAATGTTTGAAATAATGGTCAAATAGTTTCACTGCAATTGATTTAATCATTATGTTAAGTAATTTCATGATATTATGCTGAAAAAAATCTCTAAAAATATTTTCAAAACATAATATCAATAATTACTATTAGACTAGTTACTTTTGTACCACCCTTTAAGAAGAAAATTGAATCTATAATAGTTATTATATTATTCAATTGATTACGGGCACTAATAATATCAAAATAAAACCAACATGTTTTCCACACCGATTATGGATCATATAGAAAATTTGTGGAATAATTGATGGAAAATTAGTTAAGGTATAATTGATAAAATCATATCATATATTCATTATACATGATGTCAATAAGTGGGATAAGGAAGAAAATTACCGTACAAATTTACTTGTCACTTTTTATCATTTTTGTGGAAAATAAATACATAGGGTTATATTGATAAACATACATTATGATTGAGTTGTGGTGGTTTTCCAAAAAAGAGAAAACTTTCATGATTTCTAAATGATAAGAAAATTTATAACATGGAAGGAAATTATAGAAGCATATAATTTTATGAAGATTAATGATCCTCATATGTATTGAATCATGGATCTATTAGTTGGTTGTTGTATTATGGTAAATAAGAATTATTTAATATTCAGAAAATATAAATTTAGAAATGGATAATTATACTCCTTGAAGATTATATGTATAAACTATTAAATAATCATAAAAAAATCATCACCTGATGTCATCGATGGAATTTTCATGAATATTCCTTCACAAGGAATGATCATTTGTTATTTAAATGTGAAGCTTCTTCATATTTCACATGTATTTTTGTTTCAAGAATAAATTATGATATAGGTAGTGTTTTTATAATTTTTTTATGTTTTATAATGACTTTATGGAATAGTAATGAGTTGATGTTGTCGATGAAGATCCCAGGGGTAACATTCTAGGTGAAAAACATTATGTGTGGTAGTTGATGTCATAATAAAATTTTGATATTTAACATTTGTTTTAGAGTTGATAGGATCATCAATAATAAATTAGAAAGATCTGGATGTCTATAAATTGTCTACACTTTTAGAATCTACATGTCATAATAATTAAACCTCACTTAAATGAGGAATGAGTAGAAGCCATGGAGAATCCATCCACGACATATTGATCATGAATGATACATAAAAGATTCATTGGATGATGATTATATATTTTTTGAGAATGATGAGTGTAGTGATCCTAACTCATATAACCCAAAGTTAGTGCCTACTCAATTATATTAGTATAGATACATGGCAGTCAAATCCCTATAGAGCAGTCAATTTAGTAGTTTAGGATAACCATATATATAAATGATACCCATTACACATAAATAAATAAAATAAAAATAATATTAATGGAATTTTTTTTTATTTTTAAACTCATTTGGATAATTATTCTTCATATCAATATCAAAGGAATAAAAATAAAGTTGTACTAAAGTACTTAGTAAGGGTAAAATACAATGGAATCTATAAAAAAATGATAAATCATACAAAAATATGGAAATGTAAATAGATAATGAAACAACCCATTTAATAAATAAATTCATTATCATAATTTGATAAGGAGTAATCAATATGGTAACATACATAACTGAAAACAGATTAGATTTTTTAAAAAATTGATAATGAACTATATCTAGAGAAAATATAATAACAAAATTTTCAAGGATAATAATTATTAAGAAATTAAAAATTAAATAAATGATTATTTATTGGATTTCATGATCTTGGGAATAATAATACATATAATTTCATGTTATATTATAATACTATTGAAAATAATTGGGTGAAAACCGTTCTAATTTAGAAATATAATTTTTAATTTGAGACCAATTGATGCATCAACAACCAATCTACAACCAGTCCCCGTATATAACTGCATGTACATATAATTTATCTTATATCAAATAATGAATTTAATTAATAAATAATATTCTTTTCAAAAAATATCCTTATTGAGTAATGAACATTTATTTATCAATATTCTCTGGTCAATCAAATAATATTCGAAATGAACATAGTATGTAAGAGTGGTCTTTAGGTTAGGAAATATATATTTCTATGTTACATTGAATATGGATAAACATTAATTTCAACATTAAAAATAATGACAAAATATATATTTATGATAAATACATTATATAGGAAGTACATAAACAATATAAAAGTTAATATGTCAATATTATCAAAAATAATTCAATGTAATATAAATTAGGAGGAAACACCGTAAAATGATCATAAAGTTTAAGTAAGAATTTGTAATATCCCAATTATTTACTACTAAATTTAATATAGAATGCATGAAACACATTTTCTCTTCAAAAAAAACACACTGTTATCTATAAGAATAAGTTATTACATTGTTGTTAGACATAGTTTTATCACTTCTGTGTTTTGAATTTCAGAAAATAGACATAAATAATGGTGATCAGTAAGATATTTAGAGTTTGATAGGATCAAAAAACATTTTTTTTGTGAAAAGAAACATCACCCTTATGAATAGATATGTACCCTTATGAATAGTAATCTGACACTTATGAATATTAACATCATCCATTTTGGAATAAATAAAACATAGGAACCTAATAGAAGAGAGTAAATATTTAAAAAAATTAATAATTATGTGTTTTTATTTTTATTAGTAATAAATAATTTATTACAATTCTAAATTAATAAAATGATTTTAAATAATTTTTTTTTCATTAAATGAAATCCTAAATGAATATTTTGTTTTCCAATGATTTTATGATATTTTTATGAGACCTCAATTAATTTTTGAAAGTATTATAAAATCATTTTAAAATTTAAATTATTAATTTTTTAAGAAAATAATTATTTTATTTAATAATTAAATTTAAAATATCTAGAAATTTATTTTCATGAAATTCAGTCCATTTATGAATTCTACACATCGATAATTGGTTAGGGTGAATTTTTTTGATTTTTCTAAAATACTTGAATTTTTAGTGAATAGCAACAAACCTTAATTTAGAGCATAACTACATTATAAGATTAATACACTACTCATTGAGTTATGAATTATGTAATCACCCATGGTTCGAAATCACATTCACTTGTTACTATATTTAGTGACAAGAATCATCATTATTGGATATCTTGAGAAAAATATTAGATTAATAAATAGAATAATGAGAAATCACCCCTCTTCTCCACTATAAACATCACCCTCGCCGATTCTTCTCTACACTCTTTTAAGCCTTGATGCATTCCAATTTTCATCCCAAATAATCTTAACTGGTATCTCACCATAACCATGAGCACATTTTCTTTCAAAAATTCCAAACCCCCTTCCCAGAAGGCAGTTCTCAGGGAGGATAATTCAAGAGTTAAATCCTCTCACAATTTCATTTAATTTTATTTTATTTTATTTTATTTTTTTATTCTATTATCACCTCCACTATCCAACAGAACATGATAAATATATTATAATATATATAGTAGAGATATATCATTTTAATTTATGATCAATCATTAATCACTTTCCTCTACCTCTTTTATTTTAAAAATGAAATCATCATTGAGGAGGTGAGGATTTATGACATTTGGGGACGATGCATATTTGTTCTTAAATTTATCCCTTAAGGCTATTCATGATAAAATTTTAATTATTGAAACAAGTTATAAAATATGTATTATATCATATTTAAGGTTCTATAACAATTTTATATACCCGATGATAAATAATAGAACCAAACTAGGTCGTTGTGATCGAAAAAATATTAAAATTAAGCTAAACAATTATCATTATTATGTTATCTATTGATTCATCCTCATTTATGGAAAAAATAATACACAACACCAATTTCACTTCTGTTTTTTTATTATCATCTTTAAATTCCAATTATAAGGAATTATACTAATTCTACATGCACTCCACTACTTATAATCAAGCGAACCAATCATGATATCATGGAAATAGACAATCCCAAACGACAGGATTCAATATTATAACATATCAATAAAGAAATAAATGAACATAATAAATATATATTGAATAAAATAGATTTATATATGGTTGTTAATTATTTAATTAATGTATTTAATTTTATCATTCACTATGTTACGGTGAAGTGAAGAACAGATTCAAACGTAAGGTAGGGGTTTTCTCCCCAAACCACTATTTTCCATTTAGGATTCTGTTTTCTCTCTCCTTACCCAAATTAAATTATTAAATAATATTATTCAATACTTGTAAATTATTTTTTAATGTTCTATATATATGTACCAGTCATAATCATTCTTCGTTTTATGGGTGGTTAAATGTTTTAAAATGGATCTTTCTAAAATTATTCTTAATAATCAAGCTCGATTCAAGGTAACTTCTCCAATTCATACCTATTTTAAAATTCACCCTATAATATTTTCTAAGACACTATTTCTTTCTAAATTACCTTATTTTTTTATAAAAAATCTATATCAGTTCCTGTAAAGACCCGTAAAATTCAAGGGAAATTTTTTCTTAATTTTTTTTGGAATTTTTACAAGAACACAGTTTTAGACGGCACTTGATTCTGAGGCCTGGTGTGCCTGGAACTTCAATCCGATGTTTAGCTCGGGTACGTTCTGTGAATGAACGAGCGAGATTTTCTAACTTTTGAACCGGTGCTCAGAATTGAATTCAAAGGGCACCGATGGAACTGTATCGCCGACAATTTCTTAGGAACACATGTTTCGGAGTTGCGTTTTCACGAGAGTTGATGATAAAAATTGTGGAAGTTTATTTTATAATTATTCTAAAATTATTTTTTTACAAGTGATTAATTCTTGATCGAAGTTGGGTAACCACCCAACCTCCCTTGGTAGGTTATTAGGGTGGTGGGGCCCACAAGAACCCCACCCCTTCATATCCTCTAACATCTCTCAACTCCCATTAAATGTTGATAACTTAAGTTTACTAAACTTATGGATTTAATGTTGATTGTTTAATATAACTTTTTGAAATTCAAACCCTGGAATTTCAAAAGGCTTGTTGTGTTAATAAAATAAGAAATGAGCTTATTTTATTAATGTCAGAGTTATGTCACGTTGAGAGGTTTTGGGAAGCGTGAATATCTTCTTCATCTCCAACGAAGAACGTCTTCGACGAAGAATGTGAAGAACACCTCGAACTCCGACGAAGAACACCGTTCATCAACGAAGAACATTTCTACTGAAGAACGCGGAGAACTTCTCCAATGATGTTCCCTCTTCAGACGCACCTCGACGACAACAGAATCGACGTTCATTTTCCGCAATGCCCGACCTCCGCGACGCTCATCTTCTGCGGCTCGTTGACATGCACCATTCTGGAAACCGAGGTAGGGGATTTATTTTATTTAATTATTTCCGTTCATGTTTCTAGTTTGTCGTTCTTCATGGATAAACGACTAAATTATAACGATTAACGAGAGGGGTCCCTACCGCACAAAGACAACCGACCCTCCTCTTTTATCCTTATTGATACTTTGTGGTTTGGACGGAATGGCGTGGTGCCATCGCACCACGCGGAAATCGCATGACAAGTACTTCGCGGCGCTGTCGCGCCGTGCCCCAAAGTTGATCAAGGACGTGACGCAGTCGTGCCACGTCGAAGAATATCAAAGACGCCACGACCGGATCGAGGCTGTGGCAGAAGGACGCGGTGCCATCGCACCGCGCCAGACGAACCAAGTCACGGCCGGTTCCAGGCCGCGGTGGAGCAGGGTGACCGACGGCCGGTTCCGGGCCGCAGGTGCCAATGAATAAGGGGACCAGCCATTGCCGGTCCCATGGAGGCAGGAACCGGCCAGCCAGGGCGGGCCGTCCAGACAGGTGTGCAGCCGGGGATTCAAACCCCTAGCCAGTCAGCCAAAATGGGCCCCTTAATTGGGGGGGGGGGGGTGGCGTGTTTTCACAGGGGTACAGGCGCCCCCCATTGCCGGAAGGGCTCGGCCTAAGGCCGAGCTGGCCAGCTCGCTGGGCGCGCTGTGCCCAGGCCAGGTCCTGCCCGACCAGACCACGCCCAGCCGAGCCGGGCCACGCCGGGCCGGGCCGACTCGGACCTGGGGCGGGTCGACCTGGTTCGGGCCGACCGGGGTGTCTCGGGCCGTGTCGGTCCAGGCCCGAAACCCCCGTTTTTGGACTGTCTACGGTCTTTTGCCTATAACATGGGCTACGGACCTCCGATCGATGCACCGTCAGTTGATATGTGATCCTTGAATCTATACGGTCATTTCGGTATATTGCACTCAAGGTTTCAGATTACTTTGAGTTCATCCAGGTTGGTTCGTTCATGAAACCAACTGGGCCCTCGGAGCGGAAACATGCATATCTTGAGCTTCGGACATCCGATTGACGTGCCGTCGACTTTTTTGGTTTCCTCTTAGTGAGACAGATCTTTTGTCTTACTCTACCCATGGTTTGGACGCAGGTGGAGTATGGTCGTGTTGGTTTTTCCTTAAAAACTAACCGGGCCCCTGAGATGAAAACGCCAATAACTCTCGGACAGGGCGACCGATTGACGCGCCGTCTGCGACGTTGAGTTCCTGTTGACGATACGGAACATTTGGATACATAAACTCTAGACTATGTGTTATTGATGTATCAACCTCTCGTCTCGTGGAGTGACCCTCCCGAACGAGCTTGTTGTGTGCGGGAACCCTAGAGCTGGTTGCGACTACTACTATGACTGCAACGACGACTATGCAGAGATTCTCAGTGGATTCGACGACGACGACTACAGCACTCAGAGATCCTATGTAGATCACTGCTACCGTTCTTGTGTGGGTCCGATCCTGTGTGGGTCAGCGCTCAGCGGTTCTGTGTGAGCCAGTGCCTACAGATCCTGTGTCGGTCGGATCTTGTGTGGGTCATTGTGGGGGTTAGTTTCCTACCGATCCTATGTGGGTCTTTGCGGGGGTTAGTATCTATCGATCCATTGTGGGTTCGACGACTTATATGGATCAGTGGTCATCTCTCATCTTTCGATGAAGTATACCTGTGTGAGCTGAATCCTGTTTTCTTTCCTGTGTGGATTGTGTTGGGCTATCCTGTGTGGATTACGTTTTGATTCCTGTGTGGAATTAATTTTCTTTCCTGTGTGGACTGGGTTGTACTTGGGCTCGGATGTTAGAGCCAAATTGGAATTTATGACTTAGTTATATGTATGGTCATATACCTAAGTAGTTTCGGATGTTACTTCGTGATTGTATCTTTCCTTTATGGTTTATCCTTGTGGATTTTGGGAAAACTTCGGGGGGGTCTCAGGGTCCCTACTGAGTATCTTATACTCACCCCTGCACGGGCTATGCCCGCACTATGTTATGTTGGTTGCAGACGACGGAGAGTGCTGATCGTGGTGGAGGCTTGCAGAGCAGGACGGTACCTAGAGTTGGACCACTGGGCGGGACGTACTCAGAGCGGTAGGCTGGACCCGAGGAGTAGTAGAGGATTTTTTGAACCAACCCTTCAGGTGGGATTTCTAGTGGATAGCTCGTCGTTTCGGCTTTACCTTTCAGTTGATGTTTTCCCTTTCAAGTTGTACATTACTTTCAGTTTGGGTTTGTATACTGGCCCACTTACTTTCCGCACTTACAATTGTACTCTGTTTTTACTTAATGTTTACTTCTACTGCTTGCTTGCTCTGTGGTGTTTGTTTATTTTACAAAGGCAATTCCTTCCCTTTTTACCGGGATTTACGCATTGGTGCTAGTCACCAGCCCCTGGCCTATGGAAGGCGGGCTTGGGGGAGTCATGGCACGGGCCCCGAGGATGGGTCTTGACAAATTGGTATCAAAGGAGTTCGGTTCTACTGCTAACTCTGATCATTTCTATGTGAAGAAAATGTTTTTAGTGTGTTAGGTGTTGTTATCAGTTCATGGAGTCCAGTGTTGGTGCGGCGGGCGACGTATCCATACACCAGGACCCTGACTTCTGATTTCCGACTTAATACATGAAAACATTGATTGCATGTCTGCTTTAAGTTTTCTTTGTGATTACTTTGTGTTAGCTCACCAGGTATACTGTTTGACCATGACACACCTATTCCTTTTCAGGATGGCCCCACGATGGCAGCCAGCTAGGGTTCCAAGAGTCAAGCGTGACGACAGCCCACAGAGCGATGAGGCCTCGGTGCAGGGCCCTTTGACAGCAGTGGCACCGGCGGTAGCTCTACCCGCCGAGCCACCGATGCTTCCAGCACTAGCCGCTGATGATGCACGTCACCTCAGTGCATTGCATGAGTTCCAATGCCAACGACCACCCAAGCTCCGCGGGGATATGGACCCCCAGGCAGCCGAGGACTGGATGGAGGCAGTGGTGAGAGTTTTTCTATTAGTGAGGACACCAGTAGACCTCATGCTGATCCTCGCAGCGAGTCTACTGCACGCGGCAGCAGGCCGATGGTGGAGCTTAATGCTCCAGGTGCACATTGAGGCATCTCTTCTCTGGACAGACTTTGAGAGCCTCTTCCGCTCAGAGTTTGTCACAGCCACCCTCCATGCGGTGCGCATCCAGGAGCTTCTTCAGCTGCGGTAGGGCAGCTTGACAGTCGCCCAGTACTCGGCGAGATTTATCAATCTCTCGCGCAACTCTACAGACATGGTACGAGACTCATTCTTCCGGGCCCGAACCTTTGAGCAGGGATTGAGACACGAGATCGGGGCATCACTGATCTCCCTCAACATTCTGACTCAGGCAGGAGTACTGGAGCGAGCCCTTCTCATAGAGAGCTTTCTTGCTGAGTCTACACCAGCGGCAAGACCTACCGCATGGCGATACATGGCGGAGTCTTATACAGCCGGCAGTAGACACATGTCATAGAGGTCCAAGCGGGCCAGACCATCAGGCGGACAACCACATGATATAGGCTCGGAGGTGCGGGTCACACGCAACAGAACTAGTCTTATGAGTGGAAGACAATGCTATGCATGCGGCGGGCAGGGACACATGGCTCGTGACATCCCGACCTGCCATGCAGAGAGGTAGCAGACGGTTGAGGAACCACCTAGGCAGAGGCAGATGTTCGACCGTGGCGGCCCGCAAGGAGAAGGCGGACGAGGCAGAGGAGCTGGCCGACCAGCAGGTGGTGGACGATGTTTTGAGGCTCTACCACTACCACCACCAGGAGTTCCACCCCGACCTCAGGGGAGAGCACGACTTCAGGAAACTGAATCTTACGATCATGGAGCTCCAGAAGCGGGAGGTCTAGTGCGGGACTAGCTCCAGGCATAGAGGCCTTTTCCCATAATGCCTCTAACTTCAGAGTTTGTGTTGCCTTGTGTCCTTGTACATTGAGTTGAAGTAATAAAAGACACTTGCATTGGTGACGTTTTCTTTCTTGTCTTTTTTTTGTTATTACTAAGAGGATCTGGTTAAAATACTGTTGACTTGACCCTCACATGCGAGATTCTTACTGGAGGAGACCCAATGACCACACATTGATGCCGACAGTGTGACTCAACCCTTGGAGGTGAGAGTAACGGTTGGATCTTTTGGTAGTAGTGTTGAGGCCTTACGATGTCATCCATTCCATCAATTAACTAATCATGATGGGATTTACTATATTAGGCAAGGAACGTGGTTCATCTAGGGGATGAGACTGGATTTCCATTTTCGGCAAAGGAGAAATCTTTCCAGCTTTCCAGAACATTAAGGAGGAAGGGGAAACCCTTCGTGTGGTCAGACAGATGTCAGCAGAGCTTCCAGGAGCTGATACAGAGATTGACCAGTGCACCTATCTTGAGGTTGCCTGAGGAGGGAGTAGGGTACGTAGTCTACTGCGATGCATCAAGGACCGGACTCGGATGTGTCCTGATACAGGATCGGGTAGTGATCTCCTATGGATCACGTCAGTTGAGGCCGCATGAGCAGAACTACGCTACGCATGACCTGGAGTTAGCAGTAGTGGTTTTCGCTCTGAAGACATGGAAACTCTATCTGATGGGCGAGCGCTTTACGGTATTTTCTTACCATCAGAGTCTTAGATATATCTTCTCTCAGATGAATCTAAATCTGAGACAGCAGAGATGGCTCAAGTTCTTCCAGGACAATGACTTTGAGATAGTCTATACTCCTGGGAAGGGAAACGTAGTAGCCGATTCTCTCAGCAGGAGGAAGGGAATTCAGCTACTTGAGGAGGCGACAGAGCCGCTAGCCTCTTTGCAGATATCCTTCGTGAATAGAGTTGGAGCAGCCTTCCTTCATTCACTCACAGTCACCCCACCACTACTGCAGCAGGTCAGAGAGGCACAGCGTGGGGATGCAGACTGTGAGATACAGCATGCACAGATATCCTCAGGATAGGCACCTGATGGTTACTCCTTGGGAGCAGAGCATGACGTTATTTTCATAGGACGTACCTTGGTACCAGTTTCTTTACGAGAGGAGGTGCTGAGAGAGTTTCAAACTTCTCCCTTGGCGGTACATCCCGGAGTGGCGAAGATGTACCAGGATCTCAGGTGACAGCACTGGTGGCTGGGCATGAAGAAGGCTGTGGCGGAGTACGTTTCTCGATGCCTCACCTGCCAGCAGGTGAAGGCAGAGCACCAGGTACCTGCAGGATTGGTATAGCCTTTGGAGGTTCTGGAGTGGAAATTGGACGACATATCTATGGACTTCGTGACAGGACTTCCACGTACTTCTAGAGGTCACGACTCCATTTTGGTGGTTGTCAATCGACTCACCAAGTCGGCTCACTTCCTACCCATCAGAGAGCAGGGATCAGTGGAGAGCTTGGGACGAATTTAAGTTCAGGAGATTGTGCGGCTTCTTGGAGTGCCATCATCTATCTTCTCCGATCGAGATACTCGATTTACTTCCCAGCTTTGGAAGGGTATGCAGGAGGCGTTCGGGACGCAGCTACGTCTGAGCACCGCCTTTCACCCTCAGACGGAAGGTCAGATGGAGAGGACCATTCAGACTCTCAAGGACATGCTCCACGCATGTGTCCTCGACTTTGGTCACAGCTGGGAGGACCACCTACCCTTGGTGGAGTTTGTGTACTACAACAGCTACCACTCCACCATCGGGATGGCACCATACGAGGCATTGTACGGCCGACCTTTTAGATCTCCTTTGTGCTGGACAGACCCTGGGGAGTCAGCACTTGTGGGACCGGAGATGGTTCAGGCCACGACAGAGATGGTCCCGGTCATCTAGGAGCAGATGAGGACAGCTCAGAGCCGGCAGAAGTCATATTCTGATAGGAGGCGGAGGCCACTAGAGTTCGAGGATGGCGACCACGTCTTCTTGCGTGTCTCACCACGGCGTGGAATACGGAGATTTGGCCGAGGAGGCAAGTTGTCTCCACGCTTCATCGGACCATTGTAGGTCCTCAGCAGGATTGGTAAGGTGGCTTATCGCCTGACTCTACCACCTCAGTTGCACCGGGTGCATGACGTCTTCCACGTATCTCAGCTGAGCAGATACATGCACGACCCGACGCATATCATTGACCATGGGGAGCTCGAAGTTGATGATGGGGGGACTTTTGCGGAGGTCCCGGTGGTGATCGAGGATTGACAAGAGCGGGTCCTATGTGGACGGTCAATTCCTCTGGTGCGCATCAGATGGCTGCACGGGAACCTCCAGGAGAGCACTTCGGAGTGAGAGGGTCAGATGCATGCTCAGTACCCTCATTTGTTTCCCTAGTTATGATGTATCTTTACGGGGACGTAAAGCCCTGAGGTGGGAGTAATGTAAAGACCCTTAGAATTCAAGGAAATTTTTTTCTTGATTTACTTTGTAATTTTTACAAGAATGTTGTTTCAGGCGGCACATGATTCTGAGGCCCGGTGTGCCCAGAACTTCAATACGAAGTTTAGCTCAGGTACGTTCAGTGAACGAATGAGCGAGATTTTCTAACATTTGAACTGGTGCTCGGAATCAAATTCCAAGGGCACCGATGGAACCGTAGCACCGGTAATTACTTAGGAACACCTGTTCCGGAGTTGCGTTTTCAAGAGATTTGATGATAAAAATTGTGGATGTTTATTTTATAATTATTCTACAATTTTTATTTTTACCAGTGTTTAATTCTTGATGGAAGTTGGGTAACCACCCAACCTCCCATGGGAGGTTATGAGGGTGGTGGGTCCCACATGAACCCCACCCCTTCATATCCCCTAACCCCTCTCAACTCCTATTAAATGTTGATAACTTAAGTTTACTAAACTTATGGATTTAATGTTGAGTGTTTAATATATGTTTTTGAAATTCAAACCCTAGAATTTCAAAAGGCTTTTTGTGTTAATAAAATAAGAAAGAGATTATTTTATTAATGTTAGAGTTATGCCACGTTGAGAGGTTTTGGGAAGCGTGAAGATCTTCTTTATCTCCAATGAAGAACATCTTCGAAGAAGAACGTGAAGAACACCTCGGACTCCGACGAAGAACACCGTTCTTCAATGAAGAACATCTCTGCCGAAGAACGCGGAGAACTTCTCCAATGACGTTTCCTCTTTGGACACACCTCGACGACAACGGAATCGAAGTTCGTTTCCCGTGACTCCCGACCTCTGCGACGCTGGCCTTCCGCGGCTTGTTGACGTGCACCGTTCTTGAAACCGAGGTATGAGATTTATTTAATTTAATTATTTCCATTCATTTTTCTAGTTTGTCATTCTTCATGGATAAACGACTAAATGATAATGATTAACGAGAGGGGGCCGAACCGTACAAACATGGTCGACCATCCACTTTTATCATTTTTGATACTTTGTGGTTTCGACGGAATGGTGTGGTGCCATCACACCACGCATTAATCGCACGACAAGTACTTCATAGCGCCGTCGCGCTGCACCATGAAGTTGATCTAGGACGCGCCACCGTCGCGCCGCATCGAAGAAAACCGAAGACACCGAGGCCGGAGCGGGGCCGCGGCGGAATGACGTGGTGCCGCTGCACCGCGCCAGACGAACCAAGCCACGGCTGGTTCTAGGCCGCGGCGGAGCTGGGTGACCGGCGGCCGGTTCCGGGCAGCCGGTGTCGGCGAAGAAGGGGATCGGTCGTCGCCGGTCCCGTGGAGGTAGGAACCGGCTGACCAGGGCCGGCCAGCCGGACAGGTGTGCAGCCGTATTTTCGATGGAATCCTTGAATCGAGATGGTCGTTTCGGTATATCGCACTCAAGGTTTCAGTTTACTTTGAATTCGGCTGGGTTGGTTCGTACACGAAACCAACCGGGCCCTCGGAGCGGAGACACACATATTTTGAGCTTCGGACGTTCGATTGACGTGTCATCGACTTTTTTGGTTTCCTCTTAGTGAGATGAATCTTTTTCCTTACTCCAACCGAGGTTTGGACGCAGGTGGAGTACGGTCGGGTTAGATTTTCCTTAAAAACTAACCGGGCCCCTGGGACGAAAAAGCCAATAACTCTCAGACCGGGCGTCCGATTGACACGCCTTCTACGACGTTGAGTTCTTGTTGACGATATGGAACTTTTGGATACATAAACTCTGGACTATGTGTTAATTGATGTATCAGCCTCTCGGCTCGTGGAGCGGACCCTCCCGAATGAGCTTTCTGTATGCGGGAACCATAGAGCTGGCTGCGACTGCTACTGTGACTGCAACGACGACTGTGCAGAGATCCTCAGTGGATTCGACGATGACAACTACAACACTCAGCGATCCTATGTGGATCTGTGCTACTGATCCTGTGTGGGTCTAATCCTATGTGGGTCAGCGCTCAGCAGTTCTGTGTGAGCCAGAGCCTACTGATCATGTGTGGGTCCGATCCTGGGTGGGTCATTTCGGGGGTTAGTTTCCTACCGATCCTGTGTGGGTCTTTGCAGGGGTTAGTACCTATTGATCCTTTGAGGTTCCGATGACTTAGATGGAATAGTGGTCATCTCTATCATCTTTCATAGAAGTATACCTATGTGAGCTGAATCATGTTTGCTTTCCTGTGTGGATTGTGTTGTGCTATCCTCTGTGGATTACGTTTTGCCTCCTGTGTGGAATTCGTTTGCTTTCCTGTGTGGACTGGGTTGTACTTGGGCTCGGATGTTGGATCCAAATTGGAATTGATTACTTAGGTATATGTATGGGCATATACCTAAGTTGTGTCGGATGTTACTTCGTGATTGTATCTTTCCTTTGTGGTTTATCCTTGTTGATTTTGGGAAACATTCGGGGGTCTCGGGGTCCCTACTGAGTAGTTTATACTCACTCATGGATGGGCTATGCCCGCACTACATTGTGTTGGTTGCAGACGATGGACAACACTGATCGTGGTGGGGGCTTGCGGAGCAAGACGGTACCTGGAGGTGGACCACTGGGCGGGACGTACTTGGAGCGATAAGCTGGACCCAAGGAGTAGTGGAGGCTTTTCTGTACCCACCCTTTAGGTGGGATTTCCAGTGGATAGCTCGTCGTTGCGGCTTTACCTGCTGTTTTCCCTTTCTAATGTACTTTACTTTCATTTTGGGTTTGTATACTGGCCCACTTACTTTACACACATACAGGTGTACTCTGTTTTTACATAGTGTTTACTTCTACTGCTTTCTTTCTCTGTGATGTTTGTTTATTTTAAAAAGGAAATGCCTTCCCTTTTTACATGGATTTACGCCTTGGTGGTAGTCGCCATCCCCTGACCTATGGAAGGCGGGCATGGGGTAGTCACGGCACGGGCCCGGAGGATGGGTCTTGACAGTTCCCTTCTTGTTTTATACAAATAGTTTTCCAAAATAACTCTTCCTTTCAATGTAAATGTGTATTTCTCTAAAATATCTTTCAATGTTTTTATAAGAGTATTTCAATCTATTTCAAAACACTTGTTGATTATTATGTTCAATTGAGTTAAATATTTTATGATATCGTCTTCCATATTTTATTGAATGTTTTATGAGTAGTTTGACTATAGATGTTCTATCTCGATACCATGGGAATTATTACTCAAAATGATTAGTGTTTTTGTATAATTGATGTGGAAAATTATTCACATTTCATATGTTATTTTTAATATGAATTTATATGTTTTTTAATTCATCCCCATTTATATGAGTAATTCATTGGACTTATTAAGTGATGGGTGGTTCCTTCTATAACCCCAAAATGAATTGGTAGGCATCATGAGACAAACTAGCTTGGGTTTTTACCCATTATGTATAGTGTCTTGGTTGTGGCCTTGGAGGTATGATTAGGTTGTACGACATTATGATTTACCTCATTATAAAACAATTAATTGATCATCCATCTGATTATTTTACAATTATAATATCCATGGTAATATTTATATAATTTTTTATTTATTTTTCAATTTAACTATAGTATTCAAAATTATATTTTATAGTAAAGTGTTTATAGTTATCCATTATGCCTATTGTATTTGTTAATGAATTACTTCTATTGAATTAGTTATAATTACTGATCTTGTTATCTCACCCCAATATTATGTGATATATTTTCTTAGGATTTGAAAAAGTAAACTATGAATCACATTCTAGGATAATATAGAAGTTATGGATGTTTACAATGGAATTAATATATTGTTTTTTATTTAATGCTTTAATGCTGAACATATGTATGTATCTAGTTTTCCAAAGCTACTAAACTATTCAGTACATCAAGATGTAATTACCCATAATCATAAAATATTATGAATTAAAGAACTGGCTCTGAGCACATAGGATCAGAGTTTATATAGTTGGTATCAGAGGAAGATTAATAGAAAATAGGAAAATAATATTTAGATAATGTAGATTAGGGAATAAAACCCTAAGTTAAACTCTAAGGATAATCATACAAGAATATACTATATTTTTTGAAAGGAATATATGTTGAGTCAATAAGGTTTTCCTTATTAATTTTCCATTCCTTCTTGTTTTGAAAATCACAAACACCTTATCTCAAGAAAAATTTCTTTCTTAAGGAAAATCGCTTTTATAAGAAAAATTGCTTTCTTAAGGAAAATCTATTTTATAAGGAAAATCACCTTTATAAGAAAAATTATTCTTATCTTATTTTCATTCATATTTTTCTTATGTATGAAATTCGGATTCATTTATATTTTCTCAGAATAATTGAAACTTTGATATAAAGCATTCTGTTTTAGGATTCAGATTCTGGATAAGAACTATAAGGACGTTTCATTACGAATTCCGGATACGAACTTTGACTAAGTTCTATTCCAGATTCAGAATACGAATTCTGAAGAAGAATTATCATTACAAATTCCAATGAAGAATTCTCATTACGAATTCTAATGAAGAAATCCCATTCCGAATTCCCATTATGAATTTTGATGAAGAATTCTCATTACGAATTCTGTTGACAAATTCTCATTAAGAATTCTGATGAAGAATTCTCATTATGAATCCTGATGATGAATTCTCATTACGATTTCTGATAACGAATTCCTATTCCGAATTCTCATTCCAAATTAACCTATTAAACAGAATTTGAGTATCTTTGTTTTATACACTCTGAATTAATTCAGACTCCAAAAAATATCTTTGTTTGACTCCGAACTTTTATATTTCTTACACTTCTAAAATTTTTCTACTCTTATTATTTTCATTACACTCTGAACCTTTACCCCGAAACATTCATTCCGAACCTTTGAGTAAGAATTAAAACGATGTCGTACATTCTGTTACACTTGTTTTGTTATAAAACGATGTCGTCTGTTTGGTTATAAACTAACCGTTGTCTAAGTGACATGTGTACAGGTCCCACCGATCTTTATGGAAAATATGACCGTTGGAGAAGGAGCCGACCTTACCTATAAATAGGAGCTATTTTGAAAGAGCTCGGTGCTAATAGCTGATAAAAAGTACTGAAAGGATGACTAATTTTCTTGAAGTGATTTATAGAGAGAGAGACTCTTATTAACTCTCAATGTTTCGTCCGACATCGAATGTTGGTGATTACATTCGAGGGCTTCCGAGGATAGGAAGACAGAGGTGCCGACTACCTTGAAGTTCAAGGGCTTCCATGCTGAGGAAGACAGAGGTTGCCATCTACCTTGAAGTTGAGGGCTTGCGGGGATAGCAAGACAGAGACTATGATCTTCGTATCGAGGGCTTACCCTGGTGTGGGTAAGACAGATTTTCTTGAAAGTATAAATCAAGGGACCTTTATCCAAGGTTGTTGGATACCCTTCTCTTTGAGTTAAAAGACTTATATCTTGTTACTTGTAGTTTTACTACCTATTTATATTCCGCTGCACTTTGTAATATAAGGAAATTATAACTTTCTTATACTTCCTTATTTGTACTCTGTTTCATTTAGATTCTATACGCTTTAAGGTAGAATCTCATAGTGTAATCTTTTGTTATGTTTAAATTTCTGGAACCATATTTCCAGAACCCTCATTCGGAATCTCTTTCCTAGTTTGCATTCGGTGTTAAGAGGTGTTGTGAATTTGCATAGTTTAACTTTGTTAAACTTAGACTTTTCCGTTTCTTAAGGAAAACATAGTTATTCTTAACTAACTTTAAAGGTTCCAAAGGAATTTTTAAAGTATACAATTCAGCCCCCCTCTTGTATATTGAGCATCTACATCACTATTTCGATCCAACAATTGGTATCAGAGGAGGTCTCTGAAATACTTATACTCACGAATAAGTTTTTCTTTCTCACTTTCTCATTCCAAACTTTACGATTTCGTTTCCCATTCCGAACTTTGTGATTATGAACTTTTTGCTACTAACAAGTTTTTGTGAAAAGTTATTTTATGTATGGAAGGAATCAATGTTGGATCAATTGATAATCTGAATCCTACAAGACCACCTATATTTGATGGTAATGACTATGAATACTAGAGAGATCGTATGAAGACTTTTGTTATCAATACTGGAGTAGACAACTTTGTTATGCTTACTGGTGATTATAAAATTCCTGACAAGGAAGTCAGATCTTTTACTAATCAAGAAAAGAAAGAATATCAACTAAACTATAAGGTACACAACACTTTACTATGTTCAATGACCAGAAATATATATAGACAAATTTCTTCTTGTGAAGCAGCTAACTGTATATGGAAGAAGTAAGAGGTTACACACTTTGGGACTTCCAAAGTGGTTGAGACTAGAAGAGCTATGCTTAGAGCTGAATATCATGGCTTCAATTTTCATTATGGAGAACCTATCTGTAAAGTTCAACAAAGATTTATGACTATTGTCAACAGTCTACAATCTATGGGAGAGAAAGGTTTAGATGATGATGCTCTTGTGGATAAAATAATTGATATTATGCCCAATGAGTGGGAATCCAAGAGAATAGCTATAGATGAGAAAAGGAAGGTAACTCAAATTACTCTTGATGAGATTTTTGGAACTCTTCTACAACATGAAAACAGAATGAAGAGAGATGCAGACAACATCAAGAAGAAGAATGGAAATGGTACTATTGATTTTACTACAACTTCAAATCAGATGAAAGCTAAGACTCCTGAGATAGTAACCAGATCCAAGTCTATGAAAGTTATTTTCCAATCCGAATCCAGTGAGAGTGAAGTCTCGGAAAATGAATTAGCAAATCTTGGTCGAAGGATGAACAAGAAAGCTGGCCAAATAAATTTTCAGTCTAAGTATATGAAAAAGGAAAGGAAAGATAATGAAGATGGAGAAGTTACTTGTTATGAATGTAAAAGAGTTGGATATATTAGACCAGATTGCCCTATGCTCAAAAAGAAAGAATGAAAAGAAAGACATCCAGACAGGAACAGAAAGAAGTATTATAAAGCCAAATCTAAGAAAGTTATGAAAGCTAATGACACCTGGAGTGCCAGTGGTGGTGACTCTTCAGATTAATCTTCTGATTATGAATCTTCAGGACAGAAGAATCTTGGTCTTATAGCCAGATTACCTATTGATAATCATTGTCTTATGGCTAAGGTACGTAATGCTGAATCTTTGACCAATGTTTCATTAAATTCTAATGATAGTAAGTATTATAACTCTTCTAATGAAGAATCATCTTCTGATGAAGAAAATACTTTACCCACTTATGATGAAGTCTCTAGGTTTGCTGAACTTCCTGAAATTGAGAATTCCAAACTCAATAAAAAACTTGATAAGGCAAACTCTAGGAATTCTATTCTTACAAAAGAGATATCAGATCGTTCTAAAGATCATGATATGAAAAATGATGATCTTGAAAATATTTCAAAAAATCTTGAGGAAGTAAGTTCTGAGAAGAACAAACTCTCTAAAGAATTAGAAAAGGTAATTTCTAAGAAAAATGTTTTCGAGCCAAACTCTAGTTCTAAAACTAATGATTTTGAGGATAAAAAATTGGTTATAAAACTCAAGTCCGAAATTTTTTCCTTAAAGAAGTGTTTATCAAAATTTACCTATGGTAAAGAAAATTTTGATAAGATGTATTCCCAAATACGACCTTTAAGAAATAAATCCGGATTTGGTTATACCCATGCAAAACATATTTTTAGTAACAATTATTTTGTTCCTCAAAGTGCCCGATTTTGTACCAAGTGTCAATGTGGTGGTCACTGGGCAAAGAATTGTTCCTTAAACAAAACCCAATCTCTAGGATTTCATAAAGCTTACATTTCTAAGAAGATGGGGGTTCCTAAAATTTTATTGTCTGGAAATCTCGGTTCCAAACAAGTTTGGATTCCAAAAATCTAATTTTCTTATTAATTTCAGGATAACAAAGAGAGTACCAGCAACAATACATGGTACATGGATAGTGGATGTTCCCGGCATATGACTGGTAACAAAAGCTTTTTTGAAAAGATTATCAAAACGAAAGGAGGAAAGGTAACATTCGGAGACAATGCTAAGGGAGAGATTGTTGGTATTGGTAAAATTGTTTTTCTTGGTAAAACCTTGATTTCAAATGTTCTTTTTGTTAAGGGTCTTAAGCACAACCTCATTAGCATAAGTCAGTTATGTGATGAAGGTTACCTTGTGAATTTTAGGAATGATAAGTGTTTAGTTCACAATTCAAAGGAAGAATTTATTCTCTCAGCCAATAGACAAGAGAATGTCTACACTTTGAACCTAGAAGACCTCAGGAGTCAAGATTAACCTTGCTTAAGTGAAATGAAAGATCATTCCTGGTTATGGCATAGAATATTATGACACTGTAATATTAGAAACCTATGTAAAGTCTCTAAGAAGAAACTAGTTAAGGATCTACCGGAGCTTAGATTTGATTCTTCTAAAGATTGTGATCCTTGTCAATATGGAAAGCAACATAAATCTAGTTTTAAGTCAATTGGTGAAGTCTCAACAACCGATGCATTACAATTAGTGCACATGGATCTTTTTGGTCCAACACAAACTGGAAGTATTGGAGGCAAATACTATGTGTTTGTTCTAGTTGATGATTACACTAGATTTACTTGGGTCTATTTTCTAGCAAAGAAATATGAATCTTTTTCCTATTTCAAAAGTTTTAGAGCTCAAGATAAAAATGAGAAAAACCATCCATTGAAAACTATTCATTGTGATCATGGAGGAGAATTTCAAAATTCAGATTTTAAAACTTTTTGAAGTAAGAAAGGTATTACTCACAATTTTTCAGCACGTAGAACTCCTCAACAGAATGGTGTAGTTGAAAGAAGAAATAGAATTCTTCAAGAGATAACTAGAACCATGTTGAGTGAATATTCTATTGCTAGACATTTCTGGACTAAAGTTGTAAGTACTGCTTGCTATACTATAAATCGAGTTTTTATTAGACCTTTTCTTAATAAAACTCCTTATGAATTATGGAATTGTAGAAAACCAAGACATTCCTACTTCATGTTTTTTGGTTGCAAAGTATTCATTTTCAATACTAAAGATAATTTACATAAATTCGCACCAAAATCAGATGAAGGAATTTTCTTAGGATATTCCACAACCTCTAAGGCTTATAGAGTTTTTAATAAAAATACTTGTACTGTTGAAGAAACAGTACATGTAAAATTTGATGAATCAGATCCTTTTGTTTTTAAACCATCTCAACTTACATCTTAGGATGTGTTTTCAAAAACTGATTGTCATCCTTTGATAGAAGAACCTTCTGATAAGGAAATTGTTCTAGAAGATACTTCTGAAACATTTACCCCAGAAGACTTTCTACCCTATGTTGATGAACAGATTTTACAAAACCCAAATCAGGTGTTTCTTAAGAATCATCCCAGTGATAGTATCATTGGTGATGTAATCCAAGATGTAAGGACTAGAAGTTCCTTATGAAATGAAGTAGAACATTTATCATTTCTTTCCCAATTAGAACCTAAAAGCACTGATGAGGCTTTAGGTGATGATGATCGGATTAAAGCCATGCAAGTTGAACTAAATGAATTCGAAATGAATAAAGTCTGGACCTTGGTTGAAAGACCTAAGGAAGCTTTTGTTATTGGAGTAAAATGGGTTTTCAGAAATAAATGTGATGAAAATGGAGTCATTGTTAGAAATAAATCTAGACTTGTTGCTAAAATCTATAATAATCAAGAAGGAATACACTATGAAGAAACCTATGCTCCAGTAGCTAGACTTGAATCTATCCGTATTCTACTTTCCTTTGCAGCATTCTTTAAATTCAAACTTTTCCAAATGGATGTGAAATGTGCTTTTCTTAACGGTTATGTTCAAGAGGAAGTTTTTGTTGAACAACCTCCTGTCTTTGAAGATACAAAACATCCTGATCATGTTTTTAGACTTACCAATGCTTTGTATGGCCTTAAACAGGCCCCAAGAGCATGGTATGATAGACTCACTGGATTTTTGCTTCAAAATAACTATGTTAAGGGAAACGAAGATCCAACCCTTTTTATAAAGAAAGATAAGAAAAATGTTTTGATTGTTCAAATTTATGTTGATGACATTATATTTGGTTCAACTCAGCAATCTTTGACTGACTCTTTTTCTAGTCTAATGAAATCTGAGTTTGAAATGAGTATGATGGGTGAGTTAACATTTTTCCTTGGTTTTCAAATATCTCAAAAACCAGAAGAAACCTACATATCTCAACATAAGTATATTAAAGATCTTCTTAAAAATATGGTTATGACAACACTAAGAGTATAAGTACTCCCATTGGTACCTCAAACTCTTTAGATCTTGACGAAGCTGGGAAACCAGTAGATCAGACATCTTTTAGAGGTATGATAGGAAGTCTACTTTACTTAACAGCTAGTCGACCAGACATAATGTTTTCAGTATGCTTATGTGAAAGATATCAATACAATCCTAAGGAATCTCACTTATAGGCAGTAAGAAGAATTTTTCGCTACCTTAAGGGAACCATGGATCTAGGATTATTTTATACTTCTGGAAATGATTTTGTTCTAAAAAGCTTTTCTAATGCTGACTTTGGTGGATGTAGAATGGATAGATAAAGTACATCCGAAACCTTTCATTTCTTAGGGGATTCTTTAGTTTCTTGGTCCTGCAAGAAGCAACATTCTGTAGCACTCTCCACTGCTGAAGCTGAATATGTAGCAGCTGGAAATTGTTGTGCACATGTGTTGTGGATGCAACAAACACTCACAGACTATGGCTTGGGTTTTACTAAAACTCAAATTTTGTGTGATAACACAAGTGCCATTTCCCTATGTAAAAACCCTACACATCACTCTCGTGCAAAACACATAGATATTAGGCATCACTTTCTTAGGGATCACACACTTAAAGGAGATATTATTCTTCAGTTTATCGGAACTCAAGATCAACTTGCTGATATTTTCACAAAATCTATGCCTTCTGATAGATTTGAATATATTAAACAGAAGTTAGGAATGATAACCATAAGGTAATATTTCTTAATTAACTTTTTGTTGAAAAATTATCCTTACAGTAATAAACTCCTTTTCATAGGGGGGTAGATTTGACTGTTTGTTTAACAAAGTCTTTCAGAATTTGTTTTCAAACTTTTCGGAACGAAGATTTCCGGAATGGAACTTTCGGAACTAAAATTTTCCAAAATGAACATTCTCATACAGAATACTTCTGGAATAGGAGTGTTCATATTAAAAATTTCTGGAATGGAAAATTACTTACTGGTAGTTTCATAACCAGATTTTTGTACCGATTTTTTTCGTAATGTGTTTTTCGTATTGACTTTTTCGTACTGAGTTTTTTTTAGTGAGATTGTTTTCCGAAATAAATTTTTGAGATCTTTGTCTTTTCATAATAATGTTTTTTTTGTAATCAACATTTTATATTATCCATTACGAATAATCCTCTTCAGCCAATCCGAAAGGTATGATTTCCCTACTCAAGTTTTCGTAGTCATATTTTACTTGCTGGAATTTTCTTGTACTATGTTTTCGGATTATAATTTTCTTAATTCTTTGTCTTAATAAAAACCTCAAAAATATCAGATTCAAGTTTTTAACTGTCAGATCTGATCTCAACTCATTCTAACCTTTAGATCAACTATGGAAGGTGAACCGTCATCTCGTTGCCTATATAAAGGGGACCCAAATACTCATCCCACATCGATCTCAAGCTCTCGCGTCCCGAATCTCTGCTTCTCTGATTTAAGGCCGTTCCGAACTTCAGTTTTCTCCGTTACGAACTTCCCAGAGGACATCAGATCCTAATGTCTGCGGAGTTAGCATCTCAATAAATGTCATCCACTAAGCCTATTTCGCAATGGTTAGTTTACAGAGAAAGGTTAGTCCATCCGGATTTCTTCAACAACTATGATTCTCTTATTTCAAAGAATATTAAGTTGAATGGCTGGAAAGATGTTGCTATATCCAAACCGGGGACTCAAGATGATGTTTTTACAGAGTTACTTGTTGAGTTCTATGAAACAGTTTCCTTCTTCCAGGAAGATAATAGGGAGAAGTTTTTTTTAAGTCTTATGGAATGACCTACAAACTTTCTTACACCAAGGGAGCAAGCTTGGTAGGGTTTTCTTATGAAGGAGAAGACGAATTTATTTCTCATGTTTTTCCGGACTCTAAGGGTAGCTTCGACAAGGAAAAAGCCTTAGAAACTCTCAGACTGGATGATAACCAGGCTCCGAAGATTGCAAGTCTATCCACAAACTTCCGGATCCTAGAGTTGTGGGTACAAGGACTTATCATACCGAGGAAAGGTGATAAAGATAGCTTGAAGAAAAGTGAGATCTATATCTTAGATTTCCCGATAAATCTAAGGAAGTTTAACTTGATGAAGAACATTCTTATTACTATTAAAAATTTGAAGAAAGGAAATATGAGAGCTCAGATTATTATGTATCCATCAATCCTCTCAAAGTTGATTGTTCGGTGCCTTGAGTCTTTCAAGGAGGCTTGCAAATCTAAGCCAAGAGTTTGCAAGATCATGCTGGTCAGCGATAGTACTCTTAAGAGGATGGATGTGGCCTTCAACAAGGAAACTGGTGAGTTCTTCGATTTTCCAAATCAAGAAGAAGTGGCTCCGAAGGCTGCTGAACCGGAATCATCTAATCCAGTAAGGAAGAGGAAGCTGAAAGAAGTGGAAGTACAGGCAGAGAATCCTAAGTCTAAGGAAGTCAATTCCGCACCTCCAAAACCAAAGAAGAAGAAAGCATATCCTGATGAGGTTGTTACAAAGTGGAGAGCAGATAAAGAAAAAAGGAAAGAAGGGGATCCACAGTTCAGATTGGACCCTGCGGAGGCTAAGGCCTTGAAGGAGAAAACTGCTGATGAGCTTGAAAAACAAGAAAAGAAAAAGAATCTCAAGAAGAAGATGTCTGAGGCTGAGGTAGCTCAGGCTTTGATAAAATTCAATGAAATGGTTTCAGCAACTATTCCAGTTCTGAGATCTTTCTCCTTGGAATCTCTACCTGAGACTCTAGGAAGAAATTTTGTTGCTCCGGAAGAAGCTGTTGCTAAGAATACTGAGGAAGTAGAGCAAGTTGAGCAAGTGGAATAAGTAGAAGATGGTGCTGAAGGAAGTGGTGAAACCAGAGATGTGCTGAAACAAGTAGATGATTACAAGGGGACACCTTCGGAACACTTATCACTCCGAACTTCTGAAGTTGAATCTTCGAAGCTAGTTACTCCAGCAATGGAAGAAGAGAAAGGAGAAGAAGAATTTTCTTATCATGGAGAATAAGAACATCTTTTACTTGATGTTTCTCAGAAAGAAATCGTAGGGGTTCGTGTTCAGGAAGTCGCTGATGAAGAAGATAATGTTGTTCAAGTTTCTGATAGTGAGAAGAGAACTCCGTAATAGGATTCAATTCCGGAAATAGGCAAGGGAAAGCAAATTCTTGCTGATACTTCGAGATCAGAAGTGAGGAAGAGGAACGAAGTTGGTAGCTCTTCAAAGAGAAAGCTTGAACTTGTTGAAGAAGAAATTTCTCCAAGAAAAGTTTCAGATTCGGAGTCATCTTCGGTGGGGCATGACTTTGTTGTTCAGTCTTTGAAGAAGTTGGTGGGAACCATTCCCACCTTCTCAAGTATTGATTCAAGATGCCAGATGCTCCAACATGCTTTAAATCAGAAAACTAACTCCGTATCTATGGTTATGGACAAGTGTGTTGAAATAGAGGCTCAGTTCAAAACATTTTTCATTGGCTACGAAGCTAATCGAAAATCTTGCAAGAGGATGACAAACTGGTAGAATAAGACTGTTGAAGAGACGAGGTTATTCGATGAGTTTCAAGACAATGTTAAAGATGCTTTTGAGACCGAGGACAAGAAGATAAATGAGTTAACTGCATCCTTTGAAGAGAAGCTGACATAAGAAAAGAACTTCTGGATTCAAGAAGTGAGAAATCTGAATGGGAATCTGAATTCTGTTTCTCAAAACTGGAAGTTTGAAAGGGATCATCGGATTGATTTTGAAGAAATGGTGAAGGCTAAGGAAGAAAAGATCAAAGCTCAGGAAGAAAAGCTAAAATCCCAGGAAGAAAAAATTGAAGCTCAATCCGAAAGAATAGTTGTCTTAGAGAAGCAATCTTAAGAAGATCATAAATACCTGAATAAGATCAAGACTATTCTAAAGGGGCTCATGACGAAGGAAAAAGATCCGAAATAACCAAATCTGATCTTTTTGTTGTATTCTTTTTGTTGCTGAGATTTCAAATTTAATGAAAGTCGTGCTTGTCGTTTCTATTGTTGTCATTACTAATTTTTCAGGTACTTTGTTATTATTCCATTCCCTCCAATTCTTTTTGAAAATCACAAAGGGGGAGAAGGAAAAGATCCTTAAAAAAAAGAAGAACTCTAATAAGAGTTTATCAAAGGGGGAGAAGAAAAAGATCCTTAAGAAAAAGAAAAACTCTAATAAGAGTTTGTTTAAGGGGGAGCTTTTTTAAAGAAGACCTTCTAATTTTCACTCCGGAAATCTGAATACGATCTTTAGAGTTTCAAAGCCTAAGGGGAAGTTAGTTGTATTCATCAATATCCTTAAAGAAAAGGGAGATAAGCCTTAATGTTTTTCTTTCTTCTTAGAATTTATTTTTCGTAAGGATGTTTGTGCTTTCCAAAAAGGGGGAGATTGTTGAGTCAATAAGGTTTTACTTATGACTTTTCCATTCCTTCTTGTTTTGAAAATGACAAACACCTTATCTCAAGAAAAATTTCTTTCTTAAGGTAAATCGATTTTATAAGAAAAATTGCTTTCTTAAGGAAAATCTCTTTTATAAGGAAAATCGCCTTTATAAGAAAAATTATCCTTATCTTATTTTCATCCATATTTTTCTTAAGTATGAAATTCAGATTCATTTCTATTTTCTTGGAATCATTGAAACTTTGATATAAAGAATTCTGTTTTAGGATTCGGATTCTGGATAAGAACTATAAGGAAGTTTCATTCCGAATTCCGGATATGAACTTTGACTAAGTTCTATTCCAGATTCAGAATACGAATTCTGAAGAAGAATTCTCATTAAAAATTCCAATGAAGAATTCTCATTACGAATTCTAATGAAGAAATCCCATTCCGAATTCCCATTACAAATTCTGATGAAGAATTCTCATTACGAATTCTGTTGACGAATTCTCATTAAGAATTCTGATGAAGAATTCTCATTACGAATCCTGATGATGAATTCTCATTACGATTTCTGATGACGAATTCCTATTCTAAATTCTCATTCCGAATTCACCTATTAAACATAATTGAGTATCTTTGTTTTATACACTCTGAATTAATACAGACTCCAAAAAATATCTTTGTTAGACTCCGAACTTTTATATTTCTTACACTTCTAAAATTTTTCTACTCTTATTATTTTCATTACACTTCGAACCTTTACCCCAAAACGTTCATTCTGAACCTTTGAGTCAGAATTAAAACGATGTCGTACATTCTGTTACACTTGTTTTGTTATAAAACGATGTCGTCTGTTTTGTTATAAACTAATCGTTGTCTAAGTGAAACGTGTACAGGTACCTCCGATCTTTAAGAAAAATATGACCGTTGGAGAAGAAGCCGACCATACCTATAAATAGGAGCTCATTTGAAAGAGCTCGGTGCTGATAGCTGAAAAAAGTACTGAAAGGCTGACTAATTTTCTTGAAGTGATTTCTAGAGATAGAGACTCCTATTAACTCTCAAAGATTCGTGCGACTCTGAATGTTGGTGATTACATTCGAGGGCTTCCAAGGATAGGAAGACAGAGGTGCCGACTACCTTGAAGTTCGAGGGATTCCTTGCTGAGGAAGACAGAGGTTGCCAACTACCTTGAAGTTGAGGGCTTGTGGGGATTGCAGGAGAGAGACTCTGATCTTCGTATCGAGGTCTTACCCTGGTGTGGGTAAGACAGACTTGCTTGAAAGTATAAATCAAGGGACCTATATCCAAGGTTGTTGGATTCCCTTCTCTTTGGGTTAAAATACTTATATCTTGTTACTTATAGTTTTACTACTTGTTTATATTCCGCTGCACTTTTTAATATAAGGAATGTATAACTTTCTTATACTTCCTTATTTGTACTCTGTTTCATTTAGATTCTATACGCTTTAAGGTAGAATCTCATAGTGTAATCTTTTGTTAAGTTTAAATTTCCGGAACCATATTTCCGGAACCCTCATTCGGAATCTCTTTCCTAGTTTGCATTCGGTGTTATGAGGTGTTGTGAATTTTCTTAGTTTAACTTTGTTAAACTTAGCCTTTTCCTTTGCTTAAGGAAAACATAGTTATTCTTAACTAACTTTAAAGGTTCCAAAGGAATTTTTAAAGTATAAAATTCACCCCCACCCCTTTTGTATATTGAGCATCTACATCACTATTTCGATCCTACAATATATTATATGGATATTCCTAGAAATACATATCTATCTGGATACTACAAGTGGATGTTGATCTAGCACAAATGTACGTAGGAGTAACAACACTAAAAAGTTATGCACTGCCTAACATGGTTTAACCATGTACACAACAGTGGGCCTTATTTCACACCTCTTTTGACACTCTCAAGGGATATGATTTGGATAATTCACATTTTTTTACAAACAATTATGAAGTATTTAAATTTAAATATTACCTCATGGAACCCAAGTTTATAATTATGAGATTATCAATGCATATGTTTGTAATTAATGATATATATTCTGGTAATTGAGATTACACATTATGATTCATATCCTAATCTAGTGTATTACATTATTTAGAAATGGTTACAAGTTGAAGGAATGAAAAACACATTAATGTGACTATCCCATGAAGGGATTTCTTTTTAATTCAACATAATATTGTTTGTTTTGGTTATGATACTTGGGTTGAGAATCTTATTATTATACTGGGAAAATTGGCTTGGGATATGAATAAAAACCATACCCATAAAGATCATCCTGAACCACGACATGGCGAATAAATGATAAACTTATTTATGCGACATCAACTTCCATAATTTATTGTCAATACAAACCCATTCGTAATAGAGTAGTGGATATGAATTTTAGAAAATATATTTCACGCTTTGGTATGTAATGAAAGGGAAATGATTGTTATGGATGTTTGTTTTCTATCACTAGATACTTATAAAAATTGTTAATTATTTAAAAAAAAGTTGGATGAAGAGATTACAAATATTTAATGGTGGGATTTTAAAGATATCTTCTTAGAAAAATACTTCCCTCATTAATAAAGAGCAGATATGGAAAGGGATTTTTTGAATCTAATGAAAAAAGGGGATGAGAATGTTGCAAAGTATGAAGCTAACTTCATAAGGTTATAAATGAATATTTTAGACAACATATGTAATCCAATAATAATGATTGATCTATTTATTTATTTTTAAAACCATCCACCTGAAGGGAACTAGTCTCCTAATTGTTCTCATAGTGCATTGATATTGTCTCATGTGCAATCAAGATGGAAAATTAATTATCTAAGTATTATGGAATTAAAGGAATGAAAGAGAAGAATATTTACACTGATGAATTTAGAAAAGGACATATTGAATAGTGGAAGAATAGAATAATTGTTTTTTCATCCAACGACAATTGTGGGAAGAAATACTCGTGCACTTTCCTGAAGGGTATGGGTGTTTGTTACAAATATGAGGAAAAGACCACCAAGACCATGATTGTAAGGAAAATAAAGAAGAAACCAATGCTCAATGATATAATTTCAATGATAAAGGAAATTTTGCAAATGATTTTACTAGGATCCAAGTAAATATTATCCATAGAAGGCCAATTGAGCAAGGACATGCTTATGTGGTCGTAACTGCTATGGT
The DNA here is from genome assembly GCA_963277665.1 of Viscum album. Taxonomy (NCBI): domain Eukaryota; kingdom Viridiplantae; phylum Streptophyta; class Magnoliopsida; order Santalales; family Viscaceae; genus Viscum; species Viscum album. The sequence continues at coordinate 1,839,328,722 of OY728125.1, forward strand.
TTATGTTCCTAATGTTGTAGTGGAATGTACTTCAATCAATTAAAAAACATACATAACACTTTATTTGATTCTAAATCATTCTATAATCTCATTTCCTTCTAGTTTCCAAGAAAATTATTTATTTCCAATTTGATATAATAATGGTGTTTTTAGTCAAATATTTTAAGGGAAGTATCATTATAAAAAAGACAGGTCGATTAGTACCCCTTATGAGACATAAACATGCTTTAGTTTTTGACATTTCCATTATACTCATTATTGAATTTGATATAATCCTTGGTATGAATTTGATTTTAGTTTATGAAAATAAAATCATTTTCTATAAGTAGTAAGATACTTTTATTGAGAAGGATATAGAATCCCTTATCATTAGAGAAGAAACCTCAACATATGATTCTTATCTAGATCCACCCCCAATTTCCCTAATGAATTCAATTACTATGGAGGAAGAGAAAAAGGTATCTATTGGTGAGAAAAAATTCATAAAATTGAGGATGTACATAATTTGCATGAATGTGTTGATGTGTTTCTAGAGGATTTAATTGGGAATCCTTCGGCATAGGAAATTGAATTTTTTATTGATTTGATTCTTGGTGGAAGGACTATATCAAAGTATCCTTATATAATTTTCATAGTGAAATTAGTTAAACCGAATATACAACTAGAGGAATGGAGTCATACGGGATTTATCTTCCCATGTTTTTCTCTATGGGGAGCACTAGTTCCTATTGTTGAGTAGAAAGATAGATCTATGAGACTGTTTATTGACTCTATGGGGATCAATTCTATTATAGTAAATAATATGTATCATTTTCCTTATATTGATAATTTATGCGATTAACTTCATGGTGCACAATGCTTTTAGATGATTTAACATCAATCTAGATATAATCAATTTCATGTGAGGAAGAAAGATATTCCAAATACATTATTTCAAACATGGTATGGGCTTTAAAAGTTTACTATAATTCCATTTGGGATGTCAAATACACCCTTGATATTTATAGATCTAATGTATAGTGTTTTCCAAGAATATCTTCATGAGTTTTTGGTTGTATTTAATAATGGAATCTTAGTATATTTCGAAATATATGAATATCATGACATCCAATTGTATATTATTTTTAAAAGACTTAATGGAATCAAATTATATGGGAAGTTTATAAAATGTGAATTCTGGATACAAATTATTTCTTTTCCGGGTCATATTTTCTCTAAGGATGGAATCATAGTTGATCTGGCAAAGACAAATGTAGTTTAAAAAATTCCTACACCAATGAACATAATTGAGGTACATAGTTTTTTTGGTTTAGTTGGTTATTATATGCGCTTTTTCAGTACATTACTGTGTTATCTAACCTATTAACCAATAATACTCTTAAAGGAGTTATGTCATTATGGACAAAATAATGTGAATAATTTTTTGAATAATTAAATAAGTGGTTATTTAATGCTAAAATCATGAATTTACCATCATGAAATGGAGGATTTGTGATATATAGTGATGCATAAAATAAAGGACTTGGTTGTGTCCATATTTTGAAGGATTGAGTTATTTATCTATCCATGAAGGTAGTTAAAAACTCATGAATAGAACATCACAACTCATTATAATTAGAGTAGCTATAATATTTACTTTAAAGATATGGATACAATATCTCAATTAGGAAATGTGTGATATATAAACAGATCAAATAATATTCAAATATATCTTCTCACAAAATTAACTCAACATGTGGTAAAGGTGATGGATCAATCAGCTCAAGGATTATAATTTTTTAATAATTTACCACTCGATATAGATGAATATAGATGCAGATGTGTTGAGCAGGAATGATCATGGGGTTCTGAATATAATCAAGATTGAAAAGAACTATATGTACATGGGTCTAGTAAGGAAAGATATGGAAATTATCAAGGAAGGGGATACATCACTACTTCTCCAAATTATTTCAAACCTCCATTACAGAAAATGATTAAATGTTATCTATATATTGATGAGAATATTTAAAATACAATCAATGTTGTGAAAGATGGGAAGTCATCATACATCATGTGTGAGGATGGAATTATGAAAGTTTGGGGGATACTATGTATTCCCTCTACCCCAAAGCTAATAAGGGATTTATTGGGTTATTCTCGTAGATAAAATTTCTCTATACACCCTAAGAGAACTAAAATAAATATATATTTGAAGGGATATTTCTGGTGGGACAACTTGATGTGTGAAATTGTGGATTTTGTATCAATATGTTTACTCTCTCCGTCGGTAAAGGATGAAAGACAATGTCCTAGGGGATTCATGAATCCTCTTACTATTCCTACATGGGAATGGTATTAAATTACTATGGATTTGTTCCCATGAATACTAAAAACTACACGAAATAATGATGTGATGTGGGTGATTTTTGACCAGCATATCGAATCTACATATTTCCTCACTATAATGGAGGATTTTCCACTAGGGAACCTTATGTGATTTTATATCAATAGAGTTTTAAGAACTAATAGAGCACATATCTCAATTTTTTTTTATCATGATCCATGCTTTACATCAAAATTATGGAAAAGACTCTTGGAAGAATAGTATACTGATCATCATTTTCAAATGTCTTATCAACCTCAAATAAAAGGGTAGTTTTAAAGGAGGATCCAGACATTTCAAGACATGTTGAGATTATGATCTCCTGATTTTTAGGGAATGTGGGATCTATATTTACCTTTGGTCTAGTTTTCTGACAATAATAGTTCCCATTCTAGTATTCAAACGGCACCATATGAGGATTTTTATGTAAAAATATTTCATATACCAACTTGTTGGTATGATGTTGGTGAAAGGAAGCTTGTGGGCTCAAAGATTATTGAGGAAACAATGGCCTTGTAAAAGAGTATTCAAACCCATATCAATGTATCTCAAACCAAGAAAAATATATATACTAATAATCGAAGGAATTTTAATTTATAATGAAAGATCACATTCTCTTGAAAGTATCTCCTTGGAAGGGTGTTAGAAGATTTTGGAAGAAAGGGAAATAGAGCCCCATGTATATTGGTCGTTTTGAAATTATGAAATGTGTTTGAGCTATGGAGTATCATTTTTCAATGCTTACTAGACATTATAAGGTAAAAAATGTTCTCCATGTCTCACTATTGAGAGATTACAAGAAAGAACCAATACATGTACTCACTTCTGAAGGTATAGAATTGGAACTTGACTTATCTTAAGATGAAGACCTCATCCAGATCAGGACAATAATGAAAAAGAGTTTAAGAATAAAATGACTAAAATGGTAAAGTTAATTTAAAAAAAATCATAAAATGGAAGTGGTGATGTGGGATCCTGAGGAGCTTATGATAAATAAATACACAAAAAATTGAGGTAACATTCTCATAGATTCAAAGATAAAATTTTTGTAATATAGGAAGAATTTAACCCATGAAAGATTTAAAAATAAATTTAACATAGAATGCATGAAACACTAATTATCTACAAAATAAAAACATTGTTATTTATATAATTTTTTATAACCTAATCTTTTCACATAATTTTCTTACTTCTTGTGTTTTGTATTTTGAAAATCTGACTTACATAGTTCCGATTAGTAAGATATTTAGTTTCTAATAAGATCAACTTACATTTTTTTGAATAGTAACTTGACCCTTATGAATAGTAATGTAAACTTAGGAATAATATTATGGCCCTTATAAATAGTAACCTCACCAATGTAGGTATAAATTAAATTAAGGCACCTTATAAATAATAGTGAATATTTTAAAAATTAATAATTAAGTGATGGTATTTTTTAAGTAATCAATATTTAATTACAATTATAAATTAATAAATTGATTTAAAATATAATACATTTTCTTAAAATGTATTCTAAAATAAAAAATTGTTTGTCCTATGATTTTATGATAACTTTATGAGACCTCAGTTAATTTTTAAAAGTATATTAAAATCAGTGTAAAATTTAAAATCTGTATTTTTCAAGTAAATAATGATTTCATATAAAAATTATATTTCACAATATATAGAATTATTATGGAAAAATTACGTCAATTTTTAAATTCTACACATTGAAAAATGATTATGTTGAATTTTTGGGATTTTATAAATATACTTGAATTTTTAGTGAATAGTAAAATATGGTGATTTATAATATAAATACATTATAAGCTAAATACATTGTTACTTGAGTCATGGATGATATAATAACCATTATTTAAAACTCACATGAACTTATTACTCTCATTAGTCCTAGTAATCAACAATATTGTTCTCCTTGAGAAAAGTAATAAATAAATGAATATAATAATGAATAATTATCCCTCTCATCCACTATAAAAACCACCCACTCCCCCTTCTTTTCTTCACTTCTCTAAGAATTTAATCTTGTAAAATTTCTTCCAAAATACTCTTCCCTAATATCTCTCCATTTTTTAGAGCTGTTATCCTTTCCAAAATACCAAAACTCCTTCCCTTAAAGGGGATCTCAAGTAGGATAATTCAAGAGGTAAATCCTCTTCTGATATTATTTAATTTCATTTCAATTTATTTTATTTTATTATTATCTCCTCACATACTTTTTTCAAATAATCATGATAACACTATAATAATCTATATAATGTAATTTTACCTTATTAATATATTATCCATTTTAATTTTCCTTACTCTCTATCTCTTTTATTTTAAAAATGAAATCATCACGTGGGAGGTGGCGATTTACGATTTTCATGGAAGGAAAAACATTTTCCATAAATTTATCCTTCCAGATGTGTCATGATATTGTTTTTATCATTAAAATATGTTATAATATATGTATTATTTCTTATTAATGTTTTTTAACCATTGTATATACATGATATCAAAATAATAGAACAACACTACTTCATTGTGATCGAAAACCCACTAAAATTAAGCAAAACGAATATCATTATAATATAATCTAAGGATTCATTCTCATTTATGGAAACAAAATATTACATAACACAAATTTAACTTATGGTTTTTAATTAATAACATTAAATTACAATTATGCGGACTTATACCCATTTTACATTTAGGCCATTACTTATATTCAAGCGAACTGATCACGAAATCAAAGAAATGAACTCTCTAAAATGACAGAATTCTATATTATAACTCAAAAATAAGGATATAAATGAACATAATAAAACTATATTTAACCAATTATATGCAGATAATATTTTTAATTATTTAATTAATGAATTTAATTTGATAATCCATGATATTATGTTTATGTAGAAAACATAATTGGATATAATGTCAGGGTTTTCTCCCCAAACTACCATTTTCCATTTAGGATTATAGTTTATCTCAATTTACCGCCATGAAGTTATTAATTATTATTAATCACTAATTAAAAATTCTATTTGAGTGTTATATATATGTACGAATCATAATCCTTCTTTATTTTATGGGGAGTTACATGTTTTTAAAAAGGATCTTTCTCAAATTCTTCCTCATAAACAATACTGAATCAGGGGAACTTCTCCAATTATTTCTAATTTTCTAGGGAAATATATAATATGTTTTAATCAGGAATTATTTTTCTGAATTGTATAATTTTATTATAAATATATATATATATTAATATATTATTTCCATTTTATTTCTATACAATTATTTTTTAAAAAGAAATATTAATTGCAAAGTAAAAGAGCAATTATCACATGTATTACTCAATGATTTAATAAGAGTATTCCCAAATATTTACACATGGTTGTTGATTCATTTGTTAAATTTGGATTACTATTTTATTATATCATCCACCATTTTTTATTTCATTTTTATGATATTTTTTACTATGGATGTCCTATCTTTTTTTTCCATTATCTTATTATTCCAAAAGATTTGTGTTTATTTTTATGGATTGGGTAGAATTATTTAAATTTCATATGATAGTTCAAATATGAATATTTATGTTGTTTATGTTAATCCTCATTCATATGAGGAATTCATTGGACTTATAATGTGATGTGAGGGGCCTCTATATCCCCTGAATTCATCAATAGGTATCTTGTGACAAACTAGCATGGGTTTTACCCATTTTGTATAGTGTCTAGGATGAGGTATTGATGGTGTTATTATGATGTTTGGCATTTTGAATTCCTTCATAATGAAAATATTAATGGATAATACATATGATTATTTGAATAGTGGAATATCTATGGTTATGTTTTATTGCATTATTTATTCATATTTCATTTCTACCATATTATTCTCAAGAATAATTTAAAGGCATGTGTTTCTAGTTTCTCCCCATGCCTAGGGCTTATGTTTACAAATTAATTCCATTTTATTCTTTACCCTTACAGATCTGATGATCTCACCACTTTTTTATTTTTTATATTTAACCCTATAAGTGGCGAATTATATTATAATTTACCTTCAAGGATAATATAGGAGTTATTGATGATTACAATGGAATTTACATATTGTTTTTCCTTTCAGGTTATATTGTTGAACTCATGTATGTATCTTTTTTTCAAATTTAGTAATATACTCTATACTTAGGGATAAAATTCATTATAATCATACATATTTAATTAAGTAAGTCACTGCCTCCGAGAAGCACTGTTTGAGGTTCATACAGAATTAGTCGTTGAATATATTATTCGTAACAAAAGTAAATTCATATAAAAAACTGGATATAAAACATGAGATAATCAAAAGACATTATACAAATAATCATATAATATCAATGGAAAATTATGAATAATTATAACCAAAATTAAACAAACTGAGTTATTAATTACATTAGTAGATAATAATTTTCAATTCAATTCCACTTGGATGAAATAACATAAATGAAAACATAAAATACCATGAATTTTTAAGGAATCCATATATTACATGCCGAAGGGGAAGTATATACACCAATTAAAAAATAAGTAAAAAATAAAATATGCCTAAATAATGATAATTTTATATGAATTCCATTACCACTTGGTAATGTTCACTTAAATTTACATATAACATTTTACCCCGATTTTTTAATTATAGTTCATTATTTTATTTTTTGTGGTGTTAATTTCCATATTATCTCATGTTTGATTTGTAAATAATATTCATGATCATTTACATTGGATATAATTAAATCATCTCCATAATGATAATAATGTTAGAAATATAAATTTTACTCAGTAGATACATTGTTATAACTACTATTTAATTTTTGGAATGGAAAATTAATCACATCTCTTTGTGGAGACGGTATGTTGTACGTATATAGGAGCCACAATATCATTCAATTAAATAGTGTAAAATTAAGCATTTAATTGATATATTATTATTGTTAAACAAATATCATGGCATATATATGAATAATATTCTTTAAATTTATCCTAATTACATTCACGTGTCAAACCTAAGTGAAAAATGAATCACACAACTACAAGAGGTGCTAGTCCGCTGTAAACACGAGTGACATTTCCATATTTTAAATGGCATGGAATGAAATAGAGAATATGTGATATTATAATTACAAAAGTTTAATTATGTAATAAATATAATATGAATTTGTTAAATACAACCTAATATCTAGCCTTGAATTATGGTGATTTAAAATGAATTTCATCGGTTCGTGAGGGGGTAGACCATCATACACATGATCGACAAATTTCCTTCCCATTTGATGAAATAGGAGATGGATATAAGTTATTAAATTAATAAAATAAAATAATACTATATAATATATAATGTCTATTTATATTATAATGATTATATAATCTTTTGAGGAGGTGTAAAAAGAAACAAAATTAAAACACTCACAAAATAATGTTACATCTTCCTCTGGGAACTTCAATTAATTCACACCAAATTCCTTTCAAATATGGATTTCGAATAAATAAAATTAATCGATGTTGGTTCTAGGAGAACCAATAAGTGATTTATTAATGCATTTGTAGATAAAAATATCCTTATAAGTGTGAATATGGTAGGATAGTGGATTTCATTTTATGTGTGGGGAGAGGAAACAAATTGAAATTGTGAAAGAATATTTTAAACCATGTATTTATTATGTTAAAACCCTAAAAAATGGGTCATTATAGACACTTATAATAGATAAGGTCTTAATATTTTCTTATAATGGGATTTTTCTAAAAAATAAGTAATATTGAATACTTATATTCTTAGTTTCATCCTCGGTAAACCCATTTTTACTTTAACAAAAGTAATTAATTTTTACTATTTTCAATATATATTTTGGTCAAAAAAAATTTCAACATATTAGATAATATAAATCTTTCTTAATAAAAATATTTAATCTAATTTTCTAATTCGATTCACAATGTGGTAGAATCCAATTTAAATCCATACCCACATATGCCATCAAAATATGGGCCTCAAAGAATAAATAATCCTATGTATGGATGGTTTTAATATCCAAATTCAACATGATATTATAAGGACCTGGCCTTAAAACATTACATAATATTGAATTAAACTAATAATTCACATGGAATATATTTTCAGGATTATAGTTTTAGAGAATTAGGACATAACTATTACATCTCAAAAGATTACAAAGTAGACACTTTTACCCAGTTTCCATTTTTTCATCAAATAAAAACTATGGAAAAAAAGATTCATGTCTAGTTCCATGTTTAATACAGCATGACATTTCCATGATCCCATCATTGACCCTATCCCACATTATTTCATTTGAAAAACATTTCAAAAATATGGGATGAGCATAAAAATCACAATAAGGGATACATGAAGAAGGAAAACTGTTAGACTTTCAAAACAACAAGTAAACGATGAATACTTTTACATAAGTAATAATTTTCACCTTTATGAAGTAGTAAATACTCATCACTAAAAAAATATCATTACTTACCCTTTTATAACCAAACTATTACCATAAATCCCATATAAAACACACATAACATATAAAGGTCACTTGGTACATAAACATATTTAAATGGAATAGAAATATGGTCAACTCCCACACATTTCACTAAATGGAATAGCCATACATATAACTTCCATAAACAATGAATTGGAGGTTATAACATAACCACCCTTCTTGGTTTATCAAGACACCACCCGTCAATTGGTTTATCATGTAACCACCCGTCAAATGTCCAAGTACCATTATAAAATTATAACACATTAAACAAATATCAAGGAATGAAAACATTTCCACATTCCAATCACCATATATCACTCAAATATATTAACATAACAAATATTATATCAAAACCATTTTCAATAACAAAATACATAAAATATTATATGGTATTTATTTTCCTTGAAAAAAACAATACGGCTTGTTATGGAAGACAAAGAACAAATAATACACGTAGCGGCGGAATGGTTTCTTTCACTGCTTACGTTAAAAGAAAAATTACTTTTTTTGTTTATTAAAAATTTTTTAGGAAAATATTCTATTTTAAAGGTCAACAGTGTTGATAAAAATTATAAAATAAAGTTGTGTATTAGAAACAAAATATGCCTCAATGAAAGGATATTGAGACGAAGTCCCTTACCTCGTGTCCGACGTGACTCGATCGTTCTTTAATCTCATAAATAATAGACTAAAGATAATTTCTACTTTCTGAAGAACCTTTTTCAATTTTATTATTCCTTTTATATCACCTATTACCATGTTAGAAACATTAATTAATTGTTTAAGTTAATAATGTTCTTTTTTTCGATATTAGGTACGTGAGTAAAAAATGAACACCTTATAATTAAAAGTTGTCCATGTGGTCAATATTCTGTTTTCCCCAGAATTATATTCACTATATAGATATTAAATTCATAATATATATCCAGTATGTATATGTATTTATAATAGTATGTAACATTTTGGAGATAAGAAATGAAATGAACCATTCATGGAGACGGTAAGCTGTATGTACACATGAACGCTAAATTCATTTTGATTTCATACTTTAATGGAATTAAAACATAATGATACATAGGTATATTATAATTAAAGTAGAATAAAATACATAATATCATTAACTCTATCCTTTATATGTCACATATATGGCATTAATGAGTCATCTCACATTGAGGGGGCGGAAGTCTGCACTTCCTCAATTGAAATCATCGTGTTTACCCATAATGGAAACCATAAAGGTATTCTATAAAATAAAAATATAGAAGCATAAGGAAAATATAAACATAAAATATATCATATATAAATATAGTACCATCATAATGGACACCATGAGAGTTGGTAGGAGATAATCAAACAATCATCGTTTCGTGAGGCGTTAGTTTTCCATCTACAGAAACATTATTTTCTTCACCCATTAGATAGATGTTTCTATAAGTGTAGTTCAAATACATCTCATAAAAAATCATATTAAATTTAGGATACTGGTGTTGATCTAAAAAAATGTAATAAAAATAGTTTAGGTGTTGGAGAAGTAAAATAAAACAAAATAAGACAAAGGAATTTAAGAGAAACTATTACCTTTAATTTTGGTAACTCTCTTTGGTTTGATCCAAAATGTGTTTTTTAAGTACTTTATACCTAAGGTAAGGCTTATAGGTGGTAGAGAGGGATGTATGGAGCCTAAATGGTCAGATGTTGGATGAGACAAAAGGCTTGAGAGGGGTGAGTAATTGGTTTGAAATGGTCTCCTTTTATAAGGGGGGGGGCTCCATAGGAAAGTGTGAAAATATTATTTCATTATATAATGATATTAGGTTTCTAAAGGTACAAAAATCATTAAAGTCAAAGATAATATGACTCATAGTAGAAATAATATCATACAATTGGAATTCGACAGGTTTTGGATAATAGTTTAATCATTATAATCTTATTTATTTAATGATTAATTAATGAGATAAATACATCATCATTATTGTTTCATAAATAATTTAATTTATTCGATGTCTAAAAAATGTAAACAAAATACAATGATGTAGGAAATATATTTATATTTTCAATGAATATTTATTTTCTAAAATATAATTTTAATAACCTTATGTAAAAATTAATTTACTAAAAGATATTTGTTTTGTCCTTTTTGTATTTACCTAAAGTTAATTAAAATAAAGTCTCATTATCATTCATAAGTAGCTCCATGAGGTCCCAAAATCGACCCAAGGATGCCCATGGTTGGCCATTACACATCCAATAATGTTAGGAAAAGTTTTAAGGTTATTTTTAATTATTATAATATTATATTTTCCTCTAATTAACTTATTTAACTTTAACCACAGTAAATAAAAATCAAATGTTACTATTCACCAAAAATTATTTTCATCTAATTGATCCACATTTTACTTACTAATAAAAAGAATTAATGTTGTATTTTAAAAATTAAATTCACATAAGTGGAAAAATTTCATTTAAAAGAAAAAATTAGTTTTTTTTAACAACTACTAAGCAGTTTCACTATTCATCAAAAATTAATGTTTTTCAGAAAAATACCAAAACATAATCCTAAGCTATATTTGATATTTTGAATTCAGAAATGATTTCTATTTTACCAAATTCTAAACATATATGTTTCATTAATTAATTTAATATTAATTTCTATTTTTAAATCTAATAGTGTGTTTTTAGGAAACAATAACTATCAAAATATTGACACTTGTTTATGTCCAAATTCAGAGTGAAATTAATTCCAATGACCAACATTGGATTAAATGCAAGAAATATATATTTTAATTAAACTTTAAAACCAAGTAAATATATAATCTATCCATATAGTTAAATTATATTAAAACTCAATTTTGAATTAAAATACAATATTTTTCACTATTCATTAAAAATGAACTTTATCTGAAAAATTCCAAAAATTTACACAAAGTAAATTTTTATGTCCCCGTTATAAAAAAGGATTTTATTTGGTCAAATATAACATATAAAAGTGACCAAAACTATATTTATAGAGTTTTCTCCATTAAGAGGTGGTAAATCAACCTTTTAATGTAAATTATGTTTAAAATTGGATTCATTCATATTTTATGCCTCTAAATTTTATTAGATAAAAGAAAATACATTTAACAAACATGATAATCATATTGTATTTAGTTTTTTTCATTACCACCAATACAATGTCTAGGAGTTAAATTTCATTTAAATTAATAATATTATATTATTAGTGTGCAACATTATATTTCAAAGAAACCCGTTGTTGCGTATCGGGTAACCTACCGAACATAGAATCCCTTTTAATGTAAAATTAATATTTAATTCCAAAATATTAATAAATAATAAAATATCTTATTATTCATTTACCAACGATGTTACATCCTTCCCCCCTTTTGGAAATTGTTTCCTCACAATTTTCTATTCACTTATCAAAATAAGTGGGGGTATTTATCCCTAAATGAATTTTCAGATTCCCACGTTGCCCCTTCAACCAAATTGTTTTTACACAAATCTGTTACCTGGTGAATTACCTTATTCCACAAAATGTTCTTTCTATGGTCAATAATATGGACCGGTTATTCTTTATAAGGGAGATTCTCTTCCAACTGATCTACCTTTGGGCTCACAATAGGAGATGGATTTGGTATATACTTTCTGAACATCGAAGCATGAAAAACATTGTGTACCTTGGACAAACAAAGAGGCAAAGACACTATGTATGCAACTGATCCAAATTTCTCTAGGATTTCATATGATCCAATGAACCTCAGACTAACCATTCCCTTCTTACCAAAACACATCACACTTTTCCATGGAGAAATTTGAGAAAGACATGATCACCTACATCAAAAGAAATATCCTTCCTCCGGCTATCCGTATAACGTTTCTGTCTACTCTGAGTAGTTCCCATGTTCTTCTGAATCAACTGAACATTCTATGCCATCTCTTCTACTAATTCCGGCCCCACCAGCTTCCTTTCACCTACTTCATCCCAAAAATATGGATATCGACAACGCTTTCCATATAATTCCTCAAATGAAGACATCTGTATAATGGAATGAAAAATGTTATTATAAGAAAATTCATCCGACGAAATATGTTGGTCCCAAATTTCCAGGTAATCCACTGAATAAGCATGTAGTATATCCTCCAAGATCTAAATTGTTCATTCTGACTGCCCATCTGATTGCAGATGAAAAGTTGTTCTAAAATTAGATTCAGTACCCAATGACTTCTGAAGGCCTTTCCAAAATTTAGAAGTAAACCTGGTATCACGATCAGATACAATAGAGAGAGGAATTCCATTCAACCTAACTATCTCTTTAACATACAACTGATCAAGTTGATTTAGAGACAAAGTATCTTGAATAGGAAGGAAATGAGAAGTTTTAGTCAATCGATCAACTATAACCCATAAGGAATTATTACCTCAAGATTTCTTTAGTAATCACACAACAATGTCCATGGATATATTTTCCCATTTCCACTCTGGCACCGGTAAAGGCTGAAGCATCCCTTTCAGTAACTACTGCTCTGCTTTAACCTGCTGAGAAGTCATACACTACATAGTAAAATAAGCAATAACTCTTTTCATTCTATCCCAATAGTAATACTCTTGAAGATCTTTGTACATCATAGTACTACCAGGATGAACTAAAAACAGAGAACTATGAGCTTCACATAATAACTCATTCTTCAACTGTGAATCACAAGTCACACATAATCACTTCCCAAAACTCAAAACATAATCATTATCAATGTTAAAATAAGGAAACATACCCTTATGAACCAACTATACCTTTTTCTGCAACTCACTATCTTGTTTATGCACTTTCTTTATTCTATCTAATAGATATGATTTCACTGACACCTGAAACAAAATAAAATAATTTCCTACACAAAAAACATCTATGCCAAAGTTCATCAAATCAAAAACCAAATAATATCATTCCAAACATATCATGGTTAATGAGACATTAATTTTTTGACTCAAAGCATCAACCACTTTATATTCTTTTCCCAGATGGTAATGGATTGCGAAATCACAATCCTTGATTAATTTTATCCATACCCTCTATCTCATGATCAATTATTTCTGAGTGAATATATACATTAATCTTTTGTTGTCAGTATATGTTTGAAATTTTACTCCATATATATGATGCCTCCACATTTTTAAAGAAAAAATAACATCAAAAAATTCCAAATCTTGTGTAGGGTAATTTAACTCATGAAGATTCAATTCGCATGAAGGATAAGCAATTAACTGATCATTCTGTACAAGGACACATCCAAGTCCTTTCAATGAATCATCACTATAAATAACAAACTCACCATTTCTAGAATGCATTGCCAAAACTGGCACATTCACAAATATTTTTTTCATTTTTTGAAAAAAATCATCACATTCTTTTGTCCAAATGAACTTAACACATTTTTGAGTTAACTTAGTCATTCTACTAGATAACCATGAAAAATTATCAAGAAAACTCTAGTAATAACCTTCCAGACAATGAAAAATATGGATCTCAGTTATATTTGTAGGTCTTGGCCATTCCTCAACAACTTGTCTTTTATCAAGATGAATAGTTATTCAATTTTTTGAAATAATGGGACCATGGAAAGAAATTTTTTGTTACCATAAATCATACATTCTGAATTTTCCATAATGATTTATTTCATTTAAGGTATTCTAGATGACCCTTAAATGACTTTCATGGTCCTATTTTCTTTTATAATAAGAAAAAATATCATTAGTGAACACAACCATAATCTTATCCAAGAACTCACTGAAAAGTATATTCATAATATCCGTGAACACAGCAAGTGCATTGGTTACCCCATACAAAAACTACAAATTTATAATGGAGATATCTAGTATGAAATGTGGTCTTTGAAGTGTCTGCTTCCTTGACTTTCAACTGATGGAACCCCGATCTCATGTCAATATTTGAAAAATATTAAGCTCCCAGGATCTGTTCAAACAAATCCTTGATATGAGGCAAAGGATACTTGTTCTTAACAGTGATGTTATTCAATGCTCTATAATCAATGCAAAGTCTCATTTAACCATCTTTCCTTTTAACAAAAAAGACAGGAGCACCCCATGGTGATGTACTAGGTCTAATGAAACCTTTATCTAATAACTCTTGCAATTGCTTCTTTGACTCTAAAAGTTCAATTTGAGCCATTCGATATGGGGGTTTTGAAATTGTCTTAGCATCAGGAACTACGTCAATAGTAAATTCAACTTCCCAATCAGGTATAATACGATGGAACTCATTAAGGAAAAACATCAATGTACTCATTTACAATTGGATCATCATTAATCTGAATGGTTCCATTGTTTTCAATAATATGTGCAAGTTAACATTAATTTCCATATTTTACTAGTTTCTCAACATCCTGATATGTTATAAAAATCAAGGGTTAATTCTTGTACACAAACTGAAAATATTTCTGAAATTAATGCTCTTTAGCTATACAGTCAATCTTATTATGATAAACAGACAGCCAATCCATCCCCAAAATAACATCAAACTATACTTGTGGAAAAAAAATAAGTCATGCAGGTAGATTCTTCCCGAAAACAAGGACATAAAGGTTCTTATGTTTTCTTTTTGTCTCAACATTTCCTCCAGGTGTTTTTACCATAAGTTCTGTATTCATAACTTGAGATAGAATTCCCAATTTGTTAGAAAACTTCTAAGAAATGAAAGAGTGTGAGACCCTGAATCAAACAACACATTTTCATAATCTGAACAAACAAATAGTGTAGCTGATACTACTTAGTTTGGTGTCCCAACATCTACTGAAGTAGTTTCAAAGGATTTCACCACCCCTTTCTTCTTTTAGTATGACTTCTTTCCCTCAGTTGAGTTCTTTGCTAGACACTCATTTGCATAAAGACCCATTTCTTTACACTTAAAACATTTTACCAATGGCTTTTCATTTACTGCTAAATCAACTTCATTATATTTACGAGAAATATGACCAGACATACCACATCGGAAGCACCATCCAGACTTTGATAAACATTCTCCAGGATTCTTTTTACCACACTTCTCACATTTTTTATATTTAATTTTCTTACCTCGAGGCTTCTTTGATGAATTATTTCCCATTTCCTTCCAACTAGACCTCTTATTCTGTTGTTTTTCAATGAACATCTAATCATTAGTAAACTCCACTTCCACCTTCCCCACACATCGAAGAAATTTTTCATAACTTGTTACCACATTAAAGGCTAATGATCTCTAATATTTTGGCTTTAGTCTTGAGTAAAATCGATTTATCTTAATATGAAAATCTCAGATGTGATTTGGTGCATACCTTTCTAGTCAAGTGAAATTTGCTTCATAAGTATCTGTTGAGTCATCCTCCTGCCTCAATTCCAGGAATTGTTTTTTCATCCTAAGAAGAACAACCTTTAGAAGATATTTCTCAAGAAACATACCTTTGAATTCATCCCAATCCAGAGCATCAATCTCATCATTATCCCAGATATTTTTCACCATCTACAACCACTGATCATCTTCACCTTCAAAACGGTAAACAAAAAGACTAACAATTTATTATGAACACCCCATATCATCGAAAACATTCTCCAATGCTTTAATCCGCCCCTATGATAGCACAAGGTCCGATGATCCTCGGAATGATGGGGGACTTTCCTCATGAAATGAACCACTACTGACATGTTCCTCTGCAGTTGATCTGGCTGATCTTGTGCATGGATACCACCACCATTTATAGCCTCATCCAACTGTGCTATCACTATAACTAATTGTTCTCTTCTGATTCCAACCATCTCAAGTTGCTGATTTGGAAGGTTGTCTTCCTCCTGATGTCGTCCCAACATACCTTCCCTATTTCCTCTACGGAAAACCATTCTGAACACAAAAATATATTAGGAGAAGCAACATGGTAATCTGTAAATGCTATATCATTTAAATATTACCATAAATTAACTTATGGAAATTTATTTAATAATACCCTAACTCTTAAAGTGGCCTAAACGACATCTGATGTCAACTATAAGGACCCAGCCATAAAACATTAAATAATATTGAATTAAATGAATAATTCACATTGAGAATATTTTCAAGTTTAGAGTTTTATAGAATTAGGACATAACTATTACATATCCAAATATTACAAAGTGGACACTTCTACTCAGTTTCCATTTTTTCTTAAAATAAATACTTTGAAAAAAAGAGTCAAGCCTACTACCATGTTTAAGACAAAATGACTTTTCCTTGATCCCATCCATAACCCTATTCCATATTATGTCCTATGAAAAACATTTCAAAAACATTGGATGAGCATAAAAATCTCAGCAAGGGATACGAAAAGAAGGAAAACTGTTAGTTTTTCACAACAACAAAAAAATCATGAATACTTTTACATAAGTAATACGTTTCACCTTTATGAAGTAGTAAATACTCTTCACTGAATAAAAGATCACTACTTACACTTTTGTATCCAAAATATTACAATAAAACCCATATAAATAACAGAAAACATATAAAGGTAACTTGGGACATAAACATAATTAAATGGAATAACCATATATTCAACTTCCATACATATCACTAAATAGAATAGCCTTATGGATAACTTCAATACCCAATTCATTGGGGGTTATAACATAACCACCCATCCTAGTTTATCACGGCACCACTCGTCATTTGTGTTTATCACATAACCACATGTCAAATGTCCAAGTTCCATTATAAAATCATAAAACATAAAACAAATATAAATAAATGAAAACATTTCCATATTTTAATCACCATATATCACTTAAATATATTAACATAAAAAAATCCATAATAAAAATCATTTTCAATACCAAAGTATATAAAACTGTATATGGTACTTAATTTCCTTGAAAAAAACATTACGGCTTGTTAAGGAAGTCAAAGAACAAATAATACTCGCCACGGCGGAAAGGTCGTTGTCATCGCTAACGTTAAAAGAAACATTCTTTTTTGTCATTTATTAAAAGACATCATAGAAAAATATTCCCTTTGAAAATTGAAGGTTGTTTATACAACTATAAAAGAAAGTCGTGTATTAAAAACCAAATATGCCTCAATGAAAGGAGATTGAGACGAAGTCCCTTACCTCGTGTCGGACTTGACACGATTGTTCTTTAATCTATTGAATAATAAACTAAGGTTAATTTATACCTTCTTAAATTTTTTTTCAAGTTTATTATTCCTTTTATATAACTTATTACTAGGTTATTAACATTATATAATCATTTAAGTTAATAATGTTCATTTTGTCAATATTTGGTACATGAGTATGTAATGAACACCTTATAATTACAAGTTGTAAATGTGGTCAATAGTCCATTTTATCTAGAATGATATTCACAATTTAGATATTATATGAATCATATATATCCAATATATATATTTATTTATAACACGATGTAACATTTTGGAGATAAGAAATGAAATTCACCATTCATGGAGATGGTAAGCCGTATGTACGTATGAACGCTACTTTCATTTCTATTTCGTACAGTAATGGAATTAAAACATAAGTATTAATAGGAATATTATAATTACAGTATAATATCATACATAATATCATTAACTCTATCATTTAAACATCCCCGATATGGCATTAACGAGTCATATCACTTTGAGGGGGCGGCAGTCCGCACTTCCTCAAATGAAATTATCGCGTTTACCCATAATGGAAACCATAAAGGTATGCTATAAAAATAAAAAAAATAAGAATAAAGAAAAAGTAAACATAAAATATATCATATATAAATATAGTTCCATCATAATGGTCACCTCGAATGTTGGTAGATGATAATCGAACAATCATCATTTTGTGAGGTGTTAGTTTGCCATCCACAGAAACAGTATGTTCTCCACACATTAGATGGAGGTCTGAGTAAGTATAGTTCATATAAATATCATAAAAACATCATGGTATATTGAAGATACTGTTTTTGTTATAAAATAAAGTAATAAAAAGAGTTTAGGGGTTGGAGAAGTAAAATAAAACAAAATAAGGCAAAAGAATTTAAGAGAAACCATTACCTTTAATTTGGGTACCTCTATTTGTCTTTAACCAAAAGGGTTTCTTTAAGTGCCTTCAGCATAAGGTAAGTCTTCTATGTGGAAGAAAATGGATTTAGGGGGCTTAATTGTGTATATTTTGGACGAGCCAAAAGTCTTGAGAGGTTTGACGAATTGTTTAGAAATAGTCTCTTCTTATAAGGGGGAGGAGGGGCTCTATAGGAACGTGTGAAAATATTATTTAATTATATAATGATATTCGGTTTCTAAAGGTCTAGATATCATTATGGTCAAACATAAGATGACTCATATTCGAAATAATATCATCCAATAATAATTGGATAGTTTTTGGATAATATTTTAATCATTATAATCTTATTTATTTAAATTCTTTATTAATGAGGTAAATACTGCATCATTATTGTGTCATAAATAATTTAATTTATTAGATGTCTAAAAATTATAAAAAAATACCATGATGTAGGAAATATTTTTAGATTTGCAATTTATATTTATATTCAAACAAATAACTTATATAACTTAATGTAAAATTTAATTTACTAAAAGATATTTGATTATGTCATTTTTGTCTTTACCTTAAGTTAATTAAAATAAAGTGTCATTATTAATCATAAGTGGCTCTATGGGGTCAAAACTTCTCCAAAGGATTCCCAGGGTTGGCCATTACTCAAAAAATAAGGTTAGTAAAAGTGTTAATTTAATTTTTAATTATTATAACATTCTTTTTACCATAATTTACCCTATAAAACTTTAACAACGGTTAATAAAAGTCAAAAGTTACTATTCACCAAAAATTATTTTCATCTTATTGAACCAAATTTTACTTACTAATAACAACCATGTATGTCAAATTTTTTAAATTCAATTAATAGAAGTGGTAAAATTACATTTAAATGAAATATTCTGTTTTTTTAACTACTACCAAGTGGTTTCACTATTCATCAAAAATTGATGTTTTTTCAAAAAATACCAAATATTCAGCCTAAGATATATTTGATATTCCGAATTCAAAAATGATGTCTAATTTAAAAATTTATAAACAAAAAATTATCATTAATTAATTTAAAATTATTTCTCGATGTTAAAACAGATTGTGTGTTTTTAAGATATAATAACTATAAAAAGATTGACACTTGTTATTGTCCAAATTCAAGTGAAACTAAATCCAATTACCAAAATTGGATTAAATGGTAAAAATATATTCTAATTACACATTAAAACCAATTAAACATAAAATCTAACCGTATAAATAAATTATATTGAAACACAATTTTCAATTAAAATACAATATTTTTCACTATTCATTAAAAAAATGAGCTTTATCGGAAAAATTCCAAAAATTTACACAATGTAAATTTTGATATCCACATTCTAAAGAAGGATTTCATTTGGTCAAATGGAACATATAAAAGTGACCAAAACTATATTTAAATAGGGTTCTCCAATAAAAGGTGGTATGTCCGCCTTTTAATGTAAATAATGCTTAAAATTGGATTCATTTATATTTTAAGCCACTAACTTTTATTGGCTAATAGTAAATACATTTAATAAACAAGTATAACCATATTTTAGTTAGTTTTATTCATTTTGGCCAATACAACATGTGGAGACACAATCTTGACATACATGGACGTTACATTAATTTTGTTGAATATATAATACATAACAAAAAAGACACCCAAGGACCGTAATAGTTTAGTGTCTATGGAAACTTGAGATAAAATATTCTAATTATGGTGAAAGATCATCAACATCTCCCATAAAGATCTTATACTTTTTTATTTCTTACCTAAAACCATTCTTTATATCCTGTGAAAAAACATATAAAGGGTGAGCTCAAATGCTCAGTAAGTGTAACGATAGAGAAAATAAAACAAACCATATACATATGAACTTAAGAAAACAAGAACATAAAGTATAAACATCAAAATCTTGAGTTGTGAAATAAATTTTGGCAGTACGTATGGCATATATAATAACGGAACATCAATCATGATAATGTATCATGGGAATAAAACATGTAATTGTGTAAAACCATTAAGCACATTATATTATTTCCATAGTAGACAAGGAATTTCTTCCAAGACCATCATAATGGACAATGTCCATTACTGAACCGGGATTACATGCCATTCCAGCGCTATATTACTGAACCAGATTGACTTAAAATTCCAGCCATGTTTATCTCATGATATATAAATCTATACGCAATGAATTGTAGGGAGATATAGGTCCCACCCATATGATAATGAAATCATTCTTAAGTGTGCCAAAAAATAATAATAAATAATTCATAATAACCCAATGAATAGAATGGGTTTCATAAACATCATTCCATCAAAACATAATCCATGTGAAACAATGGAAATCATTTTATCATAAACACAATCAAACCATGAAATTAATAGGATCATTGTACTTGAAACATAACCATATTAAATAATGTAATCTTAGAAGAAAAATAGTTTTGGATAAACACCTGAAATGAATTCTTTGAGGAAAATAACTTTTCTTCTTCCAAATCATTTTCTTATCTAAAAATGTAATGAGATTTTAAAAGAAAGTAATTTTGATGAAAATAATCATGAAATTATGTAGAGGAGGATTCATGGAAATAAGGTGTTATAAAACCGTAAAAATCCATTCATTCTGTATAAGATAAAAAACATTCTTCTCATACTTTTGTCGGAAAAGTAAAAAAGTTCCTCGTATGGTAAAGAAAAGATTCCTTCTATAACACAATGTAAAAGTCAAAGAGGGGCAAAAATGACTTTAAAATACATGGAATAATATTAAAAAAATTCTTCAAAGAATTTTCATAGACATGGAATAAAAATATAACCCCGGTAAATACTTACGTATAAACAATCTCGAATAAAAATGAGATTTGCAAAATAAACCATTACCTTATGTCCAATTTCTTATGTATGTGTCTGAGACTATTTTATAGTGGGTTTGAAAATATTATTAACTTGTAACATAACCATTATAATATTTATGATATCATATACGATTCAATATGACTTTATATTACCAGTTCTTTTGTAAATTCCATGTTAAAGCAGCGTTTTGGGTAAAATCGTTTCATTTATCATATGTGCTTCGACTTTTTTTTCTTGGTATTATTAATTATATACTGGTTTACTTAATTATATAATTTAAAACATGATTTATATATAATATATATTCATAATATAAATATATGTGGCAGATCGATAAATGGAAGGAAATACACCTTTCATGGAGACGGTTGGTCGTACGTACGCACGAACACTGTTTTCATTTCATTATTGAATTGAATGGAATTAATTAAATGATACATATATGTAAATAAATCTAGTATAATTATTATTTAATATCATTCAGGGTTATTTATTATATATACTTTATAATCATACTTGAAAGGTTAATCTTGGAAAATGAATCTCATCGCGTTCGTGGGGACAGTAATCCGTACCTACGCACGAGTGACGATATCGTTCCCATAATTGGTGCATGGTATTGTAGTGGATTATATAAAAACACAGAATTGGTATCATTTTATAATAATCATATATAGTTATTATTTCTACAATTATACTCATACAAGTAATGTGGTGGTGGAAAAAAAAAGATTACACCACGGCGTGGAGACGGTATTCCTTACATACGCACGTACGGTGATTTAGTTTTCCATAGAATAGATAGAAGGTGAAATGGGATTGTTTTACATTTATAATAACATATAATTATATGAGTGATACTGATGTTATTACTTTGAAAAAAATAAAGAATAGGATGAAGAAGAAGAAATAAATTGGAATGAATCGGTAAAGGATATTACTTCTTCTTCGACATGCCACTTCTTAACCTCCTCTTAGGGTACTAAAGTTGGACTTTCATGAACACCAAGACCTCTACTATGTTTTTAGGGAAGTGTAGAAGAGAAATGTTCATTTTTTGGCAGTGCATCAAGTCTAAAATTGGTGTGATGAGGAGAGGGAGGAGTTTCCCTTTTATAAGAGGGGTGAGGAGCACCTTAGAAAAAATGTAAAATATTATTTTATAATAAATTCATATTCAGTTTATAATGGATCCAAAATGACTTATTTCGATTCTAGGGTGGGTATGGTTCAAAATACCTTCAACAAATACGTTTTATACAATTTTAAGTTTCCATTTTAACGTTATCATTTAGATTTAACTCTATGTTAAATAATTTAACCTTTA
This sequence comes from Viscum album, assembly GCA_963277665.1. Lineage (NCBI taxonomy): Eukaryota > Viridiplantae > Streptophyta > Magnoliopsida > Santalales > Viscaceae > Viscum > Viscum album. Next base: position 1,839,351,868 of record OY728125.1, read on the forward strand.
CCGTGTCTTCTTGTATTATTAGCCCAAATGGTTAATAAACTTACTATAAACTACCATTAGAACCCCAAAAGGATCATTAATATCATATATATTATTATATAAGTCATTTGGTTGAACATTATACTTTTAGGACCATTATATCAATTAATTAAATAATATTTGTTTTAAAAACTGTTTTATGTCAATTTTGACACTATTTGTTATTTTGTTTTTTCTAAATTTATAACAGAATTATTAATTCAAAAACAATTCATATAACCAACCCTAATACATTATATTAACCATTAAAATTAGTTTAATTCATAAGAAGCCTCGAATTACATTTATTTGGGTATTTATAATATCAATTATGTTAATATTTCATTAATAAGGTAGTTACTACATCATCATTGTGTCATAAAAAATTAAATTATTTAATATCTGAAAATTATAAATAAAATAAAATTATGTAGGAAATTTATTTATCTTTATAATTAATATTTATAGTCGAATTTAACTTATTTATAACCCTATATTAAATTTTTCTTTACTTATTAAACATTGATTTTAACTATTTTAACTCTTCTTTAAATAAAATAATAATAAATGTCCTAATCAAGTACAAGTGGACCTAAAGGGTAATATTTTATTTCTAATGTTGTTTTTGGTCAAATTAGACTTATCCAATAGAATCAGGATATGTGTTAGCGTAATAATAATATAATTTTTACCCTTAATTACCCTGTTTACTTTTAATCGTGTTAAATAAAAGTTAAATATTACTGTTTACCAAAAATTATTTTAATCTCATTGAACCACATTTTACCTACTTATATCAACTGTGTCTCTCAGATTTTGGAAATTCAACTCATAGAAGTGTTAAAATTATGGTTTATATAAATTTGAAAATGATCCTAGGTGGTGGGTAGAAGACGGTGAAAAGTTCAATAAAATTTTTATATATCTAAAATTATTATAAAATGTATCTAATTAATTAAATGGAACATATATATGTATTATGTATCTATTTTGACCTAAAAAATTTTAAATAAAATAAATTATTATTAAAATAAAAATTCAGTTTTAACCAATAACTCAGTGTTTTCACTATTCATCAAAAATTGAAATTTTTTAGAAAAATACCAAAAAATCACCCTAGGATGATTTTGATATTCCGAATCCACAAAAGTAGTCCATTTTAAAAGATAAAATTTATAAAATTTTCAAAAGTGGGTATTACTATTCATAATGTTTAATTTATATAATATTTTAAAAATATATCGTTGTTTAGTGAAACTCGGTATTTCGTACAACGCAAGCTATTGAGAAAGGTTTCTCTTGCATGTAATGCAAGCCTAGAAAAGTGTGGAATATACTAAAAGCTAATGCGGTGTTGCGTATAGTGCTAGATAATCTTTGTTTAGCATACAACACAAGATATCAAAGAAATTAAAAATAATATTTCCCATAAAATCTCGAGGTGTTACATTCTACACCACTTAAAATGAATTCTTCCCTCGAAATTCATCGGGGCTATAAATGGTTTACTATTTGGAAGTTTCATTCATAGAAACCCGCATCGTAAAAAGGAATACTAAAGCTTAATTTTAGAAAAGAAATGTAACAATTACCCACATTAACTCATCACTCGGTTTCCACATAGAAGAACATAAGTGAAAATATGGATACGGAAGAAAAATTTAACCATCATGTTTTGATGGAGAGTGATAGAGAACAGGGCTATGAAAAATACAATAGTCACAAAGCCAAAATTTGTAATGATCTAAGGTACCATCTAAGCAAATGTTTTTTTTCATGATCATTTCCCTTAAGATGAAAAAAATGGAATTAGAATGAATACTTAATTGATTTTGATACAATCTCACCGTTGGTCATTCCTTAAACAATTTCCACTTCCTCTCTTAAAGAAATTAATTTGAATTTTCCATTCGGGAATTATTAGAAGATCATGCGATAGAATGATAGGTCATTCCATCCATCTCAAATACAAGGTTAGAAAAAGTTATTCAATATACATAATTCAATATATGGTGATATTAATCGTATATGGTTCCTAAAATGGACTTATACCTCATCTATCACACCACATAAAAAATAAAACTAATTTATACTAACTAGGGACTTCATGTAGGCCAATGTAAAGGCCCGTCACACTTCGGTTGTGGGTTTGATTCCCGCATCCTTGTCTGACGCGACGGGTTCTCACACGTCATACAGGTTGTCCTTTTTCTAAATCTATACTATTATAACAATCCAATAATAATATCAAAAATATTTCTAGACTTAGACAATACTATATGATTTCTAACCTAATTCATTCCAATCATTAGGCTTATCCAAAATACTTCTGTCTAAGTTCATAGTTTAAAGAAAAAGATTACTAGAAAGGTCATCTACTGATCATATGAACACCATCATTTACCCCCGTATATCATAAGATATATCTTGTTGGTCACATTCCAAACATGTGAATACCTTAATCATGTATTCTCTTTAAACATTAGTTACCATAGAATCTTTGTGTAAACATGAATGCTCTCAAAAGTCAACTCTTTCCACATACCAAATTTCTATATACTCAAACAATGATATCACTTTGTCCTTATATCAGTCATGAGCTCATTAATACTATCAAACATTTCATTATCTATTTATCCCTTCATTATTCAAATATCATTTTCTTGCCAAAAATATTTCAATCACTTTCCATGGTTATCAGTACAATAATAATATTGAAAACCACAATAAACCAATATATAGATATTCCAATATTCCCCGATACTATAAATGAGATACCACAATATTATTTTTCAATCCTATTAAATAAACTCTTAATCATTCGACCACATCGTTTTCATACTCAACGTCGCCAACAATGATCGCATGTGACTTCGACTCTTCCTTTTCCTTAAGCGGTTGTTTATGTCAATCATCATTAACCCTTGTATTAGGGCATTGGTTAGCATAATTCCCCATTTACTTGAACTTCTAGAATTGATGTGTTGGTGGTGCGTTATCTGTAGACTTTTCTCTATTCACATAATTAGAACCATTTTCCCATTACATCAGCACTCAGCTGCTCTATGACCATCTTTTCCACACTTGAAACATTTTTTAGTACCTTTTAGACAATCTCCACCATACTTCTTTCCATAAATTGACCATAAAGAAACATTCACCTTCTTTTCACCATTTTTTTGAGATTTTTCCTTGAACTCCATATTTCATTTCTTGTCAAAACCATGAGATGGATATATAAAACCAACTTCTCGTTCTACCATGATATCACAACTCACAATGTCTTAATTTTTACTGATGTATCTTATAGTTATTTCTCTTCGAATACTTGGTTTTAAACCACTGAAGAATCGATCAAATTTACTTTCAGGTTAGATGATAAAGCCAAATGCATACCTTGCAATCCTTGCAAAAGTTTCTTCATATATACCAACCAATTCATCCTCCATTTTCTTAAGCTCAAGGAACTTATTTTCCGTCTTTTTTTTTTGAATAATAGTAGGGAAGTGCTTACTGAAAAACAAGTTCTTGAACTCGTCTCATTCCATGGATTCAATTTCATCTTGGGGTCTTGTATTCATAATTAGAGTCCACCACTAGTCTACTTCACCTTGTAACTGGTAAAAAGATAAAATGTCTTCTTCATGATATGTATGAAAAATATGGAAAATATATTTTCAATGGTACTGATCCATTGTTCAGCAACAAGTTGATCAGAAGACCCACTGAAAGAAGTTGGACATTGCCTCATGAAGAACTCAATAAAATATTGTTCCTTTATTTTCTCATTTGGAAGTCCATTATGATTTCTAGCATGATTAAGTATAGCAATGGGATTTTGCATTCCATATCGCATTATATTTGGTTGTTCGGGGGGACAATCATTGCACTGTCCATTACATTTATCAACATGGTTTCTTTGGGTTCTAGCCATCGTCTAAATCCCAAAAAGAAAATCATGAGAGGAAAAAATCATGCTAGGAAAACAACATAATAAATGGGGAGTACCTTCAATATATAATATCTTAGGTTTAATTCTAATATCTTCTCCCTAATTCTAGGAGTATAACCTATATGTATAACTATTCTTAGGGACAACCCTAGACAACCCATATAAGAATCTCTCTTGATTTTTCACATCCTAGTTTCCAAAGGTTAATTAACTGTCCATATGATACTAACTCTAGATACCGAAGCTTGACATACATGGATGTTATATTATGTTTGTGGAATACATAATACATAACAAAAAAATACACCCAAGGACCGTAATACTTTAGTGTCTTTGGAAACTCGAGACATAATCTTCTAATCATGGTGAAAGTTCTTCAACATCTCTCATAAAGATATTACACTTTTGTTTTCTTAGCTAAAACCTTTATTTATATCCTTGGGAAAAACATATAAAGTTTGAGCTCAAATGCTCAGCAAGGGTAATAATGGAGAAAATAAAACAAACCATAAACATTTGAACATAAAAAAACAAGAACATAAAGTTTAAACATCAAAATCTTGTGTTGTGAAATAAATCTCGGCAGTACGTAAGGCATAGATCATAAAGAAACATCAATAATGATAAATTAGTATGGAAATAATACAAGAAATTGTGGAAAATCATTAATCACATGATATTATTTCAATATTAGCCAATGAATTTCATCCAAGACCATCATAGTGGACAATGTCCATCACTGAACTGGGTTTACTTGTTGTTCTGGCCCTATATTACTGAACCAGATTGACATGCCATTCCAGCCATGTTTATCTCATGGGATATAAATCGTTACCCAATTAATTTGAGGGAGATATAGGTCCCACCCATCTCATAATGAAATCATTCTTAAGATTGCAACAAAATAATCCTAAATCATTCATAATAACCCAAAGAATAGAATGTGTTTCATAAACACCATCCCATCATAACATAATCCATATAAAACAATGGATATCATTTCATCATAAACAAAATCAAACCATGTAAATAATAGAAACATTACTCTTGAAGCATAACCATATTAAATAATGTAATCTTAGAGTAATAATAGTTTTGAATAAAAACATAAAATGAATTCTTGAGGAAAATATCCTTTCTTCTTGAAAATCATTTTATTTTCTTAAAATTTCATGCAATTTTAAAATAAATTAATTTTTTTGAAAATAATCATGGAATGTTTTAGAGGAAGCTTCATGGAAATAATGCGTTATAAAACCGTAAAAATCCATTCATGCTGTATAAGTTAAAAAACATTCTTCTCGTATATTTGCTGGAAAAGTCAAAACATTCCTCGTATTGTAAACAAAAAAATATTCCTTCTATAACACAATGTAAAAGTAAAAAGGGGTAAAAATGACTTTAAACATACAAGGAAAAATATTAAAAAATTTATGAAAAACATTTTTATGGACATGGATGAAAAATGTAAACCCAGAAAATACTTGCGTATAAGAAATCTCAGATAAAAATGAGATTTGAAAAATTATCCCTTACCTTATGTCCAGTTTCTTCTGTTTGTGTTTGAGACTCTAGTATAGCAGGTTTTAACATATTATTAACTTGTAACATAACCATAATAATATTTATGATATCATATATGGGTCAATTATGACTTTATATTACCCATTATTTTGTAAATTCCATTTTAAAGAAGCATTCTGGGTAAAATCCTGTCAGTTATCGTACGTGTTTCAACTTGTTGTTCCTGATATTATTACTTATATACTGATTTACTTACTTAAATAATGTAAAACATGATTTATATATAATATATATTCAGCATATAAATATATATGATAGATCGATAAATGGAAATAAATACACCATTTATGGAGATGGTAGGTCATACGTACGCATGAACACTATTTTCCTTTCCTTATTGAATTGAATGGAATTAAATAAATGAAACATATATGCACATAAATCCAATATAATTATTATTTAATATCTTTCATGGCTATTTCTTATATAAACTTTATAATCATACTTTAATGGTTAATCAAGGAAAATTAATCACATCGTGTTCGTGGAGACGGAAATCTGTACATATGCACGAGCGAAGATATTGTTCCCATAATTGGTGAATGGTATTGTAGTGGATTATATAATATCATAGAATTAGTATCATGTTATAATAATAATATATAGTTATTATTTCTACCATTATACCCATCCAAGTAAGGAGTTAGTGGAAAAACCGATTACACCACGGAGTGGAGACAGTATTTCATACGTACGCACGTGTGGTGATTTCATTTTCTATAGGATAGATAGAAGGTTAAATGGGATTGTTTCATATTTATATAACATTTAATTATATTATTTATGCTGATGTTATTATTTTAAAATAAATAATGAATAGTATGTAGAAGAATAAATAAATTTGAAAAAATTGGTAAAGGATATTACCTCTTCTTCGACGCGCCTCTTCCTAACCTCCTCTTAGGGAACTAAAGAAGGACATTGAAGAAGACCAGGACCTCTAGTATGTTTCTAGGGAAGTGGAGAAGAGAAATAGTCTGGGTTTGGCCGAACTTGAAAGCTCAAAGTGGTGTGAGTGGGAGAGGGAGGTCGTGCCCTTTTATAAGAGAGGTGAGGGGCACCTTAGGAAAATCAATTAAATATTATTTTATAATAAATTTATATTCAGTTTATAATGGCTCCAAAGTGACTTATTTCGAGACTTGGGTGTGTATGGTTCGAAATAATTTCAACCAATAGGTTTTAGACAAGTTTAGGTTTCCATTTTAATGTTATCATTTAAGTTTAACTCTAAGTTAAATAATTTAACTTTTACCGTGTCTGCTTGTATTCTTACACTATATGGTCAATAAACGTACTATAAACTGCCAATCGGGACCCAATTTGTTCATTATTGTCATATATATTATTATATAAGTCTTTTTCCCGAACCATATATTTTTAGAACCATTATAACAATTAATAATATAATATGTTTTTAAAAAAACTCATTTATGTCAATTTTGACATGATTTGGTATTTTGTTTTTTTTAATTCATAACAGCATTATTACTTTGAAAAAAATTCATCTAACCAACCCTAATATGTTATATTAACCTAGAAAATTAGTATAATTCTTAATAATTCTAAAATTACATTTATTTGGGCATTTATAATTTCAATTATGTTAATATTTCTTTAATAAAGTAATTGCCACATCAACATTGTGTCATAAATAAATTAAATTATTTAATTTGTAAAAATTATAAATAAAATACCATTATTTAGGAAATAATTTTATATTTCTAATTTGTTTTTGTAGTCTGGTTTATCTTATGTATAACCATATATTAAAAATGTTTTAGTTATTAAGCTTTGATTTTAACTATTTTAACTCTTATTCAAATAAAATAACAATAAATGTCTTAATCTAATTCAAGTGGACCTAAAGGGTAATATCTTATTATTAAGCTTGTTTTTGGTCGAATAAAACTTATCCAATAGAATTAATTCATGTGTTAGGGTAATAATAATATCATTTTACCCTTAATTTCCCTGTTTACTTTTAAATATGGTAAATAAAAATTAAAAGTTAATATTCACCAAAAATTATTTTCATCTCATTGAACCAAATTTTACATACTGATATCAACTGTGACTCTCTTATTTTTGAAATTCAACTCAGAGAAGTGGTAAAATTATGTTTTATGTAAATTTTCAAATGCTCCTAGTGGGTGGGTAGAAGACGGTAAAAAGTTCAATAAAACTTTCATATATCTAAAATTATTATAAAATGTCTCCAATGAATTACATTTAAATTATATAGGTATTATGTATATATTTTGACCAAAAATAAATTTAAATAAGATAAATTATTATTTAAATAGAAATTTGTTTTTAACCAATAACTCAGTGTTTTCACTATTCATCAAAAATTGATGGTTTTTAGAAAAGTACCCAAAATTCACCCTAGGCTAATTTTGATATTCTGAATCCAAAAATGAAGTCCATTTTGAATGATAAAATTTATTAAATTTCAAAAAGTGGGTATTAATATTCATAACACCTAGTTTATAAAATATTTTAATAACATATTATTGTTTAGTGAAACTCGGTATTTCTTACAATGCAAGCTATCAAGGAAGGCTGCTCTTGCGTGTAACACAAGCCAAGAATAGTGTTGTGTGTATTACAAGCTAATATGGTGTTGAGTATAGTTCAAGATAATATTGGTGTAGCATACAACACAAGACTTCAATTAAATTAAAAATAATATTTCTCATAAAATCCCAGGGTATTACACAACAGCTAGAAGTTAACTTCCATATAAAATAACAATATTATATTATTAGTGTGAAATGTAAGATTTCAAAGAAACTCATTGTTTTTTATCAGGTATTCTATCAAACATATCAACCCTTTTAAAGTAAAATTAATATTCAATTCACAAATATTAATAAATATGAAAATATCTTATTCTTCATTTATCTGGGATGTTACAGATATTGAATATAATTACCTACCATGTTTTTATTACATATTAACTCAATTAATTTAATTTATAACAAATTAAAAATTTTATTTATATTTTTAGTCAACATTAATGAAAATACAGTTTTGATAAAAAAATTTGTATTTTCACTATTCATTGAAAAATGAAATATTTACTAAAATACCAAAAGTTAGCAGTATTACAATTTTGATATAGTTAATTGAAAAAATTAACTTCATTTTTTAATACCTATTATTTATTTTGTAAAAAATAATTTTACCTTAAGTGTGAAATACGTGACGAAACTATTTCCTTGAAAAAAACTAGTTTTTCATAAAACATTTATTTTCATATCAAAAGATAATTTTTAAATTATAATTAATTAATATCCATTTAATTTATTTTACACATGTATGAACCATATATTTTTTATTATTTTTTTATAAATATTCATCCCTAAAAACATAATGGATAGGTTGTTACGGAAATGATTAAATAATATCGTAATATAGTATTTTCATTTAAAGTCGATGTTCCATGATTCTCAAGCTAACAAAATGATTATTTAATTTAAAAATGAACTGCCTATACCATTCTTGTTTATTATTCAACATGATCTTAGAGTACGAGTTTACTTTCACTAAAACCATCCCATTTAGTTTTATTATGATATCTATTTCCATATAAAGCTATATATAACACCATTTGAATACATGAATGGAAACTCTTTTTTATGGGAAAACTCTATCGAAGGAAAATAATGATCCCACATTTATTAATAATAATGTGAGGAATATACATCAAATTGTTTTCCATTATTTTAATAGTCCCCTTGGATTGTTAACCAGTATGATTTTTTAGGTAGTTATTAAATTAGGATCAATATCTAGAACAATATAAATACACTTATGTAAATTTAATATAAATGGGTATCGTGATCAGACAAAATCAAAATTGAAATACCATGGAGTCAAAAAAATTATTAATATAGAGCCATTGGATTTTCTCAAGAATTGAAAATTCTCTTATATTAAGGAAATGTATAGATTTCGTTAGACGATCAATGATAATCCATATTATATCATTATTTGTTGGATTCTTTCAAATTTTATGGAAAATTTTATATTAATTTCATCCCACATAAATAAAATAATTATTCTATGTTACATTACAAATATAGAATACTTTATCAGAGCTTTAACTTATTTAAAACCCAAACATATAGATACAAAATCAGTACATTTATGCTTAATGTAAAACCACTCAAAAATTTCACTCAAATACCTACACATCATTATGACAACATTATGAATATAGATTATAGTGCCTCGAACATCATCCAAAAAACTCCATTTATTTTTGATATATATATAACACGTAATATATTTAAAAATGTTAGAAACAATATTGAAAAATAACATTTTACAGTTTCTCATCATTCACAACATTAATTTTCTTCTGAATGTTCTCATCATTATATTGAGAACTCATTATCTTTTATAATAATGATTATTTCATAATCATTTTTAAAATTAGTTATTTATACTATTCCATAATTATCCCCATATAAATATTTATTATATACATTGGCATATGATCTCTCTCAATCCTCATTTTAGTCATAACTCCATGATATTTCTTACTGAATGAATTGACTATCTTATTTTCATTCATAGGTTAGTATTGTATTGAGTACTCATAATATTTGTGTATCTTGTGCCATAACCATTATATAATACTAATATCATTCTATGAAAAGATTTATTTTATTCATTTATATTCCTTTTATCTCTAATATATTTCTCCATTAAAATAATGTCTCCATATCTTCAAAGAAAAGATTACAACTGCCATCTCATGATCAGGGATTGGGTTATTCAATTCACGAGTCATCAATTACACTAATGTATATATAATAAATCAATAATTTTTTCATTGGGAACTAGCCTATTTAATTCTTAGAAACATCACTATATATCATAATCCTTGAATTTCAATATAGTATATCCAAAATCATATAATTATTTGACCTCCTCTCTATTTAATAAAAATATTCATCACTTTACTTTATGAAAACAAATATAACCCATTTATGTGTAATTTTGGATACTCGGATTGAAAATCAGGAAATATTTTGAATGAATTGATGAAATTAACATTCTAAACCATTGAAATTACATATCAAGGTTATGTTTAGTGGTGTAGGAAACTATCTGACTGCCTTCATATTTGTAGTATAAACTGAGATACCTTCCTTGAAGATAATTTGGACCTGAAAGGAATCTTCTTGAATATAAAAATAAAACAAACTAAATCTCTCATTTAACACTTTCCATCTACGAGTATCAATAATAATATTAAATTTAATAGTATCTTATTTATATATTATATAATACACTAAGAAATCATCATTGAATAACATAAAAAAATATTTGAGTTATCCTTTCAATACTCAATTCATTATATCTATAAAAACATAGGGTTCATTAGTCAAACCAAATGAAATTATTATAATCATGTAATGTAAATACCTTGATTAGAATTCCATGTTCCCGATGTATTCCTTCTTTTCTCAGAAGTGATGATATCCAAAATGAATGTAAATATTTAAAAAATATTAAAATCTATGAAGTTTATTGAATTATTCTCCAATGTGAGTTATATGAGACATTTTAATTATTTTAATAGCATTTATTTCACTATAATCGGTGAATAGTCTCGTGGATCTATCATTGTTTTTAATGAGGAGAACATGGTCTCCCCATAGTGAAAAACTAGTGTGGTTAAAACCCATGTAACATGACTCCACTATGTTTTTCTTCATATCCTGTAATTTTAATGTGTCTATTCGATATGTATTCTATTATATTGCTCTTTCAAAAGAGACTAAAATAGTGGAAAAATATTATTTACACACTTTTGGATGTCCAGGTAAGTCCTCCAGAAATGAGTGAGTATATTTTGATATAATAGTTTCATTTATCATTTGAAGATTAGATTCTCCATCCTACATTATGTATTATCTCAATCTCAAATAATCTCATTTAGTATAACTATATATGGTTTATCTAAAAAGGATTTAGACGATGATGTATCTTTTTTTAAGGTAATTAATTCTATATCTTCATCACATATCATAATTTCTTTCTTCTTGTAATAAATTTTTGCATCATATTATAAAAGAATATTTAAAACAAGGATTCCATCAATTTAAACCATAGGTATGATAGTAATGTTACAAAATAAATTACTATATGTGGAATAATGGGTACTTCATAAAACGAAAATTTTATAGTGAGGTTTTCCCTATGTGTTTTGACAGAAATTTCTCTTCTAGAGTACTATCGAAATTTCTAATTTTCATTGAAATAATATAAGATATTAATGAGTGTGAGTATCCAAAATCAAATAATGAATGGGAGAAATTTTATTCTATCAATAATGTAAATTCTAAAACATTGTAGGGTACACCCACCCAATCATTAGTGGTCACTTAAGCTTTCCATTCTCAACATGGAAGCTTCTATAATATATTTCATTGGTGCATGTAGAAATCATTTTCATAGTTCCCCATATCCCTAAAATTGATTAATGAATAGATCTTTTATCTATCTTTCATTTTCATTTTTTTCTATATAAAACTTAACAGTATGAAAGTAAAAAACCCACAATACCTTCAATAATTTCCCATGATGATTCATTCCACTATTCTCACAAGATGGAAATTTTTTCACTCTCTTCTTCATCTTTGATGCATTCACTATTTCATGATTCCCAAAAAACCTCATATTTAATTTATAACATTAAAAATGTATGTTCTATAGAATTTATTCTGCATTTTTATTTCATATATAACTATTTCATAATGTCATAAAAATATTTGAGGGATTAGCGCCCTTCGAAGACATAACATAATCACATCAATGAAATAGTCAATCCTATACTCCGTGTTTCATATGTAATATGTAGAATACCTACATTTCTATTTAAAGGTAAGCTCATACTCTGAAACTCATTATTCATTTTTATTCATTATTCTATTGAAAATTCTATTCATTTTTGTTTTTTCCTAAAAAAGAGATATTTTTTATTGAATGACCCCTTAAAATCTTCTGAATCCATATATTATATTTCCTCTTCCTGCAAATTATTATGGACCAATTAACATAATTTATAAATTTCTACATTATGAGAGTACACTAAATGTGTAAAATTTTCATTTTCATTACATCCTATTGTGAAAAATATCATTTCAAGAGTTTTAATAAATTGTTAAACTACCATTGGATTAATAGTACCTCCAAATACTTTCAGATTCATTCACATGAAGTATTCGATAATATGAGAATCACACTATGGAAAAACTCATTAATAAATCCAATAATTGTTATTTTTATAACATGATTATTCTTTTCTAAAATGTCAATGATATACTCTGTTATAATACCATCTATATTGGATTTCTCAGTAGGGAAATCTGTACATTGTTTATGACAATTGATACCTTTTATCCTTACAAATACCATTTCAAAATAATGGATTATTCTGAATTAAATCATAAAATTATGAATTTTAAATACTAATGTATATTTTCAAATATGGTGGAATACATAACATATATTAAAAAATTTAATCATTATTAAACTCAGAATCATAAATTTGGTTTCTTTGGGGATTTAATTACTTTCAAATCCTATATAATTATTTATAAAGAATAAAGTGAATTTTCATATGAATATACCCTTGGAGTGTCAAACAATGTATTCATTAAGGCTCAATTTCATGGATTGGGTGATGATCAGGACATGACCAATACAGCCTTTCCCGATTCATTATCCCATAGTACCTCTCTTCTCGAACCGCAACCACTTATTGTATCCAGATAGGGATTTAATTAATGGAAAACAAAATAATATCTTCTTGAACACTTCATGATGTTCATATATAATTATAATAAATTTCTTGCATTAGGATATGTTATTTACTATTTTTTTCAATAATCTAGTTCCCAATATTTATAATAAACTTCCATTGATACCAACTATAATGGACATGACTCTAATAACCTAGAGCTAGTGCATAATTCATTTCATAGGCATAGATATAAGGGTGTAAAAATACCTTATTTTTTATCATTTTAATTTTTTTCAGAATCATATACATAGATAATACTCAGTTTACATAGGTATATAATATAAAAAACATGGTAATATAAATATTTAGCATCCTTGAACTTATTATATGAATTATTATTCATTTAATGGGGAAAAGGAAAAAAGTAATCATGCGATAAAATACTCAGTAAGGGTTACTTATAGTAGAGGTTATCAGAGATAAATAAATAGATATAATTATGGAAATTTATATAAATTAAAACACAATCCATTTAGTCAATAACATCAATATCATAATTGGATAAGGCATAAAAAATATAGGAAGGTAAATAACTAAAAATAGATTCTATTTAATCAATAAATTAAGAATGAGATGCATATAGAGATAATATCATAGTTAATTTCTCATAAATAATTACAATAAAATAATTATAAAATATAGAAATTCCCTATTTATTAGGGGAAATGATCTTAGGCATCATGATACCTCTATTGTCATGTTCCTTCACATGATATTTTTTACACTTTTAGGTAATAACCCAACTGATTTAGTCAACTTATTTGTCTCATAATACAGGTTGACGCATTGAGTGGATATCTATAAATAGGCCCCTCCTATAACTACCCATCTAAACCGTGACATATGTTTTAAATTATCAATTTAATTCAGGTATAATTTTCCTTATCAATAAATATCCACATCATCTAATGAAAAAATATTTATCAATATTTCCCCCTTTAATAAAATAACATTCAATATACACACTATATTTAAGAATGGTATTTGTTTTGGGAAATATTTAGATCCGTTTTACAAATAATTTAAATAACCTTGAATTAAAACATTATCCATCATGAATGGATAGTTATTCATGTTTAATACATCAAAGTTGTAGTATATACTCCATGTAAATGTAAATAGGTTCCTACTAAGAAAAAATTCTCAAGAAAATTTAAATTGAGATGAAATACCTTACAATTATCACTAAATTTATGTGATAATTAATCAATGAATAGATTATGTTTATAATGTATACATCATCATTGAACATGTGGACATAAAACATAAGATATTCCAAAATCATTATCAATATAATATCAGAATATCACAGGTTAATGAATAAGTAATGTAACCCAATTAAAAATAATTTAGTTATGAAATTCATTAACACATGGTAATTTTTAAGTAAATTTCCCTTATAATAAATTATTAAATTTGCATGAATTACTAAGTAATCATTATATTTCCTATCAAAGAGGCAGTATATAAACTCTATAAAATAAATAAAGCACATAAAATTAAAATATGTCTCATTGAATATAAAATGAGATGAAGGCTATTAAAACTTGGTAGTGTTTATGTAAATTACCCTTATAACATTTTACCAACTATTTGATAATAATATTTCATTATTTTATTTATTTTGGTTGTTAATTTTTAGGCAGTTTCATGCATGTTTAGTTATGATAGTTTCAGTTCCTATAAATAGGATATAATAATATCATATCCTAAATGATAATAAAATTATAAATATACTATTTACTATTTTTATACATCATTAAAATCACTCTTGAAAATTTTGAAGGGAAAATTAATCACATCACGTTATGGATATTATGGGACGTACTTACACATGAGCGATGATACAATTCAATTAAAGAGTGAATCGGAAAAAAAGTGGTTAATTTGTTATTTATAAAAATATTAATAAAAATTCATATTTATTTAATATATTAATTATATTTTTCTTTATTATATTCCATAAATTTCATGCATGAAAAATTAATCACATTGCATCGCAAGATAGTTGTTCGTCGTACAAACTAGCAATGTTACAATATTTTAAATGGAATGGAATATAAGGTGGTTATGTGATATTATAATTTTAGAAATATATTTATATAATAAATATAATATAAATGTATTAATTTTATCATTATATCAATCCTTAAATGGTGGGGATGGAAAACTAATTATATTGGTTCTTGAGGTGATAGTCTTCTATACACATGATCAGCAGTTTTGTATCAGATTTAATGTAAGAGGATATAGATACATTTTAATAAATTAAAATAATAAAATACTATTATATATTAGATAATTGTCTTAATATATTAAAATAACTAAATAATATATTTTTTAGGTGTAAAAGAAATAATATAAAAAAGTTTATTTAATAATGTTACCTCTGTTGCAGGGAACATATTTTCTTTTTCACTAAAATCCTTCTAATGATGGATTCATTATCAAAAGGTGGATATAATATGTTTTAATGGGATTAAGGAACTGGAAGATATTAGGTAATTTCCTATAAGAAATGATTTATATGTTTTAATACGGGGGGATATGTGGTAATTTTGAATATGTGGGAGAGAGGACATACATTGAATTGTTTAAAAGAATCAATTGCACCCCTACTTTTCTCAACTAAAAAGAATTATAAATTGTTCATTATAGACTATAATAGATTATATGTTCAAAATATTTCCATAAAATAGGATGTTTAAAATATATTAAGACCATTTTAACATTTATATTCATTGTTTACCCCCCCCCCCACCGAAACCTGTTTTTACTTTAACCGAAAAAAATAATTTTTACAGTTTTAAAATTTTATTATAATTAAATAACAATTTTTCCATATTATATAATATAAATTATTATGATTACAATAAATAAAACTTTGTTTTTAATTACATTCACATAATTAGGAGAATCCAATTTGATATTTTACCAACAGATGTGATGAAAGTGTGGGTTTTCTAAAATAAAATTATTATTTATATGGAAGGTTATAAAAACAAAAATAAAAATGTAACTGATTTCATTAACCTAAATTTTATTTATTATAATATTTTTAAAATTAATTTAATTTAAAACAAACATAAACTATAAATTTTCTTGGTAAATAATTTAAATCAAAATTTAGTTTTGATATGAAAAACTATATTTTTATCTATTAATCATAAAAATGAATCTTCTCAAAAAAATGCTGAAATTAAACTACGATAATTTGGATATAATTATTTCAAAAATTAATTTAATTTTATAAAATAATTAATCATAATTTTTTAAAAATAAATTTTTTCAAAAATGTGAAGTAAGTAGCAAAACAGGTTGCTTATAAAATTAGTTTTTCAGAAAAAACATTTATATTTCTATAAAAATATTCACATTTTATTTCAAAAAAATATATATAAATTGAATTTAATTAATTCATTTTTATTTCATTTATTTATCATTAATTAGTTAAAAATATTAATACCCTCCAACTTAATGGCTAGTTTATAAAGACCATTTCTAAGTAATTTTTTAATATAGTATTTATGATTAAACATAGTGTTGTGTGCATTAAATGATATAAATGATGTTGAATTTATATATAATTAAATAATTTAAAAAAACATTTGGGTGTTAAAATAGAGATATTCAGAGAAGTATCAGATTTTATTTCTTGTTTATTCAAATTTATTTGAAGAAATTATGGATTTATCATGTTGTAGTCAAATATTGACAATGGAAAATATCCCATGGGGATTCATGTAATAAAATTAATCATCATGAGAATAATTAAGATGTGCCTATAAATGATAAAAGTTTTTATCATATAATGGGGATTATATATTATGTAAGAATGTATTTGTGATGATTCAACTACATTAGTGGAAGATATAGATTTTATTTTCTTGATTACACTAGCCCGTATACAAAGATTCAGCTAAAAAATGTACATTGATGATTAAAAATAATTTATCTAACATGTGTATGATAGGTTGGGTTCCTATAATAAAATTTCATATACCATATAAAAATTGATTCCATATTAAATGAAAATTTTTATAATTACTTTATCTTAAGTAATAGTTGATTTATAATCCCATAAGATAAATTGAATATTGAGTAGAATATTCTAATTTATGTAATATAATTTATCGTATGTATTTTTCAATTTTTATAAATTCATATATTTTAATGAAATTGGAAAAATCATATATTTTTTTATTATTCACTTTATGGATCAAAAACATTAAAAATTAAGATCAATAATTATACTGATAGAAATAGTGTACCTTCCAATAGATAAATGTGTATCACTGATATGAGATCTCTATACCCGTGAAGATGGGTCGATGTAATAGCACATATAATTGCACTAAATGAGCGTTCCACGCCATATAATGAGATAATATGACATAAGTCAAATTTATACATAACTATGTGGGAATATATTTCAAACTAAATATCTCATACATCATACAAAAAGAACATCGTGATATTTCAATATCGAAAAAAGGAAAAATGTAATGTATTCGACAATACATTATTAAGGACATGAAGGATGATCTAACAAGAATTCTATATTATTTAAAGGTTCTTATTTGATGGGGCATTAATGTTGAATAAATTTGGTGAAACTAAAAAATTTAAAAAAATATAATTACATGTTAAAGAAAAAATATATATATTAGAGACTCTCTACCAAGTGATCATTAATGATATTTATTATATATACTATTTCATGTAATTATCCTTCCATGTGTCAAATACACATTTATTTTCTTAAAATTTTATCATTTTGGCACATTCCAATTGATTCTAAATCTCAATTCATCTCCCTCCATTCTTGATTACCCTATCTCCCTCCCCATATCCCCTCTTGACCTCTTCCTCCACCTCTAGATCCCTATCTTCTTTTACAATTTATACCGGACTCCACATTCCTGGTTCCAGATTCCTCATATCCTCCCATTTCCCCCTCCCTCTTTTATTTCTCCTCCTCGCCTCCCCACCACAACCTTTATCAACCTTAGTCTCCTACTCTTGTGGCCATCCTGTCCACCACAATTACAATATGTGTAACTCCCTCCATTTATCTCTCATCATTTCCTCCTTATCTATGCAAATCCTAATTTCTCACCTAACCTACCTTTATTTCTGACCAAATAAACCATACCCTCTACTGCTACCCCATTCTACTGATTATGTTTGAAATATCATTTTCACTTTCTTATATCACAATATGTATCCCACCTCGCAATCATAGCCTACTAATTTTTTATGATTGTTGTGGTTATTCCATGACAACAGCTCCCCCAAAGACTCAATACCTATCTCTAGTTATCATTTTTCCGTACCAAAATATTCTTCAGTGACATTATATAAATAAATGATAATATAGTCATTATGCATAAACATTTTATATTTGTTAAGAAAAATATATTATTTCCTGATATTGGAGGATGTTTCACATCTACTATATATATTTCTATTATGAAGAAATATTACCTTATAAAATTATGGATTTTTCTATTCATATACAGGTTCAGCTTCATCATTGTTTTTTACACTTTGATACCCATGAATCATATTTTCTATGTATTTTTTGTTGTTCTATATTCTCTAAAATCATGAACCCTATATTTTTACATCAAATTTTTGACCATTCTGACTTTACTATATTTTTATATCCAAATTACATCGACCTCTAAAAATTTTACCATAACTGCTGATGATAGATTTCATCCTATATTAAAATATTATCTCTATGAATTTATATTATTAGATATATTATTTTCAATCACTCATACCTTCAGATGAAACTTAATAGCCAGTAGTTTTTTCATTTTTTTATAGTGAATATGGTTTTCTTATGTCTTTCATATATTTATTCAATATATTAGTAGATAATATTTATTAAGGATAATTAAAAATTTATTATCTCATTTCTAATTTTCATTTAATATTAAATTACCCTATTACATTGTCCATAAATTCAATTATGATCCATATAAGAAATTATGTTCATGATATAACGTGTTATACTAATGAAAACCATTACTAAAAATATATTTTTTATATTTTATTTTGCATTTCCAAACTATCCCTTCATTAACTCTTTCTTTAAATTAATATTACTTCATTTTGATTTTATGTTTTAAATATTAATTTATTAGCTAGTCATATTATTTATCATTTTGTATTAAAAATTGATATCTAATCTTTTCTAATTTTTATAAAATCAATACATGGGGGTTGAAAATTAATATAGGCTCTCCCTCTATTCATTTCTTTAAATGTAGAATATGTTACTTGAGAATATGGTTATTAAACCAGATTGATGAATTTAATGCTTCTATTGTGGTAGATATCAAATATTGAATACTCAAATTCATGGATTATTAGATTGAGAAGGTTTTCATTTTCATTATTTCATTTAATGTTTCATATAGATAAATTTCAAATCTCTACTATATTATGTAGATTTTCATTTTACAGACAACGAGTTACTATGAAAAGTGATGTTCAATATGTATACATTGGGGAATGAATAACATTGTTGGGAAAGATATGTGATCTTGTGCCATGTGGCATGATACTTGAGACATATATGGATTAGTACAGGATTGGAAATAAAATATTCATATATCACAAAAAAAATTCTCTTCATCTAATGTTTCCACATTTAAATTGTAGACATCATGTTTCTCTCAAGAGGTTGATGTTAATTTCATGAAAAAATTTAGTGAACACACCATGTACATGGATTCATTTATATTTTTTTATCATCAATAGATTATCTTTCAATTTTTTTTTATTTTACAAAATATGTTTATATATTGCATCTTATTCTTCATAATAAATGCATATGATAGGAAAAAAGGAACCACTACCAATGTCAAGGTGGAGTCTCAGTCTTTGATCCATTCTAGTGATTTTCAACACTTTAATTATGTGACAACTCATTTTTTGGTTTGTTCACTGTTTCATAATATTAATTTTCCGAAATCTATCTGATTTCATATAAAGATAACAAGAAATTTAGGTGTAAATCCTTGATGTCCAGGTGTGAATTATTTCTCACTGATTATCACTTGTTTAAATGAATCATTTTGATTAAAATATTCATATTTCAAATATAAAACAATTTTATTAATACTCATTTATATGTGTTTTGAGGTCATATTAATTTTTTTATAAGGAAAAATTTCTTATAGTAAATTTCATATTAAGATTGTTCAGGATTTTTTGATATTTTGTTATTTTAGATGTTAGATGTTATGTTCTATTATAATTTTTTGACATTTTGGTATTTTTGAATGATTTGAAAAATGTGATTCATAATAATGATATTAGAATAATGTTCTATCCTTCTATATATGCTTAACATTTTAGTATTGTTAGATAGTAATAAAATTTTCAAATTTTAGACACTAGATGGAACATTAGAATGTATTCAATTATATATTTTTAAGATGGCCCAATTGTAGTATATTAGATTCAGTATAATATTTTATTTTATTACTAAGTACATAGTAAATTGTATATTTATTATCAATATATAGTGACCAAGATAACTAGTTGATGTCCAATATATTCGATAATTATTTCGAGGTGAAATTTTAGTGAAATGTTCATGTCTATCCAACCAACCATTCAACTCCATTTTAGTATACTATGTTTCCCAAGAACGAATTACAGATTCATTATTCTATTCCAGAACATTATTATGCATCAATTTTCTAATTTTCAACTCATGTTTCTTATATTTAGTTGAATATGGGGTTGACATTGTTGTTCATAAAATCGCGGATCCTCACACTTTAGGTACCTTTTATCTCTCAATTTCTTCACATCACCTATTATTTTTTGATTATTCCTATAATTTACTAATTCACCTATTTAAGGATTAGATTACTTCAATGGAAAAATTATGTGTCATGTACCTATTTTACATAAATTATTATTTTTTAAATCAATTCTTCCCTATATAAATTTTATAATTAAATGAGACTCTTGAAAGCCTTTTTTATTGGATATATTACATAAATAATCATCTACATTGGTGTATAATTTTAAATTTTCATTATATTCATGAATTTTGATTATATTATATATTATATATAATATTCCTCTAATTTATCAAATAGAAATATTTTATCCTTATGTTTCTGAGATTTTCGATCACTTTTTAGAGAATAATTAATCTATGGTCTTTAGTTTGTTTATCAAAACAATTTTCTCCTTCTGTAGATAATCAGTTATGAAAATTTCTGAGGTTCATTACAACTAATCCAAAATAGAAATACAAGGTCCTAGTGATCATAATTAAACAATCACTAAATATTCTCTAGTTGGGTGGTGATAAATATTGATTCAAATGTATTTGAACTACATTGATTCCTAAGTGATTTTATATCATATAAGGTGTTTTTATAGTGGTATAACTTAGTTATTGATTGGTTTAATTAAAAATATTTGTGGACTAAAACCTATAAATTATGTATCTTATTGAAATTATATAGAAATTTTTATTAATATTATTTATTCCTCAATTCAATTTGTCATTAAAGACTAGTTTTAGGTCCACTGGGATAGATACCCTGAGAGGGGGTGAATCAGGGTGTGGTAGATTAATACAAATTCCCATTTTGATCATGTTTTGTTGTTAGAATAAACTCTATTCTCTCTATCATTCCTATTGAAGAGTATGAATGAATCTTAAAACATGCACATGAAAAAACAATTTTACTAGGTTCACCCTCACTAGGCTATGTCCTAGGAGTATACACCAGCGATGTGTCAACGTACCCAACCCACTATAAGAACACTATTGTTTACATGTTTAAATTAGACTCATTGTGTCCCCAGGTTTACAACCATTCAAAATTTGAGAACAAATTTCTCCCTCAACTAAAATGATCTCATTGTATCTTCAAAAGATCTAAACAAAGTTTATAGACTTGTAGGTCAATTAATTATCTTTAATTAGTGCACCTTAATTTTATATAGATGCTCTATTGAATTATAAATTTCATCCACTGATGAATACCACTTTTCCACTGATCATTGGGAATCATCCTTTTCAATGACCTTTGCAATGAACCCTACTTCGCAAAGCTCAGAATTTTACAATTCTCAAACAATCCTTCATAAAGTACCTACTTCTTCGCAAAGCACCCACCTTCATACAGCTTAGTCTATCATAGATCTCAAGCCATCACAAAGTGGATTACTTCCAAAACCTCACTAAGCCAATATGGAACACACCACTTTCATGGATATACATTAGCCATTGTGAAGCTCCTACCTTTCACAAAGAACACTACCTATGAAAAACTCCTTTATGATTTGAGAGCAACAAATTTTTTAGGAAAAAATCTATACTCATCTCAAGGGTGTACAGACCTATTTATAATATATTCCACTAAATGGAGAACCTTCCACAAATGGTCAGTGCCACATCATCTCATATCTTAGTACAATGAAATTCCTACTAAAATTCTCTCTATATGTGGAAGCACAATGGAAATATTTAGATCGCAGAGCTTATCATAATCCTGGAGCGTTCCATAAATTTCTTTGTACTGAAGCCATAATGCTCTCTTGAAATTCCCTTCATCTCTTTCATTTGTGAAGTGTTTCATAATGACAGAGCTCACCATAAAAATTCTTCCAGTCTCTACAATGTCCATATCAAGAAGCCCATCATTAAAAAGCCTATCATCAACTACAGAGCTCACAGTCAACATTCTCCCTTGCAATTATCATCATATATCTTCCTTTGTACTACCTCTAAATCATTAATATCTTTTTAAGGGTTATTTTTTAATATGGATTGTCAAATACATCTCTAGATCTTGATATTTCACCATGAAAATCAGCAATATCCACAAACACAACCATCACAAAAATCCGGAAATGTTACATTGAGGGATTTTTTCCCAAACACTTGGTATTTTAGTGTACTGGTTGTTGTTAAACCAGTTGGTCAAACTTCTAATTTCACCCTCTAAAATTTAATTTCATTATAAATTTTTGAATAAATTTTGTAACTAATATATATAATTTTATATAAAATATATTCCTCTAGCTTAATATGTATACATTTTCAATTTTTATAAATCTCATAAGAGTTTGTCTACTTTTTCATAATTGTGAAAAAATTATTCATTATTATTGTTTAATTTAAATAAATTTTTATTAGAGTTTATGATGAATTTTTTAAATTGTCGAATTCAATGGAGTGTTACATTTAGACTTTATGCATCAAATCTAGTAATATTTCATGAAATATCGTTATATAGTGATCAATGTAAAAATAATGATTGGAATTAGGTCAATTTTTGTGATGATTCATAAAAACGATCCATGTTGTTCATGTATATGTTTTCATTATGTATTTGACTTATACATTTAGGATGATATGTATATGTATTAAAACATTAATTAAAATGTTTTATTTCCATATGCACAGTTAACATTTTAGAGATTCATTCATAATAATAAAATATCTCTAAATAATCTATATACCTTTTCAAGTTTATCATTATTTATTTTTCAATATAGACTATTACTTATATATCATTCCAATCCTACAGTCACCATGTTTTCAACAATATATCCATACACTATATATTGTATGTATTTATCATATCAATTCCTTCTACTTGAAGATTACTATTCCTTCCACGCCTCTTCTAATTTTATAAGTTTCATATAGTATTATGCATATTGTATGTATACATTGGTTGAAATGTATCCATAATTAATGTATTCATTGGTTTAACTTATATACACTTGTGAACATAAATGAAAATATATAGTTATATATAATTATTTCAACTACATATGTCACCACTAGCCTTCAATCCATTACCATGTGTTACAAAAAACCCACTCAATTCCTTTTTTCTTCCAATTTTCTTCAAATATATTAATGAATGACACATATTCCTTTTTATGAATGTAGAAATTATTTCCCTAGATTTATTTTAAAACATCATATTGATATAGCATATAAAAAAGTACGCATTTTATTTTAACCCTATATAAAAGTATATAGTTTATATTTATACCTGATTGTTTTTAAAACTAATTTGTAAAACCATCACAATGTATCTTACATATAGACTGTATTGAGATTTTATTTAAAAATTCCTTTTATCATTTTTGGAATGAGTGGTTTCTTTGTAATATTCCCATTAGAATTTTTGAAGAAGTGTCTTTGATAGTGAACATTATATTTTTTATGTGAGATAATATTGACATATATTGATGAATTTTTCATCTATTTTATCCCATTATAAATGAAAGTATTTTAATTAATTATGTGTCAATTTTGAACATACATTATGTAAATATTAGATATTAATCCATCAATCGTTCTTGGTTTTGTGACTTTTCTATGCATGGTTATGGTTATAAACATGTGATTTTTATTACTTTCAGGTGATGACCTCTTGTACCTATAAACATTTCATGGTTGTTGCATATGTTCACAACTAGGTTTTAGGTGAAGAACTCTTATACATCACTTGATTGTATTAATGTCACTTCTTGAATTTATTTACTATTATTCAAAACAAAAAAATGTAGATTCAATTGCTCATTTATTTTCTACTATAATCATGTTATTTGGAAAAATGATAAGATGAACACCAATGCATTTGTCAAAACTACAATTTTATTAACACAATTTTTAAGATTTTAATATAACATTTTATACATTTTTAATTTTTTATTTTTTGTTAAAATAATATATAGTATAATATTTTTTAATCACTCATTGTGTAGTTATATGTCCAGAGTTTCAATAGTTTATCCAAATGCTATGAAAACTATATTGTAAATTATTCTCATTATTTCCTGCCCACAACAGTGAGTATTATTGATACATTAATGGTTTTGATTAAGGATTTTATTTTTTTATATATTATATCATTCACACTAGTAAACTTTTGACTACTACAAATTTAATGTCGGTTTATTTTGAAATGTTTCTCTAAAAATACACATTAACTTACGCCATTGATATCGTTTTTGTATCATATTTCATAATATTTGAATTTTAAATTGATGAATCTAAAAAATATATGAAATCATAATATAAAAAAATTATTTTCTAGGGGTATTGTTATATCATTTTCTCTTCTAAACATAGGTGTGTTTTCTAATTCAACTAATTATTCTAGGTAGTGGGAAATCAGAATGCACAAGTCAGGTTACTACTATCAATATTAATTTGTTCAATATGTTGGTCTATTGAAATTTTGAATAGTATACATTTTCTTGGATCTATCCTCTATAATTCTTACATGAATTTTTTTTAATAAAGTTTAGTTAATTTAACGTAAGGGTTCCTTTTAAACTATGATTTTAGCTATCAAAAATATTTCTACTCATTTCCAATTTCATTTCCTTTATTGAAGTGAAAATATGGTTTTGAGAAATTATAACTTCCACTCAATGAGTATTAGCTTAAATATAATATATATTTGTTGTCTGTCTGATATATACATTATTAATTTTTTTTAAAATTGTTCATTATATAATTTTTAGTTAAATATTCACTTCTAAATTGTTGTATGCAATTTCATTACTCAATGAATGGAGTACAACAACACTAACTATTTTATCTTTTTAATTATTTCATATAAGTTGTTACATAATATTTTTTATAGAGGGACTATTATGTATTTGAGTGTAAAAATATATTTTAATTGATCTTCTGAGCTTATAAAAAAAGTATGTAGAGAGTGATTATAATGAATTATGGTACAATACTATGATTCTATATGAGTTTTTTAAGTGGATGAAAACTAGAAAAATGAAATTGGTTATATGAAAAAAAATCTTTTAACTCTTAAAGAGTAGGTCTTAAGAATTCAGTTTATGGAAAGGGAATGACAGAGAATTCAAAAGTTATATAAAGGTGTGTTCCATTATAAATTATTTTGTTAAATATTAATTCTTTCAATAATTTTTTAATTTCTATTGAGTTTACCACTCAATTAATGTTGATGTTCTATAAAACCAATAATTAAGGGTTATTCATGATTTTAATTACATAATGCATAAGTTTTCACAAAAACGTGTTATAGTATGCAATCATCATGTGTTTTAATATTCATTAGTTTATATATTTTATAATCCCCCATCACGTTCTAATATTATGGTGTATGTTCCATAAAAACATATAACTTATCTTTAATAAATATTAAAATATGATCACTAATATTTTTATAGAAAAGAATAGACTGGTTCTTTGTCTTAATAATATATTTAATTGTGCTATTATGCCTGAAAAATTAATTTTTCCGTTATTATTCTATATGAATTTATTAAAATGCTCATGTCTTAATGTTTATAACAACTATAGTTTCTTCATTACCATGTGCTCCTCTAACCCTTTCTACTAGTAGGATATTCATAGAAATCCTAACAGGGAATACCATCAACCTCTACATGGATAGTAGTGATAGCATAGAGACCATCAATGCCATGATTTTGATGTTTGGGTAGCAGATTCCTCTAATAAGGATAAAAAGGTCATGAGGATAATATAATACATTGCTATAGTGGAAATGGATATTGATTTTATGATTCAATAAATCCAATTTATGTCTGATCATGACAAGGAATGAATTCCTCCAAACCAACAAAGGATGATTTTTTATTGGATTACAACTAGACTATGGCCAATATCTTACAGATTACAACATTAAAAAAGAGTAAACACTTCACCTCATTTTCAGACTAAGGGGTGGAACTATTTTTAAGGTGAAAACTCTTACTGAAGAATAAATTGATATTTATAAAGATCCAACTGACACCATTGATCGCTTTTTATAAAGTGCTGAAGAGAAATAATGGATCAGTCATGTGGAACAAAGGCTTATATGTGTGGGGAAGTAGATGGATGCTGATAAGAGTTCAATGTATTATTTCATCGAGGGTGGGTCCATCCAATATTTGGTTCTTTTTCTAAGGGGTAACAACTTTAAAGTACGGAGGGTTATCATATCTGAGTAGCCCTTCAAACTCACCTTAAAGGGTTTTTGATTTTTTTATATTTAATATTATTTTTATATGATGTTGTTTTTATGGTTCTATCCATTAGTATTTTTGATTATATGGTTCTATACCCTTGTAATCTTTTTTCAAATAGACTCAAATATTTTGTTTCGTATTAAATGAACTTATTTATCCTTTTTAATAGCATCAGATTCTAAACGCATTATCCTTTATCTTCTGAAGAATCTTATGATATTTTATTCAAAAACATCATTCTAATTCATTGATTTCATATAATAAATAGTTTTTATCATGTAAAAAAACCAGTTAC
Organism: Viscum album; assembly: GCA_963277665.1. Taxonomy (NCBI): domain Eukaryota; kingdom Viridiplantae; phylum Streptophyta; class Magnoliopsida; order Santalales; family Viscaceae; genus Viscum; species Viscum album. Next base: position 1,839,379,573 of record OY728125.1, read on the forward strand.
ATCGATTTGGTATTCTATGATTTCTATGATTCGGTTAATTCAAATGAATTTAATTCAACAATAATTTAATAGAAATATTTTGAGAAAATTTTATTTAGGTTTTAAATTATCTATTCTATAATAATATGAACTATATTGTTTATTTCCTTTTTTCCCGTGAAGAGTAAAAACATTGAATTTTGTGCCCCAGAATTTTCCCATATAATTCCTCCAACAATATTTAGCAATGTTACACAAGTTAGTTACTATAAATTTCTCACATTATCATCCTTATAGATATATTTCTTTTTTCATTCATCAGTTACCATAGTTTTTTACTCTATCAGGACCTCCTATTATTATTTTTCAATCATTTTTTTGGTTCTATTAGAACTTTTTCTATTTTTAACCATTTTATATTTTCTATATTATAGTACTTAATATTGAAATTATATCTTTTATAAATTTAATACATTGGAAAATATTGAGATGAATGGGTCGAAATCATTTTTTAATTTTCACCCAAACAGATGCACACATGGTTTCAAACATATATGTCTTTTAAAAATAGAAAGATATTGAAAGGTAATATGCTAGGATATAGTAGTTTCAAACTCACCATAGGTAAAAACAGGGGGTACTTGTGCCACTGAATGATAGATCCTTATAGGTTGTCCTCCAACAAGTATATATTATCTTATAATAGCTCATGTGGTTTCTACTAAATCTCTTTTTCTCAGGATTATTTGATTTCATTAAACTTATTCATCATTGCGATAACTTTCCTATATAAATTATATGAATTCAAATTTTTTAAATCTATATTCTTAGTTAAATTTTTTCAAATTCAATTTTAATTATAAAACATATCTAAAAAATCTATAGAAATTTTCTATTTTATTAATCTTTATATTTTAATAGAATATTACTTTCCTCTTATTTAAATCCTATATTCCCCACTTTTTAAACCATATATTCATATAGTATATAATGCATGAAATTATTGTGTGAATTCCTTCTACTTGTAGTTTAGTGTTCCTAAAATTTCACTTCTACGTTAAAAAATTTCACATAGTATTATGCATATAGTAAATATATATTTTTTTAAATCACATAAACATGATTTCATAATTTATAAATACATTGATTTAATTTATATAGACCTATGAAAAAAATGAACATCTATAGTTATATAAGATGATTCCGACCAAACATGTCACCATCAGTGTAATGCCCTGACCACAGTTACCCAGAGTCAGTGTATTATTACATATCATTGGTATGATCAAAAAAGACCAAGTCTCAAAAGAGAGATTAGTTTAGTAGCCTTAGAAGTACTAGATACATTAATCAGGATTAAATTACATCATAAAATGAAAAATTAAACCAACATTGTGTCCAAAGACCACACTAACATCCCCGCAGTCTTTCCCTAGTGGTCAGTAATAATATACTTCTTTGCATCTTGTGGAAAATAAAACATAAAATGGGTGAGCTCATATTATCAGTAAGGATAACAATATAGCAGAAACTTTAATTAATAAGAATAAACATTTAAGGAAATCTATAAGACTAAAACAAAATCATTTTAAACTTTGAACATCAGCATAATATGGCAAAGATAAAATTAAATAATTCCATTTACTTACTCACATGGATATTATACTAGTCTAATAATCACATGCAATATCAATAGCCACTTTTAGAATGATGAAATGCATAATGCCAGAGTTTCATAACCATATAGTCAAGGCCTTGTGCCAAGACTAGAAATAAGATTTTCTCAAGGCCTTGTGAAAAGACACTGGTTTTTCTCTTAGGACCTACCGATGCATCTATGAGCTATAACGGGCTCCACCCGTCACATACTAAGTCCAATGAATTCCTCATATGAAAAGGTTTAAACATAACATAAACATTCGTATTAAAACTGGCATATGAAATGTCAATACTTTCTCCATAAACCGTGAATGGTATAAAAATTACACAGACATAGTCAAACACATCGCAAATTCTCTAATATAATATGGAAGTTTTGTATCATAATAAATCAACTTTGAATAATCTTAAAATCCATTAAATGATGTTGATATAGATGAAATCAAAAATATTTGAGAGAAATGTCTGTTTTTTTGAAATCATTTAAAAGTCACATTATTATAAAAGAAAACATTTACAATGAAAATATTCTTATAATAATATAAGGGAATATTTGACAATTTTATAATATCTTAAAATAGCCTCACCCACCATATATGTTAAAAAAAGACATTCTTACCTTAATTTTGTCGAAAAGGTTAAAAAAGACCTTGTTTGGAAAATGATGGAAAGATTACTTAATAAAAATCATATAAAAAGTCTAAAAAGGGTATAAATGACATTAACCCATAGTCTATAAAATATTAATAATGTTTTGAAATATATTTTTATGAAACATGGATTTGGATGATAAAGAGGTCCCAATTGATAATTATTTATAAACAACCTCAGATAATGAAGAGATTGTGAAATAAAATCATAACTTGTAATTTTCCTTGGATGAGGATAGGTTAAAATCCTGTATAATAGTTAAATAATTTTTATTAAATTATACAAGAATCATATACTAGAATATGATATCATATATGATCTTCTAATATCGCAATGTTAATAATATTTTAGTATTATCGTCGTTTCAGGTGTTCACTTACTACATTTCTATTATATGTATCATTACATAAGAAATGATTGTTATTGATAAGTTTTATATTATTCATTTCTTGAATGATATCAAGTCCTTAAACATTATTTTTAATCATAAAATAAAAATCATTCTTGAATGGATATGATGGGGAATGAATCTCATCACGTTCGTGGAGACGATAATCCGTACATTCGCACGAGCAACAATATCATTCTTTTGATATAAAAATATTATATAATTGTATGATATATCATATATAAAGAATAATTATCATGTTATATTTATTATTTACATCAATAATACATCATTATTATAACCAAACAAATAATAATGTATTGAATAACAACTACACCACAACGTGGAGACAGTAAGCCATACATACGCACGTGTGGTGACATGTTATTCAAAGGATGAATAGAATAATGAATATGGTTGTGACATATTTATAATATCATTACAGTATATAGAATATACTGGGTTTATTATTTTATAATGGAAACAACACGGAAGGAATTAGTGGAAGAAGAAAAGAACTTGAAAGAGATGTGGAAATATTTACCTCTTCTTCGGGTTCTTCCATTGGATTAGATCAAAAGGGCTCCTTAAGATGGGTTTATGACTAAATAAAGACATCTAGGATCAAATAAGGGATGTTTAGAGGATATTGGGGTAGGGGTTTGCTGATTCAAAAGGATTTGAATGTGTGTATTAGAGAGAAGGGGGAGAGCCCTTTTATAAGAGGAGTGAGAGGCACCTTAGGAAAAATTTAAAATATTATTTTATAATAAATTAATTTTCTATTTATAATGGCTCCAAAGTGACTTATCTTGAGGATAGGGTGGGTATGGGTAAAAATATTTTCAACCAATTGATTTTATACAGGTTAAGTCACCATATTAAATTTATCATTTATATTTAACTCTTAGATAAATATTTTGACATTTACCTTGTCTCTTTATATTTTTATATTTTATGGTTAATAAACTTACTATAACAAGAAAAGAGAACCCCAAGTGGTTAATTATTTATATATATAGCCTTATATAAGTCATTTGGACAAACCTTGGTTTTTTAGGAATATAGTTTCAATTAATAATACAATATTGTTTTGAAAAACTCTTTTTTGTCAATTTTGACACTATTTGGTATTTTGTTTTTTGATAAATTGATAATAGTATTATTACTTCGAGAAAAAATCATTTAATTAACCCTAAAATGTCATATTAATCTATAAAATTCTTGTAATTCATTAAAAGTCTAAAATTACATTTATTTGGGTATTTTATATATCAATTATTTTAATATTTCATTAATAAGCTAATTACTGCGTCACGATTGTCTCATAAATAAATTAAATTATTTAATGTCTAAAAATTATAAATAAAGTATCATTATGTATGAAATATTTATATATTCCTAAGGATTATTTATAATATAATTTATCATTTGAATAAACCTATATTAAAAATGTTTTAGTTATTAAACGTTGATTTTAACTTTTTTAACTCTTCTTTAAATAAAATAGTAATAAATGTCCTAATCTAATCCAATTCAAACAAATAGGTTCATATTTTATTTCAAAGGTTTTTTATGGTCGAATAATAATTATCCAATTGAATTAGTACATGTGTTCGGGTAATATTAATATCATTTTTACCCTTAATTTTCCTATTTACTTTTAACCATGGTAAATAAAATTAAAAAGTTACTATTCAAACAAATTATTTTTATCTTATTGAACCATATTTTACTTAATAATATCAACCATGTCTCTCAGAGTTTTGATATTATACTCACAGAAGTGACAAAATTATGTTTTATGTAAATTTTTAGATTCTCCTTTGAGGTGTGTAAAAGACAGTAAAAAGTTCAATAAAATTTTGATATATCAAAAATTATTATAAAACAGCACCAATGAATTAAATTAAACCTATATAGGTATTATGTATCTATTTGACCTAAATTAAATTTAAATAAAATAAATAATTATTTAAATAAAATGTCAGTTTTAACCAATAACTCAGTGTTTTCACTATTAATCAAAAAATGAATGTTTTCTGGAAAAAATACCAAAATTTCACCCTAAGCTAATTTTTATATTATGAATTCAAAAAATTTGTCTATTTTACTAAATTCAAAACATAGAAGTTTCATTTATTAATTTAAAATTAATTCCCATTGTCAAAACCAAAAAGCAAGTTTTTTAGAAATAATAACTAACAAAAGATTGATACTTTTTTGTGTTCAATTTTAAAGTGAAATTACATAAAATAACAGTAATTGGATTAAGTGGTAAAAATATAATTAAATTATAATTCAAAACCATCAAAATGTATAATTCAACACTATAAATTATTTTTATTAAAATAGTTGTTTTTAGTTAAAATATAGTATTTTTCAATATTCACCCAAATATGAAAGTTATCATAAAAACACCAAAATTTATTGACACTAAATTCTTATGTCCCGATTCTATAGAATAAGACTATTTTGTCAAATCAAATACAAAGAATTTTAAAATTTTGGACATTAAAACGGCTCTCCAGTAAAAGACGGTAAAGTTTTATTTTTTGAAAAATACTTTTATTATCTGAAAAAATGAATTTGTTCTTACATTATGTCTAAGAAACTCATAATATGGATTCTAAAATTATAAGTATTATATAAAGTTCAAAATTCAATTAATACTTTTCGTAACATCTTTTGAACAACTAGTTAGGTAATTCATGGTGTGCTTGAACTCAATGTTGTATGTCATGCATGTTATTGAATTAAATTGATGAAATAACGTACTATGAAATCTTATGGTGTTAAATTATTACCCTCCTTAAATAAATTACAACCTCACTATTTGAAATTGTTCATCAAAAATAAAAGGATTGAAATAGAAAATACATTTGTGGGAAAACCCATATCAGAAATTGGGTTAACTAAATTTAGTCTTAATAAGAGGAAAAGGGTAATGAAAAAGTCAACACCAAATTATGATCTCGATTAGGTGAAAATTGGTGGCAATTAGAGAAACATAATTGGTGAAAAAATTTAAATATTTTTAGGGAGTGATTGAGGTCATCAGTCACAAACAATTTTAGAATTGAGGGCCTCAAAGCCATCAATCTATGATAATTTAAAATAACATCAGTTCAATAAAACATTAGATATTAGGATAACACATTTTTAGTTTTATGATCACTTACCTAAAGTTTAAGAATTAATTTATTCATATAATAAGAGATGAAAAAAAATATACACTTGACAAGTATAGTTTCATCCATTAACTAATTTCTACCACAAACTCATCTTTCACTCTAGAATATAATAGATCATAAGAAAAAAATCTATTTATCCTATTCATATAGGGTTCCAAAAAATGAATTTATAATTAATCTACCAACCTTTTAAAAAACTACATTATTCAATCTAGGACATCACATGGGCCAGGGGTAGGTGATACACCCTTGTTGCCCTTCGATTGCGGGTTCAAGTCTCGTGGTCTTGCTGGTCGTGATGGGTTACCGCCCAACCTATGGGATGTACTTTTTATGGAAATCCAAAAATAATCTCAAACTAGAATTATCTAAAATACTTCTATCCAAACTCACAATCCAAATTTTATAAGTAAGGTAAACACAATTAAGATCTTCTTTTCTACATAATAACATGTGAACACCTTCATCATGTATTCTTTTAAAACACTGAAACATGCTAAATGCCCATAAAACCTTATTGATTACATTCATTCTCCCTTATTATTTATAGAGTACTGGATATACTCCTTCTATCCAAAAATGTTGTAAACTCCATCAATTATGGAATATACAATTCATTAATCAGCTTCAAGTTAGTCAGGACTATCCAATATAATTTATCCAAATCAATCATTTGTTATTCCAAAATCACTACCTTGGTATGAGAACCATATTATGGTTTATCATTCTCTCAAACATATATTTTCCAAAATTTTAACATGTTATTGAATCACTTTTCTTGGTTCCACACAATTTCAAGTCCTTAATGAAAAAGTACTAAAGTACAATCCTTATATACTCCATAATTCTTATAACATGTACATCATTAATAAAACACGCAAATGACACAATACTTTAATAAGAACATAATAACTATTTATAATTACTCTTCATCTTCGGTAGTATTATAACATTAATATTATCCAGTTGCAGCATTTGGGTTATACTCTGATGATTTGGACATTGATTCGCATAGTGTCCCAACTCCTTGGAGATGATGCCTTGTACATATGAAACATTTTTCTTACCCATGAAATCACATACATGGTGTCCTTTTTCTCCACACATATAAGAAACTCCCAATAACTTCAAGAATTTAACAAGGTGATTTATTCAATAGTTATCACATATAGAAAAATTCTTCTTTTCCCTCTTCCCTTTCTCAATCTTTCTCTCTTCCAACCTTTTCTTCTCTTTCATCCCTTCGAATCCATAGGACTCGGAAAATTATTTACAGATCTTATTAACACATGATAATATGTCTTTATATGTTGAGAATACATGGGATACTACTTCCCTTCAAAATTTTGTCTTAATACCATGAAAGATATGATCCTTCTAACTCTTTGGATCATACGTATTGCTGGAGTTCACATTCCTTCTACTAGGCACCATTTCTATACAATGGAATATGCTAGGTCAATCTTTGAATTTCAATGAATAATTCCAAACTTGTAAAATACCTAACATTAATTGAATAGTTTATGGATATAATCTATAATCATAAAGATTTTTTCTTTCAGGAGGTATATACTCATAAACCCTATATATTGGTTTGTAAGGAAAATGATAATTATCGTAAGCGTATCCCCCAGGAGTGTCGTAACCAAGAGTGCAGCAAGGCCCATTGTCGTGCACCAGTTCCCATTTGAGCCTAGCTCAAAGCAGTGTTTTAGGGTTTTACCCCTAATAACATCTATCTCAGTGCTTCCTCTACCTTCTTGTATCCAAATAAGGATTTATTTTCTTGGAAAAATTAAAAAATCTCTATAGTACCAAATTTATAGAATGTTCTTCTATACTAATCTGCAAAGTCTATCTCAGGGCTATGTGATCTAATCAGAGTTTATCTAAATCTAGTTTCTAAGGTATGTACTAAACATCCTCTAATAACAACTGTAACGCCCTGACCCCAGTTGCCTAGAGTTGGTGCATTATTACGTATCATTGGCATGATCACAAAATATCAAGTCTCAAAAGTACGATTAGTTTAGTGCCCTTGGAAGAACAAGATACATTCATTAGGTTTACATTACATCATCAAATTAAAAATTAAAACAAAATTATTTCCATAGACCACACACATATCCCCTCAGACTATCCCTGTAGGTCAGTCATAAAATACTTCTTCACATCTTGGGAAAAACAAAACATAGATAGGGGTGAGCTCAGAAACTTAGTAAGGATAAAAATATAGCGAAACATTTCATAAATAAGCATAAACATTTAAAGAAATGTATAAGACTAAAACAAAATCATTTTAAACTTTTAAATTCTGCATAATATTGCAAAGATAAAATCAAATAATTCCATTTACTTACTCACATGGATATTCTACTAGTGGAATAATCACATGTAATATCAATCGCCACTTTCATAATGTTGGAATGCATAATGCCAGACATTCATAACCAAATAGTCAAGGCCTTGTGCCATGAATACAAATAAGATTATGTCAAGGCCTTGTGCCAAGCCACTAGTTTGTCTCATGAGACCTACCGATGCATCGAGGAGCTATAGCAGGCTCGACCCATCACTTACAAAGTCAAATGCATTCCTCATATGAAAAGGTTTAAGCATAACATAAACAATCATATTAAAACAGGCACATGAAATGCCAATACATTCTCCATAAACCATGAATGGTATAAAAATTACACATCCATATTCAAACATATCAAAAATACTTCAATACAATGTGGAAGTTTTGTATTATAATAAATCAACTTTGAATAAGCATAAAATCCATCAATGGATGTTGACATAGATGATATCAAAACTATTTGAGAGATATATCTTTTTTAAATCATTTAAAAGTCACATAATTATAGAATAAAACATTTACTTTGAAAATTATTATTATAAACTTGTAAGGGCAGCTTTGACGATTTTATAACAGTTGAAAAAAGCAACACCTACTGTATAAGTTAAAAAAAATACATTCTTACCTTAATTTTGTCAAAAAGGAGAAAAGAGACTTTGTTTGGAAAACAACAGAAATATTCCATTATAAAAACCCTATAAAAAGTCAAACAAGGGTATAATGTTCTTTAACCCATAGTCTATAAAATAGTTAGAATGTTTTGAAATAAATTGTTACGAAACATGGATGTGGGTGATAAAGAGGTCCCAATGGATAATTACCTATAAACAACCTCAGATAATGAAGAGATTTTGCAATAAAACCTTAACTTTTACTTTTCCTTGGTCGTGGGTAGGTTAACCTACTGTATAATAGTTAAATCATTGTTATTAAATTATACAAGAATCATATACATAAATATGATATCTTATAAAATATTCTAATATCGCTTTGTTAATAATATTTTAGTATTATCGTCATTTCGGGTGTTCACTTACTTGTTTTCTTTTATATGTTTTGTTACATAAGCTGTGTTTTTTATGGATAGGATATATATTATTCAAATCCAGAATGATATCAAGTTTATAATCATAATTTTTAATCATAAAATGAAAATTAGTCTTGAATGGATATGATGGGGAACGAATCTATTCATCTTTGTGGAGACGGTAATCCATACGAACGCACGAGCGATGATATAATTCTTTTGATATTAAAATATTATATAATTGGATTGTATATCATATATAGAGAATAATTATCAAGTTATGTTTAATATTTACTACAATTATATATCATTATTATACCCATCTAAATAGTAATGTATTGAATAACAACTACACCACAACGTGGAGACGGTAAGCCGTACATACGCACATATGGTGAAATGTTATACAAAAGATGGATAGAATTATGAATATGGTTTTACCATATTTATAATAACATAAAAATATATAGAAGATTCTAGAGTTATTATTTTATAATCGAAACATGATGGAATGATGAAGTGGAAGAAGAATAGAACTTGAAAGAGGTGATGAAATATTTACCTCTTCTTCGGGTTCTTCATTTTCATTCAATAAAAAGGGATCTTTATGTTGGATTTCTGACTAATAGAATGTATCTAGGATGATGTGTGGGAAGTTGAGAGGATATTTGGGCAGAAGTTGGCTTAGCCAACAGATATGAAGGTGTTAATTACAGACACTAGTGCAAAAAAAGTTTTTAACCTCACCATTTTTTACATCGGTTATATATAACTGATGCGAAAATCTATCATACGTGGTTTTTTACGTCAGTTATAAAATAACCGACGTAAAAAATGGTGAGAGTAATTTTTTTACTTTAGTTATTTTAATAACCGACGTAAAAAATTAGGTGCATTCGTTTTTTATGTCGGTTATAAATTAACCGACTTAAAATCCCAAGCACGTCATTTTTTACGTCATTTATTTGATAACCGACATAGAAAACAAGGTATATACGAATTTTTTACGTCGGTTGTAAAATAAACTATGTAAAAAAGTCGGCATAATTGGCCTTTTTGAGGTTGGTTATTTGATAACCGACATAAAAACCTAACCCACAGAATTTTTAATGTCGGTTATATTACAACCGACGTAAAAACCCACACCCGACAGTTTTTACATTGGTTATAAAACAACCGACCTAAAAACTGTGGTTTCTGATGTGTTTTTTACATTAGTTATAGAATAACCGACTTAAAAAATGTGGTATATGACACATTTATGACATTAGTTATTATAATAACTGACTTTATAAATGTAATAAATTTTTTTCTGACGTCGGTTATTAAATAACCGACGTTATAAAACATGTAAAAAATTAATACACACTATGGATTTTCCTTTATGATTTTTTGATCGGCAGATCAGCGACTCGTCTCTCTCACGCGGAAAAACCTAATCGACTCTTCAATATCATTTCGTTAAAGTCATTTTTCCATCATCTTTTAACATCTTTACTCTACTCAGATATATCATCTCCACTCGCAACACTTAGGTAGGCCTCCCATGATTTTATTTCGTTCATTTTTTTCAGATAATCTAAATTTAAATTTTTTAATTTTTTTGTTTAAACTAGATAAGATTCTTTGATTTTGATCCCTTTTACCTTTTTTTCCATCATCATCTTATTTATTATCACCAGATCTATTATATCGACTCTCAATATTCACGTAAGCCTCACCTACTTCTATTTTGTTTGTTTTTGTTTCGCAGATGCACGACATTGATGGTAATTTTTGTTGTCATTGACAACTAATGATCTCATTCAACTATTTTACTGCAATTTATATGTAAACCATTGAGATACACCCATTCCATGTACCATTGTGATTTATTTTATAAGTATATCTGGTTTTTCATGGTGGAATGTTTGTTATAAATCCTAGGTTGTTTCTATTTTTGGTATCACCTTTTGTTGGTCTATAATATATTTATGTCGCTTATTTTCATGGAGTATTATAAGACTTTATATGCTATTAAAACCCGATTCATTTCACAATAGACCATTTTATACTAGTAAGAGATATAGTTCATGGTTTTCATTTTGAATAATGGCATGATACCAAAACTAGTAGCTTGAGGTTAATTTCCCTAGATATGCCAAAAATAGTAGCTTGAGGTTATGATCCCAGGGTTGTGGGGGGCTGTCAAGAGGTTTGGTGGCTGTATAGGGGGTTGGGGGCTGTCCAGAGGGTTTGGGGAAGTCCAGGGTGTCCATGGAGGTGGGGGGGGGGGGCAGTGTAGGGGTGTGGGGGGGGGGGTCCAAGGGGGTGGGGGTGTCGAAGGGGGTGTGGGTTGTCCAGAGGGGTGGGGGTTGTCCATGGGGGTAGTGGTGTACAAGGGCAGTCCAAGGGGGTGGGGTGGTGTTTAGAGGGTTTGAGGGGCTGTCCAGCGGGTTGGGGGTTGTCCAGGGTGTCTATGGAGGTGGGGGGTAGTCCAGGGGTGTGTGGTGGGGGGGGTCCAATTGGGGGGGGTGTCGAATGGGGTGGGGGCGTTGTACAAGGGGGGTGGGGGTGTGGGGTTTCCAAGGGGGTGGGGTTGTCTAGAGGGTTTGGGGGGTTTTCTGGTGTGGTGGGGGGTTGTCCAGAGGGTTGGGGGTGACCAAGGGGGTGTCTAAGGGGGTAGGGGTGGGGTCTAGGAGGGGCGGAGGTGCTCTCTTGAGGGGTGGGTGTTGTCTAGGGGTGGGGGCTATCTAGAGGGTTTGGGGATGTCTAGAGGGTTGGGGGTGTCCAGGGGGGGTGTCCAAGTGGGTGGGGGTTGGGGTAGACTTCATGAGGGTTGGGGGTGCTGTGTAGAGGGGGGGGGATGCTGTCTAGAGGGTTGGGGGTTGTCCAGGGGGTGGGGGATTTCCAGAGTGGTGGGGGCTATCCAAGGTGGTGGTGGTGTCCAGGGTGTCTCTAAGGGGGGTGGGGTGGTGTTCTGAGGGTTCGGGGGGTGTCCAGCGTGTCAATGGAGGTGGGGAGGGAGACCATGTCGTGATTTTCAATTATGCGTAGTTATCCTGACCCCATTGTTCCGTGATGATTGGCTTTACATTGTGATTTTCTCCATCTGAGTTTTTATTTTAAATTTGATTTGATTCTCAGGTTTAATCCATTCTCTCTAATTTTATATCCTCCATTTGAGGCCCCATGGTTTTCTTTGATTCAATGGAATTTAAAACTGATATATCTAACTATATTCTCTTTTTAAAATCATATTAAAGCATATTTTTTTTAAATACCCATAGATTTGTTTTATATTTTAAAATTGTTTTACATTCAAGTTATGCTTTTTTCATATAAACATATACTTGTATTAACTTAAAAAGATGTATAATTTTTATATGTTTTATAGGTAATAATGAGACAATGTTAGATTACGGCTCATAGAATGAGCAATGAATATGAAGAAATTATTGATGCCTTTTCAAAACAAAATGTTCTATGTAGTGACATTTTTTACTGTCCATGCTTGAAGTGTTTGAATATAAATAAATTGAAAAGTAGAGAAATAAAAGATCATTTGATTTTTCATGGTTTTAATCCAAGTCACAGCCCTTGGATTTGGCATGGTGAAATTGGACGGAATTTCACTGATAATGATGATTCGCAAGATGGAAACTCCAATGGAATTGAAGAAATGATTTGCAATATTGCAGCAAAACAAATTGAGATAGAACCAACAATTGCGCGTCTATATAGTGAGGCTGAAAAGCCATTATATCCTGGTTGTATAGATTTTACAATTTTGTCAGAGGTGTTAAGATTGATTAACCATAAGGAGAAACATGGATGGAGTGACTAAAGTTTTACTGATCTACTACAATTGATGAAAGACATTCTTCTAAAAGATAACGATATTACATATTCACATTATACGGCCTAGAAAATGTTATGACTGATGGGATTAGGATACAATAAAATACATGCCTGTCTAAATGAGAGTATTATATATAGGAAGGAATATGAATTTTTGTCAAAGTGTCCTAAATATGGGGTATCAAAGTATAAGGTGAAAGAAAAATCACAGGCTGATGTAGAGATATAAAGATCCTTTCAAAGGTATTTTTGTATCTTCCTATAATTCATCATTTCAAACGATTATTTGTTAATTCACATGATGAAAAAAGGTTAAGATGGCATGCTAATGAGCAGTTATGTGATAGAAAAATACATCATCCAGCTAATTGTTCACAATTGGTGAAAATTGATGCGCAGTATTATACATTTGGAAATGAAATTAGAAATCTCAGACTAGGGTTTTCACAGATGGAATGAATCCATACCAAACCCTCAGTAGCACACATAATTCATGGCATGTTTTGTTGGAAATTTAGAACCTCTCTCCTAATGTTTTTATGAAGCACAAATATGTCATATTGATTATAATGATCTCTGGTCCGATGCAAACCGACAATGATATTGATGTTTACTTATCACCATTGATTGATGATATGAATCTTTTATGGGATGATGGTACTAGTGTGTATGATTCTTATAAAATGGAATAATTTCAACTGCATGTTGTCCTTTTGTTCACTATAAATTACTTCCCAACATATGGAAATTTTTCTGGAAACAGTGTTAAAGGGCATAAAGCTTTTCCAATTTGTGAACAACAGATGTCATTTTTTCAATCGGTTCATGGGAGGAAAATAGTGTACATGGGTCATCAAAGGTTTTTTCCTATGGATCACCCTTATAGAATACTAAAAAATAAATTCAACGGCTCACAAGAATTTGATATTGCTCCAAAACCTTTATACCCTTATATGTATTTTGATATGGTGAAAAACCTTGATGTGACATTAGGAAGGAAAGATAAATTTGGTAATGATAGACATATTTGGAAGGAAAGGTCAATATTTTTTGAGCTACCATATTGGTGATATCATGAAGTTAAACATAATGTTGATGTCATGCACGTGGTGAATAATATTTGTGATTGTTTGATTGGAACATTGTTAGATATTAAAGGAAAGAAAAAATATGGGTTGAATGCAAGATTAGACTTACTATCAATAGGAATATGTTTGTAGTTAGCTCCCACTCTTAAAGGAACACGAACATTTATTCACCTGGATTTTCATAGATTATTGAAGAGGGAGAAAATTAGCTTTTTTCATTGTCTTCATGATATCAAAGTACCTCATGTTTATTCTTTAAATGAAAAGTTTTTTGTCGCTTTAAAGGACATGAAGTTGATAGGTATGAAATCACATGATTGTCACATCATGATGCAACAAATTCTACCAGTTGCATTGCATAGAATATTTTCCATCTGTGTCATAAAGACTATAATGAAGTTGTGTTATTTTTTTAATTTAAATTTTAATAAGGAGATTGATGTGAATGATTTGAAAATTTTGGAAAAGGATGCAATTTTTATACTTTTTCAATTGGAAATGTATTTTCCCCCAACTTTTTTATTATAATGGTGAATTTAATTGTTTATCTGGTTCAAGAAATAAAGCTTTGTGGATCTGTATATCTTCATTGGATTTATCCTTTAGAAAGGTATATGAGATTATTGAAGGGGTATGTTTAGAATCCATATCTACCTAAATCCTCCATTAATGAAAAGTATATTTTTTAGGAGGTTTTAGAGTCTTGTACGAGCTACATGGTTGCGGCGCAGCACATAGGTTTGCCTCCATCTCACCATGAACGAGTTAATAATGAGGGAAAGGGTATTCGTGGCTTGAAAGTCAAATTTTTGTCAACTGAATAGATGAAGAAGATAGAATTATACATCTTGAATAACAAACACGATGCTCAAGCATATATCACATTGCATATCAGTGAGTTGATACAATTTCACCCAAAGAAGAAAGAAATGTGGATTTTGAATGAGCACAACAAAACATTTTTGTCATGGTTTTAAAAAGTCCTTGCTTGGTAGATCAGATGTATCAAAGACATTAAAATGGATAGTGGGAGGTCCTTGTCTAAATGTGATAACATGGTCTGATTATGACACTAATGGATATACATTTTATACGAAAGATCAGGAAAACAGAAGTGCGGTTCAGAATAGTGGTGTATTGGTGTTTTCAGAAGTAATACATTTTTGGGTGCTAAGGACAAAAACCCAATTTCTGTATCAAGTGCATATTATGGAGTGATTGAAGACATATGGGAGGTTGATTACATAAAAATTAAAGTTCTTGTTTTTAACTTTAAATGGTTTATCAAAAACAACAGTGTCAGACACGGTGAATTTGGAATGAAACTTGTTAATCTGAATAGATGGGAAGACACAATTGATTATTTTATAATGTAAACACATGCAAAACAAATTTTCTATGTTATCGATCAATCAGATATGTGGTGGGCTATAGTTTTACAAGGGAAAAAAATATATTGGTGAGAATGAGGTTGATGAAGATGTTGATTTATGTCAGATCCCTTCTTCCATGGAAAGATTAGCAGAACATAATGATGAGCATGTTAAATACATGGTTTGTTCCATAAGGAACGATAACAACGAAGGAATTTGGGAAAACAATCCATTTGTACATTCCTAAAATTACAAGTAATATATGTTTATTTCTTGTTTAAATTTATTTTTTTCATAAAATATTAGATATTGTAAGTTATTTCATAATTAAAACTTGTATTAAAACAAAATAAGTATAAGTTCTTATTTGATTGTAGTTTGTTTAGTTTACATTTTCATGTTTACCATTAAATGAATTATATATCTATTATTTTTGTTCAGTTAAAATTACTTTGCAATGTTTACTAGGTTTAGCAGGTTTTCAATGTTTACCATGTTTACCATCTTTACCATCTTTACCATCTATACCATTGTTTAACATTCGTACCATATTAAAAATGTTTACTATTATTTTACTTAGTAAAATTATCAATTTTCTGATTATAGTAGTATTAAAATATTTTAATTTTTATATTTGTGAAATATTTTTTTTTTGATTTTAAGGATAATGACAGATCATTCAGTTGATCAACCACATGATTCTGGAGATGAAAATATTGGTCATACCTTTGGGGAGGAACATTCACATGTTCATCTTGATGTTCCCCAATCTTCCTCATGTGCTTCTATTATGACAAAGAGTTCAATAGTAGGTAGACGTGGGTGCACACGTTTACCAAAATTAGCACTTTCCCGTACGCAGGATTAGAGGATACTCATTGAGTTTGATGATGATGATATTCCTAGAGGTCAAACGGAAAAATATTTTAAGAGTTTTTTATCAACTCATGCTAAGTGCAAAGTAAGAATTTTATATGATGACTAGAGAAGTGTGGATAAGGCGACAATCTCTCAGTTGTGGGAGACGAATTTGGTAAGATATTTTTCTATTGATTGACGTTTCTTTAAATGGTTCTTGTATATATGATATGTTTAACCTCTTCTTTATCAGATGAAATTTGATATTCCTGACACTGGAGGAGTCAAAAAGAAATGCTTATCGATGGCTGCCAGGAGATGGAGGGATTTCAAATCAACCCTCTTATCTGATTTCATTTTTGGACATTGGATTCATGACAATACAAGTCATAGATATCCTTTTATAGATGAAGACCCATGGAGAAAGATTTTTGAAAGTAGAAGAAAAGATTCCTTTTTGGTAATTTTAATGTAAACCATTATAAGATTTCTTAAATAAATGATCTTATTAATGTTTTGTTAATGATTTATTATTCTTAATTTACACCAAAAAAGGAAAGCTCATCAGGGGATCCAATCTAGAAATGTATACCCTCATAGTTTATCTCAGGGAGGGTATGCATTTTAGGAAGAACAAATGATTGCCAAAAAATTTCAAATACTAAGAGCTGAGTCTTCAAGCTCTGGAGAGGTGGCCCCTCCATCCCCTCCATCTAGACCTAAAAATTGAAGAGATATCAGATGGGAAAAAAAGGGAAATATCTTTCGGAAGAATCAATAATCATATCTAAGAGGATTGTAATACGTCTAATTTATTTATTGAAGTTAACTATTTTCTTCATATAATTTCAATCATTAAAGAAATAT
The DNA here is from genome assembly GCA_963277665.1 of Viscum album. Lineage (NCBI taxonomy): Eukaryota > Viridiplantae > Streptophyta > Magnoliopsida > Santalales > Viscaceae > Viscum > Viscum album. The sequence goes on from OY728125.1 coordinate 1,839,396,859, forward strand.
TCAATTAATTAATACGGGACTCTCTAGAGGAGCAGAGCTCACAGGGGGCATTTACAGCTACTAGGAGGCATGATATTTTATCAGTAGCATTGGGAAAGCCCAAACACTCTGGTCATGTAAGAGGATAACTAGCAGGTGTATCTGTAACGCCCCGACCCCATCTACCCAGAGTCGGTGTATTACTTTGTAACATTGGCATGATCACAAAAGATCAAGTCTCGAAAGACCGATTAGTTTAGTAGCCTTGGAAACACTAGATACATTCGTAAATGTTACATTACATCATAAAGTGAAAAACTATAATAACAAAGTCTCCATAGTCAACACTCATATCCTCTTCTGACAATCCCTACAGGTCATTCATAAAATACTTCTTCACATCATGGAAAATATTAAAACATTGAAAGGGGTGAGCTCAGATGCTCAGTAAGGATAACAATATTGCAGAAGCTTTCATAAATAAACATTAACATTTAAGGCAATGTATAACTAAAACAAATTCCTTTTTAAACATGAACTTCAGAATAATATGGAAAAAATAAAATTAAATAATGCCATTTACTTACTCACATGGATATTCTACTAGTCGAATAATCACATGCAATATCAATAACCACTTTCATAATGAGGGAATGTATAATGCCAGACATTCTGAAACATTTTGTCAAGGCCTCGGCCAAGACGTCTAAAATGATTAAGGCCTCGGCCAAAACCATAAATCAAATTGGGAAAGGGTCTCGGCCAATTCCATGTCTAGTTGTCTCATGAGACCTACCGATGCATCGAGGAGCTATAGCGGGCTCCACCCGTCACTTATTAAGTCCAATACATTCCTCTTATGAATAGGTTTAAACATATCATAAACCATAACATAATCGTATCACATAAAACATGCATAAAGGAAACATAAAATTTTTACATTTCAATCACAAGATATCAATACAACACATAGATATAATAAAAACTCTTTCAAAACCATTTTCAATACCAAAATAAAAGAAAGTTAAAACTTTGTATTTATTTTTCATTAGAAAAAGATGGCTTGTAGAGGAAGCCGAAACTCAAATAATGGTCACGGCGGTAGAGAAGTCGTTGTCACCGCATAAGTACGTAAAGAAAAACATTCCCTTTTGTCGTTTAGCAAAACTCTTCGTATAAAAAGATTCCTTTTGAATAACCATAAAAGTCAAAGGGGTTTATACACCGTATAAAAGAAAGTTGTGTATAAAACAAAATATGCCTCAATGAAAGGGGATTGAGATGAAGTCCTTCAAAAGATCATTTTTTATATAAATTAGGTATATTATGTGTATTCACTATAATTACACATAAATAATGTAAAAAATACAAGATAGGACATAATAATATCATGAAATAATTTGAAAGTAGGAGATTAACCCAAAGAATAGAAATTCGGTTAAGAAGTTCCCTTACCTTGCATCTTGTCCTGACTCGACCGTTCTTTAACCTCTGGAATAATAAACTAGAGTAAATTTCTATTTACTTAATAACCTTTTTTATGTTCATTATTCCTTTTATATCACTTATTACCATGTTATGAACATTATGTAATTGTTTAAGTTAATAACGGTCGTTTTGTCGATCTTTGGTACTTGAGTCAATAATAAAATTCTTATAATTACAAGTTGTTTATGTGGTATAATATCCATTATCTCCAGAATTATATTCATGTTTTATATGTCATATATATCGTATATAACCAGTATATACATTCATTTATAATATTACGTAACATTTAGAGGTAAGAAATCAAATGCACCGTTCTTGGAGACGGTAAGCCGTACGTACACATGAACGCTACTTTCATTTCTATTTCGTATTTAATGGAATGAAATAATAATTATATAAATGTATAATATAATTACAGTATAATATAGTGTATAATACCATTTACTCCATCCTTTATACATCGCACATATGGCATTAACGATTCAAATCACTTTGAGGGGGCGGTAGTCCGCACTTCCTAAAATGAAATTATCGCGTTATCCATAATGAAAATCATAAAGTATGCCATAAATGAGAAATACAGAAGAATAAGTAAAACATAAACATATTATATATCATATATAAATATAGTGACATCTTAATGGCCACCTTTGAAGGTGTTATATGACTATTGAACAATCATTGTTTCGTGAAGCAGAAATTCGCCATCCACAGAAACCGTATGTTCTTTAACCATTAGATGTAGGTGTGTGTAAGTGTAGCTCTAATACTTCTTATAAAAACATCCTATTATATTTAGGATACTGGTTTTTTACAAAATAAATGATTAAAAAGTGTTTAGGGGTTTGGAGAAGAAAAATAAAACAAAACAACATTAGAGAAGACATTACCTCAAAAACGGGTAACTCTTTTTGATTTGAGCCAAAGGATTTCTTGCGAAGAGTTCTGCCCAAAGTGAGGCTTCTAGGAGTAATAGGGGGAAGTTGTGAGAGTATTTGGGTAGAGGTTGGCTGAGCCAAATGGATTGAAAGTGTTAATGAGGTGGTAGAGGTGGGGGCCTTTTATAAGAGGAGAGGAGGGGCACTCTTGGAAAGTAAAGAAAAGTCACTTTATTATAAAATGAGTTTCGGATTTCAGAGGTCCCACACTTATATAATTTGAGGATAAGGTGATAAGGGTTCGAAATATACGCATCCAATAGGTTTTTGACAAGTGTAAGCCTTGTGTTTTACATTATCTTTTTATTTTATTTAAATCGTTAAATAATGAGGTCATCGCTGCATCATAATGATGTCATAAATAATTTAATTTATTTAATGCCTAAAAATTATATAAAAACTACTATGAGATAGTAAATCTTTTTATCTTTCCAATGACTATTTATAGTCAAAAATATGACTTTTATAACTCTATTTAAAAATTGTTTTAGTAAAACATTTCTTGTTTGTGTCATTTTTTACTTTAACATTAAATAAAAGATATTTATGTCATTTTCCAACTAAAGTGGCTCCATGGGGTCCCCAAGTTGACCCATGGGTTGTATTGGTCGGCCATGACTCATCAAATAGGAGTAGGACAAGTGTCAAGCTCATATCATATTATTAAAACATTATTTTTACCTTAAACTACACTAATTACCTCTAATCGCAATTAAGAACTTAAAAGTTACTATTCACCAAAAAATTATTTTAATCTCATCGAACCACATTTAACTTCTTAATGATAACCATGTATGTCGGATTTTTGAAAATCAAAACACAAAAGTGGTAATATTTCATTTAAACGAAAAATCAGTTATTTAACTACCACTTAGTGGTTTCACTATTCATCAAAAATTGATGTTTTTCAGAACAATGCCAAAATTTGACCCTAAGCTATAATTGATATTCCGAATTCAAAAATGATGTCTATTTTACAAAATTCCAAACATATAAGTTGCATTAATTAATTTTATAATTAATTCCCGCTATCACAACAATAGCGTGTTTTTAAGAAACAATTTATATCAAAAGATTGGAAATTCTTTATGTCCAATTTCAATGTTAAATTAATTCTAATGACCACCATTGGATAAAATGGTAAAAATATATTCTAATTATACTTTAAAACCACTAAATAGTATAATTTATCACTATAAATTATTTTGATTAAAAAGGTTTTTTTTAATTAATTTTCAATATTCATACAAAATTGGAAGTTCTCAGAAAATTACAAAAAATTCAACTTTGGATAATTTCGATATTATGTATACATAAATGAAGTCCATTTTGAAATATAAAATTTCTATAATTTTAAAAAGTGGTTATTACTATTCATAACGGCTACTTTGATTAGTCGCGGTGTTTTAGAACTCGATGTTGTGTACAATGCAAGGTATTGCATTATTGAATGAGAAGCGTATCGTGGAAGATCAGGGTGTTACATTCTACCCTCCTTCAATAAATTGGGTCCTCGCAATTTGAAATTTTTCTTTGAAAATAAAATGTTGAAAAGAGAAAATACCTTTGAGGAAAACCCACATCGGAAATAAGATTAATAAAATTTTGCCTTAATAAGAGGGAAAGGGAAATGAAAAAGTCACCACCCAATTATGATCTCAATTAAGTGAACATTGGTGGCAATTAAAGACATATAATTGGAGGAAAACGTAAATATTTGAAGGGAGTGATTGAGGTCATCAATCACAATCAATTGTCAAATTGAGGGCCTCAAATACTTCAATCTATGTTGATTTAAAATATCATCAGTTCAACAAGACATAAGGTATTAGGATAACACATTTTTTTGTTTTAATATCCCTTTACTAAAGTTTAAGAATTAATTTATTCATTGAATAAGAGATAGGTATATATATATTTATGCTTGACAATTAGAGTTTCAACATTCAACTCATCTTTCAGTCAAAAAGATAATAGAACTCAAAAATATTATACTTATCCTAATTGTATAAGGTTCCAAATGATAACACATTCCATTTAGATTAGTAAAATTATTTTGTAATAACCAGGGACTTCCTATAGGCCAGTGGTAGGAAATAAAGGCCTGTTGCACTATGATTGTGGGTTCGATTCCTGCAGCTTTGTCCGACGCGACGGGTTATGCCCCACCCTGCAGGTTTTCCTTTTCCTAAAACTATAGTATCATAATATTCCAAAAATAATCTACATAAATTTTTTAACCTTAAATAATACTATCCAAATATCAACTTAATCCACTCCAACCTTTATAGTTATCCAAAATACCTCTGTCCAGACTTTATCTAAAAGGTCACTTAATTCCAAAATCAATTTATCAGATTCCCCAAACAAAGTAAAGTTTCTCTTATTGTCACATACTAAAAATATAATTACCTTCATCATATTAAAACCTTACTGAAATCAACAAGTATTGCAGGACAATCCTTATATATATATCACATTATTCTAATAACAAGAATATAATCCATGAGTCCAAAAGCACCAATACATTAGTTATTCTGCTTCAACTATAGTAACAGCATAAGATTGTCCTTGATCCCTTGGCCTTTTCTGAGGTAAGTTTCCCTGACGCTTAGGACATTCATTTGCATAATGACCCATTTCTATACAATTGTAGCATTCAACTTTGATAGCCTCTTTCTTTCCCTTGCAATCACGAGCCTGGTGACCCTTTTCTCCACATTTATAACAAACTCCCATTCCTTTTAGGCAAGTACCAGGGTGATTCTTCCCACAATTATCACATAATGGAAAATCCTTCTTTCCCTTTTTCCCTTTATCTGTCTCTTGTTCCACCGTTCTCTTCTTCTCTTGCTTTACTTTGTTGTCATAAGACTTAGAGAATTCCTTTTCTGTCTTGATAGCACACGAGACAATATCTTCGTCTGATGAGAAGGATTGTGATACTAAATCTAGACGGAGAAATGGTTTTAACCCATCAAAGAAATGATCAATCTCCTTGGGTTACGTATATAATCGGCAGCATGCCTCGCTAACCTTGTAAAGTTAGCCTCATACTTTGCGACATTCTCATCCTCCTTCTACCTCAGAATCAGAAATTATCTTTCCATATCTGCTCGATGGTCACGAGGAATGTATTTTTCTAAGAAAATCTCTTTGAACTCCCTCCATTCCATATTCGATATGTCATCATCTTCCTTTGTGTTTTGAATCAGCGACCACCACTGATCGGCATCTCCAGTGAGGCGGTAAACTACCATGACAACCTTCTCCCTTTCGGTACTCCCCAAGGCATGGAATATTTTCTCTAAGGAGTTTATCCATTTCTCATCTACTAACAGATATGTACCCCCATTAAATTTTGGTGGTTTTTGCCTCATGAAGCGGTCTAACATTGATCCTCCACGTTGTGGATCAGGGTGATCCATACGAGTAAGGTTATTATTCCTAACATGAGTGAGTTGTCCCAGTATGGTAATAAGTTGATCAGCACCAGTTGTATATCCAGATCCACAATAATTATCTTGAGTAGGAGGGAAATCCCTACACGGAGTGCGTGCATTGATACAGTTTCCATTCCTTCCACTAGGCGTCATTTCTAAACAATGTCATAAACTAGATTAGTTTATGAATCAAAATACATAATTCCATACTTGTAAAATACTTAACATAAATTGAACTATTTATGGATATAATCCATAATCATAAAAAGGTTTTATTTGAGGAAGTATATACTCATAACCGTTCATAGTGGTTTGTAAAGAAAATGATAATTATCCTAAGCATATCCCCGGGAGTGTCGTAACCAATAGTGCAGCAAGGCCCATTGTCATGCACCAGTTCCCGTTCGAGTCTAGCTCAAAGAGGTGTTTTCAGGTTTTACACCTAGGTACATCTGTGCCAGAGACGCCTCTACCTGCTCGTATCCAGACACGGATGTATTTCTTGGAAAACTCACAAAATCTCTAAAATAACAAAATTCTAGGAAGTTCTTCTTTACTAATCCTCAAAGTCTATCTTTGGGTTATGTGCTCTAATCAGAGTTTATCTAAATCTAGCTTCCATGGTTAGTACTAAACTGCCTCTGATACCAACTGTAACGCCCCAACCCCAGATACCCAGAGTCGGTGCATTACTTCGTAACATTGGCATGATCACAAAAGATCAAGTCTCGAAAGACCGATTAGTTTATTAGCCTTGGAAACACTAGATACATTCGTAAACGTTACATTACATCATAAAGTGAAAAAATACAATAACAAAGTCTCCATAGTCCACACTCATATCCTCTTCTGACAATCCCTGCAGGTCATTCATAAAATACTTCTTCATATCCTGGAAAATATTAAAACATTGAAAGGGGTGAGCTCAGATGCTCAGTAAGGATAACAATATTGCGGAAGCTTTCATAAATAAACATTAACATTTAAGGCAATGTATAACTAAAACAAAAGTCTTTTTAAACTTGAACATCAGAATAATATGGAAAAAATAAAATTAAATAATGTCATTTACTTACTCACATGGATATTCTACTAGTCGAATAATCACATGCAATATCCATAACCACTTTCATAATGAGGGAATGTATAATGCCAGACATTCTGAAACATTTTGTCAAGGCCTCAGCCAAGAAGTCTAAAATGATTAAGGCCTCGACCAAAACCATAAATCAAATTGGGAAAGGGCCTCGGCCAATTCCACATCTAGTTGTCTCATGAGACCTACCGATGCATCGAGGAGCTATAGCGGGCTCCAACCGTCACTTATTAAGTCCAATACATTCCTCATATGAATAGGTTTAAACATATCATAAACCATAACATAATCGTATCACATAAAACATGAATAAAAGAAAACATAACATTTCCACATTTCAATCACACGATATCAATACAACACATTGATATAATAAAAACGCTTTCAAAACCATTTTCAATACCAAAATAAAAGAAAGTTAAAACTTTGTATTTATTTTTCATTAAAAAAAGATGGCTTGTAGAGGAAGCCGAAACTCAAATAATGGTCACGGCGGCGGAGAAGTCATTGTCACCGCATAAGTACGGAAAGAAAAACATTCCATTTCTCTGTTTAGCAAAACGATTCGTATAAAAAGATTCCTTTTGAATAACTGTAAAAGTCAAAGGGGATTATACACCGTATAAAATAAAGTTTTGTATAAAACCAAATATGCCTCAATGAAAGGGGATTGAGACGAAGTCCTTAAAAAGATCATTTTTTTATAAAGTATGTCTATTATGTGTATTCACTATAATTACACACAAATAATGTAAAAATACAAGATAGGACATAATAATATAATGACATAATTTGAAAGTAGGAGATTAACCCAAAGAATAGAAATTGGGTTAAGAAGTTCCCTTACCTTGCGTCTTGTCCTGACTCGACCGTTCTTTAACCCCCTGAATAATAAACTAGAGTTAATTTCTATTTACTTAAGAACCTTTTTTATGTTCATTATTCCTTTTATATCACTTATTACCATGTTATGAACATTATGTAATTATTTAAGCTAATAACGGTCGTTTTGTCGATCTTTGGTACTTGAGTCAACAATAAACTTCTTATAATTACAAGTTGTTTATGTGTTATAATATCCATTATCTCCAGAATTATATTCATGATTTAGATTTCATATATATCATATATAACCAGTATATACATTCATTTATAATATTACGTAACATTTAGAGGTAAGAAATTAAATGCACCGTTCATGGAGATGGTAAGCCGTACGTACGCATGAACGCTACTTTCATTTCTATTTCATATTTAATGGAATGAAATCATAATTATATAAATGTATAATATAATTCCAGTATAATATAGTGTATAATACCATTTACTCCATCCTTTATACATCCCACATATGGCATTAACGATTCAAATCACTTTGAGGGGGCGGTAGTCCACACTTCCTAAAATGAAATTATCGTGTTTACCCATAATGGAAATCATAAAGTATGCCATAAATGAGAAATACAGAAGAATAAGTAAAACATAAACATATTATATATCATATATAAATATAGTGACATCTTAATGGCCACCTTTTAAGGTGTTATATGAGTGTTGAACAATCATCGTTTCGTGGGGCAGAAATTCGCCATCCACAGAAACCGTATGTTCTTTAACCATTAGATGTAGGTGTGTGTAAGTGTAGCTCGAATCCTTCTTATAACAACATCCTAGTATATTAAGGATACTGTTGCTGTTACAAAAGAAATGAATAAAAAGAGTTTAGGGGGTTGGAGAAGAAAAATAAAACAAAACAACATTAGAGAAGACATTACCTCAAAATCGGGTAACTCTTTTTGATTTGATCCAAAGGCTTCCTTGGGAAGAGTTCTGCCCAAAGTGAGGCTTCTAGGAGTAAGAGGGGGAATATGGGAGAGTATTTGGGAAGAGTTTGGCCGAGCCAAATGGCTTGAATGTGTGAATGAGGTGGTAGAGGTGGGGGCCTTTTATAAGAGGAGAGGATGGGCACTCTTGGAAAGTAAAGAAAAGTCACTTTATTATAAAATGAGTTTCGGATTTCAGAGGTCCCACACTTATATAATTCGAGGCTAAGGTGATAAGGGTTAGAAATATTCTCATACAATAGGTTTTTGACAAGTGTAAGCCATGAATTTTATATTATCTTTTTATTTTATTTAAATCGTTAAATAATGAGGTCATCGCTGCATTATAATGATGTCATAAATAATTTAATTTATTTAATGTCTAAAAATTATATAAAAAATACTATGAGATAGGAAATCTTTTTATATTTCCAATGACTGTTTATAGTAAAAAATATGACTTGTATAACTCCATGTAAAAATTGTTTTAGTAAAACATATCATGTTTGTGTCATTTTTTACTTTAACATTAAATAAAACGTATTTATGTCATTTTCCAACTAATGTGGATCCATGGGGTCCCGAAGTTGACTCATGGGTTGTCTTGGTCTCCCATGACTCATCCAATAGGAGTAGGACAAGTGTCAAGCTCATCTCATATTATTAAAACATTATTTTTACCTTAAACTACACTAATTACCTCAAATCGCGATTAAGAACTTAAAAGTTACTATTCACCAAAAAATTATTTTAATCTCATCGAACCAAATTTTACTTCTTAATGACAACCATGTATGTAGGATTTTTGAAAATCAAAACATAGAAGTGGTAATATTTCATTTAAACGAAAAATCAGTTATTTAACTACCACTTAGTGGTTTCACTATTCATCAAAAATTGAAGTTTTTCAGAACAATGCCAAAATTTCACCCTAATCTATAATTGATATTCCGAAGTCAAAAATAATGTATATTTTACAAAATTCCAAACATATAAGTTTCATTAATTAATTTTATAATTAATTCCCGCTGTCACAACAATAGCGTGTTTTTAAGAAACAATTTATATCAAAAGATTGGCAATTGTTTATTTCAAATTTCAATGTTAAATTAATTCTAATGACCACCATTGGATAAAATGGTAAAAATATATTCTAATTATACTTTAAAACCACTAAATAGTATAATTTATCACTATAAATTATTTTGATTAAAAAAGTTTTTTTTAAGTAATTTTCACTATTCATAAAAAATTGGAAGTTCTCAGAAAATTACAAAAAATTCAACTTTGGATAATTTCGATATTATGAATACAAAAATGAAGTCCATTTTGAAATATAAAATTTCTATAATTTTAAAAAGTGGTTATTACTATTCATAACGGCTACTTTGATTAGTCGCGGTGTTTTAGAACTCGAAGTTGCGTACAATGCAAGCTATTGCATTATTGAATGAGAAGTGTATCGTGGAAGCTCGGGGTGTTACAGTATCGGTAAGAAAAGTGATTTCCACGTTCTTCAACTTCAAACGTTGATGGTTTTTATAAAAAATAGATTCCTTGGAGGCTGAAGTTCATAATATTAATGCAACGATGGAGGAAAAGATTAAAGCGTCTATACAGTTTGTGTTTAAATACATGAAAAGAAAATTTGAGACTGCATCTCCCACTCCTCCACCTCACCCTACAGACGCCATTATTTATCCTCCACCTCCGCCAGTAGCTCCCACTCCCCCACCTCAGCCTGTGGACCCCATTTTTTATCCTACTCCTCCGCTGTAGCTTCCTACTTATTGCGAGTTGTATGTTAATGGTCCCCAATATCATATAGTTGCATATGGGTTGGTATATTGTATAGGAGATACAGTTCATCATCAATAATTAAAGGAAGAGAATCAGTCGGTCACTGTACAAGATATTATAGATAGATCAGCTCGAGTACCTTTACCTACAGATGAAGTGACTACAGTTGGACATAGTATCGACCATTTTTTAATTTGTCCATCCAGACTTCGTTGACACATTACCATAGAGGTATGAATGTTATATGTTTTTTTTTATTAAAGTTGTTTTATCATTTGAAAACTAATATATTTTTCTATTTATTTTTACAGGAATACATTAAATGTAAAGAAATAGTGTATAGACAACAACAAAGACAAATGTCTATGACATCATATACAGATTCTATTAGTCTTGACAGATTGTCAAGATATTCAAATTTTTTGGTGGGTTATTATGAGTTTTTAATGGAAGCACATATTTGTGGATGTGAAATAATTGTTTGGATTATGAAAACTGATATCCGAGAGCTTGTTATTGGAGATTAGTTGGGAATCAATGTAGTGGAAAAAAAATTCATGTACGTATTAACACATTTTCCATGCTTTATATTTATTAAAAATGTATACTTATGTCTCCTTTTTATTAGGTATCTTTATAAAATTTGTGAGAGGAATGAGCTGATAGATATATATGGATTCATGGACCCGCAATTGATTTCCCCTAAAGCATGTGCATTGGATGAGGAACAAAGAATGATTTATATTGTTTAATGACTTGACCAAAATATATTCACACAATGTTGGAATATTCCTTTTTTGTGAGAGGTATGAAACAAACCTCTCTCAAAGAGTTTATTATCTTTTAACATAAAAAATCCATAACCTGAAATTTTCTTCTATCAATGATCATTGGATGTTAGGGGTTTTTTTCCCAAGGGAGAAAACAAGTTATTGGATATGCTCTATCCATGATGATGTGTAGGAAAGTATTAAGAATATATTGGAAAATTAAGTTTCAATTTCTCAATAGTTTTATATATTATAATTAATTTTAAATTTACCCCATTCATATTATTTTCTAACAGGGGATGGGTCTACTTTCAAAAAAACAAAAAGAAAAGGAGTGTAAAGATCAAATATGTAAATGTGAAGGTATATATACATTTATAATTTTTACTTTTTGATTTATTACATAAAAATAATATATTTTATTTACACTCATTAAAACAGAATTTTCATGAACAACATGGCATCATTGAATGTGGATATTATATGTTATGATTTATGTATGAAATAATAACAATTGGGACAGTTGTGAACTTTAACCTGGTTATATTTCCTTTTAAACATTGCCATAATATTTCAATTTGATTTATTCATTATACACTTTAACTACTATCATTTTAATTTGTAGTTATTTGATGACCCTCAACCCCATACTTCTCAAAACATCAAACACTTAAAAGTAGAGTGGTCAAATTATTTTACAGGTTTGATTGAATTTTAGTTGTTTATAGTGTAAAATGTAATTTTGAATATCTTCATTGTAATTGTGTATTTGGAAGTCATTTGGGTTGGACTTAGCTTTTTTTTTAAAAAAAAATTCAAAGTGTAATTTCTGAATTTTATATATCTGAATGTTTTATTTTTCTATACTTCTTGTTTTGGTCTACTTTTGATGGTTTTTATGGTATGGATTCGGGTTTGTGGGGGAGGGGTTCCAAGGGTGTGGGGGTGTTCAATGGGGTGGGGGTGTCCAGGGGTGTGTGAGGGGTGACTGGTGGGGCGGGGTGTCTTGGGTGTCCATGAGAGTTGGGGCAGTCTAGGGGGTGGGAGCATTTCCAAGAGGGTGGAAGGGCTGTCCAGGGGAGTGGGAGGCTATCGAGGGGGTTTCTAGGGGTGTGGGGGTGTCCTGTGGGGTGATGCGGGTTTCTAGAGGTGTGGGAGGGTTGTCCAGTGGGGTGGGGGGGGCATTCTGGTGGGGTGGGGAGGGGGGAAGTCCAGGGGGTGGGAGAGGACGCATCGCCATCCCTAGGGGGGAAGAACGCTGCTGGAAGGTATTCATCACTCCCACATGTGAAACATTTTGAGATATCAAGATTCACATTTGGGAGTGATGAGTACCTTCCAGCGGCGTGCCCTCCAAGGGTGTGTCTAGGAGGGTGGGGTGGTTTTACAGGGGGTGGGGTGGTCCAGGGGTGTGGTGGGGGCAGTCCAGTGGGGTGAGGGGGTTCTGGTATGATTTTGGTAACTTTTTGGTCTGTTTCAGGGGTGTGTGTGGGGGGGGTGTTGTCCAGAGGTGTGGGAGTGCTTTCCAAGGACTGGGGTATACATGAGGGTGGGGGTTTTCCAGGGTTGTGGGTGGCTGTACAGGGGGTTGTGGGGATGTCAAGGGGTGTGGGGGTGTTCAGGGGTGTGGTGGGGGCTGTCCAGTAGGGTGAGGGAGGTTGTCCAGGGGGTGGTGGGGATTTCCAGGAGGGTGGGGGGGTGGTCCAGGGTTTTTGGGGGATTTCCAGGGTTTGGGGGGAAGTCCAGGGGTGTGGGGGTGTCCAGGGGTGTGGGGGGATGTCCAGGGGTGGTGGGGAACTCCAGGGGTGGGGGTGTCCAGGGGTGGGGGTTGCCCAGGGGTGTTGGGGGTTGTCCTGGGGGTGGGACTTTTCCATGGGTGTGGGGGTGTCTAGGGGTGTGGTGGGTCTCCATCGGTGTGGTGGGGGTTGTCCAGTGGGTTGAGGGGGTTCTGGTCTATTTTTGGTACCTTTTTGTTCTGTTTCAGGGGTTTTAGAGGGCTGTCTAGGGGTGTGGAAGTGTTGTCCAGGTGTGTGGGAGTGCTTTCTAGGGAGTGGGGGTATATAGGAGGGTGGGGGGTTTCTAGGGGCTGGTGGTGATGTCCAGGGGTGTGGGGGGTGTCCAGGGGTTTGGTGGGGGCAGTTCAGTGGGTTGAGCGGGTTCTGGTTTGTTTTTGGAAACTTTTTGGTCTGTTTCAGGGGTGTGGGATGGTTGTCCAGGGGTGTGGGAGTGATGTCTCGGGGGTGGAGGGTATACATGAGGGTGGGGGTTGTCTAGGGGTGTTTGGGGCAGTCCAGGGGGTCGGGGGGCAGTCCAGGGGTGTGGTGGGGGTTGTCCAGTGGGGTGAGGGTGGGAGGGATTTCCAGGAGTGTAGGAGTGCTTTCCAGGGTGTGGGGGGTATATATGACAGTGGGGGGGGGGGGGGTTGTCTCGGGGTGTTTGGGGCTATCCAGGGGGTCAGGGGAAGTCTAGGGGTGTGGTGGGGGATGTCCGGCGGGGTGAGGGGGGGCTGTTCAGGGGGTGGGGGTGGGCTGTCCAGTGGGGTATGTTTTAAATGTTATCAATGTAAATGCTTAATTTTTCTTTGGTTCCTATTTTGGTCTACTTATGTTTTTATGGTATGAATTATTGATTTAGTTTCTTGTTTTTTCAGGGGAGTGCAGAGGACTGCATTCCATTTATAAAAAATTGGTCTTCCACATCGGTTATTTTATAACCGACCTGATAAAGGAATGGGGAAGGGTTTATCACGTCGGTTATTTGAATAAAAAATGTGATAAACACATGTGGAATGGTATATCACGTCAGTTATTAAATAACCAATGTGATAAACATCCCCCACTCTATTTTATCATGTCAGTTATATAATAACTGACGTGATAACCCCCCTCCTGGTTTATCAAGTCGGTTATGTAATAACCGACATGATAAAGGCCTGGGAAATGGTTTATCATGTCGGTTATCATATAACCAATTTGATAAACACCCCCACAATGGTTTATCACATCGGTTATATAATAACAGATTGGATAAACCCTCCCCCATGGTTTTTCCACGTCAGTTAATTAATAACTGACGTGATAAACACCAAGATGTTATTTTTTTTACGTCGGTTATTAAATAAATGACATAAAAAATATTTATAACATACTCTTTATTAACGTCGGCTAAAAATAGACATAAAAAATGAAAAATAACCGACGTAAATAACCTTTTCTGCACTAGTGAGAGAAGGGGGAGTACCCTTTTATAAGAGGAGTGAGGGGAACCATAGGAAAAACCTAAAATATTATTTTATAAAAAATTGATATTCGATTTATAGTGGCTCCAATGTGACTTATTTCTAGCCTAGGGTAAGGATGGGTCGCAATCCTCTAATCCAATAGATTTTATATAGGTTTAGGTCACCGTATTAACCTTATCATTTATATTTAACTATTAGTTAAATATTTTGACATTTACCATGTCTCTTTGTATTTTTATATAATATGGTTAATAAACTTACTATAACAAGACAAGAGAATCCCAAGTGGTTCATTATTAATATATATAACCTTATATAAGTCATTTTACTAAACCTATGATTTTTAAAAATAGAATATCAATTAATAATATAATATTTGTTTTAAAAAATCTTTTATGTCAATTTTGACACTATTTTGTTTTTTGTTTTTTTTTCAATTTATAACTGCATGATTAAATCGAATAAAATTCATTTAATAAACCCTAACATGTTATAGTGACCTATAAAATTATTTTAATTC
This sequence comes from Viscum album, assembly GCA_963277665.1. Taxonomy (NCBI): domain Eukaryota; kingdom Viridiplantae; phylum Streptophyta; class Magnoliopsida; order Santalales; family Viscaceae; genus Viscum; species Viscum album. The sequence continues at coordinate 1,839,411,960 of OY728125.1, forward strand.
AATAAAAGTATCAAATTACATTTTTTGGGTATTTAAAATATCAATTATTTTAATATTTCATTAATAAAGTAATTACTACATCACCATTGTATCAAAAATAAATTAAATTATTTAATGTCTAAAAATTATAAATAAAATACAATTATGTAGGAAATATTTTTATCTTTCTAATAAATATTTATAATCTAATTTATCTTATGTGTAACCCTATATTAAAAATATTTTTGGTTATTAAACATTGATTTTAACTCTTTTAACTCTTCTTTCAATAAAATAATAATAAATGTCCTAATCTAATCCAAGTGGACCAAAGTGGTTCATATTTTATTCCTATGGTTGTTTTGGGTAGAATTATACTTATCCAATAGAATTAGTACATGTGTTAGGGTAATATTAATACCATTGTTACATTTAATTACCCTATTTACTTTTAGTCGTGGTAAATAAAATTAAAAAGTTACTATTCACCAAAAATTATTTTCATATTATTGAACCACATTTTTCATACTAATACCAACCCTGTGTCTTGAATTTTTGAAATTCAACTCACATAATTTGAAAAATTATGTTCTATGTAAATTTCCAAATGCTCCTTGGAGGTCGGTAAAAGACGGTGAAAAATTCATTAAAATTTGTATATATCAAAACTTATTATAAAATGGCTCCAACAAATTCTATTGAACTTATATAGGTATTATGTATCTATTTTTACCTAAAATAAATTTACATAAAATAGATAATTATTTAAATATAAAGTAAGTTTTAACCAATGACTCCTTGTTTTTCACTATTCATAATAAATTGAATGTTTTCAGAAAAATACCAAAATTTCAGCCTAAGATAATTTTGGTATTTTGAATTAAAAAATTAAGTATATTTTACCAAATTCAAATCATATAAGTTTCATTTATTAATTTGAAATTAATTTCTGTTGTCAAAACCAAAAAACATGTTTTTAAAAAATAAGAACTAACAAAAGATTGATTCTTGTTTAGGTTCAATTTCAAAGTGAGATTACTTACAATGACAATAATTAGATTAAATTTTAAAAATATAATCTATTTATAATTCCAAACCATTAAAATGTATAATTAAACACTATAAATATTTTATTAAAAAAGTTGTTTTTTGTTAAAATATAGTATTTTTCACTATTCACCCAAATATGAAAGTTATCAGAAAAACCCCAAAAATTTGTTGATACAAAATTCTTATTTCCTGATTCTAAAAAATAATTTTATTTTGTCAAATAGAATATATAGAAGTTTCAAATATTGGATTTAAAAATGGTTCACCCTTAAAAGGAGGTAAAATTTCATTTTCTGAAAAGTACTTCTTTTATTTGAAAAATGAATTTTTTCTTACATTATATCTATGAAAATCATAATATGGATTATAAAATTATAAGGATTATATAAAGCTAAAAATTCAGTTAATATTATTCATAACTTCTTCTGAACGACTAGTTTGGTAAGTCATGGGGCACTTGAACTCAGTGTTGCATGTAGTGCATGTTTTTGAATTACATTGAAGAAATAACATACTATGAAATCTTGGGGTGTTACAATCGGCCTTGTATCTATTTACATGTGTCATAAGTAGTCCACTAACTTCATTTATTCTTCCAATTGCCTCACACTCTCCCAAAAAGTGACAGAGATTTCATAGATCGTCACCAAAGAAAATTTGCCATGTATATGAAAAACAATAATTAAATGATCAGGTTGTACAAATTCATGGGTTGCGTACTATTTTTATATATATTAATAATGTTAGATATGTTATTCACTATGTGTTTCTATGAATATACTATAAGTGGAAATTATTGGGGAGTGATAAGATCCAACTCTATACAGGTTCCAAATTATTAAAGTTGAATATAGAATAATAAGTTATAGTTTTTTTTTAATTAGTATGGTATGATGTAATGAAAATGAAATCGATGAGTATTCAGAGAATGAGTAGAGTATTTATTGATCTAGCCTTCAAATTTTATTCACCATTGAAGCCTAATGACGGGTGTTGGGATTTGTTTCTACTGATCACATCCGTAGATGATTTTCATTTAGATCCAGACTACAACATCATACTATTGAATTATAAAGAAAATTTAACAATCCCATGGGGCTATTTTCAGAGAGAATATATTTCATACATATAGAATAGTAGGGACTTCAACCATCCCATTTGATGTTGATATAAATGGAATACAAGAACATTTACATGTATGATGGGGTAGAAACCCCTCTATTGTGTTCTACATGGTTGGTTCCAATAATATAGGTTCAGAGTCATACCATTTCATCTTTCTATTTTGAAAATAAGGATTTGATGACCATAGGATAATAACCATGATTCAGAAGGGATCAGCTCACTTGAAAGGAATAAATCCTTCTTAATGTGACATCATGTTATCTAAACATCATTCTTGTTATAATTTTGATTACTAACCAATTTAAAGAACGAAATTAATAGATCCATTCATTGAATAAGTGGATAGTTAATTATGGGATATAATACAAATTTTGTAATAAGTAACTCAACATTGATTCAACCCCTCGCCAAAGTGCTCAAATTCCTTTGTGATCCTAAAATGTATGATTTTTCATCATTTTCATGACAGTTCATGAGGACAATTCAACTACATACTCATGTTATTCTTATTATTATACATATAATAAACTTTTAATGTTTAGTAGGTGAGTTTGTGGATTGATCAAGATGGTAATAGAATAACACTATGGATTGGATGTGGAGTTATGACCTAATTACTATTTTTTATTTTATTAGTTTATATATATATTATGATTGATATATTCTTGTTTTTTAATAATATTTTGGGGCATGGTTTTTTATTATTTTTATAGTTTTAACCATGGTTTTAATCTAGTGTTTCTTTGACATATGAGGGAAATTCCATCCATTTGATTGATTTATAAACATTATACTATTCACCACCTCAGGGCCTATTGGATGTTAGCCTTAGGGGTCAAACTCCTACTCATTATAATATTGAGATGGGTTCCAACAACGTTTTTTAGTAAAATAGTTATATCAATGGAAATCGTTCTGTGTTTTGGTTGATATTAGACTTATGATGTAACAACCCGACCTGAACTACCATGTTTGAGCAAAAGGGTCACATGCCCTCGTGCGCTTCTCTCTATAGGCCAAAGGATGCCGAATATCATCAAGGGAATTTTTCCATATAAGTGGAGATCATACCCTTAGTATTAATGCATTGGGATTATTTAAAATCATAAAAACATTAAAAAACATCCAAAGTAAAAATTATTAAATTTAAATTGGAATATACATCATTCAAATATAAATGGATTCCAAATGTGGAAATCCTATCAAATGTAATAGTATGAGGTATTTAAATAAAATAATAACAATAATATCCATGTCCTCCAGAGGCTATCCCAGTCAACACCCAACTCAATAGTCTTATTTATATCCATTTACCAAATATTCTTTTCACTTCTCTAGATCCCTCATGAAATCTATAAGATCACTAAAATTCCCATGTAGGGAATGAATTCATGAATCCTATAAGACCCCACAAATGAATAATTAACATACTATGATATTTTAATGTAGTTTTATTCCCTAAAAATAACTAAAATTGTAATAATCATCAAAATACAATCCAAGTTCTGGTAGTTATGCACTAACCAAGACACCACAAACCCCTAGTCATACCTAGATCATCTCCAAGATGGAAAGATAATGGAATATGTCAAAAGTAAAAAAATATCCATATTAGTACATCCTCATTGATTCCTTCAAACATATTACAAAAAATCATCCACTCACTTTACATTCCATGTTGAACAATGTCATTTATTCGAGAATGACATTATACTCAGATCCACTGGGCATTCTCAATGAATATTATAATAAAAAAACTAGGATACCTTGGGGGAATCTTCAACATGGTCACCATGGTAACTTTTTTCCTCCACCCTATGATAAATTCCATATTCTACATCATAACATGTCAAGAGAACTCTTACTCTATGGGATAAACATTTAATGGTGGCACGCCTCTTATGTGAAACAATAATGATACCTCCAATAAAATTACCACATATAAAATATAGATTATACCTAAAAACCATATAATATGAGTAAAATATGAAACATATAAAATAATGTGATAAAAAAACATGTAAAAATATACTAAAGTATATATCATGGAATCAAACAACACAATAGGTCTCGTGGGACATACACACACACACCCAAAGATGATCACAATTATTCATAGTCATCAGTCATGTCAAAATAAATAATAATATAATGGAAAAAAGATTCTACATGACCCCAAGAGGGTAAGAAACATCCAAAATAATGGTTTTTATTATCACATCATGCTTTGTTAAACTTTTCATCACCCAAACCATGCCCACACAACTACCAGAATATGAACAATACCAATGGCTCTTAAGACCAATATTTTTCAAGAGGGTCCTAAAAAATGACATAATAATAAATGAGGAATGATAATCTCTAAATATGGAGGTATCCATAGTTCAAGGAAGAGTCTCCAATATAGAGGTTCTATATAATAGAACTGCCATGATGCATGGATAATGGATGTAGTTTAGTGTCTGACTTAGATGAAATATCCTTGGTGGAATGGGGAAATTATGGTGTAGGACTGATCTACAGCCTGAACCATTATGGTGTATGGTGGTAATTGTATTGTAGGGGTGGGTTGGAATACAATATACTAAGGATAAAGAATAATAAATTCTATTTAGAGGGATTCATATATTCCATTAGATATCTAGAGGAATTCCAAATAAATATGGAAGATTATGTATATGTAGTTGTCGTTAATTTTTTAATTCAATGTGAAAGCAGATAAAAAATTCCAATCAAATACCACTCTACAAATATAAAATTAATTCCACGATTTCAAATCTAAATGGACACATTTATAGCCAAAATACTCGAAGACTATGTTCTTTACAATCCATTTGTAACAATTATAGAAATTTGCACTCAGGCATGGTTCATAACATGGCACAACTTCTTTGAGAAACCTCCACTATGAAATTTCCCCACATAATATGGACTAAACTAAAATTATCAACACATTGTGGTTCAACTAAAACCATTATAGTGAATCCACCAACTCTATAGCATGGTCAAGTGAGCTACTACATATCCCCCCCTTTTTGGTAGCAGGGATACATAGAAACCATTATGCCTCCTTTATCTTCTATAATACCCTAAGGATTTTCAAAAATATTACCTAAAGGTGGAATATAAGATGATGGAGGCATAATATGTTTTAGATGAATTTTATAAAACTGATACTTATATGGAATAATCTATATATTTTGGGTTTTAGAATTCTCCACCTCTGAAGACTTCTCATCCTCAAGAAGAATCTCTTAAGTTGCTACATGAAAACTCATGCCACTAAGCTTGGATATCAACCTATCAGTTTAACATAAATCCAAGATCCATTAATTCCACCACTAATCTCAATAAAGTGGAACTATGTTCCCCCCAAATAAATTTTCACACTGGTCTATAATCCAAACTAGACACTCCTCAAAAGATTGACCAAACACCTACTCAAATTCCTCTCAATCGAAGAGATGCACATGATTGTATATTTTCCCTTGATAAATTTAAATGTGGAACACGTCATGAATACCTTAATAATATTAATAGAGATTATGAGGGTACACTCTTATCCAAACCCATTTGGTTCTCTCAAATGTTCTAATAAAACATTTTCATATCGTTCTATGTTTCCTCATATACTAGTGAAAAAATAGAGGAGTCACTCTCATGAAAGCTGAATCCCCAATAGTGAACTAAAAGAGTTTTTCATATGGTGAGAATATGATCTCATTCTACATTGAGTGATTTTAAATCACTTCTAAATCATCTACACTCTCTTGCAGGTCTCTTGAACCAGAGTGGGTCCTACGACTATCACTTTACCCATATCATTATAATGAATTGATGAAATGCATGTTGTTGGGAGAAAATCCTTCAAGGTAACATTGCAGTATTTTTGGGTTGATTGTGTTTGTTGACAAAGTAGGTTTCCATGAAGAAATTGTCGAGTTCCAGAGAATTTTTTGACAATCCACGTTGAAAAAGGAAAATGACTAACGAATGGACGATCTGGAGGTGGTACAAAAGAGCAGTATAAGGTGGTGTCGTTTCCCAGTGTTTGCCAAATTTTTGGGGTCCAAAATTTGGGATTTGGTGAGCATCGCGAAAATAGGATTTCCATGATGAGCATAATTTAATATGGAAAATGCATGAATTTTGTAGGGATAGGATTCATGATTTAAAAATCGCGAAGACCAGAAGAATGGAGGTGGTGAGTCTTCGCAATTACGTCATTCCTCGTGAATGGAAGAGGTTGAAGCGCATCCCGGTGGTGAAGGGCTTTGCGAGGGAGATTCGCGGTGAAGGCGCGAAGGAATGTTGATGGTAATGCATTGCGACTATGTCAAGCTCCGCAAATGGAAAATTGACGTCGTGCTTCGGGATTTGGATAGAATTCCGGTGGAAATTTTGGAGCTTCGCGATTTGAGATGATGTGGCGTTGACTTCGCACGGAATGTTCGAGGGTTGGTGGAATCGCCTATAAATGGAGGCCAACCCCCTCGAGAGAGGTAGAGAGAATATTCAGAAAAAATCCTTTACTCTCGATTTGCAAAGGTGGTTTCCGGAGCCAGTGTGCTTCACGAAAGAGGTGCTTCGCGGCGGCTATTGTAGCACTGCGAAACCTACGAGCTCCGCGTTGGCTCAGTAAGCTTCGCGAGGGACGTTTCTTTGCGACATCTTGAGCTTCGCGAAGCTGCTTCACGAAAGTGCTTCGCGAAAAGGCAAGATCTTCGTGAAGGCTTGTTTGAGCTTCGCAAAATTGGGAGCTTCACAAAGTAGGGTGCTTTATGAAGGTGTTTCCAAATTGAATTGCTCAGTGTTCAGAGTCAAATAAGTATTCATCAGTGGATGAAGTTTGGACACTAACAGAGCATCCATCAACAGTTAAGGATGCGTGCATTCAAGAAAATGAAGAGACCTACAGGTCTATAAACTGCGAGTGGATTCCCTTCTAGAGCAGTGAGCTTAGGAAGAGGAAGAAGGTGATCCTCTCCACCGGTAGTGAGCCAGAGAGAGAGAAACAAGGAGTGACCCTTGGGAAAGCAGTGAGCTGACCCTAAACTTTGTAAAGGCAGTGAGCCTGGGCATAGAATTGATCTAGCTCGAACATTATAATCCACACCTAGTGATGTTTAGTGGAATTGGTATGACCGGCAACTTGTCGGCGTATGCCCCATGGACGTATCCCTTTGCGGTGAACCAAGTAAAATTGGTGTGTCCTGTGTATTCTTTACTTCTTGTTTACACTGTGCAACAGGAAAGAGAGAGAAGAGTGTTTTGCTTAACAGCGAAGCAAGATCAGAACTGGTGTTAATTTTAAATTAGTCATGCCCTGATTCACCCCACCTCTCAGGGTATTCAGCCTTGTGGACCTAACAATTGGTATCAGAGGGAAGGTTGACAATTGTTCTTCTCTCAAATGGAGGTCACTAATCATAGAGGGATTCTGATCTTTGACGGATGTAATTTTCAGATATGGAAGAATCGAATGCAACACTATTTCTGATCTTTGGGAATGGATTTGTTTTCAGCATCTATGCATGGTATCATAGCTGATATTACTAGTGGTGCATTATCAGAAGTAGGGCATAAAGAGTTGGATGCTGATTCCAAAGCAATCAATGCCTTAGGGGGATCCCTTTCCAATCCAATATATAAAAAGGTGATGTCATGCAAAACGTCGCATTCCATGTGGGAAAAGCTTTTGAATATTTATGAAGGGGATACAAAAGTCAGAGAGGCAAAACTGCAAGTGTTATGGAACAAGTATGAAGATCTGAGAAAGAACCCGAATGAATCTGTTGATCCATTCTTTGAAAGGGTAAATGCTGTGGTAGAAGACATGCAGGGTCTTGGAGAAATTATCGAAGATATAGAAATGGTGAAGCGCATATTGAGAAAAATTCCACCTCGGTTCTATCCGAAAGTTTCTGTTTTAGAAGTTATTGACCCAAAAGAACTGACATTGGATAACCTGCATAGAACTCTTGTTGCATATGAAATGAGAAACGATGATAACGAGACTGTGGAAAAGGGGAAATCCAAAGAGGTGGCATTCAAGGCCATGATGAAACTCACCATTAAAGATTCTAATGAAGAAGAAGAGACATATGAGGTGATGTCATTCCATTCTTTAAATCTACAAAGAGGAAGAAGAATGTTTAAAGGTAAAATTCCACTAGCATGCTTTCGATGTGGAAAGGTTGGTCATCTTGCGGCAAGATGCCCCAAAAAATTTCAAAATAACGATGATGATGATGATGAAGTTGAAATTACCAAGAATAAATCTTCAGCCTATGTGAAAGGGAAGAAGCATTTCAAGAGAAATTTCATCAAGAGGAAGAATATTCATTCACAAGAAATAGACAGTTCAGATGAGTCTGAGGATGAAGAGGTTGAGGATTTTGGAAATTGTAAATATCATAGAGAAAATGCTATGGTAGCGGTCGATGGTAGTTCTCAGAAAAAGGAAGAAACTGACGTTGGATAAGAGGAAGAAGAAGTTGAAGGAAGAGTTGATATGGAAGCCGAATTGGAAGCAGCTCTTGAAGAGATAGATGTTTTGAGAGCCAAAACGAAGAAAGCCAATAAAGTGGTTCGTGATTCCAAACTCTATATGCAACAACAGGATGAAAAAAGTTAGAACTGTTAGAAGAAATTGAAAGACTAAAATCCTCAACACCCGAGAGCTTAGAAAATATTGTTGAGAATAAGCATAAAATTGAGGAACAAAAGATGGAAATTGATTGTTTGACTAACATAGTAAAGGAGCAGGTCAGACGTATCAAAGAGCTTGAAGAATAAGTGGTCAGTCTGTGACGAAAAATGAAGGATCAAGAAAAACTCTTGACCCCCAATGTGATATCAGAAAAGCAGGTCATTCAGAAGACAGAGAAGATTAAAGAGGAGGATCATCGTTTAGAAGGAGTGAAGTACCAAGAAACCTCAAATGCTAAGGTTGATTCAGGTCTTGATAAGAAACAAAAATCGGTGGCAATTAATGTCAGACCGTAAGTACCCGTCCCGAAATTGAAGGATGATTTGGGCACAAAATAGAATCAGAATATTCATAGATCCCAAAGGGAAAATCGTAGTGATGAAGTATCACGAAGGAATGTATCCTATATCAAGTGTTATTGTTGTGGGAAAATGGGACATTCACAGTATGTGTGTTCCATAGCCAAGAGATATACAAGGGAACAAGAACAGAGATGGAAGCGAAACAGAGAACGGTTTTCTAGAATGTATTTTGAAGGACACTGTTTTTGGTGCGGAGGGATTGGGCACATGGCTAGGTACTATACTTCAACCATTTAGAGAAATGTGCCAAAGCAGAATCAAAATGTTCACAAGTAGTAGGTCAATAAACCGACAGGTGAGTTAAAAATGCAGAATACATTTTCGGCTTTGCAAGATGAGGCTGGTCCATCATACTCTAAGAAAGAATAGAAGTCTTAATCCATGCCGAGTGTGAAAGAAAAAGTATGGACCAAAAAGAAGAAAAATGAGAAGGTCGTGGTGGCCGAGATTTCCCTTAAAGCATCTGATCGATCTGGTGTTTGGATCCTTGATAGTGGTTGCACATCCCACATGATGAGTAATAAGGATCTTGTTGTAGGCATCAAATATGACAAAGAAGGAGTTGTCAAATTTGGAAATGATGAAGGCCGGAAGATTGTTGGCTTAGGGAAAGCCAAGTTTGGGGGCAAAGAGATGAGACATGCTGATGTCTTGGTAGTAGAGGGTCTCAGTCATAACATACTCAGTGTGAGTTAACTATGTGACTCAGGGCAGTCTATCCGATTTACCGAGAAGATGTGTGTTGTGAAAGGAAAATATATCACAACTGTCCTACAGGAAAAAAGGTCAAAGGGAAATCTATACCTTGAAGGTGGGGAAGAAGATACATTTCTTTTATCCAGAGAGAAAGAAAACAAGCTCTGGCATAAGCGACTTGGTCATCTATGCCAACTATCTATGGAGGATCTCATAAAGTGTGATGCTACTAGAGGCATTCCCAATCTATCACGTGATCGCACTCATACGTGTGATGCCTTCCAACAAGGGAAGATCATCCGAAAGACATACAAGCCAAAGGAACAGAAATCAACTAGAGTGCTCGAACTAGTTCATGATAATGTATGTGCACCTATCTCACCATGAGCTATAAATGGGAAAAGGTATTATGTCCTTTCAATTGATGACTATAGCAGAATGTCCTGGGTAATCATCATTACCCATAATACAGAGGTGTTCAGTTGCATAAAGTAGTATAGGAGGGAATCAGAAAGGATGCTTGGGAAGAAAATTTTGATGTTTCGTACAGATAACGGTACAGAATTCATAAACAGTCAAGTGGAAGAGTATCTCGAGAAACATGGGATAAGGAATCAAGTTTCATCAGTAAGAACTCCCCAAAATAATGGAGTGGTTGAAAGGAGAAATCGGATCATCAACAACATGGCTAGAACGATGCTTATTGATAAAGACCTGCTAGAGATATTTTGGAAGGAAGAAGTTTTGACATCGGTCTATGTTTCGAACAGGTCTCTGTTGTGTCTGAAGCAAGGGAAGACTCCATATGAACAGTGGTATGGAATGAATCCAATGCTGAAAAACTTTTGAATCTTTGGAAGTAAGTGTTTCATTCTCAACAAAGAAAATCACAGGAATTTTGAGGTAAGAAGAGATGAGGGGATATTACTTGGCTACTCAGGGAAAAGCAAAGCATATAAATGTTTCAACAAAAGGCTGGGAAAAATCATTGAGAGAAATGATGTCACTATAGTTGAAAATGAACAGAATACTCAACGATTTAGTGAACAGTTCCTAGATGAAAGTGATGATGAGGTAAGCAGCCCAGACAGAGAAGAAGTGGCATAAGCTGATTCAGAAGAAGATACTGATGATGAATAAGAATGTGTCAAGTCTATGTCTGCAAGGAAGCCAAAGAGTCGAGCTGAAATTGATAGGAAGAATATCATTGGGGATCAAACGGCTCCAGTTCAGACTCGATGAATGAAATCATTACAGCAAACATCGTTTTTGTCTCATGGGGAGCTGAAATGTTATTCCGATGCATCTGAAGACGAAAACTGGGTTCAGGCTATGAACGAAGAGCTTGATCATATTGAGAAGCACCAGACATGAGAGATTGTTTTGAGGCCAGCAGCTAAGAATGTCATCAGGACTAAATGGGTTTATTGCAACAAGATGAATGAAGATGGCATAGTGATTTGGAACAAAGCATGACTAGTGTGCAAGGGATACACCCAGATAGAGGGAATAGATGTTGATGAGACATTTGCACCGGTTTCAAGGCTGGAGACAATCAGATTATTTTTCGCCATAGCAGTGCAAAGAAAGTTCAAAGTGTTCTAGATGGATGTCAAATCCGCATTCTTGAATGGTGTTCTGGAATAGGAGGTGTATATTGAGCATCCAAATAGTTTTCTCATTCATGAAGTTGAGAACAAAGTTTGCAGGATGAAGAAGGCGTTGTATGGGATGAAACTAGCACCAAGCAAATGGTACTCAAGGCTTGATCAGTACTTGGAGAAGCTTGGTTTCCAGTGTAGAGGAGTTGATTACAACCTCTATTTCAGCAATGACAGTAATCAAAGGATGATGGTGTTGGTTTATGTCGATTACATAATATTTGGCGGATCAGATGGAGCCCAGTGCAAACAGTTTTCCGAATTCATGAAAAATGAGTTTGAAATGTCAATGATTAGAGAGCTAACATTTTTCCTTGGTCTACAGGTGACACAAGGAAGGAATGAAACCTTCTTTTCTTAATCTAAATATGCCAAGGAGGTCCTAAGAAGGTTTGGAATTGAAAATTCCAAGGAGATGAAGACTCTGGTTGCCACCCGGATGAAATTATCGAAAGACAAAGATGAAAAGTTAGTTAATATCACAGAATACATGCAAATTATTGAAAGTTTGTTGTACTTGACTGCAACAAGGCCTGATATTGTTTTCTCCACATGCCAAGCAAAGAGATATCAGTGCAATCCCAAGGAAATCCACATGATTGCAGTGAAAAGAATATTTCGGTTTATCCAGGTCACAGTGGATTTCGGCTTGACATATACTGATAAATATCAAACAGAGTTATTGGGCTATACTGATGCAGACTGGGCCGGTTCAGCGGATGATAGGAAATCAACGTCAGGTGGTACTTTCTATCCTGGTGGATTGTGTATTTCTTGGCTAAGAAAGAAGAAAGATTTCATTTCGTTGACCCCCACGGAAGCTGAGTATATTGCGGCCACTCAAGCATGCACACAGTTATTGTGGATGAAGAAGCAGCTTGAAGATATGGGAGTTGATGTGAAGTCTCCGATCGGAATCTAATGTGATAACTCAAGTGCTATAAATCTCATAAAAAATCCCTTCCATCACTCAAGGACAAAGCACATTGAGATAAAGTATCATTTTATCAAGGAGAAAGTTGAGCAGGGAATCGTGAAGTTAGAGTATGTGCCTATAGAGCTACAGGCTGCAGACATTTTGAAAAAGGCCTTACCCAAGGAAGCATTTGAAAGGCATCGAATGGCTGTGGGAGTTTAGTCGATTCCCCACACTTAATGTAGTGTGGATGCCCCCCCCCTCTCCCTGAGGTATGATGTTTTTTTCCCTAATGTTCTGATATGTGTTCTCTACTATGTTACATACTACAAAGGAGTGACCTTTGGGTTCGTTGACAAAGGGGGAGAAAATAGTGATTGTTCAAGGAGGAGACAGTGTGGAAATTTGATAAATCATGATTGATATGGGGAGAAGCTGACCAGTGGAGTAGCCAGATAGGGGGAGAAATGAGAAAGGGGGAGAGTTTTAAATCTGACGATGCTAGAAGTGATCGATCAATGAATAGATATCACGACAGCTGAGGATTGTGATACAAGCAGAACAGTGGTGTTGGAATGGTGAGCGAAGGTGTCCAGCTAACACCAATTGGGATCAGTGTGGTTCAACAATTGGTATCAATTTAAGAATTGGTATCATGTTGGAATCAACAATTGGTGTTTGACATGAAGTGACTCATTGATAGAATTTTCATACTACTCTTGTTTCTCACAACGAGCATTGCTCATGTGGGATTAGAGTACGTGTTAAGTGAATCCTTGAACGATATCATAATCGCAAGAGGTGAATGGTGGTAGTGGCTGGAAGAAGACTCAGTGAGGTACCAAAGTGCAGAAAATCATTCTGAGCAGAGTTGTGAAGAGTTGTCAACAAACCCTAAGGGGGAGATTGTTGGGCAAAAATCCCTCAAGGTAACATTGCAGAATTTTTGGGTTGATTGTGTTTGTTGACAAAGCAGGTTTCCATGAAGAAATTTTTGAGTTCTAGAGAAGTTGTTGACAATCCATGTTGACAAAGGACAATGACAAAGGAATGGACGATCTGGAGGCGGTACAAAAGAGCAGTACAAGGTTACGCTATTTCCTAGTGTTTGCCAAATTTTTGGGGTCCAACATTTGGAATTTGGTGAGCATCGCGAAATTAGGATTTCCATGAAGCGAGTAATTTAATGTGGAAAATGCATAAATTTCGTGAAGATAGGATTCATGGTTTGAAAATCGCGAAGTCCAGAAGAATGGAGGCAGTGAGTCTTTGCGATTACGTCAAGCTTCGCGAACTGCAGAGGTTGAAGCACATCACGGCAGTGAAGGGATTTGCGAGGGAGCTTCATGGAGAAGATGTGAAGGAATGTTGACGGTAATGCTTCTCGACTACGTCAAGCTCCGCATACAGAAAATTGTCGTGGTGCTTTGCGATTTGGATAGAATTCCGGTGGAAACTTTGGAGCTTCGCGATCAGAGATGAAGTTGCGTTGACTTCACGTGGAATGTTTGAGGGTCAGTGGAATCGCCTATAAATAAGGGCCGACCCCCTTGAGAGAAGCAGAGAGAATTTTCAGAGAAAATCCTTTGCTCTCAATTTGCAAAGGTGGTTCGCGGAGCCATTGTGCTTCGCGAAAGAGGTGCTTCGCGGCAGCTATTGTAGCTCCAAGAAACCTATGAGATCCGCATTGGCTCAGTAAGCTTCGTGAGGGACATTGCTTTGTGATGGATTTTGCTTCACGAAAGTGCTTCGCGAAAGTGCTTCGTGAAAAGGCAGGAGCTTTGTGAAGGCTTGTTTGAGCTTCGCGAAATTGGGAGCTTTTCAAAGTAGGGTTCTTTGCAAAGGTGTTTCCAAAAGGAATTTCCCAGTGTTCAGAGGCAAAGAGGTATTCATCAGTGGATGAAATTTGGACATTAACATAGCATCCATCATCAGTTAAAGATACATGAATTCATGAAAATGAAGATACCTACAGGTTTATAAATTGTGAGTGGATTCCCTTCTAGAGCAGTGATCTTAGGAAGAGGAAGAAGTTGATCCTCTCCACCGGTAGTGAGCCAGAGAGAGAGAAACCAGGAGTGACCCTTGGGAAAGCATTGACCTGACCCTAAACTTTGTAAAGGCAGTGAGCCTGGGCGTAGAAGTTATCTAGCCTGAACATTGTAATCCACAACTAGTGAAGTTTAGAGGAATTGGTACGACCGGAAACTTGTCGCCGTATGCTCCATGGACGTAGTCCTTTGCGGTGAACTAATAAAATTGGTGTGTCATGTGCATGCTTTACATTCTGTTTACTTTGTGCAATAGGAAAGAGAGAGAAGAGTGTTTTTCTTAACAGTGAAACAAGATCAGAACGGGCATTAATTTTAAATTAGTCATACCCTGATTCACCCCCCCTCTTAGGGTATTCAGCCTTGTGGACCTAATAATTGGTATCAGAGGGAAGGTTGACAATTGTTCTTCTCTCAAATGTAGTTCACTAATCATAGAGGGATTCCGAACTTCGACGGATGTAATTTTTAGATATGGAAGAATCGAATGCAACACTATTTCTGATCTTTGGGAATGGATGTGTTTTCAGCAGCTATGCATGGTATCACAGTTGATATTACTAGTGGTGCATTATCAGAAGCAGAGCATAAAGAGTTGGATGCTGATTCTAAAGCAATCAATTCCTTAGGGGGAGCCCTTTACAATCCCATATATACAAAGGTGATGTCATGAAAAACATCACATTCCATGTGGGAAAAGCTATTGAATATTTATGAAGGGGATACAAAAGTTAGAGAGGCAAAGCTGCAAGTGTTGTGGAACAAGTTTGAAGATATGAGAATGAACCTGAATGAGTCTATTGATCCATTCTTTGACAGGGTAAATGCTCTGGTAGAAGACATGTGGGCTCTTGGAGAAATTATCGAAGATATAAAAATTTTGAAGCGCATATTGAGAAAACATCCACCTCGGTTCAATCCGAAAGTTTTTGTTTTGGAAGATAAAGTCCCAAAAGAACTGACATTGGATAACCAGCACAGAACTCTTGTGGCATATGAAATGAGAAATGATGATAACGAGACTGTGGAAAAGGGGAAATCCAAAGAGGTGGCATTCAAGGCCATGAAGAAACTCACCATTGAATATTCTAATGAAGAATAAGAGACAGATGATGTGATGTCAATCCTTTCATCAAATCTGCATAGAGGAAGAGGAATGTTTAAAGGTAAACTTCCACTAGCATTCTTTCGATGTGGAAATGTTGGTCATCATGAGGCAAGATGTCCCAAGAAATTTCAAAATAATGATGATGATGATGATGAAGTTGAAATTACCAAGAAGAAATCTTCAACCTATGTGAAAAGTAAAAATCAGTTCAAGAGAACTTTCTACAAAAGGAAGAATCTTCTTTCATAAGAAATAGACAGTTTAGATGAGTCTGAGGATGAAGAGGTTGAGGAGTTTGAAAATTGTAAAGATCATAGACAAAATTCTATGGTAGCGGTCGTTGGTAGTTATCAGGAAAAGGAAGAAACTGACGTTAGAGAAGAGGAGGAAGAAGTTGAAGGAAGAGTTGATATGGAAGCCTAATTGGAAGAAGCTCTTAAAGAGATAGATGTTTGGAGAGCCAAAACGAAGAAATCCAATAAAGTGGTTCATGATGCCAAACTCTATATGCAACAAAAGGATGAAGAAAAGTTAGAACTGTAAGAAGAAATTGAAAGACTAAAATACTCAACACCAGAGAGCTCAGAAAATATTGTTGAGCATAAGCTTAAAATTGAGGAACAAAAGAAGGAATTGATTGTTTGACTAACACAAGAAAGGAGCAGGTCAGACGTATCAAAGAGCATGAAGAAGAAGTGGTCAGTCTGCGATGAAAAATGAAGGATCAAGAAAAACTCTTGACCCCCAATGTGATATCAGAAAAAGCAGGCCATTCAGAAGACAGAGAAGATGAAAGAGGAGGATCATAGTTCAGCAGGAGTGAAGCAGCAAGAAAGCTCAAATTCTAAGGTTGATTTGGGGCTTGATAAGAAACAAAAATCGGTGGCAGTTACTGTTATACCACAAGCACCCGTCCCGAAATTGAAGGTTGATTTGGGCACAAAACAGAATCAGAATATTCATAGATCCCAAAGGGAAAATCATAGTGCTGAAGTATCACGAAGGAATGTATCCTATATCAAGTGTTATTTCTGTGGGAAAATGGGACATTCACAGTATGTGTGTTCCATAGCCAAGAGATATAGAAGGGAACAAGAATAGATATTGTAGCCAAACAGAGAACGGTTTTCCAGCATGTATTTTGAAGGACACTGTTTTTGGTGCGGAGTATTTGGGCACATGGATAGGTACTGTACTTCAACCATTCAGAGAAATGTGACAAAGCAGAATCAAAACGTTCGCACGCAGTAGTTCAATAAACCGACAGGTGAGATAAAAACCAAGAATAGATTTGCGATTTTACAAGATGAGGTTGGTCCATCATACTCTGAGAAAGAACAGAAGTCTCAATCCATTCTGAGTTTGAAAGAAAAATTATGGACCACAAAGAAGAAAAATGAGAAGTCCGTGGTGGCGGCGATTTCCCTTAAAGCATCAGATTGATCTGGTGTTTGGATCCTTGACAGTGGTTGCACATCCCACATGATGGGTAATAAGGATCTTGTTGCAGGCATCAAATATGACAAAGACAGAGTTGTCAAATTTGGAAATGATGAAGGCCTATAGATTGTTTTCTCAAGTAAAGCCATGTTTGGGGGCAAAGAGATGAGACATGTTGATGTCTTGGTAGTAGAGGGTCTCAGTCATAACTTACTCAGTGTCAGTCAACTATGTGACTCTGGGAAGTCTATCCGATTTACCGAGAAGATGTGTGTTGTGAAAGGAAAAGATGGAGAAACTGTCCTACAGGGAAAAACGTCAAAGGGAAATCTCTACCTTGTAGGTGGGGAAGAAGATACATGTCTTTTATCCAGAGGGGAAGAAAACCAGTTGTGGCATAAGTGACTTGGTCATCTATGCCAACCATTTATGAAGGATCTCATAATGTTTGATGCTTCTAGATACATTCCCAAGCTATCACATGATCGCACTCATACGTTTGATGCTTTCCACCAAGGGAAGATCATCAGAAAGACATACATGCCAAAGGAACAGAAATCAACTAGAGTGCTCGAACTAGTTCATTCTGATGTATGTGGACCTATCTCACCACAAGCTATAAATGGGAAAAGGTACTATGTCCTTTCCATTGATGACTATAGCAGAATGGCCTGGGTATTCATCATTACCCATAAGATAGAGGTGTTCTGTTGCATAAAGCAGCATAGGAGCAAATCAGAAAGGATTCTTGGGCAGAAAATTTTGATGTTCCGTACAGATAACGGTACATAATTCAAACACAGTCAAGTGGAAGAGTATCTCAAGAAACACGGGATAAGGAATCAAGTTTCATCAGTAAGAACTCCCCAACAGAATGGAGTGGTTGAAAGGAGAAATCAGATCATCAACAACATGGCTAGAATGATTCTTATTGATAAAGTCCTGCTAGAGATATTTTGGAAGGAAGAAGTTTTGAAATCGGTCTATGTTTCGAATAGGTCTCTGTTGTGTCTGAAGCAAGGGAAGACTCCGTATGAACTGTGGTACGGAAAGAATCCAACGCTGAAATAATTTTGAATCTTTGGAAGTAAGTGTTTCATTTTCAACAAAGTAAATCACAGGATGTTTGAGGCAAGAGGTGATGAGGGGATATTCCTTGGCTACTCAGGGAAAAGAAAAGCATATAAATGTTTCAACAAAATGCTGGGAAAAATCATTGAGAGCAATGATGTCACTATAGTTGAAAATGAACATAATACTCAATGATCCAGTGAACAATTCCAGGATGAAAGTGATGATGAGGTAATCATCCCAGGGGGAGCTGAAGTGGAAGAAGATGACTCAGAAGAAGATACTGTTGATGAAGAAGAAAGTGTCAAGTTTGTGTCTATGAGGAAGCCAAAGAGTCGAGCAGAAATTGATAGGCAGAATATCATTGGTAATCAAACAGCTCCAGTTCAGACTCAAAGAATGAAATCATTACAGCAAACATTTTTTTTGTCTCAAGTGGAGCCGAAATGTTTTTCCGATGCATCTGAAGACGAAAACTGGGTTCAGGATATGAACGAAGAGCTTGATCAGATTGAGAAGAACCAGACATGGGAGATTATTTCAAGGCCAACAGACAAGAATGTCATCAGGACTAAATGGGTTTATCGCAACAAGATGAATGAAGATGGCACATTGATTTAGAGCAAAGCATGACTAGTGTGCAAGGTATACTCCAAGATAGAGGTAATAGATGTTGATGAGACATTTGCACCAATTGCAAGGCTGTAGACAAGAAGATTATTTTTGGCCATAGCAGTGCATAGAAAGTTCAAAGTGATCCATATGGATGTCAAATCCGCATTCTTGAATGGTGTTCTAGAAGAGGAGGTGTATATTGAGTGGCCGGATGGTTTTCTCATTCATGAGGATGAGAAAAAAGTTTGCAGGCTGAAGAAGGCGTTGTATGGGCTGAAACAAGCACCAAGGGCATGGTACTCAAGGCTTGATCAGTACTTGAAGAAGCTTGGTTTCTAGCGTGGAGGAGTTGATTACAACCTCTATTTCAGTAATGAAAGTAATCAAAGGATGATGGTGTTGGTTTATGTCGATGACATAATATTTGGCGGATCAGATGAAGCTCAGTGCAGACAGTTTTCCGAATTCATGAAAAATGAGTTTGAATTGTCAATGATTGGAGAGATAACATTTTTCTTTGGTCTACGGGTGACACAAGGAAGGTAGGGAACCTTCATTTCTCAATCTAAATATTCCACGGAGGTTCTGAGAAGGTTTGGAATGGAAAATTCCATGGAGATGAAGACTTTGGTTGCCACCCGGATGAAATTATCGAAAGACGAAGATGGAAAGGCAGTTAATATCACAAAATACAGGAAAATTAATGGATGTTTGTTGTACTTGACTGCAACAAGGCCTGATATTATTTTCACCACATACCAAGTAGCGAGATATCAGTGCAATAACAAGGAAAGCCACATGATTGCAGGGAAAAGAATACTTCAGTATATCCAGGGCAGAGTGGATTTCGGCTTGACATATACTGATAAATCTCAAATAGAGTTATTGGGCTATACTGATGCAGACCGGGCTGGTTCAGCGGATGATAGGAAATCAACGTCAAGTGGTGCTTTCTATCTTGGTGGATTGTGTATTTCTTGGCTAAGCAGGAAGCAAGATTGCATTTTGTTGAGAACCACAGAAGCTGAGTATATTGCGGCTACTCAAGCAAGCACACAGTTACTGTGGATGAAGCAGCAGCTTGATGATATGGGAGTTGAAGTAAAGTCTCCGATTGGAATCCAGTGTGATAACTCAAGTGCTATAAATCTCATAAAAAATCCCGTACATCACTCAAATACCAAGAACATTGAGATAAAGTATCATTTTATCAAGGAGAAAGTTGAGAAGGGAATCGTGATGTTGGAGTATGTGCCTATAGAGCTACAGGTTGTAGATATTCTGACAAAGGCCTTACCCAATGAAGAATTTGAAAGGCATCGACTGGCTCTGGGAGTTCTTTCGATTCCCCGCACTTAATGTAGTGTGGATGTTCCCCCGCTCTCCCCGAGGTATGATGTGTTTTTTCCTAATGTGCTGATATGTGTTCTCTACTATGTTACAGACTACAAAGTAGTGACCTTAGGGTTCGCTGAAAAAGGGGGAGAAATAGTGATTGTTCAAGGGGGAGACAGTGTCGCAATTTGATAAATCATGATTGATATAGGTAGAAGCTGACCATTGGAGCAGCCAGATAGGGGGAGAAATGAGAAAGGGGGAGAGTTTTAAATCTGACGATGCTAGAAGTGATCGATCAAAGAATAGATATCACGACAGCTGAGGATCGTGATACAAGCAGAACAGTGGTATTGGGATGGTGAGCGAAGGTGTCCAGCTATCACCAATTGGGATCAGTGTGGTTCAACAATTGGGATCAATTAAAGAATTGATATCATGTTGGAATCTACAATTGGTGTTTGACATGAAGTGATTCATTGATGAACTTTTCATACTACTCTTGTTTCTCATAACGAGCATTGCTCATGTGGGCTTAGAGTTTGTGTTAAGTGAGTCCTTGAATGCTATCATAATCTTAAGAGGCGAATGGTGGTAGCAGCTGGAAGAAGTCTCAGTGAGGTATCAAAGTGCAGAAAATCATTCTGAGAAGAGTAGTGAAGAGTTGTCAACAAACCCAAAGGGGGATATTGTTGGGAAAAAATCCCTCAAGGTAACATTGCAGTATTTTTGGGTTGATTGTGTTTGTTGACCATGTAGGTTTCCATGACGAAATTGTCGAGTTCCAGAGAAGTTGTTGACAATCCATGTTGACAATCTGGAGGCGGTACAAAAGAGCAGAACAAGGTTGTGCCGTTTCCCAGTGTTTGCCAAATTTTTGGGGTCCAAAATTTGGAATTTGATGAGCATCGAAAAAATAGGATTTCCATGAAGAGCGTAATTTAATATTGAAAATGCATGAATTTCGCAGAGATAGGATTCATGGTTTATAAATCGCGAAGGCCAGAAGAATGGAGGTGGTGAGTCTTCGCGATTACGTCAAGCTTTTTGAACGGTAGAGGTTGAAGCGCATCGCGGCGGTGAAGGGATTTTCACGGGGGCTTCGCGGTGAAGGTGTGAATGAATGTTGACGGTAATGCTTCACGACTACATCAAGCTCCGCGTACAGAAAATTGTTGTGGTGCTTCACAATTTGGACAGAATTCCGGTGGAAACATTGGAGCTTCGCGATTTGAGATGACGTGGCATTGACTTCGCACTGAAAGTTCGAGGGTCGGGGGAATCGCCTATAAATAGAGGCCGACCCCCTCGAGAGAAGAAGAGAGAATTTTTAGAGAAAATCCTTTGCTCTCGATTTGCGAAGGTGGTTCGCGGAGCCAGTGTACTTCGCGAAAGAGGTGCCTCGCGGTGGCTATTGTAGCTCCGCGAAACCGGCGAGTTCTGCGATGGCTGAGTAAGCTTCCCGAGGTACTTTGCTTTGCGACGTCTTGAGCTTCATGATAGTGATTCTTGAAAAGGCAGGAGCTTCGTGAAGTCTTGTTTGAGCTTCGCTAAATTGGTAGCTTCGCAAAGTAGGGTGCCTTGCGAAGGTGTTTCCAAAAGGAATTTCCCAGTGTTTAGAGGAAAAGAGGTATTCATCAGTGGATGAAATTTGGACATTAACAGAGCATCCATAATCAGTTAAGGATGCGTACATTCATGAAAATTAAGATACCTACAGGACTATAAACTGTGAGTGGATTCTCTTCTAGAGTAGTGAGCTTAGGAAGAGGAAGAAGGTGATCCTCTCCACTGGCAGTGAGCCAGAGAGAGAGAAATAGGGAGTGACCCTTGGAAAAGCAGTGAGCTGACCCTAAACTTTGTAAAGGCAGTGAGCCTGGGCATAGAAGCGATCTAGCCCGAACAATTTAATCCACAGCTAGTGATGTTTAGAGGAATTGGTACGACCGGAAACTTGTCGGCGTATGCTCCTTGGACGTAGCCCTTTGTGGTGAACCAAGTAAAATTGGTGTGTCCTGTGCATGCTTTACTTTCTTTTTACATTATGCAATAGGAAAGGGAGAGAAGAGTGTTTTTCTTAACAGCGAAACAAGATTAGAATGGGCGTTAATTTTAAATTAGTCATACCCTGATTCACCCCCCCCCCTCTCAGGGTATTCAGCCTTGTGGACATAACACATGACCACCCACAAAGACCCTAATAATGTTTCATATAAATATAATCCTGATGAGTATTGTTTATTCATACTAATACATGGATATGTTATCATCCCATTATCCAATAATGTCCATAGTGCTTGCTTGTATCATATCATCCAATATGCATATAGTCTACTCAGATTATTCATCTTCCAGATGATTATTTGTTGTACTCAATCATAGATAATTCCCTAGTTATTTCTATTATAAAATCAAAAACCATGATTTAAATAATGCATATTTATTTGATAAATTACTCTATGGAAGTCGATTAAATTCTATGATCTCATGGATAGAGAGATTTACGAGCTCCTTGATAGAGTGGGTATCTCCGATTGGTAAAATGTGATAAGTCTTCATTAATTGGATGAAAGTCACCCAGGTGGTTTCATTACTCCTCAGATTCTAGGGTGAAATTTAAAAAAATTACATTTTGATGACCTCACACTTCTACGTGGGTACAATGTATGTTTGATGAAACCGTCCAGTTCACTGATTCTCAACCTTCACCATTCGATATGTCAGTCCACGAGAGACAAATGGACTATTGACTTTTTTCATTTTTGGCCATTAGAACTGACTCCTATTGTCATAATAAATCTTTTTCACTCCAAGATGTACAATCATCTTGAGAAATAAAAATATATCATTATTTCTTATTTGGGTTAAGTATCTACTACAACACTCCCATGTACCATATTCTCATCATCATAATCTATTGACCACACAAGTATCAGGATTCCCCTAACTAGTTATTCCCACATGAAAACACATTATTCGAATAAAAAATATACTATCACCACCATGTATACAATATAATATGATACTATCATGGTATTATATTTCATCAGTCAATGATTCTCCAAAATGCTCACGCTTTACCTGTCCAATAAGCTTATCATGTTCCAAAACTCCTTTAAAGAACTCTTTCTATGATAATTACCATCTCGGGTATTACAGTTAATAGAATATATAATTAAATTACCCCAACTAGGTGAATAAATCATCATAATGTCAAATATTGTTAGATACTCAACCCAGATCCTATTCTTTAGATTCAAATCCTTCTTTGTGAAGATAAATCGAAGGCTCTTGGGGTCAATGTAGACAACCAATCTCTCACAAAATTTATTTTTCCACCATAAAAATAGTGATTGAAACTCTAAGTATATCTCCATGAAATGTGTCGGGTATATCCATATAGTGGTAAAATATTAAATATCTCATAAAATACTACCTTCACTACTTGGATTGTACTATTCCCCAACATACACCTTGTGGATCACAATATAAGGCATATATATTTTCTAACTCAAGTAGTATCAGTATAAAATTTGCAGTTTCAAATCTATTTATCATATAGAAAGCCTCTTTACACAGGTCCAGCAATAATAATTTCTCTCATTTATTTATCAATTTTATCATGTGCCCTGATATGTGGGTTAAATCTTCGATAAACCAGTGGGGATACAACAACAATATCCTAGAAATATCCTCAACAAAAAATTTTTTTTGGACATCTCTATAATATAACTACATTAATTGACTCTAGGTTTATGGATATAAATTTATTAGAAATAACATGTATTAGGTATAGAACCTTTTGAATCTAGAATACATACATCAACGAAAAGGATTAATGATGATGCATAGAAAGAAAACTCAACACTATATTGATGTAGTTATCATGCTGTTATGGAATCATTGAGTATTTGAGGATCTCATCAATGAAAACCATGACAAAAAAATATTGTTTAGGGTGGAGAATAATGATCATGATATCCATGGAAATTTCTGATCTACTCTTCTATCCAAAATTAACACCCATGTTCTGATACATCCCATACTTAATTAAACATTTTAACTTCTAAATTTAATTCTTACAAACCCACAACTTGTGGTAGGTTGATAGAAAATAAATATTGGAGAACCACCATGCTTCCATTAATTGATTGATCAAATAATCAATCCTAAAAAATGATATTTTTTATTCACCCTCATTTATTTTAGATTCCATTAATCAATAATGTGTTGAAGACTAATAACCACCTTTAAAGAGAACAACATAAGTTCACTAAAAAGTGGATATTTTTTTCTGATAAATCATTATAACTCCAAATTTTCAAGCTTCGCCATGTGATCCTTCATGTCAGTTTTTGGATTGTGAAACTAGGGTTCCAAAATGGTCTATTCAACTAGTATTACCTTATCTCATTGTCATCCCCTCTATCTATAGAAAATCATTTGAATTCATCTAGAAATGCATTCTGATATAGATACACAAGTAGAGGAAGAGATGAGGGGATTTCTACTGATCTTACCAAAATATCCAAACCCTAAAACTATTTTGTAATCATTCCGAGATGACTAATTGTTTTACTATATCTAGCTACTCATAGATCCCATTCTCTGGTCATCATGAACTTCTCTAACTTTTTCAATCTCAATTTCATACCACTCTCATAGAATTCAATTTAATCTCAGAAGCTAGTCAACCAATCCATGACATGAATAATATAATTATTCATCATCTCCAAAATCTATAACTCTCATAGATTTACATATATATAAATGATTGTTGGAATCTATAATAATCACTACGGATAATCCACTTTTGTTCAAAATAGTTTATTAATATATATGAGTTTAGAAAATAACTTGTTCAGAAGGTCAAGCCTAGTAAAAACATATTAAGATATAAATTAATTTGGAGAACTAATATCAAACAAAAATTTAGAATAAGTGGATGTAATCAAGATAATTCTTTTAAAAGTAGATGGACCATCTCTTCCAACTTCTATAGTTAGATACACAACATACACCTAAAATTTGACACCCCCTCCTCTAAGATCCTGTGGTGAATAACCAGACTAATTCTATAATTAAATACCCTATAAATACCTTGGAATCTCTATTTATTTATAGATATAAATCATAGAAAATTCATTATAAAAAAATGGATTGAGATGTCATGTCTTGTAACATTTTTGGTACTAGCTCGAGGGAACTATCGACTTGAAACTATTTCTTTGAACATTCCAAAGTTAGGGAAATTTTGTTCACCTAAAAATAGAACTGAATAAACTAAAAATTTCTTCACATGTAATCAATTACACTACTACATGTCCTTAACCTTCCTCTTTCTACCATCTAAATTGGTACTCATGGAAATAGAATAATTTCTACCCGTCTAATTAGGGAAGTGTAGGAAAATAATATTAAATTATCCATATTAAATAATTATCTTAATGTACTGGGACTACATTCAATACTTTAGGAATAAATATAGGTCTCACCTCCATACCAACTATCTATTGTTGGTTCAAAGTCTTATTTCAAGATTTCTGGATTTCAGAGCCTCATTTCCTACCATAATAATAGAATAAAAGTGGAAAATTGTAAAATTATAGGATTTGAAATTTCTTTTCATGAATCATTTATATAGTTATATAAAATTTTTTCCTCAATTGATATTGTACATTTTGGGGAATATCTCTACAAAAAAACTTTAATAGCCTCTGATATGTGATACTCACATTTTCATGCGTAACCCATTACCAACACATGGAATTTCCTTGAAGTATAATATTACCCAACATCACCTTATTATATATTGATGACTAAGAAAGGTCAAATATTATCTAAATGATTCCCACAAAATATGTTGAATCCAATATTCCAACAATTCCCTAAAAGGATTCAGGATGATGGTGCTAGAAATCCCTGTTTTAGTAAACCATGGAAAAACACTAGTCTCCATCCATGTATGATAATCATAATAATTGTATATATACTAACACATATTAGTGATCAATTAATATAATTAATGATAAAAAATATAAATTATAACAATGATTAAACATTAATATATCAGATAAATAGTTACTGTTCTTAACATATAGAACCTATCAATTAAATTACTTAAATAAAAATCAGGATACACCATAGTAGGTATATATATACAAATATGGGATGTAAACCTACATGTCTTGTCATTTTACATGAAGGAACCTAAAATCTCATAAATCAAACACCATCATCTTGAGCATTACCCAAGGATAATTTAATCAAATATTAAATTAAATCATAATTTCTCCCCTTTATGGAAAATAAGGGGTCAAATATATAGTGATGTTCAAGAACCACTACAAATTAATGTATCTCCCAAAGTGGTAAGAAAATCAATTATTAAAGAAGTTGGAATGTAAATAAAGAGAATTTTGTCCCTCCTAGTCTATAATTATCTGCCACTTATTCCATAATTCTATTCTAATACGTCCACCATATGGAAATTTTCATTCTCCAAATCCCCCATGAAATAAACAATAAAAAACAATTATCAAGTATTTTATATATACAAGTCATAGTATAGCACTACCCATGCTTTGATAATCTGGTGCAATAATTTTTACCAATTTTATGTCATAATAATAATTATATATGTAACAATAATAAAAATTAAATCCAAAAATGAGGTTATATGTTATAACCATGCTTCCAAAAACACCAATACATTATTACTTATTCTCTATTCCAAAAATAATAATGGATGATATTATATGTTACCAAGAAATCCATAATATGGTTTCCTCTTGGATTCATTCAAATAAGATACGAATCATCCTCTAGACATTAAGTATGCAATAGCTTCTAGAATTTTCTAGTTGGAAATAATTATTTACTCACATCCACTTGGCTACCTCGACGAACATGTTACTGAGAATCATTTGGATACCAAAACAACATCCTCAATATAGTCACCAGGAATACCTCATAACACCCCTCGGTGCTTGATTATCATGATACAATCATTGAATTCCAAGAGAAATCACCATCTAAGGGATAAAAATATCATAATGAACCACCTATTCCATGTACTCAGAAGGACACCTCAAATAAATGTAACATATATACATGGTAGATCATACATTTCAAGAATAGCACATGAGGAAATGTATAAATATATAAAAAAATGATATCCTAATCAATCATGGAAACAAAATACATAATAATACCTCATGGAATCAAGAATCATAACAGGTCTTTCTGGCTAAACACACAGCCACTTATGATCATAATAAAGAAGGATCATTAGTCATGCCTATAAAAATCACATCATTGAAAAATGTAAACATTATCCCTATAAGTTCAATACCATCCTAGATCATAGTTTTAAATGAAATTAGTATGCATGATCATATCCATCATTTACCAAACCATGTTCAAAAACTAATTATAATATGATTGGAAGCCATGTTTTATAGATATCAGTCATCATCATAAGGATTCTCAAACAAAACTCTATAAAGAAAGTGGATAGATTATCTTGAGATAAGAGAGTCTCTATAGTTAATTTTGGATTTCATGGCATGGTGGTGTACTTTAAAACAACCACCACTGCATAGGGAAAACATTAGTCATATATGGTGAGATTATGGATAAATTTATATGGTGTAAAGGGGTGAGTTTATCGTCTGTTCAGTGTTCAAAATGTACCTCTAAGAAATAGGGTGAGCACTATATCATATGAATGAAATGGAATTAAAATTTATTTTTTGTAGGATTAAGGTTTTAGGTGTGGATATATTACAATAGTATTATATAATTCTAGAAAATTGATTAATAATGGTAGATTAATAGGTATATGAAGGGGTCATAATGGGAATAATTATATATGAAACACTTTAATAATTCCTCATAAAATTCCTATATTTATGTCTGAAATTCATTTCCCAAATTTATTCCAAAATAGACACATTTATGTATCTAATTCTAGTGGGTATAGTACCCTTCCCACTAACTAAAATTGATGAGAAAGAACTCAATATGATGTGGGACTGAACAAAAAAACATAAACTCCTTTAGAAATCCCCATATGGTAGTGTCCCTCATACTACATGATAGCCTCTACCTCACAACACATAGTAGTTCATCAAAACCCATTATTGAAACGCCACCACTTCTTCGTTTTTTTTAATTGTGCTATGGAATAACCATAACTTTTTTAGAAGCAAGATTACAAAAAACACCCTTATGTTTCCTTTTGATTCTATAATCCCCCATACCATTTTACAAAACATATACCATCTTGAAAAAATAATGTAAAATTTAGGAATTTAGGAATTAATTGATTAATCAAAAGATTCATGGATTTATATAAGAACATGTGAACAATGTATTGGTTTGTTTGGAAATAATACTAGTTTATCCAAGCACATGATTAAGAACATGGAGACTAGCTAGTACATGTGATGTTAGACCTCCTCATGATATGATGCAATGAATATGAGTTTATAAAACTACCATGTTATTTTATTCTTCTTATAGGGTGGATATCTATGAGTGGTACATGTATCGTGATTATTTACAATTTTTTGACATGGATTGATTTTTTAGAAACTAAATGAATCTATTTATGTTAAATTAGTGAAAATATTTATACACTAAATAACATAGAATATTTGTTCTTGTTTTTATATATGTAACCTTTTCATCATATTCTCATTTTTCATGTTGTGAGGTTATGTAGGTTAACAAAGTTTATCATAGAAGGGTGGATCTAGTATAGGAGTATAATCTACTAAGTTATAAATTGTGTCTATTAAAACATAAATGGATAGTTATATATGATGTTGTTATCTTGGATATGGAGTTATATTACGGAATATGGGATAATTAAATCATTTTCTATTTTATCTAATATCGGGATTGGAATTGGGTTCCATTATTATTATTTTTTCTCGAGAAGGGGAGGGAGAGATTTAAATATTAGTATTATTTTAGTTGTTTATTTCTCAATGAGTTTATATTATTTAATTAATGATAGGAAAGTATAAAAACATTTCTCCCATCTATAGAGGGTCTTGAGTGTACAAGATCTAGAAACATGATTTGAGGAACTCCTTTACATATACCATGATTTTTTCTTGGATGAGGAGTCTGTTACAAAAATATAAGAGGATAATGTACATAACATGATTTGATAAACACTCTCCCCATTTACATTACCTATATACATTGAGAAGTACATGATGGTTTAGGTTATATGGAAGATGTATTATTAGATTGGATCATCCATATATGGGAGTAATGAAGGTATATTGAGTGACATGGCTCTTCGAAGTGGATCTTATGTGTTGGTCCAGTAATGAATTTTGGTGGCTATGATAATAGTCCCTTATATCCCCCCTCCCATTTATTTTGGTCTATTTGTTCTCTTAGGCCAAACATGGCCTGTATAACATAGTAATTTAATGGTGTGAGTTATAACAACTAGTGATTTTAGTTCTAGAATAAAATCAGTGACAATTGTGTTAGGGTGGACATGTTTTTTATTTTCCATAGAAAAATATGATGCCTTAATAGTCATAACAACATTTGGAAAAACTGCATTATGTAATTCTCAAGATAGATTGATCTAGTAGAGGATACACATTTTATTTTTAGTAAACTCAGATATATATGGATTAGCATGGATATAGAGTTTTTAATCAATTTAGAAGATAGTGATCTAAGCATAGATTTCCTAAATATTTAAAGGTACTGATTCAAGAGGTAATAGAGGTCATCTGAGTTAGTATTTATTTATCTTCTTATGCAGCCTTATTCATTTTGAAGTCTAGATAACACTCCTTTGTTTCACCCACCATGTTTCATTCCTTTTGATTTAGTATGGATAATCTTCTAGTGCTTAATGTGTCAATTATTCATGTAAGAGTTCAGATGACTCTAAATGATTTGATTTGGGGTTGTGATCTATTGAATGGGTAACATCAGTTTTTTATGGAATTCATACTACTTCAGATACAATAATACGATGTACTTATCATCGTGAAATTCTTTCATACTGATCATGTGGTTCTTGATTAAATCTATAGTATGGTTATATTATCATATTATAAATTCCTATGTATAGTGTTAATAAAAAATTAGGTGTATCAAATGGGTGTTATGTTATTGGATTCATTATAATATGAGTTACTTGAGTTTTTATTCATATCAATAGATGTAAAGGTTGTAGAGTTCCATTGCACCATGGAAGGGATTTCAAATTTTTATCTTGTAAGTTGGATTCATTATCTCAGTGTGATATAAAGTTCTAGGTATAGTTTTATCTCAATACCTCTATAATTTTGATGGATCCTTATTGGGTGGAACCTTCAGAGCTATAGGGAAATGATATATTTTTAAGGACTTAATGAAAAATGAAATTATTTGGCCTAGTGTGTCTGTGTGGGGAAATCCCAGGTAACATTAAATTAAGGAAGATGATGGTTTGTTGTTTTTTATAGAATAGCGGTGGTTAACTCAAGTTATAGTGAAGAATCACTATACTCTATAGAGAATTCAATATATTTCTAACTAGTTAATATATGACAGCTAGTTTTCTAAATCGATGTATGGTATGGATACTACCATATGAGGGTGAAGGAGGAATTTATCCTATAATATGATATCATATTGGTTTGGGAAATTTTATATATAATTGATGACATTAGGGGTCAAAACATAATATTCATATTCATGGGACTCATGAAATACATGTTCTTTGAAGTTCAAGATCAGTTCATGGTCTGTTTCATCAATAAAATAATTTAATATTCTATGTAAGCTAAGGATAATGTTAAGATATATAGTTTCAATCTATAGGTTCTTCAACACCAATAACTTGGTGGGATGATATCCAACTATATATTTGGAATGTTGGAGTTACACTTTTTCTGGAATTTGGTGTCTCAAAATGGAGTGTTTGTGGATCTATTGATGATTATGTTTATTTTTTCTTATACATAACCCAACAATGATATAGAGGTTTATAGTTTTATTGGTCCTATTGGATTTTATTGATAGTTTGTTTTTAAAATTCCTCATTTCATAGCCCAATTAATATCCCTGATTAATAAGGATCAAGAATTCTCATTGATTGTTCATTTTTAGGTACCCATAATCAACATAATGTAATGGATTAAAAATTATATAATTAATTATCTTCCAAGTTATAGGATGATATATGAGTTATTCTGTGACACATCCCATCTCTGGTTGTTCTTATTATTGATGTATTAGAGGGTACTAAAAATATTTTGGCCTAGGAAATTACTTTTTCTTAGGGGTAATTATATCACCCATGATCTTGATTAGGGGTCTAATATTTTTGTCTAATTTTGTTTAAATATTACCTTATATGTGTTTTTTAGTGATATTTATAGATCTAAGGAAACTAAGGTATTTATTCTATCCCAAGACTCTAAATCTATGGAAGTATAGTTGGATAGAGTTTCACCCAATTTTCGATATTGAGATCTCATAAACCATATGGAATTGGATTGTATTCATATATGTGATGAGTATAATTTCATAGGGATATATATTTATAAAATATAAGGTTTTTGTATATGTATGGGGGATATTTAGGTGATGAATCATGATGCACAAGAGTTTGGGGATAGAGGTTTCTTATTTCCAGTGATAGTGCAGTCATTAATGATGTAATAAGAGTAGGATTCTCAAACTAGAGACTTAAACTATAGGTGATATGGGATTTTGTCATCATTCAGGATTCTCAGGAGATAGTTTAGATGATGACCAACATATGATAATTTTTTAGGGTACATTGTTTCTATTGGTGTTACATGAGAAATTTCTCTATGATTTTAGCTTCCCAATAGAGGTATTGAATATTGGTATGGATACTTTTTATAGAGACATTATTAGTCATCTCATATGGAATGAGGTGAAGAGAATAGTTGTAATGTTCATACATTGGGACCCAGTCAGGCACCAGGTTAATGTGGAGCAACATGTTTATGGAGTTTTTTTATTATGATTGGATTTCCATAAGAAGAAATGGGAGGACATGTAGATTTATTTTTTCTACAATCTGACTATGATCCTTGGGATATTATTATTTAATTCAGATGATCACATATTGGTTTATGATTTAATCCTACATCATGGGGATTTGGGAATCATGTTTCATGGAGGTTCTGGATAGTTAGAACATGGATTCGGTGGTGTGAGATCATAGGGTAATGTTGAACACCATTTATATTGGGATCCACCTTTTACATCATGAAACTAAAGAAGATATTAGAAAGATTTGAGTTTCTAGTCACAACATATTGGTGTATTCCATCCTCATAATAATTGGTATCTGTAGAGTTCTATAATGATGCTGGAGGATATATTGTGAAATACATTCTGATAATTTGGTGCATCATTGATTTAAAATTTATCCTTGTTTGAGTTCTAATAAAAAATGGTTTTTACTATTCAATGGATCATCCCCATTATGGAATTCAATATATACCTTTAAGACACCATTATGCTAGAATGATGTGTGGGAATAATGAGTTAGTGGATAGGGGTATATAGAGAATTGAAAATGAGATTCCCGTGATTTTGTATTGGATGAAGGCAGTGTTTAGATGATATAATTAATGTTTGGATAAAAGCTGGAGAGATATGTTGTTTGAGGATTCAGATCATGTTTTCTTATGTGTTTGGCATCAATAGAGGTAGTTGAGGTTCACCGGTGGAGTATGAACACAAATTGGTTTATCTATCATTCCAAGGTATTGTAACACACATGTTATGTGGCATATCAGTTAAAATATGCACTGCAGTTAATCAAGGATCATAATTTCTTCCATATATCACTGCTCTTGTGATATATTCATGATGGTTCAGATGACATAAATTATGTAGATATTGATATCATGGTGGATAAAAAATGTATTGATCGGTCACTTGAGATCTAATATTATTGGGATAATTCTTTGGGTGGGTGTGGTATTATATTAGTGTGTATTATGTTGAGGCATGGTCGAATGGTAAGGTGTACATTCAAAAACCATTAATCAATGCATGCTCAATATCACAAGATTATTTTATTTTTTTCTGATCGATTAGGGAGATACTTCATACTACATTTAATTGAATAATATGGTTATTGATTATTTTTATGAGTTTTTCTCCTAGTTTAATGTCATTTCAGGGTGATAGCATATTTTTTTAGGGGAATTAATTGAGGTGTGTTTTTTTGTTGGTATATGTGTTTTCACATATGGAATTAAATTTTATTCTCATGTTTATAAATATTTAAGAGGTATCTAATATAAGTTTCTATATGTTTTTTAGTGTTATAGATGTTGGTAGGAGGCTCAATCAATGAATTTCAATTGTTAACATAAAATTTATATTATGGGATGGTTAGGAATTATGTAGGAGTCTGATTAACGATGATATTCTTGTATGGTGGTTTGTTTATGGTGTGGTGTTAGTATATGCAACATATGGAATTGGGAGGTCATATTTCATGGAATATTCGTCTCATGAAACCCTAAAAAGATCATTTAGTAGTTTCATGGATATAGTTAAGGTAACATTTAGATAATGGGTGTACTTTAAAGTTGTAGTGTTTTTATTACCATATTACTATGGAGTTTAGATGTATCAGTTTTGTGACCCTACACTTATGTGTTTACCTATGGAATAACATTTTAGTTGCGGTGTGGATTGTTTGAGATTATATAATCTACATCATAGAGGAACACTTATATTTATAATTATTCTATATTTTTATTATATCTATGGGAGATATGTTGCATATTTCTACTTTGAGGTTGGATAGAGGATCAATCTAGTGTAACAGTGGGTGTTAAGTCATGGACTTGTAAATAATATGAGGTGTTGTTCCATGGATTATTCTTTGTGTCTTGATAATTTTTCTTCATAGCCTTCAATTAAATTCAAAGACTCCCCTAGATTATACCCATTCACAATAATTTTAATCTACTATTGTGAGACTCTAGAAAGATTTTTAGAGTCTATTCATTCACTATTCTTTTTCTTTTGTGACTCCTCGACAAGGACCACTCTAAAAATAGAAGACATATTAGGTACTATATAGCCTCTAGTGTGATTCCCCATATTCTAGAGGCTTCTAACTATTAGTGAGGGTATAATTATGTTCAAAATTAGAGACTATACCCTCTTGATCAGATTACGACAATAGTACATAATACATAAATAAAAGGGATAAGTAGTATAGATGAAATGAAATGGAAATAAACCGCCCCATTAACAATAAACATATCTATCCACCAGAAGTATCATATATATATAATAATTTCCTGTCAATACTATAATGAAAACAAGAATGCATGGAGGTAGTAATGTTGTACATGAATAATGAAAATAAATTGATCCAAATGTTGTCTCTTTGATTATCCAAATCAATTGATCATACCTATGTTCATATACTCCCAAATCCATGTGTACAACACATCATAATATTCCAAATCTAAATCCACAAACATTAATTCTTTCCAGGTACCAATTAGTAGCCCAAATAGTGAAATAGAGAATCAAAGTATACTACCACTCATGTTTCATAGTTCAATCTGGAACATGAATACATAATAAATTATTATGCTGGTATAATCCATATAGAATATGGAATAAAATAAATTGAATTGGTCTTCATTTCACATATGACATCTCAACAATAATTCATAATTAAACATAATTTGGGTTGTCCTTGAATAGAGGATTAGGTATATAAGTGTAATAGTAAAAAATAAATAGATATACATACTATGGTGGGGACCTGAGGTGGAATACCATGGAATCTAAATAATATTTAAGTAAATGGTAATTATTATAAAATATGACCCATGGATATAAGCCTTGGAGGCTGGGATAAAGTATACTTAAAACCATGAAATGTGTCCAGGTCATCTCAAGCATCTTTGAATATGACCATTAGTATTTCTATGACTATAAGAATGTAATAGGGTCTAATTAATTTAAAAATTCATATGTGACTCAATGTTAAACATGGCTTCTATGTTTCATGATGATCGAGAATATTATAAATTTCAGTTTTTCATATGATCTCATATAAGGTATTCTATTTGAAAACAAAAGTGCTTCCTAGGACATAAGATATTCCAATCAACCTATTATCCCATCTATGGAATTTCGAATAAGGGTTATAGGTATTTCACCCGGATATTCATAATTCCATTAAACATATGAATTCATCCAATAACTCCCATAGAAGTAACTCTATTATCGCTCAAGTTATATAATAAGTTTATTTAACCTCTAATTTCATCCATGGAAATATATATAGTTAACCCTAGTGTTTCCTAAGGTGTATGATAATTTCATTCAACCTCTATGCTGGAATAGTGAATTCCATATAATGAACCATGTGTTACTCAAGTCATAATATAATTCATTGGACCTCTAAACGCATCAAATTAATTCCATATAAAAACCCCATATGAATTTTTCGGTGTAGTAATCCATATAATCAACGATCCATGCGAATTAATTACTACTAGGAAAATGGGGTTCTATCAAGGTGTAATTTAAAGGCATTGGAATATTTAATTTAGTGTGTAAGAAATATCAAAGTGACTATCAATTCTATTTATTATTTCAACTAAATTCTATTTATTTCCCCTTTTTATTAAACAATACCACATGCCTCATATGTTTATTTATTACAAAATGGGGTATGATTGTTATTGAAACTTATATAATTAAATTTATACATCACTTTATCTAATAAAAACACTATAATTATATAATATCCCAAAGTACAACTCCAAAGAGTATTTTTTCATATAAATAAGGAATTTGTTTAGATCAATATATAACTGATGCTCTATTAGTTTTCCATGAATTATTTCTTGATAAGTGGAATAATAATCACCAAGACAATACTATACTAATTGGATACCAATTATTACCATTAATACCCATGAAAATCCCATCACATCCATAAATAATCTTTATGAATGGTTTCTAACTAGAAATATCCACCTATCGATAAGAAGAATAGTAAAAAACTATTAGAAAACATCTTTTAAAAGAGATCTACTGCACCTTCCACCACATCATCATTCACTGATCATTATGCCTTACCTCACGAGGCATTATATGACCATCAATATCACTTCCCAACGCTCATAACCAACCCTTGACAGAATCATTTATTATAACTCACTTATTTCATCATGTATTGACTAATAGAAAACTCAATGTGTACAGATTATAGAAATATAGCTTAAAATTCAATATCTCATCTTGATCATAAAACCATAGACTCTTCAAGGTAATTTTTTTACAAAATAATGGAAAAAAACACAATAAGTGGGTTAATTGAGTCATTAAGGGATTCTATTTTCTATAAAACCACCCACACCAAAGTTTTAAATATCAAATATATTCTATAACAAAAAAATAATAAAAAATAAAATAAAAAATGAATAATATCAAAAATAATATATTTAGAGTGGTTTATGGGAAAAAAATCCCCTTGTATGCTCTAGGAATAATCTACTCCTTGAGTTTGAATATTTTTACAATATCATCACTTTTTACGAGGGAATCTAACATAATGTGATAAAAAATTTATTCAAAATTTCCTAGTTCATTAAAATATTATATCTCTTAACAGTAACTATCCATGACCTTAACATAATAAGTCAAAATGAGTAAATTTATAAATAAAGATAAAAAATATTTGAAGAATTATGTAGCACATGGTTTTATGAAGAAACTGGTAGTAGTTTAACAAACATCCAAATTATATGAAAATATTACATGTTTAGCTCTAGAATTTCTTCGATTGGAAATATGTTCTTGTCAGAACAAAATATTTATAACAGTGATAGGAATTATCCTTCTTTCACATGAATGCATCTAGTAACACATATATAAACATTCAATGTCAAAAACTAGTATTTATATTTTCTTTTGGTATTTTGAAATTAAAAACACTTGATAATCACAGTAATCAAGTGAATAAATTTTTTAAAAAAAATTTACAGGATTGGATCTTAAACAAATGTTTCATTTCTATTAAAAATATTAAAAAATTCCCTTGGCAGTGATATCAGAAATATTCCTCTTTCAAAATTTAAATTCATCAAAAAATATATTTTGTCAAAATTAATATTTCATTATTAAGACTGCTCTTATTATGAGGTAATTAAAATAATGTCCTAACATATCGAGATACTCTTCCAATGTTACAAGTGCAATCATTATTATCCACAGGAGACTTTATTTATTAAAAAATATACATCTGATTGAATAATTATCATAAGATGATTTATTGTGAAGGACCATAGATAACTTAAATTAATTATTATATAAGATAATTTCACTCTATAAGATAATATCTTACATGAATATGATAATAAAAATCCATGAAATCCATTCAAACTCCTACGATATTCCTTTTAAATTTCCCTTTTTATAATTCCCTTTCCATTGATCTTTATAAAATTAATAATACATTAGATAATTATAATTCACCATATGGAAATTTTATTTGGTATTAAGAGAACCACCCTAAAACGGGTTTTAATATATGGTAAATTAGTTTGGAGAAAACTGATATTTCATCACTGATATTGGGTTTTTGTAATGATAATTCTGTTATCTATATGATAAACCTGAATTTTATGATAAATTATTTTAAGACACAGCTATATTCTAGAAGAAGAAGTGACATTCCATTTATTTATGATAAATTTCCATTAAATATATTAAATATATAGTTCACAAATTTTAATAAGATTTAGGAATAAATGTTTTAACACTTAAGGTAAACTCATTTGAATATAAATACAAATTTTATGGATATTCAAAATACGTAACAAACTATGAAATGTTGAAACAATATATGTCTATCTAATAATCACCCCTATTTTGATTATTATAAAACACAATGAATAATAAACTAACCTTATGAAAAATGTTTAAACTGCATTAAATTTTCCTAGCCATTTCTTTATTCTTCCTAGTTTTTATCAAAATCAAAAATAAGTAGGATAATTAAATTTAAAAAAATTAATTGTGCAAGAGAACAAGTGTAAATTTTATGAGTGAGATATATGAAATATGAATATAATTTGGAATGCACATGTACTAGAAATATAATTAATTAATGGAATAAAAAACAACAAAAATAATAAATTAAACATATATAATTAATAATAATAATGAAGAACTAGAAAATATAATTCTTAATTAATAATAAAGGATGATAAATCTCGAATACATTTAAAAAGAAGATATATAAAATATCGTTAAATAAAAATAAACATTAAATAAGAATATATGATTATTAAAATAATGAAAAACTACTAATAAAATATCATTCAAATGTTTGTGAGACTCCAATATAAGTTAAGACATTCAAAATATGAAATAAAATTAGTTATGCAGTATAGTTCATTATTCTATAGGATCAATATTCAAGGACTATTGTCAGATGACTAGTAATGATGATATATGCAAAGTTTCATCAGCACTTTCTCCAATAAAATCAACCAATGTATGTAAAGACCATCCAAGGCCTACATTATCCCTTATATTTGACCTCATTGAAGAGTACATGATATCAAGAGAAGTTTTCTAAGCTCATCCAAATTCAATTTGAACTTTAGGGATGAAGTGTAACATAGAGGAAAGTTCTGGTGAAGGTAATGAAACTTTATTGTAATCCCATCGATTATACCTTTAATATAGCTTTATAGGATCAAAGATATCTTTAAATATTTGATAGGTTGTATCATGTTGATCTAAAATAGAATTTATTATAGAACATCAACCTCTAAGATGATAGATTTCAACCATGTATATTTCAATTATCTTAATCTTGTCATTTTTTTAGAAATATTTTAGTATTGTAAAACTATTCCACATTTTGGAGATAAATTCCAAATGATTTTATAGATCCCATTTCTTATCACAATTCATAATAAACTTCCACCACACTTTAAACTAGTTGTCTATCATTCTATTTAATATTGTGATTAGATAATAATTAGAATGTAATCCTTGAGTAACATCATCATGATATGTCAATTTTCCATTACCGGAGACCAAATTCACCTTATGTTCCCCAAATACATATTCATTTTCATAAAAATAGTTTTATTTCATATTTCCAAATATAAATTATGTAATATATTATCCCTTACTTTTGATTTAGGGTGGAGATGCTTATAGTGCTCAATGTCATGGTTATGCATGTTATAGTTTAGATGACTCTGTATGATGTGTGATGGGTTGTGATCTCTGTATCGGAAAATATCAATTTTCTATGGAATTAATTCTACATCATATACAACCATGTGATATCCTTATCATCCTGAAATTTTTAAATACTAAACATTTGGTTGTTGATTATATCTAAAGAATGATTATATTCTCATATTAGATGGTCTTCTTTGGGGTATTAATTAAACATTATGAGTACCATATGGGTGTTATATGATTGGATTCATTAAAATATGAGTTACATTAATTTTTATTCACAACAGTAGATGAGTAGTTCATAGATTTGAATTACATAATGGAGGATATACCTAATGTTTTTCCTTGGTTGTTGACTCCATCTCCTTAGTGTGATATCAATTTCTATGTATATTTTCTGCACAATACCTCTCTCATTTTGAAGGATCGTTATTGAGTGGAACCTTTAGAGCTATAGGACCTAGATATCAGTTTAATTACACATTGAAAATGAAATTATTTGTCCTAGCATGTGTCCATGGGGTAATCCCATGTAATTTCAAAATATGTCAAATGAAGGTTTTTGGTTTTTTATATAATATAGGTGGTTAAATCATATGATAGTAAAGAATCATTATACACTATAGGGAATTCCAGATATTTTTTACTAGTTAATTAAAGATAGATATTTTTCTAAATCTATATATAATCTTTACATTACCATATGAGGGAAAAAGAGGAATATATCCTATAATATGATTTAATCTTTTTATGGGAACATTAAGTTATAATTCATTCTCTTTGGGGTCAAAAACGAAATATCCAAATTCATGGGACTCACGAAATCTATGTTATTTGAGGTCTAAGATCAGTTCAGGGTCTTTTTCATCAATAAAATCACTGTATAATTGATGAAAATTGAGGATCATTTTGAGAAACATAGTTTCAATATATAGGTCCATCAACACCATCATCTTTATGGGATTATATCCAACTGCATGTTTGGGATGTATAAGTAACACTTCTACTAACATGTGGGGTCTTATAAGGGAGGGTTAGTGGATCTATTGATGATTATGCCCATTTTTTCTTATATATCACCCAATAATGATGCATAGGTCTATATTTTTCAGTGTTGTGGGATTTTATTGGTAGTTTGTGTTTAAAATCCTTTAGTTTATTTATCATTTAATAACATTTACTATGAATGATCTTGAATTATCATTTATTGTTCATTTTTTGGTAGCCTTAATCTACATAATATAATAGATGAACAATTATATTAATCATTATCTTCTAAATTAGAGGATGATATTTGTGTTTTTTATGATGTATTCCATCCCAGGTTGTGCTTTTTATTGATGCATTATAGAATAGAGAAAATTATTGGGTCCATAAAATTACATTAACATGGGGGTAATTTTGTCACTGGAGATCTTGAGTAGGGTTCCAATATTTTTGTCTAATTATTATAAAAAATTTCTTTATAGGTTTTTTATGATTTTAATAAATATCAAGAGGTAAGGTATTTCTTCAATCTAATGAATCTAAATCTATGGCAGCATGGTTTGAAATGATTTTTATGGAATTTAGGATATTAAGTTCTAATAAACCATATGTAATAGGAATGAATTCATATGTATTTTTAGTATAAATATATAGGAAAATATAGGAATAAAATATAATGATTTCTGGAGATATATAAGCGATATTGAGTTGGATCTTCATGATTCACATGAGACTGGGGATAATGGTTTCATATTTCAGGTGATACTGTAATCATCAATGATGTAGTGGGAGTGCGGTTTTTAGTATGAAGACTAGGAGTAGAGGTTATATGAGATATTTTCATCATTGAAGATACTCTAGAGACATGTTCAGATGATGACCAATGTATGATTGTGTTTTAGGGTATGTTTTTTTGTTGGTGGGGCATGAGAATGTTATTTATTATTTTAACTACTCAATAGAGGTTTTGAATCTTGTTTAGGATACTTTTTATAATGCCTATATTGGTCATCTCTTATGGCATGGGGTTAAGATTCAGTAGCAATGTTCATACCATGGATCCTGGCCATACATTAGGTAAATGTAGAGAAACATGTTCAGGGAGGTTTGTTAATAAGATTCCATGTCCCAAAGAAGAAATGGTGGGATGTATAGATATAATTTTTTCACAATACTTCCATGATCCTATGTATAATGGGACTTTATATTTAGCTGATCACGTATTGGTTCCTAATAAACACCTACAACATTGTGATTTTTGATTTGAGTTCCATGGAGGTTCTGGAGAGTTAGTATGTGGATACGATGGTGTGAGATCATAGGGTACTTCTGAACACAATTTATATTGGGATCCAAATTTCACATCATGATAATAAAGATGATATTATCAAGATTTAAGTTTGTAGTTACACCTTAGTGGTGTATCCAGTCCTTATAAGAATTCGTATATGTAGAGGAGCATAATGATGTTGGAGTATATATTGGGAAATAAATTAAAATAATTTATTGCATCATAGATATAAATTTTACCCTTGGTTGAGATCACATAAAAATGGTTTTCACTTTTCTATGGATCATCCATTTTGGATGAATTATATATAATCTTTTATGGAACCATTATACTTGAATGAATTTTTTGAATCATGAATCCAAATATTGAATGAATATAGAGAATGGAAATGAGATTCTAGGGATTTTTTAATTGATTAAGGAAGTGTTTAAATGATAGATTTCATATGTAGATCGATGAGGGATAGCTATGTAGTTTGAGGATTGTGATCATGTGTTCTTATGTGTATGACATCAATATGGGTAGTTGAGGTTTTATAGGGGAATATGAACCCATCTTGTTTGATCGGCCAATCCAAGGAGTTCTAACACATATGTTTTGTGGAAATCAGTTAGAACTTGCACTGCAATTATTCAAGGATCATATATTCATCCATATATCACTGATCATATGATATCATTATGGTTATTCAAATTTCATCGATTAGGTTGATATAGATGTCAAGGTCGATCAAATATTTATAGATCAGTCACTTGAGATCAAATATCTTTTGGATATTTTTGTGTGTGGGTACGTTATTCCTTTAGTGTGTATTATATATAGGCATGGTCTCATGGTAGATAGTACATTCTAAAATTAGTCATTGATGAATGCTCAATATCTCAATATTCATTTATTTTGTTCTGATCAATTATAGATATACTTGATACTAAATTGAATGGAATAATGTGGTTCTTAACGATTTTTCTGTGTTTTTTCTATAGGTTTTTTGTTAATTAGGGCTGATAGCATATTGTTTAATTGTAATTAGATAAGGGGTGTTTTTTTGTTGGTATATGTGTATTTCCATATGGAATTTAATTTTATTCTCATGGATAGAAATATTTAAGAAGTATATAATATAATTTTTTGGAAGGTTTTTAGTGTTTTATATGTTGGGAGGAGGCACAATGAAGGAATCTCAAAGTTTGACATAAAATTTATTCTATGTTATGGTTCTAAATAATTTAGGCACGAAATTAACCATGAGATGATAGTATAAATGTTTATTTATGGTGTGGTGTTGGTAGCTGCAACATATGGAATTAAAATATCATATTTGATGGAACATCCATCTCGCGTACCCCTAAAAATATAACTTTATTAGTTTCATATATATGGTTAAGGTATAATTGAGAAAATGGGTATACAAT
This sequence comes from Viscum album, assembly GCA_963277665.1. Lineage (NCBI taxonomy): Eukaryota > Viridiplantae > Streptophyta > Magnoliopsida > Santalales > Viscaceae > Viscum > Viscum album. The sequence goes on from OY728125.1 coordinate 1,839,455,034, forward strand.
GAGGTTTTAGTGTTTTTATTATTGTATTACTATGGAGTTTAGATGTGTCATTTTTTTGACCCTACACTTATGCGTTTCACTAGGGAATAACACATCAGTTTTGGTGTGGATAGTTTGAGAGTACATATTATACATCATGTTGGTACCCCTATATTTGTATTTATTCTATACATTTATTAGATATATGGTTGACATGTTTCATATTACAATTTTTAGGTTGGTTAGAGGTTAATTTCGGTGTAACAATGTGAGTTACATCATTGACCTGTGAATAATATGAGGTTCTGTGGCATGGCATATGCTTTGTGTATTGATTATTATTCTTTAGATCCTACAATAAAATTTAGGGACTCCAATAAATTATACCACACCACAATATTTTAATTCCATTATTTGGTGACTCCATAGATACTTTTAGAGACTATTGATCCACTCTTAAATTTCATTTCTGACACCTCCACCTAGACCACTATAAAATAATAATAACTACGAGTCACTATATAGCCTATAGCATGACACCTCATGTTATAGAGGTTTCTAAATAGTAGTGACAGTCTAATGATGTTATAAAGGGGAAATTATACCCTCCCTATCATAGTATAACAATAGTGCATAATAGATAAATCAATGGGATAGGTAGTATAGATGAAATGAAAAAGAAAATTACCACCCCATTAATAAAAAAACATCCATATCCATAATCACTTTCATACATAGAATTATTTCATGTTAATACTATAATTAAAACAAGAATTAAAGTAATTAGTCATGTTGTTAATTCATAATGAATAAAAGTCGATCCAAAATATTCCTCCATTAGTATCCAAATAACAAGATTATACATGTTGTTCTATACTCCCACATCCATGTGTACAAAGTAACACCCTGAGATTTTATGAAAAATATTCTTTAATTTCATTAATGTCTTGTGTTTTATGCTACACCAAGATTACATTGTGCTATACGCAACACCGTATAAGCTTGTAGTATACCCAACACTATTCTTGGATCGTGTTACACACAATTTTGATAATAGTTATTTGACGCAACATTGAGTATATATATATATATATTCAATGTATAAATGAAATATGGTTGGATTATGTTATACAAAACAATGAAGGATTCTTGCACAACATGAAACCCTGACTTGGCTTGCATTACACGCAAGCGCGACCTTCCGCGATAGCATGTGTTGTACGCAATACCGAGTTTCGCTAAACAATGATACGCTATTAAAATATTATTTAAACAAGTCATCATGAATAGTAATAACCACTTTTTGAAATTTTGTAAATTTTATTTTTCAAAATGGACTTCATTTTTGGATTTGGAATATCGAAATTAGCTTAGGGTGAAATTTTGGTACTTTTTGGATAACTTTCATTTTCTGATGAATAGTGAAAATTACTAAATTTTAATTAAAAACAACCATTTTAATCGAAATAATTAATAGTGATAAATTATTAATTTGAGTGGTTTTAATGTATATTTAGAATATATTTTTACAATTTAATACAATGTTGGTCATTGGATGTAATTTCACATTTAAACCAGACATAAACAAATGTCAATCTTTTGATAGTTATTATCTCTTAAGAACACGCAATTTGTTTTGACGATGGAAATTAGTTTTTAAATTAATTAATGCAACTGATATGTTTTGAATTTGGTAAAATAGACATCATTTTTGAATTCATAATATCAAATATATCTTAGGCCTAATTTTTGGTATTTTTCTGGAAACTTTCATTTTTTGATGAATAGTGAAACCACTAAGTGGTAGTTAAAAAAAATGAATTTTTCATAAAACATAATTTTACCGCTTCTCTGAGTGGAATTTCAAAAATCCGAGAGACACGGTTGATTTCAGTATGTAAAATGTGGTTCAATGAGATGAAAATAATCTTTGGTGAATAGTAACTTTTTACTTTTTTTTACCACGATTAAAAGTAAATAGGGTAATTAAGGGTAAAAATTATATTATTATTACCCTAACACATGTACTAATTCTATTGGATAAGTGTAATTAGACCAAAAACAACCGTAGGAATAAAATATGACAATTTAGGCCCACTTGGATTAGAATAGGACGTTTATTATTAATTTATTTAAAAAAGGGTTAAAATAGTTAAAATCAAAGTTTAATAAGTATATCATTTTTAATATAGGGTTATACATAATATAAATTCAACTATCAATATTCATAAGAAATCTAAAACGCTTTCCTACATAATGGTATTTTATTTTTAATTTTTAGACATTAAATAATTTAATTTATTTATGATACAAAGATGATGCAGTAATTATCTTACTAATGAAATATTGAAATAATTGATGTTATAAATACCCAAATAAATATAATTTTAGACTTTTTATTAATTACACTAATTTTTTAGGTTAATATGACATGTTATTATTGATTTAATTAATTTTTTTCTAACTAATCATTTTGTTATGATTTTCACAAAAATCAATTACTAAATAGTGTCAAAATTGACATAAAATAGTGTTTAAAACAAATATTATATTAGTAATTGTTATTTTATTCCTAAAAATCTAAGGTTTGGCCAAATTACTTAGATAAAATTATATATATTAATAATAAATAGCTTGGGGTTTTTTTGGCTTCTTATAGTATGTTTATTAACCTTATAGTGTAAGAACACAAAAAGACACAGTAAAAGTAAAATTATCTAACTTAATGTTAAATCTAAATGATAAGGTTAAAATAGGAACCTAAACTAGTCTAAATTCTATTTTATGAGAGTATTTCTACCCATCCCCACCTTAGCTTCGAAATAAATCAATTTAGAGCTATTTAAAACAGAATATGGCTTTATAATAAAATAAAAGTTTTTGTTATTCCGAAGGTGCCCCTCTCCTCCCTTATAAAAGGTCACCTCGTCCCTCTCTTCCTCACACCACCTTGAGCCTTCAAGCTTGGAAAAAACCTGCCAAATTCTCTTCTTCACTTCCCTAGAAACATCCTAGATGTCCTAGTATTCTTCAAAGACCAATTTCAGTTCCCTAAAAGGAGGTCTCAAAGAGGCGCTTCAAAGAAGAGGTAATGTCCGATACCGATTCATTCAACTTTATTTCTTCTTCCACTTCTTCTTCTTTAGTTGTTTCATTTTGAAGTAATAACATCAGTATCAAAAATATACTGATATGTTATTATATGTATGAAACAACCCTATTTCATGATCTATCCATCCTACAGAAAACAAAATCACCGCGCGTGCGTACGTACGGAATACCGTCTCCACGCCATGGTGTAATCTGTTTTTCCAACACCACCTTACTTGGATGGGTATAATGGTGTAAATAATTACTATACATAGTTATTATAACATCATACTGATTCTGATATATTGTATCATCCACTCCAATTCAATTCAATGATTATAGAAATGATATCATCGCTCGTGCGTACGTACGGACTACCGTCTCCACGACGCGATGAGATTCATTCTCCATGTTAACCATACATGAATGATCATAATGTTTATTTAATGAATAATAATGAAATATATGAAATAATAATTCCACTGGATTTATTTATATATATATATATATATTTGTATATCGTCTATTTAGTTTCATTCAATTCAATAATGAAATGAAAACAGCATTCATGGGTACGTACGGTCTACCGTCTCCATGAACGGTGTATTTCATTCCTTTTATCGACCTATAATATATATATGTATGTGATTAATATATGTAAATCATGTTTTTCATTATGAAATTATTTAAATCAGGAAATAAGTAATAATATCAAGAACGACAAGTCGAAACACATACGATAAATGAAATGATTTTACCCAAAATGCTACTTTAACGTGGAATTTACAAGAGAACGGGTAATATAAAGTCATAAGTGAAACATATATGATATCATAACAATGAATATGATTCATTAATAAGTCAATGACATTATTTAAATCATTATACAGGAGTTTCGGATACGTACGAAGCATATCATACCTAAGGTAAGGGATAATTTTGAAAATCTCATTTTTATCTGAGATTGCTTATTCGTAAGTATTTACTGGGGTTATTTCTATCATCCATGTCCATGTTTTATAAAAGTGTTTTCATGTATGTTTAACGTCCTTTTTACCCTTTTTTGACTTTTACTACATGGTATGTAAGGAATCTTTCTTTTGTTTACGTTACGAGGTACTTTTTTACTTTTCCGGTAAAAGTACGAAAAGAATGTTTTTCTTTTAACTTATACGGTACAAATGGATTTTTACGGTTTTATAAAGCCTTATTTTCATGAAGATTCCTCAAAAAGATTTCATGACTATTTTCAAAAAAATCTCTTTCTTTTAAAATTGCATGACATTTTGTGAAAAGAAATTGATTTTGAAGAAGAAAGGATATTTTCCTCAAAAATTCATTACAAGTGTTTTATCAAAACCATTTTCCATCTAAGATGAAATTATTTCATATGTGTATGTTTCATGTGTAATGTCTCTATTATTGACATGGTTTCACTTTTCTTATTATGAAATGATATCCATTTCTTTCATATGGATTATGTGATGATGTTTATGAAACCCATTTTATTCGTTGGGTTATTATGAATGATGTATGTTTACTTTGTGGCACAAGTAAGAATGATTTCATTATCAGATGGGTGGGACCTATATCTCCCTCCAATGCATTGGGTAAAAATTTATATCTCATGATATTTACATGGCTAGAAGAAAAAGTTAAACCGGTTCAGTAATACAGGACTGGAACGAGGAGTGAACTCGATTCAAAAAGGGACTTTGTCCACTAAGATGGTCTTGGCAGCAATGCCTTGGCTACTATGGAAATCATATCATGTGCTTTATTGTTTCCACAATTACATGTTTTATTTACATTATATTTTATCATTATTAATGTTTCTTTATGATCTATGCCTTACGTACTTCCATGTTTTATGTCATTGCTCAAGATTTTGATGTTTAAACATTATGTTCATGTTTTATGTTCAAATGTATATGGTATGTTTTATTTTATCCATGCTTACCCTTACTAAGAATTTTAGCTCACCCTTTTTAAGTTTTCTTTTCCCAAGGATATAAAGAATGGTTTTAGGTAAGAAAAAAAAGGAAAATCTTTATGGGAGATGTTGAAGATCTTTCACCATGATTAGAAGATTACGTTCCAAGTTTCCAAATACACTAAACTATTACGATCCTTGTGTGTCTGTTATTGTTATGTATTAAGTATTCCGCTAAAGTAATGTAATATCCATGTATGTAATGCTTTGGGTCTCTACAATTGGTAACAGAGGAAAGGTTTAGTCAGCCTTTGGAAGCTAGGATGTAATAACTTTAGTGAGATCCCTAGAGATATTTCTAAGGTATGTCTAGGGATGTCCCCAAGGTTAAGTATATGTTATAGTAATAGAATTACGCTAAACTTCTTAGAATTAAACCTAAGTTGTTAGATATTTAAGGTACTCCCCCTTTATTATATTGTTTTCCCTAGTCTAATTTTTACCTCTCACACTATGCTTTTGGGGTTTTAGATGATGGCTGGAACCCGATGGAACCGTGTTGATCAATGTAATGGACACTGCAATGATTGTCCACCTGAAAAAACAAATACTATGACAGATGGAGTGAAAAATATTATTGCTATACTTACACAAGCTATGAATAATTATGGACTTCCAAATGAAAAGAGAAGGGAACAATATTCTATTGAGTCCTTCATGAGGCAAAGTCCACCTTCTTTCAGTGGGTCTTCTGATCCACTTGTTGCTGAAAAATGGATCAGTACTACTGAAAAGATATTTTCAGTTCTTCAATGTTCTGAACATGATAAAGTCAACTTAGCAGTGTATCGTTTGGAAGGTGATGCTGATCAATGGTGGAATCTTATCAAGAATATGAGGCCAAGAGATGAAATTGAGTCCATGGAATGGGATGAGTTCAAGAAATTATTTTTCAATAAGCACTTCCCTCGTATTCTTCGAACAAAGATGGAGAAGGAGTTTCTTGAACTAAAGAAAAAGGATGATGAATCTGTTGGTATATACGAAGAAAATTTGACAAGGCTTGCAAGGTATGCATCTGGCTTTATTATCCAACCTGAAAGTAAAGTTGATCGATTCTTTAGTGGCTTAAAACCAAGTCTTCGAGGGGAATTAGCTATAAGAGACTTCAGTAGTTATGAAGAAATTGTGCATTGTGCTATCAAGGTAGAAATGGATGTTGGTGTTACTTATCCATCTCATAGTTTGGACAAGAAACGAAAGATAGAGTTCAAGGAGAAATCTAAGAATAATGTTGAAAAGAAGATGAATGTTTCCTTATGCTCAAAGTGTGGAAAGAAGCATGGTGGAGATTGTCTTGAAGGGACTAGAAAATGTTTTAAGTGTTTAAAAGAAGGTCATCGAGCAGCTGAGTGTCGAAGTATTGGAAAAAGGTTTTCTAATGACGTGAATGCAGAAAAGACTACAGAGAACGCACCACCACCACTTCAATGCTTCATGTGCAAGGAAATGGGGCATTATGCTAATAAATGCCCTAATCCAAGGGTTAGTGATGATCTACATGAGAAACCACTTAAGGCAAAGGACAAAGGGAAGTTACATGTGATCACTATTGGCGATGTTGAATATGACAATGATGTGGTGGAATGATTACGTGTTTATGTAATGGGATTCCAAAATAATGTTGTATATAGTATCGTGGAATATTGGAATATTTATGTATTGGTATATTGTGGGTTTCGATGGTACCGGTAACCATAAAATGTGATTGAGATATTTTTGAAAAAATAGATGATATGCGCATAATGAAAGGAAAATGTGAAAATGAAATGTTTGACCATATTCATGAGCTCATGACTGATATAAGGAGAAGGTAATATCAAGGTTTTATTATATAGAATTTTTGTATTTTGGTATGTGGAAAGAGTTAAATTTTACTGCATTCATGTTTTCACTATGGTTCAATTAATGGGTATTCATTCTTCAAGAGAATACATGATTAAGGTATTCACATGTTTGTAATTTGACAAACAAGATATATCTTATATTATATGCGGGATAAATGATGGCATCCACGTGATTGTTATGTGACATTTCAAGTAATAATTTTCTTTATACTATGAGCTTGGACCGAAGTATTTTAGATAAGCCTAAATATTGGAATGGATTATGTTGGACATAAGTTAGGATAACACATTTTTTGATATTATTGATGGGATTTTATAGTAATATAGCTTTAGAAAAAGGACAACCTGCAGGATGGGCGACAACCCATCGTGTCGGACAAGGCTGTGGGAATCGAACCCACAACCGAAGTGCGACTGGCCTTTATCGCCTACCACTGGCCTACAGGAAGTCCCTGGTTAGTAGAAACTAGTTTTATTTTATTACGCGGTATGATATATGAAGTATAAGTTCATTTTTGGTATCGTATACGATTAACCTCACCATAGATGGACTTATGTGTATTTGATAACTTTTGCTAACCTTTTGTTTGAAACAGATGTAATGACCCATCATTCTATCACATGATCTGTTAACACTTCATGAATAACAAATTCAACTTCATTTCTTTAAGAGATGAAGTGGAAATTGTTCAAAGCACAAACAACAGTTAAATTGTACCAAAATCATGTAAGTATTTCTTTTAATTCACCAACTTTAGGGAAATGATCTTGAAAACCCAAAATGTTTTCCTAGTTCCCTTATATCTGATGAATCATATGGTACCTTAGATCACTGAAAATCTATGGCTTTGTGATTGTTGGCTATTTCATAGCCATGTTCTCTACCACTCCCCATCAGAACATGATGGTTATATTTTTCTTCCATATCCATATTTTCACCTATGTTCTCCTACGTGGAAACCCAATGATGAGTTAATTTGGGTAACCATTACATTTCATACTTTAGTTATTAAAGCCAAGTTTTGGTATTCCTTTTTACATTGTGGATTTATATTAAACAAACTTTTGAGTAGTAAACCATTTATAACCCCGATGAATTTCGAGGGCGAAATTCATTTTAAGGGGGGTAGAATGTAACACCCCGAGATTTTATGAAAAATATTTTTTTAATTTCATTAATGTCTTGTGTTGTATGCTACACCAAGATTACTTTGCGTTATTTGTAAAACCATATTAGGTTGCATTATACGCAACACTATTCTTGGATTGTGTTACACACAATTTTGATAATAGTTATTTGACGCAACGTTGAGTATATATATATATATATATATATATATATTCAATGTATAAATGAAATATGGTTGGATTATGTTATACGAAATAACGAAGGATTCTTTCACAACACTCAAATTTGAATTTTCTTGCATTACACGCAAGCGCGACCTTCCGCGATAGCGTGTGTTGTACGCAATACCGAGTTTCGCTAAACAATGATATGCTATTAAAATATTATTAAAACTAGCCGTTATGAATAGTAATAACCACTTTTTGAAATTTTGTAAATTTTATTTTTCAAAATGGACTTCATTTTTGGATTCGGAATATCAAAATTAGCTTAGGGTGAAATTTTGGTACTTTTCGGATCACTTTCTTTTTCTGATGAATAGTGAAAATTACTAAATTTTAATTAAAAACAACCTTTATAATAAAAATAATTAATAGTGATAAATTATTAATTTTAGTGGTTTTAAAGTACATTTAGAATATATTTTTACAATTTAATACAATTTTGGTCATTTAATGTAATTTCACATTTAAACCAGACATAAACAAATGTCAATCTTTTGATAGTTATTATCTCTTAAGAACACGCTATTTGTTTTGACGACGGGAATTAATTTCTAAATTAATTAATGAAACTGATATGTTTTGAATTTGGTAAAATAGAAATCATTTTTGAATTCATAATATCAAATATATCTCAGGCCTAATTTTTGGTATTTTTCTGGAAACTTCCATTTTTTTGATGAATAGTGAAACCACTAAGTGGTAGTTAAAAAAATGAATTTTTCATAAGAAGTAATTTTACCTCTTCCTCACACCACATTGAGCCTTCAATCTCGGCCAACCCCTGAAAAATTATCTTCTCCACTTCCCTAGAAACATCCTAGAGGTCCTGGTATTCGTCAAAGGCCAATTTCAGTGCCCTAAAAGGAGGTCTCATAGAGGCGCTTCAAAGAATAGGTAATGTCCGTTACCGATTCTTTCAACTTTATTTCTTCTTCCACTTCTTATACTTCAGATGTTTCATTATTAAGTAATAACATCAGTATCACACATATACATATATTTTATTATAAGTATGAAACAACCATTTTTCATCATCTATCCATCCTATGGAAAACAAAATCACCGCGCGTGTGTACGTACGGAATACCGTCTCCATGCCGTGGTGTAATCTATTTTTCCAACACCACCTTACTTGTATGGGTATAATGGTGGAAATAATAACTATACATAGTTATTATAACATCATACTGATTCTGATATATTGTATCATCCACTCCAATTCAATTCAATGATTATGGAAATGATATCATCGGTCATGCGTACGTACGGACTACCGTCTCCACGACGCGATGAGATTCATTCCCCATGTTAACCATACATGAATTATCATAAAGTTTATTTAATGAATTATAATGAAATATATGTAATAATAATGCTACTGGATTTATGTATATATATATATGTATGTCGTCTATTTCGTTTTATTCAATTCAATAAGGAAACGAAAACAGCGTTCATGCGTACGTACTGTCTACCATCTCCACGAACGAAGTATTTCATTCCTTTTATCGACCTATAATATATATATTTATATGATTAATATATTTAAATCATGTTTTACATTCTGAAATCATGTAAATCAGTATATAAGTAATTATATCAAGAACAATAAGTCGAAACACATACTATAATTGAAATGATTTTACCCAAAACGCTGCTTTAACATGGAATTTACAAAAGAACGGGTAATATAAAGTCATAAGTGAAACATATATGATATCATAACAATGAATATGATTCATTAATAAGTCAATGAAATTATTTAGATCATTATAACGAAGGTTCAGATACGTACGAATCATATCGGACCTAAGGTAAGGGATAATTTTGAAAATCTCATTTTTATCCAAGATTGCTTATTCGTAAGTATTTACTGGGGTTATTTCTATCATCCATGTCCATGTTTTATAAAAGTGTTTTCATGTATTTTTAAAGTCCTTTTTACCCATTTTTGACTTTTACTACATGGTATGTAAGGAATCTTTCTTTTGTTTACGTTACGAGGTACTTTTTGACTTTTCCGGCAAAAGTACGAAAAGAATGTTTTTCTTTTAACTTATACGGTACAAATGGATTTTTACAGTTTTATAAAGCCTTATTTTCATGAAGATTCCTCCAAAATATTTCATTGCTATTTTCAACAAAATCTCTTTCTTTTAAAATTGCATGACGTTTTTTGAAAAGAAATTGATTTTGAAGAAGAAAGGATATTTTCATCAATAATTCATTACAAGTGTTTTATCAAAACCATTTTCCATCTAAGATGAAATTATTTCATATGTGTATATTTCAAGTGTAATGTCTCTATGATTGACATGGTTTCACATTTATTATTATGAAATGATATGCATTTCTTTTATATGGATTATGTGAAGATGGGATGATGTTTATGAAACCCATTTTATTCGTTGGGTTATTATGAATGATGTATGTTTATTTTGTGGCACAAGTAAGAATGATTTAATTATGAGATGGGTGGGACCTATATCTGCCTCAAATGCATTTGGTAAAGATTTATATCTCATGAGATAGACATGGATGGAATGGAGAGTTAAATTGGTTCAGTAATACAGGACTGGAACGAGGAGTGAACTCGATTCAGAAAGGGACTTTGTCCACTAAGATGGTCTTGGCAGCAATGCCTTGGCTACTATGGAAATCATATCATGTGATTTATGGTTTCCACAATTACATGATTTATTTCCATGCTATATTATCATTCTTAATGTTTCTTTATGATCTATGCCTTACGTACTTCCATGTTTTATGTCATTGCTCAAGATGTTGATGTTTAATCATTATGTTCATGTTTTAAGTTCAAATGTATATGGTATGTTTTATTTTATCCAGGCATACCCTTACTGAGAATTTGAGCTCACCCTTTTTATGGTTTCTTTCCCCTAGGATATAAAGAAAGGTTTTAGGAAAGAAAAAAAAGGGAAGATCATTATGGGAGATGTTGAAGATCTTTCACCACGATTAGAAGATTACGTTCCAAGTTTCCAAAGACACTAAACTATTACGATCCTTATGTGTCTGTTATTGTTATGTATTAAGTATTCCTCTAAATTAATGTAATATCCATGTATGTCAAGCTTTGGGTCTCTACATAGAACACAAAGAACAATATATAATCTTGAGCCATAAGCAAGGGTTTTATCGAGGTACCAATTAGTGGCCCGAAAAGGGAATGAGAGAATCATAGTATACTACCACAAATGGTTCTTAATGAATTATGGTACATGAATATATAATACATTAGTATGCTGGTATAATCCATCTATAATACGAAATTAAATAAATTGAATAAGTATTCATTCCACATGGAAAACCTGAACAATACTTGAAACTTCTGCATAAGTTGGGTTGACCCTAAACTGGGGATCAAGAATATATTTGTGTATATATGTAATATTAATATATAAAGAGATGTACATGTCATGATGTGGACTATAGGTGTAACACAATTGAATCAAAATAAGATTAATGTTAATGGTAGTTATGAGATACTAAGACCCATGGATATAATCCTTGGATGCTGAGACTAACTATATTTGAAGCCACAGAATGTGTCCCTGTCATCCCAAGCATCTTTGTATATGACCATTAGTTGTTCATTGACCAACATAACGTAATTGGGTCTAATTAATGGAAAATTTCATATGTTACTCAATGTAAAACATGTATTCTACATTTCATGCTGGTCATCCGTTAATAAATTTCATTTTTTTCATAGAATCTCATCTAAGGCATTACATTTAGAAAGTAATGTGCTTCCTATGACATAAGATATTCCAATAAACCTATTAACATATCAATATAATTCTGAATATGGTATATAGGTACCACCTATAGAATTTCATAATTCTATTGAACATATGATCACATCTAATGAGTCCCATAGAAGTTACCCTATCATCGCTCACGGTGTATAATAATTTTTTTTAACCACTGATATCATAAAAGGAAATCTATATATGGAACCCCAGATTTTCTCAAGGTGTATGATAATTTCTTATAACCTATGATCCTATATAATGAATTCCATATATAGAACCATTTTTTCCTCAAGTAATAATATAATTCACCAAGCCTCTAATCACATCCAACAAATTCCATATTTGAAACCAAACTTTATTTCCAAGTGTAGTAATTCATCTAATCCGTTATCCATTCAATGGAATTCTTACATGGAAATATATGGTTCTCTCAAGGTGTAATATAAATGCATTATAATATTTATATTAATATATAAACATTGTCTAGGAGACTATCCAATTAGTTTATCTTTTCAAATGAATCCATTTGATTTCACATTTTTATTAAACAAGACAACACACCTCATAGGTTGTTTTATTACAAAATGAGGTGTGGTTGTTATAAAAAATCATATAATTCAATTTAAACCAATCATATATTTTTTTTAATCTACGAAACTAGAATTTTAATTAAATTATAAAATGATCATTGTAATCATAATAATTTCAAACAACACCCAAAATGGTGATTTGAAAGCCTAGATGATGCAAAGGTCAATGGTATATGAGCAATGCACCCAATGTAGTGGTTCTAGTTGAAGAGATGAATGTCCAAAAATTCAATTTAATTGAAAATGACTATTTTAGTTATGGTATTAGGTTCTACATAATTCAATTCAAATTTAAATAATTTTTTAGGAAAAATCAATTTTGAAACACACTTGATTATCTTATAAAATGATGGAACTATAAGTTAATTTCAATATATCACTTACCTTAAGCTTAGGGTACTTCAATTTCCCATTATCTAGCTTTTACTCAAGCTGAAATGAGAGAAATTGGAAGAACTATCAGATACCCTAAAAATATTGCATGTGATCTAAAATAATTTTTTATTTCAATAATGATATAGAAACCAATAAATGTGGGTAATGTAATCATAGAATCTCCATTGAATATACAATGTGAAAAATATTGGCTGGTTCTGAGCTTAAAAGGTGGTTGTATGAAAAATCCTATGAGAATGAAGGGATATATCCACATGTAGAGAAGATTATATGTGGTTTTAGGTAATAAAAACGAAGGAGAAGAGTGTAATAAGTTAGTGGGAAAGGGAAATTTCATTAAATTATAAAGGGTGCATGTTTTTTCCCATTGTGTGGAAGTACTACCTTTGCCAGAATCCCCATTGCATGGCTATGTGAACATTTTGACAAACATTGTGGATCCAAAAATGATCTAATCTATAGTTTACTATAGACTTCCATAATGATTGTACGACCTAAATTCAATTTTTTAACAAACCATGTGGAAACCCTATAGGGCCACACAATTTGGGGTATGCGGTTAAAACTAATTGTGTGGTAGCCACACAACATGATTTACATATCAAAAGTTGGACTTTTTAATCTCATCACACCTAAAACTAAAACAAGATATAGAGAAACCACACATAACATAAAATCTATCAAATAAGAAATATTTTCAGCATTTTAATTTTAATTATTTTATTCCAAATATCAAATTATTATCTAGACTATGTACTAAATGAAAATTTTAAACTCTATTGGAAATTCCATCTTCTTTAAAACACAAGATCATACAATCTCCCCACTATAGAGCTTCTCATCAATAAGATTCATTAGGTAACAATGAATTGTTAACAGACATTATTGGGTAATGAAATTTCTATCAAAACTTCCAAAATGTTTTTTAAATTCCCAATGTGCTGGAAAGCATTACATATAACACATAGTACATAATCTGTTAAAATGTAAGAAAATTATTTCTTTCAAAACTGAAACAGCAATACCATTCATACATGAGCTTTTCAACCCTAAAAAACAATGACATTGACCTCTCATTTATCAACATTCATATATCGCAGCGTAATTCTTATCTTATGTGGCCAATTCTATGTCGTGGTGATATCACCACCATAATTAACTACAAATTCATAGTGATAGAATTATAATAAGTATTTGGGAAGGTTTATAAATTTTGTAAAATGGTAAATTTCCAAATCGACCTTTTGTAACTTTCATGGGAAATTAATATCCTTTATGACCTTTTCACAACCTAGACATGATCATGATGACGCCCCGGAAGAGGTTTCTCAAAGACTATATTCAACCAACATAGAGAAAATCACATCAAGCCTCTATAGGAAAACTATTTTAAAGAAAATTTTATTTAAAATTTAAAACATACTACACCTCAACATGTTATATTCAATCTAAGGAACCTACATAATTCTCTGCAAAAACTCACTAAATCCTATAACATGATTTTGATGACAACTATAATAAAATATTTTATTTATACTGTCATGTGATTCGATGAACATAGGTTTATACCTAATCCAACAACCGTGGATTTTTAAACCATAATCATATCAATCGGTTAGGATGTATGATCTGGGTAACCATAGAATCAACTATTAGAATCCAATGATCTGATTCCTGGAAGTCTATTATATATAATTTACATGTGAGATGTTGGTACATATTTAATAATTACAAAAATAAACATCAATAAATTTTCCCAAAAATGGTATTTTTCCTTCTTATTGAGTCAAAAAATTTGTCAGTGTATATGATACCTTCCATATAAATCCTAAATGGGAATCCCAGTATCACACTATATAATCCAGAACTGTATAATTATATATTCTCCCAATGTAATCCTCTATAACGTGTATTTTTCAGGTAAACAAGGCATCTGATTTAGATCAACACATAACTGATTCTCTCTTAGTTTTCTATTAATGATGTCAAGATAAGATGAATGATGATCACTAAGATAATATTACACTAATAGGAAACCAATTATTATGAATAGTACCCAAGAAAATACCATCATACCCTTGACTAATATTTTCACATGGTTTTTTACAAGAAATATCCACTTATCGATAAGAATAAGAGTCGAACAATTACTGGAAATCTTTTTCTTAAGAGATCTACTACACGTTCTACCACATCATCATTTACCGACCACAATTCCATACCTCATGAAGCATTATGCGATCGTCAATCACACTTCCTAATGATCATAACCCTCCCTCGATAGAATAATTGATTAATACACACATAATTCATCCTATATTAAGTAATGGAGAACTCATGTACATGGATTAAGAAAATCTATGTTAATATTAGATACCTCATATATGAGATTGATATATAACCTTGGGCTCCTTGAGGTAATGTTTTTCCAAAATAATGGAAAATATACAACATAATAGTGGGTTAATTGAGTTCTTGATGGATTTTAATTTCTCTAAAACAACCCAAACCATGGTTTTAAATATCATATCTATTCTATAACAGAAAAAATAAAAATAAAATAAAAACGGAAAAATACCAAACATAAAAGATTTAAATTGGTTTATGGTACAAAACTTCCCTTTCCTACTACATCAATAATCCACTCTTCAATGTTGGAGATTTATTCTACATCATTAATTTCTATGGGGGGATCCCAACATAGATCAAGAAAATATTACTTCTTAAAAACTTAATATATCTTTCAACAATGATCTCCCTTAACAATGAACTATCAATGAACATAACACAATCAGTCACAATGAGTGTAGAAATAAATAAATATAAACAATCTTAGAAGAATGATGTATCACATGATACCATGAAGATACTAATACTAGTTTAGGAAACGTCCAAGGAATATAAAAATATTCTATGTCTATCTCTATATGTTATTTATTGAAAAATATTTTCTTGTAAGAACAACACTTGTTGAACAGTGTCCGGAATTCTATTTCTTCCACTTGAATGCATGGAATCACATATATATACACATTAAATTTCAAACACTACTATTTATATTTTATCATTTTAATTTAAAATTATGCACACTTGATAATCAAAATGATCAAGTGAATAATACATTTTGAAAAGATGATGGGATGGAATCTTAAACAAATGATCCCCTTCCATTCCAAATATTGAACAAATATTTTTGGTTGTAATATCAGAAATCTTCATCTTTAGATATTTAAATTATTCATAGAAAATTTACATTGTATAAATATATATTTTATTATTAAGACTGATCTTTTTATGAGGAACTTAAAATAATACACGACTATATCGAGATACTCTTACAATGTTACAAGATCGATAATTATGATCCACAAGATGGTTTATTCTTTGAAAAATAAACATACGATTGAATATTTATCATAATATGATTTATTGAGAATAATCATAAGATAAACTATATTAAATATTGTATAGGATAATTACACTCTATAATTTAATATCATACAGGCATATGATAATCAACATCCATGAAATCCTTTCACACTCATAAGATATTCATTTTACAATTTTACTTTTTATAATTTCCTTTTCACTAATCATTCTAACATTGAGCATCTAGAAGATAATTTTCCTTCACCATAACATGATTTTATTTGGTAGTAATATAATCACTCCAAAATGGGTTTTCATATATGATAAATTAATTTCGTGCAAAATGAGCTTTCCCCACTGATATTGATTTTCTTTTGAATGATAATTATGTTATCTATAATATAAATTTGTATTTTACGAGTAACTATTCTAAGAAAAGGCTATATTCTCGAAGAATAAGTAACTTTTCATTTTTGTATGATTAATTTTGTATAAATATATTCAATAAATAGGTCAACATATTAAGGAATAGTTAGTAATAATAATTGAAATACCTAAGGTAAACTTATTTGAATATAAATTGGGATCTTTTGGATCATCAAATTACATAAAAAACTATGAAATATTGAAACAACATATGTTGAATCTATAATATGTTCCTTTTTTATTATAACAACACCCAATGAATTTTAAAAATACATTATGAAAAAAGATTTAAAATGGATTTAATTTTCATATCCTTTATTTTATTCTCCAAAAAAATTATAATGTAAAATATGTAGGATTATAAAAATTAAAAAAATCAATGGTGAAAGAGAACAAGTGTCAATGGTCTAAGTATGAAATATAAAATATGAATATAATATGCTATGGAGTTGTACTAGATATAGAATTAATTAGATACATAAAATAACAAAAAAAATAAAAAAATAAACATATAGAAAAATAATAAATTAGATCAAGAAAATATAATTTTTAAGTAATAATAAAGGATGATAATAATTTAATACATTAATAAAGAAGATAAATAAGAAATCAATCAATATAAATAACCATCAAATAAGAATATTATCACATTAAAATAATACAAAAATATATTAATAAAACACCACTAAATTTTTTTAGATCCTCCAATTAGATTAATAATCCCAAATAATAAATAAAATTAGTTATGTTTCATGGTTCATTATTCTAGAAGATAATTTTTCAAGGATTGGTTGGATGACTAGTAATGAGGTCATAGGAAATCTACATGGACTTTTTCTCTAAAAAAATCAACCAATATATGTGAATATCGTCTATTTCCTAATTTACCACCTCATGTCAACCTTATGAAAGAGGAATTTATATCCATAGTAGTTTTATAAGAATATTCAAAATAAAATTAACCTTTAGGGATGAAGGGTAACTTAGATGAAGTTTCAGGTGAAGGTAATGAAACTTCATCAAAAAACCTTAGATTATACCTTTAATATATCTCCATGTGATACAATATGTATTCAAATATTTTATAGTTTGTATAATGGCGATCTAATATAGATTTTATAATAGAAAATAATCTTCAAAGATGATAGATAATATCCAAGTATATTTAAATTTTCTTCACCATGTAATTTTTGTAGAAATTGAATTGTATTGTAAAATAATTCCACATTCATGGAGATAAATTCTAAATGTTTTTTATGGATCCCCTATCTTTTCACAATTCAGAATAAACCTCCACAACAATTAAAACTATTTATCTAACATTATATGTAATCTTGTGATTAAATAATATATATAATATGATCTTTGAGGAACATTAGCATGAGATGTAAATTTTCCTTTGGAGGAGAGCTGATGCTCCTTTTGTTCACCAAATTCATCTTTATTTTCATAAAAAGATTTCTATTTGATGTTTTCCAAAAATAAATTATGTAAAACATAGAACATTTCCTCCAGTAATAAAAGGATAATGGATAAATATACTAACATTTTATCAATTCATTTAAAAAAATCTCCTCTCGTATTAGGTTTGAAAAGAGTCTTATTAAATGACAAGTATATTTTCCATTAGTAGAGTAGAAAATATTTTCAAAGAGAGGTCTATATTTTCATTCATGATTCTTCTGATTAACCATTTATTTGTCAAGGACAAACCATCTATTGCAATAAAAACATATAAAACAGAAAGTTCCACAGTGGAAATCATTGGGGCTTATACCACTACATCGCAATATTTTTTCTGATCATCTTGTGTAAATAGTCAACCAGTTTAAATTTATTACTAGATAATGACATGAAATCTATATCATTAAAACCATTTAAACCTATATTCCTTGAAAATAACATTAAAAAATTTTAAATTAATCTTTTAAAATCAATTAATACAATTTTTAAACATTAATAATTTTTAAAATAATTTTTTTAAGAAAAAATAAAATTAAAAGGGAATATTTGAAAATAATTTAAAACCCTTTGAAACAAAAAAACATTGTCAAAATCCTTTTAATTGAAAACAACATCTGAAAGTAATATTTTAATATTTGAACATCATTTAAATCATTTTTTAAGAATGATACATTTTAAATCCATTTCATTTAAAATAATAAAAATAATTATTGAAAACAATTTGAAAACCTATTGAGAAAGCATGATTTCAGAATAATATAAATTTCAGATTCAAAAGAGAAATAATGTAATATTTTCAATTTTTTAATTATATAAATTACCTAAGAGTCAAATAATGGGACCATTACTTGAAAATATAATGAATAACCAGGGGGAAGAAAAGTAAATAGAATTAGTGGGAGATGGATCATAAGAATTTATCATTAGAAACATAATCCTATGACTAAAAATAAAATTTTCTATTATCAAAATACTTTTAAGTAAAAAACTGAAAAATAAAAATGGTTCACCCATAATTAAAAATAGCCTATGAAACTAAAAAATAATTTCAATTGATTGTCGGACTATTGGAAAATTTATCCACAAATAATTTTCAAGGGAGTGTGGATACCTTTGATTCTCGATAATCCTTTATAAATACTCCAATGTAATAATCTATAATGTCCCAAGTTTGAATTTACTTCTCTCTCTCTCTATCTATTAAAATTAACTTTAATTGAAACCACTTATTATTATAATATCTTTCTTGTTAGTCCATGCACTCTACTCAT
Organism: Viscum album; assembly: GCA_963277665.1. Lineage (NCBI taxonomy): Eukaryota > Viridiplantae > Streptophyta > Magnoliopsida > Santalales > Viscaceae > Viscum > Viscum album. The sequence goes on from OY728125.1 coordinate 1,839,474,591, forward strand.
GAATAGTATCCACATGTGCCTTTCTTTCAATTATATTTTAAGCCTCATATGGTGTCGAATTAATCAAAAGATCATCCTCCACCATTTCTTCCTCTAAATGGATATGAAACTCTAGTGTTTTATTAAATATTTTGTCCAACACACTGGCCAAAACCAGATTATTGATAGCCTTAGCCTAATCAGTGTTGACCACCATGAATAATAGAATCACTTCCATCGAGCCATACTAATTTTGATTACAAGACTCCAACAAACATATTTCTTATTCCTAGTCCTTAGAATAGCCAAAAAAATTAAATAGTTCTCAATAAATTATTGGACCCCTTCCATAACCTTGGCCTTCATCCTTTTGGTGGATCTGGTCTCTATTAGTTTTTGTAAGGAAGAATAGTCAATTCAACTTTTAAATCATTGTCTTTTAAGTTGGATAATGATCCCCAAATCCCGATTTACTCCAATAGTTTTGTTTCTCATTAGACCGTGTATCCCTATACCATGTAGATTCTCAACACTAAATCCTAAAAGTTTTTGAAGAAAAATTTTTGGACACTACCCTTAATACTCCATTCTATTCATTCGAGTTTTATACCTGATCATATTCATTTTCCAAAAATTTCAATTCATTATCCAATAATTTTTGGACACTACGTCCTGCAACCTGTGAATATTTCAATGTGTTGTATCTCTCTCCATTACCTAATTAGACACCATTGATGGCCATGTCATAGTAGATCTATATCACGTGACCCCTATATTCAAAATATACCATTTCTTCAATTCATTGCTTCTATTAAGGATGCAGCCTTTAAATAATTGCTTCTTCTGTTACACCTTCCAATTGTAAATAAACCATATATATCTTATAACTAGGACAGTGCATACACCTTCAAATATTGTTCAACTAGATAAATCCAAAATAAACATTATACATCTGTGACATTTGGATAATGATACAAAGGGAATCCTTTTTCTAATGGAAGAACTTGTTTTGATGCTCAATCAAGATCAAATCGGTCAGTTGCCTCTAGTGTGGAAGTGGACTACATTTTGAATGTTCTCCATTCCTATTAAGTGTCGAACTATGTATGTTCTTTTCGACAATCATGTCGGGGCTCATGAAGACCGAACTCCGAAACCACTTCCCTCTATTGTTGTCCATCTTTAAGCCCTATATGAAACACTGATAAAAGATTACCTAGAGGCTTTCACAAGGCAAAAATATCCACCCATGATTCAAAAGAACTGGTTGTTTATACCATAACATTTCTCTAACATCAATCCAAACTAAATCGACAATAATTTTTTAAACATTGACTTCGATGAAAATTCGACGGGAAACAGGGTGACTAGTATTAGTAGTCCTACTATGAGAACAAATAAAGAATCCAATAATGTTCCATATGTTTCAAATTATTGATGGAATCTGAAAGGAAATAATATGTTTATGAAGAAAACCCAAATCATCATTGATGTAGAATACAAATTCATGTGTAAATCGTACAACTACCAGAAAAGAAAGATGTGAGGTTCATTGCAGACTCAAGGGGATTTGAACTGGGCCTTATTCATATTCAGCTCCAAAGAAAAGACAACCATAATATTTTCATTATCGAAAATCTAGAATGTATCCCATTATTTTAATCTCCAAGCATAAAAACAAACCTATCAAACAAATTCAATGGTGGATGATGATGATTTAAGCTAGAAACCATAGTGAGATCCACAAGGGTTGAGGAATTAGTGAACTCAAAATTTAATACCATGTGTTTTGGGGATACATCAAATAGGTTTGGAACTTTAGGTCAAATTGATATTAAGGGGAAATTTTTAATTTACTTGGGGTAATATAAGTGACGTAAAGAATTAGTATGGGGCCCCCTTGAAAGGCAGTGGAGGTTCCTCCTACTCCGGAAGGGGGGTGAAGTGTTGGTCATCACCACCTAGGAGTAATAACATAAACGTAAACATAAAATATCCTGATGATTTAAAAATTAATGATATTATATTTCAATGTGGCTATAGATACACCTCATGAAATAATATAGGTTCAAGAAAAAAATGTATGTATCGGATAAGTAAAATTGAGAAAACAATTACCTTGATGCTTTAGTAACATTGAAACTATAACCCCACAATAGATAAATGATAAAATGGATATGTAACTACCATTAAATTTAATTAGAATAATTATATAGTACATTAAATGGAATTATATACAACATATTGAAGAAATAGGATTCCAATATTGTATGTTTCTCCCAAAAGTAAAAAGTAAGACAAAAATATATTAATGCATAAGTAACATTTGAATCGTACTCCTCAAAAAATAAAAAAATCTGTGGAAAAACTAATTATCATTAAATGAGATAGATACATGATATATCGTCTCATATGTCAGTATACATACCGCACACAAAAAACAATTTTTGAATTTTGTATAAGTCTCAGATATAAAAGTGAGACTATAAGTCCCCTTATATTACTTCTTGATTAAATGGAATTATATAGTACATTAAATGGAACTACCATTAAAATGGATATGTAACTACCATTAAATTTAATTAGAATAATTATATAGTACATTAAATGGAATTATATACAACATATTGAAGAAATAGGATTCCAATATTGTATGTTTCTCCCAAAAGTAAAAAGTAAGACAAAAATATATTAATGCATAAGTAACATTTGAATCGTACTCCTCAAAAAATAAAAAAATCTGTGGAAAAACTAATTATCATTAAATGAGATAGATACATGATATATCGTCTCATATGTCAGTATACATACCGCACACAAAAAACAATTTTTGAATTTTGTATAAGTCTCAGATATAAAAGTGAGACTATAAGTCCCCTTATATTACTTCTTGATTACATTCATACTAGTAAAACCCTCATGTATAAAAAATATAATATTGTTAGAAATATATTACAGAATAATAATTATATATATCATAACATAAGTTTTTTTGACCTTTTATTAACAATTTATTAATAATTCCACATTAAATTTACATATCAGGTAACAACCGCATTATAATTCATATGTGTTCTGATTTATAATTTTTGTTCCTCGTAATTTTAAAATGGTATCACCATGTCCAAAATTTAATCTATGATATAAATATCAAATATATTCAATATATATGTATTTATATTATTCATTTATATTTGGTCATAAGAAATGATATGCACCATTCATAGAGACGGTAGGTCGTACGCACGCATGAATGATGTTGCCATTTTCTTATCATATTGAAAGAAATAAATGTAAATAATATATAAATATAAAGTATAAATACAATATATTTTTATGTAATATATATCATATATTTTTATTAAACCCATCCCTAATACATTCCATGTAGTGCGTGAATAAATCTCATCACTTCAAAAGGCAATTTTATATCATACACATAGACAACATTGTCGTATTCCAACTAAATGTAATGCTTTAATGTATCTATCATATAATATTTAAAGAATCATAAAAACATAATATGAATCATATATATCCTATATAATCTATAATTCCATCATTATTTCCAACCTTGAGAGTGTGTAATGTTAAAAATAAATGATATCAGTTCACGAGGCGGTAGTGCATCCTACACAACAATGATGATTTCAAAACAAATTTGATAGAACTGTGTGTGGTTTAAGTTAGTACCATTAATATAACAACATATTAGTGTTTTTAATGTTATGAGGTTATTATTTAATCTTGTTATAATGAAAATCTATTGGGATGAAGAAATAAATAAAATAAAGAAGCATGTTGAAGATCATTACCTCTTCTTCAGTTACCCTCCCTGTGTTTGAATTAAAACATTACTATATTGGATTTATTCCAAAATTAAGGATTATAGGATGAGTGTATGGGTTATTGGGATGTTATTTGTGTAGATCTTGGTCAATATGAATTTCTTCGAAGGTGTGAAGAATAGAGGAGAGTGAGTTCTCTTTTACAGATGAAGAGGAGTGTCGTTCTAGTAACAACACAAATGTAATCACTAATTGGAGTTCAATATTTACTCAAGTGGATCCATGATTGTAAATTAATGGGTTAGAGGGATTATGTTGTAGGTATAAACCTTTCTAAATAATAATAAATATGTTTAAAATATTTTTTCCTTATTCTATTATGTTTCTTTATTTTTACAATTTTGGTTGTTCATTACAATAACTTGTTTTCATACCAATGTATTTTATCCTTTATAACTAAAATGAAATAGTACCTACTAGATAATTGTTACCCAATGATTCTAAATATTAAATCTATGTTAAAAAATAAATATACTTTTTTTGTTGAAAATTAATTTTAACGCAAGCACATGTAACATACAAAAATACTACATTAACATTAACTAAGTAAACTGAGTTTTTACTATTTAACGGTCAATATAGTCATTATAAAAAAACAATTTTTCCATTTATAGAAAATATTATATATTTATTAACGTTTTCTAATAAATTTTGATAATATAGGGCTTTTAGTATTTTTAAAACATTTAGTAATTACTATTTATTATGAAATAACATTATGGTAAATTTTGAAAATATTCATATAATTTCTATTATAAAAATATAAAGACAGTAATGGTATTAGAAAACATTATGTTCATACCTATTTAACATTATATATTCATATAACAATAATTTAATATAATAAATTATATAATTTACTATATTATTTTTAGTATTATTTATTTTATTTTATTATTAGCTAAATAATTACATTATGGACTTTTCTTAATTATTTAACGTAATTAATTGTTATATAAAAATTAAAATCAATTAAAATGATAAAAAAACATTTTTATATTTAAAAATAATATTTATAACCAAACCTATATTGTTTTTATCTCTATCCCAGGACTTTATAGATTGTAAAAGTAAGAAAATTGTCTTTTTTTCTTACCTAACTTGTAACACCTTGACTTTAGTTTCCACGATTTGGTGCATTATTTTATTACATTGGAATGATCACAAAAAATAAAATACCAAAGGACTAATTAGTTTAAGGGCCATGGAAAAACTATATACAAACATATGTTTTACATTACATCTTGATATGAAAAACAACATATTATCCCCTATAACAACTATCATGTCCCTTAGACTGTCCTTGAAGGTCAGTCATAATATAATTTTTAACATCCTAGGGAAAAATGTAACACAATAAATGGGTGAGCTCATATGCTCAGTAAGTATAAACAATAAATCATAAGTTATCATAAATAAGTATAAACATTTATGATAATGTATAAAACAAAAACAAAATACTTATAAAAATAATATTCAGAATAATATGGCAAGAATAAATAAAATAATTCTATTTGAAAATTCACTTGGATATTATATGTGTCAAAAAATCATATGTAATATCAATAAGTAATCTCATAAGGAGGTAATTCATAATGTCGGACATCAAAACCATTCCGTCAAGGCATCTTGTCAATACCATACAAAAAAATACCATCAATGCCTTCTGCCATGACACTAGTTTCACTTGTGAGACCTACTGATTCATCTAGGGGATATATTGGGACCCACCCATCACTTACTAAGTCTAATTCTTTGCTCCTATTAAAGTAGTAAGACATACCAGAAACATTCATATTAAAACAAGCATAATAAATGATAATACTTTAACCATAAACCATGAATGGTATACAAATAGAATATCCACAATAAAAAATATCATAAACCCTACTACACAATATGAAGATTTTATCCTAATTAATTAACCTTCATTAATAATAAAATCCAAAAAAGGATGCTGACATAGATGGAAATAAACTAACAAAATCATTAAAACTCTTTGAGAGATATTTACCTTTTTTTCTATGAAATCATTTAGAAGCCACAAAATTATAAAAGAAAACTTCTATTTTAAAAAATAACCTAATAATATTGTAAGGGAAGGATTAAAACATTATGGGGTCATGACAGAGGAAATAGTCACTTGCTCTGTGTAAGTTAAAAATCATTCTTTCCTTAATTTTTTTGAAAAGGTCATAATGTATGTCATTTGGAGAATATGGGAAGGATTCCCTTAATATAATTTATAGAGATTCATACATTGGTAAAATTTACTTTAAATAATTTTTGATAATATTTTGGAAAACATTTTAATAAACATGGATATGGATGAAAAAGATTTCTTTGAAGATACATATGTATAAACAATCTCATATTATGAAGAGATTGTGAAATTAACCATTACCTTGTACTTTAAATTATATGAGGGTTAGTTCAACACTTTTATAATGGTTAAATTTTTTCTTAAATTATACCAAAACCATATCCATATTTAGGTTATCATATATTATCCATTTATATCAATTAGTTAATAAGATTTTAGTATTATCATTATTTCCGGTGTCAACTCCTTTGTTTTTTCATTCTGATTTTGTCATGTAATTCATGTTTCTTAAGAATAATATAAATTTATTTTATTCATATATTGAGTTATATTATGTTAATAAACATTATATTTACATACCATAATTTTTTTTAATCATTCGTGAATGGTTAACATGGATAATGAATCTCATCACGTCGTGGCGATGGTAGGTTGTACGTAAGCACGAGCGACGATATCATTACCTCGAGGGTTAAATGGTATGGAATAGAATGGTATATTAATTATAAAATTAATTATAATGTTTTATTAATTATTTATATCCATTATAATCATCATTGTACCCATATAATTAATATAGCGTTGAATAACAAATTACACCATGGTGTGGAGATGGTATGTCATTCGTACGCATGCATGGTGATATTCTTATTCATATGATGGATAAAATGAGAAATATGGTTGTAACATGATTATAATAACATCCAATTATATGTATTATATTGGATTCATGATTTTTATATTTGAAACAACATAGAAAGATGAATTATAATAAGAAAATAACTTTGAAAGATGTGATAAAACAATTACCTCTTTTTCAGGTATCTGCTTTTTGTTTGTCGAAAAGAACTACATAGAATGGATTTCTGACAGACTTGTGGCCATTATGATGAATTGAGGGAAGTTGTTAGTGTAAAATTGCAATTTTTGGATAACACTATAGGGATTTAAATTTGTGAATCAAGGAGAACGATGGGTGCCCCATTATAATAGAGGTGAGGGGCACATTTGGTAGATCTGAAAATATAAATTTTTTATAAATTTATTTTCGGTTTAAAATAGATCCAAAATTCTTTATTTAGTGTATAAGATAAATATCAGTCTAAATAATCATATATATTAATTTTTATACAAATTCAGGTAATAAAATTGTCCTTATATATTGGATTTAACACTTTGTGAAACAGTTTAACTCTTACCATGTTTATTTGTCCTTTTATAGAGTAGGGTTAATAAAGTTACTTAAAAATGACAAAAGATTCCCAATTGGATCATTTATGAGTCTATTGAAATTATCCTAGTTTTTTTATTTGAAACTAAGAATTTTATGAATTTTATAACATTTAATTAGGTATTATTTATTTTAAAGTATCAATTTTGTTAATTTTGATACTATTCAAAATAATCATTTTTAAAAGTAACAAACCAACATGATAACATAGAAACAAAACATAAAATATGTCAATAACATGTCTATTTTATCTATAAAATTCATTGATTTCATTTATTATGTAAAATTATATTTATTTTAATATTTCTAATATCATTTAATTAATTCTTCTTTTACTAATTCAATTACTGCATTATTATTGTGTCACCCTTTAATTTAATTATTTATTACCTAATATTATAAATAAATTACCATTATGAAGATCATAATTTTACCTTGATAAAGACTAGGTATAGTTCACCATATCACTTACACATCCTCATATTTAAAATTATATATTTATTAAAATTTAAAAAATTCATTTTTAACTATTGTTAAAATAAAATATAATTAATTTAATAATCTGACATTAGTGGATTTAAAAGGTTCATATTTTCGACCTAATGAAGATTTTGGTCGAAAAAAACTTCTCCAATGAAATTAGGACATGTGTTGTCCTAATATTATACTATTATAATATTATTTTTACCTCTAATTACCCTATCTTCCCTTAACTATGGTAAATAAAATTCCAATGTTACTAATCACAAAAAATTATTTTGATCCTATGAGACCAAATTTTTCATACTTATTACAACCATGTTTTTCTATTCTTCAAAATTCAATTCACATAAGCGGTAAAATTACATTTAATAAAAATATTCATATATGGTTAGAAGGGATGTAAAATAGAAATTCAAAAGTTTAATAAAATATTTATATCTAATTCTATAATAACAATGACCCCCATTAACTATATTGGACTAATATATTTATTATGTATCAATTTTGACTCTAAAATAAAATTTAATTAAAATAATTATTTAAATGAAAAATTTATTTTTTTAACAGTAATGCAGTATTTTTCATTATTCATCAAAAATTGAAACTTTTGGTAAAATACAAAACATTCACCATCAACTAATTTTGATATTTTTGATTTAAATATGAAGCATATATTGATAGTTAAATTTTATAAATTTTATTATTTGGTTAATACTATTCATAATTACTTTTAAAATGGCTAGTTTGATAGGTCATTGTGCTATCGAACTCGATGCTGTGTACAACGCATGCTATAGAATTATTTAAAAGGAAGCATACCATGGAATCATGGGGTGTGACATTATTCCCTCCTTAAAATAATTTCTTTCTCAAAATTTATATATTATCACTTCATAAAAATATTTGGGTGGTTCTTCATCATATATTCTTTAGGGTCCCATATTGCCTCTTCCATTTCATGGTTTCTCCAAAGAAGCTTTACCAGACGAGTTGTCCAATCATTCAACACATGTTCTCTGGTATCAATAATCTTAATAGGATCTTCACAATGAGATAGTTCAGGTTCATGTTCTATTTCTTCGTATGTGAGTACAAGTTTTTGGTCTACCATGTATTTTCTTAACCTTGATACATGGAACACATCATGAACTTTAGAAAGACATGGTGAAATTTCCAAACGGAATGATACAACTCCAATTCATTATATAATCTAAAATGTTTGATGTACATGAGACTTAATTTACCCTTTTAACCTAATAGTATAACACCCTTCCATGCAGATACCTTCAAGAACACATAATCTCCCACTTGAAATTCAAAATCCATTGTTTATCCACATAGTTCTTTTTCTACATCGATCTACCTTGATATGGGTCTGAATAATTTTTACCTTTTTTCATTACATCCACAACAAGTTCTAGGACTACAATTTTTCTTACACCCACATCATCCCAAAAAGTTTGTGTAAGATATCTATTTACATATAATTCTTTATATGGTGCCATCTGTATACATGAGTGGAAGATATTATTATAATTAAATTCTACAGGAGGTAGATAATGACTCCATATACCATTAATGTCAAGTGATAAATATCACAACAGGACAACTAAGGTTTGAATAGTCCTATCTAATTGTCCATCAATTTAATGGTGGTAGGTTGTCTTCCAATGAATCTCAGTATCTTGGGCCTTCTAAAACTTTTTCCAAAATCATGATGTAAATCAAGGATCATGGTGAGAAAAAATCGATAGGGGTACACAGTTAATTCTTACAACATCATTAATGTAAAGTATTTCTAAACATTGAAGTGCTAAATCTTCTCATATAACAAGAAAATGTGATGATTTGGTTAGGCTGTCAACTATTACTCATATCACATCGTTTATTCTAGGATTATTTGGTATCCCCATGAAAATTCCCATCATTATACCATCTCATTTACACATAGGTATATGAATAGTTTACATGACTCCTCTAGGATATTTTTGTCCAACCTTCACCTATTGACAATCCAATCGTCTCGACATATAATCATAAATCTCCCTCTTCATATTGTCCCACAAAAACTGATCCATTAAATAATTCTACTTCTTAGTTCCAATATGGTGTGTAAAGAAATTAGAGCTATCAACACCATCCAATAATTTCATTTTTAGCAATGGTATAGCCAAAACACATATAATCTTCCCAAAATTCAAAATACCATATTCAAATTGGAAGACAAATAGTTTCCCATCATTCACACCATTAATTTTCTATTGAACTCCTCATCATGAGACTCATAACAATTTTATAATTTCCTGTATAGATTTTTTGGAAACCATTTGAAATATTTGTGATGTTTCACCTTCCATGATAATTCTCGTGCCCACATTTACTATATCTATGAACATAGGATTCTTTCATACTCTGATTTTGTTTAGAACTCCATTTTCTTTTATAATACAAGAATCTTCCACATTATATTGCATCCCTGGGTGGTAGTGTATTGTGCAATCAATGTCCTTGAGTAGCTGAAGACAACTCCTTTTTCTCATGTTGAGTTCTTTCTATGAGAAAATATATTTAAAACTCTTGTGATCTGTATATATCTCACATCTTCTATCTTATAGATAGAGTCTTCATATCATCAAAAAAATATTAATGCTACTAACTCTAGATCATGAGTTGGGTAGTTTTTTTACTGAATGTTTATTTTTTTGATGCATAATAAATAATCATATCATTTTTAATAAGGTCATAACATAGTCATTTCCTTGATTCCAATCTATAAATCAAAAACCCATCATTTCAAGGTGGTATTGTCAATATTGGAGGATTGAATAATATTTTCATTGATTATACAAAACATTATTCATACTATTATATCCAAATGAATTTTTCCCATTTACGTGTGATCTTGGGTAATGGGTTTTCCAATAATGAAAATTTATGGTTGAAAAACAGATAATAACCTATTAAACCAATGAAACTCTGTACCACAATTATACTCAACAGTGATGGAAATTCTTGTATAGCCTTTGTCTTTGCAATATCAATTATTATTCTCTCCTTAGAGACAATATAGCTAGGAAAAGAAATTTCATAAATCCAAAATACATACTTTATAAACTTCATATACAGTTTATTTCATATAATAGTATTTTGAAAAACTCTCATTTGGTTATCATGGTCTTCGTAGATTTTGGAGTATACCAAGATTTCATTAATAAATACTATGATAAAATTAAGTAAGATATTCCTTATACACTTTGTTAATTGGATCCATGAAAAATTGGGATCATTAGTCAATCCAAATGGCATTACTTTCAATCTATAATGACCATACCGCATTCAGAATATTGTGTTTAGAATGTCTTCTTTTTTTACACACAATTGATGATATCCATAATGAAGGTCAATCTCAGAAAAATATTTACCTCCATGAAGTTGATAAAATAAATCATTAATGTGAGTTAAATGACACTTTTTATTTATTTTAACATCATCTATTTCTCTATATTCAAGGCAAAATGCCATTGATCCATCCTTCCACATAACAAAAAGAATTGGGACTCCCCATAGAGAAACACTAGGGTGAATAAATCCCTTATTACTCAACTCTTATAGTACTTTCACTAGCTATAATAATTCCACAGTGCCCATTTTATAGGAGTTTTTTGATACTGGACATGCATTAGGGATTAAATCAATAGTAAAATCAACTTCCCACTCTAATGGATGTCTAGGTAAATCCTCGTGAAATACATCAATACATAATATTACAATAGGTACATACTCAGTTTTAATATTTTTGTCTTTATACCAAGATGATATTTCCTCTTCCTCCCTAAGAACATCATTAATTAAAGCAACTGGGGTGGATTTTGATAAGAATCAGATATTGTATTTTATTTTCTAAAGATGAGGGATTATACATCATCCTCACAAATCGTAACCTCCTTCTTCTTGAAAAACATTTTCATATCATATTTTGATATCCAATCCATACCTAGGATTATATTCTTTTAAATGTAGAGACACAAATCTTGGTGTACATGGAAATTACATTACTTTTTCAGAATAAATAATACATAACAAAAACAAACACACAAGAACTATAAAAGTTTAGTGTATTTGGACATACGAAAAAATAATCTTCTAATCGCAGTGAAAGATCTTAAACAACTCCCATAAAGATCATCCCATTTTGTTTTCTTACCTAAAACCTTTCATTATATCCTGGGGAAAAGAAAACATAAAAAGGGTGAGCTGAAATGCTCAGAAATGGTTAACATAGAGAACGTAAAACAATCCATAAACATTTGAAAGCAAAAACATGAACATAAAATCTAAACATCAAAATCTTGAGAAAAGACATAAATCTTAGAAGTACGTAAGGCATATATCATAATGGAACATCAATAATGATAAAATATAATGGGAATTAAACATGTAATTATAGAAAACCATTAAGCACATGATATTCCATAGTAGCCAAGGCATTTCTTCCAAGACCATCTTAGTGGACAAAGTCCCTTTCTAAATCGATTTTACTCCTCGTTCCAGTCCGGTATCACTCAACTAGATTTACTTACCATTCCATCCATGTCTATCTCATGAGATATAAATATTTACTCAATGCATTATAGGGGGATATAGGTCCCACCCATCTCATAATGAAATCATTCTTACTTCTGCCACAACATAAACATAATCCATTCCTCATAACCCAAAGAATAAAAATGGGTTTTATAAACATCATCCCATCATAATATAATCAATATATAACAAATGGATATAATTTCATCATAAAAAAAGTGGAACCATTTAAATCATAGAGACATTATACTTAAAACATACACATATGAAATAATGTCATCTTAGATGGAAAATGGTTTTGATAAAATACTTGAAATGAATTCTTGAGGAAAATATCCTTTCTTCTTCAAAATCATTTTCTTTTCAAAAAATGCCATGAAATTTTAAATAAAAATGGTTTTGATGAAAATAATCATGCAATATTGTAGAGGGGTCTTCATTAAAATGTTTCATTATGAAACTGTAAAAATCCGATCACACCATATAAGTTAAAAAATAACATTCTTCTCGTACTTTTGTCGGAAATGTTAAAAAGTTACTTGTATGGTAAACAAAAGAAAGATTCCTTCCATAACACAAAGTAAAAGTAAAGGAGGGGTAAATATGGAATTAAACATACATGGAATAATGTTAAACACTTTATGAAGAAACCCTTTATGGGCATGGATGAAAAATATGACCCCAATAAATACTTGCGTATAAGCAATCTGGGATAAAAATGAGATTACAAAATTATCCCTTACCTTTGGCCTTATATGAATTGTATGTATCTGAACCTCCTTTATAATGATTTAAATAATGTCATTGAATTATTACAGAATCATATTCATTGTTATGATATCATATATTGTTCACTTATGACTTTATATTACCTGTTTTTTTGTAAGTTCCATGTTAAAGCATCATTTTGGGTAAAATCGTTTTATTTTATGTACGTGTTTGGACTTGTTTTTCTTAATATTATTATTACTTATATCATGATTTAATTAGTTCCAGAATTTAAATCATGTTTTATATATCATATATATTCAGTATATATATATATAATAGATAGATAAATGAAATGAAATACACTATTCATGGAGATGGTAGGTCGTACGTACGCATGAACGTTGTCTTCCTTTCCTTATTGACTTGAATTGAAGTATGTAGATGACATATATATATATAGACATAAATAGAGTAGATTTATCATGTCATATATTTCATTTTTATTCATTATATATACTTTATAATCATTCTTGAGTAGTTAACATAGAGAATGAATCTCATCGCGTTGTGGAGACGGTAATCCGTATGTATGCACGAGTGATGATATTGTTCCCGTAATTATTGAATGTAATTAAAGTGGATGATATAATATATTAGAATAATTATCATGTTATAATAATCATATATTGATATTCTTTATGCCATTATACCCATCCAAGTAAGGTGGTGGTGGGAAAAACTGATTACACCATGGCGTGGAGACGGTATTCCGTACGTACGCACGCGCGGTGATTTCTTTTTCCGTAGGATGGATAGAAGGTAAAATAGGGTTGTTTAATATTTATAATAATATATAATTAATACTTATGTTATTACTTTATAATGAAACAACTAAATAATAGGAAGTAGAGGAAGAAAGAAACTTGAAAGAGTCGGTAGAAGAGATTACCTCTTCCTCCACGCACCTCCTTTAATCTTCTTCTTAGGACACTAGAGATGGTCTTTTGAGAAGAAAAGAACCTTTATGATATAAATAGAGAGGTTGATAAGAGTACTTTTCAGGGGTTTTCCATTCATCAAGGCTCAAAAAGCTGTGAAGAGAAGAGGGAAGGGGTGCCCTTTTTATAAGGGGGGAGAGGAGCACCTTTGGAAAAACTTAAAATATTATTTTATAATACAGTCATATTCGGTTAATAATAGCTCGAAATTGATTTATTTCGAAGATAAAGTAGGTATGGGTCTAAATAATCTCAGCCAAAAGATTTTAGATATGTTTAGGTTACTATTTTAACCATATCATTTAGATTTAACTATATGTTAAATAATGTAACTTTTACCGTGTCTTCTTGTTTTCTTACACTATATGGTTAATAAACATACTATAACAAGACAAATGAACCCCAAGTGGTTCATTATTAATATATATAACCTTATATAAGTCATTTGACCTAACCTTATATTTTTAGGAATATAATAACAATTAATAATATAATATTTGTTTTACAAATTAATGTTTTGTCAATCTTGACACTATTTGGTAATTGATTTTTGTGAAAATCATAAAAACATGATTAGTTCAAAAAACGTTAATTGAAAAGATACTAACATGTCATATTAACCTAGAAAATTATTTTATTTAATAAAAAGTCTAAAATTACATTTATTTGTGTATTTATAACATCAATTATGTTAATATTTCATTAATAAAGAAATTATTGCATCATCATTGTTTCATAAATAAATTAAATTATTTAATTTCTAAAAATTATAAATAAAATACAATTATTTAGGATATCCTTTTAGATTTATAATTAATATTTATAGTCGAATTTATCTTTTGTATAACCCTATATTAAAAATGTTTTAGTTATTAAACATTGATTTTAACTATTTTACTATTTTTTTAATAAAATAATAATAAATGTCCTAATCTAATCCAAGTGGACCTAAAGGGTAATATTTTCTTCCTAAGGTTGTTTTTGGTCTAATTACACTTATCCAATAGAATTAGGAAATTTTTTAGGGTAATAATAATATCATTTTTACACATAATTACCATATTTACTTATAACCGTGGTAAATAAAACTAAAAAGTTACTATTCACCAAAAAATTATTTTTATCTTATTGAACCAAATTTTACTCCTTTAGATTAACCGTTTATCTCGGATTTTTGAAATTCCACTCATAGAAGCGTTAAAATTAGGTTTTATGTAAATTTTCAAATTCTCCTAGGAGTTGGGTAAAAGACGGTGAAAAGTTCAATAAAATTTTAATATATCTAGTATTTTTATAAAGTGACTCCAGTTAATTACATTTAAATTATATAGGTATTATTTATTGGTTTTTACCTAAAATAAATTTAAATAAAATATATAATTATTTAAATAAAAAGTTTTTTTAAATAGAAACCCAGTGTATTCACTATTCATCAAAAATTGAATGTTTTCAGAAAAATTCAAAAAATTTACCCTAGGCTAATTTCAATATTCTGAATCCAAGAATGAAGTACATTTTTAAAGATAAAATTTATAAAATTTTAAAAAGTGGGTATTACTATTCATAAAAGCTAGTTTATGTAATATTTTAATAACATATTGTTGTTTAGTGAAACCTGGTATTCCGTACAATGCTATCTATCGAGGAATGTCGTGATTGTGTGTAACGCAAGACAAGTCAAAGATGCGTGCAGTGAAATCTCCATTTGGTGTGGTGTATAACATGATCAAAACTTATTTCATTTATATAGTAAAAAAATCGTTATTTAATGTTGCGTAGAATAATTCCCACAAAATGAACTTCAAATTGTGTGTGACACGAACGAAGAATAGTGTTGGGTATACTGCAAGCTAATACGGTGTTGAGTATAGTACAATCTAATCTTGGTGCAGTGTATAACAGAAGACATCAAATAAATAATATATCTCATAAAATCTCAGGGCCTTATAGTAAAGAATAGTTATGATGATAAAAAAATAATATAAAGCACGTTTATATGCCATAATGTGAACTGCATCACATATATTTGTTACGATGAGACATCCCTTAGGGGTTTTGACTGACAACACCCTTGTTAATGTGAATTGAAAATATCTAATTTTTTATGAAAACATCGATGAAATAAAGGAATTCAAGGATTTATAATCAAGTAAATATTTTCCAAAATTTGAGGAAATGATTAAAGTACCTTCCACCACATCATTAAGAACATCAACATGAGTAGTTGTGATATGAAAATATTTCCCTTTATCCCTTTTCCTTTTCTGAGGAAAATTTCCTTGACTCTTAGGAAAATAATTTTAATAATGTTTCATTTATTTACAATTATAGCACGGAACATTGATAGATTCTTCTTTCCCATTACAATCACGATATTGGTGTCCTTTTTCTCCACATATGTAACATATTCTTGTCCCCATTATGAAAGTATCAGGGTGTTTCTTCCCACAAATACTATAGGATGGAACGTATTTTTTCCCTTATAACCCTTATTTCCCTTTATAGAGTATTCAACAGCTCTCTCATTCTCCTTCTTTACTTTAATGTAATACTACATAGAGAATTAATTTTCTATCTTGATGGAAAATGAGATAATATCTTCGTAGGTGGAAGAATATTATGAGACCAGTTCCTCTCATAGGAATGGTTTTGACCCATAAAAGAATCTATAAATCTTACTTATTGGGATATGTATGTTGTCTACATCATTCATTTATAGCATTGTGAAGTTAGATCCATACTTTTTAACATTCTCATCCTCCTTCTGCCTCAGACACAGAAATTTCCTCTCCATATCCAGTTGAATATCATAGGGAAATTATATTTCTAGGAAGATTTATTTAATTCCATCCATTAAATATTTAAAACCCATTCATCCTCCTTCATGTTTTGAACTAATGACCACCATTGATTTTCATCTCCTTGTGGAAGATAGACTGGCGTAACAACTTTTTCCCTTTCATTACTCCCTAATGTAAGAAATTTTTTTTCTATGAAACATATCCACTACTAAACTAAAAAAGGATTTATAGTCCCATTGAATTTTTGTTTTTTTTGCCTCATTAATTGTTCTAACATTGATCTTCTGTATTTTGGATCATGCTGCTCTATACAGGTAAGGCTAATATTCAAAACCTGAGTCAGTTTTCCCAGTATGGTTACAAGTTGTTCAAATATTATTTTATAACTAGATCCACTATAATTATATTACATAGCAGTTAACTGCCTATATAGATTTCATTTCTTGATATCGTTTCCATTACATCCACTAGGCACCATTTCTAATCAATGGTATATAGTAGATTAGATTATGAACCATAATTTATAATTCGAATCTAGAAAAATACTTAAGCCAAATTGAACCAATTATGCATATATAATCCATAATCATTAATGTGGTTCTTTGGGGACATATTTACTCAGAAATACTTCATAATGGTTTTTAAAGAAAATGAGTATAATCTGAATCATATTCCCCATGAGTGTCCAACCATGTTAGCAGTAAGTCCGGTTGTTGTGTACCAGGTCACCTTGAGTCAAGCCTAGAACACCTTGTCAGAGTTATTACTCAAGGGTGCATCTGTTCTAGAACCACATCGACTTGTATTCTTTGGATAGGGTTTTATTTTCTTGGAATACCCACATAATCTCTACATTAACAAATTTTTAGGAAGTTATTCTATATGTATCCTTAAATTCTATCATAGGGTAATGTTCCCAAATCCAGTTTTTTCAAAATGAAGTTTCCAACGTTTGTAAGAAAAATACATTAATACCCACTGTAACACCCATACCCTAGTTACCAAGAGTCGGTGCTTTATTTTTTTACCTTGGAATGATCATAAGATATCAAATCCCAAAGGATATATTAGTTTAGTAGAATTGGAAAAACTAGATACAAACATAAGTATTACATTAAATCATGAAATTAAAAAAACATATTAAACCCTTTGAAAACTCTCATATAACTTATAATATCAATATAGGTCAATCATAATATACTTATTTGCATCCTGGGAAAAAAATAAACAAAAGAAAGCAGTGAGATCAGATTCTCAGTAAGGGTAAACAATATAGCGGATGTTATCATAAATAAGCATAATATTTTAAGGTAAGGTATAAAACTGAAACAAAAGTCATTAAAACATAATATTTATCATAATATGGCATGAATAAATCAAATAATTCCATTTAAATATTTACATGGATATTCTACTAGTTTAATAATCATTTGTAATTTCAGTAAATAATCTCATATTGAGGGAATGCATAATGACAAACAACATAACCATACCATCAAGGCCTCATGCCAATACCATAAAAAACCATATCATTAAGTCCTTGTTCCAAGAGCCTAGTCTGACTCATGAGACCTACTGATGCATCGAGGAGCTATAGAGGGCCCCACCCATTGTGTACTATGTTTAGTGAATTCCTCTTATGAATGGGGTAAAACATAACAAAAACATTCATATTAAAACTAGCATATGAAATTTTAATAATTTAACCATAAAACATGAATTGTATCCAAATAACACATCCATTTTAAAATGTTTGTTAAACCCTTTAATACAATATGGATGATTGTATCACGATTAATCAACCTCAATTACGCATAAAATTGAACAAAGGATTTTGACATAGATGAGTATAAACTAATGAAATCATTATAACTCTTTATAAGAAATATCCCTTTTTTACGTGGAAATAATTTATAAGAAACACAATTATAAAACAAAATATTTATTTTAAAAACATATAAAATTTTAGGGTAATATTTAAAATATTAAGGCATCATGATGGCAGAAACAGTCGCGCATTCTATATAAGTTAAAAAAATCATTAATTGATTTTTCGAAAATGTCAAAAAGTACCTCATTTTGAAAATGGTGGAAAGATTCTTTTAAAACCATTTATAAAGAGTCAAACATGGGAAAAAGTGACATTAAATAATTTTGGATAATATTTTTAAAATATATTTTATGGCAACTAGATATGGATGATCAATATTTCCCTCTACAAACTTATGTATTAACAATCTAATATAATGAAGATATTGTGAAATTAACCCTTAAATTGTACTTTATCTTAATAAAGGGTGAGTTTACCTCCTTTATAATGTATAAATTATGTTATTAAATTATACTTGAACCATATAAATATTTTTGGTATCATATATGATCATTTTATATATTTCCGTTAATAATATTTCTAAATTATGATTATTTCATGTGTAAACTACTACATTTTTTCATTCCAGTTTTATCGTGTAATTCGTGTTTTCTAAGAATAGGACATATATTTTATTCATATATTGAATCATATAATGTTAATATACATTATATTTGTTCATAATAATATTTTTATAGTTATTCTTGAAATGATAACGTGGTGAATAAATCTCATCATGTTGTGGAGACAGTAGGTCGTACGTACACACGAGCGGCGGTACCATTCTCTTAATGGTTAAATGGTATGTAATTGGATGTCATATTAATTATACAGAATAATTATCATTTTATATTCTTTATTTATATCCATTATAATCATCATTATACACATCCAACTAATGTATAGTCAAATAAAAAATTACACCATAACGTGGAGACAGTAAGTTGTACGTACACATACTTGGTGATATTATTCCTCATATGATAAAAAATAGTGAGTATGGTTGTCTCAAGATTATAATAACATCTATATATATGGATGACACTGTTTTTATTATTTTGGAATGGAAACAACCTAGAAAGTGGAAGTATTAGAAGAAAATAACATTGAATGTGGTGATAAAACAATTGCCTCTCTTCTGGTATGTCCTTTTGGTTTATAAAAAATGACTCCATTGAATGGAGTTCTGACCATTGTATGGCCTCTAGTATGAAGAGATTGAAGTTGGGAGGAGAAATGGTCAGGTTTTGTCGGAAATAAATGGAATAATATGTGTAAATCAAAGAGTAGGAAGGATTCCCTTTTATATGAAAGGTAAGGGGAACTTTTGGAAGATCCTAAAATATTGATTTATTATAAATTTATATTAAGTTTAAAATAGATAAAAATTGATTTATTTCTACACTAAGATGCTAATAGGTCTAAATCCTCTTAGGAAATGTTTTTTAGACAATTTTAGGTAACAAAAGTAACCTTATCTTTTTGGATTTAACCCATAGTTAAAATGATTAACTATTACCATGTTTACCTATCCTTTTATAAAATAGGGTAAATAATTACTATAAAATATGAAATGAACCCTAGTTGGATAATTTATGAAAAATTTTACTTTATCTATGTTATTTGGAAAAGACTATGATTTTATAGAATTTTTATACATTTAATTCAATATTGTTTATTTTAAAGTCTCATTTATGTCAATTTAGATTCTTTTCAAAAAAACCCATTTTCAAAAATATTAAAACCACGTGATAAATTCTAAAAAAACATCCAATATATCATCAAAATGTATATTATATCAAAATCATGTATTTAATTAATTATGTAAAATTATATTTACATTATTATTTTTAATATCATTTAATTGATTCATACTTTAATAATTCAATTTATACATCATTATTGTGTCCCCATTTAATTTAATTGTGTATTTACTAAAATTGTAAACAAATTAAAATTATATAGAAAATGAATTTTTATTTATAAATACTATATATAGTTGACCATATCACTTGTATATACTCATATTAAAATGATATAATTATTAAAACTTGAATATGAAATTTATAACTCTTCTTTAAATAAAATTTAATAATTGTCCTAATCAAACACAAGTTTCTTAGAAAGGATCATATTTTGGATCTATGGATGATTTTGGTCGAAAAAAACTTATCCAGTGGAATTAAAAAAGGTTTAATGGTATTATTATTTTATTATAATATTATTTTTACCTTTAATTACCTTATTTAACATTAACCATAGTAAATAAAATTCAAAAGTCACTATTCAATAAACATCTTTATTATCCCATTAGACAACATTATTCATACTTATTACAACCATGTATGTCCATTTTTCGAAATTCAATTCATAGAAGCAGTAAAATTACATTTAATGTTAATCAACAGATATGGTTAGAAGGTGGGTAAAAGAGACATTCAAATGTTTGATAAAATTTTTATATCTAATTCTATTATAAAAATTCTTCTTATTGTAATGCCCCGACCCTAGCTACCCAGAGTAAGAGAATTATTACATAACATTTTCATGATCACAAAATATCAAGACTCAAATGACCGATTAGCTTAGTAGTCTTGTAAATAATAGATACAATCATAAGTTTTACATTATATTATAAAATGAAAAACTAAAACAACATTGTCTCTATAGGCCACACTCATATATCTTACACTATCCCTAAAGGTCAGTCATAATATACTTCTTCACATCCTGGGAAAAATAAAACATAGAAATGGGTGAGCTCAGATGCTCAGTAAAGATAACAATATCACAGAAACTTTCATAAATGAGAATAAAAATTTAATGTAATATAAGAAAAAAAGACTTTTAAACTTTATCATCAGCAGAATATGTAAAAAAATAAAATCAAATAATTCCATTTACTTATTCACTTGGATATTCTACTAGTCTATTAATCACATCAAATATCAATATCCACATTCATAATAATGGAATGCATAATGCCAGACTTCATAACCACATAGTCAAATCCTTATGCCAAGACTAAAAATAATATTTTTTCAAGGCCTTGTACCAAGACACTAGTTTGTCTCTTGAGACCTACCATTGCATTGAGGAGATATAGCAGGCTCCACCCATCACTTATTAAGTCCAATTCATTCCTCATATGAAAAGGTTTAAACATAACATAAACATTCGTATTAAAAATAGCATACAAAATGTCAATACTTTATCCATAAACCGTGAATGGTGTAAAAATAACACATCCATAGTCAAACATATCACAATAACTTCAATACAGTATGGAAGTTTTTTACAATAATAAATCAACTTCAAATAAGCTTAAAATCCATCAAAGGATGTTAACATAGATTAAAAACTTTTTTTATAGAAATATCTCTTTCTATTTTGAAATCATTTAAAAGTCATATAATTATAAACGGAAAAATTTATTTTTAAAATATTCTTATAATCATGTAAGGGAATATCCGACGATGTTATAGTGGTGTAAAATAGCCGCACCCATCGTATAAGTTAAAAACACGTTATTACCTTAATTTAGTCAAAATGGTCATAAGGTTCCTTGTTTGGAAAACGACAGAAAGATTCCTTTCAAACCATTTTATAAAAAGTAAAATAAGGGTATAAATTAATTTCACCCATATTATAGTGAATACTAAAAGTGTTTTGAAATACATTTTTAAGAAACATAGATGTGGATGATAAGGAGATCCAAGTAGATTCTTACGTAAAAAACAACCTCAGATAATAAATAGATTGTGAAATTAACCCTTACCTTGTACTTTTCCATGGTAGAGGGTATGTTAACCTTATATATAATAGTTAAATAATTGTTATTAACTTATACATGAACTATATAGATAAATATTATATCATATATGATTTTCTAATATTTCTTTGTTAGTGATATTTCAGTAGTATCATTTTTTCGGGTGTTAACCGATAAGTTTTCCTTTATATGATTTGTTACAAAAGTAATGTTTGTTATGGATAGGATGTATATTATTCATGTTCATAATTATATTAAATCTTTACGCATTTCTTTTAATCATCAAATGAAAATTAGTCTTGAATGGATACAATGGGGTATGAATCTCATCGTGTTCGTGGAGACGGTAATCCGTACGTACGCATGAGTGACAATATCATTATTTTTATATTAAAATCATATATGATTTGATGGTATGTCTTATAAAAAGATTCATTATAATGTTATATTTATTATTTACATCATTTATACTCATTATTATACCCATACAAATGATGAAGTATTTCAATAACAAACTACACCATAACGTAGAGACGGTAATCCGTACTTACGCACATATGGTGACTTTGACATTTATAGGATGGATAGAAAAATGAATATGGTAGTACCATTTTTATAATAAAAAAAATTTATATAAAATATATTGGAGTAATTATTTTTGAATGGAAACAATAGAGAAAGAAGAAGTGGAAGATGAATGGAACTTTAAAAGGGTGATGAAATATTTACTTCTTCTTCGGGCTCTTCCTTTTGATTTGATAAAAAAAGGCTCCTTAGGTTGGCTTTATGACTATAGGAAGGCCTCTATTATGAAGGTAGGACAATTGATTGGATATTTGGGTAGGGTTTGGCCTATCCAAATGGTTATGAATATGTGAATTTGAGAGAAAGGGAAGTTCCCTTTTTATAAGAGGGGTGAGGGGCACAATACGAAAAGATTGAAATATTATTTTAGAATAAAATAATTTTCGGTTTATAATGGCTCAAGAAATGATTTATTTCAAGGATAAGGTGGGAATGGGTTGAAAACCACTCATCGAATAAGTTTTAGTCAGGTTTTGGTCACTATATAAACCTTATTTTTTTAGATTTTACTCTTTGTTAAATAGTTTGACATTTACCATGTATTTTGATATTTTTATATTATATGTTCAATAAAGTTACTATAAACATTCAAGAGAACCTCAAGTGGTTCATTAAATATATATATAATATTATTTAGTCCCTTTTACTGAACAATAGATTTTTAGGAATAGAATATCAATTAATAATATAATATTTGTTTTAAAAACTCTTTTATGTCAATTTTGAAACTATTTGGTATTTTCTTTTTGATAAATTCATAACAACATTATTACTCCGAAAAAAATTCATTTAATCAAACCTAACATTTCATATTAACCTATAAAATTTTTATAATTAATTACAAGTATAAAATTAGATTTATTTGGATATTTATAATATCAATTATTTTAATATTTCATTAATAAGGTAATTACTGCATCATCATTGTCTCGTAAATAGATTTAATTATTTAATGTATAAAAATTATATATAACATACCATTAAGTAGGAAATATTTTTTATCTTTCTAATTAATATTTATAGTTGAATTTATCTTATGTATAATCCTATATTAAAAATGGTTTATTTGTTAAACATTAATTTTAACTCCTCTGTAAATAAAATAATAATAAATGTCCTAATCAAATCCCAGTGGACCTTAAAGATCATATTTTATTCATTAGGATGTTTTTGGTCGAATTACACTTATCCAATAGAATTAGAACATGTGTTATGATAATAATAATATCATTTTTACCCTTAATTACCCTATTTATTTTTAACAGTGGTAAATAAAAGATAAAAGTTACTATTCACCAAAAAATATATTCATCTTATTGAACCAAATATTACATACTAATATCAACCGTTTCTCTTAGATTTTTGAAATTTAGCTAACAGAAGCATTAAAATTATGTTTTATAAAAATTTGGAAATTCTCCTAGGAGGTGGGTAGAAGGCGGTAAAAAGTTCGATAAAAGTTTATATATCTAAACTTATTATAAAATTACTCCAATGACTTGAATTGAACATATATAGATAGTTTGTATCTACTTTGAACCATAATTATTTTAATAAAATGATTAAATATTTAATTAAAAAGTTGGTTTTAAACAATAACGCAATGTTTTTCACTATTCATCAAAAATTAAATGTTTTCATAAAAACACCAAAAATTTACCCTAATCTAATTTTGATATTCTGAATCCAAAAATGAAGTCCATTTTGATAGAAAAATTTCATAAAATTTCAAAAAGTGGTCATTACTATTCATAACGGCTAGTTTGATTTGTTGTTGTGTGTTTGAACTTGAAGTTCTGTATAGCACAATCTATTGTATTATTCAAAGGGAAACATACAATGGAAGCTTGGGGTGTTACAGTCTTTCCTCCATAAAATTATTTCATCCCTAAAATTTCTAGAATATTACTACATAAAAAGATTCAGCTGGTTCTTCATCATATGTTCCTTAGGTTCCCAAGTTGCCTCTTCCATCTTATGATTTATCCATAGAAATTTTACTGGACGAGTCGTCCAGTTTGTTAACACTTGTTCTCTGGTATCAAGAATTTTAACAGGATCTTTACAATAAGATAGATCATGTTTTAGTTCAATTTCCACATAGGTGATTACATGCGTTGGGTACGGCATGTATTTTTTCAACAGTGATACATGGAATACATCATGAACATTGGAGGGACTCTGTGGTATTGCCAAATGGTAAGCCACAACCCCAATTCATTCTATAATTTCGAATGTTCTGATATACATGGGACTCAATTTACACTTCTTACTGAATCTTATAACTCCTTTCCATGGAGATACCTTCAAGAAAACATGACCTCTTACCTGAAATTCCAAATCATTCCATCGATTATCAGCATATATCTTCTTCCTACTTCGTGTCAATATTTGATGTAGGTTTGGATAAACTTAACCTTTTCCATTGTTTCCTCAACATTTTCTGGGCCTATGATTTTTCATTCACCAAAATCATCCCAAAAAGTTGGTATGTGACATCCCTTTCTAAATAACGCTTTATATGGTGCCATCTAAATACTTGAATGGAAGCCATTTTTATAGAAAAAATCTACCATAGGTAAATATTGATCACATATACCTTGAAAGTCAAGTGAGAAATATCTCAACATGTCTCCTATGGTTTGACTAGTCAGTTCTGAGTGTCCATCAGTTTGAGGGTGGAACGCAATGCTCAAATGAAGTTCAGTAACCAGGGCTTTCGGAAGACTTTTCCAGAATCATGTTGTAAAATAATGATCATGGTCAGAAACAATTGATAAGGGTACTACATGAATTCTTACAACTTCATTAATATATTTTCATGCAAGACGTTCAATTGGTAAATCTTTTCTTATATTAAGAAAATGTGATGACGTGGTATGACGATCAACAATGAACCATATGGCAGCATTTCTTTCTAGGAGTCTTTGGTAGCTCCATGAAAAAGTCCATCTTAATATTATCCCACTTCCATTCAGTTATGGGAAGTGGTTGTAGGACTTCTCCAGTTCGTTTCCATATAGATTTCACTTGATGACAAACCATACATCTTGACACAAAATCATCAATCTCCCACATCATGTTGTACCAACAAGAATGTTCCTTCAAATCTCTATACATATTAGTGCTACCAGAGTGTATAGAGAAATTGGATATATGAGAATCATCCAACAATTCCCTTTTTAGACCAGGTTAATCAGGAACACAAAGTCTCTTCCCAAATTTCAGTATCCCATATTTATATATGAAGTCACTCAAACTCCCATCATTCATAGATTTAATTTTCTTTTGAAACTCCTCATCATCGGTTTGAAAATTTTTTATCCCTTCTAGTAATGATTGTTTGGAGACCATTTAAAAAAATTGATGTTTGATCTTCCATGGTTATTCTCATATCCATCTTTACAAGATCCATGAAAATAGGATCCCATTCAATTATCATCTTGTCCAAAACTCCATGATCCTTTCTACTCAGAGCATCTTCCACCTTATTTTCCTTCCCCAAGTGGTAGTGTATAGTGCACTCATAATCCTTGAGCAGTTCAAGCCATCTCCTTTTCCTCATGTTGAGTTCTTTCAGTGAGAAAATATACATCAAACTCTTATGATCGGTATATATCTCACATTTTCACCATAGATATAATGTCTCCATAACTTCAAATAAAATATTACATCTACTAACTCCAGACCATGAGTATGATAGTTTTTCTCATGAATGTTTAGCTGTGGTGATGCATAGGAAATAACTCTATCATTCTGCATAAGGACACAACCATGTCCGTTCTTTGAAGCATAACTACAAATAACAACCCCATCATCCCCTCATGGTAGAGTCAAGATAGGAGCATTGACTAATATTCTCTTTAGGTCTGAAAAAAAAATTCACACTCTTTTGTCCAAAAAAATTTAACCACTTCACGTGTGAGATTTGTTAATGGGTTATCCAACTGGGAAAAATTCTGGATGAAACAATGATAATAACCTGCTAAACCAATAAAACTATGTACCTCAGTTATACTCATCAGTGCCAGAAATTCTTGGATTGCTTTGAACATTTAAGGATCAATAGAGATTCCATCCTTAGAGACAATATTGCCACGAAAACAAATGTCTTGTTACCAGAATTCACACATGCTAAATTTCACATATAATTCATTGCTTCTATGAGTATTTAGAATAATGCACAAGTTATTTTTATGATCTTTATAGCTTTTGATTATACCATGATATCATCAATAAATACCAATAAAAATTCATCAATATATTCCTTGAAAAATGAATTCATTAGATCCATGAATATGGAGGGTGTATTAGTTAACCTAAAGGGTATTACTATAAACTTGTAATGCCCGTACCTGGTTCAAAATTCTTTTTCAGAATTTCTTCCTTCTTTACACACAACTAATGATATCCAGATCGAATGTAAATCTTTTAAAAATATTGAGCTCTATGAAGTTGTTAGAATAAATCATCAATGCGAGGTAGGGGATACTTGCTCTTTCTTGTTACAGCATTGATTTCTATGTAGTCAATTAAAAACCTCATAGATCCATATTTCTTTTTAACAAAAAGAACAGAGTATCCCCATTGAGAAAAACTAGGGAAAATAAATCCTTTGTTACTCAATTCATCTAGTTGTTTCTTTTGTTCCAATAATTCCACAGTGTCCATTATATAAGGGGTCTTCGATATAGGCCTTAAACAAAGAATTAAATCAATGGAAAACTCAATTTCTCATTTGGGGGATGTAAAGGTAAATCTTATGGAAACACATCAACATATTCTTCCACAATATGTACATCCTCTATTTGAACATTTCCTTCTACATCCACAATTATTTCATTCTCTTCCTCCCCTATAATTGAATTTCGTTGAGATATTCGGGGTGGATCTAGATAAGAATTAGGTGGTGACATTTCTGCTCTAAAGATATGGTTCTCTTTATAATCATAGAGAATTATAACCTCCTTCTTCTTAAAATAAATTATCACATCATTGTCCAAAATCCAATCCATACCAAGGATTATATCAAATTCAATCATGGGTATTATGATGAGATCAGCTGATAAAGAATATTTATATGCCCTTATGGAAACTGATTCACAAAACATTGTTGAAATGATAATTCCGTTAGGTGTTTTGACTAAAAACTCCCTTTTAAGTCAAATAAAAAATGTCTAATTTTCATATCAAACTGGGAATATATGTAACAATGTGATGATCCAAAATTAAATAAGGCATTTCCTAAAATTGAGGAAACCATTAAATTACCTTCCACAATGACTTTCAGAGCTTCAACCTTAGTAGTGTTAATATCATAAGATTTGACATGATCCCTTGGCCTTTACATAGGTATGTTTCCATGGTGCTTAGGACATTTATTTGCATAATTACCCCTTTCTATACAATTATTGCATTCAAACATGAGATCCTTTTTCTTCCCCTTGAAATCTCGAGTATAGTGGCCTTTTTCACCACACTTGTAACAGACTCCCATTCCCTTTAGGAAAGTACCGGGGTGTTTCTTCCCACATTTATCATAGGATGGGTATTCAACTTTTTCCTCCTTCCCCTTATTTCCATTTCAAGAGTGTTCATCAGATCACTTCTTCAAATGATTTTCATTAATGTCATAATACTTATAGAATTCTTTTTCTGTATTGATAGCACATGAGACAATATCTTCATACGATGAGAAGGATTGTAGGATAATCTCTTGATGAATAATTGGTATTAACCCATCAAAGAAATGATCAATCATACTTTGTGGTTTACGTATATATTCTGCAGCATGCCTTTTTATTCATGTAATGTTAGCCTCGTATTTTGTGACATTCTCATCCTCCTATTGTCTTATACTCAAAAATTTCCTTTCCATATCTGCTCGATGGTCACAAGGAAAATATTTTTCTAAGAAAATACCTTTAAGATCACTCCATTCCATATTTGAAACTTCATCATCTTCTTTTGTTTTTTGAATCAATGGCCACCATTGATCTGTATCTCCAGTGAGGCGATTCAATTGCATGACAACTTTTTCTCTTTCACTACTCCCTAAAGCATGGAATAATTTCACTAAAGAACTTATCCATTTCTCAGATACAAATGTATTTTTAGTCCCATTGAATTTAGGGGTTGTTTCTTCATGAATCAGTCTAACATTTATCCTATAAATTATGGATTAAGGTGCTCCATATGGGTACGGTTATTATTCATAACTTGAGTGAGTTGTCCCAGTATGGTGATAAGCTGATCAGAACCAGTTGCATCACCATCTATAGTATAATTTTCTTGAGTGGGAGGTAAATCCCTAAAAGGATTACATGCATTGATACGATTTACATTACTTCCACTAGGATTTATTTCTAAATAATGTCATACACTATATTAGTTTATGAATCACAATACATAATTCCAAACTTGTAAAACAGTTAACATTAATTGAACAGTTTATGGATATAATCCATAATCATAAAAACGTTTTCATTTAGAAAGTATATACACATAAACTCTTCAAAATGGTTTGTAACGAAAATGGGAATTATCCTAAGCATATCCCCCAGGTGGGTTGTAACCAAGAGTGTAGTAAGGCTCGTTTTCGTGCACCAGATCCCATTCCAGTCTAGTTCAAAGCAGTGTTTTCGGGTTTTACCCCTAGGTACATCTGTGCCAAAGCCGTCTTGACATGCTCATATCAAAACATGGATTTATATCTTTGAAAACTCACAAAATCTCTATAATACCAAAATTCTAGGAAGTTATTCTATACTAATACTCATTGTCTATCTTAGGTTAATGTTATCTAATTAGAGTTTTTTCTAAATCTTGATTCCATGGTTTTTAATAAACTTCCTATGATACCAACTGTAATTCCCCACCCCTATTTACCCAGAGTCGGTGCATTATTACATAACATTGGCATGATCACAAAATATCAAGCCTCTAAAGACCGATTAGTTTAGTATCCTTGGAAATACTAGATACATTTATAAGTTTTACATTACATTATAAAATTAAAACTTGCAACAACATAGTATCCATAGGTGACACTC
The DNA here is from genome assembly GCA_963277665.1 of Viscum album. Taxonomy (NCBI): domain Eukaryota; kingdom Viridiplantae; phylum Streptophyta; class Magnoliopsida; order Santalales; family Viscaceae; genus Viscum; species Viscum album. Next base: position 1,839,504,828 of record OY728125.1, read on the forward strand.
ATATCCCTTAGTTTATCCATGCAGGTCAGTCATAATATACTTCTTCACATCCCGGGAAATATATAACATAATAAGGGGTGAGCTCAGATGCTCTGTAAGGATAATAATATAACGTAAACTTTAATAAATAAGCATAAACATTTATGAAAATGTAAGACAAAAAGAAAAGCCTTTTAAACATGAACTTCATCATAATATGGAAATGATAAAATCAAATAACTCCTTTTACTTATTCACATGGGTATTCTAATTGTCAAATAATCACATTCAATATCAATAGCCACTTTCAAAATGATGGAATACATAATGCCAGACTTCATTACCACATATTCATTTCCTTATGAAAAGGCTAAAAATAAGATTTTGTCAAGGCCTTGTGCCAATACGCTAGCTTGTCTCATGAGACCTACCGATGCATCTAGGATTTATAGCGGGCTCCACCCGTCACTTACTATGTCTAATTCATTCCTCATATGAAAGGGTTTAAACATAACATAAACATTCATTTTAAAAATAGCATACAAAATGTCAATACTTTATCCACAAACCATGAATGGTGTAAAAAAACATCCACATTCAAACATATCACAAAACCTTCAATACAATATGGATGTTTTGTATCATAATAAATCAACATCAAATAAGCTTAAAATCCATCAAAGTATGTTGACATAGATGAAATAAAATATTTTTTAGAGAAATATCACTTTCTATTTTGAAATAATTTAAAAGTCAAATATTTATAAAAGAAAACATTTATTTTGAAAATATTCTTATAAACTTGTAAGGGAAGCTTCGACTATGTTATAATAGCGAAAAATATCCACACATGCTGTATAAGCTAAAAAACATTCTTAACTTAATTTTGCCTAAATGGTCATAAGGTACCTTACTTGGAAAACAATGGAAATATTCCTTTAAACCCATTTTATAAAATGTCAAACTAGGGTATAAATGACTTTAACCCATATTCTAGTAAATAGTTAAAACAAATTTTGCATACACTTTTAAGAAACAATGATGTGGATGATAAAGAGGTCCCCATAGATACTTACATAAAAACAACCACGGATAATAAAGAGATTGTGAAAATAATCCTTACCTTGTACTTATCCATGGTAAAGGGTAAATTAACCTTCTATATAATAGTTAAATAATTGTTATTAAATTATGAAAAAACTATATACATATATATGATATCATATATGATCTTCTAATATTTCGTTGTTAATTATATTTCAATTGTATCATTGTTTCGGGTGTTAACTGATTCATTTTCCTTTATATGATTTGTTACATAAGTAATGGTTGTTATAGATAGGATGTATATTATTCATATTATTAATGATATTAAATCATTAAACATTATTCTTAATCATCAAATGAAAATTAGTCTTGAATGGATATAATGGGGAATTAATCTCATCGTGTTCGTGGAGATAGTAATTCGTACGTACGCACGAGCGTCAATATCATTCTTTTGATTTTAAAATAATATATAATTGGATGGTATATCATATATAAATAATTATTATCATGTTATATCTATTATTTAAATAATTTATATTCATTATTATACCCATCCAAATGATGACGTATTTGAATAACAAGCTACACCACGATGTGGAGACGATAATTCGTATGTATGCACGTTTGGTGACTTTGTCATTTATAGGATGGATATAATAATGAATATGTTTGTACAATTTTTATAATAAAATCACAGTATATAGAAGATACTAAATTTATCATTTTATAATGAAAAAAATAAAGAAATAGGAAGTGGAAAAAGAAAAGAACTTGAAAGAGGTGGTGAAATATTTACGTCTTCTTCGGATTATTCCTTTTTATTTGATAAAAAGAGATCCTTAAACTGTCTTTATAAATAAAGTAATTCCACTATGATTAAGGTAGTATAGTTTAAAAGAATGTTTTGTAGATTTTGGCTGAGCCAAATGGATTTTAAGGTGTGAATATGAGAGAAGGGGAGGTTACCTTTTATAAGAGGGGTGAGGGGCATGTTAGGAAAAGATTAAAATATTATTTTATAATCAAATAATTGTCCATTTATAATGGCTTAACAAAAGATTTATTTCAATGATATGGTGGGGATGGGTCTAAAACCACTCAACTAGTAGGTTTTAGAATGGGTCAGGTCACTATATTAACCTTATCTTTTATATTTAACTCTTATTTAAATAGTTTGACATTTACCATGACTATTTGTATTTTTATATTATATGGTTAATAAACATACTATAAAACACAAAAAGAAACTAAAGTGGTTAATTAATGACATTTATAATATTATTTTTGCCCCTTTTCTCAAAATTAGATTTTTAGGAATAGAATATCAATTAATAATATAATATTTTTTTTAAAAACTCTTTTATGTCAATTTTGACACAATTTGGTATTTTGTTGTTGTTAATTTTATAACAGCATTACTACTCCAAAAAATAATTTAATCAAAACTAACATGTCATATTAACCTATAAAATTAGTTTAATTCATTAAAAGTATCAAATTATATTTATTTGGATATTTATAATATCAATTATTTTAATCTTTCATTAATAAAGTAATTAATGTATCATCATTGTGTCATAAATAAATTTAACTATTTAATGTCTAAAATTTAAAAATAAAATACGATTATTTAGGAAATTTTATTACCTTTCCAATGAATATTTATAGTCTAATTTATCTTCTATATAACTCTATATTAAAAATGGATTAGTTATTAAACATTGATTTTAACTCTTTTAACTCTTCTTAAAATAAAAATAATAATAAATGTCCTAATCTAATCCAAGTAGACCTAAAGGACCATAATTTTTTCCTTAGGTTGTTTTTGGTGGAATTACACTTATCCAATAGAATTAGGATATATTTTAGGGTAATAATAATATCATTTTTACCCCTAATTAACCAATTTACTTTTAGCCATTGTAAAAAAAGTAAAATGTTACTATTCTCCAAAAATTATTTTCATCTTATTGAACCACATTTTACATACTGATATCAACCACGTATCCTAGATTTTTTAAATTCAACTCATATATGTGGTAAGATTATGTTTTATACATATTTGGAAATTCTCCTAGGAGGTGGGTAAAGGAAGGTAAAAAGTTTGATAAAATTTTATATACCAAAACTTATTATAAAATGAATTAAATGAATTATGTTGAACATATATTAGTATTATGTATATATTTTTAAATAAAATAAATTTAAATAAAAACATTATATATTTAATTAAAAAGTATGTTTTAAACAATAACACAGTGTTTTTCACTATTCAGCAAAAATTGAATGTTTTTAGAAAAATAAAAAAAATTCACCCTAAGCTAATTTCGAGATTCCGAATCCAAAAATGAAGTATGTTTTGAAAGATAAAATTTATAAATTTTAAAAAATTGTGTATTACTTTTCATAATGGTTAGTTTTATTGTTTTTGGTGTGTTTGAACTTGATGTTGCGTATAATACAAGCTATTGTTTTATTTAAAGGGAAACATATTGTGGAAGCTTGGGGTGTTACACTTATTACCAACATTAGACAAATATATTTATTATATATCTTGTGTGACTTAATAATAAATTTAAATTGAAATAATTATTTAAATTAAAAATAAGGTTTTTAACAATATTATTTTATTTTTCACTACTCATCAAAAATTGAAACTTTTTAGACAAATACCAAAAAAATCCATGTAAGATAATTTTGATATTTTGAATTAGAAAATATTGTCTATTTAGAAAAAAATTATAAATATCATAATTTGGTTAATATTATTCATAAATTCTTATTAAATACCTAGTTTAATAGGTCATGGTTTGCATAAACTCAATGTTTCGTGTAGCGCAAGCGATTGAATTATTTAAAAGGAACCATATCGTGGAAGCTTAGGGTGTTACATAACTCATTATATGGGTAATATTCAAAAAAAGTGGTAATAAATTTTCATATTTTTATGATTATGATTTAAAATATCTAAATAAAATCTTCACATAAAATTAAGATAATATTTTAGTTCATTTTCAACCATAAAATTTTCATTTAACCCACTGGTAAACACATTTTTTCCACAATAGCGGTAATTACTTTGAACTTCATTCCCTATTCATTTTCATAAAGAAATAAGTTTACTATATTAGAAATAATAAATTATTATGATTCAAAGTATTAAATCCATTTTTTCAAATTAAATTCATATTGGTGAAAATTGTTATTTTAAAATGAATCCCTCTGACGTGATGAGAAAGTGGGTTTTATAGAGCAACATTTCAAACATTTGAAAAGTTTTTATATCCAGATTCAATATAAAATTTCTTAAACTAACCTAAATTGGATTAATGGATATAAAATTTTACTAATGTTTTTTAAAACCATTTAAATTTATAATTTTATATTGTAATGTAATTAAATGAAAAGGGATTTTTCAATTAAAATTAAAAAAACACTACTTATCAAAAAGTGAAAACTTTTAAAAAAATGTAACCCTTAAAAAATTCCTGATATTTTTTTTAAAAAAATAGATTTATTTTAATCAAATTAATTTTATAAAAATTTGAAATTTTCATTTTAAAATAAGTGGCCCATTATATGTCTGAATATATCTTTTTATAAAAAATATAGTTTTTTAGCATTAAATTGGATTTATTCTTACAACTTGTATAGAAAAAAATATGATGAATTTAAAATATTTGGTTTAATATAATATATATAATTATAAATCATTAAAATAATTAACTAGAATTGAATTGGTTAATTTATTGATATAAAACACACTTATGGGTAGGAAAAATAGTTTTTGGGAAAAAAATTCTTTTATTTTTCGAAGGGTTTTATTTCTGATTAACAGGACACCAAAGAAGTATACATACATTTGTAAACCATGTTTTAATAATTTATTTAATATTATTCAAACCTAACATTAAAATATCTTGTTTATAACTATCGTATGAAATAAAAACAATTAAATTGTATGTCAGGTTTGGATTAATTTAGTTGTTTCATGTAACACAAGTTCAATTAATTATCTTATTTAATGTAAAATATAAAAAATATTACATATATTTTATAAAAAATTACAAACTATAATTTAGTTTCATTTAAACCCCCTTAAAATGAATTTCACCAACAAAAATATTCTCGATCATCAAAGATTTAACATTTTAAATTTCTTTCAATGAAACCAACATTATACCAATGAATAACAAAACTCCCCCAAAAAAGGGAAAGTGGGAAAATAATGGTTACCCAAAGTAACAAATAACAAGGATTCCACATTGTATAACATTATTAGGAAGTGAAAACATGGATATATAAAATAAAACTAACACCCAAATACTTATGGAGATTGGTCAAGAACATTGATCACAAGGAAAGGGTGATCTAGATAAAGTTAACAACCACAAAACTATTAACCAATGAGGCATGAAAAATGTCACTTATATCATCAAAATTGAAAATAACATGAAAAAATTTTACTCTAATATCCATTTATTAATGTTTATAAATTTTCCTGAGTAGATATACTTTCAAGATTTTATTCCAATTCGTAAGCATAATATCAACCTTGGGTTGTACAAAGATTAATTTCTATTTCATCTCTTACACAAATAAATGTAGGTTAATTTCTTATTCTTGAAGCACTAATAAATCATATGATATTGAAATATAATGATAATTCATTTTAACTTTCTTTATTTGTCATCATAACAAAATGGAAAGAATAGGTTAACCAATATGTAGAAATTTATTATGGTAAAGTAAAATGTTAATCCTTAATCCTCATCCAAATTTCAACCTAAAGCATTTAAAAAATGGTTAGCCTAATGATCCTTACAAAAGATTAAAATACAACACCATAGAAAACAGTTTACTAAATATCACGAATTAACTTATCATTAATCCTCCATATAGTATGAAATATTTCAAAATTATCACATACCGAACATGTCAATACCTTCATTATGTATTCTCTTCGCCAAAATGACCTGAAGGCCTTAATTTTTATTGATTTTTGATAACCCCCCCCCCTTCAATTAAATATGAGTAACCCTTAAAAGGCCCATAGGCTCAGAGATTACATGGACCATATGCTTAGGAGATTACATGACATGAAAGTCTTAAGGAATTGAATGAGACTATCTTCAAGGAACTGCCCCTCCCCAGTATCTGCATCATGATAGTAACTCTCCACCTTTGCATGGTCTTCTGGATAGGCTTCTTGTGCATGCACAGGCTCATCTCGATGGCATAGCCATACCCTCTCATTCTGAAAAATCCATTTAGTTCTGCTCTGGTGAGTGTACCTTCTCTGAATCATCATCTGGGGATGCTTCTTCTTTTTGTAGTGTGTCTAGAGGAACTACATTTGGCCCAAAGGCCTTGAGGTAGCCCTAAGCCCTTAATGGTGGCCTGAAATCCCTACTGACCCGAAGGCTTGGGTGGACAGAAATCCTTAAGGACTACAAGCCCAAATCAATGGCCCAAGGTGAATAGTTCCATCTGCTACAGTTCCTGCTACAGCACCTGCTATAGTTACTGCACAGTGTATAGTTATGTTATAGTCCCTGTAGAGTGTATAGTTCTGCTACAGTACCCGTATAGTGTATAGTATTTTATAGTGACTGTCACAGTACTGCTACAGTAACAGAAATATGCCTCTACCTGGTTTTGAACAAGGGCCTTCTGGATGCACTTAAGGATACCTCACCAACTGGGATGAGGCTCATGTTCCATTGTGTATTCTCTTCAAACTGGTATTACCCTAGAACCTCAATGAAAAAATGCATGGAATAACATTCCTTGAATAAAACCACATATTGTTGAATATATTCCAGAGTTTCAATAATTTTGATGGAACCATAAAAAACACAAACTACTTTTTCAACAAATACAATAGTATTTCGGATGTCATCAATACTATTCAATTTAATTTATCTAAATCAATCATATCTTTATCTCAGTATCAATATCTCAACATTGGGAATATATTAAGGGTTTTATTTTCCATAATAATTCATTTTCTATGAATATCACCATAACATTAAAAAAAATCTAGTTGGTCATCATCATTAAATAGATTCTATCAAATCCTTAATGAAAAACATATATTAAACAATACATATATATTTCTTGATTTTAATTTCAATACATAAATACTGCATTCATCCCACTTTTTTCATAAACCATTATTAAGAAATCATCATCCTACACCTTAATACATATTTTCCCTCACATGACATATATAGTCTCTTCATCGTCATCCATATATCCATTACTCATATAACTTTTCTTATTTTCTTTATGATTTTTTCCTTTTAGCACGTTGATTTTCATAATGTCATCACATTCAACATATAAAGCATTCAATAGTCGATGATATCTTAGGGGTACCAATATTCTTATCCATGGTGTTAACTAAACATTTCATTTTCCCTTTATAGTTACATACTTTATGTCATTAATCCTTATCAAAATATCTTCTCATTCCTCATTGACTTTTATTTTCGTGATTTGTCTCACATTATCTACAAAATCAAAATTAAATACTCTTTCCACAATGATCTCTACTAGAAGAACCCTATGTGAACTATATCCTTCCCTTAATTGGTGATTCTGACAATTGGTTAAGGAAAAATTTATTAATAATGTTTCTTTAATTATGATTGAGACTAATCACAATGCCATTCACTCTAGTAATAATCCAATTAGGTTTCTCATGGTCATCAAATTTTTCATTAAATTCCTTGTTTCAATGAATCCTTATGCTTCAATATATTTATTAAAACCAACAAACATAATTTCGAAAACACTAATCATGTTGGAAAACTACATAATCATTAAAAAATACATATAAGATGTTTAAATCATGACGCCTTCATTAAATTATTATATATTTGGTATTTCAAATTCATAATTTATTTAAATCCCTATTGATGGTTCATAAAGAGTTCATGAACTTCTAATTCATATCATCTAGGAGTGTAAGAATAGGTGTCTAGAAAGGCCCATCATCATGTACCAATTTTTTATTGAGTCTAACTTAATATAGTTTTTTTGGTGTTTTAACCTCTAGGTACATTTATTACAAATCCACATACAGTTTTAGTATCCTGGAAGAGGCTTAATAGCATATAAAGTACTCACTCTATACTTAACTAAAATTCTTGGAAATTTTACTATATTTAACTAATCCTTAAACTTATCCATAGATTCATCATTAAAAATATCCTTATAAATAAACTTGTGGATCTCGATAATGTTTTCTCATCATATTTTATAAAGTTTAATGAATCTTTTCCATTGACACTATATATAAAGACCCAATATTATCAAACATGGATATTATAATTTTTTAGAGGAATATTTATTACATTAAAAAAAACACACATCGGAGGTCTCTAGTAGTTTAGTGTCACTGGAAACATGGAACACAATCGTCAAAAATGGTGAATTATCTTTAATTTCTCCTAGAAAGATCATTTCAATTGTATTATTCATAGAAATATCATATATAAATCCTTTTTTTAACCTAGGGAAATGGAGAATGAAAAGGGAGATCTCAACTGCTTAGTGAGAGCTCAGGCATGGAGAAACCTTTGGCGGTGATGGTCGCTCTGGTCTCTCCCCCTAGAGGGGGAGGATCTTCTTCTGCTTCTCACTAGAGCTCACTCAACTCCCTTCATCCTTTTGTCGAATCCCGATTTCTTTCCTTCTTTCTCCTAGATTTGTCTAATCCTGAACGTCATAGAAGGCTTCAACGGTTTTCTATAATTGTCGATCTATATTCAGAATTCACAAAGGAATAATCTCTTCTCTATTAAACATTGATCATGAATTTTATGCATTTCCAGCTATCCGTTTATTTCTTCGATCGCTAGATTTTTGAAACATGGGGTTTTCAATAACATGGGATGTTTGAATTTCTAGACTCCAAACATATTGGGATCTGATTTTTTTCTGAAGATGACATGATTCTTGCCTAGTCGAGTAGTCATCAGAGTTGTGATTGCTCACAATTTATTCTTGTTAAATGGCCGTATGATTTTCATATGAAATGGTATTCATCAACAATGGAAGTTTGGGTATGTTTTTTGGAGCTTCTTATCCCCTTTCAAAATCATTCGATTATTCATATTCTAGGGAACATTGTAGGGAGATATCTATGTTCAGACAGCAGGATTGGGATAGTGTTTCATCTGATCTTGCATTTAGTTTGTGAAGAAGTTGATGTATCTAAAGTGAAAGTTGAATTCATCTGGATAATCATGGAAGAAGATTTCTATTACATGAATAACATGGTTTTGGTGTCTTGGTAATATTTATATTACTTTTTCATGAAATTAGGTCACAACTTGGATGTTTGCAGGCACATGGGGTTGATACATGGGGATGTTCAGGAAACTCGATGGTCAGTTGGTCCTGCTGTTGAGATTTTTAAGATACCATGGGTAAATCACAAGGTTGAAATTAGGGGAGGATAATGTTCTACGATTGATGGTGTTGTAGATGTTTCATTTAAGCAGAATATGGTAGGGGTGTTGCCTTATGAAACAAGTATTACTGAAATATTCAATAGTTTGAGACATGATTTGGAAGGCCCTCCAAGAGATATTGAGGTGGTAGGGTTACACATAATTGTGGTGCTCTTCAATTTGAGGTGAATGATGCCTTGGAAAGACGAAATTAAATGGCAGTGAGTAATGGGTCTAATGCTAGTCTTGTCTAGGATATTTCTACTAATCACCAGGAGGCGGCGGCCCATTTGAATGTGAGTAAGTAAGTGGTGGATCAGTATGATGAAATTAATGACCATACTATTGGGGAGTATTTTCTATTCTTGGTCTTGGAGGATACCAATATTCAACCACAGTTCATGGTTTGGGACATAGTGAAATTTAGAAATGTTGATAAGCCTATGCATGAATCCAAGAATGAGGATCATGTTAATGACAAAGTGAAAGATCACAATTCTCCCATTTCACTGGCTCATGCAGTCCATCGTTAGGGGAAGGAGGTCATCTCAACCTATAATTGTTTTATAGGTATGGAGGGATTGATTCTAGATCACGACAACTCCATTGATGAACAAGTAAAAATTGGGATAGAGATTGATGTGGTTCTCTCTGGTTGCACCTTGGTCATAGGGAAGAAAAACGAATGGCTAACGGATTACTTGTATCTTCCAAAGCCAATGGATACCATGTTAGGTAAAAAAAAATCAAATGATTTGGAATACATGTCCTTTCTAGTGATAATATGAAGGGTAATTTTAAAAGTGTTATGGCTAGTTTGGGTGTGTTTAGAGAAAAAAATACTAATGTATAAAATGGTCCTAAAGAGAAGTCCCTGGAAATTTTTGTTCATTCAAAAGATGAAATGGTGGAGGGGTTTTTTATCAATGTTACACAGTAAGAGGTAGAAAATATGATGGGTACGCCACATCATGTGGCTGCCAATAGTTAGTAGGCTGCTTGGATTGAAAAAATTACCTTATACTGATAAGGTGTTTTAAAGAAGGGATTATAAATAAAGAGGAGTACTCTCGAACTTGGGATAAGCTAGAGGATCGCTTTGAAGACATCATATCTAACAATCTAGATACACAGGTGCACTCTATCTCTTGAAAACTCATTAAGGTGAAATCATATATTAGTCTTAAGTTATGTTTCAACAATTTTATGATCTCTTTTGTGGCCTATCCTCCTGGTTGAATTGTTCAAGTTTCTCACTTTTCCATAAACATTTTTTCTAATAAAAATTAATTTTCATCCAGTCATCAGCTTTTCTAGTGTGAGAATGGGATATACATAAGAATAACATGAAAAAAAGAGTATGATAACATGAGTGTGACATTTGATAACTATACACTTAATATCAAAGATCCTAATATTGAGTCATGGGATAAATATTGACAATTAATAATACACAAATCATAAGATAATCAAATATCATGAGCTATTAGAGCATAACATTGGCATAAAAAATAGTATTTTTCAATAAACAAATCATAGAAAAATATTTCCACATTATTCAATTATCAATTACAATGATATCGTATTTGAATAGGTTCACTCCCCAAACCAACATAGTTGTCAGGGTTCACTCCCAAATCTAGCATAGTTGACAAATTCCCTTAGTAAACTATGTTCACTCATTTTTTCAATCTTGTATTTCCCATTAGATATAAATATTAAACTAAAGTATTAGAGGGAGATATATGTCCTACCCATCACATAATAAAATCATACATATGTGTTCTTATTTCTTTAGTAAGGTACAATTTTTCTTATTAACCATATATCTGAAAAAAATGTTCTAAAAATAACTATGAACTCTGTCCTTTTTTTCATTTGTACGATATGCCATAGTTAAATGATTTTAAATTTGGCTAACCATATTTGTGTCATGGGGAAGATCACATGTGTGGATAGAAAAAGTGATCTGATTTTTTTACTGAGTGGGGATTGAAATATTTAAAATCACACATGTTAGGTTTACCATTTAATTTTATCCTCCATAGAAACTCTAAAATAGATCCCATGCCCATAGTAGTGTACAAAACTTCTTTCCAATGTAAGGTGATCAATTGGGTTTTCAGACCGAATGGAACTTAAAAACTCACATTGGATAATAATATGGAAGGTTGGGATCATCACACCATTTTGAGGAGAATTTTTTACTACTTTAGGACTATCTTATTGATTTAAGATATGTTTAAGAATGTGTTACTAATACCGAACAAGACCAGTTACCATAAAAACATTCAAGTACAAAATATTTATATGTATAAAGTATGAAAAATTAATGATTCCCTTTGTATGTATACATGTTTATTTATCTGTCTCCCAATATTGGGAAGATATTAATAATTTGGATCTATATAATTGGTAAATTTGTAGTTTACTGCCATCCAGGGAGGCAAAAAATATTTCTTTGGATCAGAAACTTTTGTTATGAGGCAACCTACAAATCCTATTTATATCATGAATCAAAACCCATATAGTTTTTTAAACCTATTCAGTTTAATGTCATGAAAAAGGATATATATATATATATATGAGGGTAATTGGGCACCAGGATTTGAGCTTGTGCCTCATGGATGCATCCTACATATCCTAGTTATAACCAGAATTAGAGTCATCATAGTTCAGTCATGCCCTTGAAAATAGCCTTGTGGTTGATTACTTTATATGGGGTAGTCATATCAGGCCACTAATCAGGGAATACATATGAATGTTTCCTCATCTAGAGTATATTTCCGATGTGAATGGAATAGTCATTGTAAATACCTTATCCTAGGACAGTCATGCTTAATGTGAGAAACAAGAGATATAATGTAATCATTCTCACTATATATGGGTAAAGGAATTATGTGTTTGTACATCCCTTTGAATGTTTAATATGGATCTTAGGTATTAGGAATGAATCTAACATATCCAGTTTATATAAAGAATCTTATTTCATAGTGATTAATTGAATATGTCTTACACAATGATGTTTCCCTCTTAATCTAGTGATGGATGATAAATAATGATCATCCCATGGGATTGGTTGGGTCTTGATGGTTGGTATATTAGAGACATAGAAGAACATACATTGATGTAGATGCTTGTTTGAGATTGATCCTATAGAATGAATCCTACGTATAATATTTATGGAAGGAATCAAACATTTCATCCTTCAATCGATCGAGGTTCACCCATTGAATTTTCCATAACATTCCCATTAATTGGGGAATAAACCCTTAGGGTTCCCTAATACGAAGGATATATCATATTATATTATTGATAAAGGCTTACACACTGAGGTTTCTTTAATATGTGTGGCATGTAATATTATGAAACTGATCAGGGCATGCACATTATGGTTTCCCAAATATGGGGGACATATCATATTATACAATAGATCATGGATTACGCATAGATATTTTTATAATATAGGGGACATGTAATATTATGCCACTTATCAGGGATTACACACTATGGATTCCCTAATATTGACACTGAAAAATGTTATTATATCCAATGATGATTAATTAATATTTTGTAGTCATCTACTTGACATGTTTTGAATGTCTTCCTGACTTGTTTGAGGATGTATGGACATGGCCTATTTTTTTAATGGACATGTCCAAATAAAATCTCATGATTCGATTTTACTTGTTTGGAGGACATTATATTTCTTAAATAACATGTAAAGGGGCCATCACATGATCAATTATGACATGTCTATATAGTGATACAGGACCTGGATGACTTATCTGAAGGATTTCACATGATCTAGTGAAATTTTTATGAGGACATCATATGATCCAAGATGATAACTCCGGAGGGTTCCTCATGAGTTGACTGACTTGTTCGGAGGAAGAATCTTGATCCTATCTGGCATGTCTGGAGGGTGTATTAATCCTTGGTTGACATGTCTTAACGACATAAAGTGATCTTGGATAACGTGTATCAAAGGTATTGTGGGACCTGTATAACTTTTCTAGAGGATGTTGCATGATCCAGACTCACATATCTGGGTGTCACCATGAGACCCATCTGACTTATTATAGCATCACCAAATAACTAGGGGAAATGTCTGAAATAAATAGGGATTTATTTCTAGAAAGAACATAGGGAATTGAAAAAATTGGGTGGAATTCCCCTAGGGTATCATGAAGCATTATTGATATCTCCAAAGGATCATCACATTATTCACATAGTGTATTGGGGGAGTGTCGTATCATTTCAATGACATCTCCCAATGGTGTCACATGACCTATGTAAGTCACGTGATGATGACGAGGGAAATCATATATGTTATTTTATTATGCATCCAATCTTTTATTCATTATTTCATCCTTTTATTGCATATTTAACTTTGGTTTTTCTAGTGTTAGATAATTATTTGAGGTTTTGTGTGACCCAACCAACATGTTGAACATCTTTTAGATAATCTAAATGACATTTAAAATGTTCTCAAGGTGATCTTTATGTGGTCACATGACGTTCCTAGGAATTTTACATAATCCCTTAGGTTATACCCTGGTTTTAACTAGTGAAATACATTTTCAATCACATGATTGGTTGATCCACAAAGTCCACCACAGAGCTCCATTGCATAATGGGTCCCGTATAGATTCCGGATGCATTTTTTATTCTCAGGTGTGACTTTTAAGGTTCTCCACCATGGTCATATTCTAACATGTGAATAAATTTTCTTTCATATTCTGGATGGATTTGGTGGAGGGATTTAGTGTTTCGTTCATTTCATTTTCATGTCTTGAGTAATTCATATGGTGATTCATGATAATCAATGAACACTAAAATATTCTAATTTTTCAACTTTTATTTGACCTAAACCAATAAAATGGATTTCTCCATAATATATTGATATATCAGGGGGATTCAATAAGGCCATTCCAATATTTATACGATTCCTCATATGATTAGGATTCTTATGTAATGGATATTTCATGATTTAGGACAACTTGTCTGGGGACTTTCGTGAAACAAATGGGGCTTTCAAGGGGAATTAGTGAGATCCTCATGAAATATTGAAGGGGAATCCATGGGATCAATGGTTATATCTTCAAGTTCAGAGCCCATTTCATGTGATGATCAACATATCATCTCTCCATATGAATCTTCCATCTTTTACCCTTTTTATTTCCTTCATTATTTTACAGTGGTTTGGGATCCCAAGCAACTATACGGTTGTTGTCAAATAAAGTCACCCTCCTTGTATGTGATATGTTGCAATACTAATAATGGTTACTATAGTGACATAAAATAATTTCAATAGACATCCATTTTTTGTCTTTAGATCTGATCATGGAAATGCATAGTCAAATGGACATGTCATAAACACTTCAAATGATGAAGGTGACCTGATAGTGAGTTCTTGTGTGGTAACATGGACATATATCAAGTGTTTATAAAGATTTATAAGGGCCACAAGGGTGTGTCAAATGAATATATATTACTGCAAAAGGCCTATGGGATCTACATATTTCTACCATTTATATTATTATATTTTAGGCTAATGGTCTTGTATTAATAGACTTCCTAATCATTTAATGTGGTTGAGTTCACTTAAAAGCCACAAGACGATCGGTTATTTTCATTGGATGCTTTTAAATGAGAAAGGAGACTCGTCAAAATAGGAAAAACAACATCTCTAATAGGTCATGTGTTATATATAACGCATTCATATCCCCTTCCAAAGGACATGTGTCCATGTGTCATTTAGGGTATTATGCAATCTTCATGTTTAATCCACCTTATCTTTTATTTTTCGGAATCATAACAAACATGATTTTAGTATTTATTCCCATGTAGATTTTCATGGAATAATTAGCTGGAATCAAGAAATCCCCCACCCCCAAGAGTGACGTTCTTTAGGAAAAGGGCACGATTTTGATGAAACAAATGCATGCATGAGTCTTTTTGGATATTATCTAATTGATTTTTTTGGAAGACATCTGGTCTATTGGGTGACTCTTTGTATTCTATGGTGTTCCCAATAAACATGGGTATTTGGGAAATCATTCACCAGTGGTTTCAATTTGTCTAGATCTCTTTTGACATTCTTTAGTTGGGAAACCATTTTGAAAAACCATATGTAATAACTCTTTGTGGGACATGTCTACAGGACCATTCTTGGGAACCCATTTTGAGAGATCTATTCATAAAGACCATCTTTTTCCAATTACATTATTGTACCAACCAAAAATCAAATTTCTGTTTTTTCATGAACTTTGAACTATTTCCATGGGCATATGGACATCTTGGGAGAATACAGATGATTTGTGGGTCCTATGGTAATTCATCTATTATTCTTATCACGTGACCATATCAGGTTCAAGCGACCACATGTATCATGACTATCTAGTTAGTTGCAAGATATCATTTGGTTATGTGGTCCACAAGATCTACATGGGTCATATATTCATTGAGAATTTTATTAAGTTACGTGACCAGGAATATCCTTATAGTTTCATGTGATGTGGATGGGATTTTGAAGTTATTCATTTCTTTTTATGGGATTTTTACTTGATAACATATGCTTATTACTTTTTTGAAGATGGCTTCAAACTCTCATCATATATATCTCTTTATAGCTAATAATAGGGACATTTTTTTGAACCATAAATATAGCCCTTTATATATTATGTGATATAACAATGAGGTTCTCAAAAGTCTAATCCTCTCCAGTCTTCAGAAGTATTCTTTATAACATCAGATTCCCCTATATAGATTTGGATTACTAGATGAGGTTTTCATCCCTTCTTTAAATTACAACAATCCATCTTACTAAGTGTATGATTCTCATGATTTTGTTAATGTAATAATTTTTTTGGATGGCCAACTAGTTGTAGCATGGCCCATGGTGTTTTCATATAAGCGAGAAAACTCCCCATTGGGTTTATATTGTTTTGATTTCACCCACCATCCCATCAATCTATACTACTGATGCATATTCATCCATTACATGAACAATTTGGGTGCTGGATGGAGCATGAAATGGGATTTACACCATGGTTGAAACTTTTTAGATTAATGGGAATTTCCATCCTAGGTTAGGTAGAGCTATTTAAAGTTTTTAGTCTAGTTACATGATATCCATATTTATAAAGTGTTTTGGATGTATTAGTTTATCATTTATTATAATTCTGATTATCATAAATAAATTTTTACTCATTGATTCCATTCTAAAAATTTATATCATATCTCCCATGGTGAATTATGAATAATCCTCTATGATATCTATGAAATGGGTGGGATAACCCCTATGAGAAATTTATGATGAACTACATCCTGCTATGGAAGTCTAGGCTATCAACTAAAAAATCCTAAATTTTTTGAGGTACATTCTCAACATTGTGTAGGAAAAGTTAATAAAGGAGTGGAACATGTGATCTATCATATCTTTTATAGATTTTATCAACATATTCCTCTATCACAGTAGAGCTTAATCAACCACTATACATCCTCACTGGTGATATTTTTGGCTTTTTTGTGATATTGTTAGTTCATATTGTGAAATATTTGGATCTATAAAATACACAAAATGGGGATACTGCGTAACGATGAAGGTATAATTGAGCCTTATTGTATCATATTTCATGTCCATGTTCTTGAACATGTGAATTTTTCTAGATGGGGACGCATGTTTAGGAATTCAAGTTAGCACATTAGTGAGGGATACTTGGTTAGCAGTGTGACGAGCACTCGATTTAGTGGTACCAACCCTTGCATACCTTTACTAATTTTTAGTCCATATTCAATATTGATATGTACCTTATAGAATTGGTGGTCCTTTCTAGTATTTATTTTGGTTTATAGGGGATCTCATCCATTTCTAGAGTATCAAAACACCATTGGGAAACCTGGTCCGTTGTTTCATCCTAGGTTAATATAAATCTCTAGGGATGAGGCCTAGTTGGTAGGAAATATATGTTTTTTGATATGTTGAGGTTATCTGATCTCATTGATCTCAATACATACTCGACATTGGCCAGGATGATTATTGATAATAGGGATGGTTCTATAGATGAATGGTTACCCAAAATATCTTTTTAGGGGGGATTCCTTTTGGCCAAGATGGATGAGTTGGTATTTTTCAACCCATATACCAGGAAATAGTTTACCATCAAATTTAGCTACATCCAAAGGGTTCCTACCCTCTCAACATATGGCATGTTATGAATATTTTTCATGATATTATTCTCCAGTTTTAACTAATTTTGGAACGTGATGACACCATATGACAACCCTGCTCTTTAGTTCATACTTAAACATGATTTATTACATAAAACCCATCACTTGATAAAACATAGATGGTTGACAAGTCCAGTTTCATTGGGGATTGGGAACATTACTTAACAACTTAGATCATAAAAACACAATATCTTATTGTATCCTTCCTTTACATGACCACTAAAATCCTTCATACTTAGCTTTGCCTGGGATAACCTGAGGACATGAATAAGAAAAGGGTGAGTTATAAAGACCAGTATGGAAATAAACATGGAAAAACATGAGGAATAATGTAAATTTTAGAAAATAGCCATATCAATGAATCACAAGAGAAACATTAACATAAAGTCATGATGAAGCCTGATAATCATAACATGGAAATGTGGAAACAACATTTAACATGATTTTAGCATGATCCAAGTCTCATTGCACATGGAGCAAGAGTAAACCATCCTTGAAAATGAATTATCATTAGTAAAACCATACTTCACTTGACATATCATGATACTAATCTTTACCCAATTCATTGGAGTGCTATCAGGGCTCACTGTTCTTAATCATTTCACTTCATGCATAAATGTGCCACATGGATCATAAAACATAGATTCATTAAGCCTCATAATTTATTACATGATAAAGGATATGTGTAATTCATACATTAAACACTATAATTAATATGTAAATGGTCATAATGTTTAATACCCTTAATAGATAAATGGGCATGGTATTCACTACACAATGACATTGTCTTAGAAAATCATGGTGCAATTTCCGCACTGTAACGACGTGACGTTGGAATTAATAGAAAAGGTTGATGAGAGATAAATGGGTGTCTCATCATTTTTATATGAAATGTATAGTAAGGGTTTCATATAGATACATGTCCCAAAAAATGTAATGGTAGTTATATTTATAATACAAAATAATTGCTTGAAAGTGAATGAGAAGATAAAATTTCCATATGGAATTTCTTCATGGTAACAGGTGTACAAGGATGAAATTAGTGAGAGAGAAAGAGGTATATAATCATTTAAAACATAAATAAGGTAGTGTGGGTTAGGTGATAAATCATACCCCAACATTTTTAATTTAAATTAAAATGGTTTAAAAAATATAATGAAATTGAGACAAAAATGATGAAAGAGGAAATCCCTTACTTGGAAGTGTGATCCCAAAGGCTTGGGAGAGGCTTGAGAGAGGCTTCATGGGAGCTTTGGGCACTTTGGGAGGAATTTATAAAAAGTAGGGAAGAGTTTGGGGTAACTCTAATGTCTTTTAGTGAATAGGAAGTTGCATCTTGGGTGGGTTTATATAGTAAATGAGAGGTAATTCCTTAATATTTAGGTTTGGGTCACCACACACTAAACTAATAAAAACCACAAACCATACCATGGTTTTTGCCTATGGTTTTTGCCAAAAGAGATTGGAAAAAATATTTTACAAGGCCAATGGCCGAACCTAATATAAAATTGAGGGTGCTTATGTGTATGTGAGTCACTCTTCCAGAAATTCATTTAAAAAGTGAAAATGTTTTATAACTCTTGGAGAGTCCACTAAAGTTTTGTAAAATAAATCAAACAATCCTAAATTCACATTATTTTAATTATAAATAATATATTGTCTGAACATATCATTTATATTATTTTATTGCATAACTATTGGGTCATTATGATGTTATTAAACACATTATATATTTAAACGGTACTTAATTTATACCCAAAAATTCGACTCTCTCATAAAATTATGAAAAAATAACCATTTGATGATTTAGACATATGCATTCCAAAAATAATATATATTTTATCTATATAATTTCCAAATTATGGGAATTTTTACTTTTAAAATAAAAACTGACATTTATCAAGAATTCATGGGATTCTATAAAACGGCTTTCAAACATTATTAAAATTTACAATTGAATTATTAAAATTATACTATAATTTAAATTTAATAAAAATTAATTTAATAATAATAATATTTTATTAAAATATTCTTTAATTCAAAAATCCATTAATTCACAAAAATATATTTCATAGTGAAATAATAACTAAAAATACTATTTGTACAATATAAACTATTTTCAAAGTAACAGTAATAAAATGAATGTATATTAAATGTTGTATACAAAAATAATTCACATATTTATAGTGCTAATTTTTTGTTACCTAGCCCCTTAGAACACTCTAATAAGATTGAATAGTAAGGTGTGTGATGGTGACAGACTCGTAGGGTGGATTGGATAGCATTGCTCGAGTGGTAATCTCTATTAACTTCCACTTCTCTCATAGTCGGTTCTGTTCAAGCTTAACATGTTCAATATCATCTTGATCTTGGTCATGAGAGAATCCCAAAGATTCCACCTCCTTTCCGAGCTCTGACAAATGGGATCTATGTTGGCCAAGTCTACTGTATGAGGCCATTTCTTCCTTTTTGTGAGTAAATTGGATTTGTTAAAGCCTAATATTTATACTCATCATGTGATCACTGTTCAATGACTATATTAGAAGTGGTCACAATTCATAACAGTATTTTAAAATCTAGAGACATAAAATCATTGAAGTTCACATTTTATATAACCATAATAAGACATTTAATTAGATCAAGAAGGATTTCCATTAATAAACGTTTGGGTCGTTCCAATCCTCCCCTATTAAGAAATCTCGCCCTGGAAATTTCCTTTTCCCACCCTAAAACAAATGCAGGTAACTCTACTTCATCACCTCCTTTGATTCTCATGCCACTTCTTCAAACTTGTGGTTTCACCACAACACCTTGATAAAGGGCATTGTCTAATTTGGTAGTTCTTTTTCTCTACGATCTAAGATCTTCAATGTTTTCTCCTCGTAAGATAGATCATCCTTGAGTTGTACTACTTCTAAAGAGAGTACATGTAAAAGTTATGGTATATACCTCTATAATATGGATACATGAAAGATATCATGTACTTTGGCCATGGTAGGTGGAAGTGCTAGTCGATAGGCCACAACCCCGGCATGATCAAGAATCTTGAAGAGGCCGATGTACCTAGGACTTAACTTTCCTTTCTTTACAAACCTCAAAACCTTCTTCCATGGAGATATGCATAGAAATAACATATCTCTAACTTTAAACTCATGGTATCATCGACAATTGTCTACATAAATCTTATATCTACTTTGGGCTACCTTGATATTCTATTGAATGGTTTTCACCTTCTCCACCATCTCTTTGACCAATTCTAATCCTAGCAGCTTACGCTCACCGACTTCATCCCAACACTCTAGTGTTCTACACCTTTTACCATAAAGGGCATCATATGGTGCCATTTGGATGCTCGTGTGGAAATTTTTATTGTAGGATAATTCATCCAGTGTAAGATGTTGGTCCCATCCTCCTTTGAAGTCCATTGAACATGATCGTAACATATCCTCCATTGTATGAATAGTTCTCTTAGATTGGCCATCAGTTTGAGGATGATAGGATTTACTGAAGTTGCATTTAGTGTTTAGATCATGTTGGAGACTTTTCCAAAATATTGATGTGAATCTTGGATCCCTATCGGATATAATAGATTGTGGTACTCCATACAGCCTTACCAATTATTTGATGTAAATCCATGCAAGGTGATCCAATGAGAAGGCATCTTGAACCACAATAAAGTGAGCTGTCTTCATAAGATGATCCCCAATGACCCATATAGATTTTTTTCCCATTGGATATCCTTGGAAGTCCCATGAAAATTTCTATGGTAATGTTATCCCAATTCCATGTTGGTATGGGTAGTGGTTTCAACATCTCTATAGACGTTTTCCACTTAGCCTTCACTTACTGACATACCAGGCACTTTGATGTATATTCCACAATATCCATTTTCATATTGTCCTACCAAATGTTTTCTTAGGGATCTTGATATATCTTTGTGCTCCCAGGCTAAATAGAGAATGTTGAGCTATGTGAGTCATCCAAATGCTCCTTCTTAATCTCTGGATCGGATGGTACACATATTCGTGACCCAAATATCATGATCCCATCCTTGTCAACCATGAACTCTGAGGATTTCATACTTCTAATATCTTCCACCCTTTTCATAATTTCCAAGTCCATTATTTTTGCATCCTTTAACATTTCCAAAAGAGATGGTTGAGCAATCATTTGTGAAAGGATTGATTATTTTCTATTATTTATGATTTCCATGTCCATCTTCATCAAATATAAGGAGATTGGATCCTTCTCAATTCTCATCAATGATAGAATCATTGGATCCTTTCTACATAAAGCATCCACCACCTTGATCACTTTCCTAGGGTGGTAAGGGATTTAGTAGTCATATTCTTTGATTAGCACTAACCATCTTCATTGGTGCATGTTCAACTCTTTCGGTGTGAATATATACTTGAGTATTTTATGGTCTGTATATATTTCACACTTCTCCCCTATGAGATAATGTTTCCATATTTCTAAAGAGAAAATCACCGTAGCTAACTTCGGATCATGTGTTGGATAATTCTTCTCATGAAATTTTAATTTCCTTGAATCATAGGCAATGTCATTATCATTTTTCATCAACAAACATCCCTGACCCTTCTTCGAAGGAAATCTAAATACCACAAAAGGTTCACCACTTGTGGGTAACTTGAGCACGTGCATAGTGATAATCCACCTTATCAACTCCTTGAAGCTTTATTCACATTCATCACTCCAATAAAACTTTACTCCCTTTGAAATAATCTTGGTAAGAGGGCTGGAAAATAATGATAAATTTCCAACAAATTGTCGATACTATCTGACTAATCCCAAATAGATATGGATATTTGTTACTGATATTGGCCTTTTCTATCCCTCTATTGTATTTATCATAGAGGGATCCACAAACATCCCATTACTTGTGATGATATGTCCCAAGAATGTGACCTCCTTCTACAAGGTCTCTAGTACAGTTCTCAGCTTCTCCTCATGATCCTTCTTGGTTTTGTAGTATATAAGAAAATAATCTATGAAGACAACCTAAAATTTGTCAAGGTAATCTATAAAGACTCTATTCATCATGTCCATGAAGGTTTCTAGAGAATTAGTGAGTCTGAAAGGCGTTACTATGAATTCATATTGCTCGTATCTCGTACGAAAAGCATTCTTGGTGATATCTTCCTTCTTCACTTTTACATTATAATATCCTGACCACAAATCAACCTTGGAGAATTATTGTGATCCACACAGTTGATCAAACAAGTAACCAATTCGTTGGAGAGGATAATTGTTCTTTATCGTGATTTTGTTAAGATCATGATAATAAATGCAAAGGCGCATTAATCCATCCTCCTTATTGATGAAGAGGACTAGTGCACCTCGTGATGAAGCACTTGGGCATATAAACCCTTTATCCAGATTCTCCTCTAATTGTTTCTTCAACTCCTCAAGATCCATAAAATCCATTGAATAAAGAGTCTTGTTTATTGGAAACTCTCCAAGTAGAAGATCAATTGAGAATTCAACATCCCTTATAAGAGGAAGACCAGATAATTTCTTGGGAAACACTTCAGTGAATTCCCTCACAATAGGCATGTCATCATGAATGGTTGCTTCTAGGGACTCAATCATCTGAGCCAGATACGTGTGCTCATAGGGTAGTAATATCCATTCTTTAGATGATGGAACCAAAGAAGATTAATCTTCTTCCTTGTACTTGTATAGAATCATGGGTCTATTCTCCATATAGAGAGTGATTTCCCTCTCATGGAAAGTTATGTTGGCTCTACATAAGTAAATCCAATCCATTCTGATAATTGCATTAAATTCAACCAGAGGAAATATGAAAAGGTTCGTTGGGAAGTTCAATACCAAAATTATGATAGGGGAGGAGTGATATTTATGGGATGCAATGATTGCCCCATTTTTCATACTCACCGAATTCTTTACTTCCATGATTTGTGGTGGTGTTGGGATTGTTCTACTAAACCTTTGAGATATAAAATAATGTCTATAACTAGAATAAAAAATAATGCTCCCTATTATTGAATGAATACCAAGTGTACCTTTCACCACTATGTTGTCGGGGTTCACTTCGGCGGTAGTGGTGGAAAAATATCACCTTTGCTGCCTTGGAGTTTGTGGGTTTCTTCCAAAAACCCTTGGCTTAGGGCACGAATTTGAAATGTGCCCCGGTTCTTTGTAGTTTAAGCAATGAACAATGAGTTAAGGGTCGATTAAAGATTTCTTATCCTCTATCACAGCTGCAGGTTTTTCTTGTCGGTAGTTAATAGCTAGGTGCCCTTCTATTCCACACCTAAAGCATTTCCTCGTCCCCTTCAGGCAATTTATGGGGTGCTTCTTTCCACAAATTTGGCAAGTGGAGTGCTGGACCTCTTTAGAGCCATTGTATTTCTCCATCAGACCGCCAAAATTAATGTCCACATTATGCTTTTTTCCTCATGATACCCCTGAGATTCTCCGATCTCGATTTCAACCTTGAGGGCACATCGGAAAATTTCCTCAATGTTGTCAAAGTCACAGATCACCATCGCTTTCAATAGGCTAGGAATCAACCCACTAAATAAGTGCTCAACCTTCCATTCATGGGTAATGACAAATCCAGATGCGTATTGGGTAAGCCTCATAAAGTTTTCCTCATACACTCTGACTGGTTCATCATCTTTTTTCTTGATGGTAAGAAAGTACCTTTCCATCTTAAGTCGGAGAGTGCATGGAAAATATTTATCATAAAACATCTTCTAGAAATCCTTCCATTCTAACGCCTCAATATACTCCTCGGGCTTCATATTTTTTATCAGCATCCACCATTGATTAGCTTCACCCTCCATACGATAAGCATCCATGAGATCCTTCTCTAGTTTGGAACATTGAAGGATGAAGAAGATCTTTTCAATGGAGTTGATACATTGTTCAGCGATTTAGGGATCAGATGATCCATTAAAAGTAGGAAGCCTTTGTCTCATGAAGCTCTCAAGAGTGACTTTCTCTTTCTTAGGGGGATTTTAACGTTACTCTTGACCCATGTTTCTATTCAAATCTATAGTTAACTGAGAGAGAAGTGTGACAAGGTTTGTGATTCCCGCTCCCATCAGATTGGGCATCTCATTAGCATAGTCATCACATTGATCTTCAAATCGATTTTTAGCCTAAGTACTCCTATTAGTAGCCATTAGCAGGAATAAAAGGATAGTTATGGATAACACATAAAGTGTAATCCAATGACAAAAACATTTTACTTATAAATTACTTTTATTCCTTAACTTATGAATATTTTGGATTCAATCTATTCTATTCATGATATACTTTCTAACATATATTCTTATGGGAATTTTTATTCATTCCCTTAATAAGTGTTCTACTAAGCTTGTGAATTTACCAAAGCATATCCCCCAAGAGTTTCGTAACCAAGAGTGCAGCAAGGCCCATTTTTGTGCACCAGTTCTCGTTCGAGTCTAGCTCAAAGCGGTATTTTCGGGTTTTACCCATAGGATACATCTGTACTAGAGCTGCCTCTACCTGCTCATATCCATATAAGGAATTATTTTCTTGATAAACCACTTACTAAATACTCATAAATACTTTGGGATGTTTTTATTATACTTATTCTTGTCTCTAAGTCTTTGTTTTGGTTCTCTAATCCTATTCGAAAAAATAACTAAACCTACCCTCTGATACCAACTACGAAAACCATACTCTTCATTTCATACTTAAACATGATTTATTACATAAAACCCATCACTTTATATAATATATAAGATTGATAGGTCTAGTGAATTTGGGTCTTAAGAACATTACATAAGAACTTAGAACATAAAAACACAACATCTTATTGAAAACTTCCTTTACATGACCACTAAAATCGTTCGTACTTAGCTTTTCATGGGATATCCTGAGGACATGCATAAAAAAAGGGTAAGCTATAAAGCCCAGTAATGAAATAAAAATGGAATAACATGAGAAATATAGTACATGTTAGATAATAGGCATATCAATGGACCATAGGGAAAAAATAACATAAAGGCATGATAAATCATGATAATCATAACACGGAAATGTTGCAACAACACTTAACATGATTTTAGCATGACCAAGTCTCATTGCACATGGGGAATGATTAAAACCTCATTTCACTTTTATTTTCATGATTAAACCCTCCTTGCACTTGACGTACCATGATATTAATCTTTACCCAATGCATTAGAGCCCTATCAGGGCTCACTCTTCTTAATCATTTCATTTGATGCACAAATGTGCCACATGGATCATAAAACATAGATTCATTAAACCTCATCATTTATTCCATGATAAAATAAATTTTTAATTAATACATAAATAACTATAATGAATATATAAATGTGCATAATGGTGAATACCCTTTATAGAAAATTGGGCATGGTATTCACTACACAATGACATTGGCTTGGAAAACAGCGGTGCAATTTTGGGAGCGTAACGACGTGACACAGGAATTCATAAAAATGATTGATGAGAGAGAAATGGGTGTCTCTTAATATGTACATGAAATAGACATAAGGGGTCATATACATACATGTACAAAAAAATGTAATGGGAATTATATTTATAATACAACACAATTGCTTGAAAGTGAATGAGAAGAGAGAGTTTCTTTATGGAATTTCGGCATGGAAACAGGTGTACACAGATGACATTAATGAGAGAGAAATAGATATATCATCATTTCAAAAATAAATAGGGTAGTATGGTGGAGGTGAGAAATCACAACCCAACATTTGTAATGGAAATTAAAATGGTATAACAACATAATGAAATTAAGACAAAAATGTGAAAAGAGGAAATCCCTTACTTGGAAGTGTGATCCAAGAGGAATGGGAGAGACTTGATAGGGGATTATTGGGAGATTTGGGAACCTTGGGAGGATTTGAGAGAGAGGAGAGAAAAGGATGATAGATATCCAAAGGCTTTGAGTGAAAATTAATTGGGATCTTGGGTGGGTTTATATAGGAAAGTAGTGGGAATTCTTTAATATTTAGGTTTGGGTCACCACACACTAAACAAATAAAAACCACAAACCATCCCATGTATTTTACCCATGGTCTTTTCCAAAGGGGAGTGGAAAACAATATTTTATAAGTACAATGGTCGAGCATCATAAAATATTGAGGGTGGTTTTGTGGAGGTGAGTCACTCTCCCAAAAAAATCCATTTAAAAAGTGAAAATGTTTTATAACTCTTGGAGGGTCCACTAAAGTTTTGAAAAATAAATAAAATAGAACTAAAATCATATTATTTTGATTATTAATTATATATTGGAATAATATAGAATTTATTGTATTTTATTACATCACTATTGGGTAATTATGATGTCATAAAACACATTATATATTTAAACGGTATTTAATTTTACCCAAAAATTTGACTGTCTCAGAAAATTATGAAGAATTCACCGCTGGATAATTTCAATGTCTAGATTCAAAAAATAATATTTATTTTATCTAAATAATTTCCTGAATATGTGAATTTTTTACTTTTAAAATAAAAACTGAAATTTATCGAAAATTCACGGGTTTTGATAAAAATGGATTTCAACCCTTAATAAAATTTACAATTACATTCATTAAATTATACTTCCATTTATATTTAATAAAAATTAATTTAATAATAATAATATTTTATTAAAATATTATTTAATTAAAAAATATATTAATTCATCAAAATAGATTTCTTAGTGGAATATTAACTAAAAATATTATTTGTACATTAAAACTGTTTACAAAGTAACAATAATAAAATGAATGTATATTAATTATTATATACAAAAATAATTCTCATATTCATAGTGATAAGGTATTGTTACATAACCCCTTATAAAACCCGCATAAGACCTAAGTGTAAGGTCTGCGATGGTGACAGACACTTGGAGTGGCTTGGATAGAATTGCTTGAGTGGTAGTATCTATTAACATCCACTTCTCCCGTAGTTGGTTCTGCTCAAGCTTAACATGTTAAAGATTGGATTGGGCATGGAAAAAAGAGAAGACCAATGATGCCACCTCCATTCTAAGATCCTACAAATGGGATTCATATGGGGCAAGTCTACTGGATGAGGCCATCACTTCCTTTATCTTAGTAAATTGGATTTGTTAAAGCCTTATATTTATACTAATAATGTGATCACTGTTCAATGGATATATTAGAAATGGTGACAATTCATAATGGTATTTTAAAATTCAGAAACATAAAACTATTGAAGTTATCATTTTATATAACCATAATAAGACATTTAATAAGATCAATAGGGATTCTCATTAATAAATTTTTTGGTTTGTTACACACCAATGATGATATTATATTTACACCTATTAGCATCCATATATTCCTTTATTAGGATTATACCTGGTACTATATAGAATCCTACCTAGCTGTTGTGATGAATAAACTATTATATCATGTGGAAAACCAATTTTCCGCCCGGACCCCCCTGTTTAGGGAAATGGTGGATATAATTCCAGAACAGGGAAAGTCTTCAAAGAAGTGTTCACTCCTTAGTGATGACCATATCATTAGTGAGGAAGGATCTATTAAGAAATCCACACCTTAGATATGAGAAATGGATGATTCATCTATTAATAGAAGAGTATATGGGGAATATTCTCCTACCTCCTTATTTTCTCATTCAGTTATTCCACCTTCTGGTGCACCCACTCTAAATGTTAAAGAGGATCAACTATACTGTAAGCTAGTCTGGTAGCACATTCACATTATTATTACAAATAGTACTCTATGAATGTTTTGTTACCGAGATATATCCATTCCAATTCCTCTTAATAATTTTTTATTATATTGGTTAGAGGATTCCAATCCTCAATGTCTCACAAGCCCCACTCACTGGATCTGCAAACCCAAATGGATATCTTGACTATACAGATCTGGGGATATGAGGAGATCATAGCTCAGTTAAATTATGAACTCTTGATATTATCATACTTTTTATAAACCACTTATAAAAGAGTTGAGAAGTTGTCTACTCTTATTGAGACCACTCGTCCTTGGGTAGAAGTAGAAGAAGTTGGGTGGGTTATGCTTTAGATGTCCACCGATACTTCTCGTCAGACACTTTCTAACTTTTCTAACATCGTCCTGGAAATATTATTGTTTTTTTATTAGTTATGTATATTTTTCTTATCAAGTACTCATAAGTTTTCTAAAATGTAGTGATCCCACCAGTTACATGATATCATTGAACAAATATTAAGTACCTTCTAATTCATTTTACAATTTTCATTCATTAATGATGTGAATTATATTTTTTTGATATGATGTTGTATGAATAATAAAAAATACCCATCCTATGCATAATTATCAAGTAAAATTGAATGTTTTTAATTCAATGTTTCAATAACAATATAACTTTCCTAGGAAATACCCATAAATTCCCAATAAAATTAGATTCTTTATTGATGTATCCAATCTATTTATCTTGATATTACCTGATTTAAGAATGGTTATATTGGGTATAATATATTTTCATGGGGGAATTCTCAATATTTCTCCAAATTTAATATACATAGTGAGAATAGCTTGATTTTTTTCTATGGAAATATTGTGGGGTCCAATATATATATATATATATATATTAATTTTTAATGGATATAATATTTTCTAGATGATTCATATATGGGAAAGACTATGAAGGTTATACTCAGATTTTTCTCAAGACACCTTCTTATTGGCTTTTGGCCTAAAATGTTTTTTCCTTTTCTAATCATGAAAACTAAATCATTGATGTGTTTTTGTTTTGAATATTTTTTATTAGATATTATATTGTTTTAGTATTGGTATTTTTTGTTATACCTATTATTTCTCTAGTTTATTCTATTTTAGTTCTTACATTCTATTTCTTTAGTTTGTGGAATTTTAGCCCAGACCTTCTATTATTGTAGTATTAAGGTATTTTTTTCTCATAGATTATATTATTTTAGTTTAGTGTATTTTATCTCATTCCTTCGATGGCCATAGTTTAGGTTCTTTTAACTAAGACCTTGATATTCCATGTAGTTTAAATTCAAGACACTTGGACTTCATTGACTAATATTGAATATGTTGAAGGCATATGATGGATGACCCAAAATATCCTCAACTTTTGAGTTCAGTCATAGTGTTTACAAGGCCAATGAGGATTATATTTCCGTTTATATAAGGATTATTTTCCTTTTATTAGTAGGTCAAATACTTTATTAATCTGTACTGTTGTCAAACTAAGACGTCTTTATTATTTTTCAACGTTCATGAAAGGTTTATGAGGGTAATCATAGTTAATGGAAAAAAAATTAGAATCTAATTCCACCTAGATAGTAAGAATATTGGATGTGTAAATCATAGTCCAATTATCTTGAATTTAAGAGGATGGTATAGAAAAATCTTGTTGGGAATGGATTAGAACAACCATAAGTGCTGGAATCTTTAATGGTGACGTCATGATCATAAGGATTAAAGTTAATTTTCTTAAATGAGAAGATTAATTTAATTTGTAGGTCAAATCCCTTATATATTATTTCATTGGTCTTTCATGTGTGTTCAAGTAGAGTTAATCCCCACTCTTACCTAATAAAAATGGAAGATTTTCGAAGACTAAAACGTCCAATAAATGGAGTGGGGTATGGGGGAAAGGAATATCCTGAATGAAATCTATAACCCTAGTATAGTTTAGATTATAGGTTTGGAAGCTTGATACATACACTTGTTGTTTTGAGTCAATAGGTATAGTACATCAAGAGGATCAAAAATAGAGTATCACATTCCCTTTATGAGAAAGGGTACAATACATGGTGTTGTAATGTCGAGGATATAGAATCCCCCGAAATAGTCTAGTTTTAAAGATTTAAAATTATTTTTCAAATTTCATGGTTCAAGAGGATTTTATGGGAAATTTATATTGTGAATGGACTAGAAACCTCAGGTGTATGGTTATTACATAGCGACGTTAGGCTATGAAGGATTAGAAATATTTTTTTACAAGGTAATAATTCATTTTGTTTGATCATATTCTCATATGTATGAGACATAAGAATACATGAATTGTCAAAAAAATTATCCCACATTGTAGGGTATATTTATCCATTGGCCATGGAAAGTTGTAGTGACCCAAGGAACTAATATCCTAATGTGTTATTTTTGGAAGATGTAATATTCATGAATGGTTTGATTCCCCTAAAAAACATTTCTTCATAATTAACACATTATTTTGCTGAGAATATGTGAAAAACCATTAATATAAATTTTCCATGACAAAGGGATCAAATGAGCATTGATTTTGTTTTAATAGGGCCATAATGTAGACCATATGAGATTTATGACTCATTTATCTGCTCCAAATTTGTTTCCTAAACTCGGTATGTAAACATATTAAAGAAAAAAAGACTTTAATTTTGATATGACTTTTGCAGATTTTCAACAAAATATGTTTTTTTGACTAGTTTACTCTTATTTTAAGTTTTTGAAAACTGGAAAATCCAAGGCGATAATTTAGGGTCATATATCTTTGACCTATGTGCAGTAAATTTAAGGCCATGATTCACATGGACCTGATATGAGGAAAATGATACACAAGATCCCAATTAGGGTACCCAGGGTCAAGATTACTATAAAATCTTTAGGAGTGGGAAATAAAAATTTTATAAATCATGGATTGAGGTTCTTAGGTCAATAATAATTATAAGGGAAAATAATATCAGGGATGACCTAAAACACACTATGGGGATGAGTTCTTTTGTGGAGATGTTTGGCTCATAATAATGATATTACCATTAATATATGCCAATATGTATCTCATAGGTATGTATGAGCACTTATGAATCTATATAATTGTCTAATAGAGAAATGTAATTTCCATTACAAGTTCCATAAATGGTTTGTGGCAACCCATGTTGATCAAGACACAATGTGTGATTTATGAATTGAGGTTCCAAAAAGATGACAGAAGAACCTCGTACTCTGGTTGACCAAGATAAAGCTCTTGTGTTCCTTTGAAAAGGGAAAATAATAGGTGACATCCTAAAAATTTTAATTACCTTTATTGGGGATGAATTCTTCGTGCATTTTTTATGTCATGAGACTATAAAATTTTCCTTGAACGTTAACATCATGTAGCAAGGACATGTTTGTTTCCTTCCATTTTAATTTCATACGGTGATGAAGTGGGGAACAATATGAATGTTGTTTTGATGTCCTTAATGATAAATTACATTATTTATGAGGAAATTATATTTGGGCATCATATTTTATCAATGTGCATTCTCATTGGTGGATAGAAATATACTAGATCCCTTCTTTCATAGATTTATAACATGTGTAAGAAATCCATATATAGATCTAACTCATGCATAGTAAAAATGAACATATATGACTCTTACCCCTTTTGAAAAACGTTTTATGGTATTTTTTCAGGTAGTATAACCTCATGTAGCTAGTACATTCAATATATAGGTCTGTCCCATATGCAGTTAGGTGTGCATTTTTATTGTTTCATATAGTGTAACTGAACCAAGGATCAAGGATCAGAGAATCGCTACATATCTCATGATGTCAATAATCAAGACACTGGTAGTTCCTGTATGGATGTTCCATGTGAAGGGATTCCCCATATGTGTAGAGGGTAATTTTTATGTTAACCATTGTATTTGGAC
Organism: Viscum album; assembly: GCA_963277665.1. NCBI lineage: Eukaryota > Viridiplantae > Streptophyta > Magnoliopsida > Santalales > Viscaceae > Viscum > Viscum album. The sequence goes on from OY728125.1 coordinate 1,839,537,222, forward strand.
CCAATATTTGATATTTGCGCATCACTATATATCAGGTGATGAGAGGAATCAACTCACACATAATACTGGAACTAGAAACTCTCTACAATAGTTTGAACCATATGCAGAGAGGGGGATTATTCTTCATGAATATTTTAGTTAGACCTTATATTTGGAATTTTTTGTAATAATTTATCCTATAATAAAAGTAACTAGGACACACATGGTTCTTTGGAAACCATGCAGTTTAACCTCATGTAGCAAGGATATATGCTCCTATAAATGAAAATAGAATATGATGACTGGGACCAAGAGTAGGGTTATGATAATCAATGTATATCTTATAATGGTAGAAATAAATTCAAAAGTATTTCTGTGGAATCCATGTGGTATAACATCATTCGGAAAGGACATAGGCCCCCCCAACGTGGAAAGGGAATATGATGACTAGGCCCAAGAATATAAGTCTGGGTGTCGCTATATATCATGTGATTGTAGAAATAAAGTCCCAAATTGTTCTAATGAGGAGGTGTGGTGAGAGACCAAAACCTAAGTTAGAGGTCCTCTTTGGTGAGTTCTATAGTAATGCATTGTTTTATTTCTTACAAGAGACATTAATTGTGTGGTTTAATGTCATGTGATGTGGACTCAAGGTGTTTTATTTAAAGACTTTCTTTATAGAACATGATAACCCTATCATGAGATGACATGTCTCAGTCATACATGAATCACCCCAATATATTACATTATGTTTCTTTTTAAATATAATTTCTTCAATATCTTATGTTTCATATAACACCATGTTTAAACGAACAATGTAATGAAATTAAACATCATTACATTAACATGACCATTATACATTAGTCGTTACATTGGTGGGAATAAATAGTATTAATATAATTATGAAATTTATATATTATATATTTAATCAAATGTTTTTTCATTCAAAAAATTATTTTATAGTCAATAGATAAGAATAAATCAAATTTTATGCATTAAATGGATATATTTTTCTAATATATTTTTTCTCCATTTAATAGTGAACTAGTTTTAAATTTTATTTTTGAATATTTTATAAACACTATTTGATACGATAAAATCCTTATTTAAAATTACCATATCAAAATTTAATATATGTTAACTTCTTAATTTTTTATGAGAAGTTTAATGTTTTAATGAATTGTCAAAAAAATATTGTATTTTAATTAAAAAAATATTTTTTAACTAATTGATTTGTATTATTAATTTATAATTTTAAATGTTTTTATAGTATAATTATTTCATGTTTTTATAATGTAATATAATTTAGGTCTTTGTAATACATTTATCATTGTATTTTGATATAAATACATTTCTATATTTTGGAAATTTTCACAATACAAATTTGTTTCTTCTCTCCCTTAACATGATTTTTTTAAAATTAATTACTATATTTTTTGTGTTATTATTTTTTAAAATGGAAACCATATTTATAATTAGTGAGTCCAATTTATTTAAGATGTTATCATTTATTTTTGGATAATATGAATTTTAACTTTAATATTTTTTTATTACCATGATTAAAGATAAATTGTGTAAGTATTTCTAAAAATAATATTATAAGAATTATAAAATTACCGTAAAACTTTTTATTATTTTACAGGATGAATTATTTTTTACCATAATCATCATTGGGCTGGTTTTATGGCTTCTTTGATCCACTTGGTTAACTTTAATCATTTTTTTGGTATTTTATTCTAAGGGCAGTCCAATATGTCAGAGTCATGTTTTTAAAAAGTATTACATTTTTTACATGTGTTAATACAGAATACATCCTCTACTATAAAGAATAATTTGAAAGATAGAGTATTTATCTTAATAATGATAATTTATTTTTAATTTTAAGAGAATAAATTAATTAATTTATGTTATTCACAATGATGATGTAGTAATTGTTTAATTAATGGACGTATCAAATATATATTATAAAAAATAATAAAATAAATATAATTTTATATAATTATTATCCTATATGAATTTTCATAATAATCTAGAAATATTAATGATGTATTAATGGTATTATTTCTATGTTATCTTGTGTGATGATATTTTTAAAAAAACAAGTAAATGAGTAGTATCAAAATTGACATTAATGTTATTTTAAAATAAATAATATTTAATTAAATGATATAAATTTTATAAATACATCTAAATCGTCCAAATAGTTATAATAAGGCTTAAAATATTATCCACGAATCATTTATGGTTCGTTTAAGTTTTAATGAAACTATATTTACCCTTAAATATTAAAAATCCATGTAGTCATGGTAAGAGTTAAAGGGTTTAACTCTGGGTTAACGAAAAAGGAAAAGTATAATGATGTGATCTAAACTTTTCTAAAAACATTATGAGGTAATTCTTACCCATAATCATTTAATATTTAAAATAAATAACTTTTTAGCCATTTGAAATTGAAAATTATTTTAAATTAATTTAATATTTTGAGTGTTTTCAAAAGTTCTTCTCCCCTCAAATATAAAAGCAAGCCGCATCCATCACTTACTCACACCAATTTCAATATTCTCGATCATCCTAAACCTAGCCATTCTCCTCCTAGCATCCCTCCCATAATCCTCTAATCAATTCATCCAGAATAAATTCTACCCAGATAATTCCTTTTGTGCAAATCAAAATAAGATATCCTAAGAATTGGTAACGTACATCAACTGTCATTTTTGATTTATTTATTCCTTAAAACCCTTAAAATATTATTATTTCATGTGAATATAATAACTTAAATTTGCTCAATATATTTATATTTTTTATATAAATTTTTTTACCTGCACTCACACATACATCCATTAAATGGGATATGCAATCATCATTCATGTGTATGGCGTACTACCATCTCTCAAACTGATGTCCATCATTTGTTCATTTTACACCTTTAAATATTGGATTAATGATTTATTTATAGTTTATATATGATATATAAAGTATTTATAAGGACATTATGCTTCTTTAACTTTTATATAACACATACATATATGGACTAATTTTTTTAGAATATGTTAATATAGATTGTGGATGTGTGGTCTACTGCCTCATCAAAGAGATGTGATTCATTCACACTATGCAAGGAATGTATTAGGATAGGGTACTAAAAAAATTCAATTGAAAACGAAATAATGCCTTAAATTTGGAAAATAAAAGGAAAAATATTGAAGAATGATAGAATAAAAATTGTTTAAATGAGAAAAAATGGAAAATGACGAAATAATGTCATAAAGTGTAAAAAATTTGTGGATCACCACTTTTCATAGAGATCCACTTCATGAGGCACCAACTAACTAAATAGTATTTTGGATGGAGATTTTGATACATAATTATGAAAGTGAAAATAAAAGTTTTTTGGAATGATGGACAATAGTTACACCCCGCAAACAACACTCTTTCGCGAACTAAAAATGTTTCGTCGGTAAGGTTGTACCTCTGACTCACCGAGAACAAAATGAAGTCATTGAAGAGATAGTGGTTGTTATTTCCTTTCCAAAAATGATGACCCAATATCCCCAATGGCTATGTTGTCTATAGGATGGGTATCTTTTATGGGATTCTGCAAAATAGGATTTGTGGCCTCATAGAATATGACTAGACTTTCCAGTATATTTTTCCATAGCATCTCTAAAAATATAACTTAATGGGAACCAAATAAGGGATTGATGAATCAATAGATCAACATAATGAGAGACTGAAAAATCCACAAAAAACTGACTCCATAAACAATTTACCATAGGTAAAACCCATCACATCACATTAATAGGGATAAAAATATAATTTATTTGAAGTCCAAGAACTCCACATCTTTTGAATAAAATACTTCCCATGAGATGAAAAACCAATGGCCCCTTTACAAATTGTTGTCCTTCATAATAAATCACTACATTGAATGAACTCAATATAGAAAGAAATAATACTACGTGGCTAAGACCATGCCCCACATATCAAATCACTAAGTTGAAGGAACTCGATCACGCATTGTGTCATGTTATGTGGATGGAACCTATCCCCACATAGAAAAGTGATAGCTGAACCAAATTTAGGTCGACATACCACAATGGTATGAGGATGCCCCCATGACCTAGAAATAACCATACTACATGGAGGTAATTCCATCCTATTTAATAACATGGTACGTGGAATGAGGTATACTAGGGTGTGCAACACTTGGGATCCAATCACTCCCTTCCATCATATCATCAGCTCCTATGATGGCCCCTTAACAAACTAGTCTAACGGAATATGGATAAGGCCTCTTCCAAAGCTCGCATATATTTATGATAAAATCAGTGGGAACAATATCATTCCATTCTGATTTTATATCCATATGGTAAGAAAATTAATGTGGGAAATATTTGTTGAGAAAATTATCAAAATTCCCCCAAGATTACATTCCTGTAGTAATGTGTGTTCCAACATTGGAATACCCATTGGAACCACACCATTTTAGGGATTTTAGGAACTACATGCCTTTCCATTTTATGAGGTCTAGTGTTAAATACTCACTCATCTCCTAGAACCAATATCGAAGCACTCCTCCTAAGTTTATCCCCTGGACATTCATTAAGGATATAATGATCTTTCCCCTCTTTGGATCATCCCCAGATGTATCTAAATAGATCCCCAAAGATGACTATCCAGACTATGAAAATGATAAAGGATATGGGAACACTCAAAAAAACTATCTCATCCATTTTTTGATCTAGTGTCATTCATTAGTGGATGGATAAAGAAGTGTGATCTCCAGATCCAATCCCTCCTCTTATTTCAGACACCGAGCATGACTCACATGGGATTAGAGTTTGGTGGTGATCATGATATCTGTATGACACCGAATTGTCACAAAGGGGCTTTATCCATAGATATAAGCTCCAAAATCAATTCAAATGGGCCTCCTAGAATGTATAAGACCTAATAAAATCCCCTCAAATTGGAATCTCCCATGTGTTGGCCCCAATCATGACCCCTTACTGTGCCTCCTCCAAAGTGCGAGTCCCAACTCAAATCAACCTAAATGGATTATGATTCTGATCATGAGGATATGTAGTAAGCCCATTTCATGGGTTCAATACTATCATCAACACATATTATGTCCCTCTTGATGATTATAATGTCCATTTCACCCCATCATACATCTTAAAGAGAATTTAATCCAAAAAAATGTACAGAAAATCTTTGATTTATCCAATAAAGGGTAACGTTGATGGAGAAACATTGATATGTACATATAACTCTGTCAATGGAAAACCTCAGATACATACAAGTGATTCTGAACCCATTCGTATTCATGATCAGTCATGATATATTGTTAATCAATTGACACATTCTTGGGAATGAATTAATGATTAGTGAAAATCTGAACATGACTGAAATCAATAATAGAGTCCTAGTAATGGAAATAGTTCCCCCAACAATGGTGTGATGAGCCCAACATAATATCCTCTCAACCAATTTATGTTTCTATGTGTCATTTGGCAAGTTACCCAATGAGTTCCTACCTTTTGAAATTTCTTCCTTGAATCAAGTATATAAGAGTCATTGGATGTTTTGGATCCATGAAGAAAACCCATTAGTGACTATCAGAGGACCTTGTATCTAATGTCAGTGATTTAATGACATTAAAATACCTATAATAAACTTTTCAAGCAACAAAAATTCCTTAGATTTTAAAAAACGATAACCTGATTTGAGAAACATGACTACAACACCTTATTCATAATATTAAATAGATATACTACACATTCCCCATTGAATCATTTCACTCTTGACTTTGGACCAACACATTCAAGTGAAACAAAAATGGTGAGCCCAATGTGAATCATTAACAATGGTGGTGTTGTTACCTTGCATCAGACACCTTTCTAATCCAAAGAGGAAGAGGACCAGATAATATCATCTGTTAAACACATGTTAATGAGGTTCTACAATGATGAAGTATTGATGTCTTTACTTGTCACACTTATTGTAGGAAATATTCACAGCCACCTTAAATCCAATGGAATCTCGGAATTTATCATTGAAATTCAATTCAACTAATGCATTATCCTTGTCCTCCCTAATGAAATGTACTCTTTCATCCACCCAGTGTCTACAACACTATGTATAGAATGCACTGATCTTAGAGTACAATCAAAACCGTACTCCCCCAACAATGTATGTAGTATGATAGGACCTCCAATCGATGAAATCCCACTCAACGCCCAATCAGTAGTTGTCATATGTAAAATATTAGGAAGCTCTACTTGTTGTCTATAATCATTTCAAGAGCCATTCCCTATAAAGTTACCATGAGTACCTCCTTATCCTTAGGAAGGATGATGGGGTTATCACCAATGTATTTGTCCCAACTGCATAAGGGTCCTACTAACGGGCCCTTTCGGAGGACACCACAATCAATACTATGAGGCCCATCTTTCTCAATTTGAAGAGGATATTCTTCCATGCGTTCCTGCTGATGGAAAAGACATAGGCACACTAGGATGACATCCAAGGGAGACATACATATAATCAACAACATGACATCACCCTTGTTTCATAAGAATATATCCACCATAAAAATATAGTCACACACTATGGGTAGAAGTATATTCTTACCCCCTATTCTAAATCCCACAGTGTAAACATGGTTTCACACTATGATCAGTCACAAATTCTCACAAATTCTAACCAAACCTAAAATGAAAATAGGGAAAAATTATAAGCAAGTGAAAAAACCCTTCCAATAGAAATGAGTCTCGTTAACGAAATAGGATGTAAACAATCTATGAAATTGGGAAAATTTGTAAAGGTACATATGTACCTCGTTATCCAAATATGGTGGGAAAAAAATAAGATTGAAAAACTTTCTCAGGAATATGTAAACCATCAATCAAATATAATAAAACCCAAATACCAGAGAAGTTAAATTCATGTGGAATCATATCAATATTAACAGAAACATATTGTGGAATGTGGGAAAATGAAAACCCCTACCCCTAAAATTGATGCTCATAAGTAAAAAACTATTGATATATGAAAAAACAGTTGAAATATACCATATATAAACCAGGGGAGGACTCATTCCTTTTCTCTTTCATGGGAGAATGTTATGTATCCACTAGAAGAATATTGAGAACCAGAGCAGGCTCAAACTCTTCATCTAATATCATAATGGGAATTTATTATCGTTTTATCCAAATATATCTCTCAATACATATTGAAATTTATGGATGACATACATCAATTTATGAACACATCATGAAAACATACCAAGATATAACAACATCGTTGGCCATAGTAAGGAGTCAGACCCACAATCTCACCTCCCAATGTGGGGTGATTCATCCAAAAAATATGATTGTCTCTATAGAGTTAAATTAAATTCATACTTCCATCCAAGAGGTTCTTCAGCCATATTCTGTGATAAATCGAAAACATGATCAGTCAGAAACACTCATTCCAATTGGGGGACACTGGTCTACCATGGTGGCCACTCAAAGGTAGGAATATACCAGCAGCAACACTTAGGATACATGTTGGAATATCTCAGAATCACCACAGGAGTCACTTGAATATGAACCCAAATATGAAGGTATTCACCCATATAAAGTGACCCTAATTGACCATAAAAGTGTTCCCAAAAAATAAATCACACCAAAGGAAGCTAAAAAATGAAGTTAATATTCAAGACCCTAATTTTATGGAATCATGAATTCTTGATTCCATCAAACACTTATCTCTGGCAGATCAGGATCCTACCAATAAATTTCCCAATTATATAAGTGGATGTAGTTGTTGTGAAGGTTCTTCCATGTAATATTGTTACCAATAGTTTTCAAGGTCCTCTTTAGAGCATGTGCCATGTAGACTTACATCACGGGAAACAAATTATCAATCAAGAGAGCCAATCTCATGAGGAGAATCACATTATTCTGTCTCGTGACTAGAAGATTAAGTAGAAGAATTTCCTCCCCTTGTTTTCATCTTCTGAGATGGTCCTCGATATGGTATATTTTAATGATATTATCCCTATTATTGGATATGAATATATGATGGTTCTCCTCTCCCTGATAGCATCAACTGTGAATGTCCTCTTAAAAGTGATGTCTAATTTCATGAAGAAGGCCTCCCATTGTAGAAATCTTCTCTAATGGTACTCCTCAGTGTATATGCTATAAAACTTATTCTTCTATTCAAACATCAAACTAGGATGGTATTCCTCACAATTATAGCACAAACTATGAATGGTCCTCCACACAGTCAAGTTCCATATCATCTAGAAGGTCCTCCCCTTACCAAATAAAATATATGAAATACCTCTAATGACGAGGTCCTTGGAAGAGTGGGTTTAAGTATGTCAAATACCCTATCTATAACAAGTGACATCCATTCTCAACAAAAAAAAATCTCAGGTATACCCTCATCATCTGATCGACCTCCAAACCTTTCACATATCAATGTTACCCCTACCAACCCAGCTACTTGTGATAAAATCATCAAGAAGCATTCATGTTGGGAAGATCAAGTGGAGAAGTCCTTGGTGGATGAACAAAATGATATGCTAGTGGGGAGAAGACAATTATCCAAATATGACATACCAATTATGTTTTGGCCCACAACCACTTATTAGATTGAAATGCGATGAGAGTTGTTGGAAGAATGCATACATAACATTTTTCTTTGTATTTAAACAACTCTCCACCTGTTGAATGAAACATTAATTCCCAAGGATAGGTATAGTAACTATGTAATAATATTGTAATAGATTCATTATAAAATTGACCTAATGTACCTTATGTCTATGTGGAAAGAACTATTGAAGTGGCCAAAGAAGGATCTTAATCTAACTTTCCTTCATGTGTTGTGTAAATTTGGGCATATTATCATTTATTCCATATCTGTTGTTCATATATGAGGATGGGTAGAGCATGGAGCTTTTAATTTTACGCCAATTCTCATTTATCTGAACCCACTAGAAATAGCATCATGTGATTACATTATCCCAAGAAGATTATCAAATGAAATCCATATTCCATAATGGAAGTATGCTCAATAAGAAGTGGCCTTGATTATGTCTCAAAATCATTAGGGTCAAAAAGTGAGGGTCATTGAAAAACTCTTGATTCATAAAAAAAACATTGTGCAGGCTTCTTACATAAGGGAGGTCAATCATCAAGCATTGCTAATATCGTCAGTAGACAACAATTCACATGCAGACTCAACACCATGAACGGCTCACACCCAAATAAGAATGCATGAGATCAAGAAAGCAGTGTCAGTGTCAATGACCACCATAGTACAAGATCAGACCTAGCCAATATTAATAGGTTAATTGTTACACAAATTGTGCACCATAAGTGTAGAAAATTCAGACCATGTCACAACAATGAGAGAATGGGAGAAACCCCAACCTATAGGGTATGGGGAAGATTTACCTTGACCACCCACCCAGTTAATGTTAGACTTTTACTATTTAATATGAATTAAAAATAGAGAGGTATCACATTCTATTGCACCTTGGGAATCATTCCATCAAGAATATAAGTGTGTTGAGAGGTCGTATAGAGGTTCCCTTCGACATACCCTCCACCAAGAGGATTGAATATGATCCCAGAATGGAATTAAAATACCCAATAAGGGACTCCAATGACCCCAACATTAAGAAACTATTATTCCGCCCACAATGAGTTATGCAACGGTTAATGTCAAGAATGTCAATAATATGAGCCACATAGAAAATGATGTAAATGATGAAGAGAGAGCAGATGATGGATCCATCCAGAATATGATCTAAACTGGGAATGAAGGCATGTATACTCATAACTAGGGGTATTATTTGAATTTGGGTGTTCCCTTGATCAATAATCCACCAACTACTTAACAAATCCAACATAGAGGGAAGAACAAAATTAAGGTCCCACATGACCCACGACCTCCTCTTACTAAAAATGAGTCTTTTACGATCAAGGAAATATTTTCTTTGTAGGATGAAGAAAAGAAATATGTGAGCTGTATAAACACTGAGATTCTCTGAGGAAGCCATCTTATAGAATATGATGATTTGGTACAGCCTCAACGTACACTCCCTGCAGGTGTACCATAACTACACGGGTTTATCATTGAAAATGAAGCAAGGCCAAGACATCTGCCCAATACATCACATAGGACATCTACCTATTTGGACTCAGTCATGGATGGATATTAATATTTCTCCCTCATTAAGGAAGAAATTATCCTGGGTATATGAAAATCCTTTGAACATTACCCTATATGAACATTCTACTTAAGTTTCATTAGATTCAGCATGTCCAATCTTTCCCCCTATAGTGCTTGAACATGCTCAAGTCCAATGGTACACAAATCAATGGATAATTAATATCGTGGTTTTATTGGCATCTCTATTTTATGTTGTGGCAGGATAGTATAATCTGACACACCTAGAATAAAGACCTTACCCCAACATGGGGAGTAATACTCCGCCACCACCAAATTTCAAGAACCTCATGTTCCCAATTTTCAATGGATCTGGTGACCTGAAACAACATCTGATGCATTTTTCATCTTATAGTGATCCCATGATGGGATCCCCAGAGTAATAAAAAGATGTGAAACCTATATTCTTCATATGAACTCTAAATGTTTTAGCCTTTGTACGGTCCATCATTTTGGTAGTTTAGTCAATCACAGGATTGGAGGATCTCTAGAAATAGTTCTTTCTTCATTTCATCTCAACTCTACCCAAGACGAAAATCAGTGACCTCATAAAATACAAGTAGTGGTAGAATGAGATATTCTCAAACATCATTTTAAAATGTAATGTGTTGGCCTAATCATTAAAGTAGATACTCCCCCTAGATAAGATGCTTGTTATGTGCATCGATAGACACTATAAAGATTTTTCAACACCGCTCATCCTAGTAGTATATACAAGTGGGTTTTAGGATTTCTCTATTTTTTTCCCAAAGGATGGATGACTATATACAACAGACTAGACTCACGTACTGGGTATCCCTACCTGTCTCATGGAAAAGTCCAAGAAAATATGAATAGGCCTTATTCATGGTTATACAATCACATGTTCCTACCCCATCCCCAAGACCTACGTTGTATTGTATAGGATGTGATGGGATCCAATAGTATCCTCTACCTCAATAAGATGAGGAGAGGGGACATAGGAGAAATCAATTCAAGGAATGAATTAATAAGATTTGGTCATTCTGATATGATAAATATTGTAGCTATTTTGTATCCACTCTGAACTACAATTTAATCCATCTACCAAATCATGAGGGAGCCAAAGAAGTCAATCTTAATGAAAGGAAAAATTATTTTCCCTTTCACCAGATACGTGGAAAAACCATTAAATAATGTTTCATCATCAAGGACCTCCTATAAAAAATGATTGATTCTAGGTAAGTCAAACATGGAACACTATCAACACAAGTGGATTATGTTTCCACTCCCAACCTTAAAGAACGAGAGTAGTGGAAATATGTTTTTAATATAATGAATAAAAAGTTAAAAAGTATGATTACATAGAAAACATTGAACCAAGTTCATGGTATTCCCTAAGAATAGTTGAAGTAAACAACTATACCCCATGTTTCTCCTACTACAACAAATAAAACATCATCAACCCCACAACCCTCCAAAATTTGACTGTCCAGAAATAGTCTGGAAATAAATTTAAGTAGAAAGCACAAGAAAATGGAATTTTGTTAGTGAAAAGATTATCATTGAACCTTTTAGATTTCATTCCATTAGATATAAAAGAACAAGCACAACCTGACCAAAGAGCCCCACCAGAAGTAGTCAGTCATTCAGAGTATTCATCAGAAGAAGCGTTAATTTTCATATCCATTAATGTCATTTACATAATGGATCACTTCTTTGATGATGAATATGACTATGAAATCGAGTTCCTGGTACCTGCTCAGATAATTAGAGGAAGTGTTTTAAAAATATGGGTATACAATGAATGATGAAATTATGGAATAATCCATGATTATGATCGCAATCAAACTCAAACCATCAATTTTTTAGAAACTCATGGAGACCTTTAGCAAACCCAAGAAGATCATGAAAATTACCGTACATAGGTAAGAATACACTCCATACTATTTAATATAGAATATTAATCAGATGAGGATGAGTTGTCTAATGGTCATTGGCTTGTACATGAAACTTACCTACCCATTCAGTAAAGAACAGAAGCACTTCCAAATCCTGTTTCAGAGGATGGTCCATCTACATCCAAAGCTCAATCCCCTAAATCCCCTTTAATATAGAATCCACACACTTGGAATTTATGGCATGTAGATTAAAAATATTACATCCAAAAATAGATAGCCTCATACTGACCCAGATATCAGTCCTAAATTCCCTTAATCATTCAATGGATCTCAGGGAAGCACTCATACAAGATTTACTAAGCCCCTGGGAGTTTGAAGTTGAAGTGTCCACTAATAAAATCTATTTGAAAGAGACTAAACCTATAAAATTAAATATAGTTAACTACTTCATCCATAATGATGATGGTACCATTATGTAGGGATGCATAAAACCATTATAGGTTTTTGAAATGGTAAATGGTATTGATGTTCGGAATGACTTCATTGACAATGGATATAGAGTCACTCTCATCCAAGGAAAAATACTTTGTCGGCTAGGCTGCAATGAGGATAACATGATGCCCTATACCACATACCTATTGGGATGTGAAAAAATTGAGCATAAAATTTTGGGACAAATCATGTTCAAAACACAGTTTGGGTTCCTCATAGCTAACATAGAATATCTGGTTGTTTGGAAAAAAACATGGCCTTCAATATCCTCCAAGGAAAGTCTTGGTTGCATTGGAGTATAGAAATTTTTCACCCTAGCACTAGTTCATCAAATATTAAACCAAAGGAAATAATGTTTCATTATATACCGATACATACATGTTTGAATCATGTGATTTTTAATATATTAATGTAGTATTACAATATCAAAAAACGAAGCAACCCTCGGTTGATGGTGTTATGCATGTCACCGCCCTAAATGGTTTGGAGATGGTCCTAGATGACCCCATAAAATGTCTTAGTGAAGAATACTTACTACCCATCAATCAAGTTGGGTTTTTGAGTCCAATATCATATTCATATTCACTAGTCATCATGAATTTGGTCAAGGCCACCATGTCTAATAGTGTTAAAAAATCCACAAACACTTAAAAAATGATGAATTCTCGAATGGATATTACATAAATTAATGCACAATGTTTTATGAATACTTTGAACCACTAATTGAGGTAAAAGAGAAAGAATATAGCCATCTATCTCTCAATCCATCCTCCCAAGATAATTTATCACTTTTATAAGGTTCAAAATAAGATTATTCAATATCCAAATACCATGATCTCAACTCATCTCCCAATATTGATGATTTCATCTAAAAAATTTATTATCTATCAAAATGAGAGGAATATGATGAAGTGAATTAATAAGGGGAGGACGAGGGTGTTATTGATGACCCGATTTCATTTGAGGGGGGTGTCTCTGCCACCATTGATGATCTTAGGGAAATAAACCTTGGAACAGAAGAACATCTCTGACCCACCCTCATTAGTGTCACCAACTCTTCCGAAAAACTAGAGGTACATAACACATTCTTGAGGAAACATAAATATTTAAAAGCCTATAACTACATATAAATATTTTTCCTCATTCTTTAGGTGGCCACTCACCACCTAGGCTTTTCATATGATCATCAGGGCTTAAACAAGCTTCAAAAAGTATGCAACGACACAAGCTTCCAAAATTGAGGTTGAGGTTGGAAAAAATCCTCAAAGTAAACTTCATTCCAGAGGTCCAATACCCTATCTGGATGGCCAATATAATCCCAATAAAAAAAGAAAAATGGACAAATCATAGGTCTCATAAATTCTATAGATATCAACTATAACTTCTTGAAAGATGGGTTTTGGCTCCCAGTCACAGAATTGTTAATCGATGAAATGGTTGGATATCAAGCTCTCCCCTTCATGGATGGCTATTCTGGATTCAACCAAATATGAATGGAAAGAGAAGATAAAGAATTCACTGACATCAAGGCTCCCAATATAGTATTTTTCTATCACATAATTCCCTTTGGTTTGAAAAATGTCGTTACCACATATCAACGTGTTGTGCATCGCATCTTCAAACACTTCTACATAATTACATCAAATAATATGTTTTTTTCCAAGTGGTTAATTTGTGAAAACACTCATACCACATATCAGACCTTGAAATATTCTTCAAAAAATTAAGAGAATATAGTCTAAAAATGGACACCCTAAAATGTGCTTTTGGTGTAAAATTAGAGAAATTTTTTTGGCTTCATCTTATGCCATCATGGCATCAAGTCAATCGAGAAAACAAAAAGGATATCCATTTAATGTCACCACCTCTTGACCACACGGAGTTAATAGGACTTGATGGACACTTTTCCTAAATTCCATTATTCAGATCTAACCATTCCAGCAGTTATTTTCTCATTACTAGGTTGATGAAAAAATGGGTTGAATATCAATAGACTAATGATTTTCCAGAAGAATTTGACTTTCTCATGAAATATCTCTTAAATACTCCATGTCTACTACCACCCATCAATGGAAGACCACACATTTTGTGTGTGACTACACTAGATCAATCCATGGTAGCCTTCCCTATATAGAATAATAATACTGGTAGTAGAAAAAATCATTATAATCTCAGTTGAACCACGATGGACACTGAGACTCGTTACTCAAGTATCAAAAAGAGCTATCTGGTGTCGATATTTTCAATCCAAAAATTGATGTACTACCTACAGAATCACGATGTTCATTTGAACACTCATAGAAACCCACTCAAGTAAATTTTCATTCATCCAATATTGATCTGATGTCTGTTACTGTGGGTGGTTATCCAATAGAAGATTGACATCTGTTTTTTCCATTAGAAAGATGTCAAAGGCTATGAATTAACAAATTTTTTGCTAGATATTCCCTCAAAATAATGGACCTTATTTTATTTTTATCTACCCAAATAATATGTTTTATTTATAAAGAATACCCATAGATCTGGGTGACTCATTTCGAGGGAGTTTCTAGAATAACGACAAGGAAAATGATGGAAGACCACATGATTAACAATGTAGGGTTGGGGGTTCAAACTCATATCTCCCTAAAAGGAAGATCATACATAAATTTTTTTACTATCAGAGGTGTTCATGAATAATTAAGTAGATTAACATGATCAAATTACAGGGAAAGTGTTGGGACTTTCAGAAAAGATAAACACATGAAATTAAAAGTTGATTTAGAACATTTCATAAACCATTTAAATGATTATTATTCCTTAAAAAAGTAAGAACAGGTCCCCAACCTAGACCACATCTTTGTAATATTAGCAGAATTCCCGTCAAAACCAATAATGACTCAATTTTTCAATCATAGAATGCTCAAGATGGTGCATTGAAAAATGCACCCACTACTCTGACTGATCTAGATTGGGATGAAATGTTCACAAGTATCATGCATTGTTGGATAGTATCACCATTAATTCAGGAAAACATAGAAAAATTCAATGAGATTAGTCTCAACCCTAAACCAAATGGTCCTACCACCAGCTGGATGAATTCCATTGTGGACCATCCCTAGACAAAAGATCTCCTACAAGATAGATTCGGGGAGAGGAAATTCAAAGAAAAGTGATTAATTATTTTCTATATAACCGCACAAATAAAAAAGTTCCTCAATAGGAGGATCCTTAATGGGATCCTTCTTAGTCGAATTAATTGAGAAGAGACCGATGTCATCAAGAAAGAAGTACACACTATAGATTACGGTGAAAATTAATGAGGATCCACGGGTTCCCATAAATTTCATTGTATTGGTTACTAATATCCCACTAATATGAAGGACTACACGGAATTCTCTATGATGTATCATTCCCTCCATGTTCATGTTAATTTCATCAACCGGACCCCAAAGTTACTTCACAAATCCAAGTACTCATGAACCTTATCCATGTGGGGAATGGACATCATGGGACCATATCCTCCTACTACAGCCAAACAGTTCAAGTATCTTCTCACAAAATTTGACTTCTTTTCCAATTGGGTAGAAGGTGTACCATTTAAAGAGGATAGAGAAAGAAAAACCACCGACAATCTAAAAACCATCATAATCACCAGAATATTTTTCCCTCTCACAGTAATGATGAATAATGAATCCAATTTTTTTTGGTTTAGTTGAATAAATTATACCAGGAGTATGGTAGAAAGATCAACCATTCATCCCATTATCATGAAATTTCTAATGATATGATAAAGGACTTTAACAAGACCATATCCAATAAATTCCTTAAGATAGTGGATAGTGATATGAAATAGTAGCTAAAAAATTATTCCATGTTCTGTGGGCCTACTAAACCATGACCCACACCGCTACCAAAGAACCCCATACTCATTAGTATATAGGACACAGGTGGTTATTCCCATAAAATTTCAATTACCTTCGCTCCACATTTCCATCTACGATCAACTATAAACGAAATAGCAATCCTAGAAATTGATTGATGAACCTGATAGAATCAACGAAAAGATAATTCATAACATGCATGATTTAGTGATTTATCATAACTAGATTACACGATCCATTAAAAAATTGTTCACCTTTGGTCCTTCCTCGAATGAGAAATGGTGTTGGTTCTTAAGAAACTGATGATAATCAGAAAAAAATACTCTAAAATTGAAACCAAAATGGGAAGGACCAAATTTTATACATAAATTTTACACCAATGGATCGTATTCATTAATTTATATGGATGGATAGATCATTACAGCTCTTACCAATGCAAGGTTATTGAAAAAATATTTCATTTAGCCAAATGCTAGAATATTTCTTGATCATATGAAATTAAACTGCATAATATAATTTCTTTACTACATTATGTTAAAATGAACGACCTCTAACATCTTAAATTCGAGATGATAAACTGCATTGACATCATCATGAGCACATAAAATTAAACTACATCATAAACCATACCATTTTCATGATATTAAACAGAAAGGTGATCATTACATCAATAAAAAAATCACACATGATCAAAATCTATGTGGGGGAAGAATAGAATTCCCCCAATCCTACATGAGATCCAGATCTATGTAAGAATCCTTTTTTCAAGAACACTACATTGATTTATTGTTTTTGTTATAAGATATGTATTGATGCCCAAATTCTACATCATGATCCAGCCACCCCAAAAGAATCGTTAATAATTCCTCCTTCCCCATGTATATGCATTAGACCATTGCAGAAAACATAAAGAACTATATGTATCATGATTTTTATCATCTGAAGATATGTAGTGATGCCTGGATTCTATATCTTATTTCAAATACTATAATAGTGATAAATATATCCTCCTCACTTATAGGTTATACCTATGTGGGGAGTGTTCCCATCAAGAACTATGCATGTATTTATTCCAATCATTCCAGGAGATATAGTGACACATGAATCTTTAAACTCGGAAATAGATATACCAAAAAAATACCCCAATGTATGACTCAAATCATCCCAAGGAAGTTAGTGATATTTATATATGGCATGGTCCTCATTTCAGTGAAGTATGTAGCAACACATGTATCCAATATATTGGGCCCAGCCTCCCTAATTAAAAAATATGTTCCACATCCTCTTTACGTAAATATAGATCTATTCCAAAGTATTCTTATCCTGATTCCACATTAGGTATTTGTCATGAAATTAGAATTCCCCTACATATGAGTCTGATCTATATAGAGAAATCCATGCATCATAACCAATCATATTTTGGATGTTTCTTATGTATCTAGATATATCTATTCCATTAATCAAACTCTATTCCCAATGTAATTTTGGAGCATCATAGTCCTCCCTAACCATCAAAAATAGATAGTTAGTGTCCTATGTACACCTTTTCTACTATGCATAACTTGCCCTGAGGGGTCTTCATAAGCTTCCCACAACAAAATCATGTAAACTAAAGGAATAATCATCTTTTGGAGAGGATTTTACAACCTTAATATTACATAATGGAATCCATACCCCATACCTTTTCTCCAGATCTAAGAGTCTTAGGGGTTATAGTTCACACCATCCTTCCCCATCACAAAAGGACCATGTCATAACATCCTTGCTTGTCAAGCCTACAGTTCAATCATGATTCTACCATGAAAACATACTATCCACAATATTTTAAATTACATAGAAATTTTATTAATTTCATCACATTAATTATATGATAAAACATCCTTTCCACCTTATGTTAAATTGTTTTATTCCTCAAATACTATGTATAGATGGATTCCTATCAACATTGGATGTGCAAGGACACCCAGAATCTATAACTTTTTCAACCACCACCCACTTAAAAATCCCCCACTCAATGTATATGGACCAAACTTGTACAGTTATATTTCTCAAGAATTTTTGTATGTCATGATTACCACCCATTAGAGATATGAAACAACATCCATATATTTCATTTTTTGGCCCATCTACAAATCCATTCAAATGTTTTTCCTCCTGGTCCAATTTTTCATTAAAATTGTGTTGTATGACATAGTGGAAGTTAGTTCCTCATTCAAGTAATGTTGTTGTATGAATTCCATGAACATCCCATTAGAAATATTTCACTTAATCCTCCCAACATGATGTTAAACTATGCTACCACCATCCCTGTTTTAGGATGATAAAATACATGGAACCATCATGATGCCATCATTTGAGAAGCAATTTCCCCCAACCATGGTCATCCACCATGTTTTGTGAAAAAAATTTCATTCCCTGTGTATGGGGAAAACCTACATGAAAAAATTCAAGTCACAACAAAGAATTCGTCCCCCATGTTCCTCTGAATTAATTTAATCTATATGAGAGAATATCCTTATCATAATATGTTAAACTGCATAGCTAATTTCTCTTACCTATTCATGGTTCATACCTATGTAAGAACCCCCCCTTCATATGTGAAAGGTATATATCCATTTTTGGGAAAATTATGACATCAAATTCACATTTATTTCTTAGGAACATTCCATTAATAGACATAATTCTTTGTATGGAAATGTTTGAATCCCCATATGATTCAGAAAAAAAGGCAGGTCGATGAGATTCAAACTCTTCCTCAGGAAAGGATATTCAGACCTTTATACACCCTAAGATATTTACCTCCCATATCACTCAATGGATTTGGAGACCACCCAGATTATAGTTTAAATATTTTATTCCCACTCATGCCTAAATGTGATATAACATTCTTAGTCATATTACCATGAAATGGATTAAATTTTTACCCTATTTGTTAGATCATTTTAGTAAATTCCAAAATTCCTAGCAGTAAGACATTAATGTTCGCCATCAATGTACTAATTTCATGAAAATAAACATTGATATTTTCCAATCCTCTTTCACACGTGTCAAATTTATGTGGGAGTAGTTCCCCAACCAAAGCCGACATGGATTCCCTCAATTTTTTTGGAAATCACTCCCAACCCACATTACATGGTATTAAAAAATCTAAACCACCCAAAAAATCACTTTTACATAAGAGATGGAGGGAAAGTGTACTTGTGAGGACATTTTTTGACTATGCATAATATTCCACTATGCCTCTACATAAGATTCACGCAAAAAAAGTTATTCAACCAAAGGAAAACTTTTATTCAACATAGAATCTTCCCACCTATATATTCCTCATTGGATTTCATACCACATATCCTATCTTATATATAGAAATCCTAAAAAAGCTTCAAGAAAAAAACTCTCATTAAAGGATGAATAATATTACGACACTCTGTTCCTATAAACACTTTGGGGACCTTTCCACCCAATTAATATTAAAATTTATTCAACCTAAAATATTAGTAATCCTAGTTCGGGATTGAGAAAATTAAACAATCAAATAAAAGAGATGCAAAACTCGCCAGGATGAAAGCCCACAAAAAGAATCTGAGGTAAAAAACAAGCATCAACTTGCTAGACCTAAAATTTTTATCAATTAGGAAAAATATTGTGCAATCAAAAATCATAGAGATACAAATATTTTTAGGTCAAAAACCCAAAAAAGAGCGCACTAAGAGAAAGTCATTTTGTTCCCATACATCCCTTGTTGATATTGGATTAGGAAAATATTATGTTGATAATAGAAAAAGAAAAAGATTGTAGAGTTTGTAACATAACCCTAAAAACTATCAATCTATTCTCATTGAGTCCCTTGGATAAAGAATAAATAGATAAATATCTGATCTTCCATTCAAATCAAGACCACTTCTACATCAAAATTGACACCCCTTCGTCTTGATAATAACCTATTCTAATGGGGGGGATTGGATGGGTCCTAAAAATGTTTCAAATGAAATTGAAATAATCCCTTCAATTTAAAAAAGGAAGGAAAAAAAAGTAAAGAAATATTTAAGAAAAAATGTATAAAGGTTTAATAATGGTAAATGATGAAATGATGTCACGAATTGTAAAAAATCACAGATCTCTACTCCACATAGCAATCTACATTGCGAGGAACCCATGAACAAATAGTTCTTGGGATGGAGATGGTGACAACTGCTTCTGCAAATGACACTAACATTTTTACAGAAAGAAGATGAAGAATTACACCCCACAAGAGACACTCTACCAAGTACTGATAATGGTTCACATGAACGGAAATATATTTTACTCCCCATAAAGAAAAGAAAATCATTCACAGTATGGAGGTGGTAATTTTCATCCCCCAGTCAATGGCCCAATTCCCCTGTAGACTAATTTATCTACGGGCTGAGTATCTCCGGTGGGATTCTTCAAAAGAGGGCTCACCACATCATCATTGATGGTTGGCCATGATGATATCCACTTACTTTAATTCTTTATAAATATAACCCACTGGGGGGCCAATGAATGGATTGAGAAATTGAAGGATCAACAGAATGACCGATCGATGGCTCCATAAAAAATGCACTCCTATGATGATTTCTCATTGGTAAAACCCACCCCATATCATTAAAGGGGATAAAAATATAACTAATTGGATTTCTGTGAACTCAAACTCCTTTGCAGGAATACTTCCCATGAGTTGGAGAATCAATGTCCCCTTTTCAACTAGGTGGACCACATAGCAAATCTCTATTCAAGTAAAACCCTACCCCGAATATAAATTCACTATGCAGGAAGAACTCGATCATATGTGAATCAATGATACATAGTTCAAACCCTAACGCATAGAGAAAATCACTATGAAATAAGAACCGGATCCCCCATAGTGCCATGCTATGCAGATGGAACCTCTACCCACATAGAGACGTGATATGTTGACCAAACCCATGTCCTCATACCACAATTGTATATAGATGGCCCCCTTACCCATAAAGAACCACACTACAAGCTGGGAATCCCATACATTTTAAGAACATGATATGTGGAATGGCGTATCCTATGGTGTTCCACTCTCATTCTCCAATAACTCCCATCTTTCATATCATCAGCTCCTACTGTGGTCCCTCCGTAAACTATCCCAAAAGAATCAGGCCCATGAATCTGCCAAAGCCATCAGACATTTAAGATAAAATTAGTGGCCTTATTAATGTTCCCTTTTCAATTTTCATACATCTAGTTAGAAGAATCATGTGGGAAATCTATTTTGAGAAGACCATCATAATTATTCATAGTTTATAATCACATATTATTGAAATTCATAACCTCAGGATACCCATGTGAACCTCACCAGTATAGTGATTGAGAAGAACTATTGGTCTTTCCCTTCATTGAGGGATAGTCTAAAATACTCCCTCCTCATCCAAAACCAATTTAATGGAACTCCTCATATGTTAACCTTGTAGCCTTTTTTGAGGTAGAAAATTATCTTTCCCCTCTTCACCTCAGCATGGGAGAAATCTAGATAGATCCACAAATATGACTATCCAGGGTATGGAAATGAGAAGGAAGATGGGAGCACTACAAATCCATCTCTCTCTTTCCCATTTGGCTCCATCATCATCTATCATCACATAGACCCGGATGTAAAATATTCAGATCAATTACCTCCCATTGTTTCTCACTAAAAGCATGACTCATGTGGTCTTAGATTCTGAATTTGATCATAATATCTATACGATCCTAAAGTAACTCAATTAGTCTTTCTCCAATGATATAAGCCCAAAATTAAAACCAAGAGGACCTCTTAGAAGGTATTATCCTTGATAAAATCAACTCAAATGGGAAACCCCCTTGTGTAATACCCAATCATATCCCCTTAATGGGCCTCCTAAAAAGATTATGTTTCAGCTCAAACAGAACTATGTGGGTTCTTATTCCTCTCATGAGGATATATATGAAGTCTATTTCACTGGTTTGGATATCAAAAACACAAAAACATTTGTCCCCCCTGGATGACAGTAAACTCTAGAGCTCCCCACCATGTAGCTTAAAACCAGTTTCATCCCATCAAAAAAATAAAAAATTATTAATTTCCCTAATAATGGGTAACATTGATGGGGAATGTTAGATACCTATAGATCCCTCTACCAATGGATAAACTCATACATATGTATATGATTCTAATCCCATGTGTATTCATTATTAGTCGTGACCTATGGGGTAATCCGCCAAAATATTCTTGGGAATGAAATAAGGATTTTTGAACATATGAACATGGCATAAATTTATAAAAGAGACCCATAACATACAATAGTTACCCCCAATGGGGTTTTAGGAGTATGACTTCCCATCCACTTGACCAATGTGAGTTCTAATGTTTTGTTTTCTAAGTTACCTAATGAGTGTTTGCATTTGAAAAGTATGTCCATGAATCATAAATATAAGAGTCGTTGGACATTTCCATCTCCATTAACAAAACACGTTGGAGAGTATCCAATGATCTTGTATCATACATCAGGTATTACTCACCATTAAAACCCCTAAAATAAAATTTAATTTAAAAAAACCCTTGGTTGAAAACAAAATGGTAACCCAATATATGAATCTTGACTACAGAACCTCTTTCAAATTATTAAAAGGATACACAACTGATTCCCTATCCAACCATTTCACTCATGACATCAGGCAAACACATTCGGCTGAATCAATTAGGTATGGTTTAAATAAGAATAAGTGAAATATATTAAGTTAATATGATAATATAATTATAATATAAATAAATAAATTTAGCTTTAAATTTTTTTGATATGATAAAGAAATAGAAGTAGGGTTCATGTATACATAAGACCTACCATCTCCATGAATGGTGTATTTCATTTCTTATCACCAAATGTTATGGATTATTATAAATACATATATTAAAGATATATAGGATAATTGAATCATTTTTTACACTCTAGAGATAATAAAATGATTATATAATTAGTAGAAAAGATAAGTAACAGGTCAAAACATACTCAAAAACTTATGCAATTAACACCCAAAATAAAGAAAATTATGGATTATTGTTAAAAAATGTGTAATGAGATATTATAGAAAGTCAATATATGATATTATAAATGTAATTATGGTTATGTTATAAGTTAATAACATTCTTTAAACCATTATACAAGAGATTAAATAATTTAAAAAAAATAAAAGAAGAAGATAAGGTGTTTCTCATCTGTCTTTTACTTCTATGTTATATATTCTGAATGGCTCGAAGGCATTCGTTTTTTTTATTATGGATAATACCCCTTTTAAGGGTTGAAGGGGAACCCGTACATGATCCATAGACCCAAGGCACAAGGCTTGACTGAACCACAATACATGACCTGAATGCCCAGAGGTATACCATGCCGAATACAAGACCCATAGGCCCAGACCACTTGAACTGCCCCTCCCCAACTTCTATGTGATATATGACTTGTTCACCACTTATTTTTGTTATTTGATATGTATACGACTCCATTGAAATATTATATCATTAATATACTTATTTTAATGATATTAGATGTTTTATTATTTTTATTCTTTTATGGGGCTTATAATTCAAATTTTTCAAACTGTTATAGGACTCTTTGGAATGATCAAATATTATTTTCCAGTTGATTTTTTCAAAGAAATCATTTAAATTATTTTAAACTATGTCGAAATAAATTTTTTAATATTATTCTTATTTGATGTTGATCTCATATAATGTCATATACCATTTTTTTTTAATATGCATGATCAATTTGACTATGGATGTTCTATTTCAATACTATTCACATTTTATCGTTAAAGTATTCACATTTCGTATGACAATTTTTCAATATGAGTATTTCCAATGTTTATGTCTCACCCCATTCATATGGGAATGAATTGAAATTTATTAAATTATACGTACTGATTTATATACCTCTCGAATCATCAACAAATCTCATGAGACAACATCATTTGGCGAAAAACCCTTCATGTTTGATTCTATGAATATTTACCTTGTCATGAGGATAAACATTAACACAAATTAGATGGAATTCTACCCACAAACATAAAATATAATGAGGATAGATCATGGGATTAATTATCTTAATTATATATCATGATTTTGAAGACATCTAAAATTATGCAAGCCATAATTATTATTATTCCATTTGTTTAATTAAATTGCATGTACTTCTGTAATTTAACCTTCCATATTGTTTATACCACATTTACTAATAGATGTTGTTTTATACTTAACATTAGTTACCATTTCATCTCATCCCTTTCATATGTTTCATTTTACCAGTGATTTTTAAGAGTATGTTATTATTGATATGAAACAATATACTAACGGGGAAAATGGTAGAAACAAATAAAATATGTATTGTATTTTATATATAAAATTTATTTATACATTAAAATATGTATATATTTTTACCAATAATAATAAACCACTGTGTCAACTGGGATGCTAATTCTTGTATCTTATTCTAATGTAATCATATAAGGAACCATCTCCAGGATTTTTGGGTCGGGGTCGTTAAATTTGGTATCTAAGCAAGTATAATTAAAACCTTGTCAATTAGATTTAGGAAAACATATGTTAGATAATGAAACCATATGATAGAGTGTGGAAATATATCTAAGAAAAATTATATTATGATTTATAGATAATTTATAACAATATTTTCAATTCAGTTTATTCATTTTCTTGTACTGAGAAGATACATTATTTTTTATAATGATATGATATGATCTACGGTATGCCATGTTTTAGAAATGGTGCATTGTATAAATAATGGAAACTATATAAATAAATGTATAAATTTTAGGGATTTCTATTCTAATTATGATAATGATGTTAGTGCTGGAGCTTCAATTGGTTTTGACCAAATTATAACTATACTAAGATAGATGACTCCGATTATAAGCAATAACCTTACCCATATAGAGAAGTCGTATCCACAATGTGGAGTAATATTGTTAGAAACCTTCAATAGATAACAACCACTATCATAAAATTAGACCAAAAATCCATTTATAGCTGGGAAATGTAAATATTCCTCATGAAAGATATTTCTCACTTGGGGAATTAATAAAAGAAATAAGGTTATCATGAAATCAATCATCACTTGAAAGATGTGGATCAATGGTGCTCATTAATTCGAAACAAAATGGATGAGTAATAAATAGAAAATACAGAATTGAATTATTTTCATAAGACTTTCTAGGATAAATATTTCCCTCATGATCTGTGAGTGGATTTAGAGAAGGAATTTCAAATTCTATGGGAATTAGAGGATGATAATGTATTTAATTACAATGACACTTTTTCAAGGTTATTAAGGAATTTTGTGGACTGCATATGTAACCCATGGAGTAATATTGATCATTTCATTGATGGGTTAAATTAATTACTCCAAATGGATCTAGTATCTCAAAAAAATTCATTATAAGAGGATATAGGCTCAAGTAATATCATGATAAAGAAACAATTATCCATGTTATATAAATTCAAAGTAAAAAACGGTAAGTATAGGCTTTTAGAGAAAAATATGGATAAATGGAAGAAGGGAAAGAAGTATTTTATGATATAATATAATTATTTAAAGAACCACCTTGGGAAGAACATCAAAGGAATGGATGTTTGTTATAAGTGTACAGAAAAGTGTCACCATGAAAAATAATGCAAAGGATACAAAATAAAAGTCTATTATTCGGTATTTCATCTATAATAAAATGAGGAACTATGAAAATAAATGTCATAAGAATCAGGGAAATATAACTCAAAAGAAGAAAAGGGATTAAGATCAAGATTATGTTCTCACTATAGACAAAGTAGAATAATTAAATTATTTATTTTCGTAGATTCATGATTTATGTGTAAAAGTATTCTATCAATGATAATATTGATATACGAATCTAGTGATATATAAATATTGTA
This sequence comes from Viscum album, assembly GCA_963277665.1. Classification (NCBI taxonomy): domain Eukaryota; kingdom Viridiplantae; phylum Streptophyta; class Magnoliopsida; order Santalales; family Viscaceae; genus Viscum; species Viscum album. The sequence continues at coordinate 1,839,563,591 of OY728125.1, forward strand.
CTATAGTACTTATTCCTTATGTATTTTAAAGCATGAGTGTTTTCATTATGGTTTTAAGGAGATCAATGTATTCATATATTTGGTAAGTGATATTAATAGATACATTATGCTATTTGAGGAATCTAATTTTAGAACTTTTATTATCTTTTAACTAAATGTTTACACATTGAAGTTGCATAGAATTATTTTTCATGATTCTTAAGTTAATTACTTTTGAAATGGATTAATTAGAACTTTGGATATTGTTTTCAATGGTTAAATTGTGATTTATTGGATACTTATGCTATTTTTTGTTTTAATAAACATTAATGGGATGATAGAAATACTGCAAGACCTTATTATTCATCATAAGTCATTTAGGAATAAAAACTATTCTTTAATATCTATCTCCATGTGTAATAAATTAAGTTAAAATAGATCGAATCACAACTAATGTACCACATTGTGATATGGAAATAAGGAAAGTGAGTTTTCTTATGTGCTTTTTCTATAGAGTAAATGAATTATATAACATTAAGAACATTATTTTGGAATAAAATCATTTTCAATTTAGTCTTATTTATGATCAATTAAAGTTCATTTAATGCATCATAGATTTATAGTTTTGTGATGGTATAATTTCTAATGAACGCGTTCTCTATCACTCTCCATCAGAACTTGATGGTTATATTCGTCTCTCATGTCTTACTTTTCACTTTTCACTAATGTTTTATTTTTTAAAAGCTTACTTTTGTCGTGACCTTACATTTTCATTTCCCTCATATTAATAGGATGTTTATTAACCTTACTTCTGATGTGGGTTTCCTACTATTGAATTTTCAGGAATCAATCCTTGATTTTTGAAGTGAAATTGAAAATCGTGTGGATAAAATTTATTAAATAAGGTGATAATGTATTCCACAAGATTTTATAGTCTCCCTCTCTAAATTTAATCTCTTCCCTATCATTCGTTTCAAACAACAAAATTTTTTGACGAATAATGATATATAATAAAACATCGTTTTCTTAACACGGCTATTATTTCCTAGTCATTACATTAATGATAATAAATAGTATCAACCAATATGTGAAATTTATATATTGTATTTTTAATCAATTTTTTTACTTTCATCCAAATTATTTTATATGGATAACATAATAATAAATCATATTTTACACATTAAAAGAAAATATTTTTCTCAAAGAAATTTTACTACCTTTTAATGGTGAAATCATTTTAAATTAGGTTTTTAAATCATTTGTAAAATATATTTTCAAAAATAAATATTATATTTAAAATAAGGATATAAAAATTTTCATTGTGTCAAATTTTGATATTTTCTAATAAATTTCATGTTTTAATGAATAGTTGTAAAAGACCACATTTTAATTGAAAAAATAAATTTCTAACAAAATGATATTTAGTCTCAAAAAATATTAACTGTTTTTAAGTATAATTATTTCACTTTTTTCATTTAATACAATATGGGTCATAATAATCAATTTAACATTGAATATTTCTATAAAAATAATTCAAAATTTTGGATGTTTTTCCTTTAATAACTCGTTTTCACAATCCTGTAATGGGATAAGTTTGAAATTAATTACCTCCACTTATATGTTTTTGAATTTGCCAATTGGAATCCATATTTAGAATAAGTGGGTCCAAAAAATTTAAATAGGTTCCTTTTACTTTTCGACAATATGAATAGTATCTTTAGTATTTTTAATTATTACCATGGTTGAGGGTAAATTGGGTAATTAATGGTAAAAATAATATTATAATTATTATAAAATTATCATTACAATTTTCCTAATTTTATAGGATGATTTATTGTTGATCAAAATCACCCTTTTTCTGATTTTATGGTCTCTTGGTGCCACTTGGGTGACTTTACGCATTTTTTATTTTTTTCATTCTTTGGGAAGTCCAATATGTTAGTCAAATTTTTAAAAAGTATTACATTTTATTTATGTGGTTATGCATAATATATATCCAACAATAAATATTAAATAAAAATATAAATTTTTTATATTAATTATGATAATTGTTTTTAAAAAATTAGGTAAGAAATAAATATACTAAATTCTTTCACGGTGATGATGCAGTAATTATTTAATTAATGGACATAAAGAATAAGTTTTATTATAAATATAAAAATAATTTTAATTTCATATAATTAATGTCCTATATTAATATTAATTATATCCTAGACATAATAGTTATGTATTAAAGGTTTTATTTCAAAGATTACTTTTTTATTGATACTTTTTAAAAATTCATGAAATTAACAATGTCAAAATTGACATAAATAATATGTTAATATAAATAATATTTTATTTCATTATATATAGTTTATAAAATTATATAAATTCAAAAAAAATTATATGGTTCCAAATTTCATCCATAACTCATTTATTGTTTATTTGGAATTTTATAGTAACTATATTAACCCTCAAAGAGAGCCCAAATTTCATGGTAAGAGGGTTTAACAAAGGGTTAAAGGAAAAAGAAAAGGCTTCTAATGTGGCATAAACATGTCTAAAAAATATTTTTTGAGAGTATTTATAACCATAGTCATATTATCTTCAAATTAAATCACATTGGATGCATTTTTCATTGAAATCTAATTTATATTGATTTACAGTTTTGAGAGTTTCAAAATATTCCCCTCACCTCAATTATAAATGGGAACCTCCTCCTTCACATCCACACACAAATTTCAGTATTCTATCTCGACCCAAAACTACACATTTCTCATCCAAACATATATCCCTTAATCCAAGAATCCTTAATTAGGTAAAAAGTCCAACCAAACAAGTCCTTTGTGAAAATATAAAGGAGATACCCCAAGAATAAGTAACGTACATCAATAAACGTTTTTATTTTATTTATTATTTAAACCCCCTAAAATATTTTTTGTTTCATTTTTAAATAATATCATCAGTAACCTAAATATAATTATATTTTTTTAATAATAATATTTATATCTATAATCTCACAAGCTTCCCTCAAATGTTATATGAAATCATTGTTCGATTGTATGGAGGACTACTGTCTTATTAACCAATGTTGTTTGTTCTTCAACTTATCGAATTTCAGGGATAAAATAATGAAGGATGTATATTATATATATTTTATATACTTTTTTTATAATTTCTTTGTGTATTTATAATTTTTATATAACACATACCATTATGGACTCCATTTGTGGGAATATGATAACATTATTTGTGGACATATTTACAACGTCTTCTTCAATGTGATGTGATTCGTTCATGCTATAAATGGAATGTATTCAAGATGGTTTCAAATAAAAAATATATGAAATATATGACATAAATATTACACTATAATTATAATATAAATATATTTCATTTAGTTTTCTTTATTTTAAATATGATAATGAAATGGAAGTATTGTTCATGCGTACATATGGCCTATTGTCTCTATAAACAGTGAATTTCATTTCTTATATCCAAATGTAATGTATTATTATAAATAAATATATAATGTATATATATTATATTTAAATCATGGTTTACAATTTGGATTTGATGAAATCATTAAATATTTAATATGAAAAAAAAGTAACAAGTCAAAAACATACTTGAAAAACAATAAAATTAATACATGAAATAATGAAAATAGTGAATGATTGTTAAAAAATCAGTAATGATATATTATAAGTTAATATATGATATTATAAATATAATTATTTCTTTAGTAAATATTAATAACATTCTTAAATCTATTATACTTTAGTTTAAATAACATTCCACTATAGGAAATAACAAGGTAAGGGGTTTCTCGTCTCACTTTTGCTTCTATGGGATATATCCCTCATTCACCACTTTTTTTATTTTTTAGTGTAAATACTTCTACAATGACATGTTATATCATGATTCTCAATATTATCATTATAATAAAAGTTTCATTAATTTTATTCCATTATGGAAATTATAAATAAAATTTTTTAATGTGGTTTGGGACACATTGGAATATTAAATATTATTTTCCTCAATAATTTTTAAAAGAAATTATATAAATGATTTTCATCTATGTAAAAATACTTTGTGTTATTTTATTATTATTTGAGTTTGATCACTTATAATAGAATATACCATATTTTTGTAAATATTTATGATCATTTTGAGAATGAAAGTTTTATTTTGATTCCATTCACAGTTTGTGGTTAAATAATTCAGATTTCGTATGCCAGTTTTTCAATATGAGTGTTTATGATGTTTATGTTTCACCACATTCATATTTGTAAATAATTGGAATTATTAAGTGATGTTGAGGGCCCAGTATATCCACTCTATTCATAGTTATTTCTCAATATATGAAATCATTTGGAAACAAACCCTTCATGTTTGATTCCAATTAGTTTTAACTTGTTAAGAGGATAGATCTTCACAAAAATCAGATGAGAATATACCCATAGACTCAAACAGTCATGAGGATATATCCTGATAGTATCTATCTTGAGTATAGATAATGAATGTGCATACATCCAGTATTATTAAATTTGTCATTATTATTATTTCTTATGATTAATTAGATTACATGGGTATTAGTTATTTAACTGTCCATATTTTTATTCCATTTTCACTCGTAGCTTTATCTGTATGCTTACCATTAATAATAATTTGGGCTCACCACTTTCAATGTTTCATTTATCCCTAACATTTAGAAAATTAATTTTTGATTGATATATAGGGTTACACAGAGTGGAGATAATCATGGCCACATAGATAATACTTCAATTATTTTATGTATAAATTTTATTTTTAATTTCAAATATGTATTTAGTTTACCAAGAATATAAAACTCTTAGAACAATTGGTATTTGAATTTTTGTTTCTTATCCAAATGTAATAACATAAGGAACATGATCTGGGCTACTAGGGTTTGGTTCATTATAGTGGGTATCAAAGAAAGTTTAATAATAACATTATGAACTAGATTTAAGAAAACATGTGTTAGATAATGAAACCTTGTGATATAATTTTATAAACCTATCCAAATAAATATAACATATGATTTATAGATTAGTTATACCTAAATTTTTATTTAGGTTATGTGATTCACTTAGTCTAATATTGTATATTATGTTTCAAAATGTTGTGATCATGGGTATTCCATTTATTATAAATAGATCCTAGTAGAAATAATGGAAACCATAAAAATGCATGTAATCCATGTAGGGATTTATATCTTATACAAGATAATGATATTATAGCTAGAGTTGTAGTAGGTGTTGAACAATGTATAACTATATTGGGGCTGGTGACTCATGTTATAAGAAATAACCTTAACCATATAGAGGAGTTTGATCCACATCTTGGGAGAATAATGTTACAATGCTTCATGGGGAAACAACCTCGATCATTGAATGAGACTATAAATAAATATATAACTAAGAAATGGATAATTTCCTTATAAAATATATTTCACTCTTTGGGAATTAATGAAAAGGATAAGAATGTTTTTATAGTTTATCATCTCTCAGACCATGTTGATCAATAGTGATCAATTATTCAAAACACAAAAGAGAACTCAGAAATAGAAATCATCAAAAAAAAGTATTTTAAGGAACTTTTCATGTAAAATAATTTACCTTGTTAATAGTGAATAGATATAGAGTGTAAATTACTAAGTTTGAGGAAACAAGAGGATGAGAATATTTCAAATTTTGAATCCATATTTACATTTTTAGAAAGACATTATTTTAACTACAAACATAATCCAAGGAGTAATATTTGTTATTTCATTTCTGGGTAAAATACATTCCTTGGAAGGGCACTAGTATCACAAATATTATCATCAAAGAGGATATAGTCTCATGTTATAAAAAGATATTGAAAGAATTTTCAATTATTTATTACTTAAAATGAAACCAAGAGAATAATAAGAAAGTATAGAAAATGATGAATAAATGGAAGAAGGGAAATAAGTATTTTTCCACAAGTGATAATTGTAAAAATAATCTTCCTAGGAAGTTCTTAAATGGATTGGGTGTTTTTTATAAGTACGGAGAAAAGGGTCACTATGAAAAATAATGAAAAGGGAAGATATAGAATATTGATATTCATTGTTTCAAATTTAGTAAAATGGTGTACTATGAATATAAATCTCCAAATCATAAAGGAAATATAACTCATAAGAGGAAAATGGGTGAATGTTAAAATTATGTTGATACTATAATTGAAATTGAATAACTTAATTATTTCACTTCTTAGACTCAAGATTTATGAGAAAAAATTATTTTATCAATGATACAATGATTATAAGAATCATGAGATTTATAAGAATCGTATTGTAGTATTTATTCTTTAAGGATTTGGAATTTTCCATGTCAATATTAATGTTTTTTGGATATCATTGTTTACATATATTTGGTATTTGATATTAAAAGTTACATTTTTCTATTTTGGGAATCGAATTTTGGAAAATTAGTGATATTTTCAATAAATGTTTAGATATTTAATTTGGATTAATGTATTTTGAATAAATCAAAAGGTAACTAATTTGTAAATGGATTAATTTGAACATTGGATAACATTTTTTGAGGTTAAATACGGATTTATTGGTTATTTTGTGATAATATTTTTAGTTTTGGTAATAATTTAAAAGATGATTGAAATAATTGTAGAAATTATGATTCACCAAATTTTATTCAAGTAAAAAAAATTAATCATGAATATTCATCTCCAATTGTACAAAATGATGTAAAAAATAGATTTAAACAAAAAAAATGATAACATTAGGATTAAGAGTAAATTCAAGTGACTTTTCTAGAGTGCTTTATCCATATAGTAAAAGAATCCTTTTTCTTTGGGATCAGTTTTGTCTAACGAAAATGTTGTCCATTTTCTTTTATTTCTGATAAATTATTGGTCTTTTAACCCATCACAGATTTACAGTTTGGTGATTCTAGAAGTTATGATGACCATGTTCTATATCACCTTCCATTAGAACCTGAGGGTTCTATTTCTCTCCCATGTCATGGTTTTCACATTGAACTAATGTTATCCTACTTGAAAGAATACTTTTTTCATGACCTTTATATTTTCCTTTCCCTCTTATAAAGTGGATATGTTATTAATCCTATTTTTAATGTGGGATTCCCACAAAACAAATTCAAGTACCAACAATTTATTTTTGAAGATCAATTTCAAATTATGAAGATATAATTCACTAAAGGTGTAAATAATGTAACACAGAAAGATTTTATATTATTTAACTAATTAAATTTATCCTTTTAGAAATATTTTGTTTCCCAAAACACCATTTTAAATGAACAATGATATAAAATTAAGTATCATTATTTTAACATGACTATTGTAACCTAGATGTTACACTTGATAGGCATAATAGTAATAAAAAATTATGAAATATAATTATTATATTTTAATAAAAAAATATATTACACTCATCTAATTCATTTTGTAAGGATAAAATATTAATAGATCCAATATTATGCATTAAACGAAAATATTTTTTTGAAGGATGTTTTACCACTTTTTGATGGAACACTTGATTCAAATTTAGATTTTAAAACTATTATAAATTATAATTGAAAAATTAACCTTATTATTTTATTTAAATATAAAATATATTACATTTTGTTAAATTTTGTTATTTTTCTATGAAGTTTCATGTTTTGATACAAGAGAAAAAATACTGCATTTTAATTAAAAGAATTTCTTTTACTAAATGATATATATTGATAAATTGTGTTTTTAATGGGTTTTAAAATATTATTAGGATAATATTTTATCATTTAATCCAATTTATTTAATTGAAATGTATATTAACTTTAATATTGATATAAAAACATTCCAATATTTTTGATGGCTACACTTTAAAATCTCTTTTTCTCATTCCTTCAAAGAGACAAATTTTGAATTTATTACAGTAAGTTATATTTTTTTATTTTAAAAAATATATTCAATATTAGGAATAATTGGGTCCAAATTATGTAATTAGGTTCCTTTTATTTTCAAACAAAAAGAAAAGAAAATATAGTATATTTTTAATTATTATAGTTAAAGTTAAATTAGATAATTAAGTAAACAATAATATTATAAGTATTAGAAAATCAAACTAAAATTTCTCATAATTTTATAAGATGAATTAAAGTTTTTAAAAATCATCCTGTTTCTAATTTTTTGGCCTCTTTGAGCCACTTGGATGACTTTAAACATTTATTAGTCCCTTATTCTATGGGGCACCCAATATACCACAATCATGTTTTTAATAAATATTACATTTTTTATATGTGGTAATGTAGAATATATATTAGACAATAAATATTAATTTTAAAACTAATTCTTTTATTTGTATCATGATTATTTATTTTTAGTTTTTAGGTAATAAATAAAAAAAAATTCACATTAATGATGTCATAATTGTTTAACTCATTGGAATATAAAATGAATGTTATTAAAAATACTAAAATAAATATAATTTTTCATAATTAATTTCAAAAAATAATTTTATATATTACCTAGAAATATTAGGGATTTATTTAAGGTTTTATTTTGATGTTATCTTGAGCATTGATATTTTTTAAAATGTCAATAAATGATTGGTTTCAATTTTGACATTAATGATATCTAAAATAAGTAATATTATATTAAATGACAAAAATTTCATAAAAATTAAAAATTCAAACAACATTAATGTATGAGGTTTAAAATTGAACACATAAATAATTTATAGTTTGTTTGGAATTTTATAGTAAATATATTAACCCTTAAAGAGTAAAAATCCAAGTTGCCATGGTAAGATATTTAAGGTTTAACAAAGTGTTAATGCCCAATGATAAGAGAAATAATGTGACCTAAACTTATTCAAAAAATTGTTAGATGAGATTATTCAAACCCATAATCATATAATATTATATATAACTCGCTTTGGATCCATTTTCAATTTAGAATAAATTTATATTAATTTAATATTTCAAGAACTTCCAAAAGTGCCCCTCACCTCAATTATAAAAAGGAACCTGGTAAGTCACATCCTCTAACCACATTGATCCTTCTAGATCGACCAAAACATAGCCATTTCTCCTCCAAATTTCCCCCCCTTTATCATTGAATCCTTAACTTGGGAAGATACCCAACCAATGAATTCCTTTTGTGTGAATCAAAAGATAATACCCTAATAAGTGGTCACATACATTAATGAATGTTTTTGTAAGAACTCAGATCTTCGTTTAAGGTATGACTTTTCTTTTTCTGGAGTTTTTGAGAAAAATGAAGTTTCTGGAAATTTTTGAAGTATACACTGTGTACTTTCTGAGTACACGTTGTGTATTCTTTTCCTGCTTGAATTTGTGTGATGGCTGGGTCCGGGCCACACACATGTTGTGTTGGGGTGACATGGAGGCCGATTTTGGCGGAGTACGAAAAGACCTAGTACATGTCGTGTACACTAAAAGTACACGTCATGTACTCTAAAAGTACACGGCTTTTACTTTCTTTTTTTTAATTAAATGGACTGGGGTCATGCCCAATCACCATAAACATCTTCTTCTAGGTCTGGTTCGACTGAGAGATGACGTACGACCGCAAAACTTCTCTGGATTCCCGAGCCTTCATCTGTTGGCTGATTCGGCCGCTGTCGATTGCATTGGAACCACAATGGCGAGTTCTTCTTTCTTCTTGATTTTAATTCCTTGATTCTTCCTCTTTCTCATGTTATCATTGTTTTAATGTTTCGGATGATTTCTCAGATCTATGATGTGCAAGGGAGAATCAGTCATTGTGGTTCAAGGATATCAATCTCTTAGGATCGAGGTAGGTGGTTTGTGCCTTACCGTTCAAATTCTTTGAGTTTTATGTGAAAATTCCACCAATATCCGTGAATGGGGTATTGTGTGTTTACCCTTTTTCCCTTGTTGTTTTCATGCCTTTCTTGTATGCTTGTATAGAGGTAAATTAATTATTTTATAGGATAATTTTTTGTGCTTGGATGTTTTTCCAATTCTTTTATCTATTTACGACCTTTGGGTCTTGTTAGCCTTTGGCCATTATGACTATTGCCAAACCTTGTGTCTATAGGATGGAGTGTTTTGTATAAAATGCTTGTTGCTCTGTAGAATGTTATCCAAGTAGCTCTATAGGTGTACTTTGGCCTTATAGAATTATAATCCACTGACTAGCATGGGGCTGTGAGATCCTGGTGCAATATACTATAATGGATAGACTGAGTGAGCGTCCCAGAGAGTCCTTAACATTATATAATAGATAAGGATAGACCAAGTGAGCTTCCTAAGTGAGTATTAGACATTACAGGCCATAGGGGATAGACCGAGCGAGCTTCCCAGAGTGCCTTCAGATTTTATAGACTACAGGAGGGTAGATCGAGTAATATTCCTCAATGAGTCTTTCCTTGATTGATTTCTCTTTAAGAACCTTCCCAGGACAGAGGAGGAATTGACCGAGTGAGATTCCTCAGAGAGTCTGTGGTATACCTGAGGATATAGAAGGAATTGACTGAAATAGCTTCCTCATAGAGTCTCTAGACCTTGGTGTTAAGAGGGTTAGACCGCGTGATCTTCCTCGGCGAGTCCAGGACTACCCTAGACTCTAAGGAGAATTGACCGAGTGAGTGTCCCCAGAGAGTCTCATAAATTCTTTTGACCAAGACAGATGGGTTAGGCTCAGTGCACTTCCTAGAGGGTTTTGGTACTTCATGGTTAGGACCACGGGGAATGGATGCGGGTACTTCCCAGAGGGTTTCCTGTTTGTGTTAGGTGATTTTATTTACTACTGTTGTTGTTGTGGTTTATTGTTGTTGTGTATCATCTTGTATAATGCTATTGTTGCTGCTTACTGTACTATTACCTGACATATACTCATTGACTGTTAGGCATAGATCTTCGGGTGGTTTTTTACTTGGATTTTATCTCACACCCTGTTTGGGCCATGCTTTTGGGCCCAAGCAGACTTTGTTCTTGCAGGTATAGACAAGGGCAAGCGACCTTCGACTTCTGGAAATTGATTGCATGGAGAAGGAGAGCATGGGATTAAGCTTTGGCTTGCGATGCTGAGGAGTTTTTTACTTTTATTTTGTACTTGTTTTGGTGCTATGGTATTTTCAACATTGTGACCTATTTGGCTGCTTTCCTAGAGTTGTATCTTGCATCATTCCATATATACACATGTGCTCCAGTTTGTTGATTTATTCTTCTGCTATTTATTATTGTTGGTTATTCACTATTTTCGCTATTGCATGTTTATCTATTTCCATTGTGTACTCTGCCAATGAGGGCATAGTTTCCCCACCATCACACTCGAGCCCCCACTTCTAGTCGACAGCCTCTAGCGTTTGCAGAAATGCTCTTTAGGTCATGTGACCAACTGAGTATGGGGTGCCTCTGGGTGGCCTCCGGAACCGGGACGTTACAAAGTACTATCAAAGGGATTCTTTTCCCTTGATTTATTATTTGGAGACTTTAGCCAGGGATAGGACAGATTTGGTACTTAGTAATAAGTTGTGCTCGAGAGTATCTAACACATGTACCGGGAAAAGCCATGCTACCTCATTTATTTCAATTTTCTGGTTTTGAGATTTTATGGTTGATATGATTTCACCTATATTGATTCACATGACTTGCATTGTTATTATTGTTTGGCTATTACGGTACTATTTATGTCGTAACCCAATGAGATGAGAGTATTCCATCTCATGCATCATATAGGCACTTGATAAAATCACATGCCATGCATTCTTGTCATGCCAACTAGGGTGCATTAGCGATTGCATGTTGTTGTGAAAGACTTTGTATAGATTAGTCATGCTATTGTGATAGATATTTGATAGAATCTCTACAGTTTGATAGAGAACCTGTTTGTTTTATACATTGCTTAAATTGAACACCATGTTTTGGTTCTGGAGGTGTTATGGGCCCTCTTGAATCAGAAATTGGTAGATCATTGACCGTTTTTCCCATATATATGACTGTAAGTGATGCCAAGCTTTGATTCATGGGGTGTATGGGCCCTCATGGGTTGAAATTTTCCACCCGCTTTCCTTGTTTCTGTGTTTTCTGTGCTTCTGTGCAGTTTCTGAGCTACTGCCCAGAAAAAACCCAGAATACCCGGCGTGCACATTCTGGATACATGATGTATAGTTTTCAGGCCGTGTCACTGACCATGTGAGCAGAAACATGGTGTCGTGAAAATAACTTCAGGAACACGCCGTGTACGGTAGGTGCACTCCGTGTAGTTTAGAGCCGTGTACCCGGCTGTGTCACTAACAACACGGGTCGGGGAAGCTCGAATAGAACATGTCGTGTTGTTAAAGAACATGTCGTGTAGTTTTGTCCCAGCTACCCGGTCATGTCACAAATAACATGGGTATGTGTTATCTTCTTCTATACATGCCATATTGTTTGGAACACTCCGTGTAAGGGCATCCATGTAGACGGTCGTGTAACTAACAACACGGGCCGCCGAGACCATTTCTAGTTCACGTCGTGTCCCTATGGAACACTTTGTGTAGTCTGGGGTTAGTTTGGACCGTGTGGGTTAGACGTGTAAGGAGACTCAGGCTGGGTTTTAGAGTCCAGGTACGTGCCGTGTGTGGGAACAACACACCGTGTATTTTGGGGTGTTACACGACCAGTAGTGGCAGGAGTACATGCCCATGTTAATGGCTAAAGAATACACGCCATATAGTTTTTATACACGTTGTGTAGTCAAGTTTTGTAAAACATGATAGTTTCATTCCCCTGTTCCCATTTTGTACTACAGTGTTTTCTATCTTTGTTAATCCTGATCTAAGGTGTGCTTTTGATCTTTTAGAGATATTCCTCCGAGACGTCCTTTGGTCATGCGTCAGTTGCTAGATGGTGACCATACACCGGATATGGCCTATCAGGGACAACCTATTGATCCTCCTGTTGTGCCGGCTTTGGCACCATAAGTTATACCCATTGTAGGCGCCGATGCATAGTTCAGGGAGGATTTCCTAAGGATAATGCCGACTTTTCAGGGAGTGACACCTCCTGCCCCATCGATGGATGAGTTGACGCGGGTTTTTCAGCAAGAACATCCTACTAATTTTTTAGGGGATAGAGGACCCATGGATGCATAGTCATGGTTCGAGGCCACCCTAACTGTCTTCGAGCATCTGGAGATTCCCCCAGAGAAGAGGGTAAATCTGTCCACCTATATGCTCCAGGACACGCCAAGAGGTGGTGGGAGGTGATCTCACAGTCAGGGCTCCAGCAGGGTATGTCATGGGATGAGTTCTGAAGCACCTTCTATGAATAATTCTATCCGGAGACCCTAAGGTCCGATCGAGCTTGGGAGTTTATGAGTCAGCAGTAGGGTACTCTTTCTGTCATGGAGTACTCATCCCATTTTACTGAGCTGCAGCATTTCACACTGATCCCAATAGGTGATGAGTTGTTCCTTGCTAGGAAGTATGAGGACGGTCTCAGGCTGGAGATCCACTCCTAGGTGAATATCTTCTAGTTGAATTCTATATCCTCCATAGTCAACCAGGCGCTAATTACTGAGCGCAATCTGAGGGATTCTAGAGTAGTGATCCAGGGCGGTATGACACCCAGAGCTAGTGTTCCTCCTATGGACAGTAAGAAGTGTTGTAGAGAGTCTTCTCGTGGAGATCAGGGTTCACGAGATTCATCTTATAGTTGCTAGGTTGTATGCTACCATTGCGGTAGGAGTGGGCATACTAGGCCTCAGTGCCAGAGAGATCCAACGGAGTGCTGATGTTGCAGAAAGAGGGGCCATCTTCAGTGTATTTGTCTGATCTTCTCACCTTCAGTTAGTGGTAGGGATTCCTCTATGACCCCGCATTTTGGAGATGCTTTTCCAATTTCACACCAGTCTGGGAACTAGAGTTCTTCCGGTCGTTTGGGCTGAGATGGAGGTCGTGTCTGTGGTGGTCAGTCACCAGGTCATCAGCGACAGCAGAGTGGATTAGCTCAGAGCGGTCAACCAGGGGAACAGGGCGGCGGTGCAGGCCATTATTTCACCGTTGAGCAGACCTATCATGTGCAGGATCCCGTTCCTTCTACAGTTCGAGGTATGATCTTAGTATCCTCAGTTTTAACATCATCCTTTTTCGATTCCGGGGTTTCGCATAGATTTATCTCTATTGCTATTTTGGAGAGCCTTGGTCTCTATATCATTTCGTCTGTCGACTTCTGGACTCTTGACATGTCGTTGGGAATGAGTACATCTAGAGTACGTCAGTGTAGAGAGTTCACTCTTGAGGTTTAAGGGATTCATTTCTTATGGGACCCTTATTTCATAGAGATGACGGGCTATTATGTCATTCTCGGTATGGACTGGTTGGTTCCCTTTCAGGCAATCGTCGATTGCTATCGCCACAGGGTGAGTTTCGTATCACCAGAGGGAGGATCTTTTCTTTAAAGAGGTGAGTGGGATGTCCAGGTGGGTAGAGATGGACCTGAGAATCATGGGCTAGGAGGATTTATAGCCCAGATTACCAGTCATTATCTGGATGACCAATGGACCTCACAGTTAAACTTTCCTCCAGTGGTGGATCGTTTCAGGGATGTCTTTCCAATGGACATTTCAGGTTTTCCTCCGGAGTGTGAGGTGGACATTAATAGACTCATGTGGTGTTCTATATAATTCTTTGATATGGAATAACATTTTTACATGAGAGGATAAGGTAATTCAATCCTCGTAATTTGAATTTTAGATGTTTAGGTTCTTATAAAAATGAACCTCTATGTGCTAAATAATTGTGTATGTTATGTGTTTTCTTTATATCTAACATTAGGCACATTGATAACTTCTTATTAGTACCTCATCCACATTTGATGTTTTTTTGGTCTCCCATCAACCCTTTGATATGTTTTATTGGTACATAATATGTCTTATAATTGATTTGTGGTGTCTTATCAATCAAATTTGAGATGATGATTCATCATACACCATGATATTATTGTATTTGTGGTATATTATATACTAAGTTCTTATATGTGGTATTACATTATCCACCCATGATATATTGGGGGAATATTTTATATATATATATATATATATATTCATTGGTATTTATTCACATAGATATTAACACTAGTGGAACATCTTCCTCATTGATTCTGAGCTTGGTGGTGTATCATCCACCAAAGTAATGATCATCAGTCGTACCTCATAAAGCCATAAAGTATCATGTTTCTAGAATATAATCCACCTACTATGTGTATCATTGATATATCATCTACCTAAGTGAAATTTTTGGAGTTATATCATCCACCTATATATTTGATACATCATTCTTGGGGAAATGTCTTGTTCTTTATTGATGTTATATTATTGATGAATCGTTCACCTGGATGTATTGTGATTATGATGCATCATTAAAATTGATTATGAATTAGTGAGTGGTATTTAATTAATCTTCTTGGTTTGTTCATACCATGGGTATATCTTCCAGTTATAGAAATAGGATGAACTTGTTTGGTTGTGCATATTCTGGTTATTGATAATTCCATGATTTGTCTAGTTATTTATATATATTCAATTTTCTATATATTAGAATTCTATATAAAGTATGAACATATATTTTATACCAATTTTGGGGAACAATTTGTGATGAGCTAATGTGTTTTACTCATAAAATGTTTGGGGACAATGGTACATGATAAGACATCATGTTTCCTAGCCTAAGTAAGGGAAATGGGATATACAACTAGTGATAGTTGAGCTTATAAACCTCAGTCGATGTTGGGAGAGGGGTCCAGGTTGGGGCATGGGACCAATTTCGTTGAAGTATCCAATTTTAATTATTTTAAGACCATATTTTATATGATGAACCAATGGGATATCTATTTTACATTTATATAACTTGAACTAAATGTATATATACTCATTTTGATATAGATTAATATTTTTATTCAATTTACTTTAACACATATATATGATTATTATAATTTTCATAGGATTTATATTATGATGAATGGTTATCATTATGATTCACATTGTGGTTTTTATTTGTGTGTACTTTAGAGGGTTTATTCTCAACACTTTATAAATCGACCCTTATTGTTGGTCTCTAGCCTCAAGTGTATGGGGAGGTGTGCTTGAGGTATATGGTGCCCAGTTTTGTCATAGTGGAGAGGAATCATGCTAGGGACACTAAAATTGGTATCATAATATGGTTTTATATTCTTACTATTTAGATATTGTATAGAATAGTTAGGAATAATTTTGGGCCATGATATATACCTTGTTATAGGGAGTTGTTAACCCATAAATTAGGGGATTCCAATTTATCCCAAATGGGATTGTTTTTGTTTCTTTTTTATGGTTATAGTTCTAGGATTTTTAAAATGTATACTGATTTTCTTATTGATTTATGATTTATTGGGTTTGAAACTTAGATGGGGGTCGTAATAATCATGATTTCATGCATCATTTTTAGCATGTTGGGCTTAAATTAAATTCATATAAATTCTTTTTATTGATATCCTAGACAAATTTTCTTTATTAAATTTATGTTTTCATTATTATAGGTTTCAAAAACATCATATATTGAGTTTTCCAATAGCATTTCATGTTATCCAGTTATGTTTGAGTAGCTATTTGTATCTCCTTCCTTCTGTTTTGAAAATTATAAATCATTAATTTTTTATTATTATTTGTTTATTATTTATTCATATATTCTTGTTATCTTCTAACTACGTCATGATGTTTGGTTATGGTATTTATTGTTTATTTTATTGTTAATAATTTTTTGTTTGATCATTATCTTTGTCTTATTTAGTATTCTTGAAATATTTCTATGAATATTTTGTGTTACTTTTTTTTTGAAAACCATACATAATCGTTTCAATCTATTTTTTAATTTCTTAATTACTTTAGAGTTCATATTTTTTATTCCTTATTGTTTTTTTATTATATTATACATTTATATATAGTTTATCTATACATTTTTTTATATTATGTACTCTATTGTGGTTATAAAATTGTAACATATGATGTTGGGATTTTTAAAAAATATTATACCTTATAGTATTTATAAAATTATAACATTATAGTTCATCTTCATTTTCATTTATCTATCATACAGAACTATATATAATTTATTTATTAATATCTTATGTTTTTTATATATCTTATTCATTTTACAAAAATATTTAAAAGTTTTTTTTCTATATGAAGAACTCTCTAACAATCTTCACTAAATGTTCCTCATAATTCGATCATGTTGTTAATATACTCAGCGTATGTACTATAAAGTCACACACACTATATATTATTTTGAAAAATTTTGAATCATAAAAAAAACTTTAAAATATGAAACATGTTGAATCTTAATATATTTAAAGGAACACACTCAATGCCTCATGAATAGTAAATGATGATTATTGCTTTTGGATATAAATAGAAGCAATGTTTGTGAACTATATTGGTTAGATGAATCTTCATAATGAGTTTTATAATCAATGGAATTATGAAGTTATCACAACATGTAATAGGAAAATGAAGTTTATATTTTATAAACACACCACTGTAAGAAATTTATGAGTCTATTGAGACCCACAGGGTAGAAAATATTTGAATAATTGTTTAGATAAGATCATTTCCAAAAAGTGGTATCATCATAATGAAATGTGGAGTATAATTTAAAAAAAGAGAGAGAATTGTGTTGATTTCAAACCATGAGTCATGAAACAATAGCTCTTTCATAAATCCCTTATTCGTAAGGAATCAAAATCAGTCGGTGTTCCCCCATCTCCTATATTTCACTGTAAATTGTGGGTACAAAAAGTATTTTCCCCTGCATATATGAGAATCCATTTCCATAATGAAAGAAAAGGCCAAGAGGATACATATAACTTCTAACCCTTCATGAATCACCATCCCCTATATATCATTAGTTTTTTAGAATGGAATGAATTATGGACCTCCTAAAAAGTATTTTATTCATTTAAGGATTTTTAGAGGGGATTTTAAACCTGTCATATAGTACTATTTCAATAAACCATTACCACAACATGTCCCCTTTGAGGTTTTATGTGGAAGTCCTATATTTTATATTATTCTTCACAAACTATCATGTGACCATCCATTTTAGGATGGAGTTAGAAAATTTAATTCTTATAGACACCACTATCATTTATGAAGGAAGAAAGAGACAAATACATAAGGGGAAAATTATGAGAATGAATAATTAAACACTAAATTTGTGATATGGAGAAGAATTTCCCTTCTATAATATCAAATAGATTCATTGATGTGAAAACTACATCACGATGAGTATCCATCCAAAAATATTACTTGGGAATCACATTCAAAATGAACCTCCTTAGCATTGGGCTTTATCAAAGAATCTCTACAACCATAGTTAATGGAGTGTTCTTTACAGTTGGAGATTCATGAAGTGTTATTCTAAAATAATCTTCAAATACAATCCAATTCGGTGTATTACTTCCTCACATAGAGTTTCCTCCTATACAATGTTCATGGCTTTAGACATTCTTTCACATTCTCTTCTATTCCTATAGCCTGTAATTTTTTTGATCCTAAATATATATTTATAAAATCAATAATATAAAGAAAAACATAACCCATTCTATGTTTTTTTCTTCTCTAAGGATATCCTTTATGGACATTCCAATTCAAATGATGTCGGTGATATATCCTCCTAAAAATAAAGATCCATTAAAGGGTCACATTCAGGTTGAAAAATCTTTTTTGTTTTACTCTTGTGTAATCCCAGAACAATATTTCAACATAAATATTTTTCCAACTTAGTACTCTAATATGTATAAATTTAAAATATATTTTTAATTTCCCCATGTCATGATGTTCATCTATGTACACTTGTCCACACATATCACCATGAACTGTGTCATTCAAACTATGTTGGATTTGATCCATGATACCTAGGATGCATATGATCCCTCTATGAGGTTCAATACTAATATTAAAAAACTAATACATATCTATTATGTGATAAGAAAAAGACTACCCATCTCACATTGAGTTGATATGGTCATTTTGTTTTCCCAATATAATGCATGCACTGTAGGATGATAAATTAAATAGCATAAAAGTTTAGTTTTTTATGATAAACTCCATATAATGACTTATGAGCTACATGATAATAAACTAAATAAAATATTTTCTTTATATGATGACGTTAAACATCACAAAAAAATTGTTACTATATGTCATAAGCCTGCATGCTTGCCAAAGGAAATGAGAATAGGATGCCCCAAGTAACAAGTAAATGATTCCTCATATTATAGGAACGAGATTAATCTTTACTCATGGGAGATCTGATAGTATAATCCTTATTTAGCTTTATTTTTTTTACTTCCATAAAATGGTCTCGATCATCCTTTATTTATTATTTATCACACTTAGTATCATTCAAGTGGGATTAAAGACTTAATTCAATTGTTTCCATGACAAAAATATAACAACAGCAATTGGGACACCTACTAGTAGTAATGCACAACCATATCTCCATAGAGATCAATTACAATATAAGGTATATTATGGAATGCTCATGAATAATTCCCACTCATCATCCAATTATTTATCCTTTTAAAACATTGTAAACCTACTGGGGCACCACCAATGTGTAATCCCCATTCAATACCTTACTATGGACTCCAGTAAAATAATATTCATCTTATATCTCTTTTTCATCACATTGAGCATGAATCATGTGGTATTAGAGGTTTATTGGATCTTTTTATTATCATAATTGAGATACATCATAAGAATGACATAAATCTATAAGTTACATGACATTAACCTAATTATAACATGACTTTCTTACATGATGTTAAACTGCGTGGAATAGTCCCATAATAAGATATTAAATTGTGCAATTTGATATATATTAGATTTGATTCTTGTTAAATATGATATGAAGGAAACCTACCAGAGCTTCAAATCTAATATAAAATAAATCTATTTATCTCCCCATTTTTTCTCTGGAGGGATTACGATTTTAGTGCTATTTTTGATCATGTTTGATATTTTTTCTTCTGTAGTTTTTGTTTTGTTCATGTTTATCATCATTGACGTCAACAGTAATTTTCAGTGGTTGTGGTTCTAAATGACTTCATTCATTCCTACTCTTCTCTTGCTCCATGATTCAATCACTCTCCTCTCAATTTGTTCTGAGTGGTGGTTTTCAAGGTGTCTTAGGAGGTGGGTTCGAGTATTTGATGGTGTTTTAGGATATTATTGTCCTTGTTGATATTGATTTTGTTTTTTCTAGTCATTGGACGTTTTACATTCTTGTTTAGCGGATATATTTTTAGTCCAACTATCGAGAATGATGCTCTTGGGTATCCCCTTCTCAGTTCAAAGGTTTTAAATTTTGGCCACCCTCGACATGTGGTGCTTTGTTGGGTTCTGATCACCAGTGAAGCTGATGAAGATGATGGGATTTGTGTATTACAATTTTGAATCAGGGATCATGGATCGAGGAGGTTCTTGGACCAAGGTGTTGAAGTGTGACATTTTGGAATGTCATGTTCTGTTTTGGAATTTAAAATTTGAATATGAATTCTATTGTGTGGGGTTTTTCTTGAATTTTGTATCATATTTATGTTGGTGTTTGAATATTTTTTCCAGTATTGGGAGTTTCCAAATCACCCATAAATTGGTTTGTTGTGAAAATAAAAAAAATGATGTGGATGGATATATTCAATATAAGATCTCTCACACATCCACCAAGCCCATATTCCATGAGGATTATCTCTCTATCAGAACATGTTCTTAAAAAAATCCCACCTTGGAGTACATATTCCCTCTATGTATCACCATATTATTCAAAATGTGACATATTTCCAAAGACACCTATCATCAGAGGGCCATATTCCTTCTAATTCCAACCTAAAAATATTTTTGCTCGGTTGACACTTACTTCGACATCAACCATTTATTGGAATTTCTTTCCCAATCATCCTTATTATATTACGTTAAACTATGTATATTAGTCCTTGTCAAATAAATTTAAGAGGAATTATGTACCAAATTATGTGATAGTAAACTACATGGGATCTGATTCATATCAAAAGGATATATATATATATATGAATCCCCTTTCAGGGGCCTAATCCCAATACTACAAACATTTACAACTTCCTTGGACAGCTATAATCTCTAGAGTTCAAAAACATGTATCTTCAAACCATAGGCCATTAAAATTAATAATTAACAAGTAATATAAAAAAATATCTCGAACCACTTATACATTAAAATTTTACCATTCATGGAGAACCACCTATATATACATATTTTTACATTCATAGATATCTATAGATTCATATGGATGTTTGCATCGATACATGTTAACAACCAACTTTTTCCATTAGGGTAACCCATTTTAGGATAGGATATGGAAAATATTAATTAAATATATATTAAATATATAAGTGATTCCGAGATTAGATAATAATCCCATCAAAATGATGTGATAATCCTAGCCTCACACCTTCTCAACCAACATGAATCCTTAAGAATCATTGGAATGAAAACCCTAAAGACCACCTGCCTTTGGAAATAAAGTTCATGGTTACATCTCTTATAATGAATGTGGGATCCCTTTTGTGTTTATGGTTTCAAGAACACACCCTATCAGAAACCAACTAAAATAGAGTCTATTTTTAGATTTTTGAATTTCAGATGTTTCTAGAGAACTCTTGAGCTTATGAGATTCCAATACCATATAGAGTTTTATAGTATTGATATGAGGTTGTTCTAATGTAATTAGATTTGTGATAATCTATTTTATGATGGATTATATATTTTTTGTTTTCTACCATTCTATATGGTTTAGATTAATTTTTTTTTTATTTTATAAATAGATGAATATTCAAATTAATTCATATGATCTTTTT
The DNA here is from genome assembly GCA_963277665.1 of Viscum album. Taxonomy (NCBI): domain Eukaryota; kingdom Viridiplantae; phylum Streptophyta; class Magnoliopsida; order Santalales; family Viscaceae; genus Viscum; species Viscum album. The sequence goes on from OY728125.1 coordinate 1,839,585,460, forward strand.
TTAAAAATTTTGACGTGGGAATAATGTGGCAATAATTTTTCTAAGATGTTTGATACTTAATCAGTGGGTAATTGGTATAATTAAATAATTTTATTTTTCTATATGTTATTGTGAAGGGAAATTAAAAAATGACCTTGTGATTACCATGAACAATGTTTTAAATATAATGGAATTAGATGTTATATAATTCACAAATAAATAGGGGTTGAACCAATTAAGAATTGATATGGATATACACACACAACATTTCTTTACAACTAATGTTCGAAGTTCATATGCTACATTATTCATACACTACTTATTCAAATTGATGCGGTTGTGCTAGATCACTTGATGCTTCATTATTGTAATTGGCATCCAAAAGGGACAAACCTTCTTGTCTCTAATAAAACCTTACATTATATATCTATCACTGGTTATTTTTTTTATATTTTTTATAGTTAATGGTTCTAGAGAATAAATTTTTTATCGAGTTGTAACACAACCCACACATGCTTATGTATCTATTAAAATTATGTGTTGGTTATTCTTAAATAATCAAAGTAATCAGCACAAAGGTTATACCAGAACCCAAAAATGAAAAATCTATATATTCCTACCACTTAAAATGGAATGTTAGGTTGGTTATGAAACGATAAATGGTATGGTTCTATCTATTCTAGAGAAAGGGTTTTTTAGGTTTAAGCCTCATGGTGTGAAAAAATGCAGGTCTGATAAAAAGTTATAACATTATTTCAAACTTGAATGTTGGTTTTAGTGGATATCATATCTCAAGAGGATAGAGAGTTGTTAAGGGTGGATTTAGGATCATCTTGATAAAAACGACTATAAACATTTTTTGTTCATGTTTATTTTATCTCCATTGTATTGTAATGTAGACATTTCACTTAAATGAATTTTTATTTTTATTTCATATTTGATATTAATATTTTTTTTAGTTTTTAAAATATTCAGTCCAACCACCCCCTCATGTTTTAGAAATATATTTATAAAGAACCAATAATATTTTTCTAATAGTTACTTATATTGAATATTTTCTATTACTACTTATTTTTATTTACTTTTATTTTGAGTAGATCTATATATCCTTGACATAACAATCTATTTGGAAGACCATTTTGAGTAATGTATTTATTGGGAAATAAGAAAATTTTGAATCGATTTTGAAACTATATTTCATTGGTTATATGTATTCTCAGTGAAAATTCTAAAAGAAATATTATTTGAAATGTATTGATATTTTATATTGGGATGTTGTGATAAAATCTTATGTTTTTTCAAAATTTTATCTGGTTATTGAGAATTGTTTATATTTTGTTATACAATATGTTAATTTTATATTTATGAATATAATTTTCTCCCTATTGAGGGAAATAATTTGAACTGCATATTTAGATACACTACTACTCATGAGATCTAGAAACTTCAACAGATAGCCACTTCTAAATAAGAAAATATCATGAAACCTGATTTATTTAGTTACATGTTTTTTGAGGATTGTACAAATAGAGTTCCAAAATATTAAAAAGGTAAATTATCACAATTTTAAGGAAATGGAAGAATATAGAAGAACTTTTTCTTACTCATATGGTATTTGAAATTCTAATTTAAATCGTTTAAAAATACTTGTACAGTGTAGTAATAAAGGGAAAATAAATTACTATTGTCAATGATTAAAAAATATAAAAATATACATGTACTAAAACAATATTTAAAAGAGAAAAATAATGGATAGATGAAGTTTTAAAAAATAATTATAATCATGTGAAAATTCTATAAGTGAAAATAAATCATCCAACTTATTATCAATGGAGACAAATATGATTGAGATTAGTACTGATTCAAATTTTATTTTTAGATATATTTCAGATTAAAAAACTTATAGTGTGAAATATCATTATGAAATAAATAAAAAATGCATAAATATGTTTTATGAACATTCAGTTTAAACAAAAATTTGGAATAAGAAAATAATAAAGTTGTTAAACAAAATAATTAACCTACCCAAGAAAATGTTAATATAAGAAATGAATCATGTTGGTATAATGAGGAAGTTTATATTGAGTCTAAAAATTAAAATTTAAAAGAATAAAATTCCAAATTGATGAAATAAAATGATAAAATTCGTAGTCAAAATGATATGTTTAAATATATTATTTGTAAAAATAATGCATATAAATAAATGAAATTTAATATTTTATTAGTTTATATGTCATATTTTGAAAAAAAAATTGTAATATTCTTAAAGAAGAAAATAAAAAAAGTCAAATACAACATCATCTACTCATAATAATTTTTGTAATAGAGATGTATCATATTCAAAATGGCCAATAACAAGTAAATAATATCAAATGTTAACTTTGGAAAAAAAATATTTTAAAAATTATGATAATAGAAGTAAGGTAAATGTATAATATTCTATTTTAACCTATTTTAGATGTGTCTAACACTATAATTATTCTTCTGATTACTATAAAAATTTAAGAGAACCATTTTTGTGAAATTTATTTTTATTTTTTATTAAATAACAAATTATTTTCAATGTTCCAAAAATTCATTCAATTTCTATTCTCAAACATACCTTGAAAAATTCATTCGAAATAAATCCTCCTAAAATGCATAGGTGATGTGTTCGTATTACATCCAGAATGCATATATTTATTTTTATTTCATGTTCTAAATTGGAAAGTAGATTATATTTTTGATTTAATATGGATAATGATCATTTAATCTACTTTTATTATCTTGATTACAAGAAAGTGTAAACATTGTTGATTATTTTTAAATTATTTAAAAATATCTTTAAAAATATTTTAATATCTTAACTCTTTTCGGCCCTTTTTTGATTTTTTATACTCTTATAGATGTGATGTTATCAATGTGTTTACTGTAGAATTTAAAATTCTATACAAAATAGCAATATTAATATAAAAATAAGGAAGTTGAAATTAATGGGGTGTATTACTATTTTAGTTAATAAAATTATAGTCGGTATATTTTATAAATAAATGTATTCATGGGGAGTTGTTTTATTTAAGCATATTTGTTCAACCATGAGAAAATCATCTTTATATAATATATTCTCTTTAATCATACGTCAAGATATTAGATTTATATTTTACTTTAATAAAATATGAATAATTTAATTTTGGTATATGTAAATATTAAAATGGATTCATTAGTTTGAGTGCTTTCATTATAACTAAAAGTAAGAATGATATACATCTATAGGTTTACTTTAAGAAACCTCAAACAATAATGAACATGTTTTCTAATGAAAATGGATTGAAGAGGGATGTAAAAATTTATGAATCTAATCAATATCCTAACGTATCACAAGTTTAATAGATCTCATAAAATATGGATTCTTCTGGAAATAATTTTCTCCATTAATAAGATGGACAGGAAGGATTTAGTATCAGAAAATTATGTTTTCCTCCCTAATTAAAAAAAAGGATAAAAGTAACCTATAATAAATTTAGAATGTCTATTAAGTTAAAACATATAGAGGAATGGCTTGTTACTGTATATATTCTTACATATGATATTCAGAAAGTGAAGAATGAAAAAGATCACCAATGCATCAATATATAGATTCTCAATTGCTAACTTAGTCATGTTTTTTCATTTTTATATATTTTTTCCAAGAGAATTTATTTATTGATGAATATGTGGAGGTTTATGATTTTATTGAGAGAATGTATGATTAATAGAAATGATATTACTCTTAATTTGAAAACTGACACATGTATTGGAAATATAAATCCATTAAAGATCTAATCTATCTTCATCATGGCCTTATTGTTACAGACCTGATATGAAAATATGAATATGAACTTGTCTGGGGAACTATTGATGGCTATCGACAGATTATTTCTATCTAAAATTTTTTTATTGATTATTGTGGATTGGGTTTCTGAATATTCTTGTGTTTTTATCTTATTTTATAGTTTTTTTGTACTTTCAGTTCTAATGAATTTTTTGGCTTTGTTTTTATTTTTTAGATTAGTCTATGATATAGTTGAGTATCTGAGGTAATGTTATAGAGTCTTAATTATTCATAATTGGAACTACATGGGTCATGCATGTTATACCTTGGTTCTCTTCCACGAGGATGTTTTTGGTTTGGTAAATCTACTTGGTCTAATTGGATTTTTAGATCTATTATAGTTTCAAATTATTTGATGTGAACTATTTTAGTGTTGTTAATTGGATCTATTCTCTTCTATTGAATTTTTTTAATGTTTTTTCATGTCTGTTTTCAGGGGGTGAATTTTTCATCTTAACTATAGTTGAATTGGCGCACATGAATATTTCTTTTCCTTATGTAGGTCTCATTTTTTAAAATTTAATCTGAAAGAGTTTTCTATAATCAATGTTTTTTGAGTTTTTTTTGAGATTAATATTCATGATTTTCTCTTGTAATGGTTCCCACCTATTAAAATTTATTTTCTAAAAAATTCAAGAAAAGTTACCTAGATGTTATATAAAGGGGGATTTATTTATTCTTTTGGAATTCATAGTTTATTGAATATTTATTGAGATTTTTTATATTAATAAAATTTAATTTAATTAAAGAATCATTTTTAAGGGATGGTGGTCATTAAAATATCTTATTTTTTATTAATTTTATAATGATTTTATATTTATTTCCATTTTATCAAGGAGCCTTTTTCTTCTGGGAATTATAATATATTTTAGCATGATTGAATATATAAATGTAATGTTAATTTATGTTTTTAAAACTACTTTATATTATTTGACTATGTAAAGGGGTTTTAATAGGATATTATTTTTAAAAGGAATGTTATTTTCAAGAAATGATATTTTGAATAAATCGTTTTTTTAGTTTTTTAAAAATTCAAAAAAAGGGAGAATTTTTATAATTAATGATCTGTTTTATAATTTTTAAATAAGAATATATTTTTTTGATTGGCCTGTTACTTCTCCTTTATTAAGGCTTTATAATTAAAAACTCCTCTCTCTTTTTATTATTTATAAATCTGTTCTTGTATGCTACTAACTATTTATATATGTCTTAATCAATTACTTATTATTTAGTATTTATTATATTATTAATCATTTTTATTATATATATTTTTATTACTCTTAATTAATTTTATGAAACTTTTCCTATGAATATTTTTTGTAAAATTTGTTTTTCATACCCTTATGTAATTTTTCCATTTTTTAAATCTATTAATTGTATTAGAGTTCATATTTATTATTATTTATTGTTAATTTTTTTATTTTATTTTTTTAAATCTATAATTTATTTATGAATTTATCTATGATTTATATTTTATATTGGTTATAAACTTATATATTATGAAGAAGGTTTCTTAAAAACAATTATAGCATAGTGTTTCAAAAAAATAAACACCATGATGAACCTTATGATGAAAATATACCTTATAAAAATTGTTCCCAATAGTGTTTCTATTATTATTAATTTTTTTACCTTATGAAAATAAATTTCACACATTTTGATATATCTTATGAATTTTATAAATATATCTTTTTCCAAGAATCTTATGAACTAATTTTCTACTTCTTGGAAAACTCTCTACTGGCCTGTAGTGAATTATTTCCATGGTTCGAGCAGATTTAGAATATATTAATCATATGTATTATAAAGTTTAGAATATTGAATATATTTTTACAATTTCATAACTCATACAGAACGAATTCATTATTCCATAAAACTAAATATATATGTAGTATATGAAGCTCAAGATACACACTCAATGTCACTTTAATATATAAATACGATAAAAATTTATAATTTATAGTAAATAAGTTCTAATGTTATCTATTATCATTTATAAAATTATGCTATAAACAATACTGGATAACTAATTCTACAGAATGAGTTTTATAATTCCTAGAATTTAGAAGTTATCATTAAAAAAACATAAATATGAATTTTTCTTATTACAGGAACCCATCTATTCAAACATTACGAATTTATGTTTAGAATTTATTTAAAAATATTTTATAAGTTGTGAGATAAATATGAATCTTATGAGATTCTAAGACCATCTATAGTTTCAGTATAGAGATATGTGGTCACACTAATATATTTGGTATTGCAATAATCTATTTTAAATTGGTTGTTTAAATTTATATTAACTTTAATAATTTACTAATTGTTTTTTTATTTTATTATGTGTTATAAATGATTATGAATATATGAAAGGTTGTTTCATAATTTATTATGTGTGATTAATACAAGAATAATTATTTTCATATATGTGAATCATAAACTATGGGTCATTGTTATATTTCTATAATTTTATTATTCTAACCATTACTCTCTCTGAAGTGATATAATGAAATATCCTCATGATCAATATGATCTTAGAATTTATGATGACGTAATGGGTCATGTTGTTTTTATTTTTTAAATATTGGTTTTTTGCATTCATACAGTGATAAATATAAATATATAAAGACACAAATATAGTTTTTTATTATTAATAAAATGTTGTCGAGGTCATTTGATGCATTTTGATTCACTACAAATTTAATGTTATATTGGTTTTTTGGTTCACTCAGAGCTTCGATATTCTACATAAACAATGTAATGGATAAATATTCTTTTCTGTAAAGTATCATAGACTTATATATCTATCATTGGTTCTTTATTTTCAAAACTTATTTTTACTAAATTTTATAATATTCTAATTCTTTGATAAGTTTATACAATAATTTACACATTGTTGTGTCTTTATTAAAATGTATTGTTGGTTATTCTTACTTGATCAATAGGCACATAAAATTATTTTTTCTCTCATCCCAAAAAAGCTACAAATTTTTATTCCTACAAAATCATAAATTGATGTTAGGATGGGCCTCTACCTATAAAAGATTTGGTTGTGTTCCTTCCAATAATAGGTTTATTAGGTTTGAACATCCTAGTATATAACAGTTAGGTCCTATAAAATGTTATATAATCCCTTTAAAAGTGACTTTTGATTTGGTGGATCATATCTCTCATGGATAGATAGGTGTAAAGAGTGTATGTATGGTCATGTTTATTTGAAATAATTTAAAATTATATTGTTCTGTTTTATTTTATTTCCTCTACTTTTAACATGAACTATGAACTTGATCATTAACTAGTTTTAAGATTATATTTTACATTAAATTGTTTTTAATTTTTACACAATAAAATTTACCCCCCGCCCCCTTCATTTCATTAATACCTTTTTATGGGACCAAAACCTTACTTAATTATCTTATTTATATAACTATTATGGTTCAAATATTTTGTATTTTATGTAATAATTTGTGATATTTTTACTTGACTCGTGTGTGTGTATAGGATGTTATATAATTTTCTATACACTTTAGAACCCATATATCATAGGTTTTTTTAATAAGGGTGGAGTGGAGTGTGATAAATATTTCTATATCTAAAATGTTATATTGATACCACTGATAGAACATTGATCTGAGAATTATGAATTCCATTATAGTGAAATTCCACTATGGAATCCTCCCATTGAGAATCTGGAGTGTATGAATGATCATGACCCATAAATAGTGGTGTTAGATGTAATTTTTTTAAATGTTATATATATGAATCATCATATCTGATAGAACCTACTCTTAGTGTTAGAGTCTGTATGTCATATGGTGTTAAGAGTTTGGTCGACCAGGTTATACATGACTAAATGGTTCTCACTATAACATTAACATTTTTTTCATTATGAGGGCGGAAGATAATTTATTGAGTTATAGATAGATTTTATGAGGAATATTATGATCATATTAATACAAACTTTGAGAGGTGAGTGAATATTACTTCTTATAAACATTGAGGATCACTGATGAACTGGTGGATATTTTTGTATAGGAAGACCAGTATGTAGGGTTGACATAGAATGTTTTTTCAAATCACTTATTTGATAATTTATTTCCAATTAATCTTGTTCTTGGAATGGATAGAAATTTTTTGAATACTATTTATGGGGAATCATAGTAATAGATTATATCACCCAATTTACCAATATGTTATTGTTTAAACTATCACTAGATGCTGATGAAACAACTAAGGATATGCGTTTTTAAGATTCCCTGAGGTATTCCATTTAGTTTTAGGTGAATAGTATTCACTTTTAATCTTTATCCAAGGTGTTTAATTAAGATCTTATTACAGAGTAACTCATAATATTGGTTATACGATTTATATATCATGATTCTTATTTTAAGGTAAAAATTGGTTTGTTTAGTAGTGTAAATAAGAGGTATGAGGTTTTGTTCCAACACAAAGGCCAGTAGGTTAACTAGGGAATGGGTTCATCGCTTCCTCTAATATGTACTTCCTTGGACAAGTCTTATAAATACGGTTATCCAAACAATATTTATCCTAATTTTGATAATTAATAATATGAATGTAAGTCCATTATGGAGATGAGGAACCTATAGAAGTTCTAAGAAATAACCCAATTCTTGGATAGTAGTTTCGGATATAGTCTAACTCGGGGTGCTAGTGGAGGGTTAGGGCTATAGCAACATCTTGGTAGTTGGTGTAATGGCCCGGACCTCTCCGGTCCATTTCTTTATAAAAGATTTGATGTGGTCAAACACGACACGTGTTGTAATAATAAATTTTTATAATAATAATTGATAATGGTGGCGTGAAAATATTTGGTGTTAATTAGATAAAATGGTTTTTATTTAATCATTGTAAAATATAAGAAATAAAATCGAATATATTTAATAAAATTATGGGAGGCACATGGAATACGTTATAAAGGAATAAATTACAATAAATGAGGCTCATGTAATAAATTATAAAGGAATGAAATGCATGGGGTGCATGGGTGTGACCTTGTACAGGAGGCGTTGTGCGGTTCTCCACAATTAAAGTTGGAATTGTGTTAATAACATTAAAAGGGTATTATTATATAATAATTTGTTATAATAATAATAACATGAAGAGGCACGTGAATGGGGTTCCCAACCATGCGTGAATATAATGTTATGGGATATATGGAGTAATTATATGAAAATAATGGGCGTCAATAATAATAATAATTATTAATGTTAATGATGGGGACCCGTTGATGAAATTGAAAGAGGATTCATTACTATTGAATTAAATAATAATGATAAAGGTGACAGAAATATGTGTGTGATTGGTAAATTAAATTAAATGGGTTTAATTTTTGGTTAGTAAATTAAATTATTTGAATTTAATTAAATGGAATGGTTTTAACTTAATAACCATGGTAAACTAATTTAATGGGATTAAATTAGTACATTAATTATGGGTGTTATTATTATTAATTTTATTAAATAATAATGTTGAAGTGAGAATGGAGTTTGGGGCGTTCCACATGGAGTAAAAGAAATGGGAGGCGCCACTTTTGGTGGTGGGAGAGAATCATGAAAGAAAAAAATAGATTGGAGAGAGAAACAAAAAAATAATAATAAGAGAAATAAAATTAAAAGACAAATAAATGAAAAAGGAGGAATTGGTGCTTAATTATAGCGCCCATGAAGACTCCAAAACGTGATTGCTTTTGGAGTTATGAAAAATAAATAAATAATTGATTAATAATAATAATAAAATATTGTTATTATTAATTTTGTTGATAAAACAATTTTTTGTCTGTAACTTCTTCGTGCGACCTCGGTTTCACGAACCGTCAATGGCAGTGTGACCCTGACTACGAGACAAAAATTATGAGTCCAATATTGGATGTCTTTTTTGGGTTTTCGGATTGGGTACCCGAAACTCTCATGAATTAATAGACTTAATATTGTTATTATTACGGGATCTTGTATCCAACGTATCTCCCTCATACGGTATCGGATTGACGATACGTCAGCGACAGCGTAACCCTAAAATTATGCCGGTCATTTTAAGACCATTAATGAGCTAATTTTATGACTCATGCCTCGGGTCAACGAAACACCACATATTGATAGAATTATCATTATTATTAAAATGCGTGGAAACCGCGTGACGTGTTGTGTGTTAACCAATCAAAACATGTAACGTATGTACGGTCACATCGTGTATTAATTAATGCACGTTGAATACGGATTTACCTATTCGTTGCCTATATAAGAACGAGGTCATGTTTTATCTTCCATATCGATCGCTTCTTTGTCGCACGACGACGCTCTTAGACAATCGATAAGTATTCCTCCTCTAACTTCTTTGTCCGAGCTCCGAATTACGATCTCTCAGCGGCCACAGGATCATAGCGACAAGACGAAGCTTCTAAGCCCGGACTTGTCACCTTTCCTTCCGGCCTTCCTTATCCAGATTCCATCCTAGGAGGCGTTTGTCGGGTTTGGCGAAGGCGGAGGACACCGAAGGACATCGTCGGAAGCGACGTGATCGGGACCTTTTGAGGTAGAGGTTTACATTCGTCTCTCTTTTTGGTGCAACATGCAGGGTGGGATATTTTTCTTTTGTTCCATGGGATGCAGTTGAACTTTAAATAAAGATAATAACCGGATAAAGAAGGGTTTGGGGTTTTGTGCTGTTTCTATTGCCTTCCAGTTTCTTTATCTTCTGATTGTGATTTTGGATTGAAAGGCCTTTGCCTGTTGAAAATCAAGGCCGTTGGTGTCCTTTGCGTGCGCAATTGATATCTGAATTGTTTGTGGTTGGTTTTTTTAAAACATGGAAAATGGATAAGCACGTAAAGACTGGCTGATTAAATGATAATGAAAACCTTGTGTGATCACCCCGGTTGAACAAAATTGGAATAATGAACATGTTGGTGGTTTGGTTGTTTTGTGGGAAATGTTTTTGTAAACGATGGGGTTGAAATGGGAAGTGGTTGGTTGTGGAAAATGCCTTTATTTATGAAAAGTGTTTTGATTATGAAAAGTGTTTTGGAAGTAAAAGGTGTTTTCAAATGCGGAAATGTTTTGTGTGTGGAAAGGGTTTTATGTGTGGAACTTTGAAATAAATGAATGATGGAATGTTGTATGGTTGTGATAATCTTTTGTAAATGAAATGTCATGTGGTTGCTTGCGTTTTACCTAACCTTGGTTGTGGATGGCAGGGATATGTTTGTGAAAGGTTTTTCTGGATGATAGTTGCCCAGTAGTAATAATTTTTTAAACCATTGCATGAAACATGAAAACCTAAATGGGGTTGGGGGATGATTGTTTGGTTGTTGATGCATGCTTCGTGGTAGCAGTGCCGAGGCACATGCTCAGTTCCTCTTTTTAAGAAGCCATAGGTTGGGCTGTGTGTTTGGTATATGTATATATATAATTGTATCTTTGTGTTTTGTCGCACCACACCCACGTCAAGCACCTAGTGTCGAACACTCCCATTTTATGGGAGAGGGTGTTCCCACTTAGTTACTAGATCCTTCCTGCTACTTCTTCCATAGGCTATGATGGCTTGAGGTGACCTTACACCCAAGACTCTTCGGGTAGGTCTTGGAGGCTGTGATGGCTTGAGGCGACCTTTAGCCCAAGACTCTTCGGGCAGGCTTACTGTTCCCAAGAACCTTCGGGATGAGGCCCAGGTGTCTGCGGGCGGGTTAGTGGTTGTGGCCCAGGTGTGTGCGGGCGAGATGCGTGGTTGTGAGGCCCAGGTGTGTGCGGTAGAGATGCGTGGTTGTGAGGCCCAGGTGTGTGCGGGTGGGATGTGTGGTTTGGCCCAGGTGTGTGCGGGCGGGAAGAGTGTGGTAGCGTCAGGACGTTTGCCGTTAGGAAGAGCAGCATCGAATTAAGTGGGAAATGGTGCGGGGTACCCAATACTTTTGTTCTATATATATACTAAACTTGTTTTTGTTACTTGGTGAGTGTGACCAGTGAGGATGGGTGGATAGTTTTTCCTTGTTAGCTTCTGGTTCTTCTGTTTTCTCACGGGACCTTAGGGTGTCTCCCCACTTGTGCACGAGAGATTTAGGTTCTCTACTGAGTATACTTGTATGCTCACCCTACGTTGATTCAGGTTTTTAGGAGGACTACCAGGGCCGTGCGGGACCCTACTAGTCAGGCTGTGGGAGTTGTGCAGTTGCTGTTTTCTTGTTTTCCTTTTGGTACTGTACTCACTTGTACTTTTGAGCTTCCTTGTACTTGTACCTTGTTATAAAAATTGTTTAAACATGCATGTGGGCTTGTTTTGGGTTTATTTATGTACACTTGTTCTTTTCCCTTTTTGGTGGTTGACTTGTCCTATTTCCCGATCCAAAATAATAAAAAGGGTAATGCCTCCCATATTTGTGAAAACTCATACCCTTGGTGCTAGTCGCCAACCCGGGGCCTACTGGAGGCGGGACTCGGGGGGTCATTATCTTCCTTTCACCATTTCCAGCTCAGGAGGGGCATCTTTGGTGGGAGGGGGTCATGAAAGAATGGTATCAGAGCTGATGGTTGAGAGATAGGATGGAGTCTGGAGTTAGGCACAGTGAAGATTGCATGGGATGGTAGGGCAACAGTGTTCGTTAATCTTGGTGCGTGACATAGGCCAGGGAAGACCGGCTAGGACACATGATTTTAGGGCCCCCCGTGATCCGATGCAAGGACTCTGAGCCTACCGAATGACCAAGTGAGACTATATTGATTGTAGGGTAGAGACCCTCAGGAAGGTACATGCATCATCATGTTTGTGTTTTACTTGATTTGGGTGTTCTGTGAAATAAATTGAAATAAAATGATAATTAAAACTTTTAGTTTTTCATTACTACTTGGTCTTAGGCGTTCCCTGTTTACCGAACAACTATGGCACCTGGACGTCAACAGAACGGCAGAGGAGTGGGACACAGAAAGTTTCATGCAATAGAAGTGGCAACCCTATCAAGGCCAGCGATCAAGAGAGATGTTTCCGGTTTTACTTAAATGCTATCATTTATGTTTTGTATGGTGTTGGGGGGCAGTGTAAGTTGGAAAATCCTAATATATGGAAGTTGGAAGGCTCATTCCATAATCGAGAGGCATTAATGCGGATGTGATTAAACCCGTGCAGGCGAGTCAGTGCCGCCTAAAGCGGATAATATCTCAACATAAGAGAGGGAATTCCTAACTCACATAATTAGGGTTGTCGGTTGTTTCTTGTTATGACAAGAGGACTGAGAGGTATCTTGAGGGGGTGGTTGTTCGGACCTTTCCCCCTTTTATTGGTTGGTTTTAATTCTCGAGGACGAGAATGTTTTGAGAGGAATCTGGTGTAATGGCCCGGACCTCTCTGGTCCATTTCTTTGTAAAAAATTTGATGTGGTCAAACACGACACGTGTTGTAATAATAATTGATAATGGTGGCGTGAAAATATTTGGTGTTAATTAGATAAAATGGTTTTAATTTAATCATTGTAAAATATAAGAAATAAAATCGAATATATTTAATAAAATGATGGGAGGCGCATGGAATAAGTTAAAAAGGAATAAATTACAATAAATGAGGCTCATGTAATAAATTATAAAGGAATGAAATGCATGGGGTGCATGGGTGTAACCTTGTACAGGAGGCGTTGTGCGGTTCTCCACAATTAAAGTTGGAATTGTGTTAATAACATTAAAAGGGTATTATTATATAATAATTTGTTATAATAATAATAACATGAAGAGGCACGTGAATGGGGTTCCCAACCATGCGTGAATATAATGTTATGGGATATATGGAGTAATTATATGAAAATAATGGGCGTCAATAATAATAATAATTATTAATGTTAATGATGGGGACCCATTGATGAAATTGAAAGAGGATTTATTACTATTGAATTAAATAATAATGATAAAGGTGACCAAAATATGTGTGTGATTGGTAAATTAAATTAAATGGGTTTAATTTTTGGTTAGTAAATTAAATTATTTGAATTTAATTAAATGGAATGGTTTTAACTTAATAACCATGGTAAACTAATTTAATGGGATTAAATTAGTACATTAATTATGGGTGTTATTATTATTAATTTTATTAAATAATAAAGTTGAAGTGAGAATAGAGTTTGGGGCGTTCCACATGGAGTAAAAGAAATGGGAGGCGCCACTTTTGGGGGTGGGAGAGAATCATGAAATAAAAAAAATAGATTGGAGAGAGAAACAAAAAAATAATAATAAGAGAAATAAAATTAAAAGAAAAATAAATGAAAAAGGAGGAATTGGTGCTTAATTATAGCACCCATGAAGACTCCAAAACGTGATTGCTTTTGGAGTTATGAAAAATAAATAAATAATTGATTAATAATAATAATAAAATATTGTTATTATTAATTTTGTTGATAAAAAACTTTTTTGTCTGTAACTTCTTCGTGCATCCTCGGTTTCACGAACTGTCAGTGGCAGTGCGAACCTGACTACGAGATGAAAATTATGAGTCCAATATTGGATGTCTTTTTCGGGTTTTCGGATTGGGTACCCGAAACGCTCATGAATTAATAGACTTAATGTTGTTATTATTACGGGATCTTGTATCCAACGTATCTCCCTCATACGGTATCGGATTGACGATCTGTCAGCGACAGCGTAACCCTGAAATTATAACGGTCATTTTAAGACCATTAATGAGATACTTTTATGACTCATGCCTCGGGTCAACGAAACACCACATATTGATAGAATTATCATTATTATTAAAACGCGTGGAAACCGCATGACGTGTTGTGTGTTAACCAATCAAAACATGTAACGTATGTACGGTCACATCGTGTATTCATTAATGCACGCTGAATATGGATTTACCTATTTGTTACCTATATAAGAACGAGGTCATGTTTTATCTTCCATATCGATCGCTTCTTTGTCGCACGACGACGCTCTTGGACAATCGAGATGTATTCCTCCTCTAACTTCTTTGTCTGAGATCTGAATTACGATCTGTTAGCGGCCACAGGATCGTAGCGATGACAAGAAGATTCTAAGCCCGGACTTTTCACCTTTCCTTCTAGCCTTCCTTCTCCAACTTCCATCCTAGGAGGCGTTTGTCAGGTTTGGCGAAGGTAGAGGACACCGAAGGACGTCGTCAGAAGCGACATGATCGGGACCTTTTGAGGTAGGGGTTTACCTTTGTCTCTCTTTTTGGTGCAACATGCGGGGTGGGATATTTTTCTTTTGTTCTATGGGATGAAGTTGAACTTTAAATAAATATAATAACCGGATATAGAAGGGTTTGGGTTTTGTGCTGTTTCTATTGCCTTCCAGTTTCTTTATCTTCTGATTGTGATTTTCGATTGAAAGGCCTTTGCCTACTGAAAATCAAGGCCGTTGGTGGCCTTTGCGTGCGCAATTGATATTTGAATTGTTTGTGGTTGGTTTTGTTAAAACATGGAAAATAGATAAGCACGTAAAGACTGGCTGATTAAATGAGAATGAAAACCTTGTGTGATCACCCCGGTTGAACAAAATTGGAATAATGAACATTTTGGTGGTTTGGTTGTTTTGTGGGAAATGTTTTTTTAAACGATGGGGTTGAAATGGGAAGTGGTTGGTTGTGGAAAATGCCTTTATTTATGAAAAGTGTTTTGGAAGTAAAAGGTGTTTTCGAATGCGGAAATGTTTTGTGTGTGGAAAGGGTTTTATGTGTGGAACTTTGAAATAAATGAATGATGGAATGTTTTATGGTTTTGATAATCTTTTGTAAATGAAATGGCATGTGGTTGCTTACGTTTTACCTAACCTTGGTTGTGGATGGCAGGGATATTTTTGTGAAAGGTTTTGTCTGGATGATAGTTGCCCAGTAGTAATAATTTGTTAAACCATTGCATGAAACATGAAAACCTAAATGGGGTTGGGGGATGATTGTTTGGTTGTTGATGCATGCTTCGTGGTAGCAGTGCTGAGGCACATGCTCAGTTCCTCTTTTTAAGAAGCCATAGGTTGGGATGTGTGTTTGGTATATGTATATATATAATTTTATCTTTGTGTTTTGTCGCACCACACCCATGTCAAGCACCTAGTGCCAAACACTCCCATTTTATGGGAGAGGGTGTTCCCCCTTAGTTACTATCTCCTTCCTGCTCCTTCTTCCATAGGCTATGATGGCTTGAGGTGACCTTACACCCAAGACTCTTCGGGTAGGTCTCGGAGGCTGTGATGGCTTGAGGCGACCTTTAGCCCAAGACTCTTCGGGCAGGCTTACCGTTCCCAAGAACCTTCGGGATGAGGCCCATGTGTCTGCGGGCGGGTTAGTGGTTGTGGCCCAGGTGTGTGCGGGCGAGATGCGTGGTTGTGAGGCCCAGGTGTGTGTGGGCGATATGCGTGGTTGTGGGGCCCAGGTGTGTGCAGGCAGGATGCGTGGTTTGGCCCAGGTGTGTGCGGGCGGGAAGAGTGTGGTTGCGTCAGGATGTTTGCTGTTAGGAATAGCAGCATCTAATTAAGTGGGAAATGGTTTGGGTTACCCAATACTTTTGTTCTATATATATACTAAACATGTTTGTGTTACTTGGTGAGTGTGACCAGTGAGGCTGGGTGGATAGTTTTTCCTTGTTAGTTTCTGTTTCTTCTGTTTTCTCACGGGACCTTAGAGTGTCTCCCCACTTGTGCACGAGAGCTTTAGGTTCTCTACTGAGTATACTTGTATGCTCACCCTACGTTGTTTCAGGTTTTCAGGAGAACTACCAGGGCCATGAGGGACCCTACTAGTCAGGCAGTGGGAGTTGTGCAGTTGCTGTTTTCTTGTTTTCCTTTTGGTACTGTACTCACTTGTACTTTTGAGCTTCCTTGTACTTGTACCTTGTTATAAAAATTGTTTAAACATGCATGTGGGGATGTTTTGGGTTTATTTATGTACACTTGTTCTTTTCCCTTTTTGGTGGTTGACTTGTCCTATTTCTCGATCCAAAATAATAAAAAGGGTAATGCCTCCCATATTTGTGAAAACTCATACCCTTGGTGCTAGTCGCCAACCCGGGGCCTACTGGAGGCGGGACTCGGGGGTCATTATCTTCCTTTCACCATTGCCAGCTCAGGAGGGGAATCTTTGGTGGGAGGGGGTCGTGACAGTTGGATATCGATTAGATGCTCGAGTTGTGGAGTATTTTTTGGTTCCAAGTGTAATGGGAAAAAATAATAGTAGGATGATACCCCTCGAGGGATTCAAGTTTCTATAGCTCAAGGATAAGGTTTCAGCTAAATTATTACTATCAAGTAGGATCCTTCTATATAGGTTGGGTGTCAATTTATATTTCAAGATAAAACTTCAATGGAATCTAATATAGAAACTGTTTTATTATATATTGGTGAAACACACTCATTCAGACCGACATAGTCTTCCAATGATCTAGTCCTTGTTTTAGATTATCAATACGGGGTATGGTCGATCAATATTCTCTCAGGGTTTAGTCTAAGGATATCTGAAGATTTCTATAGTGTGTTATATTTTTTATTGGTTATTTTATTCATTGGTACATATTCATATTATCAATGAAAAATTATATGTGATGAATTATATTCATTCGATAAATAATTATCAAGAACACATTGTATTCTATCACTAAAATGAATGTATCACTTCCTTAGAGGTTCATCATTATAACTATGTAAATACGTGGGGTATATAGGAAAGTATTTTAAGACAATACTGAGAGAAGCTGGGGATGATTTTTTCTCAACTTAAAAGTGTTTTTTTAAATATGATGTGACACCTCAAATAGACTTCAATTCCTATTTTTTGTCCATTCCAAGATGTATTCTTGAGTATTTCTTGAAGGTTCCTCCAAAAATATAGATGTAGAACATGATTGTGACTATTCTAGTAATAGTGTCCTTATCTAATATTCCCTATGGGACTTCAATAAAGATTATAGATGGATAAAGGCTCTGTAAGTGGATTAAATGGTGAAGGAAATTATTCACCATATATTTTCCCAATGGGGTGATGCAATAGTATTCACTAAAAAAAGATGGTTTATTTAAACTATTTACGGATTGATAAAGGACAAAAAGTGATCACTAATAATTACTATCATCTTCATCATATTATTGAGATTTTGGATCAATTGAGATAATACATTTTGTTCTCCTAGATTGTATTGAGGTTGGTATATCACCACTTTTTAGAGAGACCTTATAATATTATGTATACTTATTTTAGAATAAACTGTGGAGTATATGAGTATCTTGTGATAACATTCAAGTCTATTAATTCTTCAGCAATGTTTATGGACCTCGTGAGTAGGATTTACCATCCATTTTTGGATTCATTAGTGGTTTTAGTCATTAATGATATTATATTATACAACTAGTCTATAGAGAATTATGATCAATAATAGGTAATGAGATAAGGACTTTTGAAATATGAAATTGATAAATTATTCATCATATGAAAATGTGTGAGAAAATAGTGTTATTATCTTTTTTGTAATTATATATTATTATTTGAAAAATTGTTTGAATGATTCTGTGGTTATTTTTTCTTATAAATGGGTGATAGTACATTGTGGGGATTGTAGAGGTTTTTTATGGTTGATGTAGAGAGGATGATGTTATGAAAATAGTGGAAAAGATGTTATGTTTTTTTGGAAAGGGATAGGGTGATTATTGTTGGAGTTGTATGGTGATATTGTAGTGTTTTAGAAATAGTGTCATGGAATATTGTAATGATTGAAGAAATAATTTAAGTATTTAATGAGTTGTGATGGGATGAATATAATTATTTAATTAATAAAATTGAAATAAAGTTATGGGATTAAAGTGAAATGGAAATGTATTGAATTTTTTAAATAAAATCATCGATAGGGGTTTTTGGTAAATGAATTAAAATATGGATAAAAACATGTTAATGTAGATAGAAAATAGGAATAAAATATTCTAAAAGATTGTAAAATGGTTGGTAATTTTGATCATGATAAAAAAGTAATAAATATGATTTTTATAATTGTGGTTTTTGTGTGTGAATAGTTTGGATGGAATGTGTTTTAATAATGGAAGTGGTTGTTAGTGAGAGGTGGTGATGGTGAAGTCATTGCATTATGTTTTAGTAATGAAGAATTTCTATCTAAGAGTTTATTCTTATGATTGGAATGCCAGTTATGATATTTATTTTTTATTTTCTTTATTTCTAATCACCCACCACCCATGTAGAGTTAAACCATATGAGGTTTTGTGTTCCGAATGTTTTCCCTAATATCTATATGTAGATGATAATAATGGGTGAACACTCATGATTCTATACACCCTCTTTCAGGCATATTATAAGATTTAGTGGAATGATATTATGATATGTTGTGATATTGAAATGATGAAAGCAATATGGTTATGAAATTGGTGTGTGGTGGGGTATACATGGGAGTAGGGAGTGGGATTTATATTCATCTTCATTATATGCACTACCATGGTGAGGTTATGGATTCATGGTGATGTAGTATATAGATGTGGTTTTGATGTGTTTTTTTATATAATAAATGATTGTGGATAAAGGTTTGTGATTATGATGTGATATCTGGATATAATTATGTGGATAAAGAAGGTATGGGTGCACTAAGGAAAATATTGTTAGGTCATGAGGGTAATTACTTCTTATGGGGAAGTGTATGAAGAGTACCGTTTCAACTTATATCCATTTGATTATTTTTTTCTATTATATTTATGGTGTTTGAGAAATAATCATCGATGAAAATGGAAGGTCATTAACCTGTTATCGGTAATGTGTTGGTGTCATTGTTTATTTAATAAGGCATTAGTATTTTTCTTCCACAAGTTAATGTGATGTTTTGGGGAGGATATCACATATTATACTCAAATACTCACCCATATATATATATATATATATATTATTTTTATAAATTTTTAGGCATGAGTTGGTGATCGGGACAGATATTACTACCTCATGGTGATCGTTGAAGATAGTATATGTTGGAAAAATTTATATCATGAGATTTTCATTTTGGGTATTTATTTTAGATATTTTGGTTTAAATATAACAAAACATGCATTGTTAGTTTGGTTAATTGATTGTTACTTAGAGTTTATTGGTAGTTTTCACTTATTTTATTGGATTTTGTTAATGTAATTCCTACCATATTTATTATTTACTCCCTTAGTTTTACTCATGAACCAGTGTCTTATAAGAGTCAATATTTTTGAGTCACACTCATCTTCATGTATCCCCTTAGAGGAGTTCATATAGGAGTGCGGCATCACAAAATTTCACTTAAATCATTATCATCATGTGTTGGGAATTGGAATATAATTAATAGAGGATTGTTGGAATTCATATGGAATACTTCTTATGCTAGTGTTCATGATAGTTTGATGAGGCACTAAATTAATTTTGGTATTCTCTAATTCATAGCATAAATTATCTTAGTTTTCATATATGTAATTGATATTTGGATTCTTAATGATTCATTTATGCATCCTTTTCACCTATAGTGACAGTGACATACCCCTAACATAATTATGCGATCAATTAAAATATGATATTTCATTTTATTATTAAATTAATTAATATATATGCTCAACCTATTCCTATGTAAAAAAATAAAACATATGAAATCAGAGTTTTGTCATCCAAATAACTCACAAATAATAATTTTAATCATTAAATATCCATTTCAATACTTTAATAAATTTATTTCCAAAATGAATATATATATATTAAAAATATGACTAATAAACATATTTAATATATTATAAGGGATATTTAGCCTGAATTATCAATATAAAATAAACTGAAATAAAATCCTAGAATTTACCCCAAAATTCCCTTTTTATCTCCTCAGAAAAAATTTTGTTTTAACTGTAATCAATTATTGATTGTTAGTTGGTATAATTATACTTATTTTAAAACATTATTTTATATTAATTCAAATATTTATTAATTTTTTTTGGATTAATACCCCTCTATTAAAAATCAAATAATTATTACATTTACATTAATACCCCATCATTTAACTTACCTTCCATGGAAATTCATTTATCACTCTTCTCTCAATAGATAATGTATTTTGATTTTTTATCATTCAGAATACGTTAATGTTAAACCATATGCATTTAAAAATTATAATTATATAATTAAATATATGAGTAAAATGTATTGATCCAAAGGTCCTTAAATGGTTCACTCTATGGTTCCATGGTTTGTAAAACATTTTATGTAACATTATAATTAATTAAGTGTTTCCTCTTTTCAATAATTCATGATTTTTATCAAACCAAATAAAGTTTACTCATTCGATTTTATCAGTAATTCAAAACCCTTTTAAATAACAACTTAAATAATCCAACAATTGATTTTACTTTATCTATATATATTTTCCTTTTTTATTATATTTTTCCTTTGTACATTTTTTCATTTTATTTTTTTATACCCATAGTTTTAATATATTCATTTATTCTTTAGAGAGGAAAAATAAATGAATAAAATGGACATGAAATGATTACTTTCCTATATAATTGAAAAATAACTATACATTATTATAAATTTACATCTCACAAACTAAAAAAATGTGAAACATTTCCCTATACACATAGCTTGAAAATAAACATGTAAAATAATAAAACTATGGTTGGAGAGAATATATAAACTTGAAAAGTGGATTAAAATATATGTCTATACATGGATTATATGGGATTTAAATAGGGATAAATGATAATTTTGGTATCAATTTATATCATGGGATTCTAATTTATTTCCCAACCATATTAATAAATAATATTAGTTTCAAAATCATTGGGATGGAATTTATGAAATATTTGGATCATTGAATACATCATAAGATTCTATGAAGAATGGGATAGAATTATATATATATATATATAAATTAACAAAATGATTTATAATACCTCTCAATTGATGAAAATTGAAGTGGAATATCCATTCATAGTCAAATAAATAAATATTTATTCAAAAATAATGTGAACAGTTGAAAATCCAAATCAATAAAAATATAAACATCAAAAATCATTTAAACATTTTCAATAAAATGATTAAATTACACACACAAAAACATTATAATAAAAAATAATTCAATATGTTTAATTTAGATCAACAAAATCAAGAAAAACACCATAAAATTAAAATTTAAAAAAAACATTAAATTTATAAAATAAAATGAGAAGAAATAAAACCTACAATCAAATAATTTTCATCTAATTGTTATTTTTTTCATTTTCATTATGGAAAATGAAAAATAACATCGTTTAGTATTAAAGGAAATTAAAAGTAGGCACCTCGTAAAAAATTAAAATAAAGCGATACAGCCAATATTACTTCTATATATATATCTAAGGAGAAAATTATATTCATCTTTTATTCAATTGATATTAAATAACATCCCTATGTTATTCTCCATGTCAAATTTAAGAAAATAAAAAAATTAAAATAATGATTTTATTACATAAAAATACAATTAAAAACAATATATTAAATGTAAAAAATAAATATTTTGGATTGTCTACTTATAAGCACTTCATTTAGAAAATCTACATCTAGGAAGTTTCTATTGGTTTACACAATAAGAAGAGGGGTTCTAGTTCCTTAATAATGACCACCGCATTTTACCAACTAGAAAGGTCACCAGTAAAATGTTCTAGAGATCCCCATGTATATTATATTTTGTATCAACTTCCTTACCCTGAGAATATATTTTTTACTAGGGTAAGTAAAAGGTAAGGGCTCCTTCTCTTTATCTTGTGGATCCACCCAACTAACCATGCCTTGGAATTTAACACACAAGAGTGGCTTCCCTTATTTATAATGAGCACTTGGTTCTTTATATATCTTTATAAAATTAAGGAATTCCTTTTTAAACTCAGTGGACATCAATATGGGCACTACTAGGGATGAAAAATTATCATATTTCGTTGAAATTGTTTTATATTCAAATGGATATGAGTTATTATGGGCCTGATTTTATTATCTATTTTTGATATAAACATAAACATGTATAAAAAAATGGTCTCATGTTCATAGAGTAAATCCCACATAGTCATGGGATATAACATAGTCTCCTAGGAATCAAAAATATATATTTTTGGAATTCCCACTACACCATGTTGATCTTCATCAATTTCATACATTATTATTTAAAATTGTAAAGCAATAAGGATGGTGCCTGCTTATAGCTAACATATCATTAATATATAATTTCCCTTTATTCCCAAAATAAATAAAGGGTATCAAGGATTTTAAATTATGATTACAATTATTTAAAAATGATTAAAAAATTAGCTATTGAGGCGACTCAAAGGTTGTGTCACATTAAATACAATAAATTAATTTGCCAAAATACATGTACAATTATCTGTTCCTTATGATATAAATATAGATATATCATTTTTAAATATATATAATAAATGGGTCATGCATCATTATTTCTAGTAATATATAGAAAATAGTTTTGGATTTTAAATATTTTTACATATTAAAAATGGGGTAAATGAGCATAGGGAAATAGGTCTAAGACCACATGGTAGGTCCCATTTAGGCCCAACATTGCTATTTTTTTACAAACATCCTCAAAATTATCTAAATACCAATAAATTTTCTTATGTATTAGTTATAATCATCTTAATTTAGTGTGTGTGTGTAATGGTGTTTAGTTTACAATATCAAAATATGGGATATAAATGAGTTGAGTGCCCACTAAAATTGAGGTTCCCAAACACTGACCCATTTAAAAAATATTCATCAGAATCAAAACTCAAACCCATTTAATATTGAAAATTCATACTTAATGTAATACTAATATAAGTTTTTTAATTTCCATTTGAAACCTAAACCTATATTTTTTTATAATAATTTTGTTAAGATGAAACTATTTGGATTTCGAATGGGTAAAAATGCTAAAGCTATTTATATGTTCATTAAGAAAATAATAAATAAATATAAATGGTTTTATAAGGCCCCATCTCTAAACCTTACTTAATATTTAATTAAATGAATAATTCACATTGAGGATCTTTTCAGGTTTAGAGTTTTATAGAATCAGAACACAAATATTACATCTCAAAAGATTACAAAGTAGACACTTCTACTAAGATTCCATAATAAAGAAAACTCTTAAAAAGAAACATGTCTAGTTCCATGTCTTATATAGCATGACATTCCCCTGATCCCGTCCTTGACCTTATTCCACTTTATGTCATGTGAAAAACATTTCGAAAAAAACATGGGGTGAGCATAAAAAGCTCAGTAAGGGATACACAAAGAATGAAAACTGTTACTTTTTCAAACATCAAGTAAACCATGTATACTCTAACAAAGTAATACCTTCACCATCATGAAGTAGTAAAAACTCTTCACTAAATAAAGTATCATTACTTACCTTTTTGTAACCAAAGGATTACCATAAAACCCATATAAAGAACACATAGCATATATAAAGGTAACTTGGGACATAAACATGCTTAAGTGGAATAACCATACGGTCGTCTTCCACACATATCACTTAATGGAATAGCCATACGGCCAATTTCCATACATACTTAATGGAATAGCCATATGGCCGACTTCTATACCCAATTCATTGGAGGTTATAACGTAACCACCCGTCCTGGTATTCACGGCACCACCCGTCATATGGTTTATCACGTAACCACCCGTCAAATGTCCAATTACCAATATAAAATCATAAAAAATAAAACCAATATAAAGGAATGATAACATTTCCACATTTCAATCACAACATATCATAATAGAATCCTTTATCAAAACCATTTTCCATACCAAAATAGATAAAAGAGTTTATGGTATTTATTTTATTTTAAAAACATTACGGCTTGTTGAGGAAGCCAAAGACCAAATAATACTCGCGGCGGCGGAAAAGGTCGTTGTCACCGCGTACGTTAAAAAAACATTCCTTTTTGTTGTTTAGTAAAACGCTTCATAGAAAAAGATTTCTTTTGTATAAAATTAAAAGTCAAAGGGGTTTATACACCATATAAAATAATGTTGTGTATAAAATGAAATATGCCTCAATGAAAGGAGATTGAGACGAAGTCCCTTACCTTGGGTCCGACTTGACTCAATCGTTCTTTAACGTCCTGAATAATAAACTTGAGTTAATTTCAACTTTATTAAGAACTTTTTTAAAGTTAATTATTCCTTTTATATCACTTATTGCCATGTTATAAACATTATGTAACCATTTAAGTTAATAATGTTTGTTTTGTCGATATTTGGTTCTTAAGTCGAAAGTGGACTTCTTATAACTACATGTTGTTCGTGTGGTCAAAGGTTATTTCTATCGAGAATGACATTACTGATTTGGATATCATATATATCATATATATCCAGCAAATACATGTATTTATAATATTACATATTCATTTAGAGGTAATAAATGAAATGCACCGTTCATGGAGACGGTAAGCCGTACGTACGCATGAACGCTACTTTCATTTCTTTTTCATATTAATGGAATTAAAACTAAATGAGAGGTATGTATATATTAATTCCAGAATTATATTCATCATTTAGATATATCATTCATTATATATATCCATTATATACATGTACTTTTAATAGTACATTACATTTGGGGATAAGAAATGAAATGCACCGTTCATGGAGACGGTAAGCCGTACGTACGCATGAACGCTAATTTCATTTCTATCTCAGAATTTAATTGAAAGAAATAATAATGATATAGAGGTATATTATAATTCCTGTATAACATCATATATAATAACTTTAAATCCATCCTTTACACATCCCACATATGGCATTAACGAATCACATCACTTTGAGGGGGTGGTAGTCCGCACTTCCTTAAATGAAGATTTCGGGTTTACCCATAATGGAAACCATAAAGGTATGCCAAAAATGATAAATACATAATCTTAAAGAAAAAATAAACATATTATATATCATATATAAATATAGTGATATCTTAATGGCCACCTTTGAAGGTGTTAATGGAATGTTGAACAATCATCGTTTTGGGAGGCATAATTTCACCATCCACGGAAATAGTATGTTCATTAACCATTAGATGAAGGTGTGTGTAAGTGTAGATAGAATACTTCTTATAAAAACATCCTAGTATATTTAAGATACTGTAGTTGTTACAAAATAAATAAATAAAAAGATTTTAGTGGGTTGGAGAAGAAAAATAATACAAAAGGACTCAAGTGAAGACATTACCTCAAAATCGGGTAACTCCCTTTGGTTTGAGCTCAAGGGCTTCCTTGGGAAGACTTATGCCCAAAGTGAGGCTTCAAGGAGTAATATAAGGAATTGGAGAGACAAAATGGTCAGGGGTGGGCCGAGCCAATGGCTTTGAGAGTGTGGGTAAGGTGGTACAGGTGGGGGCCTTTTATTAGAGGAGAGGAGGGGCACTTTTGGAACGTAAAGAAATATTACCTTATTTGAAAATGTGTTTCGGTTTTAAAAGGTCCAACATTGATATAATTCGTGGATAAGCTGATACGGGTTGGAAATCCACCCATATAATAAGTTTTGGACATGCTTAGTTCATAGATTTTAGTAAAACATATCATGTTTGTGCCATTTTTTACATTAACATTAAATAAAAGGTATTTATGTCATTTTCCAACCAAAGTGGCTCCATGGGGTCCCCAAGTTGACCCATGGCTTGTCTTGGTCGGCCATGACACATCCAATTAGGGTAGGACATGTTTCTAGGTCATCTCATATTATTAAAACATTATTTTTACCTTAAACTATACTAATTACCACTAATCGTGATTAAAAACTTAATAAGTTACTATTCACCAAAAAATTATTTTAATCTCATTGAACCACATTTTCCTTCTTAGTGACAACCATGTATGTCGGATTTTTTAAATTCAATACGCAAAGGTGGCAAAATTTCATTTAAATGGAAAATCAGTTTTTATAAGTACCACTTAGTGATTTCACTATTCATCAAAAATTGAAGTTTTTCAGAAAAAATCCAAAAATTCACCCTAAGCTATATTTGATATTCTGAATTCAAAAATGAAGTCCATTTTACAAAATTCAAAACATATAAGTCAAATTAATTAATTTAATAATTAATTCCCGCTGTCATGACAAATAGCGTGTTTTTGTGAAACAATAAGTATCAAAAGATTGACACTAGTTTAAGTCCAATTTCAAAGTGAAATTAATTCCAACAACCACTATTGGATTGGATGGTAAAAATATTTTCTAATTTCACTTTAAAACCAATTCAAATAATAATATAATCATATAAATAAATTAGATCAAAAAGAGGTGTTGAATTAAAATACTACATTTACAATATTCATTAAAAAATGTACTTTATCAGAAAGATACCAAAAATTTACACAAAGTAAATTTTGATGTCCTGATTCTAAAGAAGAGTTATATTTGGTCCAAAAGAATTTATAAGATTAATCAAAACTATATTTAATGACGGTTCACCGTCAAAAGGTGATAAGTGAACCCTTAGTGAAAATTAGGGTATAAATGCCTAAAATTGAATTCTTTCCATATTTTAAGCCTTTATCTTTTATTGGGTAAATATAAAAACATTTAAAAACATATATAATCATATTTTAGTTATTTCTATCCATTCCCTCCAGTACAACAGCTACATGTTAACTACCATTTAAGATAATATTATTATATTACTAGTGTGCAACGTAATATTTCAATGAAACTCATTGATGCGTATCGACTACGCTATCAAATGTAGAAACCCCTTTTAATTAAAATTAATATTTAATTCGTAAATATTAATTAATATGAAAATTATTTATTCTTTATTTACCTAGGATGTTACATCCTTCCTCCCTTTTGGATATTGCGTCCTCGCAATTTTATTCACTTATCAAAATAAGTGGGGGTATTTATCCCTCATAGAATTTTCAGATTCCCACGTTTCCTCTTCAATCACATGGTTTTTCCAAAAAACCTTTACCTGATGAATCACCTTATTCTGTAACACCTGCTCCCTGTGGTAACGAATCTGGACCGGCTGTTCTTCATAAGATAGGTTCTCTTCCAGCTGAACTACCTCTGGACTCAACATGAGATGGATCTGGCATATACTTTCTCAACATTTAAACATGAAAAACATTGTGTACCTGAGATAAACTCGGAGGTAAAGCCACTCGGTAAGCAACTGATCCAACTTTCTCCAGAATTTCATATGGTCCAATGAACCATGGACTCAGATTTCCTTTCTTACCAAATCTCATCACACTTTTCCATGGAGAAGCCTTGAGAAAAATATGATCACCTACCTTGAAAGATAGATCCTTCCTCTG
The DNA here is from genome assembly GCA_963277665.1 of Viscum album. Taxonomy (NCBI): domain Eukaryota; kingdom Viridiplantae; phylum Streptophyta; class Magnoliopsida; order Santalales; family Viscaceae; genus Viscum; species Viscum album. The sequence continues at coordinate 1,839,613,567 of OY728125.1, forward strand.
GTTATCCGCATAACTCTTCTGCCTGCTCTAAGCTGTTATCATGTGTTTCTGAACCAACTGAACCTTTTCTGCCATCTCTTCTACCAATTCTGGTCCCATCAACTTCCTTTCACCCACTTCATCCCAGAAAGCTGGAGTTCGACACCACTTTCCATATAATGCCTGAAATGGTGCCATCTGTATACTAGAATGAAAACTGTTATTATATGAGAATTCAACCAAAGAAAGATGTTGGTACCAACTTCCCTAATAATCCATCGAACAAGCTCGTAGCATATCCCCCAATGTCTGAATTGTTCGTTCTGATTTCCCATCTGATTGAGGATGAAAAGATGTACTAAAATTTAATTCAGTACCCAACGACTTCTGAAGGCCTTTCCAAAAGTTAGAAGTAAACCTCGGATCACGATCTGATACAATGGAGAGATGAACACCATATAACCTGACTATCACTTTAAGATACAAAAGGGAAAGTTGATCAAGAGAGAAAGTATCTCGTATAGTAAAGAAATGAGCATATTTGGTCAAACGATCAACAATTACCCAGATTGCATTATTACCTCGAGATGTCCTCGGTAATCCCACAACAAAGTCCATGGATATGTTTTCCCATTTCCACTCTGGAACTGGTAAAGGTTGAATCATCCTTTTAGGTAACTGCCGCTCTGCTTTAACCTGTTGACAAGTCAAACACTTCACAGTAAAATCAGCAATATCTCTTTTCATTCCATCCCACCAGTAATACTCCCACAGATCTCTGTACATCTTAGTACTGCCAGGATGAACTGAAAATGGAGAAATATGAGCCTCACATAACAAATCATTCTTAAACTGTGAATCACAAGGCACACACAATCTCTTCCCAAACCTCAAAACACAATCATTATCAATGTTGAATTCAGGCAACTTACCTTTCTGAACCAGCTCTACCTTTTTCTGCAACTCGTTGTCTTGCTTCTGTGCTTGCTTGATTCTATCTCATAGAGAAGATTTCACTGATACCTGAAACAAAACAGAAGGACTTCCTACACCAACAACTTCTATTCCAAATTTCATTGAATCAAAAACCAAAGGATCTTGTTCCAAACATAGAATGGTTAATGAAGCATTACTTTTTCGACTCAAAGCATCGGCCACTTTATTTTCTTTTCCTGGATGGTAGTGGATTGTACAATCATAATCCTTAATTAATTACAGCCATCTCCTCTATCTCATGTTCAATTCTTTCTGAGTGAATATATACTTTAAACTTTTGTGATCTGTATATATTTCACACTCTACTCCATACAAATGATGCCTCCAAATTTTTAATACAATGACAACAGCAGCTAATTCCAAATCATGTGTAGGGTAATTTACCTCATGAGTTTTCAACTGACGTGAAGCAAAAGCAATTACCAGATCATTCTACATTAGGACACAGCCAAGTCCCTTCAACGAAGCATCACTGTACATAACAAACTCACCATTCCAAGAAGGAAGTGCCAAAGCTGGAGCATTCACCAATCTTCTTTTCAACTCCTAAAAACAATCATCACATTCTTTTGTACAGATAAACTTAACACCCTTCCGAGTTAGCTTAGTCATTGGACTAGATAACCGTGAAAAATTTCTAACAACCCTTCGGTAATAGCCTTCCAAACCAAGGAATCTACGAATCTCGGTAACATTTGTGGGTCTTGGACATTCTTCCACAACTTTTGTTTTTGCAGGATCAGCAGTTATTCCTTCTTTAAAAACAATATGACCAAGGAAATAAATTTGTTGCAACCAAAACACACACTTGCTGAATTTTCCATACAGTTTCTTTTCTTTTAAGGTTTTCAAGATAACCCTTAAATGTCTTTCATGCTCTTCATAACTTTTAGAAAACACCAAAATATCATCAATAACACAACCACCATTTATCACCTGATTCAACTAATCCATCACTTTTGTAAACTGCTCAATTCTGATTTTGACCATCTCAGTATATTGATTTGGAAGGTTATTTCACTCAGGATGCCTTCCCAAAAAAAATTCTTCTATGTTTCCTCTACGATAAACCATTCTGAACAAACATGTCTTAGATGAAGCAACATGGTAATCTTCAAATGCTATATCATTTCAAAAAAAATTAAATAATCATTTAATATAATTCTAAATCCTAAAGTTATCTAAACTGACCTTTGATACAAACTATAATGCCCCAGCCTTAAACCTTACTTAATATTGAATGAAATGAATAATTCACATTGAGCATATTTTCAGGTTTAGAGTTTTAGAGAATTAGAACATAACTATTACATCTCAAAATATTACAAAGTAGACACATCTATTATGTTTCCATAATAAAAAAAACTCTTAAAAAGAAACATGTCTAGTTCCATGTCTTATATAGCATGACATTCCCTTGATCCCATCCTTGACCTTATTCCACTTTAAGTCCTGTGAAAAACATTTCGAAAAAAACTTGGGGTGACCTAAAAATCTCAGTAAGGGATACACAAAGAATGAAAACTGTTACTTTTTCAAACATCAAGTAAACCATGTATACTCTAACAAAGTAATACCTTCACGATCATGAAGTAGTAAAAACTCTTAACTGAATAAAGTATCATAACTTACCTTTTTGTAACCAAAGGATTACCATAAAACCCATATAAAGAACACATAGCATATATAAAGGTAACTTGGGACATAAACATACTTAAGTGGAATAACCATACGGTCGACTTCCACACATATCACTTAATGGAATAGCCATACGGCCAATTTCCAAACATACTTAATGGAATAGCCATACGGCCGACTTCCATACCCAATGCATTGGAGGTTATAATGTAACCACCTGTCCTGGTATTCACGGCACCACCCGTCATATGGTTTATCACGTAACCACCCGTCAAATGTCCAAGTACGAATATAAAATCATAAAACACAAAACCAATATAAAGGAATGATAACATTCCCACATTTCAATCCCAATATAACATAATAGGATCCTTTATCAAAACCATTTTCAATACCAAAATACATAAAAGAGTATATGGTATTTATTTTATTTTAATAACATTACGGCTTGTTGAGGAAGCCAAATACCAAATAATAATCGAGGCGGTGGAAAAGGTCGTTGTCACCGCGTACGTTAAAAAACATTCCTTTTTGTCATTTAGTAAAACTCTTCGTAGAAAAAGATTCCTTTTGTATAAAAGTAAAATTCAAAGGGGTTTATACACAGTATAAAAGAATGTTGTGTATAAAACGAAATATGCCTCAATGAAAGGAGATTGAGATGAAGTCCCTTACCTTGGGTCCGACTTGACTCGATAGTTCTTTAAAGTAATGAATAATAAACATGAGTTAATTTCTACTTGATTAAGAACATTTTTAAAGTTCATTATTCCTTTTATATCACTTATTTCCATGTTATAAACATTATGTAACCATTTAAGTTAATAATGTTTGTTTTGTTGATATTTGGTTCTTAAGTCGAAAGTGGACTTCTTACAATTACATGTTGTTCGTGTGGTCAAGGGTTATTTATATCCAGAATGACATTCCTGATTTGGATATCATATATATCATATATATCCAGCATATACATGTATTTATAATATTACATAATCATTTAGAGGTAAGAAATGAAATGCACCGTTCATGGAGACGGTAAGCCGTACGTACGCATGAACGCTACTTTCATTTCTTTGTCATATTAATGGAATTAAAACTAAATGAGAGGTATGTATATTTTAATTCCAGAATTATATTAATCATTTAGATATATCATTCATTATATATATCCATTATATACATGTACTTTTAATAGTACATTACATTTGGGGATAAGAAATGAAATGCACCGTTCATGGAGACGGTAAGCCGTACATATGCATGAACGCTACTTTCATTTCTATCTCATACTTTAATGGAAAGAAATAATAATTATATAGAGGTATATTATAATTCTAGTATAACATCATATATAATAACTTTAAATCCATCCTTTACACATCCAATATATGGCATTAACGAATCACATCACATTGAAGGGGCGGTAGTCCGCACTTCCTTAAATGAAGATATCGTGTTTACCCATAATGGAAACCATAAAGGTATTCCAAAAATGAAAAATACAGAAGCTAAAAGAAAACATATACATATTATATATCATATATAAATATAGTGACATCTTAATGGCCACCTTTGAAGGTGTTAAAGGAATGTTGAACAATCATCGTTTCAGGAGGCATAAATTCACCATCCACGGAAACAGTATGTTCTTTAACCATTACATGAAGGTGTGTGAAAGTGTAGCTCGAATCCTTCTTATAAAAAAATCCTAGTATATTGAAGATACTGGAGTTATTACAACAGAAATAAATAAAAAGAGTTTAGGGGGTTGGATAATCAAAATATTACAGAAGGACTCAAGTGAAGACATTACCTCAAAATCGGGTAACTCCCTTTTGTTTGAGCTCAAAGGCTTCCTTGGGAAGACTTATGCCCAAATTGAGGCTTCAAGGAGTAATACAAGGAAGTGGAGAGACAAAATGGGCAGGGTTTGGCCAGCCCAAAGGCTTTGGGAGTGTGGGTAAGGTGGTAGAGGTGGGGGCCTTTTATAAGAGGAGAGGAGGGGCACTTTTGGAAAGTAAAGAAATATTACTTTATTTGAAAATGTGTTTCGGTTTTAAAAGGTCCCAAATTAATATAATTAGTGTATAAGGTGATAAGGGTTGGAAATCCACCCATCCAATAAGTTTTGGACATGATTAGTTTATATATTTTACATTATCTTTCCATTTTATTTAAATCGCCAAATAATGATGTCATCGTTGCATTATTATTATGTCATAAATAATTTAATTTATTTAATGTCTAAAAATTATAAAAAAAATACTATGATGTAGGAAATTTTTTTATCTTTCCAATGACTATTTATACTCAAAACTATGACTTCTAAAACCCCATTTAAAAATTGTTTTAGTAAAACATATCATGTTTGTGCCATTTTTTACATTAACATTAAATAAAAGGTATATATGTCATTTTCCAACCAAAGTGGCTCCATGGGGTCCCCAAGTTGACCCATGGCTTGTCTTTGTCGTCCATGACACATAAAATGAGAGTAGGACATGTTTCTAGGTCATATCAAATTATTAAAAAATTATTTTTACCTTAAACTACACTAATTACCACTAATCGCGATTAAAAACTTAATAAGTTACTATTCACCCAAAAAAATTTAATCTCATTGAACCACATTTTACTTCTTACTTCTCATCACATGAACATATAAATTACAGAAAGTGTAATATAAAATATCATCCCAATAAAAAGAAAGATGAGCTTTAAAAGGAATGACATAAAAGTGTGTACTTAAAATGAAAGAGAGGAGTAGGATCCCTTACCTCGGGTCCGACTTGACTCGATCGTTCTTTAATCTCCTGAATAATAAACTTGAGTTAATTTCTAATTCCTTAAGAACCTTTTTCAAGTTCATTATTACTTTTATACCACTTATTACCATGTCATAAACATTATGTAATCATTTGAGTTAATAATATTTGTTTTGCCGATATTTCGTTCTTAAGTCGAAAGTGGACTTCTTACAATTACATGTTGTTCGTGTGGCCAAATGTTTATTATATCCAGAATTGTATTCATTATGTAGATATCATATATGTCATATATATCCAGTAAATGCATGCATTTATAACATTACATAATCATTTAGAGGTAAGAAATGAAATGCACTGTTCATGGAGACGGTAAGCCGTACGTACGCATGAACGCTACTTTCATTTATATTTCATATTTTATAGAATGAAATAATAATGATATAAAGGTATATTATAATTCCAGTATAATATCATATATAATATCATATTTCCATCCTTTATACATCCCACATATGGTATTTAACGAATCAAATCACTTTGAGGGGGCGGTAGTCCGCACTTCCTTAAATGAAGATATCGCGTATACCCATAATGGAATCAATAAAGGTAAGACAAAAAATGAAAAATACAGAAGAATAAATAAAACATAAACATATTATATATCATATATAAAAATAGTGACATCATAATGGCCACCGTTGAAGGTGTTAAATGAGTATTGAACAATCATCGTTTCGGGAGGCAGAATTTCACCATCCACGGAAACCGTATGTTCTTTAACAATTCGATGTAGTTGTGTGAGAGTGTAGCTCGAATAAATCTTATAACAACATCCTAGTATATTTAAGATACTGTTGTTGTTACAAAAAAGTAAATAAAAAGAGTTTAGGGGGTTGGAGAAGCAAAATAAAACAAATGAACATGAGAGAATGAATTACCTTTAAAAGTGTAACTCCTTTGGATTTGAGCCTAAAGGCTTCCTTTGAAAGGATTCTGCCCAAAGGGAATCCTCTAGGATGAGGACAGGGATGTGTAGAGAGTAAATGGGCAGGGGTTTTCTGAGCCAAAGGCTTGAGGAGTGTGTGAAATGAGGTAGAGGTGGGGGCCTTTTATAAGAGGAGAGGAGGGGCACTTTTGGAAAGTAAAGAAATATTACTTTATTTGAAAATGTGTTTCGGTTTCAAAAGGTCCCACATTGATATATTTCGTGGCTAAGGTGATAAGGCTTCGAAATCCACTCATCCAATAAGTTTTGGACATGTGTAGTTCATAGATTTTACATTATCTTTCCATTTTATTTAAATCGTCAAATAATGATGTCATCGCTGCATCATTATTATGTCATAAATAATTTAATTTATTTAATGTCTAAAAATTATAAAAAAAATACTATGATGTAGGAAATCTTTTTATATTTCCAATGAATATTTATAATCAAAACTATGACTTGTATAACCCCACTTAAAAATTGTTTTAGTAAAACATATCATGTTTGTGTCAATTTTACTTTTACATTAAATAAAATGTTATTTATGTCATTTCCCAACCAAAGTGGATCCATGGGGTCCCCAAGTTGACCCATGGCTTGTCTTGGTCGGCCGTGATACAACCAATGAGGTTAAGACATGTGTCAAGCTCATATCATTTTATTAAAGCATTATTTTTACCTTAAACCACACTAATTACCACTAATCGCGATTAAAAACTTAATAAGTTACTATTCACCAAAAAATTGTTTTAATCTCATTGAACCACATTTTACTTCTTAATGACAACCATGTATGTCGGATTTTTTAAAATCAAAACACAATGATGGAAAAATTTCATTTAAACGGAAAATTAGTTTTTATAAGTACCACTTAATGGTTTCACTATTCATCAAAAATTGAAGTTTTTCAGAAAAGTCCCAAAAATTCACCCTAAGCTATATTTGATATTCTGAATTCAAAAATGAAGTCCATTTTACAAAATTCAAAACATATAAGTCACATTAATTAATTTAATAATTAATTCTCGCTGTCATGTCAAATAGCGTGTTTTATGAAACAATAAGTATCAAAAGATTGACACTAGTTTAAGTCCGATTTCAAAGTGAAATTAATTCCAAAAACCACTATTGGATTTTATGGTAAAGATATTTTCTAATTTCACTTTAAAACCAATTCAAATAATAATCTAATCATATAAATAAATTAGATCAAAAATTGGTTTTGAATTAAAATACAACATTTACAATATTCATTAAAAAGAATGAACTTTATCGGAAAGATACCAAAAATTTACACAAAGTAAATTTTGATGTCACGATTCTAAAGAAGAGTTATATTTAGTCCAATATAATTTATAAGATTGATCAAGACTATATTTAATGTCGGTTCACTGTCAAAAGGTGATAAGTGAACCCTTAGTGAAAATTAGGGTATAAATGCCTAAAATTGAATTCTTTCCATATTTTAAGCCTTTATCTTTTATTGGGTAAATATAAAAACATTTAAAAACATATATAATCATATTTTAGTTATTTCTATCCATTCTTTCCAGTACAACGGCTACATGTTAACTACCATTTAAGATAATATTATTATATTACTAGTGTGCAACGTAAGATTTCAATGAAACTCATCGTTGCGTATTGAGTACGCTATCGAATGTAGAAACCCCTTTTAATTAAAATTAATATTTAATTCATAAATATTAATTAATATGAAAATTCTTTATTCTTTATTTACCTGGGATGTTATTGGTTTTCTAGGATTAAATCCATTATTCATCCACAAATATACAAAAGAAATCATATTAAAAATATTATCTCATTGAAGAGGAAAAATACAAGATCGGTGAACTCTAAAGTGTTTCCCTAGAGGTCATGGTAAGGATAAGAGAACATAGTCTTGTTAATGATAATGTATTCCCCTTACACCCAATTAATAAAATTGTAATACCTTAGATATTTAAATTTATATAGTTTCTTATATATTTTAAGATACAAAATTTAATAAATATTATTATTAATTTACATAGATTTGGATATAGTTTACCATATCAATGGTACTTGATAACAACTGCAACATAAATATGGGATTAAATTTACTACACTAACCTGATTAAAATCAGATTTTTTCTAATTAAAATAAATATAATTTGATTCACCATATCTAGGTTCTCAATTATGGGATACCCATTATTACCCCTAATAAAAAAATAATTATTTTATAATTATTTAATTTTATATAAAACATAAACAAAAATGATTCCAAACTCATATCATCTCCCTTTAATGTCTCAACTTTTATATATTAATCCACTATAAGATATTATTGAAATTATTTATAAAACATATGTAGTTGATAAGTTTCAAATGATTCCTTGACCTCATGTATATCACAATAAATAGTGAGAAAGAATTTATATGTTGTTGGTTGTATTCTTAAATTTTTTTTAAAAAAATTTCAACATGTACACAAATATCTCACTGTGTTCCTTATCTAAGGACTTTAGGTGATGATACTCATTATATTCTTAAATTTTCTCAATAAATTACCTAAATCCATCTCCCTATAATTATAATTTCTAACCCATATAACTTATTTCTTGAAAAAAAATATTATTTCACATAAATTATATAAAGTTTCACCAATATTGAATTCTATTTTTCATGATTTTTAAAAGATTGTATTTATATAAATGGAAATAAAAAACAAATGAATTTTTGGTATAATCCAGTGTGGATCCAGGTTTTTATAATATTTTTAAGGGGCTCAGCAATATAGTTTTTTTATTTTCCAATAAATGTACCGGAGTAGTTGGTCATAGAGTCATATCAAAGGAGGCATAATTTTACTCATTGTATCTTTTATTTCAATTATTTTTTTAATATTTTAGGTTGAAAATAAAATACAAAGAAATATAATTATGTTTCTTAAAATGTATTATAAATAGTGAAAAGTAGGAAAAAAATAATGAAATACCATAAGACATAAATTCGAAAGTCCCTTGAAGCCTAATATGGTTTCCTCATTGTTTATATGTAATGTGATTCTCAACATAACACACTCAATATCATGGATCAATTCCATTCATCAGGACTTTTATAACTATTTTTATCTATAATCATCATTATATTGAAGTCATTTATGTATTAAATATTTTATTCTCTTATGCATAAGATTAAGATTATTCCCTAAACTAAGTAGGTTGTTTTTAGTTTAACTTTTAATTATCCATTAAAAGGATATATATATATACTAATACACCTGGCCACAATTGAATATTATTACATAAATAACTCACCCAAAATCCCTGTATAAAGGATAAGATAATTTAGGGTATAATTTGATCAAAAACCAATGAATGGGGAAAAGATTCATGGATAATCAAAGCAATTGAGTGAAGTCTACCTAGTGTCATTCCTCAATTCAACCACTGTTTAAAACAAGTAATATGAAAAAATAATAAAAATAATTATATAATAACTCAGAAATAGAAATAAATAATCTCAAATCAATCATATAATTGATATTTATCTATACTAAAATAAAAATGTACCAAAAATGAAAAATATCGCTTCTCTCTCATGGTTTTATACAGTTGTTAGAAATTCATAACAATTGTGTTCAATTTTTAAAAAATAATAATTGAAACACTAAAATGTGGTTAATTGTCAATTTTGATGATAATACAATTGTCAATATCTCAATGAATCAAGTTGGATTTATTAAAATTAGCATTTTTTGAAAAACATATTGAAGATGATCATAGTGAAAAAGAGATGATTTGGAGATTTTTTAATCCTGATAGTAAGAGATAAAGTAATTCATTGACATCATGAATAATTGATATTCATTAAGGACTAAAATAAACAGTAATAACTTGTTTAGAGGATGGTTTCTGGAAATTATTAAGTGATTATAGGTATATTTGTTTTTCTCAATAGTGGTGGCTATGTGAAAATTTTATATCGTGATAATTGATATTAATGTTGGATTTGCTAAAATAATAATGATTTTTTCAGAGGATGGAATCTGGAGGAAAAGTAGATGTGAAGCACTATGGTGATGTTGAACTTTAGGTCATAAAATCCCATATCACAGGACGTGATGACATGTAAATGCCAGACACGGGTAGGAAAGAGGTGGTAATGTTTTGGTACATAGTGAAGTTGAATAATAGGATAGGTACGTCCACACCCATATCATAGAAAGTGTGTAGAAGACAATGCCCAAAATGAGAAACTAGGTAGTGGTCGGACCATAGTGGTCCATGTGGTGGACTAAAAATGAACCTGTGTAATATGGGAAAATAGAAGAAACATGCACATAGTAATACAATTCATGGTTGATAGTGGGAGTGTCAAGATAACATGTCTATTCTAACCATCATGAAATCCATTTTTAGAATATAAGGTGAAAATGACCAACATTTTGGCAGTACAACATAGTGAAGAATTCATGGTTATGAATGTGTTATACATTGAAGATTCATAGTAAAATTATCCATAATTAAGATAGATCATGATATTTCACTTGATATAGTGAATGTTGAGTCTTTTTTATCAATAATGGTAAAGAAAAATAAAATGTGTTGAAATCCATGGTGTTGTGTTTTGTTTGAACTTCATGAATTCATAAGAAGTTGGAAATATATCTTACAAGTTATTGTTCAAGGCATGTCGAAGGGCATAATGGCTAAATTCTGAAGAACATGTGGTAGGGATCGAACCAAAATTGTATTATTGGGAATATTGGACTATAACATTAAAAATAATAGAGTTTAATTCAGGTGACACATGTTCTTATTTTCCAATTATTCAATAATCATAGAACATGTCCCTAGTACATGATTCAAGGGATTTTGAAAACATGTTGTTGCGGTTTGAAAAATGGATTAAATGTTATTTAAAGTACATTTTTAACCACACTCTAAAAAGGTGTTTTATTCTAGGTATCTAGGTGTAATCATTATATCTCTAATTTGTAGATATGAAATTCATAGAGATCATAGAAAATTGTGGAGGAGTTTTATCAAAAAATTTAATTTCATAATTTCGTGTAGATATGTGAGATTTTTTTAGGAGACCTTCTATTTGTAAATGAATATTGTTGAGTCCAAAAAAGAGACATAATGGGATGAGACTCTATACTCATATTTACATATTCATAAAACAAAATAAAGTGAGCATAAAAGAAGTACATTTAATAACTTATTCTCGTAGAGAACTGTTCAAGGTGAGGGGAAGGAAGCTTGAAAAAATGGAAACCATTAAATATTATAGATATAAAATAATGATTTTTGTGCCTGATGTAAATTGAAGGTACATTCAGTCTTGTTCATCAAAGTGGATTAGAAGGTATTCATAGGGTGAGATTCACATTAAGTGAAGGAGTATCCCATAAAGACTACAACTGAGCATTTATCCTTTTATTGTGATTCCTTATATGAAACTTTTAAGGGGCCAATGATTCCATAAACTATGTGGACGTGATTTTTACCATCATATATATCACATAAAGGAATTTTTTAGGAGTGACCCTTGGGATGTAGTGAGTTATCCCAAAATCATTGTATGGAGAAATCTTTAGAAATGAGTGAACCAACCTAAACAATTTCAAGATAAATGAACCATAGGAATAGTAGCTTACATTATAGTTATTTAATTCATGAAACATCATTTATGCATACTCCTTGGATTTAGAACTTTCAGAGTGAACAGTGTAAATTATCTTGTACATATTTACTTTATATATACACACTAAAAAATCAAGAAGACAACAATATAACCCATAAAAGATTATAATAAGTGACCCATAAGGTTGAGAGTCAAGATTCTTCAGGGAAAATGAGACATTAAATGAAAAATTGTTTTAATTGGTTAATAAATTCAAATAAATATATTTACCCCCCCCCCCAATAATCCATACACTAATACATTATTCATGTATTAACAAGTTATATAAAATAGTAGGTTTATCCTTATTATATTAGTTATTTCAAAAACATGATCTGAATTATTTGGAGAGAGATTTGATCGGATATTAAGGATCTTGTTTTTGATTTATGTAATTTTAATAAATGGTAAAGGGAGTTCATTAAATTCATGAAATATTATATTAGAGTTCCTAAAGAAGTGATTAATAATTTAATTTCTCTATTAATATTACATAGAATTATCTTTATGATAGGTCAATGAAACCTTGAAAGTTAAACATTAGTTAAGGAGTCATTAATGGGGGATCTCAAGAAAGGCATGTAAAAAAGTATCAATAATTTAAAGTTCACTAATGACATGTGGAAGTAGCATGAATATTTTCATGGAATATGAGAAAGTAAAATTGAGAATTTCCTTATGTTAAAAGGTATAAAGAATAATAATAAGATGAAATCATCCTAGAGGTTGTGTTTTCCATTTGAGTTAAAATATGAGTCTTATATTATTTCTTATTCTGACCCTAATGTGGAGAAAGGATGTGAAATTTTAGACACTATCTCTTAGGGATGAAAAGGATATGTTATTATAGCACTGAAGTGGAAATAACATCAAGTAATGATCATGAAATTAAAATGAAGATTTAATTAATATCATGAATATAATTTACTTCACAATGATTGAATATTTTTCTCTAAAATAACAAGTGACTTTAAATATAGAAGTTTACCTTAAATCTCCAAACAAAGAAAATGTGAATAGATATGAAAGTGGAATGAGACATGACAGAAGATATTTCCAAATAGATCATGAAACAAATTTCTATTGGGAAGTAATTAAAAGAAATAATCATTTAACTCAAAACCCAAGTTGAAGAGTATAGAAAATTAGTTATGGATGTCGCTTTAAATTTTACAGAAATTATACAATATTTTAGAAGAAATATGAAATGATTAGAGAACTCGAGGAGAGGATAAAAGTATCATATGATTAGAGGAAAATACCCCCAAAATCATCCTAAAAACATATCAATAATTTAGATCTAAAACCTATAATAAAATATTTGTTCTATGAAAAATATATTAATGTTGTTCCATGAATTAATAAAGAACCAATATTCTCCTATTGTATAATATTTTTAGACATAATGAGTATATTTTTTGAATCCAAAACTCCCAATTATATGAGAAAAATTCTAACTATTCCTATATCTCGGTCAAGGAGAGACCAAATGTGGATTCATTGTTATGGTAAATGATTTATATTATATAACCTTTTTCCCATTAAAAGGAAATAAAATAAATGAATGCATTAAAGCTTAAAGAATCTATATTGAGACACTCCACTCTTATGACTTAAAAAGGGTATAATTATTTGAGGGTGAGTCTAATTAATCCAAAAAATAGAATCTATGTTTTCGACGATTAAATTGAGACTCAAAAGAGGTTTTATCAAGAAATAAAATCTATATTTTCAAAAAAATCCCTTAAAGGTGTGGAATACATATATATAAGAAAAATAAACAGTTTTCTCTAGGTGTTAAATTGGTGGAGGCAATGGAAACCCCATCAATGAAAAGGTCGTATTGTAAGATAGAATTCCTTTTCAAGGAAGAAGGTTACCTAACCAGTTCCACACAAACCAATAATGGTAACAATAAGAACATAAAATGTTAAATATAACCATATTTGATTCCCACTATTGAATTAATATTAAATTTTACTAGTTTAACTATGATCACTTCCACAATTGGGGAAAAACCCAAGACAAGGAAAACTATAATTGCTTATATACATGAAGAGAAGTGTGAAAAATATATAATGGTATAGAAATCCTTTATAAAGAGGAAAATTTTCCCAACTACATGTAATGATAAATAAGTTGAAGATTATATGTTATTCCTTCCTAGAAATCTACGAAAATAAAAAAAGGAAAGGTGGGAGGTAATGGGTTATTTCATATTGACTAGACTTTTTCCTCATTTTGAGGAAGCATAAAATAACCCTCCCTATATTCAATATTTCTTATAACTTTTCTTCAAGAGGTTCATAATTAGGGGGGAAATAATCCAAGGTATGATGTTTCTAGATTAAACTATTTGATTGGAATTAAAAGAAGATCTAATAAAACATCAACAAGTGGTGTCCCCAACTTGAATATTAGAAATTGATGTCAAGATATAAATTATCAGGGGGAGTTGTAATGAAAACTAAAGGATGTTAATCCATATTAAATTCTTTTTCAAGATTATTAATAGAAAAAATATTGAGTTAATAGGTACTATTTGTTCAAATTCATAATAACTGGTATAAATTACTATATCAAATTGTATGAATATCACATAAATTTTATTACTTTTTTCTACTAATGGTTTGTTGTATAGTTTGATAGATATCGTAGTTTTTTTGAGAGATGGAAAAAAATTTGTTATGATTTTTCTATTAGTAGTCATTAGTGACATAGAAACCCTTTTGGTTTTCAATAAAAACTCTTCATTCCTATATTGAGATCAGTCTCAATAGGCATAGAGTATTGATTGAAATCTCAGTTTCTATGTGGTAAATTTACTCTATAGGTTTTTTGATAAAAATAAGCAGGAATGGAGAATGTATTATAGAAGAATACATAAGATGATGAATAAATAACTATCCCCACTGGGGAATTAGTAACCAAAAAGGAATACATATTTAAATTTTATGACTAATTGGGATATAACCATCTGTGGAGTTTCTCCCCAGACATCAATGAGGATAAGGATTTGAAAATAAAAGGATAAGGATATCATTTATTGTTGGGGTTTCATATTTAACATCAAATCCCCATATTTGAAAGAATAATATGACCACCATTGAAATTAATTTCCTAAAATGGGTGATATGATATTTTGGTTTTTGAAGTGTTTATTATTGTCAATAAAATATAAAGGGTAGATTATTTTACATTATATATGATTGAGTTGGATTTATAGAAAATAGTTATTTAGGAATTGATAGAGTATTGTGGTCAAGGTTATTTATTAGATAGTTGTGGGAATGTTAATGAAGTATGTTTTATTTTTTTTTATAATAAAATTATTGACCACACATATTGAATATAAAAAAAAGTGATGAAGTTGTGATTGTGATATTAGTTTATCCCAATAGTGAGAGAAATGGTAAATTATTTACATCTGGAATAATTGATATTAAAATATGGTTTTGTTTTAAAAGTAATGAAATGTCAAGAGGATAGTGTCTCAAATGGATGAAGTGATGATAGTGAGATTGATTGTTCCTAATATTGATAAAAAATGTAATCTGTTGACAACAAGATTGATTGATATAAATTTCTTATTTGTTGAAAAATTAATGATTGGTCAAGAGTATGGAGTCTCGAGGAATACCATAAGTGAAGTTACATGACTTTTATTACACAAGAGTTTGACCAATCCCTTATCCCAGAAAAAACTAACATGGAAATTATCTATATTTAAATGTTATAGGTGGTAATTTCATGGTTCATAGAGAAGGTGAATAAGAGAAAATGAGAATTCATTCCCATATATTATGTTATATAAAGCATAAAATTCCCAAGAATGGAAACTATAAAGTTACCACACCATAGTGGTCCCCATGGGGGAGTTATTTTGTTCTTGTGTAACAAAGCCAATTAAGAATAATCATTACCATAATAAGATTGTTTATAGTAAATAGTATGCATTACAATATAACATGATCAAGATAAATTTAGTGAGTATTATTGTATTAAATATATCAGGTGTAAATATCATAACATTTTTTAAAAAAAAATTAAGAATCCATGGTGTATTGAGTGTTCTACATTGAAGAATCACAATACAAAATAGATAAATGAGGTAGAGATCATGTTGCTTCACTTGATGTGGTGTTTTTTGAGTCTTCCTCTCTTACACATGGTAGAATAATTTGGTGTGAGGCTACACATGTTGATACGTTCTATTCAACCATTAGGTTTTCATAAAAATATCGAAAAACAGCTTATAAGATATGGTTCAAGGCATCTCAAATGGAGTAGTGGAAAATTTTTAAAATTCCACCCCATTGTGATCAAACCCAAGACATAACACTAAGTGTGACAGGTTATAGTCTAATAAAATTGGGGTTTTGATTTAGAAAATTCATGAAATGTTTATTTAATGATTCAATAATCATGGGAAACATTCATATCCTTTTATTCAAGTTATTTTTAAGGTATTTTTCAATGGTTAAATATATTTACTAAATGGGATTTAAATTTCATTTAAATATAGTATAAAAATTGGAGTTTAATTATAGTTTTCTAGTTGAATTGAATATATATATCTAATTTCGAGATCTGAAATTAAGGGTGATTAAGGAAAATCAATGAGGAGTTTTACAGGAAAATAGAAATTGTGATAAAAGAAGAGGAATTATATTTATCATGATATCTTATATTTTTTAATGAAGATCATTTATTCAAAAAGTAAAATAATGGGAGGAGTATCTATTATCATATTTCAATATTCAAAAATTTGTGAAAAGAAGAGTACAATGATGATTAAATTCTCATAGATAAAAGTACTAAACAAGGGGATGGAGCCTTGAAAATTTTTAATCTATTTAATATTATTCCATTAAGAGATTGATTGGTGTGACTAAAGTAAAGTTATTTCATTCGATACTTGTTCTAGAAGGTAAAGAATGTGGTTCTGTGGTGAAATTCATTACAATTCAAGTAGAAAATTTTATGTACTAAAATAGAAAATATATCATTATTTCAAGATGAATTCTATGATACGATAAAGGGTCCTACATGTCTATAAATTATATGGTGGTGATTTTTCCACTACTGAATGAACATTCAATGGAGTGATGCTTCGGAATAAGTGAGTTTTTTTAGAACATGTAAGGTTGTGAGCTTGGGAAAGTAGGGACCTATCTAAAACCATGGAAAGGGGAGTGAGCCATGGGAAGATTAGTGTTATTTTTAGTGATATGGTGCATGAAATTTTGTTGATGCATGCTTCTTGTACATATCCCAGGTAGGGTGAACCACATAAATTATTGAATCGTTATTTACTTTGTTAATGGAAACAAGAAATATAAATAAAACTAAAGTATATATATAAAAGATAATATCAAGTGACCCTCTAGTTTGAGGAGTTAATTTACTATAGGTATTGTGAGAAATTAAAAGAAAATGATTTTTAATCGGCCATGAAAACTGTATTCCCATATTCACCATCCCCATACACTTTTAGGGTAATTTCACTCTAAGATTTTATTGAAGTACCAAAAAAACATAATCAATAGGATGTATAAACCTTTAGTCATTAGATTGTCTTCCCATTAAAAGGAATAAATTAATAACTCTCAACCGATTTCTCATCATTGTATTATTCTAAATAGATAGTGGTAGATTGATGATCACAACATAGGGATCACTTAGCAAGGACACAAAATTATTATTATTCCTCTCTGAAATCTAGATCAAGCGATATCTCATAACTATTCATGTCTACACATAAGAAAATTAATTTCTCTACTAATATTTTTATTTTACTCAAATTAATGTTTTCCAAATGGATGGGTAGTAACTTTCCTTTCCAAATTTGGCTAGTTGGTGGGACAAACTAGTTTGATTTATATTCATAACCACCCTTTGGGTATGTGATCATATCAATGGAAATTATTATAAAGTCATTAGTTATATTGATGATTATATATTGATATCGAGTATTGAAGAAAAAAAAGGTGTTGTAGATTCTTGGTAGTTATAGCAGTGTAGTGATACTCTAAAGACCTCGACCCTGGTAGCCCAATGTCAGTGGTTACTTTATTACATTAGTGCTAAATACATGTGATTGAATCCCAAAGGAAATAACAGTTTAGTAGTCTTTGTATAATAGATACATAATTGAGCCTCTCATTATAATCGAAAAGGTAACTTACAACATTGTAAAATTAAATATTCTATAACCTTGTACACATTAAAATATTTTTTTTCCTTTATATCATGGGGAAGGGAATCAAAATTAGGGTGATCTTAAATTATAAGTAAATATTACATATATCCTAATATTTCAGGAATCAATAATGAATTAGAAATATAAAAATATAAAGAACTAAAAATACAATTCATTTAATAAATAACATGAGAATAGGGAATAATATGGTCTGAATAAATGATGATGAAATAATTCCACTTAAATAATCACTTGATATGGATATTAATCCATGGAAATTATCATTTAAATAATCACATGGATGAAAATGGTATATGGTTTTGGAAATAATAATATCCATGATAAAAATAATATTTATATTTAAGTGAAATATAATGTCCTATTGTTATAAAAAAAGTGAATGTTTTAATAGAAATTCAATGGCTAAAAGTTAATTAATAAATCAGAATCTGTAATTTAATTAGTCATACAGATTAGAAAAATCACAGAGAAATAATAAGGATGGTATCATTAAAACATATCTCTAATACATTAAAAATAAAATAATGTTTTTTTATTGATGAATAAAAATACCACATACAAATATCATAAACACAATCTTGATAAATATTACTTCTTCCCCAATAAAACACATTAAAAAATAAAAATTTCTTAAATATTTGTAAAATAATTATTTAAATATAACCATGTAAAAATATAATGTAAGATTAAAATAAATAATTCATCATGATGGTAAGAATATTCAATTCATTAAGAGTATGTCAAAATAAATATTCCTTTGACATTCATAATAACAAGTCAAAAAGTACCTCCTTCAATGAAAAAAGATTACTTTTAAAAAAAATGCAAAAAAAACAAATGGGAAAATGACTTTAAAAATTAATTGGATTTGATTATAAACATTCATGAAAACATTTCTAGAAATCAATGATATAGAATAAAATTCATATTCAATGAAAAAGAGAAATAAAGAAGAATTTCCCAAAAATATTTTCACAATTATTTTAAGTACAGAAGAGAATAAAATGGTACAATTACCAAAAACAATCACGAATAACCAGAGTATGAAAAAATGATGTGAAATTATTATATAGGAATTAAATAATTTTACTTAATGGAAGATTAACCACAAACAATCTAGATTAAAATGAGATTATGAATTAAACATTAACTTTTGTGGTAACTTTGGATTCATATCCCTCGTGAATGAGATAACATCTAGTGAAACATTAAATAATATTAATATAAATTGGTTAACTATATAAAATATCAATGGGTAGCAAATACACCACATAAAAAAGAGGTTCATAATAACAAATATGTCTCAATGGAGAGGAAATTGAGGTGAAATATCTTACAATGATCATACTATAAAAGTGAGAATTAATAAAGGAATTTATTATGTTTATAAAATTGAAATCATAAAAAATAAAGTGAAAATAAATTATAAAATAATAAAAAACTATCATATATATAATATTATAATATCAAATATAATAAAAAATAAATATAACCGAATTAAAAAAAAGAGTTATGAAAGACTTACCACTTCATAAATTATATGTCAAATACCCTTGGATGTAATATTATGAACTAAAACATAAAATAACATGAATTATGAATGATTCTAGATATAATATGTGAAAGCTTAAATGTACACAACATATAAAATAGATTAGGTTCATAACATAACAATATTCTTTAATGAAGGAAAATTGAGAAAAAATATATGACCTCACATTTCCCATTAATTAATCATTTTTTAACTCATCTAAAATGGATTTAAACATCGTATAAATTTTAAAAATAATAATATTAATATTTATAATATCATATTTAATCTTTTTATTGAATCGTATACTCATTTTTAATAATATCTTATTATTTCCATTGTTTCATATGTAAATTTGTTAGTTTTTTCAGGCATGTTTATTCATGGATGGTTAATTTATTATGCATAGGATATAGATATAGAATCACTAAAATTATATTAATGTTATAAATACCAAATTTATTCATTTCTTACTTTTTTATACCCATTATTTCAATATTTATAGGGATAATGAATCACATCACATTGTGGAGATTGTAGGTTATACAAATGCGAGAGAAAAAGTGTTATTACTTTAATGGGTGAATGGGTAAGGGGTGGATGAAATATTAATTATATAAAATTAATATCTTTTCATATTTATCATATATATTCATTATTTATATAATTTATACAATCCATTTGAGTCAATCATGGAATCCAATTAGATCGGTTTACGAAGTGGTAGCCCATTGTACACATGAGCGATGGATTTATTTCCAAATTAATAGAGTAGGAGATGGATAAATATTATGATATTTCCATAATAAAATCATATTATATGGGAGATACTAGTGATTTTTTATCGACTTTGTTAATATATAAATAATGGTGATCAAATGGTATGTGAAAAAGGAAGTTCCCAATCAAGACAATTACATTCACTTAGAGAGTCCTCTTTGGGATATCTTATTAAGGAAGTTATTATTGGCCATTTTTGGAAAAATAACCCACTATAATACGTTTAAATATGTTGGAGATAGGTATTTATAGGGTTTTCTAATATGAATTTCTTTAGGGGCGTGAATAAGTGAGGGGATGCGGTTTCCATTTTAAGTGGGGTAGGGGACTGTCTTGGAAACTATATAGAAGATTCAAGAATGATATAAAATTACCAAATAATTTCCAATTAAAACTCTTAAAAACGACCATATATTAAAATTTGGGATAATATAGTGTTAAATTATAGACATACAATAAGATTTTTAAAATTTTTATTTGAAACAAATTCCATATATTTTTGTAAAACAACCCCTGGTAAACATGTTTTATCTTTAACCGTGATAATTAATTTTTATTATTTTTGTTATTAATTATGACAAAAAATAAGTTGAAATTATTAAATATTATTAATTATTTTAATTTCATATATTTAATATGTATTATCAAATTTGAATCATATATAAATATATATATATATATATATATCAGAATTTCATTTAAAAAAAACATGAAAATCATTACGAAAAACGGTTATTTATGTAATGAATTTTTCAATCACAAGATGATTGTAAATTAACAATTTTAATAGTTATCATCTTTATATTAATTTAAATTAATTTTTTAGATACATAATATATAAATTTATATTTATATTTTCATTTTTACTACTTATTTAAATTAATTAAAATGGAATGATATTATGAACTTTAAAATAATATTAAAATAAATGTTGTTAATACTAATCCTTTATAATAATATCCCATATAAAAATGATTAATATTCATTTAAAAATATTAAATATGACTAAATAATAATTATGTCACATTAAAATAAAATAATAATCATAAAGGTATTTTTAAATTTTTTTAATTTATTGAAATGAAAATAGAGTTTTTATAAAAGCGATGTTTTTCCCAATTCAATGAAAAATCACTCATTTCAGAAAAATCCCAAAATTTTACCCTAATGTAATTTTGATATGATGATCTAAAAAAATTAATTTCATTTTCACCAAAACATTTTCCAAAAGTTTTAGGATTTATTTATATTATTTTATCTCCAAGAGAAGTAAGAATTATTTTTTTATGAAAAGTAATTTCTTGAATAATAAATGTCCAACACTATCAATTGTGTTATTATTATCAATAAATTTTTATTTATTAGAAATTTATATTTTTTTCATAATTCATTTTTTCCTTTTCATACCCAAAAAATCAATGGTTAGGTTATAATAGTCATATTTAAATCATATATTTCACATGTTGTTTAATATCTCTATTGTGTGTCTTAAATTATATTGACCATAATGTTGTTTTAAAATATTAGGTGGATAATTTGCATACCAATAATTTAAAATTGAGCTCAAAATAAAGGGTTTTGTATTTTAAAATTTCGTCACGAAAAACTACATTAAAACATTTAACAAACCTCCCTCTTTAAAAGGGAAAGAGAAATATGAAGGTCATCTGTAATAACACATAACTAGGTTCCCAATAAAAGAACATTTATGGGATATGAAAATAGGAACATAGAAAAGAAAATATGCAAAAATTAATAATGGATAGTGATAGAGAAAACATTATTGAGAATGTTAACCACTAAAAACCGTAAATAAGTTTTTGGTTAAAAGACCATTGATTCTCATATATGAAAAGAATAGAATAAATTTTTTGTTTTAGGATCCTTTTCCCAAAGTTGGGGGATTATTTAACTTTTATGATAGTGAAAATTATGAAATATAAAAACATGATATATATTTTTTCATAATAAGAATTTCATCCTATGATTATTCTTTGATCAATATTCAATCCAATTAAAAATCCAAGAAATAAATATCCATGATTATATTTTAAATTTTAAAGCACTAAAAATAACATTTACGGTTCATAGGATCCATAAGAGAGTGACAAGTATTTCCTTTTTTCCCTAAATATTTATCCAAAATAAAATGATTTGAAAAAGTTATCCAATATAATACATTAATCTATAAAACATCAATAGTAACAAAAAAATAAAATTATACCATTATATAAGTAACTATATATCAAATAAATAAGTAAAAACAATGGAATGATAACCAGTACATCAGGTAGGCCAGTGGTAGGTGATGCACCCTTAAGTTGTGGGTTCAAGAATTTTGGCCTCACCATATATGACACATTGTCACCCATAAACAGAGATTTCCATTTTTTAAAAATATTGAGATAAAATATATAACATTCCCAAAAATATGATGATTATTTTAACACCTTGAGATTTTAAAATAGGAGCATCATATTCAATAGTGTATATGAAACGCGTCACAAAGCCTAGAAGAGAATGTAATACCTCATGAATTTAGAGTATGTTTTAAAAAAAATTTAACCTCCATAAAATATTTTGTTGCATTCAAATCCTATATTTTAAAATAACATTATGTTTGATATCATATATAACATGCAACACATATCTTTAATGAACGACAAATTATTATTTAAATATGATTTTTATAACCTACAAATTAAATTAGAAGGTATGAATATTATTAAAACAATTATGAATATATATATATATATATTAACTACATTGAAAGAATTTATCGATTAATTCTTATGAATTAAGTAATAAATTCTCAAAAAAGTTACTTTATCCCTCCAAAATACCCTCTTTTTAAAAATGATTCTTATTGGAAAATATTACAAAAAACAATTTTAATGTATATTATTTTTCTTCAAAAAAATAATATCACTTTTTATATCACCATATCAGTCTTTTCTAAGGGATAATTTGTTCACTTTTCTAAAAACATTCATTTTCTAGTGAATAATCACAAATAACAATTTTTATTTAAAACAGTTTTTTTGTTTCAATCATTTGCAATGTTTTGCTTTATTTTAAAATGGTGTAAAAGTACAATAATTTAAACTATATTATAAATAATAAAAATATGTTCATTGACATAAATATCATGGTTTAAATTGGTATACAAACACTTTAATATATAAAAATGAAATTTTTCATAGAAACAGTTTTTCATTGTTTTTTGTTAGTTTAATTTTAAATTAGATTCTTCCAATTATTTGATTTAAATTTTGATAAGTGGGTTCAATATTAAGAATCATAAGGTCCAAATTTATTAAATATTACCCTTTTATATTTTGATGATAGGAATAGTGACCATATTAACTTTTATTTCCACAATAAAAAGAAAATTGGGTAATTTTAGTTACAAATAAAATGATAAGAAGAATTAAATTATCCCAATAATTTTTTTATATATTATTGGATGAGTATATATTTACCATAGTCATATAATAGTCTAATTTATTTCCTTTTGGGGAAGCATGGATGATATAATTTCCTTTATAATACTTTATTTAATGAAAAGTCAAACATATCACCCTCTTATTTTTAATAACTTAAATATAATTAACATGGGTTTGTCTAGAGGATATGTTATAATATAATTATTACTTGTAAATATAATATATTTATATTAATTATGGGAATTTATTTTTTACTTTTATGTAATAAATAATGAACTTATTTGTTTCACAATGCTGACACAGTAATTATTCAATTAATGGAAAACTCAATTAAAAGACATTAAAAATTTTAAAACTAATACAATTTGACATAAATAATGTGATCTAATAATTTTACATATTTCCATGACATTTAATAGATAGAATAAAAAATTAATTCTATTTTTTCCTTGATATTATCAAATTCGATATAGTTAATAATTTTAAGAGCTGACATTATTGATATTCTATAACAAATTACATTTAATTGAATGATATAAAATTCCTCAATACTTAAATTTTCTTGAATTAATGAGATATAGTTAAATAAATTTTCCATGGTCCATTTATGCATCCTTTTACATTTTATAGTAACATTATTGACCCTTGTTGATTAGAAAATTTTAATAGTATGGAAATTCTCAAAATGGTTAATCGGGGTTAAAACTAAAATATACTGGTGAAAAAATATAAAAAACATGTAAACTTTTATTGGATAAAATTATTTAGATATATATTTACCATATATTTGAATAATATCCATTTTGATTCATTTAGAAATTATAAATAATTTATATTAATTTATTATTTTAATTAATTTCAAAGATACTCCATACCACAATTACAAAACCGAACCTTCTTCATCAATTAATTACATCACATTGAGCCATATTTCTCAACAAAAAAATGTATGTTACCCTTAAAAACATACTTATATAATTTCTATATGTTTTTTTTCTTAAAAATACCAACCCTATATCCATTAAGAATACATTTATAGAAAGTCCACTAAAGAAGTGGTAATCATCTTTACCAAATCATTCAAGTTTATTTATTCATAAACTTATTATTCATGTTTCTCTCTATACCAAATTAATAAATATAGTATCATATATGTACATAGATTTTATAGTTATTATAATATAACCATATTCCATCCTGTATCCATCCAATTAAGAATCAAAGAACGATGCGTGTGTACGTACGACTTACCGCCTCTACGTTGTGGTGTAATTTGTTTCATTGCAATATTATGTGAATGGTAATAATGGTAGAAAGAATTGATATATATTATACTTGTTATATGATATTTATTATGTGAAATTAAGATATCATACAATTTTTTACCCTTTTAACCATTTAGAAATGATATCATCGCTAGTGCAAATGTACAGTTTATCATCTCAATCAAGTGAGGGGATTCATTTTCTATATTCACCATTAAATAATGATTAATAAATTATCATGTGAATATATATAGAATTAATATAATTATGGAGATTATGGTATTTTATCCTATTTATAACAATCAAAACATACACGACAAAACAAGCTTGGTAAAATTAATCCCATAACACATGAAACATGGGTAAGAATGAAATAGTAAAAATGAGTGGGTTGTAAGATATTATATGATGATAATATATTATATTATAAATATTCATGTCATACTGAAATAAATCAATAACTTGTTTAAAACCATTATACATGATGTTAAATCACATTCAACTAAGGGGAAGTGTGAGGTAAAAAAATTTGTTCTCACTGTTATTTTTGTTAGACATATCTCATATTCACCAAAAATATTATTTGTGTGGTGTATTTAAGAGAATGAAACTTCTTTCAGGTATTTCTTCCTTTTTTAGTTGGTTGAAGTTTGAAAAATTCTGGGAAAAACTTTTAAAGTGGTGGAGGTAGTGCAGGGGTGCAAGATTAGCCCATGGTCTGAACAAACCATACTGCCAGGCCAAGAAATCGTGCTCCCTTGAAAGTGGGCTCCACACGGGTGGCACACAGTTTTTCAGACTGTGTGGGAAAGCCTTGTAATGTCCCTAGGTGAGACAGTGGAAACCTCATGGTTGGCGCATGGTTTTCCAAACTATGTGGGATAACCGTGCGACCACTTAATGTTTATGTTTTTAAGTCCTGGGACACTTTGGATTTCCCATCTATCCATAATTCTTCCTCCCACTTGAACCTCTCTCGGGATTTTTGGATCTGAATGGTTGGAGGGACTCTCCTATTCATTTTGGAATCAAATCAAAGGGGTTTCAAGGTGGCCTCTCCCAAGTAAGTCTTTTTTATTGGTTTCTTTTTGTTTTACTCTAGATCAACATCTCTCTCTCTCAATTTTCTATATTTACACCTATTGTGTGTAAATCTAGAATTGTGGTTGACTTGGGTGTTGTTTTTAAGAATTATGGATGTTAGGGAAGGGGATATAGAGCAATTTTAGTGGTGCGTTCTCCAGATTTGAGGAGGTGTGGTAGCTTGTGGTTCAATTTCGTCGGAACCATAAAGGTCTCATTCGGCCGAGATCTCCCTTACAGCCATAGATCTTCAACAAACCCCTAAGAGATCATCCATGCTCTGAATGAAACACTATCAGATGCATTGGAATCATATCGGTGAGTTCTTGTTTCCCTTAGAGAACCATCTTCTTATTTATCAACTCTCATGAGATATCGTGGGTTGTATTTGTTTTATGTTTTTGTTGATATACCGTGTTCTAAGTCGATCCAAGGGCCGATGCCGAAGTATTGTGATATCATAATGCTGAGGTAGGTCATTTGTGCCTTTCTTTTGAATGCATTTGAGTCATATGTGCAAAAGTTTCCCAATACCCATGAACGGGGTATTGTGTGCTTACCATTTTAGTCCTATTTGTTTCCTGTTAAGCTTGTATCCTTGAGTAGAGGTTAATTTATTATGAATAGGTGAATTGTTATGCTTTGGATAAGTTTTCCCACGCATCTTTTGCCTATTTTGATTGTTCGGTCTAGTTTTCCTATTAGGTTGTTGTTTACTTTCTCATGCCTAGTACTGTAGAATAAAGTGACTATTGTTCTGTTATGTAGATATGTTGTATACTTCTAGCCAAGTAGTTCTTGAGGTTTACTTAGGTCGATACGGGCTGCTATACTTGCTAGACTCACACAGGTCCATGAGAACCTGGTGTATAGACCATTTGGATAATGGACGTTGAGAGATTCTCCAGAGTGTCTATTTTACATACAATGATAGATCACAGGGGGAATTGAAATTGAGTACTTCCTCAGAGTGTCTCTAGTTCCTCAACATGGTCCATAGAGGGAATGTGACATAAGCGCTTCCCTAGAGAACCTTTAGTTACTGATATGAGACTATAGGAGGAATTGACGGTGAGTTCTTCCTCAGAGAGTATATGCTTAATCTGAACTAGAGGGGATAGACTGAGTGTACTTCCCATAGGGTTTCTTATACTTGTTAGGTAGGACCAGAGGTGATAGGCTATGAGTACTTCCCAAAGGGTTACCTTTGTGCTTTAGCTGCATTCTTGTGTTGCTAGGTAAGACCAGAGGGGATAGGCTATCGGTACTTCCTAGAGGGTTTTCTATTATGGTTATCTGCTTTGTTTAGCTGTTGTATGTTATGTAGTGGTTTCAATGCTTTAAAACTATAGAATTCTTACTGATGATTACTTCATTGTTTATCACTTTCTATACTTACCAGCCATATATTCACTGACTCTTAAGCACAGATCTCATAGTGGTGTCCTACTAGGATTTTGTCTCATGACTTATTTCATCCACACTTTTGGGCCCAAACAGATTATATTGTTGTAGGTATAGATAAGGTCAAGAGCCCTTCTACTTCAGGTTCTTGATTGACTTTAGAGCTGGAGAGCGTGGGACCAAGCTATGGCTTGCAATTCTGGGGAGTTGTTTACTATTTTTCTTTGGTACATTGGTTTGGTACTATTGTATTCCATCATAGTAATTTTTTTGGATGCTTTCCTAGACATATGTATCACACATCATTCATATATATATGTGAGCTCCAGTTTATTATTTCTAGTCTTCAACTATTTACTTTTGTATGGATTATTACTGCTTCTACCATCGTATAAATGTTTTACTTCCGCTGTGTTACTCTACCAATGAGGGCATAGTTTCCGCACTATCACACCCAAGGCCCTCGCTGCTAGTCGGAAACCTCTGTTGTTTGTGGAAATGTGCTTGAGGCCATATGATGAAATGGGTATGGGGCATCTCTGGGCTACTTTAGAACTGGGACATTACAAAGTGGTATTAGAGGAATTCTTTTCTTCTTGACTTACTGTTTGGAGCCCATATCCAGGGATAGGATAGAATTTGTACTTGGTAATAAGTTTTGCCTAGAAGTAGCTGACCTGTGTGCAGGGAAAATCCAATATACCTTATTTAAATGCAATTTTTCTGGTTTTTCAATTATTATAGTTCATTTGATTTCACCTTGAGTGATTCACATGATTTGTATAGTTATTTTTGAGGTTATTGAGATTCTATTTCTGTTGCAACCCGATGATATGAGGTTATTCCATCTCATGCATCATATATAAACTTTCTAGGGATCACATGTCATGCATTCTTGTCATGCCATATAGGGTGAATTATCAATTTCATGTTGTTTTGATAGGTGTTGTGCTAGAAATGCATGCTGTTGTGATAGTTTCCATGATAAAAATACCTACTATTTGATAGGGTATTTTTTGTGTATGGTTTTGGTTGAATAAATTCCAAACATTAGTTCTTTAGTTGTTATGGGCCCTCGTGGAATGGAATTTGGTGGATCATTTCCCAATTTTTCTTGTTATAACATGTATAAGATTCCAAACATTGATTCACGGGGAGTATGGGCCCTCACTAATCAGAATTTGGCACTTAGATGTTTGTTTTAGTGTTTCATGGGCTCTAGAGTAGTTTTTGAGGCTTACTATCCAGAAAAACCCAGAATACACACCATGTAGTTTTGACTACATGCCATGTGGTCTTCTATTCGGGAAGAAACTGTTTTTCTTAAGTACATTCTGTTTACATTATGTACATGTCGTGTAGTCTCTAATAGTGTCATAGGCCGTGTTGACAGAGACATAGGATAGGGAAATTCTTCTGGGAACATGTCGTGTACCAGTTGTACATGTCGTGTAGGGTTGACCCTGTGTCCACCCGTGTAACTAACAACACGAATGAAGAAACCTTAGGTGATACATGTTAGGTCAGTTATAAAAATACCATGTAGTGTAATCTTGGAATCCGTCAGTGTAACTAACAACACGGTTCGCTGTTATATTTTCTAGTACACGTCATGTCCATATGGAACAGGTCGTGTAGTGTCAGCCGAGTACCCCGCCGTGTTATGAACAAAACGGGTTGGTGAAGCTCGTCTAGTACATGCCATGTCTAAGAAAAACATTTCTTGTGTTTGGGGTTTTATAGGACTAGTTATTGTAGAAGTACGCACCCATATGAAAGACTTAAGGGAACACACTGTGTAGTTATTATACATTTCGTGTAGTATTGTTTTGTAAAACATTAATGTTTTGTTTCTCCTAGTATGCCACCAGTGCGAGAGGAGTGGGAATACGAGGCCTCATTGTCCAGATACCTAGTAGAGTGTTGATCTTGTGGTAAGATGGGTCACCTTTAGCATTTCTGTTAGATCTTCTCACCAGCAGCTAGTGACAGGGGTTCTTCTATGACTCCTTGAATAGGAGCAGCACCACCAGTTTCTCACTGGTCTGAGAACTGGAGTTCTTCTGGCCGTTCAGGCTGAGGTGGAGGTCATGGCTGTGGTGTCAGTCGTCGGCCTTTCAACATCATCAGGGTGGATCAGCTCAGAGCGGTTAGGTAGGGTAACGGAGTCGTGGTGCAGGCCAGACTTTTGCAATAGAGCAGACTCAATAGGACCAGGATCCAAGACTCTATACCATTTGAGGTATGATCTTAGTAGCCTAAATTTTAGCTTCTGTTCTTTTCAATATAGAGGCTTCCCATAGCTTTATATCTTTTGTTGTTGTGGTGAGCCTTGGTATCTGCATCTTTTCTTCTGCTGATATCTTGACACTAGACACTCTGTTAGGGACTAGAATGGCTAGTGTACGTCAGTGCAGGGAGTAACCTCTAGATGATGGTGGGTGTCACTTATTAAGGGACCTCTATATCCTATAGATGATAGGCTATGATGTCATTCTCAGAATGAATTAGTTTGTCCCCTTCCAGGAATTCGTCCATTGCTATCATCATAGGGTGAGTTTCATATCACCAAAGGAAAGATACTTTCTTCATAATGGTGAATTGGATGTCAAGGTGAGTAGAGAAATCCCAGAGCCTTAGGTGTTAGGAGGAGTTACAACCCATATTACTAGTCTATATCCAGATTACCAGGGTACTTCATAGTTAGACTTTACTCTAGGGGTGGATTGTTTCAGAGATGTCTTCCCAGAAGACATTTTAGGTTTCCCTCCAGAGCATGATATAGACTTTTCAATTGATCTTGTGCCAGTAGCAGCACCAGTGTCCATTCCTCCTTACAGGATGGCTACACCAGAGTTACAGGAGCTTATGAAGCAGTTGGAGGAGTTGTAGGAAAAGGGTTTCATCTGAACCAATACTTCTCCTTGGGGTTTTCAT
This sequence comes from Viscum album, assembly GCA_963277665.1. Classification (NCBI taxonomy): domain Eukaryota; kingdom Viridiplantae; phylum Streptophyta; class Magnoliopsida; order Santalales; family Viscaceae; genus Viscum; species Viscum album. The sequence goes on from OY728125.1 coordinate 1,839,644,281, forward strand.
GTCCTGTTTGTGAAGAAAAAATATGGTACTCTTAGGCTTTGTGTGGATTATTGAATGCTGAACCAGGTGACGGTCAAGAACCGATATCCCTTACCGAGGATTGATGATCTATTTGATGAGCTTCATGGAGCCCAGTTTTTCTTGAAGATTGACTTGAGATCCGGTTATCATCAGTTGCACGTTAGACCATAAGATATACCTATCACAACCATTCAGATTCGGTATGGTCTATACAACTATATTGTAATTCCATTCGGTCTCATGAACATGCATGTAGTTTTCATGGCCCTGAGGAACCGAGTGTTCCATCCATACTTGGATTATTTCATGGTGGTCTTTTTGGATGATATATTGGTGTAATATCACACCCAACATGACCATGCCACGCATCTTGTGATCGTTTTGAGTACACTGAGAGAGAATCAGTTATACGCTAAGCTCTAAAAATTCCACATTTGGATAGACTAGATTCACTTTTTGGGTCATGTTATCTCAGAGACAAGAGTATATGTTGACCATGAGAAAGTGGGAGTAGTAGTTTTCTGGGAGCATCCAAAGAGTTTCTATGAGGTAAAATGTTTTTTAGGGCTATTTGGATACTACATATATTATATATAGGACTACTCATGCTTAGCAGCACCACTGATGAGTCTGACTAATAAGGGTGCAATGTTCTTGTGGTCAGACTCTTGTCAGTCAGTATTTCAAGAGCTGAAAGGGTAACTGACCTCAGCACTAATAAAAGACTTTCCAGAGCTGGGAAAGAGCTATACTGTGTATTGTGATGCTTCAGGTATCGGGCTAGGAGTTTTGATTATGTAGGAAGACGTATTCGTTGTGTAAGGGTCTTAGCTGTTGAGGCCACATCAGAGGAATTACCCAACACATGATCTTGAGTTGCAGTAGTTGTTCATATTTTACGTGTTAGAGACATTATCTCCTGGGAGAACATTTTGTGGTTTTCACCAACCACAAGATTCTAAAGTATATCTTCACTCAAGGTGATATGAATTTGAGACATTTAAGGTGGGTTGAGTAAATTTAGTCCTTGGAACTTGAGCTTCCCTGTATACCTAGGAAAGGCAATGTAGTGGTTGATATGTTGAGCCGAAGGACTCATATATAGGAAGTTCAAGAGGCCAATAGTGAGTGGAAGCCTATGGATCTATTCTCTAAGATACATTTGGAGGTGAAAGTTAGATAGGGATAGACGTTTCTATCTTCTGTAGTTGTTACCTCTACTCTTCTTGATCGATTGTGAAGGAGGAATCAATCTGATTCAAAAGGCCTAGTCCTATGATAGAGCGTGTCAGGAGAGGACCCTATTCCTGAATGGACCATAGCGAAGATGAGATCTTGCATTTCCAGGGGCGCATATGGGTACCAACAGACATACATGAGGAGCTGATGTGGGATTTTCATTCCTCAGTTTGGGAAGTTCATCTTCGTGTCACCAAAATGTATCTTGATCTACACTGCAGGTATTAGTGGCCTAGAATGAAGAGGTATGTTGCTGGTTTTGTCATGAGGTGTTTCACTAGTCAGCTGGTGAAGGTGGGGAATCAGTGACCAGTAGGGATTTTGTAGTTGTTACCCATTATTGAGGGGAAGTATAATGATGTCAAGATGGATTTTGTGATAGGGATTACTAGGTCACCTTGAGGGAATGATGAAGTTTTGGTTTTCATTGAAAGACTCACAAAGGTTTCTCACTTCCTGCCAATCGTGGAGGCTTTTAGTGTTGATGAGCTGTGACGATTGTACATCCACAATAGTGTACGTCTTCATGGAGTTCCTCACTCCATTGTTCCAGACAAGGATGCTCATTTTACTTCTTCGGTCTGGAAGGGGCTTCAGAAGGCATTGGGTAAATAGTTAATTTTGAGTACAACTTACCATCCCCAGGAAGATGGCCAATCTGAGCATAAAATTCTGGTGCATGAAGATATGATCTGAGCATGCATCATGGATTTTAGAGGGTCTTGGTATAAGCATAAACCTCTTGTGGATTTTTTCTACAACAATAGTTTTAAAGAAACTATTCAGATGGAACCTTATGAGGCTTTGTAAAGTTGTCCATGCCTATCTCCCTTATGTTGGATAGAGGCAAGAGAGGTAGCTTTACTGGGACCTCATCTAGTTCAAGAGACCATGGACTAGATAGAGTTGATTCCGTAGATGATGGCTGTAGAAGAGGCTCAACAGTAGTCTTATTCTTATCAGTAGAGATGACCTCTGAAGTTCGAGGTCGGGGATCAGGTTTTCCTGCGTGTCACACTGAAGTTGGGACACAAGAGGATTATGAGACATGGTAAGCTTTGGTTGAGGTACGTCGAGCCGTTTGAGGTGTAGGAGAGAGTTAGTTCGGTTGCCTATCGATTGTATTTACCTCAGAGGTACCGAGTTATGCACGACTTTTTTTTACATTTATCAGCTCTGAAGTTACATTTCAGACCCGTCACATTTCATTAAACCTGAGGAGGATGAGTTCAAAGTGGATGTGTCATTCAAGGGGCATCTTATACTAATTTTTGATCACAATAGAAAGGTATTTCTTGTCTAGTTTCTTCCCCTAGTATGAGTGTTATGGAAGCACGGATGAGTACTGAATGAGACATGGGAGAGGAAGTCCTATGTACGAGAAGAGTGGCCAGAGCTATTCGAGGATTCTTCTTCTACACCGCGTTAGGGAAATTTGAGGATGAATTTCTATAAGGGGGCTCCACATAGGTGGTGCATGGGTTGACAGACAGTTTGGGAAATCCTTGTGAAGTCCCTAGGTGAGACAGTGTCAACCGCACGGTTGGCGCACTGTTTTCCAAACTGTGTGGGGTAACCATGCAGCCACTTAAAGATTAGGTTTTTAAGTCCAGGGCCACTCAGCATTTCCCATCTCACCCTCATTCATTCTCCCACTCAATTCTCCCTTATAATTTTCAGTTCTCAAGGGTTGGAAGGACTCTCCCTCTCATTTTCTAACAAAATAAAAGGGGTTTCAAGGTGGTTTGAATGTGGTTTCTCCTAGGTAAGTCTCTTCTCTTGGTTTCTTTGTATTTTCCTCTAGATCTACATCTCTCTCTCTCTTGTTTTTATAAATCTACACCCATTGTGTGTAGATCAAGGGTTGTGGATTCCTTGGGTGTTGTTTTTAAGACTTGTGGATGTTAGGGGAGAGGATATAGAGAGATTTTGGTGGTGCGTTTTCCATATTTGAGGAGGTGTGGTAGCATGTGGATCGATTTCGTTGGAACCCTAAAGGTCATGTTCAGACGAGAGATTTTGTACGGCCACATAACTTCGATGAACTCTGGAGAGAGAATCCATCATCCTAATACAAAATTGTTGGTTGTGTTGGAATCGCATCAGTGAGTTCTCTTATACCCTAGAATACCATCTTCTGATTTCTCATCTCTAGTGAGATATTGTGGGTTGAACCAGTTAGATGTTTTTATAGATCTACCACATTCTAGGTCAATCCAAGGGCCGGATCCAGAGTATATAGATCTCATAATGCTGAGGTATGTTCTTTGTGCCTTTTTTTAATGTCTTTGAGTTATATGTGTAAATTTTCCCAATACCCATGAACGGGGTATTGTGCGTTAACCATCTTAACCCAGTTGTTTTCCTTATAGGATTGTATTCTTGATTATAGGATAATTGATTGTGAATATGGTGAATTATTGTGATTTGGATGTGTTTTCCCATGCATATTTTTCCTATTTTGACTGTTGAGTCTAGTTTGCCTGTTAGGCTGCAGTTTACATTCCCGTGCCTAGTATTGCAGGATGGTGTGACTATTGTTCGGTTATGATGATATGTTGTTGACTGTTATCTAAGTAGTTATTCAGGTTTATTTGGGCTGATACACACTATTATATCTGATTTACTTACATTGGGTCGTGAGAAACTATTGTATAGACCATAGGGATAATGGATGTTGAGGGATTCTCCAGATTGTCTGTTTAACTTACAATGGGAGACCACCAGGGGAATTAACGTTGAGTGCTTCCTCAGACTGTCTATAGTTCCCCAACACGGCCCACAGAGGGAATGTGACATAAGTGCTTCCCTAGAGTGCCTTTAGTTACCGATATGAGACTATATGAGAAATTGCTGGTGAGTGCCTCCCCAGAGATTCTCTGCTTAAGCTGAACTAGAGGGGATAGAGAGAGTGTACTGCCCAGAGGGTTTCTTGTACTTGTTAGGTAGGACCCGAGGGGATAGGCTATGAGTACATCCCATAGGGTTGCCTTTCTGATTTAGTTGTGTCCCTGTGTTGCTAGGTAGCACCAGAGGGGATAGGTTGTGGGTACATCTTAGAGGGTTACTTATTGTGGTTATCTCATTTTTTTAGTTATTGTATGTTATGTGGTGGTTTGGATGCTTTGATACTGTGGATTGATTATTGCTGATTAGTTCCTTGGTTACCGCTTTCTGTACTTACCTCCCATATATTCACAGACTATTAGGAACATATCTCATACTGGTTGCCTACTGGGATTTAGTCTCACACCATATTTGGGCCATTCATTTGGTCCCAAATAAGTTATATTGTTGCAGTTATAGATAAGGGTAACTTACCTTCTACTTCAGGTTCTTGATTGACTATGGAGCTGGAGAGCATGGGACCAAGCTATGGATTGGGTTACTGTGGATTTGTTTAATATATTTCATTTATAATTTGGTTTAGTACTATTGTATTCTGGCATTGTGATTTGTTTGGTTGCTTTCCAAGATATATGTTTCATGCATCATTCATATATATCTGTGTGCTCAAGTATATTATTTCTAGTCTTCTTCTATTTACTTTTTTATGGATTATTACTGCATCTTCTATTGTATATTTGTTTTACTTCTGCTCTGTTACTCTGCAAATGAGGGCATAGTTTCCCCACTATCAAACCCAAGGCCCTCACTACTAATCGGTAGCCTCTAGTGTTTGGGGAAATGTTCTTGAGGCCATGTGACCAACCAGGTATGGGGCATCTCTAGGCGACATCTTGAACAAGGAAGTTATAGTGTATATAGTTACCATTTAATATTTTATACCATGAGTAAAATTATATTCATAGTATTTAATGTTTCAGTTGATTTTATTTATTTAATGGGTTTTAGTATTCAAAATATACCAAAGTGGTAAGGGTTTATTTCTCAGTCTCGTCACTATTATCGATTGTTTATTTTTATGTCTTGGTTGAGTATATTAATCTTCCAAGTCCATGTTTCGTAAAAAAAATTCAAAAATATTTTTACTATTCTCAAACTATTTTTTGAAGTCTTTTCTACCTTTTTTTGTCTGTTTACAAAACTTTTTAAAATGAATCTTATTTCCATTTTGAGAAGAAGGAACGTTTTTTCTATTTCTTAAAAAAGTTTGAAAATAATATTATTTAGCTAATATGGAATGAACAAAAATTACCACTATTTTGAAACCTCAATTATTTTAATATTAATTTAAAATTTTACAAGGTTCTTTTAAAAAAACTGATTTCTTTTTAAATGTGTTGTGTTTATATTTTAGAATCATTTTCAAAGTAAAAAAATGGAAGACATATCCAAAAATATTTCAATAATCCATGTAATGTTTTCCAATATAATTTATTGAATATTATATTAGGATGGACTCTAATAATACGTTCATAATTTTTATTTTTATTTTTTATAATCATTTTGGTTATGGAAATTGTTGATATTCTATATAAATGCTTCTTCCAACATGAACAAGTATTTTTAAGGCATGTGGATCTAATTATATTTTTTATTCATATTACGAATGTATTTAAATTAGTAAGTAATGGGTAGAGAAAAATATATCTCATTGATGAATTGGTTGGCATCATGAGGTAATCTAGCAAGGGAATTACCTCAGGGCTATTCTATTTATGTAAGATGTTTTGGAACAATACCTCTATTATATGTTTTATATGTCTAACATTATACATTCCGTCATTATAAAATTAGTTATTAACATCCTTGTGATAATTAAATTACTTATAATATACATGGATAATTAATGTGTTCATGTAATTTTTTATCTATCTTATTTTATTATCCTTTATTCCTACCATATTATGTGTAAGTTATTGTTTAAATTGAATGTTTTTTATTTATTTATCATTCGGTATAGATTATTAAGTATTTATCCATGATATGTTCCATTGAATGCATACCTTTACTGAGAGTTAGAGCTCACCCCTATATTATGTTTCATTTCTACAAGATTATAAGAAGTATATTATTATTATAATGTGAAAATATTCCAAAGGGAATGATATAGTACTCGAATAAACCAATATTTTCTATTTTACATTTTTAATTATAATATGATATTCTAGTGTGTATCTTGTTTACCAATACAAATAAACAGTTAAACAATTCAGGATGAAATTCCATCTATCCACTTATACTTTACTAAATTTATCATCGATTATAGGATATTGGGGTCAGGGTACATATAATTAGTATCAGATGAAGTTTATTAGAATCCTTGGGAACTAGATTTTTGAAAAAATAAATTAGGGAACATAACTATATCATATAATTTGAGAATATGTATAGAATAACATCCTAATGTTTTGATAAGATAGATATTATGTGGATTTTCATATAAATACATCCATGTATGGATACTATAAGTGGATTTAGTTCTTTAAAAGATATACCTAAAAGAAATAACTCTGAACAACGCATGTTGGGACTATCTTTAGTGTTACCTGGGGCATAAAAACATGCCTTATTATGCACCTATTTTTAAACTCCCATGGTATATGCTTTTGTTAATTCATATTTTTATTATAAACCATCATGAAGTATTTTAATAGATGATTACCATGAATAACATATGTTAAGCCTAATGATACATATATTGAAAAAGAAAATGTTAGTATTTTGACATACTATAAATGATTCCTCATAACTATGTGATTTCCCAGTATAATTAGTGTAATATCCCTAAATTTTGATGTATTGTGTATTTTAAATAATATCTATAAATAAATGAGACTTAGAAATCAGTGAAAATATAAAAAAATTATTAATAATAAATTGACATCATTACAACACAAGACTTTGTTACTAATTAATTAAAATTAATATAATAAACCAAAATATAAGAGGACAAGCTCTAAAAAATAAAACAATACCAAAATTATAACACACATTGATTGGGTCATCCATGAGTAGAAAAAACCTAACATGGAAGAGATAAATAATGCATAGAGAAAGGGAGAAGATATAAACCATCCATACTTTTGAGAGAATTATAATATGTAGAATATGTGTTGTCTCTTAATATGGGAAATTATAGAATTTTGGTTCTAACCATTAATAAATAGACATTTAAATTTATTTTCAAATATGGTATTGGAAAAAATAAATATATGCATTGAAATACAATAATCAATATCTAATTTTAATAGTTCATTGAAAGGTAAATATAAATTAAACATATAGGGAAAATTTTAGTAAATATATTACAATAAAGAAGAAATTATTATTTATAATGATGTTTCTATACTTTTTATAAATAATTAAATGGGTAAAAAATTACAACCACTAGGATAAAAAGGTTCCATCAAAATACATGTTGGAAACTATTGGTTCAACAACATAGAGATATCAATCTCTATCCAGGTTTCATAGTAGATTATAGGGATTAATGAGTGGGTCAACAAGTAAAAAATTCCATAGCCTGGTCATAGCACACACCAGGTGTGTGGTGCACCCAAAAACGTTCATCGGTGTCTAGTGGACAATGTGTCATGGCCCGTATGTGGGTAGTGTGTGTTGTGAATGCAGATGTTGACCCCATTGTTGGATTAATCAATTGATACCACAACATAGTTTACTAAGCACTCAAAAAATGATTTAAAGATCAATGTGGGATTTATGAACTGGTTTACTATTAACCCATTTAAAAGAGAGCCAGTTAATATATAATCATCCAATCAAATTAAAGTGAGTTTTTTAATCTGAACACATATAATCTTCTTCATACCGCCTAAATTTCAAAAACCTTCTACATTGTTTTTCATCTCCATCTGACTCTACTGAAAAAATCGACCATGAATGCCTGATTCAACTTGATAAAAACCAATGATATCATCCTCTGATGACATGAAAATAAATCCTAGAGCTATTAAAAATAAAACATTAACCCAATAAATCTATCTCATCCTACAGTTATAGATTCAAATCAAGGTATCTGTTTATGTCAATTGATGGAAACTGTTTTGATGTTATTAAGATGATTAATAAATAAGTTAGTATTACTAATAATATAAATTTATAAAAATATATATGTTGGAATAAATATTTAACTATATGATGAAGGACTATAAATGGGTTTCCACTATATTTGAGTATTTCAAGATATTCAATATAGGTGGTGATTTTAAAAAATAAAAACCTTATATATTTCTCTATAAATCTTAAATGAGTAAGATTAGCAACTGGATCTTGTCTATTCTTTGGTTCGTATGACTACCTAGTTACACGACCAAATATATAAATTTATTTTATTTATCAAAATTAGTATAATGAATCATTATATATTAAATATGTATTAAATATTAGACTTACACTGAAGATCATCCTTGTTTAGTTTTGATTCTCATTTACTTTATTTTTCTGAAAATGTTTTGCTAATATCAAATTTGGAGAAATGGGGGTGATATGAAATATATATATATACATTATATTTCACCTCATTATAAATATGATAAGAACGTTTCTTCTAATTATAACCACATTCTATATTTAAATTCTTGAAACAAGCAATAAAAAATTGGATTTTCATTATACAATGCATTAATTTGAGTATAAGTTTTATAAATTTTTAAAGGTATGTTTACTTTTAAAACTACTATAAATATGCAGTAGTAAAAATCTCCAAAAAGTCAACTTTTATTCTCTAAACTATACCTTATTATCTATTCCCAATGTTAAAACTCATGTAGCTACATTATTTTGTCCTTATCTACAAATAATGTTAGGGGAATATTTATTTTTAAGATGTTTATATCATAAAACAATACTATATAGTGGTATTTTATTATTTTACAAACTCCATTATAAAAAAAATTATGTTTTAATACAAAAAATATGATATTTATATTTTCATAGTTTTCATGTTGTTTTAATTTTCATAAATTACTATAAATGAGGTTTTATTATAAGAAATCATTTTCAATTTTCTCTTTCAAACTAATAAAGTCCTAATTTTTTCTTTTAATGGTAAAATTTATCAATTTATATATAATTTTTTTATATCCATGATTTTTAAGCGTGAAATTTTATATAATTGTAATTTAAAATTTATGAATTATAATACAACTTTTTATTATAATTTAAAATTATTTATGTTTATTTCCATTAAAATTCTATAATAATTTTGGAAATACATATTTCTCCTAACTCATATAGATTTTATAAAAAATAATATTATTCCAATATTAGATTTTATAAAATTATTTTATTCTGTGATAATATTGTATGTATATTTTTATAGGTTTTTAAAGGGTTATATTTGAGAAAGGAAGACCTAATAAAAATTATTTTAATATAATTTGTCACTAGGTTATTGAATGAGTTGATGTGGAATGGGGTGATACCGTGAACTTATTGGAATGTTTTCCACAAAATTATACAACTCATGGCCACAGTGTTTTCTTAAAGAAATTTTAATATAATTTTACTACAAAAAAATACTATTTTGAAAATAGTTCTAATGGTAGAAAACTAGATATTTTTAATGGTATTTGTTTTTTAAAGAAATTTCTTCATAGATTAAATATGTATTGGAAACCATAGCATAATATTTGGAATAATATTTTAAATATAAAATATTATATAGTTGATATAATATGTTTCCTAACTTTTTTATAATTAAGTATTTATAAAATTAATTTTTCAATGTTTTTAGAAACACTTACAGTGTTAATTTATGCTCATCCCATTTTTTTGTAATGATTTTTCATAGGGTTATTAAAGGAAAACAAAGGTGAATGTTTTTGAATAAGGAATTAGCCTGAGTTAATCCAATTATTTATTTTATAAATTTTGTAAACATTGATATTATTTAATTAATTTTTCATATCCCCAAAAAACAAGTCCAGAAACGATCCTCAATTGAATAATGGACTGCATATTTTTTAGTTATCTTTAATAAATAACACAGCAAGTTTTTGGTACCAAATCTGAATGTATGGGTTCAAACTGTTATATTGGAATTATAATAAAGAAATATAAAACATTGCGAGTTATGAAATTGTTATAGAATAAGTTTTCTATAGTTTTATTAAAATCCTTTTCTATAAAATTTCCCTCTCGCTAACAAATGGAATGAAGAAGAACATAAACAACTCTCTTACCTCTTCCAAAAGATCTTCTTTAAAAAAAATTCTAAAAAAATTCTTGGATGACTTTGATCCCTTTTCCAAATTTAGGTTACACTGAAAAATATCTTTGAAATATCCAACACACCTACCATACCCCAATTATGTCTAGTCTTAGGATTTTTCTCTTGAAAATTTTGATATACTCAACTTCTTTACTATACACTATGAGGTTATTTTAAAATTATTTACCTTATCTAACTAATAAAAATTTTTTTTAGAATTTTATGAATGTATAGTAGGGTGTTACCTCCACATAGCATATATGTATGAAATTTTATGTTTTATTTATTATAAAATAATTAAAGATAATTTTGAAATATTTGAAGATGAGCTAGTAATACCATATTATAGGTTTTTGATTCAAATAGATATTTCTGAGTTGTATAATCACCATACCCATGAATCAACTATTTATTAGTTTTATGATTATTTATCCCAAATTGGACACGTTTCATATAAGAGATATAAATAGAAGAACATAAAACCACCCTAAGAATTAGTTTGGTTGGAAGGACACCTAATTTACAAAAGAGATTCCAGCATTAGAGAATTTTATGAAAGTAATAATTATTTGAGAAAAAATTGTGATTAGTAATTATAAAAATGTTATTTTTTTAGGAACATCTAGTTTTAAAGCTGAAGCATAGAAGGAGAATAATTATGGTTCATATACAAAAGAATTGTGTTATGATTTTCCTTTAAGGGGTAGATAATATAGCGTCAAATAAGTTTGATGCATTATTTATTTTAAATAAATTATATAAATAAATGAGACTTCAAGATGTAATGAAATATAATGAAAATTTTATTAATACTACAAAGATATAAATATAGTACATGAGTATATACATAATCTCTAAATTTATCACATTCACAAGTAATAAAATATGACAATATTCCACTATACAAATAATAAAAAATTATAACTCACCTCAAAAAGGTAATCCATGCATATAAAAACACCCAAAATAAAGAGATAATAATGAATAATGAAAGAGGTAAGATAAGAACCATCCTTTCATTCAATAGAATTAGAATATGTAAAATATGGTGTATCTCTTGGTATGGGTATTCATAGAATTTTTGTTTTGGCCATTAATAAATAACCATATTAATTTATTTTTAAACCTGATAGTGACAAAGATAAATTTATTCATTGAAATATAATAATCAATGAAAAATTTAAAGAGTTAATTAAAAAGTAAATAAAAATTAAATATCTAGAGAAAATTTTGTCGATATTTTAAAAGAAAGAAGAAAATACTATTTATAATGAATTTTTCAGATTTTTTAAAATTAGTTTAGATATATAAATATTTTCCAACCATTCGGATTAATAGGGGGACCCCTCAACACACATTTCAGACACGATGGTGTCAAAAACATGTAGAGGTCAACCTCTGGCTAACCTGTTTGGTGGCTAGGGAACTAATGAGTGGAAGACCATGTCTTAGCCCATAGAGATAGGGAATAGTGACCAATAAGTGGGTGGCCCACACAAATAAATTCATGGGTTCCCAGTAGACAATGTTTCACGGACCGTGTGTGGGGTGTGTGGTTTTTTTAATTATGTGTGTTGACCCCAATACCGGATTAAGCCACCACCACTGCAGGATATTTTTTAAGTTCTCAAAGAACTATATAAAGATCGATATAGGATTCATGATTTGGGTTACTGTTCGAACTTTTAAAATATTTCCATTTAAAATATAATTGTATGATCAAATCAATGTGATCTGTTGGATTTTTTCACATGTCAACTTATTCCTCATGCATATATTTTTAATTCATTGAACATCTTTATTCATATCTATCTATCACTGGTGAAAACATCAACCATAAATAAATTGTTTAACTTGATATCAAACCACTACTGTCATCCTCTTTTGATAGACTCACGAATTCCCAACCCATTAAATAGTGAAAATTAAGCCTATAAATATATATTGGCCTAAAATGATAGATTCAAGTCGATGAAGTTTCTTTCTACACATTATTCAAAACTTTTAATATAATTTAAGATGCTTTATAATGAAGTTTATATTACAGGTATTATCTTGTTAAATATATATGTGTGTGTGTGCATGTATATTTTTAACCACACCATTGAAGAGATTAAATGGTTTGTGGATGTATTTATACAATACATGTGGTGAAATTTACCAATATAAGACATATAAATTTCTCCTTCAATCTTAATTAGTAAGATATTAAACCATATTTGGTTGATTTTCTAGGATCGAATGGCTATCCAGTTACATGAACAAATATATAAATAAACTTTTTTATCATCATTAGTATACTAAATTCTTATATATTAAGTGTATCTTAGATTATTTTATTTTTATTAATGTTAAACCTTGTTTAGTTTTGGTTTTAGTTTAAAAGTTTCTTCCAAAAAAATCTTTCAATATCCAAGGTGTAATAATTAGGGTGAGATGAAATATATATACATTATATTTCACCACAGTATAAATGTGATAATAACCCATCGTCTAATTAAAATCACATTTCATTTATTAAATCATCAAAAAAAATACTTGATAAATAATTAAAATATCTAATCATTTAGTTTATTATTTGTGTCATAAATTTTTAAAGGTCGGTTTACATTCAAATCTACTATAAAAATGTAGTATTCCCACTCTTCTAAAATTCAAATTTTATCCTCCAAACTATCCTTTCTATTAAGTTCATTTTTTAAACACCAAAATCTACCTTATTTCATCCTTTACTACAAATAAATAAAGGGTAATACTTTTTTTAAATGATTATATCATTAAAATTTTATTAAAGTATGTGATTATATTCATTTTAAAAATAAATTATATCAAAATTATTTTTTAATTCAATAATTTATAGGGTATTTATATTTTCACAATTTTCGTGCTCTTTTAATTTTAAGAAAAATATATATGAATGAGGTTTAATTATTATAAATCAATTTAAATTTCCTCTTTAAAATGAAAAAAAAAAATTAATGTTTTCTTTTAATGATAAAGGATTTCATTTTCTATATACAACTTTTTTATATATCCATGAATTTAATACATAATATTAGATATAGATATTTTATATAATTGTTATTTTAAATTTATTGTATTTTAATAACAACAATTATAAGAGTTTCAAAAAATTTATGTATATTTCATTAAAATTTATCTAATCATTCAATAAATATAGATTTATCCTAACTCTAAAAGATTATATGAATAAAAATAATCCATAAACAGTAGTTATAAAATTATTTTCTTCCATTGAAATATTTTAAGTAGATTTTTAAATATTTTTAATGGGTTATATATGAAAAATCCATACCTGATAAAAAAATATTTAATAAAAATCATCAATTTATTATTGAATGAGATTATGAGTATGGGTTGATTCCAAGTCCTTAAAATGATGTTGCCCTCAAAATGATATAGCTTAGGACCTCATTTTTTTCTTAATATTATCAAAATATCATTTTTATCCATAAAATTCATTGCCTTATAAATATTTTTGAAAGGATTAAACCTAATTTCATTTAAAGGTATTTTTTGAATTAAATTTTTTGATTAGTATATCTATATGTTGGAAACCCGAGAATTATATTATGAAAAATATTTTCTATATAAAATATTATATATTTGATAAAAAAATGTTATAAAATAATTTTAAGATAATTATTTATAAATGTTAATTATCACTATTTTAAAAACCCCTTACTATGAAACTTTATGCTCATCCTAGGTTTTTAAAATTATTTTATTAAATTTTTAGGAAAACAATGGTGGATGGTTTCAAAAAAATGAACTATAATGAGTTAGGATAGTTAGTTTTTTATAAATTTTGAAAAATGTTATTTAAGGAATTTTCCTAATCCTATAAAACCAAGATCAGAAAAGATCCTCAGTTACAAAATTAATTTTTTACTTTTGAGTTATATATTACAAAAAATTACATAACTTTTTCATATTACTGAATTTTTAAGTGTGGGTTTGGACTGTTACAATTAATTTTTCTTGCACATTATTTTTTTTAGTTAGTGGATGGAACCAAAATGAACTGGGTTAATGTTGACTACAATAGACAATGTGTTTATGAAAACCCAAATGGAATGATGACAAGTTTAAATTATGTTATGATCATGGAAAATCAGTATTCATGATATATTATTAACCAATTAAACCTTAACCAACTCTCAAAATTTCCATTTTAGGAAAGGATAGAGTTCACTAAGAGAGTGAATTGTGAATACTATGGAGGAAAAAATCATCAATTACCTTCATGTCCAAAATGTGGAAAGAGAAAATGAGGAGAGTGTGTCAAAATAACTAAATAATGTTTTATTTGAAGAAAATAAGGTCATATAACAATGAATTTATAAATATTTTAATGTCTTATGTTTTGGTAACATGAGAATTATCTGATTCAATTCCCTCATCCAAGAATTAATTTCTAGACCAAGGAATGACCTCTGAGTTTTCAATCGTAGAAGTGGAATGATTGAAGAATTTTGTATTGGGTTTGAGAAATTATATTCTATAAGAGTTATATCAAATATATTCAGGTTATATGAATAATGACACAAGAAAGGAATGATATGTAGAAATTTTTATTTAATAATGTACATGAATATAAAAAATAGTAGAGATGACCAGAAAATGTGATTCAATGGTTGATTGATATTTCATAGAAAAGAACACATAATTTAGAAACAGATAAGACTTAATATGTGCCCTATTTTCAGATTAGATAAATATATTTTACTAATTAAGTAAATGGGATAGTACTGGTGCCCCAAAAAATGGGCATTAGTTTGATTATAAAGTAGTCCATAATAAATTTTACTACATATTTGGATTTATATTTGATAATTTGAAATTTTATTTAAGGAATAACGAGAGTTTTAATTTTTGGAATCAGGTAATCTTTTGTTATGGTTTTATGGTGATTAATTTTCTTACCATATTTTAGGAAAATTTTTGATCAAGTTATTTAAATTTTACATTAAGAGTTACTTTTTTGGGGGTTAATCATATATTGATATTTGAAATTTAGTGACCATGTTTATAATTTTTTATATTTTTTTAATTTTCTAATATATATTTTGATTGATCCTTAAGATTGAGTACATATGGAATGGATTAAGTTAAAATATGGATATTATTGTTTGTTCATATAGTATGACTTATCATAATGGATATCATGTGATATAAATTTCGATTCTGATAAATATTAAAAGGTCAATGTAATGACTTATAGATCTTTTCTTTCTTTAAAAGTTCTTTAGTCACTAAAAATTTATCTAAAATATACATTACCTAGTATAAAAGATGGAGTGGAAATAGATCAATTCCCAACCAAATGATTACATTATCCTTATAACATGAAAAAATTAGGTAAGATTATTTTCTCATGTTATTTATCTAGATCCTAATATAGTCTATTTACTATAGGAAAAATACCTCAAAATAAAAAATATTATCTCTTTATTATTATTAATGAGAAATCGGTGGACTTTTATCCAATCAAAAATTTATATTTTTTATGGTTAACTTTTTCAAAATAATCTTATATATCACACTACATTAGTACTTGGAAATTAATTTTCAATTCTTTTTATATATATTCAATTCACACCTATATTCTCTTACATGGAAACCTACTCATGTGATTCCAAATGTCCTTCGAACTAACCTTTATATCTTATAAAGAGGATGTCTAAAGAAGGGTGTTTTCAAATTTCAAACCATTAATTATTTTGATCATGATTAAATATATATATATATATATATAAAGGACCTACCATGAAAAAATGTATTTATTAGTGCCTATAAAAAATTACCCAATTCTAAAAAAAATAGATTACACTTTAGAAATACGTTTCCTTCAAAATAAATGTTTTTTAGAAAATTTTATTACTAAATTATGGAATGTATATAAATAATATTTTATAAATATAATATAATTTCTAATAATATCATATCAAGATAATCTTAGGGTGAAAGTTTTGGATTTTTATGAAAATGTATATTTTCTAGAAAATCGGGAAAATATAAATTTTTATTAAAAACTATATTTTTAATTCAACCATTTAAAAAGTTTCATTTTATTTCAAAATAATATAAAAGTTAAATTAGTTATATTATATTATTAATTATACAATTAAGTTTATTTTAATCAATTTACTTATTTAATATGGTGTAATAACATTTGTATACTTTAAAATGAAACTTTCCCAAAAAACTATTTTCCATTGTGTAATGCATGTTGAATTTTAAATTAAGTTCTGGTTTTGATAAATGGATTAATTTTTTTAAAATCAGAAGGTCCAAATTTGGTAAATAGTTCTCTTTTATATTTTCACATTATGAATAGTAACCATGGTAATTTTATTACCATTGATTAGATTAAATCGGATAATTTAGCATAAAAATAATTTGATAAAAACCAATAAAATTACCCAAAATACCTAAATTTGTTTTATGAGTATATGTCAACCATAATGATAAAATGGAAGAACTTATGAAATTTTTGGGTCACAAAAATGATATTACAACATTTTTAATATTTTATTTAAATAAAATTCAAAATGTTACTCTGTTATTTTAAAAAACTAAAATATTTATAACATGGGGTTATCTATAATATAAATTTTACAATTAATATTATTTCGTAAAAAATATGTATTTCCATTATGGTATTTTTTTCATTTTTATTAAACAGATAATAACCGTAAATTCATATATAATTATTACATAGTAATTATTCAATTAATAGAAGAATCAAATAACTAATATTTAAAATATTAAAAGAATTATAGTATGAGAAAAAAACATGATCCATGAATTTTCTAGATTCTATGACATTTTTTGTATATAATAAATCATTTTTCTGAACTTGAAAAGATTTATTGCAATTGTTGTGTTCAATATAACGAATGGTCTTTAGAATAGAAATTAATGATATTTTATAATAAAAATATTTTATTAAATGATGTAAAATTATTTAAATCCATAAATCCTACCTATTGAATAGTATATGGTTAATTAAGTCTAAAAAGGTCAATTTATGTTTTTTTCATTTTATAGTAACATTATTTACCCTTAGACTATAAAAAATTTTAATAGTATGTTAATTTTTATATAGGTTAATAAAGGGTTGAAACAAAATGGTAAGGATTAAAGAAAATCTATAAAGTTTCCAAAATATATTGGATGAGATTATTTCAAAATATATTTTAGTAATGTTATATTTTTATCAATTTTTAACTATTTGGAAATGATATGTAATTTAAATTAATTAAATATTTTATGAAATTCCAAATGTGACCTAGACCTCAATTATTAAAGGGAACCTCCTTTATCATTTATTTAAATTAGTTTGAGCCCTATATCTTGAAATAAAATTTTCCATTACTCAAATAAGAATCATTATCCAAGTTATATATGTTTTTCCTTCTAAAAGACTAAACCTAGACCCCTTAAAAAGATATCTAAACGATGTCCACCATAGAATAAGTAATCGTCATTACAAACTCGTAGATGTTTAATTCTTCATATACATCCTATTTATATGTTGTTTGTCTCCTAAAATAATAAATCAAATATCATATATATACTTATATTTAATTATTTTTATATGTTAATCATAATCCACCTTTTATCCACACTACAAAAAATAAAAACATTGCACATGCATATGTTCGGCTTAACATCTTCACATAGTGATATTAATTTCTTCTCAACACCACATTACATAGATGGTTATAATGATGAAAATAATTGATATATATTATAATAATGACAAGATATTTATTATTTAAAATTAACATATCATCCAATTACTAAATCCTTTAGCCATTTATAAATGATATCATTGCCCTTGCATACGTATGGATTACCGTCTACACGAATCGATACAATTATGTTTCATTGTTATCCTTTGTATAATCATTATTAAAATATATATAATTAATAAATATGATATCAATAAACATTCAATAATTATTTATATGATGTAAATATATACCATTCACAATAACTAGAACTTATAGAACAAAACATGCATGGAAAAATGAAGCAGTTAACACCCAAAATAAGGGTTAAAATTAAATATTATTGAAAAATGGGTGATAAGAAGATATTAGAGGATCAAATATGATATTATTAATATGAATAAGTTTCTTGAATAAATTAATTACAGATTTAAAACCATTAAACATGAGTTTAAATCTTTTTTAACTAAAGGCAGGCGAGAGGTAGGGTTTTTTTGTCTCACTTTTACCTCTGTAAGACATGTGTCATATTCTCCACTTATTACATTTAGGTGGTGTATATATTTACCCTTTAATATATTATGCCTATAATCACTTTATCTTTATGGTATTTAGCATTAAATTTAAGCTTATTTATTTCATGGGGTTTACGATTCAAAAGTTTCAAAGTTGTAAGGGGTTATTTCAAAATCTTTTTACTATTCAAGATGGATTATTTTTATGCCTCATATCAGGATATTTATCTTCCATATCCATGATTTGTAAAAATGTTTTCAAAAATGTTTTTACTATTTTAAAACTACTATATAAATTCATTTTAAGTATATTATTATTTAAAAAAATAAATGAAAACGTTTTTTCATTTTCTGAATAGTGAACTTATAGATTTTTCATGAGAAAGTGTGAAAGGAATAATTTTTTAAATTATATGAAATTTATTTAATTTACCACATTTATGTTTAATAAATGATTTTAATATTATATTAAATTTTTTCTAAGTTTATTTTCATAGAAAATAATTTCTTTATTACATGTTATGCTTTTATATTTTAAAATTTATTTTCAATGTAAAAAAGGGTATTTTCACAAGAAATATTTTAGTAATATTTTTAAATTATATAAATCTATGTCAATATTTTTTTTGAATATTATGCTGATGACATAAGAAAATTATACCCTTCATTGTATTTATTCACATGGTTTGTGATTAGTTTGACAATGGATTTGTTGATATTCTATATGACTAGTACTTCCAATACGAATAGCTCTGGATTTTGTTAAGGCATATTAACTCGATTTAATTATTTATTCATATAAGGAAATTATTGAACATAGAATGTGATGGGTGGGGCCTAGTATATCCCCTTAATGTATTTTTAGGTCTCTTGAGACAAACTATCTTGGGTATTGGCTGACGCCTTATCCATTTATATAAGATATCTTGGCATGAGTCCTTAGGGGTATGTTTCATATATTTGGTATTATTCATTCGATCATAATGAAATTATTTATTCAATTACATTTGATTATTCTATTAGTTATAATATCCATGGATATGTTATGATATTATATTATTATTTATATGGATAATTTGATTGTCTTTTATTCATTCCATATTATTCTCAAGTTATTATTTAAATGGAATGTTTTTTAGTTATTAACATTTCCATATTGATTTTGACTTTATAATTCATGATAGATTCTATCGTACACATACCGTTAATAATCATTATATCTCACCACTTTATGATATTTCCTTTCTCAAATATTTTTGTAAGTGTTTTATGTATGTTATGAATGGATATGACAAAGTGAAAATTGTGTACTCAAAGAAAATAATATGTTCAATTTTATATATCCAATTATAATATAAAATTAAATTTTGTATATAGTTATCCAATACTACAAAAATATATGGTCATTTGGGATCTAATTCCTTATATCTCATGATAATGAATGTATGTCACTGAATATGGGCTGTTTGATTTATGGCCTTTACATTTTTTATTAGAGTATGTTTAATAGATACAATGGGAACTATATTTGGGAAAACATATATTAGAAAAAAAAACCCCATGATATGCATTGAGAATAAGTATAGAAGGACATACTATTGTTTTGGTAAGATAACTATTATGTGGTTTTTCCAAAAAAATACATCCCTTTTTGGATAATAAAAGTTAATTTGGTTCTGGTGATGATGTATCTATGGATAACAACTCTAAAAAGGTATATCAGGATAAACTTGATCATTACCTAGTACACAATAATGGGACTTATTGTGATTCTGTATGGACACTCATAGGTATAGGATTTGATTTATTCTAATTTTCTTTATAAACAATCATGAATTATTTTAATATATGATAACCATGAATAACCTATGCTAAACGTTTTTTTACATATATTGAATATAAGTTTTCATGATTTATAAATACGATAAATGATTCTTCCTGACTATAAGATTTTCGAGTTTGATTAGTGTTTCTCACACATTTATTTTTTGTTTTAGTAAATGGATTGAACATGAAGGAATTGGGTCAATGTTGAATGTGATATACAATGTATTGATGAACAAAAAAATGGGGTGATGATTAGGGTAATAAATTTTGTGATTATTTCTAATTAGTTATCATGATATATTATTAACAACTTGCACCTAAACTAACTCTCCAACTCACCAAAGAAGCTAATATTGATGTAAACTAATATCTTTAATGTTGGAGACCATGGGGGGTATAATTGTTGATTTCATTCATGTCATATATTTTGATACAGACACTGAAATCAGTGTCTCAAAGAAACAGTAAAATGTTTTATATGTGGAAATGAAGGTCATAGAGAAATTAATTTTCAAGGTGTCAAATGTATTTTGTGTGGGGAACATGGTAATTATCGGAGTCAACTCCCTAATCCAATAATTAAATTCTATTCCAAGGAATTTCCTATAAAATTCTAAAAGGTAAAGTTGAAGTATTAAAGCATTTTTGTATTTGGATTTTAGAATTCATGTTGTAGAATTATTATATCAATGATATTATGGATATATAAATCATGAAAGAAGCAATGACTGATATGTAGTGTATTTTCTTTAATAATTTCAAATAATATTTTGATTGTTACTGATGAACTAGAAATTTAATATATTGGTTTGGTTATATTTTATAGAAAATCATTCATAGTTTAGGGAAATATAACCCTTAATATGAGAATTATGTTTAGTAGAGTTAAATAGATTATTAATTAAATAAATGGGATAGTACTACAGACCTTGGAAATGGTCATTTATTTTATGAAAATGTTATTCATGATGAATTTTATTATATTTTTTTGTTTATATTTTATAATATGATATTTTATTTAAGGAATATTGAGATAGTCAATTTGTTGAAGTATATATGTGTTCATTGTGGTTTTACGATGATTAAATTTCTTACCATGTTTTAGTAAAATAAGTAATCATGGTATTTACATGTGAAACTAATATATAATTTATTTAATATTAATGATAAATTTATATTGTAAATTTCGTTACCTTATTCATATTTTTTTTAAATTCAGTCACACATGTTTTGGCGGAGTCTTAATATTGAGTACTATTGTAATGGATTAAGTAGAACATTGGATATTATTGTATTTTTTATAGTATGATATTTCATATTTCATAGAATATTATAAAAAGTTTGGTATTGGTTAAACTTTATAGGATAAGGTAATGACTTATGGATCTTTTCATTAATTTAATGTGCTTTAGGCAGGGAAAATTCATCTGAAATATCCTTTTCTCGGTGTAATAGATGAAATGGATATAGATCAAATCACACACAAATGATGAGAGTATGATTATGAAATAGAAGGAAAAAAGTAAATTAATTTCATCTTGTGCTTCATATTGATGTAAAAATAATCTTTAAACCTTTGTAAATTGATATCAAAATAAATAAAACATTATCTGTTTAATTTTCTTTCTAATAATCAATGATATTTTAACCCATCATTTCATAATGTTCTTTTGTGGTTAAATTTCTTATGACCAAGTTCTCTTTCAGTATCTATTATTCAATAACTCCCTATTAGTACTTGGTTATAGTTTTCTCTTCCATATCCATAGTTTCACATCCCACCTAGGTTGTCTTATATTGAAACCAAGTTATGTGATTATTCAAGATGACCTTCGTACTTCTCCTTCTCTCTTATCAGGAGGATTTGTTTTATTAAAACCTCCCAAAATGTGGTTTTTCAAGAAGTTTATTTTCATATTTTATACCATTGATAATTTATATCAAGAATAAATTAAGAGGATTCAATTTATTTAAGTGGGTAGAATGTAACACCATGATATTTTAAACGGGGATCATCATATTCAATTATTTATATGAAAAACAAAACCAATATTAGAAGATAATGCAACACCTCAATATTATATAGTTTTTTAAAAAAATATTCAATTTGATATCTTTCAGTGTATGGAGCCCCATGATTAAAAGAACTATGTTCAATATTGTATAAACACACAATATCGATCTTCAACGAACAATGAAATATTATTTAAATATGATTGGTATAACCTAGCCATTAAATTGGAGATCATAAATTGTTTTAAAAAATATTGAATATATATATATATAGATAAACTTAACATTATAAATGTATTGATTAATTCTTTTGAAATAAGAACTGAATTTTCAAAATATATATTTTATGGTTCAAAAATACTTTCCATCAAAACAAATTATTGATATAATGTTATAATTAAATTATGGAATGTATATAAATATTGTTTTATAATATATAATTTTTTATATCACCCTATCAAAATTTTCTTATGGTGAAATTTTCAGTTTTTTTTTAAAGATATATTTTTTTGTGAATAGTTAAAAATACAGATTTTTATGGAAGATCATATTTCTAATTTCAACTGTTTTAAATTTTTTATTTTACAATAAAATTTTTTAAAATAAAAATTAGTTTTCTGTATTATGAATAATCTAACAAAATTACTTGGAATAAATTTCATTCCTAAATATGGTATAAGCACATTTTTATACAAAAAAATATTTTTCTGAAAATGAAAATTATTTCATTTTTTTGAAATAATTTTAAAATAAATTATTCCACATCTCTAATTTAAATTTTCATAATTGGATTAAAAATTTAGAATCAAAAGTCCCAAATTTAACAAATGTTTTTTTATTTTTGGACAATATCTATAGTAACTATAGAAATTTTTATTACTTTGGTAAAGAGTATATCGGGTAATTTAGGTCACAAATAAAATGATAAGAACCAAAAAAAACTAGAAACAAAAACTTTTTTAAATAATATTGGATGATTATATATCGACCAAAATCATAAAAGGGTATAAATTTGACATTTTTAGGTCACTTGGATGAGATTATGGCCTTTATAATATTTTACTTAATGAAAAGTCAAACATGTGACCCTCTTGTTTTTAATAACTAAAATATTTTGGACATGGTTTCATCTATTGTATAACTATAAACAATATATTTAAATATAAAATATTTAACATCATCATCCTTATTTAATTTTTGTAAAAAAAATAATTACCTTATATTGTTACATAATAATGAGGCGATATATATTTATTTAAAAGAAAAAATCAAATAAATGATATTTTAAGTAATAAAATTACTATATTATTAGAGAAATAATGTGATCCAAAAAATTATATATATGAACATTAAATTTTATGTATATAGTGTAATATTTTTTTCTAATTCAATATGTTGAATTTATATAATTAGAATAAATAAAATGAATAGTTATAAGAATTTATATTATTGATAATTTATAATAAATAATTTTTTATAAGATGATAAAAAAATTCCTAAAAATTTTAAATTCATCCAAATTAATAATATATACTTAATTAATTCTTACATTGTTCATTTATTTTCATCTTTTAATTTTACAATAACATTTTTGACCCTTAGAGAATACAATATTTTAAAAGTGCAGTAATTATCAAAAGCGATAACGGGGGATAAAAATATATAAAGGAGAATATATTACTAAAAAACATCCATATTTTATTGTATTAAATTATTTTAAATTATATTTATCTTTTATTTTAATAATATCAATTTATATGCATTTGGACAAGAGAAATAATTTAAATTAATTTAATATTTTAATAAATTCTAAAGACGACCCCGACCTAAATTATAAAAGAGAGCCGCCTTCCTCATTTATATATATCTCATTGAGATATATATATTGGAAAAAAACAACCCATTACTATTATAAACATCGTAATACATGTTAATGATTTTTTTCCTTTTATAATTTTACCCTAGACCCCATAAGAAAATATATAAAAGAACTTCCATGATAAAGAGGTAATCATCTTTAGAAACTCATTATAGTTTTTTTTATTTTTATACTTATTATTCATGTGTTATTTCCATATTAATTTAATAATTCAAGTATTATATATATAGATATATTTTATTATGATTATTATAGAACCACAATCAAACTTTTATCCATCCTATGAAAATTGAGAGCACCACATGTGTGTACGTACAAATTATTGTCTTCATATAGTGGAGTAATCAGTTTTTGATCACCACTTTACATAAATGGATCTAATGAGGGGAATAATTGATATATATTTTAATTATTACATTATATTTATTCTTTAAAATTAATATATCATCAACTTCTTTACCCTTTCAACTTTTTAGACACCATATTGTTCCATGTGCGTACGTACAACTTACAATCTCCATGAAGCAATGCAATCCATATTATATGATATCATTTCAAGAATGATTATAAAGATGTATGTAATGGATATATATGATATCTATAACCATTATATAATTCATATAAAATGTAACTATATCCTATTCACAAGAATTAGAACCTACATGACACAACATGCTTGGGAAAATGAAGCACTTAACACCAAAAAATGGTAATAATGAAATATTGATAACAATAGGTTGATAATATGATATAAGAGGATAAAATATGATATTATAAATATTAATATTGTTCTTTTGTATTTTTATATTCTATTTAAAACAATTATATAATAATTTTAATCACTTTAAACTAAATATAACTTTTAGGTGGGGGTTTTTGTCACACATTAACTAATGTGGGACATATGTCGTATTCATAACTTATTTCATTTGTGTGGTGTATGTGATACAACTTTAATATTTATTACCAATAATAAATTTATATTAATTGTATTTAATGTTTAATTTGAATTTATTTGTTTCATGGGGTTTAGGAATCAACAATTACTAAATTGGTAAGGGATTATTTCATAAATCATCATTATTTAGCATTGTTTATTTTAAAGTCTCAATTAAGATTATTTCCCTTCCATGTCCATGTTTTCTAGAAATTATTTCAAGATAATTTATAAAATTTTACAAATATTTTTTAAAGTCATTATATCCATTTTTTAATATTTAAAAAATGTTTTAAAATGAATCTTCTTGCCTATTTCCGAACAATTTACTTTTGGTTTTTTCTTACAAAAGTATGGAAGGAATGTTTTTTTAACTATATGAAAATGATGGAATTCCCCGTTATCATAATGCCTCATTTATTTTATGATTACTTCAATTTTTTATAAGTTTATTTTAAAATAAAATTATTGCTTTATTATATATATAGTTTTTATATGTTAAAAATGATTTTCAATAACAAAAGGTTATTTTCCCTTTAAATTTTCCAATAATCTCTTTAAATTTTTTTCATCAATATCAAAATAGTTTTTTGAAGATCATGTAGAGGATGTACTATAATTATTGTGTTTATCATATTTTTTCGGATGGTTTGTGATCATATTAACTAGGGAATGTGTTGATATTCAATATGGATAGTATTTCCAATATAGTCTGTTATCAATTTTTTTAAGGAAGGAGTATTTTGCTGTATTATTTATTCATATAAGGAAGTCATTATACTTATTTAGTGATGTTAAAGGCCATATATAGTCTCTTGATGAATTATTATATCTTATGAGATAAACTATTTTTGGTATTAGTTGAGGCCTTATCTATTTATGTAATATTTCTTCGCATGGGGCCTTAATAATATCTTTTAAATGTCTGACATTATAATTTCCTTTAGTATGAAATTAGTTATTGATTTTCATGTGATTAATCAATTAGTTAGAATATTCATGGATAATTTATAATCTCATGTGATTTTTTATATGGAATATATTATTATATATTATTCATACCATGTTATTCTCAAGTTATTGTTTAAGTGGAATGTATTTCAGTTATTTACCTTTACATATTGAATATTCCTTATTTATTAATTTTGTATTCCATTGTAAACATACCCTTACAAAGCATTATATATTAACACTTTATTTTTTTTCCTTTATCTATGATTCAATGAGGTGTATTATTATTTTTTCGGAATGTATATTCTAAAGGGAATAATGGTATGATTAATGAAAATTATATTTTATATTTTATGTTATAAATTTTAATTTTAAAATCAAATATGTATCTAGTTTACCAATACCATTAAAAAATATTTTACATTAGGATGAGATTCCATGTATCAAGTTCCAATGTAATAATGTAACAAATGACAATGGGCTATTAGAGGTGGGGTCATTACAATTATCTTTTCCATAAAAGTAATCATTAAATAACTTTTTAACCACTATGGTTTTCTATAAAAAAAATCCCATAAAATGAAATAATCATAATTCATTATTATTACTTTGTCCTAAATTATCATATTAATACTAGTGATTATCAAAACAAATAAACTTATATCCATAAAATATAAATCATCATATCTAAAATAATTTGTTAACTAAAACATATACTAAATAAAAGGGTTATATTCCCATAAATGTTTTCCAAAAAAATCCTTAACCGTTTTTTATTATCATCGAAAAAATTATAAAAATGGATTTATATTCCTTTAAAATTAAGATAAAATTTAGAAATACCAATACAAGACACATTTAGACTATCAGATATCACTATGTAAAATCATAGGTTTCCATAGGTTCTATTATTTAATTTATTATACTTATTCAAAGATAAAATTTTAATTAACCAAATAATATATCTTATGAGTTCCAAACCATGTTTTTACAAGGTCCCATTATCATGCTCTAGTACATGATCTCATCATATCCTAATATTCCAATTTCAGAGTTATTGTGCCTATTCACATTTGTTCCATATCCAAATTCACTTGTAGTATCCAAACATGTGTGTAATTAATTGTAAAAATCATATAATGTCTTACTTACAAAAAAAATTATTTGTATTCTACTATTCAACATATCCTCAATGTCTATCATTTGGTTACGTTCCATAATAAAAAATTTCATAAATCTAGTTCCCAATTCTTCTACTCAAATTTCTCTAAAACAAATAGTAAATACCCCAACCCCAGTATCCCATAGTTGGTGGTTACTTTATTAGATTGGTGATAGATAGTGATCACACCCCAAAGGACTGAACGATTTATTTTTCTTAGTAATCTAGATACATAAATGGGTTTCACATTATATTTGAAAACGTAAATTACAATATAGGAAAAAAAATATTCTATATCATTAAACATATTCAAATATTCCTCCTTCATATCTTGGGGAGGGGAAGAAAAATAAGGGTGATCTCAAAATCTCAGTAGGGTTACATACAATGGAAGCAATCAAAAATTAATAAATCATAAACAATATAAGAAGTTGAATAACTAAAATTAAAATTCATTTAATCAATAAAATTAGTGTAAGTAACTATTTTATATAAATAAATTATTGTCAAATAATGCCATATAAATAATCACTTGATCTTTAAGCTAATCCATTAATAATATCAATGCAGTAATATCATGGATAATAATAACTAAATTTCTATGAAATTAAGTTCTTAATATTTATGACATGAAATAGGATATCATTATATCAATAGATTCAAGACATTATTCCACGGCAGTTTAACTATGAGAAGGTATACAAAAAACCCCATTTTATTCTATCATACTGATTAAACTCTTGATATTTTTCAAGTCATCAAGGTACTATATAATTCTAGGCCCTACCTTTCAATTAATTTCCAATTTATTCCTCCAGTATTGAATGATTTATTAAATTAATAAACAACATGATTTTTCAAAAAATATCTATATATAGTAAATAATTTATATTCATCAAAATTTCTCAAATCATTTAAATAATATTCATAATTAAACAACATTGGTAAAAATGTTATATTGTTTAGGAAATAATCATATACATTATAACAAACCTTATCTTTATTACAGAAATAAACATGATTCATTACATAAAAATTCACATAAAACAACTCTAAGGATCGATATTTCTAGTGTTTTGGGATATTAAGAACATTACATAACAACTTAGAACATAAAACCCAACATATTTATTGAAAAATTCTTTTACATGACCACATCGTTCTTTTATACTCAGTTTTTTATGGGATAACCTGAGTACATGCATAAGAAAAGGGTGATCTATAAATCCTATTAATGGACTAAAAAAGGAATAACATAAAGAATATAGTACATCTTAGTAAATAGTAATATAGATGGAGCACAAGAGAAACATGAACATAAAGGCATGATATATCATGATTATTATAACATGAAAATGTGACATCAACATTTAACATGATACTAGAATGAGTCATGGATCATTTCACATGGATCATGAGTAAACCATCATTTCACATGAATTATCATAAGTAAAACATCATTTCACTTTATGTATCATGATAGTAATATTTACCCAATGCATTGAAGCGCTATCAGGGAATACCCTTCTTAAACATTTCATTATAAGAATAAGTGTTCCACATGGATCATATAACATGGATTCATTAAACATCATCATTTATTCTAAGAAAAATTAATGTGGAATACATACATGAAACTATTTAATAAATAAGTAAACGTTCATAATTTTGATCAACCTTAACAAATAAATTGTCATTGTATTCATTACACAATAACTAGGGATTGGAAAATCAAGGTGCAATTTCGGCTGCATAACGGCGTGACATAAGAATTCATAAAAATGGTTTATGTGAGAGAAAGGTTCGTATCATAATATGTACCTGAAATGTAAATTAATAGGTTCATATAGATACATTTACCAACATATGTAATGGAATTTATATTCATAATACTATAGAATTTCATGAATGTAAATGCAAAGAGAGAAATTCCTTACGGAATTTCGGCATGGTAACGGGTGTACATGGGAGACATTAATGATAGAAAATAGGTATATAATCAGTAAAAAATTAGTAGGTTACTATGCATCGGGTTAGAAATCATACCCCAAAATTTTTAATTGAAAAAATCGTTTAACAAAATAATGAAATTATGAAAAAAAAATGATAAAGGAATAAATCCATCACTTGGAAGTGTGGTCCAAAGGATTGGGAGCGGCTTGATAGAAGATTATTGGGAGCTTGGGGAACCTTGGGTGGACACTAGAGAGAAAAGGTAATAGTTGGGATGTGATACAAGGGTATTGAGTGAAGAGAAGTGGGAGTTTGGGTGGGTTTATATTGGATGGTAGAGGGAATTCGTTATTATTTAGGTTTTGGACACCGCTCATTAAACTAATCCAAAACAAAAACCAACCCATGGATTTTTCCAATGCTTTTTTCAAAAGGGCAATGAAATATTATTTTATAATTCCAATGTCCTAAATTCTTAAAATATTAGGCTTTCTTAAGTGTAGGTGAGTCACACTCTCATGGAAATCATTTAAAATGTTAAAATGTTTTATAAGTCTTGGTGGGTCCACTAAGGCACCATAAAATTAATCAAAAAATATAAAATCAGAATATTTTAAAATTAAAACTTATATTGTCCAAAATTAAATATTATAGTATTTTATTACATCTCTATTGGGTCAATATAATGTCATAAAACATAGTAAATATTTAAACGTTATTCAAGTTTTACCCAAAAATTCCACTGTCTCGGAAAAATTATTAAAAATTAACCAATGGATAATTTCGACATCCTAATTCGAAAAAAAGTATTCATTTTATTTAAATAATTTTATAAATATATTCATTTTCACTTTGAATATAAAAACATACATTTATTGAATATTTTTTTGTTTTTGCAAAAACATTTTTCAAACCATAATAAAAATTACAATTGCATTCATAAAAACAATATGATCATTTATATTTATTAAAAAGTAATTTATTAATAATAATATTTTATTAAAAATTTATTTAATTCTAGAAATCCATTAATTCATCAAAATAGATTTATTAATTGAATATTAACTAAATATACTATTTGTACTTCAAAAACCATTTACAAAGTAACAATAACGAAATGAATGTATATTATTTGTACAAAAAAATAAAGAACATAATCATTGTTCTAGGTTATTTTTTCATAACCCCTCATAAAACCTACATAAGACCTATGGGTAAAGTCTTTGATGGTGACAGACTCTTGGGGTGGCTTACATAATGATGTTAGAGTGGTAATCTCTATCAACTTCCACTTATCACGTAAGCGGTTCTGTATAAGTTTAACCGGTTGAATCTCGGCATGGGCTTGGTGAAGAGTGAACACCAATGATGCCAAATCATTTCTGAGATCTGAAGAATGGAATTCATATGGATAAATTATTCTAGATGATGTCATCGCTTTATTTTTTTTTTGAGTAAATTATATTTTTAAAGCCATATATTTATATTAATCATGTGATCACTGTTCGACGACTATATTAGAAATGGCAACAATTCTTAATAGTATTTTAAAATCCAAAAACCTAAAACCAAGGAAGTTCATTGTTTTATATTACCATTTTACATAATAGTACATTTAAATATATCAAGATGAATTTTCATTAATAAATGTTTGGGTCATTACAATCTTCCCTACTTATGAAACTTTTCCCTTGAAATATCCTTTTCCCACACTAAGACATATGCGGGTAACTCTGCTTCATCACTTACTCTGATTCCCACATTGCCTCTTCAAACTTATGGTTTATCCAAAACACCTAGAGAAGGACCATTGTCTTATTTCATATAACTTTTTACCTACTATCAATGATCATTACCGGCTTCTCTTTATAGGAATGTTAATTCTCCAATGGTGCCACCACTAGATAGATTACATTCTATGGGTTAGGAATGTACTTTCTATAGAGTGATAAATGGAATACACCATGTACTTGAGATAGGATATGTGGGAGTTCTAGTTGATAGGAAACTGCTTCAATGCGATCAAGGATATCAAAAGAGCCAATGTACCTTGGACTAAGATTTTCATTCTTCCAAAATATCATTACTCTCTTCCTAGGTGATATGTTAATAAACACCAAGTCTCTGACATCAGACTCTAGGTATAACCAATGATTATCAACATCGCTCTTTTTTTCCTCTGAGAAGCATTAATGTTCTACTGAATGGTTTTAACCCTCTCACCCATTTCTTCGACCATTTCATAACCTAGGCGTTTTTTCTCCCCAACTTCATCCCAACATGTCAGTGTTCTGCACCTCTTCTCATAAAGGGATTCATAAGGATCCATTTGGATTCTTGAGTGGAAACTTTTGTTGTAAGAGAACTAAACCAGAGGAATATGTTGATCCCATACATTCTATATCACCATTGAGCATGCTCTGAACATTTCCTCAAGTGTTCGTACAGTCCACTCTGATTGGTCATCAGTTTTAGGATGATAAGTCATAATAAAGTTTATCTCGGTATTCAAAGAATGTTGGAGATTCTTCTGAAACATAGAGGTGAATATTTGATCTCAATTAGATATAATTGAAGGTGGTACACTATGCAGCCTTAACACTTCTATAATATATATATATGTGTGTGTGTGCCAGTTGATCCAATGATAAATCTTATTGAATTGAAATAAAGAGTGTAGTCTGACAATCCACAATAACCAAAATAGCAATTATTTCCTTTGGATGTCTTTGGATGTCTGATGACAAAGTCTATGGTGATGTTCTCCCATTTCCATGATGGTGTGGTTAATTGTTGCATCATCCCCTTAGCCATATTCCTCTCATCATTCACTATTTTTCATACTTGGAACTTTGATGTATACTCAGTGATCTCCTTCTTCATGTTGTCCCACCAATAATGATCTCAGATATCTCGATACATCTTTGTGTTTCCTAGTTGAACAAAGAAATTAAAACTATGTGCATAATCCAAAAGATCATTCTTTAACTCTGTATTTGATGGAACACATAGTCTTGTAACAAATCTCACAATTCCATCATCATTAAAATTGAACTCTAAGGATTTTCCTTTTCTAATAGTTTCCACCTTCTTCTGAATTCCCACATCATAATTTTGAGCATCCTTTAATATTTACAAAAGAGACGGTTGAGCATACTTTTTGATAGGATTGATGATGTTCCCTTCTTTGTGATTCCCATGCCCGTATTCATCAAAACTAAGAAGAGTGGATCATTTTTAATTCTCATCAATGATAAAATCATTATGTCCATTATACATAGGGAATCATCCACCTTGTTCACTTTCCCAGGGTGGTAATGGATTGAGCATTCATAGTATTTGATCATATCTAACCATCTTTGTTGGCGCATGTTCAACTCTTTTTGTCTGAATATATACATGATGATTTTTTGATCCGTATATATTTCACACTTCTCCCCAAATAGGTAATGTCACCAAATTTTTAATGTGAATATTACATTATCCCACTACAAATCATGTGTCAGATATATTTTCTCATGAACATTCAATTTCCATAAAGAATAGGCAATGACCTTGTCATTTTTCAACAACACATATCCAAGGCCCTCCTTCAAACCATCATTTAATACTAAAAAAAGATCTCCACTTGTGTGTATTGTGAGAATAGGTGCATTGATAAGCCTCATTTTCAACTCCTTGATTCTGTCTTCATATTTAACACTCCACGAAAACGTTTCTCTCTTCTAAGATATCTTAGTAAGTGGTTTGGACAATCATGAGAAATTTCACACAAATCGGTGATAATATCCTACTAACCCTAGGAAGCTACAAATATATGTTACTGATGTTGGCATCGGTCATCCCTTAATTGAAACTATCTTGAAGGGATACACATATATCCCATTTCTTGTGATGATATAACCCATTAATGAGACCTAATACAACTATAACTCACACTTATTGTACGTTTCAAAGAGATTATCCTTTCCCAAGGTCTCTAGTATAGAGCTTAAATTCCCCTCATACTCCTCCAGGATTTAGAGTGTATTAGAATATTTTATATAAATACTACAAAATATTTTTCAAGTTAATCTCTAAAGATACTATTCATTAAGCCCATGATGTTTTCTAGAGAGTTAGTGAGTCTGAAAGGCATTAATATGATTTTATAGTGCTCATATATTATACAAAAAACAGTCTTGGGGACGTCCTCCTTATTTACGCTTACTTGGAAATATCAGGTCCGAAAATCCACCTTTGAGAATTATTGTTCTCAATGTATCTGATTTAACAAGTCATCAATACATTGTAGAGGATATCATGATTTTGTTGAGATCACGATAATCAATGCAAAGGTTCATTGACCCATCCTTCTTCTTGACAAAGAGGACTGGTGCACCCCCAGGTGAAACATTTGGGCAGATAAACCCTTTATTCATACTCTCAAGTAGATAGTTTTTTAGCTCCTCAAGATTTACAACATCCATTCTATATGGATTCTGATATATGGGAAATTTCTCTAGGTATTATGTCAATGGAGAACTCAACATGTCTTCTAGGAGAAAGACCAAGCAGTTCCTCGACAAACACTTCAGCAAATTCTCTCACAAAAGGCATGTCTTCAAGGATGTTTGCTTCTTTAGACTCAATAATTTGAGAAAGATACGTATGCTCATATGTCAGTATTATCCACGCTTGAGATGATGTTTCTAAATAAGATTCATCCTCTTCCTTTCACTTGTATATAATCAGGGTTCGATTTTTCATATAGAGAGTGATTTACCTCTTACAGCAATTTAGTTGGCTCTATATAAGGAAATCCAATCCATTACATAAATTGCATCAAATTTCACCAGAGAAAGTATGATGATGTTCTCCAGGAAATTAAATCCAGAAATTATGACAATGAGAGTTATAATCATGGGATGTAATGATTTCCCCATTTTCTGATCTCACTGACATATTTACTTCCATGATTGGTGGTGGTTTTGGGATTGTTCTACTAAACTATAGTGATATAAAAGAATTTGTAGAACTAGAATCCAAAATCATTTTCACAATTATTGAATAAATAACTAGAGTACTTGTCACCAATTCGTTATTGGGTTCATGACATTGGTATATATGGAAAAATCTATCACATGGTACCTTAGAGGTTTTTGGTTGCCTCCAAAAACCCTTGGATTAGGGAACTAATTTTCAAAGTGCCACGGTTATTAATAGATGAAGCAATAAACAATGCGTTGAAGGTCATGCATAGCATTACTCTCCTTTGTCACAACCACGTGTTTTTCTTGTCGGTATTTTATGGTCAAGTGGCCGTATCTTCCACACCTAAATCATTTCCTTGTCCCCTTTAGGCCATTTCTAGGGTGATTTTTTCTTCACATTTGGCAAGTGGGGTGATTGATTTTCTTAACACTATTGGATTTATCCATCAGACTACCAACATTAAAGTCCACCTTACACTTATTATCCCCATGATACCCCTATGATTTTCCTATTACTATTTCTACCTTGAGGGCATATCGGAAAATTTCCTTATAGATCTCAAAGTCACATATCACTAGGTTTTTCTGTAGTCTTGGTTTTAGCCCACCAACGAATCTGTCAACCTTGCTTCTAGGAATAAAGAAAATTCCAAAGCCATATCATGCAAGACATGTGAAGTTTACCTCATACGCTCTGATGGATTCATCATCCATTTTCCTAAGAGAAAGGAAGTCTGTTAACATCTTATGTTATAGGGTATGAGGAAAATATTAATCAAAAAACATTTTTTAGAAATCCTTCCCTTCCAATTCCTCGATGTTCTTCTCAAGAATTGTAATTTCTATCAATGTTGCCATTGATCAGCATTACTCTCCATATGATAAACTCTCATAAGTACCATATCTTATGGAGACTATTATAGGGTGGGTAATATCTTCTCAATGGAGTAGATCCATTGTTCAGTGATTGAGGGATCATATTATCCCTAAAAAAGTTTGAAGCATTTATCTCATAAAGATTTTTATTGTGGTTTGTTCTTTCATATATGGGTTGACTGTTCTTCTTCCCCCATTTTTCTATTCAAAACATGAGTTAACTAAGAGAGTATCGTGACAAATTATGTGATTCCCACTCCCATCAAAATGGGCATCTCGTTAAAACAATAATCACTTTGATCTTCAAATTGGTTATTATCTTGAGTCCTCCAATTAACAACCATTGGCTGGAATATAAGTAAATTTATGAGTAACACAAAAAGGGGAATCCAATGAAACAAAGGGATAACTTATAATTACATTTATTTCCTTAAATTTTCTATGTTATCCATGATCAAATTCCCAACATATATTATTAGGGGATTTTTTTAATTCCCTTAATAATGGTTCAAACTAAACTTATGAACTTACCGAAGCATATCCCCCATGATTTTCATTACCAAGAGTGTAGCATGGCCCATTTTCGTGCACCAGTTCACGTTCGAGTCTAGCTCAAAAAGGTATTTTCGGGTTTTTCCCCTAGATACAACTATTCCAGAGCCAGATCTACCTGTTCGTATCCTGACATGTATATATTTTCTTGATAAACCAATTAATCAATACTAACCAGAATTTAGGGATGTTTTTATTATACTTTGTCTTATCCCTAAGGATTTCACTTGGATTTTCTAATCATAATCCCTTAAATAACTCACCATATTTTTTGATAACAACTATAACAACCCTGCTCTTTTTTAGACACATAAACTTGATTCATTACATAAAATTTCACGTAAGAAAACTATGATTATCAAGAGTTTTAGTGTATTGGGAAATTAGGAACATTTCATTACAACCTAGAACATAAAACCAAACATCTTTATTGAAAACATGTTTTACATGACCACAACATTCCTTCATACTTAGAATTGCAAGAGATAACCAAAGGATACGCATAAGAGAAATGTGATCTATAAAGCCTAGTAAGGGAGTAAAAAAGGAATAACATGAAGAATATAGTACATGTAAAGAAATAGTAATATAAATGGAGCATAAGAGAAACATAAACATAATGGAATGAAATGGCATGATTATCATAGCCTGGAAATGTTCCATAAACATTTAACATGATATTAGCATGAGTCATAGATCATTGCACATTGATTAAAATTAAACCCTAATTTCACTTGAATTATCTTGAGTAATCCCTCATTGCACGTGACATATCATGATACTTATCTTTACCCAATGCATTGGAGTGCTATTAGGGTGCACCCTTCCAAATCAATTCATTTCATTCATAAGTGTTCCACATGGATCGTATAACATGGATTCATTAAACATCATAATTTATTCAATGATAAAAGAATATGGAATTAATACATGAAACTATATAATCAATAAGTAAATGTTCATAATGGTTAATACCCTTGATAGATAAATGGGTATGGTATTCACTATATAACGACTTTGGCATGGAAAATCGTTGTGCAATTTCGGTAGCATAACGACACGATATAAGAATTCATAAAAAGTGTTGATGAGACAGAAAGGGGTGTATCATCATATGTACGTGAAATGGAAATTATGTGGTTTGTATTGATACAATTTCCAATATTTGTAATGGAATTTAGACTCATAATAAAAAATAATTTCTTGAATGTAAATGTGAAGGGATAATTTTTTTACAGAATTTCACCATCGTAATGGGTATACATGGGATGAATTAATGGGAGATAAATAAGTAAATAATAATTAAAACATAATAAGGTATGTTTTGGAAGATTCAAAATCATACCCCAACATTTTTCATTGAAAAAAATGGTAAAACAATAAAATGAAATTTGGATAAAAATGATAAAGGAAAAAATCCCTTACATGGAAGTGTGATCCAAAGGCTTTTGAAAGGTGTGAGAGAGGCTTAAAGAGAGATTTGGGCACCTTGATAGGATACTAGTGAGAGGAGGGAAATTATGGACGTGCTCCAAGGATTTTGAGTGAAGATAAGGGGGAGATTTGGTGTGTTTATATAGGAAATGAGATGGAATTCTTTATTATTTAGGTTTTGGACACCACATATTAAACTAATCAAAAACACAAACCAAGACATGGTTTTTTACCATAGTTTTTTCCTAAGGGGATTGAAAAAAAATTATTTTATAAGTACAATTTCTAAACTTATTAAAATATTAGGCCCTCTTATGTGGAGGTGAGTCACACTCTAAAGGAAATCATTCAAAATGTTAAAATATTTTATAATTCTTGGAGGGTCCACTAAGGCACCATTAAATTAATAAAACAAATATAAAATCCCATTATTTTATAGTTAAAACATATATTGGCCAAAAATATATTTTATAATATTTTATTAAATTACTATTGGGTCATTATGATGTCATAACTCACATTATATATTTAAATAGTTTTAATTTTTACCCAAAAATCGATTATCTCAAAAAATTATGAAAAATTCACCATAGGATAATTTAAAAATCCTAATTAAAAAAGTAACATTAATTTTATATAAATAATTTTATAAATATGTGAATTTTTTAATTTAAAATAAAAACTGACATTTATTGAAAATTCATGGGTTTTGACAAAAACAGATATCAAACCATAATAAAAATTACTATTGAATTCATAAAAATTATATGATCATTTATATTTAATAAAAAGAAATTTGTTAATAATAATATTATATTAAAATATGATTTAATTCCAAAATTAAATTAACTCATCAAAATATATTTCTTAATTAAATATTAACAAAAAATAATAATTTTGCTTTAAAAACCATTTACAAAGTAACAATAATTAAATGAATGTATATTCTTTATAAAAAAATAAATCACATAATCATAGTGCTAGGGTATTTTTACATAACCTCTTATAACACTATCATAAGACATAAATTTTAGGTTTTTGATGGTAAGAGACTCTTGGGGTGGCTCAGATAACTTCTCTCAGGTGGTAATCTCAATCAACTTCCACTTCTCCCATATGAAATTTTGTTCATGCTTAACTTGTTGAAGCTCATCTTGGACATGGTCAAGAGGGAAGCCCATTGATGATACCACCTTTCCGAGATCTAAAAATGGACTTTTTATAGAGAAATTCTACTGGTTGTTGTCATCGCTTCCTTTTTCTGGGTAAATAGGATTTGTTAAAGCCCTATATTTATACTAATTATGTGATCATTGTTCAACAACTATATTAGCAACGGTAGCAATTATTAATGTTATTTAAAAATCCAAAAACATAAAACCAAGTATGTTTATATGATTTATAAAACCATTTGACATAATAATACATTTAAATAGCTCAAGAGTAGCATTCCTTAATAAAATTTTCGGTCATTACGTCCATGATAATAATTATATGATTATTTAAAATATATGTAATGTCTAATGAACAAGAGAAAGTGAATGTTTCATGATAAAGTTAATGAATACAAAATTAATCAAGATAATGAATATAAATTCTATCAATGGTCAAACACATCAAAAAATAGGGAAATAATAGTGATGGTATATTTACAACATATCCCATTTTTATTTTTACTAAAATAAATGCTTGTTTTTATAGATGAACATAAATATCATTAAATGATCTTAAAAACAATCATGAGAAAAAATAACCTTTTCACATAGAAAATCAATTTTCAAAATTAGAAATTTAAAGAATATTAGGAAAAAATTACTATAAAATAACTATTTAAAATAATAAATAATGATTAAAATCAATTAGTAGTCATGGTGGTGGGAAAATTAAATTCAAATCGAGTATGTGAAGATGAAGATTCTTTTCACATTTTTGGTAAAAATTATAAAAGTACCATATTTGGAAAATATATAAAGATTCATTTTAAACCATTTATTTAAAATCCAAACATGAGTAAAATGACTTTAAAAAATTATTGGATGTGATTAATAAAATTCTTGAAAATATTTTAAGTGAAAATTGATATGGAAGAAAAATATTTTTTGATGGAAAGAAATAAATAAAAGTTTTTTTTTCTTAAAAAACATTTTCTAAATAATTTTAAGTACCAAAAAGATTAATATGGAATTAATACATGAAAATGTAATAAATAACCATAAGACATGATAATTAAAAAGGTTAATTATATAATGTTCCAAAAACTTCTTTCAATGGAAAATAAGTCATAAAAAATATCAATTGAAATGAGATTGTGAAATAAACTTTTTCTATAGTGAAAACTTTTGAGTCATAACCCCATAAATGAAATAACATAAAATAAAACATTAAAAACCAAAAATATAAATATATTCATTATATAACATATCAAATAGGTTGTAGATACACCTCAATGAAAAAATAGGTGCATAATACCAAATATTTCTCGACGGAGTGGAAATTTAAAGGATGGCTATTTCAAAGATCATATTATTGATGTGAGAGTTAATAGATGAATTAATTATTTTTATCAAAATAAAAACAATATAAACAAGTTTAAATAGAATATAGAAAGATAAAAAATTATCACACAAATAATATTAAAATATTAAAGATAATGAAGAATAAATATAACCCAATGAAAAGAAATTTAGTTATGAAACACTTACCACTTGGAAACATTAAAGTCAATTACCCTTTGATAAAATAATATGAATTAAAACATAAAATAACATTAATTACTAATTATTTGAGATATAACATTAAAAGAGGCAGTGTGTAGACCATAAAAAGGAAATTTGTTTCATAACATTAAAATATTCCTCAACGATGTTATATTGAGATGAAATACCTTACCACTCATTTTAGTTTAGTTAAACCTTATTTAATCTTATATATAATTATTTTTAAATATTTATCAATTTATAAAATAATTGTATTCATATTAATAATATCATATATTATCTGCTTGTATAATTTGGATGTTCAAAAGGATTGAATAACAACTGAGAAGGGGGGGTTGAATCAGTTGTTCACAATTATAAATTTTAATGATTTTAAAAACATAACCTCTAAAACCTATTAAATTTTATATCATTATCATATTTTAGTAAATAACTAGGAATGAAAATTTTGGAATGAAATTAATGAACATAATAGTTACAATATTTGGCCTCAGTTTGAGATCTTATATACCTATCATTTCTTCATTTATGGGTCTATGGAAACTTACTATCGTCAAGAATTCAATAAAAATAGTGTCAACTATTTGTAGGAACCTTATATATCCCTATAGGAATGATTTTACTAACTCCCATATATTTAGAATGTTTTATTAAAGGAAATTGACCCACAAAATAAAATTTCACAAAAACATTTTATCCACAAAACACTATCCATAACCTATATTCGATGACCCTAGAACCAATTTCCATAGTCTGATTGACTCATTATGATGGAATGATTATGATTAACTCATTATGATGAACCCTTTTCTCAAACTGCACATCTCAATCTCTACTCAAGTTCTCAGTCTGATCATCAGTCAGATCTTCTTTGGTATGGTAAGAAAAATATTATGTTATCAAAATTTATAATGATATCTATGTCTGGTAAATAACTATAACAAAAACTATAAAGTTATCCACTTTTTTCTCATATAAAAAATGTTCAAATGTAAGAATTTTCTTTTCCTATCTTTATAAGCATCCCATAATGGAGAATGTGGGTAACTGAAAACCTTTCCCCACATACTCAAATTAAAAAACATCTGAAATTCACTCATATTTTAACTTCATGTTTAAC
The DNA here is from genome assembly GCA_963277665.1 of Viscum album. Classification (NCBI taxonomy): domain Eukaryota; kingdom Viridiplantae; phylum Streptophyta; class Magnoliopsida; order Santalales; family Viscaceae; genus Viscum; species Viscum album. Next base: position 1,839,685,349 of record OY728125.1, read on the forward strand.
CACATAAAGTGTTCTGTAATATTATTGAATTTTCATAAGTATTTTTAGTAATCATCCTTCTCAAAATTACTAATTTTTTTTAGTATGATGAATCATCCTTAGCTCATTTGATGGTGATTCCTCAACTTATTTCGATGGAAATTCCATGGATCATTGCAATTTGACTTTTCTTATTAGATTTTGTCCAATTGAACTTCCACAACCTCGGTCTGATGAAATCCTTATAAATATTGAATCCTCGAAATTAAGGAATTATCGTTATTATGGAATTCTAACTATACGGAATGATAATTATGATATACTTATCACTATGATGGAATTATTATTATGATGGAAACTCTATTCTGCAAATTTGAAATTCTATAAACATTGCAAATTATAACTCATTCATACTTCTGAAAAATTATATTTCGTATACTTATGGATCCAATGAATACTTTTTCTTGATTCCTTGAACTAATTCAATCTTTACCTTTCCTAAAATTCTTCATAATTATTTTATCATGAGAGTTTTAAAACATTATTCTTACTTCAATGATGGAAAATAATAATTTTACCTAAAGTTATAATGTTTAAGAACTTTATAACTCATGAAATAACTATCATCATTCAATATTTTCATTAACATTGTGAATAATTCACACAACATTCGCTGACATTCTAAAAACATAGAGTTCATTGAAAATTTAAATTCATTTCCATGGATTTGACAATAATGATGCATCTGATCAACAACATCATATTTCGAAAAAACATCTGTATTTGGTGATTCTTAGTCTAATACACTATGTCCAAAAAACTACTTTGTTGAAAATAAAACTTTTCTACTCCTTTGTGTTTAGGTTCAAACATTGAAAAAAAATCACATTTCGTTCAAAAACATTCGTTAACACAAGATTAGTTGTCAAAAAATACAAAACTTTGCTAAAAAAATATCACATAGTTTTTACATTTTCCACCTTTATATTTGTATGAAAACTTTTGATAAGAAATTTTACAACTCACAATTTTTAAAGCACTCAAACGTTTTCAAAATAAATTTTTAAAATAATGCAAAATTTTTAACTTTTATCAAAACATATAATTTTTTATAATATAGTATCTTGACACCACCCTATTTGATAATTTATTTTTTTATAGAATTTCATCTCTCTATGATAAAAAAATTATGCTTCCCTATAAAGATAGATTTCCCATCACTTTTATCGTATCTCTATACACTTTTTTATCTCCCATTTGATTTTTACCTCTACTATAATATCATATCTATAGATTTATATTCAATAAATAAAGATAAGTAAAAACTTATTACATGGTGAAAATTTGTTACTTTCTCCCCTCCTTTGTAAATATAATCCAAATCTTGATGGGTGTCTCTCATTGAAGGATTATGAAGTCATTGGAGGAGGCTAACATGATGTTTCAAACTTAAATCAGCAGAACATCATTTTGGTATTGCTTTTGTAAATATATCATCAATTTGAAACATCATTGAGCTAAATTCTAGGAAAATATCTCCAATAGCAACATTATCTTTTATAAATTGAAACATTATATCAATGTGTTTTGAAGGATAATATTTTTTGAAAGATCAATTTCAAACTAATTATCACAAATTATCTGGAATGGTATAGAAACATTTATTTTTGAAAATTATAATTAGACATTCATACACATCATCTGAGTTTAATACTAAGTAACTACAACATATTTTGATTCGTTTATGCTCGATGTTACTAAAATTTGTTTCCTATTATACAAACATTCACAACATTCACGAAAGAAAAATGTTTCTCAAAATTTTCATTTTATATCATTACAATCTCTATCCCAAAAGGTATCATTATAACTATGAAATTTCATATTATAACTTCTTTTGAATAAAATCCCATTTGAATTTTTCCATTTAATATATCTCATAATTTCTTGTCGACCAACATGTCGTAATATATCAATTTACTCTAATATCTAGATACAAAATAATACCACAAACAATATCATGTCTTGAAAGTGTGATATAAATAAAACATCCTATCAACATCTGAAATTATTTTTGATTAAATTTTTTTTCAGATCCATCTTTACTCAACATTTTTCCTATTTAAATATGGGTAGAATCTTATTTGTATTATTCCACCTCAAATTTATTTTTCAATTCCTAGGAATACATTTCTTGAGATAATAATATGTATATTTCATTTTGTTAAGCTTATAATCTAAGAAGATATTTAATTCTCCTAGCATTGAAAATTAAATTTTTTTTCTTTATTTATTTATAAAATACATTACAAAAATTTTATTCATCCCTTTAAAAAACTTATATCATCCAAATACACAAATACAATAAGTGTTTTGGAGTTAACTTGTTTCACATATAAGTTTCTATAAACCATTACCTAAAAAAACTTCTTTATTATCAAAGAAAAATAAAGTTTTGAATACCAGGAACCTAGGGATTGTTTCAATCTATAAAATTATTTTTTCAAACTAAAACCATTTTTTCATAATTATGAATTTGAAATACATAATTTTATTCAATGTAAAATTTTTCATAAATATCCCTATATAAGGAAGCTAACATAATATCTATCTAATAAACTATGTAATATCAATTTTTAGCCATTAAAGGAAACATTCTAATTGTTTATAATCATTCAAATGGGGAAACATTTCTTCCAAGTCAACACCATCCACCTGTATATACCCTTTACAAATAAACCTAGATTTGTCTCTTGAAATGTATCCCGATTTATTTCACTTTTTTTTCTAAAATCATTTTTTTCAAATAACATTTTTTCCTTTTTGGTGTTTTATAGGTTCACATGTTTCATTTTTATCAATATTTTTCAACACATCATTAATTATATCTACCCATTATTCATGTAAAATAGCTTCCTAAAACTGATTACAGTTTAACTTTTGTGAAATGTGAGGTCTGATTTTATAATCCCAACATTATTGTTTTCTAAACTGGAGACTTCCAATTCCAAATAATGTTTTCAAACTCAACATGTTTTTATAGTGGTAAATTTAAATGCTTCTCCTCCATATTCACTTTACTCATCACATGATTCTTCTGAATCTTTATGAGTTTGTTTTTTCTCATTATCTCCTTCATTAGAATCCTTCATTTTATTTTCCTCTTCGACTTTTGTTGCATTGAAAATAATATTCACATCATATGAATACACCAAAAAATTTCATCATTTATTCTAACATTTTTACCTTCTTCAATTGGGTTAATATCCCATAAAAATTACTTCTTCAAATTTCTCAAAAAACATTCCTAGATTCAGATTATTTATTTTTAACAAACATGGAATTCCAAAAACATTAAAGTGTTTTGATGAAGGTTTTTTTATACCACATTTCATAAGGAGTGTTTTTGGAATCTATCCTCAAAAAACATCTTTTCCAAGCATGCATAACCCTACTAACAACTTATCTCTAGTATAAATTGGATTGTTTGTTTTTTACTAATGTTCTTCTTCCCATTACAAGAAAACATATATTTTTAACTTTCATCAACTCAATTTTATTGTGAAGTGTAGGGAGAACTATACTGAGGTTTGATTCCATGATTTGTTAGATAATTCTCAAATTTATTATAGTCTAATTAAATAACCTCATCTATTCTCAAAAAATTTATGTATGCCATCAATTCTTTCTCAGCATCTTTCTCGAATAATATTAACATTCCAATGGCCTATGAATTAGGCTTCATAATCAAATGTTAGTCATTAGAGTGATATAATAAATGAATATGATAAATTGAAAATAATCATTTCTTGATTGATATCTCAAAATACCATATAAGTTATAATGAACAAGTTAAAGAGGTCTGGTAGACTAAATATCAACTTTATAATTTCCATTATTAGTAATATTTTAATTCTGACAAGTTACCAAAATATATTGTTATTTTCTTTTAAATTTTCAAATATTTTCTGTCGCCTAATATTTATTAATTTTCTTTATTATTTTCTACCTAAGGTATCTATGTCTTTGAGGCCGCAACTTATTCTCATCTTCAGTACTTATTTACCATGATTTTTTATGTTTTCCAATCTTAAAAATATTTTTGCTGGGTCTTTCTCCCCTTGTCACAAATTTTTCATCTACAATAATCTTGATGATGGAAGAATAATATCTAAACACAAAATCTTTTCCATCCACCCAAAGTTTTCTTACACTAATTATGTTTTGTTTTATTCCACCAAAAAATATAAATTCTTTAGATTTTAAATTTTTTTATTCAATCTATACCATTCATATTATTCATGTTTTGAAAAAACTATCATTTACAAAAGTAACTACTCCTTCGTCGTGAATTCCAAAATGATTCAAGTTTTTTATATATTCTATATTGTGTAAAGAACTATCGTTGTAAAGTATCCAACTATTTTACATTTTACTTTCTTTTAAATTTGTCTCAACTACAAAAGTTATTTCCTACACTTTATTCTTTAAAGCTTCCATTTATTTTATATCGTAAGAAAATGTTCTAGAAAAAGATTTATACAACTTTTAGAATGATAACCAGTATCAGCAGATATTACAAAATCCTCCTCTAAACATCTAAATTTATTGTATATTTGAAATTTTCTAACATATTTAGATGTTTCTTTTTGAAATTCAAGTGTGTTAAGAAAGTTACTCATTATAATTACACTATTTTTTCTCTTTATTAAAACCTTGTTCTAGTAATTGATATGTTATTCAAAAAATTATAATCTTTATGACCATAGATTATAAAATACAAACAAAAACCATCAAATGATTATTTTTTATTGATGTATGACCTTTCTTTGTCGAAAAAGTTTTTTAGTTTATAACTTATTCTTTCTCACACATACCCAGGATGTAAAATATCTTTCCTTATGAATGAATTTTCAAAAGTTGTATATGTGATAGGCTTATCACATATTTTATCCATCAAAACAATCCTATAACTTTTCTTATCACAAGATATGTTTTAAAGAATGCATGAAGCATTATTTTTAGAGACTGAATATTTCACCTAATTATTGATTTTAGATTTCTCAATATACTTAGAAGTCCATTTTTTTTAATTCTAAGGCTTTGATGAAGTTTTAGTTCATCTTCATCAAGGTACCTTTAGAATCAATAAGTTTTTATTGAAACTTGTTAAATAAGACTTCTTTAATTTACAAATTTTCACTAAATTCTTCAACCATCTTTCCCCATTTATTAATTATATGTTAATTACTTAATATCTCTTAGATGTATTCTTATTCTTACATTAAAACATATTTTTTACCTTCAACAACATTTCCACAATCTTTCTTTATTATTATTATTTATTTTTTGTGTAACCTTATTTTCTGAAGACCTGAAACAATTTTAGTTCTAATTTTATACTACCTATAAGACTCTTCACCTCCTAATGATTCGCTATTTTAGGAGTCTTTTATTTTCTCAACATTTAAAATGAATGTTTTAAAAAAATTTAATGTTAATCATATAATGAATTTTATTTAGATGTGTCTGATTTAGCTTTCTTACTCAACATGTTTTTCTTATTCCCAATAAACATCTTATATTTTTTGGATGACTTTTATTCTTTAGATATTTCGTTCTCATTATTCCAACGAGGATTTTCATCAGAGTAATCTTGATATACTTCAACATTATTCTTGGAAAAATTCATAGAAATTTTCCCAATTCAACAACACATGAAATACTTTTGTGGAATTTTTTCTCTATATTTTCCTCTTCCTATAAAAAAGTTTTTTGGAGATAGGAGACATAATTTTATCATTCAACTCGTCAGACTCTTTATCCTAATAATCACAAGGGTCAACAATTTCAACATCATGAATTTTCATTCTTCTTATAGCTTCAAAATATATTTCATCCTTCGTATTTTTTTTGAAAACATGATCTTTTGTCAATTCATAATATATAATAATGTTTTTTAATTCATTATGATATAAATAATATTTATCTTCTAAATATAAATTTTTAGAATAAAACTTGTATGTAAAGTTTATCATAAGTTTACTCACTTTTGTAGAATCATCTGAAACATTCCTAAAACCACTGATGTTGCAAAAAAATCATTTTCCATGGTAAAATGTACAGAAATAGATTCTCCATCTCTAATTCTTGTGTCTTCAAACATAATATTCCAAATTTTTATCTTTTCTTCCTTAACATTAGTATTTCCTTCAAAAATACTTTCCATCTTGTCCGCATACTCTTTGATGTATTGAAACCTATCACCTTCATATATAAATTTTATAATAGGTAAATTATGATATCATTTCTATCCTTTCCATCTGATTCAATATTTATTTTACCAGAAATCATAATAGGTGTATCTTTATCAATTAGTGGAAAACCAATAGTACCGATATCAATAACATTCAAGACAATAGAGAGGAGATTAGGAATCATCCTATTTTTTAAAAAAATAACAATTATTTAAATAAAATTTATGAATCCCTTTACTATTTATATAATTGTTATTATCCATGATAAATATTCAATAAGGGATCCCCGTTTGATACTAATTGATGTTCTAAAGGATCAAATATCAACTATGAATGGGTGGTTGAATTAGTTGTTCACTTTTATAAGTTTCAATCCATTTAAAATAGAAACCCTAAATCCTATTAAATTTCATATCATTATAATATTTTAGTAAATAATCATTCATAAAAAAGTAGAAAACCTTGTAAACAACAAAATATTTACAAGGGTTTTATTCATTGTAAGAACCTACATCCTTGTCATAGGCACTCCCATTGGTCTATGAAAATTAACTATAATGAATAATTGAATAAAATTTATTCCAAATCCCTTATATATTCTTATAAAAATGATTATACTGAATCTTTTCAGTTTAAAAAGTTTTGATACAAATAAAATAGCCATAAAAAATATCACAAAAACTATTTCTCCTCAAAACTATGTCTGGAAGATCATTCCAATGATCGTGGGTCCGATTAACTCTATATGATTGACTAATTAAAATGTACTTATTATGATAAAATAATTATAGTAAATCATTTTGTCAAACACCACTTCATAGACTTATCTCATATAATCTATTTTATATTCCTTATTCCTATCTTCCTGAGTTCTATAAAGAAAAAATTCATACATTTAATATTCTAATGAGATATATATCTTGTAAGTAACAGTGAATCAAAATATGCATCACTCTTCTTTTTTATCTTGAGTAAAAGGTTTCAATGTTTGATGTGTTGTGAATATATTTATTGGAATCTTAGAATGGAAAATTTGTGAAACTAAAAACCTTTTACAAAACAATTAAATCAATAATCTTCCAAAATCCACACATATTTGAACTTCATGTTTGACCACTTCAACTATTCTCGAACCTTCTTGAATTGTTTTGAGTCAAAATTGTAACTATACTTCTCAATCTTCCATGATTTTTATCATTATGATAGGAATTACTTGGATCTTTATAATGGAACCTCCTCAACGTATTATGATGGAACTTTCTCATCACGTTATAATTTGACTTTCCTCATCATATTTAGTTTGATGGAACTTCCTCGGTTTATGTCAGATGTAATTAACATAGTGACTGAATCCTCATACCAAGGGAATTATAATTACAAAGGAAGTTTCATTATTATGTAATTATAATTATTATTAACTACACAATATGATGTAATTTTCATTATGTTGTAAACTCCACTCTTTTTCTTTGAAATTATTCAAACCTCATCAGTTATAACTCATTCATACTTCTGAAATCCTTTTTTATGGTACTTCTAGATCTGATGAAAACCTTGTCTTGATTCTTATACCCAATAAAATAATTAAGACTCCTCTATTTCTTATAAATATTTTATCATTATATTTTTCATGATTTATGTGAAATTCGAGATTGTAAAGTAATCATCCAACTTAATGATATGAAGTTAAAAAACATTATAACTCTGGACATAACAATCTTCATTCAACATTTTCAACAACATCGTGAATTATTAGCTCACCAACATTTGACTTTATAATAAACACTAAGTCTGATTAATCATAAAATTCGTATTGATGGATCTAAGTCCAATGATTCATATAATAAAAAAATTCATCTTTCTAACATGTTATATGTTCAGTTCCCTTTAGTCCTATAGGTTATATCCGTAAAAACATTCTTAAAAAATTATAACATCCCAGATAAAGGAAGAATAAGATATTTTCATATTTATTAATATTTTTTAATTAAATACTAATTGTACTTTAAAAGGGTTTCTATGCTAGATAGTGTACCCAATACCCAACAATGAGTTTCTTTGAAATCTTACATTGCACAATAATAATATATTATTATTATTTTAAATGGAAGTTCACTCATAGTCATTGTGTCGAAATTAATGAACAAAACTAACAACAATATGATTATACATATTTTCTAAATGTATTTACTTTTATCCAATAAAAGTTAGAGGCTTAAAATACGAATGAATATAATTTTAAGCATAATTTACATTAAAAGGTCAATTTACCACCTTTTAATGGTGAACCCTCCTTAATTATAGTTTTTTTCACTTTTATATGTTCTATTTGACAAAATAAAATCCTTTTTTAGAATGGGGACTTAAAAATTTAATTTTCATAAACTTTTGGAATTTTTTTGATAAAGTTCATTTTTTAATGAATAGTGGAAAATATTGTATTTTAATTCTAAATTGCGTTTTAATATAATTTATTTATATAGTTAGATTATCTTTATAATTGGTTTTAAATTGAAATAATAATATATATTAACCATTTAATCCAATATTTTTTATTGGAATTAATTTCACTTTAAATTTGGACAGAAACAAGTGTCAATCTTTTGATAGTTATTGTTTCTTAAAAACATGCTATTTGTTTTGACAACAAGAATTAGTTTTAAATTTATTAATGAAACTTCTATGTTTATAATTTTTTAAAATTGACATGATTTTTGAATATATAATATCAAATATATCTAAGACTTCATTTTTGGTAGTTTTCTGAAAAACATTAATTCTTGATGATTTGTGAAACCACTTAGTAGTAGTTAAAAAACTACCTTTTTCATTTAAATGAAATTTTACCACTTCTATGAATTTAATTTTGAAAATCCGACATAAATGGTTATTATTAGTAAGTAAAATTTGGTTCAATAAGATGAAAATGATTTTTGGTGAATAGTAACATTTGACTTTTATTTACCGCGGTTAAAGGTAAATAGGGTAATTCATGGTAAAAAGAATATTATAATATTTCAAAATTAGCTTAACAATTATCCAAATCTTATTGGATGAGTAATGTCTGACCATGGGAATCCTTGGGTCGACTTTGGGACCCCATGGAGCCACTTATGAATGATAATGAAACTTTATTTTAATTAACATAAGGTAAAGACAAAAATGACATAAACAAATATCTTTTAGTAAATTAATTTTTACATAGGGTCATATAAGTTATATCTTCAACTATAAATATTCATTGTAAATATAAATTGATTTCCTACATAATGGTATTTGTTTATAATTTTTATACATCGAATAAATTAAATTATTTTCGACAGAATAATGATGCAGTATTTACCTCATTAATAAATGATTTAAATAAATAAGATTAAAATGATAAAAATTTTATCCAAAACCTTTCCAATTCATATTGGATGACATTATTTGGACTATGAGTCATCTTATCTCCGACTTTAATAAATTTTTTACCTTTAGAAATTGAATATCATCATAAAATATAATAATATTTTCACACATTCCCAAGGAGACCCTCCTCCCCCTTATAAAAGGATACCATTTCTAACCAATACTTCACACCTCTCAAGCATTTTATCTCATCAACCCTTTCCCAATTATGCTCCCTATATCCCTCTCTTCGACCTAGAATCCTTACCTTAGGTAGAATTCATGTCAAGAAACCCTTTTGGTTCAAACCAAAGGGAGTTACCCAAATTAAAGGAGATTAAAGAACAATCGTGTCAAGTTGGACACAAGGTAAGGGACTTCATCTCAATCTCAATTCCTTGAGGCATATTTTGTTTTTATATAATAATTTCTTTTATATACTGTATAAATACCCTTGACTTTTCAACGGTAATCTTTTTCTACCAATCTTTTTACAAATCAAAAAAAGGAATGTTTCTTTTAACGCAAGTGGTGACAACGACCTCTCCACCGCCATGAGTATTATTTTTTATTTGGATTCCATAACAAGACGTTATTTTTTTCAAGGAAAATATATACCATATACTATTTTATGTATTTTGGTATTGTAAGTGGTTTTGATAATGGATTTGTTATGTCAATATATTTAAGTGATATATTGTGATTGAAATATAGAAGTGTTTTCTTTACATTATATTTGTTTTCTGTGTTATTATTTTATAATGGGTCTTGGACATTTGATGGGTAGTTACATGATAGACCAAATGATGGGTGGTGATATGATAATCCAGGACAGGTTTTTATGTTATAACTTCCAATTAATTGGGTATGGAAGTCCGCCATATGGCTATTTTATTTAATGATATGTGTGAAAGTCGACCATATGGTTATTCCATTTAAGTATGTTTATGTCCTAAGTTACCTTTATATTTCATGTGTTCTTTATATGGGTTTTATCATAATATTTTGGTTACAAAAGGGTAAGTAGTGATCTTATATTCAGGAAAGAGTGTTTACTACTTCATAAAGCTGAAAAGTATTAATTATGTAAAAGTATTCATGGTTTACTTGTTGTTTTAAAAAACAAACAGTTTTCCTTCTTTGTGTATCCCTTACTGAGAATTTTATGCTCATCCTATATTTTTGAAATTTTTTCACAGGACATAATGTGGAATAATGTCAGGGATGGGATCACGGAAAAGTCGTGATGCCTTAATCCTGGAACTAGACATGACTCTTTGTTTCAAGAGTTATTATTTTATGAAAACAATGGAAACTGAGTAGAAGTGTATACATAATAATCATTTGATATGAAATACTTTTGTCCTAATTCTCTAAATATCTAAACCTTAAATGATCCTCAATGTGAATTATTCGTTTAATTCAATATTATGTAATGTTTTAAGGTCAGGTCCTTATATTTGGTATCAGAGGTCGGTTTAGACAACTTTAGGAGTTAGGGTATTGTTAAATAAATGTCCCTAAATTAATTTATGGTAATATTGAAATGATATAGCATTTACAGATTACCATGTTGCTCCGCCTAATATATTTCTGTGTTCAGAGTGGATTTTTTCAGAGGAAACATGGAAGCTATGTTGGGATGACATCAGGAAGAAGACAACCTTCCCAATCAGCAACCTCAGATGGTCGGAATCGAAACTGAATAATTTGTTGTAGTGATGGCACAGTTGACTCAGGATATAAATGGTGGTAGTATCCATGCACAAGATCACCCAGACCAACTATAGAGGAACATGTCAGTAGTGGAGAATTTCGTGAGGCAACATCCCCCTTAATTTATAGGATCATCTGAACTAGTTGTAAAGACCCAGAAATTCCATGGAAATTTCTTTTCTTAAATACATGGGATTTTTACGAGTCCGTGAATTTTTACGGCGCTTGATTCTGAGGCCCAGTGTGCCTGGAATCAATTTCTGATGTTTTGTTCGGGTACATTCAGCAATGTGCGAGTGGGTTTTTATAACTTTTGAACCAGTTCTCGGAACTAAAATATGAGGGCATCGTTTAACTCACAGCGCCGATATTCGCTTAAGAAGACATTCACCTCAACGGCAGTTGGTCGAGAATAAAAGTTAGTTTTTGGATTTTAAAGAAAATAAAAATATAAAGTGTGCAACACCTTTATTTTATTTGATCTTCAATTGGGTGTTTGGAGGATAAGAACTCCAAGAGGAGTTTGGAGGTGGGGGCCACCACACCTTAACCTCCCATGAGAGGTTTTAGTAGTGGGGCCCACCCGAACTCAGGCTCCAATGGGAGGATAAATGTGGTGGGGACAACCCGACGTTTAACCCCTTTAAACTATTCATTATGTGTGGAGAACCCTTGAACTCCCCACTTAATAGTTCCACCACCCTTGGAGCATCTCCACCATCCCATTTAATTAAATGGAGCCAACCCCTTTATTTAATGTGCCAACCTCTTGTGGATTTAATTATTGGAGCCTACGAAATTTATTTCTCTTTTTTGAATTGTTGTCCAAATGTCATATTAGATAACTCAATATAATATTATTTTCACCTTGTATTTTGGTTTAACATGAGATGAGGAAAGCTTGGGAGAAAAGTTCTTCCAACGAAGAATTCTCCTCCCAACGAACAACGATGAACGTGGAGAACACCAGGTACCTTCTTCGACTTCTTCCACGGACTTCCTCCCTCGAATCATACTAACGTGGAGCATCTTCCACAACCATCTTGAGACATCTTCCTTCTGAAACGTCATCAATGGATCGACGACTGTCTCCTCATGCCAACGTCGATAGACATCGATCAAGTTTGGGGTTATTGCAAGTTGGTGCTTTCCTTTTCTTTTGTCCTCTTCGTTGAAAAGAATCGATGTGAAATATTATAAATAATTTAAGTTCAACTTCCTTCCCCTTTGATGAACAATTGTTATCCCCCCTAAATGCGGAGGGTGCGGGCCAACTATCATGGCCTGACTCCCTCCGCTAATCCTTTTTGTGACGTTCATTTGGTATGGCGATGAAGCGATGGTGACGAAGGAGGCAACGAAGAAGTCTGCGCTTCCCGCAGCCTCTGTGAATCACGCCACCCCTACGGTGCACCGGTGCTCCCAGCCGAACACCACCGGTTGAGCAGTGCCCGACAAGCCTACCCATAGCCTGCCACGTGGTGCACCCGGCGCCCTGCCCAGCACCCATACGCGCTGCTCGCGCCCCCGCGCCCTGCCCGACACACCCGGTTCCCTACTGCGCCCTGCCAGGTGCTCTGTTGTGCCCTGCCCGGCATCTTAGGCTCCCTATTCTGCCCTCCCAGGCACCCCTGGTGCCATTATGCACCCTGCCCGGCGCTCCCCGTGCCCGACGGCGCCCTGCCTGGCATCCTCGGTGCCCTGCCACAGACTTCCCGGCCCCTGTCGCGGCCTACCCTGCTCTCTCGCACCCTACCCGGTCCCCTGCAGCATCCCAGATCCCTCTCGGACTCCCGGCTGATTTGGTGTCCCAGTCCCCCTCGTGGTTCCTTGGTCGAACCGGCCTAGTTTCACCCTCTGTACCGAGCGGTGCTGGGCCCGCCCTTGCAACGCTCCGGGCTGAACTAGCCCTGGCCTTCACGCCGAGTCGCCTATGTGGTGACCTCTGGGCCGAACTACCCTCGCAGTCCACTTGGACGGGCCCAGCGGACAGGTCCGAACTTAACGGGCGGGGTTGGACCAAGCAGGTCTCACCAGGTTGACCAAGACCGGGTCGGACCGGACCTGGGCCCATTACTGACCCATTACCTTCTTGGGCCATATCTTTGGCACTGGATGTCCATTTGACTAACCGTTAGCGGTGCCGGTTTTCTTCGAACGAAGTCGTCCCTTTGATAATACCCCACTGGAGTTTGGGGTATTTTTGAGTTACGATTAGTTTGGATCATACATGAATCCAACTAGGCCCTCAAGACTAAAAGGGTAATAACAAATAGACCAGACATCCGATTGATGCATCGTCTATTACATTGAGACCCCTATGACGTGGCGGAATTTGAGATACTTTTTCATTGAACTTCAAGATAGTTGGATTATTTCCCAGCAGCTCGTGGTGTGGATCTTTCTAGTAACGAGCATGAAGAGTGTGGAGACCTAGTAGCTGATAGACCTGACGACTGATTGACTGATTCGACTGGGTGTGATTCGACTATCCCAGTGGGGAGAGCCTTTTAGTTGGAGGTAGTCCCACGGTGAAGGATCACCTGGTAGTTGGAAGTATACCCATGGTACTCGACAAGAGGAGTACCTATTCAGGCTATTAAGGGGAGTGTATGGTAGTTGGCGGCAGAACCACAGTGGAGGAGCGCCTGGTAGTTGGAAGAAGACCTGCGGTACTCGACAGGAGGAGTACCTTAGTAGTCCAAGATTAGTGAGAAGTGCCTAGGTGTCGCGACAGTTCCATTGTAGTCGAATGAGGAGGAGTTCTCCAGTAGGCATGGTTTCAATAATGAAAATCTTGGTTTGATCTGAGTCAATGACTTTTGTGTCTTCCTCATAATAGAGATGGGTTACTGGATAACTTAGGTATATGTATGGGCATATACCTAAGTAATGGTTATCCGTTGATTTCATAATTTGTGGTTTACCCTTGATGGATTTTGTGAGACCATGTGGGTCTTAGGTTCCCTATCGAGTTTAGTTATACTCACCCCTACATGGGCTATACCCGCACCTCGTTGTGTTGGTTGCAGATGATAGACATCGTTGATTGAGGCCGTGAGTAGCAGGACTGGATGGTACCTAGAGGTGGACCACTCGGTGTAATGGTACACGGAGGAAACAGATGGATGTGGAGTGATGAGGAGGCTATATGTACCAACCCTTCAGGTAGGAACCTGGGAGGATGACCCAATAGCTGCTTTACTTCTCTTCAGTTTTACTTGCTTTCAATTGTACTTGTACTTTCCTGTTGGGCTTGTATTTCCATCCCCTTTTACTTTCCAGCAATTTTTTGTATATAGTTTTACTTAGTGTTTTTCATCTAGTTGTGCACTATGTTGTGTTTCCTTACATTTATAATGGAAAAGTATTCCAAGTTTAGGGATTTACGCCTTTGGTGCTAGTAATCAGCGCCTGACCTATGGAAGGTGGTCTTGGGGTAGTCACGATACAGGCCCCGAGGGATGGGTTGTGACACCTGTATTAGCTGAAGGGTAGATTAAAGCACTGGAGAAAATTTTTGATGATATGGGGTGTTCATAACATCACAAGGTTAGTCTTTTTGTTTACCGTTTTGAAGGTGAAACTGACCAGTGGTAGTAGATGGTGAAAATAGCAGGGATAGTGAAGAGATTGATGCTCTTGATTGGGATGAATTCAAAGGTATGGTTCTCAAGATATATTTTCCTAAGGTGGTTCATCTTTGGAAAGAGAAAAAATTCCTATAATTGAGGCAAGAGGATGACTCAATGTCTGCATATGAAGAAAAGTTCACTCGACTAGCAAGGAATGCACCAAATTTCATCTAAGATCTTGATAATAAGATAAATCAATTTTACTCAGGACTGAAGCCACGTTATCAAAGAGAATTAGCCTCCCATGAGTTCAAAAGTTATAAAAAACTTTTACGATGTGCGGAGAAGGTGGAAATAGAGTTTTCCAATGGTAATGTGTTCGTTTAAAAATAACAGAATAAGAGGTCCAGATGGCAGGCAAAGGGAAAGAATTCATCCATGAATACCGGAGGTAAGAAAATTAAATATACAGCTTGTGAGATGTGTGGTAAAAATCATCCTAGAGAATGTTTATCAATGTCTTGAATGTGCTTCCAGTGTGGTAAGTCTGGTCATATTTCTCGTAACTGTAAGGAAGATGATGAAGCAGGCAATGAAAATCCATTGGTAATATGTTTTAAGTGTAATGAAATGGGTCATTATGAAAATGAGTGTCTAGAGAAGAACTCACCTGTGGGAAAGCAGTCAGAATACAAATAGAAAGGGGTGGTGAAATCCTTTGCAACTACTTCAGCAGATGTTGGGCCATCAAATGTAGTAGTATCAGGTTCATTGTTTGTTTGTTCAGATTATACAAATATGTTGTTTGATTCAGGGTCTATACACTCTTTCATTTCTGAGAAGTTTTCTAATAAATTGGAAATTCCATCTCAAGATATTAATAAATAAATTATGGTAAAAACACCTGGAGGAAATGATGAGACAAAAAGAAAACATAAGAACCTTCAGGTCCTTGTGTGCGGGAAGAATCTACCAGCAAACCTTATTGTTTTGCCGCTAGTAGAGTTTGATGTTATTTTGGGCATGGATTGATTATTTGTCTATCATGATATGATTGATTGCAAAGCTAAAGAGGTTTCATTTTAGAAATATTTTCAGTTTGTGTAAAATAATTAACCATTTATTTTGATAACATATCAGGAAGCTGAGAAACTAGTAAAAGATGGAAATGAATGTTACCTTGGACATATTGTTGAAAACAAAGGAACTATTCAGATTAATGATGTGCCAGTTGTAAATGAGTACCATAATGTTTTTCATGATGAGTTGCCTGGTATTATACCAAATCCGGAAGTTGAATTTACTGTTGACAAATTTCATGATGCTAAGACAATTACTAACCCCCTTATCCAATGGCTCAAATTGAACATTTAGTGATAAAGAAAAAATTTCATGAGTTATTAAATAAAGGTTCAATTCGACCTAGCACATCACCATGTGGTACTCGTTCCTTGTTTATTAAAAAGAAGGTTGGTTCAATAAGACTTTTCATTGATTATAGAGCATTGAATAAACATCACTATTAGGAACAAGTATCTTTACCCTCATATCGATGATTTGTTTGATCAACTCTAGGGAGATTAATATTTTTTGAAAATTGACTTGAGATCGGGGTACCATCAGTTGAAAGAAAAGGAAGTAGACATTCCGAAGACCACATTTCATACTAGATAAGACCATTATGAATTTGTAGTTATGCCTTTTGGGTTAACCAATGCACCTACTATATTCATGGATCTTATGAATAGATTTTTCTGTGAGTTCTTGGATAAGTTTGTGGTTTTGTTCATTGATGATATTTTTGGATTATTCTAAAAGTAAAGAGGAGCATGAAATTCATTTAAGGGCAATCTTTAAAACCTTAAAAGAAAAGAAACTTTAGGGGAAATTCAGAAAGTGTGAATTTTGGTTACAAAAAATTTCATTCCTTGGTCACATTATTTCAAAAAATGGCATAACTGTTGATCCATCTAAAACACAATTTGTTGAGGAGTGTCCAAGACCCACAAATATAACTGAGATCTGTATTTTTCATGGTTTGGAAGGTTATTACCAAAGGTTTGTTGAGAATTTTTCACATTTATCTAGTCCAATGAGTAAGTTAACTCGAAAAGGTGTTAGGTTTATTTGGATAAAAAAATGTGATGATTGTTTTCATGAATTGAATAAAATATTGGTGAATGTTATAGTTTTGGAACTCCCATCAAGAAATGGTGAGATTTTTATTTATAGTGATGTTTCATTGAGAGGAATTGGATGTGTCCTTATGTAGAATGATCAGGTAATTTCTTATACTTCATGTCAATTGAAACCTCACGAGTTAAATTACCCTACTCAAGATTTAGAATTAGCTGCTATTGTTTTCATATTAAAAATTTTGAGGCATCATTTGTATGGATTAAAATGTACAATATAAACTGACCAAAAAAGTTTAAAGCATATATTCACTCAGAAATAATTGAACATGAGACAGAGGAGATGGATGGAATTAATCAAGTATTATGATTTCACGATCCAATACTATCTGGTAAAAGAAAATAAAGTGAATGATGCTACGAGTTGAAAAATTAATGTCTAATTAACCATGATAAGTTTGGAATGAGATCCTTTGGTTTTTGATTTGATGAACTTTGGAATAGAAGTTGTTGGTGAAAAAAAATTCTTCTATTTTGTTTCAAGTGTTAGTGAAATCATCTCTATCAGAGAGAAAAAATCAAGCACAGAAAAAATACAGTGAGATACAGAAAATAGTAGAGTTGGTTTAGAAGGATAATTTTCCAGATTTTAACATTGATAGTGACTGTGTTTTGAGATTTGGGAAGAGATTATGTGTGCCTTGTGATTCACAATAGAATAATGAGTTGTTATATGAAACTCCGAGTTATCCATTTTCAGTTCACCCTATCAGTACAAAGATGTATAGAGATCTTCAGGAGTATTACTGGTGGGATGGAATGAAAAGAGATATTGCTGATTTTACTGTGAAGTGTTTGACTTTTAAATCGGTTAAAGCAGAGTGGCAGTTACTAAAAGGGATGCTTTAGTATTTACCGGTGCCAGAGTGGAAATAGGAAAATATATCTGTGGAATGTTTTGTGGTATTACCAAAAAAACCTCGAGGTAATAATCCAATCTGGGTTATAGTTCATCCATTGACTATATCTGCTCATTTCTTTCCTATTCAAGATACATCGTCTCTAGATCAACTTCCTCGGTTGTATGTTAAGGAGATATTCAAGTTGCATAGAGTTCCCCTCACCATTATATCTGATCATGATCCCATGTTTACTTTTAACTTTTGGAAAGTTCTTCAAAAGTCGTTGGGTAATGAATTAAATTTTAGTACAGATTTTTATCTGCAATCAAATGAGTTGTCCAAACAGACAATTCCCACCTTGGAGGATATGCTACATGCTTGTTCGGTGGATTACCATGGATGTTTGGACCAAAATATTTCTTTGGTTGAATTTTCTTATAATAATAGTTTTCATTCTAGTATATAGATGGCTCCATTTGAGGCATTATATAGAAAGCGTTGTCGAACTCCAACTTTTTGGGATGAAGTTGGTGAAAGTAAGCTAATGGGACCAAAAATTTTAGAAGAGATGGCAGAAGTAGTTCATTTGGAAGAGAATCCCTCTTATGAAGAACAACCAGTCCATATTCTTGACAATAGAGAGACTGTTTTGTGGAATAAGGTAATTTACCAGGTAAAGGTTTTGTGGATAAACCATATGGTTGAAGAGGCAACATAGGAATCTGAAAATTCTATGAGAGATAAATACCCCCAATTATTTTGAAAAGTGAATAAAAAATTGCGAGGATGCAATTTCCAAAATGGGGGAAGCATATAACATCCCAGGTAAATGAATAATAAAAGATTTTCATATTTATTAATATTTTTGAATTAAATATTAATTTTACTTTAAAAGGGTTGATATGTTCGATACCGTACCCGATATGCAACAATGGGTTTCTTTGAAATCTTATGTTTCACACTAATAATATAATATTATTATTTTAAATGGAAGTTAACTCTTAGCCATTGTATTAGCGGGAATGAACAAAACTAACTACAATATGATTATACATGTTTGTTATATGTATTTACTCTTATCAAATAAAATATAGAGGCTTAAAATAGGAATGCATCTAATTTTAAGCATAATTTACATTAAAAGGTCGATTTACCACCTTTTAATGGAGAACCCTTTTTAAAAATATTTTTTGTCACTTTTTTATGATTTATTTGACCAAATAAATTCCTTATTTAGAATGGGGACATCCAAATTTACTTTTTGTAAATTTTTTGAAATTTTTTGATAAAGTTAATTTTTTTAATGAATAGTGAAAAATATTGTATTTTAATTAAAAATCGCATTTTAATCTAATTTATTTTTTTATAGATTATATTTTTAATTAGATTTAAAGTTTAATTATAATATAGTTTTACTATTTAATCCAATTTTGTTCATTTAAATTAATTTCACTTTGAATTTGGACATAAACAACTGTCAATCTTTTGATAGTTATTATTTCTTAAAAACACGTTGTTTGTTTTAACAACGGAAATTAATTTTAAATTAATTAATGATACTTATATGCTTATAATTTGTTAAAAGAGTTATAATTTTTGAATTCAGAATATCAAATATATCTTAGGCTGAAGTTTTGGTATTTTTCTGAAAAACATCAATTTTTGATTAATTGTGAAACCACATGGTAGTAGATAAAAAACTAACCTTTTTCATTTAAATGAAATTTTACCACTTATGTGAATTTAATTAAAAAAATCCAACATACATGGTTGTTATTATTAATTAAAATGTGGTTCAATAAGATGAAAATAATTTTTGGTGAATAGTAACTTTTGACTTTTATTTACCACGGTTAAAGTTAAATTGGGTAATTCAAGGTAAAAAGAATATAACAATAATTCAAAATTACATTAACAGTTGTCCTAACCTTATTGGATGAGTAATTCCCAACCATGGGTATCCTTGGGTCTATTTTGGGGCCCCATGGCGCCACTTATAAATGATAATGACTCTTTATTTTAATTAACATAAGGTAAAGACAAAAATCACATAAACAAATATCTTTTAGTAAATTAATTTTTACATAGGGTAAAATAAGTTATCTCTTCAACTATAAATATTCATTAGAAATATAAAATTATTTTCTACATCATGGTATTTTTTTATAATTTGTATACATCGAATAATTTAAATTATTTATGACACAATAATGATGCAGTATATACCTCATTAATAAATGATTTAAATAAATAAGATTATAATGATTAAAATATTGTCCAAAACCTATCCAAATCCTATTGGATGATATTATTTCGACTATGAGTCATTTTATCTTTGACCTTAATGATTTTTGGACCTTTAGAAACTGAATATCATTATATAATAAAATAATATTTTCACACTTTCTTAAAGAGCCCCACCTCCCCCTTAAAAACGATACCATTTCTAACCAATTCCTTACACCTCTCAAGCCTTTTGGTTCATCCAAACTCTACCCAATTAAGCTCCATACATCCCTATCTTATACCTATAATTCTTACCTTTGGCATAATGCACTTCAAGAAACCCTTTTGGTTCAAACCAAAGGGAGTTAGCCAAATTAAAGGAGATTAAAGACTGATCGAGTCATGTTGGACACGAGGTAAGGGACTTCGTCTCAATCTCCTTTCATTGATGCATATTTTGTTTTAATACACGACATTATTTTATACACTTTATAAACACCCATGAATTTTCAACGGGAATATTTTTCTACGAAGAGTTTTACTAAATGAAAAACAGGAATGTTTCATTAAACATAAGTGGTGACAACGACCATTCCTCCATCGTGAGTATTATTTGTTCCTTGGATTTTTTAACAAGCCATAATGTTTTCTTCAAGGAAAATAAATACCATATACTCTTTTAAGTATTTTGGTATTTAAAATTTTTTTGATAATGGATTTGTTATGTCAGTATATTTATGTGATATATTGTGATTGAAATATGGAAATTTTTTCTTTCCTTTATATTTGTTTTATGTGTTATGATTTTATAATGGTACTAAGACATTTGATGGGTGGTTACATGATAATTCAAATGACGGGTGGTGTCGTGATAAACAAGGATGGGTGGTTACGTTATAACCTCAAATGCATTTGGTATGGAAGTCAGTCGTATGGTTATTTTATTTAGTAATGTGTGAGGAAGTCGACCGTATGGATCTTACATTTATGTATGTTTATGTCCAAAGTTAACTTTATATGTTATGTGTTATTCATATATGTTTTATTGTAATATATTGGTTATAAAAGGGTATGTAGTGACATTTTATTATGTGAAGACTATTTACTACTTCATAAAGGTAAAAATTATTACTTCTTTAAAAGTATTCATGGTTTACTTGTTGTTTTGAAAAACTAACATTTTCCCTTCTTTGTGTATCCCTTTATAAGCTTTTTATGCTCATCCCAAGTTTTTGAAATGTTTTTCACAGAAAATATTATGGAATAGGGTCAATTATGGGATCAAGGAAAAGTCATGTTGTCTTATACATGGAACTAAATATGACTCTTTTTTTCAAGAATTTTTATTTTATGAAAAAAATGAAACTGAGTAGAGGTGTCCAATTTGTAATATTTTTAGATGTAATAGTTATTTCCTGGTTCTCAAAAACTCTGAACCTGAAAAGATCCTAAATGTGAATTATTCGTTTAATTCAATATTATGAAATTTTTTAAGGTTGAGTCCTTATAAAAATAATATTTTCCTCCTCAGTTGAGTTTGGGTTTGAACATTAAGAAACATTCACCTATTTTTTAAAAACAATATTTTATAAAATATTAGTTTTCAAAAAAAATAATTGTTTGTTATATTAATAAACACCATAATTGTTGTTCAAATTTTATCACCCAGTTATTAAACATATTCCATTATTACCATTGTTTTGGGTGTTAACTACTTCATTTTCTCGTATATGTTTTGTTACAGATATATTGTTTCTTAGGAATATGATATATCTATCATCCTATGAATTATATTATTTTTATAAATATCACATTTATTCATTCTCTGAAATTTTAGAATAATTCTAGAAAGATGTACATAAGATGAATTTCATTACATTGTAGAGATTGTTGGTCATATATATACATGATTAATTATATCATTCCATTAATTTATAAAACTATAAGGAAGAGGACGAAACCGTAATTTTAAAATATTAATTTCATGTTATATGTATCATATAAATTTCTTATTTCCATCATTAAAAATATCAATTTGAGTCAGTTATTCGAAAGAAATTACATCATTTCATGGGGTGGTAGTATGTTATACACATGATTGATTCACATGGATGGAGAAGGATATGGATAAATATTATTCCATATACATAATAGCATCTTAATATATGGGAGATAATTTAATTATTATATTGGAATTGTTTAATACATAATTTTTGGTGATAACATAAAAAAGTAAAAATAAAGAGCTCGGTGAAGACAGTTACCTTTACTTAGAGAAACCTCTTTGGTGTCACTTATTAAGGACTCAAGGATTAGTATTTTGGGTAGACTAACACCTACAGAATGTCACTGAGGATTTCTGGAGATCATTTTGTTAGGGTTTGGTCAACCTAATTTTTTCATGGGTGTGAATAAATAAGGTAATGAGAAGCCCTTATATAAGTGGGGGAGGGGAACTTCTTGGAATCCACTTAGAAATTTCCAAAATGAATACAAAATGACGAAATCATTCCACACCCAAATGCTTCCAAATGACCAAACATTAGAATTTGGGATATTATAAGGATTAAAATTATGTATCCAATAGTTTTTTTACATATTTAATTTACAAATTTAACCATATATTATTGTTTAACTCTTCCCTTGTAAACTCGTTTTGACCTTAACCACATTAATTATTTTTTTATTTTTCTAATATTAACTATGTCTAACAAATAAGCTCATATTATTAAATAATATTAATTATTATGATTTAGAAAATGGAATTAATTTTATCCCGTTCAATTCATATAACTGGAAGAATTTAATTTAAAATTAAATAAGCAATTCGTGCTAAAATTGGTTTTCATGAAATGAATTTTTCCAGCATAAGATACTATTACATTAAATATATGAATATTAGTAATAATTATATGTACTTAAGTTAATATAGTTGTGTATATAGTTAATATATTTAACTCAAATATTTATATAGTACTGGATATTTTAATTAATTTAAATAAAGGGATATTATATACTTAAAAACAGGTTCGAGAAAAATGCTTGTTTATGCCTAAAAATAAACTTCTACCAAAATTTGATATACACATTATTATAATTTAATTAAATATATTAAATATAAATAATTAATAATTTTTTACTTTAAGATAAAATAAAAATCATAATGGCAGTTTTAAATCACATAACTTATTGAATGGGAATTACTATTTTTTACAAATAGGTGTATTTTTCACTATTCATTGAAAATAACTCCTTCCAAGAAAAGTATAAAATTTCACCCTAAGATAATTTTGATATTATAATTTCGAAAATAAAGTTGATTTAATGAAATTAATTTTTTAAAAGTGAAAAAATATTTTTTTTCTCGCAAGGAGTAGAAAGAATCATTTTTTATGAAAAGATTTTTTTGAAGAATAGAATGAAATTACAAAATAATATAACAATTATCTGTAAATATGTATTTACTAAAACCTTAAAATGTATTCCATAATTCTTAAATCCAATTTTTACCTTCTAATTCAAATGTTAGTTCATAAAACCCATATTTAAAAAATATATTTCATGGTTCGTTTATGCTTGTTGTTCCATGTCATATACTTTATTGAACATAATATTCTTATTTTAACATATCATAATGTTACATTAACCACTATTAAACAAGATACCATATTTTATTTATGACCTATGTAAGTCATTTTGTATGATGTGTGATATATATATTGATTTTATTAAATCATGAATGATAATATACAGTAACTCATATGAATTATTTTAAATGACATCGCTAGATTTCTCTATTATAAATCACATTATTCTGTATGAGTTGATTCCTCATAAACCTTCTATTTTCAACAACAATCATAAAAAATTCAGTGTCCTAACTCACCTATTCCAACTTATAAATTCTCCTCATTCAGGATTTCAAACAATTATTTTAGAATATGTGATTTATTATTTCAGCTTACTTCTAAAATATTTCTTTAGATACAGCACAAGTTTATTTTTTTATCCATCATTTGATGATGAATAACTAAAAATAGAGTTGTTTAGTCAGGTACTGACTATCAAAGTCATAAAATCTAATAAGTTTCATTACATAAGAAATCAAATTTTATAGAAATAATTACCACATTTCTTTTTTATGCATAAATCCATATAAGTGTACCTCTCTACATACAACCCAAAAATATTTAAAATTGGCCTAGAGAGAAATAGTGAACTATTTCTTGACTGTGTGGATGAATTTCAAAGATCAGTGGGTACTTTATTGGTTGAATTTCAGGGTCCACTGAGATGATACCAATATATTATTATGACTTGTTGAGGATATTGGTACATGTTCCATGTGGATAGTCATTGAACTAGGATGAATGATAAAAAAATAAAATACATGGTTCAATGGCCTATTTTTAGTAACATCATTATAAGAGTATAAGTTGAATTAGTATTTCATTTATTTATTTATTTGGATACATGAACGGGTTGATAGAGTGTTATGGAATGTTATATTTTTTGATGAGACGGATTTCTTAATTTCATCTACAGCTTTGAATAAGTGTTATAGCAATGACCCTAAATAGTGTCTTTATTTAGAATTCACAAAAATATAAGTTTTGATAAAACATTTTTTTGGAATTCATGATTGATATATTCTCTCTTTGGAGTGATTGTATTCACAAGTATTAGAGAGTTGAAAACAAAATATACTATATTTGGGATTATGTTATGGACACTATTATATTTAACTACTTGGGAATAATTCTGTTAAAGAATGTGTTATGGGTGAAGTGATATAAGAGTGTTGAGAAAAAATAATTAAGTATTATGTTTATTATATGTCATTATTGAGTGTTGGTAGGGGGCTATATGATTCTACATATGATATAATAGTATATCACAGCACATTTTATGTTACCTAGTTGTTTACATGTTTGGGATAGGGGTTAAATATGTGTCTAAATCTTGTACTTGTATTGGGGTTCATTTTATATAACCATGTTGTGAAAATGTATTGGATAGACTCAAATAATCATGCTTCCAATTGGATTCTATTAAATAGGTGTAGGATACACTTTATATGGGATTATAATTGGGTCAGTGTACAAGCTCATGTGATAATGTTTTTTGAAATTCTTAAGGTTGTATAAATCACACAAACAATATTCTCTTGGTTTCCAACAATAAAAATTATATTTATATTCTCTATGTTCCATTTATTCAACCTTGTTTATAATTGAAATGTATCATTTTTATAATTATGAAATAAATCCAACTACAATATTTCATTTGAATGTTTAATTAATCCATAACTCCCCTTGCTCCGTTACTCTAAAAAATTATTAAACACAAGAAATAAAAGTTTTTCTGTCCATATAATTCCAAAATAACATTTTAATTTTTAAATCATAATTTTATTCCATTTATATATTTAATTAAAATTGTACCAATATATTTAAAATGTAATTTATGCCCATATTTAAGATATTATGAGGGATATTTAGAAATAATAATCAAAATAAAATATATAAATATATAAAACATTTAGAATCCGAACCTAATTCACCATAATCAAAATTAGATAAATATCATTACTAAATTTTATCCATTATTATGGACATTAACAAAAATTCAAAAAAAAATATCACATATGATCTAATCATCACCCTCAATGTATCTTATTCTATCTATAAATTAACTTTTCATAGATCTACCCATATATCTCACACCATTATCCTTCACATCATTGTCAATTCCTAGAATATATTTTCATTTACCATCCCTTTCATCCATTTCCCCTGCATCTTTGGTAATTTCTCATACCAAAGACTTAATTTCATCATAAAAAATATATTCTTCATAAAAAATATAGATTCAAATTAAATCCATAAAATTCCATAATATTAAATCTTAACATATTTTTAGATAAAAAAACCATTTCCAAGAAATCTAAAAAAAATTAAATAAAATCCCATGAATTATCAAACCCCAAAACCCTGATTATTTTAAAAATATAAAACCATTTTTAACAAAATAAAAATCTATATTTTAACAAAATAAATTTCAAAAGATAATTATTTTATAGATATCATATTAGGAATAATAAAATGAAATTAAAATTTTATTACTCATCAAATTTTAAAAAATATTATTTGAAGAAATAAAATATACATACCTTTGATAATGAAATTTGAATTTCCACAAATAATATATTCCTTGCTTCAATTTATTGGATCCTTCAATTCATATCTTCAAAGATATATTACAAGATTAATTATTTAATTACATAAATATCTAATCCTATATGATTGTATCATGAGGGAGAAAGATTAGGCATGTATGGGTGAGAACATTAAGAAAATTGATATATGATTACAGACCATAAATGAAGGTTTGATTCTTCAAAAAATCATTAAAATATATAAAATGGTGGTGAAGATAGGTCAAATTTACATTATTGATTCCCTAAACATCATTAAGGATCACTGCAATAGATTTGAAAAAACGGTGTTCCACATTATTAGTGCATTATTTTAGCATTGATAAGGGGAACCCTAAATAAAAAAATTTAAATATATATATTTATATCTTCGTAAATATGAATTCAATCAAAATATATATGTAAATTTATATAAATACCACTTACATATAAGTTTATTCATTCATACTTATTTATAGTTAAATATATATTTATAATTACATAGATATATATATTAAAATATAATATCATGAATTATAAAAATAAATATATAATACACTAAATATAGTAATATAGATTGTAGAAATAAATATAAAAATATAATAAAAAAATTAATATGACTATATATATAAATCTATAAATAATTTAAATATAGTTCATCTTTAAATTTAGGTATATCATTTTATACTATATAATTTATGATATAAATATATATTTATGGGTGTTGTGTGTTAGTGTGTATAAACTTTTATATATCTAATTATAATTATAAATCGAAATAATCAAAAATATATAAATATTTAGTATATGTAAAAAAATATTAAAATGTCTTAAAATTTTTAAAATATAAAATAAATATCAAAAAATATATGTCATTTTAGATTAAAATTTTATTATGAAATTTTATTTTCAAAATTCATGTATAAAAGGATTAATAAATTTATATTACTTTATAAAAATATATAATAATGTTTATAATAAAATTTGAAAATTCTACGTAAATAAAAATTTAAAAATGTATTTATATGCATATATACATATAATTTGTATATACAAATATATAAAAATTTATATGTTTATATATTTAGATATATATATATATATATTTAAATATATAAATATACATATATTTATCTATGTAAATTTTTTTAATATAGAAAAATAAATTCCTATATATATATATATATATATATTCATATAAATAGTATTTGTGTTCTGAAATGATTAGACCTAGATCTAAATGGTGAAGGTGCAAAAAAAGAAATAAGTTTTAAAAAATTGAGGATGAGTTATTGATTCAAGAGATTTGAATAAAATGATCATATAATGACCCATGATATTAATAATTATTATTCCTTAATTAAATATTGTGTGAGTAGTTTATCTTAAACAAAACAATAAAATAAAACAAAAAAAGGAATTTCCTTAATCAAATTATTGAATATTAAATATATGTTATAGTAATCAAATTTGTGAGCACCAATAAATATAACAACTATATAAAAAACCATATAAAATGGTATAATAAAACAAAGGTCATTTTATTCTCAGAATATATATGTTTCTTAAAAATAATATTGTGTGTTAGGTACGCATATATTAAAATTAATTTCTTCCATTATTAGAAATTGAATCAAATAAAAAAAATATTATGTGTTTGGTACGAAAATATTATTTATTTTTTCAATTTTAATGAATTTAACTAAAATTAAAACATTACAATATTTTTTAATCACAAATAAAAAATAGTTCACACCCATTTAATTTTTAATCAATGATACATAATACTGAGAACACTTAACATTTAAAACATCACTTTTTATAAAAATGCTTTTTCTACGCATTATATTATTTATTTTAAAATTTAATTCTCTCATATATATACATTGAATTAGGTTAAATGGATCCCAAAATAAAATTAATCATGATGAAATTTGGTAATATGGGACATCTTATATTTTTATTAATAAAATAATTACCATAGTTAATTTTTTACTCAAGATTAATAAGTGTAAAGTGGGTAAGGTATCATCAATGTTTAATGATTAAATAGTAACTTACAACTAATATAAATACCTTTTTGGTATTAAAGTGATAACCACATTTTCCACCTTCCATTGCGTCACATAATTCACTAAACCCACCAGACACCCTTGTGATGGCATTCTTATGACTCAATTAACTTTAGTTTCCATGAAAAAAAACCTATCTTTTCACTAATTAAAGGATATCACACCATCCCATTCTCTCATCTCTATAAAGCCTAAATAAATTTGTCTTTATTTTAACTTTTCGTTACCTCTATAAACCCCTCCCTAGAGTTTATAAGGTTCTAATTTTTCCTCCAAAGCTTTAGGAACCTATTTTAAAAGGTAAGGGTTCTTCTCCTCTTCTTTTTGATTCACGTACTTCTATTATCATAAGCCATTTATTACCATTTTATTTTGATTTAATGTTATAATAATAAATATTTTAATTTCCAAATGATTCAATAATTACTAAATATTAATATTACCACTTATTAAAATCACTTAATAATCCTTTTTGTACAGTTGTTATGGTGCCAAAATTACACCTCCATTCTCACCCGCCACTTTTCAAATCAGTCACTTCCTTTATTATTAGTCATTTAATTTCCATTTATTTATTATTTCATATATTCATAATAAATAATTTACTATCCAAATTATTTTATATTAATTATATACTACCTCTATAACTCATTAAATCCATTCTATAATCCTTTTGTATACCAATCATGGTGATAAAATCATTCATTATTTTTCAATATTTATATTGTGAATAACTGGAACTAATATAATTTAATGGTATCCATATAAAGGAATTTTAGAAAAGTTTATTGAATTATTATGAAAATAGTGACTAAGTTAGATATATTTTTATATATGATTTTAGAGTGCTATATACTAAGGGAGAATTTAAGTTAAGGGTTTCATTTACTCAATTTATGATTCATTAGGACATATCCTTTCTTACTTGAATATATTTTTTCAAAATTTCATTGATCCTACTATTCTAATATATAATATGGTTTTTCCTTCTCTTCTCTAGTTTAAATATTTGTTATCATCATTAAATAATTATTTAATAAAAATTAATCTAAATTAAAAGTGTACCATTGGTGGAAACAAATCCCCTGATAACCAACTAATCCTTATGGGTATGTCCTTGTTTTCATTACCGCAAATGTTATTCTATATTTTTAGTAAAGCTGGTATGGACTATTTTCAATTATTATCATATTTCTATTCCACCCTTTTCAAAAGGAAATTTTATAAATCCTTTTAACAATGTGGTTTTTCAAACAAATGTATTTCAAATGATCAAAAAGGTGTTTTCCATCGTTTCAAAAATTGAATATTTTATATTCCGCTGCAAATTTTTATTATAAAATTTATGTATTTTACGGAATATTTTATTTTTGAACTATTTAAAATATTTTTTTGAAAAATTATTCTCTTTACCTTTCCAAAAATTTGTTTTTAACAGTAATTTAATCATAATATTTTATAATAATGTTCAAAAGGTTTTGTGAAAATTATTGTATTTTCACATTAATTTTTCCCCCAAGGATTATCTCCCATAAATTTATGCTTTGTTATACTCTATAAAGTATTATGATTTGATTCATTATTTAAAATGATATTTTTATATCCTATTATTTTTAAATTTTATGTTGTGTTATAATTTTAAGAAACTCATTTTTTCATATGTTCGTTAAGTTATGTTTATGATTGATTTTAATTGGTGCACATATATATGAATGGTGGTGGGTGGGTTCCTATTTTTATCTATAATGATTTTTTAATCTTATATCTTATGAGATATTTAGGTAGCTACATAATAAATTTGTTCACATAGGTGTGGGAATGATGGGTTTCTCACATCTGTAGGCATGGACATGACGGTTTTTTCACATAGGCAAGGTCACAATGGGTTTTAATAAAAATATTTTGTAATGATTATGGTTTTTCCACATTTCCAAGTTATTCATAAAATTGATCCAAAATTTCAAGATTCATTTAATTTCAGGGAAATTCCATGTTTTGTAGATTATTCATTTTTATGTTTTTCACACCTTTACATCATTCTCACATGATATACGATTTATAATATGTATTTTTAGCCACTATATATATTTTGTGCTTCCTTAAAGATATTTTTGTAATATTATTCTTCTCTCACATGTTTTATGATTATGATATACGGTATTGTGATCTTTTAATGTGATATTTATGCATTCTTATGATCTCATTCATGCATATGAACTAACATATTATGTTTTTTTATTTATTAAGTGTTTAAGCTCACCCCATAAAGATTATATTTCTTTAGATATGAAGATGAATATATAATGTGATTTTTCAAATAGGGTCAAGATATGTCTAATTATAGAGTGTAGTTTTCAAGTTCCATCAAATTTAATGTTTATGTAGCTAATATTCAAGACACTAAACTAATAAATCCTTAGGTTATGTGCCTATTATGAGATGTGGTATGTGTTTATTATAATATATATGTTATGTTTAGCTTGGGATTATATTTTTTGTATTATAGGAACGGATTAGTTTTATTTTGAGATCAGTGAATCTATTTTGATAAATAAAGTAAGATAACATTATTATAAGACCCTAGAGACGAGTCTGAGTATAGGATGACATTCTAAAATATTATTAAATTCTTGAGTTATAATTTTTCCATGAAAATAAATCTAGGACAGGATACTATAATGTTGATGAATTCTCTTGAAAAAATTTGCCTATGTATAAAAACCTTGAGGAGTTCTTAATAGGTATTAACTCAACTCTGACTTAGTGCAAGATAGAGATGACTAACAAAATACCTAGAAAGATACTCCTGAGGGATAAAAATTTGTTGATCATATTTTTTTATAAACCCATATGACATATTAATTTCATAGTTACTCTAAGGTATTTGGTTGATTATTATAAGATAAAATACCCTAAAGAAATCAAGGTGAAAATAATATGGATATGGTTTTAAGAAAATAGGCCCTAAAGACCTCCAAACCTAAGGCAACAAGGGATGAAATTCATGATCACTACTGTTGAGGTATATCATGATAACAAAGTGATTCAAGGTATACTTAACCTCCCATTAAGATCTTCAAGTAAATTATTTTATTCTATTTCATCACATTCTTTCATATCACAAAATTTTTCTAAGAATATAGAATCACCACCTCAAGCAATGGATATCAAACTATATTCGAAAACAACTTGTGATAATCACACCTGAGATATATAAATATTCCCTAATTTGGATTTGTGAGATTATAATTCATGTAGATCAAATTATTATACTATTTATTGAAATTGAAATAAATTTAGGTTTGTAATAATCATCATTATATTGATTCCATATAAATTATCCAGAAAATGAGATCTCATTTTTTATTCTAGATCATATTATTATAATGTATCAATATAAGGATGATCTCCCCTTGGAAGGAAATTGTGTAATATGGGTTCTGATACACTGGAATAAAGAATTTATTTCTCAAATGTTCTGGGATGAAGTTAGTGTTGATGATATTCCAGTTGTTTCTTAATATACTAATGTATTCTTGGGTGAACTAATTGGAATTTCCCTAGACCATGAGGTTTATTTCTTGATGGACCTTATATTTGGATCTAAAACTATAATAAAGATTTCATATAGGATTGATCCTATTGAATTTTATGAATTAATGATGTAGCTAAATGGTAATTTGGTAAAGGGGGTTTATCCACCATATTGCATCACTATGGGAAGCACTGGTCATCTTTTTTTAGATGAACTATGGACCAATGTGACTTTGTATTAACAATCATGAATTTTGAAAGATTCAAATTAAAAATAAATATCCTTTAAACCATATAGATGATCTATTTGATCAATCTATGGGAGATCAATACATCTCTAATAATGATATTTGATCTGGATATCATTATGTAAGTGTTAATATGGAAGATATTCCAATGAATTTTTCCATACATGGTACAGACAGTAATTATTTATAGGGATCCACATTGGACTTACAAATTTCTAGGCCATATGCATGGATCTAGTGAATAGAGTTTTTAGAGACAACCTTCATCAATTTTTGGTTTCCTTTTTAATTTATATTCTTATATATTAATATAGAGATGAAGTGCATGAAAATCACTTAAATAATGTGTTAAAGATCATGTAAAATAATAAATTTTATGCCAAATTTAGAAAAAGTTAATTATGGTTGCATAAGGTATCCTTCCTAGGTTATGTAATCGCAATAAGTGGGGTCTTTATAGATCCATAAAAGATTGATGTTATTAGGAAAAGAACCTAACCAACCATTGTAATTGAGATCCTTATTTTTCTTAGGTTAGCATTATATTATCAATGATTTGTGAGAAATTTCTTCTGGATCTGTGATAAACTAACCATATTAACAAAGAAGGGAGTGAAGTTCTATTATATAGAGTAATGTGAGAAAATAAATTCAAGGAACCAAAGAAGGTTTTATTCACTTCTCATGTACATACATTACCCTACTATAGGTAAGGGTTTATAATACATAGTGATTCTTTGGAAAAGGGTATATATTGTGTCCTCTTTCATAATGATAAGGTAATTGCTTATTCTTCGTACTAGTTTAAGAATCATGAGAATTTTTACCAGACTCAAATTTAGATTTGGAAGTAGTGATCTTTTCAATTAATATTTGGTGACGACATCACTACAATGAAAACATATATATATATATATATATAATGATCACAATAACTTGAAATATATATTCACTTGGAAGTAATTGAATATAAATCAAAGGATATTCTAGGAATTGATAAAATATTTTGACTACTAAATACATTACCACCTGAGGAAGGAAAATAAGATAGTTAATCCTCTATGAAGCAGAGACCGTTCTACCCTTAAGATGATGAGAATTAAAAAAGATCCAATACTCATAGATTTTCAAAGGATAAATCTTGATGTCCTGATGGGTGGTGATGGATCTTATCCTACCTAATTAAATACTGAATCTTCCATTTGTATAAATATAATAAAGTCCTAGAATGATGATATAGAGATAAAGAAAAAGGTATCAAATATTCCATAGTTCAACTTTGAAAAATATGGAGATATAATTTTTTAAACAATGATATCTATCTAAAAAAGCTGAAATTAAAGAGAGAAATTTTGGATAAGGCACATATCTCATATTTATTTCTCTTTCTTAAAAGTTTGAATATGTATAGAAATATAAAAAACTTCTAATGGGAAAGTATAAAAAAAATATATTTCAAAATACATATCTCAATTCTTGTTATTCTATAAAGTTATGGAAGATTGAAAAAAGTCTAAGGTAATGTTTTAATAATTACTCATACTGGTATGGAAATAGATAAATATCACCATGGAATTATTCCTAGGACTGCCCAATATTCTAATAGAAATAATTATATTTGAGTCATAGATGACATCCTTAGTAAGTTGGCTCATTTTATTTCAATTAAATAATATTTATCCCTTTATTAACACAAAAATGTACACAAAATATAATTGTTGAGGCTGCATGGAGTACCACTATCTATTATATCTGATAAGGATATAAGGATTTCTTTGATTTTATAAAGAAGTATTCAATATGATTTGGAGTCATAACTGAGCATTATCAAAAAATATTATCTTCAAAATGATGATCACCATAAGATTGAAATTCAAATTCTACCAGATATACTGAGATCATTTTCAATGGGCTTCTACGTTTGTTAGGATGAACTCCTTACAAGATAGATTTCTCAAAAAATAATATTTTACATTCTAGAATTCTTATATCACCATAAGTGGCTCTGTAAGGGAAGAGATTCAAGAATACAAAAATCTGGGATAAAATTTTATAGGGGAAGATGATAGGTCCCGTTATAGTCCATGAAATAATAGAGAAGTTTAAAACCATTAATTATTATATTAATGTGTCAAAAATTTACTATTAGAATTATGTTGATAATTTTTTATGAGATATAGATATTGAATATTGTGACATGTTGTTCCTCCGAATATTTCCATAAGTTAATGTTATTATATTTGCTAAGAAATGGATTTTTATACCTAGACACATTTTCCCCTATGATATCCATTCTGGTATCAGGGTCATAGTCTATCTCTTAGAACTCCTTCCACACATCTCTCAAGTGAATGATGTGTTCCATGTATCACATTTTATGAAGTTCATACAAAATCCAACTCATTCACTAATCATTAAATTCATAAAGAAGGAACATAACTTTTTATATGATAATTAACCTATAGAAATATTGGATTGAAGATACAAGTTTCTGAGGAACAAGACTGTCTATCTAATAAAAGGTTTTATAGTCAATTAATATGATTTTTGAGCCTATATAGATTCCTATAGATGTTAATAGATAATAGTTCCCCATATTTTTTTCCATCATGTAATAAATTTTTTTCGGTAAAATTACTTTTATGTGGGTAGAAAGTAACGACACCTACCTTTAGTAATTACTTTTAATTAACTAAATATTGTGTCAGTATCTTTTCTTTAATGAAACACTAAACTAAAATGAATGACACGTGTTGTAACATCATTTTGTATAGATCTGTCCCACATGGATAAATCACATTTTTTAATAGACCTAAAAAATGCATCCATATACACCAATGGTTTCCAACTAGAAGAAGGAGTGTTGGGGGTATAGTGTGGAGACTATACCCCCTAGTACAGAGGTTCAATATAGTGGATGTAAATAAATACTAGTGTAATATGAGTAATAGAAGTAATATATCATACATTTGGAAGATGAAGGATAAACCAAGTAAACCAAATAATAATGAACAATGTAATGTGAGGTTGAAATGTAACTAAATGACATGTTGGAATACATACAGATAAAATACCAAGCTAAAAAAATAACTCAAAAGGCCTCAATCGTGAATCCCTGGTTGGTCTCATATCTAAGCTCCAACCCATCCAGTAAGAAAAAAATCAACAACACTATCATTTTACTTTTCCAAGACTGCATTCATGTAATCTTCTCAAGTACCAAATGGTATCCTAAATAGGGTGTCCTTAAATCTTAGTAGGTTGGCACCACCATTTCTAAAAAAATAGTCAGATAGTAATTGAATGAATAAAGTGATAAATAGTATTATTAATTACACAATTAATGCAGTATAAAAATTGACCTACTCCACCACCGTATTAGAATAAAGCTATGCATTTAGCATTACCATTCCAGCCATAACCCAAGGTCCATGGCATAGTCACATTACCGGATAAGTATCGTTGTAAAATAATTTCATCAAAACTATGCCATGACCTTTATATAATAATTTCAGTGTATTCAAACCAGGTCCTCTGTATTGTAATTTTAACATAACCATACCAAGTTGTTTATATAATTATTTTAGCTTGTCTGGACCAATTCATTCTTAAAATCAAATTGGCATAACTTGTCCAAGTCCTTTATTTATGAACTTCAGTAGAATCGGGATAGGTCCATTAATCATTATAGCCTAACCCCACAACATCCTATATTTTATAATTTCATCATAGCATGGAAACACACTCAATATAATCATTTCATCATAACATACAACCAATGTTATATAATCAATATTATCATAATATACACCATGATCCAAAAAGATCAATTCAGTAAATTATTCTTTTATAATTCAATTCACTTTTATTCA
Source organism: Viscum album (assembly GCA_963277665.1). Taxonomy (NCBI): domain Eukaryota; kingdom Viridiplantae; phylum Streptophyta; class Magnoliopsida; order Santalales; family Viscaceae; genus Viscum; species Viscum album. The sequence goes on from OY728125.1 coordinate 1,839,721,451, forward strand.
TCAAGATGTGTCCTAAAACATTAACATGCTAGTGAACTCAACCATACCATATAACAGTATATAAGGTTTTTTCAATAGCCACATAATCCATTTAAGAAATTTATCTTACCATAAAAATCACCTAAGGTCTCGTGTAATGTTAATTCATGTTTTAATCAAAAAACAATTCATTATTATTCAAGGGTAGGATCACTAAAAGAGTAGCCACAAGCAAAGTAGTATAGTAATATATTTAAAGGGTTCTTATGTGTGGTCTAGACATATGATTATCATCATGAATCATTCATCTAGTTTATGTACATGTTGTGTCTGCAAAATCAAATTAAATATCACAAACTTAAATAAACATGAACATCCCAAAAACCTTTATTCTAGACTACCAAAATTTTTCCTATGTCAAATAAACTCTAAATACCAGGAATCAAAATTAAGAATAAAGGTGAAGAATGACATAAAGAAAACCAAGATCATAGAAAAATCAAGATCCATACCTGATTAAACTATGTTCTAGAGATCCCATCAACATAATGGTGAAAGTGGAATAAAAGGGGAAAACCAAATCAAAGAAACTCATCTAAGATTAAACATAATATTTAGTCATATGTAGTTGAAGGAATCACTCTAATATCACATGGATTTGTTAAATAGCTCATGAGAAGGGGATACACTATGGATGAAAATAATATCATATGAAAATCATGGTTCAAATTTATTGTTCACAATACTTTAACGAAATAAACACTTTCACATCATGAAGTTATCGAATTATAAGCTATTCCAAAAAACATATTTCCTTGTGTTAAAATTTCCTTAACCTAACTTTTCATGACATAAACCAATTTCACAATATGGAAAAGATTCAATATATGAACCATTCCATAGAGTCTTCCCAAGAATAAGTTCATGGCGTATAACTAGTTCAAGAAATGAAATTGTCCCGTAGACAAATCACATCCTATATTCTGCAAAAAAACATGAACCAACTTGAATTATTTCTGAACCAATGAATAATCCATAGAATCATTTTACACATTTATACCCATAATCCAATACTTCAAAAAAACATATCTCCCAAAATTTTAGGTCATTATTCCCCCAAAAAAATATCCACCTACAAATAAAATTTTCAAACATCGTGGTTTAGAAAAGAAATAAACCCAATTAGAATATTTTCAACCAAAACTCAAGAGGGATGTACCTGGAAGAATAAGGGATCTTATAACATCCCTATCATATAACAGCTCATCCTTTAGCTACTCCAACCATCAATATGGGTCCTTGGTGAACTAGTGTGGCCACTATGATTACATATCAAATTTCATATCCCATATCTCTTATTGAACATCAAAATTATGCCACTACACTCGAACTATAGGTATCATCTTTCGGTAGATATACTTCTCACTACAATCCACAATCCATGCAGGATGCTCCTAAAAGGACACATCTACACCAAGAATGACATCATCAATGTCCACTATATGAGAAAATTCACAATGATATCTATGAAGCTATGACACATGAAACAAATAATGCAAGGAACTTTTGTGATTTGTGTGGTCCAATTGGCACACCACTATACCAACCCATTCCACTATCTAAAATATACCAAAAATATAGGCACTATATTTACATATTCCTTGATATGTTTTTTGGATCGAAATAGTATATGTAGATTATAAATTATAAGAGGGGTGAATTGAATATTTAAAAACATTCATTTTTAACATTATCAAAAATTGTGATAAACAAAGTTAAAAAATGTAAATTGACAAACCCTCTTTGGTTATCAACTATAGAACAAAATTTATTAGTGTCTAGAAATATGAATCCAGGAAAGAAACTTGTGAATAGTTTAGTTAGAGAAATAATCTACCTTAAATCGAATAGAATATTATTTATCAAAGTAAGTAAAAGTTCAAGAAAGTGTAAGAAATATATACTTTCTTTCTTTAACAAAATAGAGCAGAAATAAAACATGAAACAACAGTGAAGTAAACAAGTAGAAAATATTTTAACCCAAATAGTAGGGTATAAAACAATATTGAATAAAATTTCATTGATTTATAATTTCATGAAAGTCTGCCATACCCACACCATGGTAAGACCTTGATAAGAATATCAAAGTCTGTATTGTTATCCCTACTAGCACTTGAACTTTAATGTAGTAGATAAATCTGTCTTCTGATCCCCAGAAGGCCTCGATTGTACTCTGAAACAATCAGAGTCACACGACACAAGATTAAAAAGATGTTCATGGTTTAAAAACATGTTCATAAAATGAACAAGGTGTGAGGGTATTTTTATCCATAGAAATTACTTCACATCAGGTAATCTCTATGATCTTGGAATGAGATCATTGATCATGATCACATCTGAATGAGATCATGTTTATAGAAAAAACATAAACTATTATCTCCCTACTCCAAAGACCATTTATTTCCTTGATTATTGAAGGGACATTTACAAGTGTCACTCAAAAATGGTTCGTTAGAAACAAATTGTATGACATCTCTTCATTGAAACAGAAACATGTGTAAGGAAAATCAAGTAACTTACCAAAATATGAAAGATTAGAGTTTATGAAAAAAATGGAAATCAAAGTCTAATAAGATTCTAGAAACATGGATATTTAGATTATTTTTTGTAAAGAATTTGGAGTCTGAATTCCCCAGAAATCAGTCTATGAATTCTGAATTCTGAGGAATTTTGATTCTGAATTATGAGAAATTCATAGAATGAATTCTCAGAAATTCAGATTCTTAATTATGAGGAATTTGATTTCTAAATTATGAGAAATTCAGAGCCTAATGTTCTAAGAATTTGGAGTCTAAATTTATGATAATTCAAAGCCTGAATTTCAGAGAATTCAAATTCTGAATTTTAGAGAATCCAGAGTCTGGATTTCAGAGAATTTGACGTCTGAATTTCATAGAATTTGGAGTTCGAAAATATAAAGACTCAATATCAATGAAACTATAAAATTCTGAGTATTTTGATAAAGATATGAATTTTTGACTTATTAAAAAAATGGTTATAATTGGTTTTGAGAAGATATTGAATAAGGCATTTAAAATTTGGTTTAGGATAAAACAATTAGAGAGGGAAAAATTACGTAAGAAAAAAATTCTTAGAGAAAGATAGTTTTCCTTAAGAAAATATGTTTGTAATTTTCAAAACATAGTAGAATGGAAAAGTCATAATTAAACCTTATTGACTCAACAATGTCCCATTTTTTGAAGGCTCAAAAACCTTTCAAAAAGAAGGTAAGGAATAAGGAATATTCTTTTTGAACAATAAAATAAAAAATTATCTACGTTTAATTATAAACCATGAGGAATATAAATAACTCCCCCTTTGGTTTCGAAATCCCTAAGGATAGTATTCTAGTCTTTCTTAGAGAAGTGACATTTTATTGTTTAAAAAATATTCTTTAAGAAGTCTTTTCATTACATAATCTCCACCTTAGATTGGGAATTCTATTTTTTATACTTTTTATTCTTTTGATCATTCATTTAACCCACTTTGTGATTTTTAAAAATGAATGGAGGGAATAAAAAAATAATATTACCAGAAATGTTAGTGATATATAATTCAAAACAATTTAAGGATAGAAACTTTTTCATTATGATAGGAAAAAGTGGTATAAGAAAAAATAAAACAAAAGATATGATTAACCTGAAAAATCATACATCCTTCGTTTCCTTATGAATGATATTTCTCAGTGTATAATTTTACTTATTGAGCTCTTTGTGATCAACTTCAAACCTCTAGAGGAACGGATCCAGATCCTGATTAGTCTTTTTGAGAGCTTCAATCATTTCTTCATGAGACTTAAAAACATCTTCATAAAAATTTACAACATCTTCCTTCTAATTTATCCTCTCTTACAAGTGTTCCCTGATCTCACTTTCACTGTTTAAGTTTAAGTCAACTGAATTTAACTTCCCGTTCAGATCCATATCCTCTTCCATCAAGGCTATTTTCTCTGGATTCAGCTTTTCTGAAAATATTTTTGTATGTTTTTTGATTCTATCATTTTAATTATCAAAATAATCTTTTGCTGAATCATGGATGTCCTCGAAGATTCTCATCTCTTCAATCATTTTTTTATACCATTTTTTTATTTCCTTGAATGATCTTCTATAAGCATCACAAAAAATATGAAAATTTCTGAAATCTTCCTCAAGCTCGATAAACCTTTCCATGAGCATGCTTAATGAATCTGATTTCTGATTGAAAGAATGTTCAAGTAGCTGACATCTTGAATCAATACTCAGGATCAAAGTTACTATGTTCACTAACTTCTTCAATGACTGAAGAAAGAAATACTACCCCATCAATTAAAAATATTCAAAATCGGTTTCCCTTATAGGAGACGATACTTATTCTAGCTCTTCATCTTTTCAGATGGATGATCCACCAACACCCTTCTTGTCTTTTAAAAAAAATCCTTATTATGTGTATCAAAAACCACCTATTATCCTTTATCCACTTTATAAATAACCATCTAAACCTTTGGAGACTCATGCTCACTATTAGAGAGTTGGACTATCTTATCTTCATTAACCTCATCTATCTCAGAATCCTCCATAACATTATTATGTTGAATGAAATCATGGGTGTTACTCTCATCATCAGTATGTATATCAACTTCTTCATTTCCATAATCCTCTTTTACTTGAGAAACATTTTTGGTTGATTCAACCTGAGAAGTTTGGATTGAAGGCTTATTTGAAGGACATTCCTTCTCATGGCATTCTTCTACTTTCTTAATCACATCATCACTTTTTTCCTTCTTCTTCCTATTTTTATTCTTTTAATTATTATTCTTGAATTATATATTCTTCCACAACAGGTTCCAAAATTTACATTTTCTTTACAAGAGTGTCTAAAGTAATTTATTCTTGGAGAAAGGATTCTAGTACCTAAATATATTCATAGGACTTTTCTATATATTTGAGTAAGGCTTGGACAGTTTCAGCTTCTAAAATTTTATTCTTAATATTGTACTCTTTTTCTTTCCCTTGATGTTCTTTAGTAGTTTGTATTTTCAGGGCATTTGGATCAAAAATATCTAACCAAAATCTTGGATCTCCCTCCTTCTTCATCTTATTATGCTCCCTCCATTTAGTTAAAACTTCATCAGAGAATGTATTTCTTTCTTTAGAGGAGCTAACTGAATTTTCGAAACTTTAGATTTTTATTTAGTCTTCGGTACCTTATCTTTTCTACTCTTCTAAGATTTCCTTGATGTTACTCCAACCTCACCTCTCTTAATCAAAGCTTCAACATCAATTTTAGAAAGATTATAAAATTCTACTGATTAGGTACTAAAATCGCCTTTCATTCTCCTCGATGTATCATCACTCAACAATATGATCATGAAGGTTCTAGGTTTAGATATGCGGGTAATTTTAATGGATTCTAAGCAAATCACTATGATCTTCAACAAGATCACTAGATACATAATAATGTGTGAATTAAGAGTTCCATTCTTTTTGTGGAATATTGTAAGAATAATTTACCTCACCAGGTTTACCTTTCGATGGTAAACCAAAAATTCCAATATAAACATATCAAATTTATTTAAGGAGTCCTTGTCTCCCTTTATTAGGATAATAAAACTGATTATCCACAAGTCTAACATCATAAAATTCATTTAAGGATGGATAATATTTGGTGATTTTACTCCCTTGAGTCCAAGGCACTCAATTTCTATTTCCTTATCAAAGCATCTTGAAATTTCAGGAAACTTGTGGGAGAAACATATTTTCTAACCAACATAAGGAATTTCAAGAATATTTTCTTCCATATTGAAATTACAAGAATAGGCTTTCCAATTTCACTTAAATGAAAACTTCTCTCTTCCCCCATCATCATAAAAACTGGTTATGATATAAAACACTATGAGAAGGTCATGATAAATTGGATCCTGACTCTTTACCATGGATACACAAACACATTACCATCAATTAATCTTGATATTTTTTGTAATCAAATTATAATACTTAGTAATGAAATTTTTCTCAACCAATGGTTCCCTATAGATTTTCCAATCATTAATTTCCTTGGTGGAAGACATCTATTTCTTGGAGGAAGCTTCAAGTCATATCCAGAGTGTAAGAAAACTTGGAAAAATGAATGACCAATTTAAAGATGATCATAACGTTGGATTAAAAAGTATTTAAAAACCAATGCGGATGAAGAAATTGGGAGGCCTTTATATAGGCTTATAGATGATGATTATAATTTCCAATTTGATCCAATGGTTGTAATAAGCACGATCTGATCTGATGGTTGAGATGAGTGTCGAAGAAGGATTTGGTATGTTCTTATAATTTAAGGTTTTAAGGAAAAATCACATTTAAGGAATATGAATCTAATAGAGTTTTCTTAAAATAAGATAAAAATACCAATAAGAAAAAAAATCAATTACAAAAAAATAGGTAAACAAACATTCCTTTTGTACTACATAGAAGGAATTGTCAGTATTGATATGGATAAAAACCTAGATTCTAGAATTTTTTTTTTAGGAAAGAATATTTTCAATTCTAGAAATTTGGATTCCAAAAAAATTGATTAAGAAAAATGATTTCATTCTAAAAAATTTTATAAAGAAAAAAGATTCAGGGAAATAAACAAATGTACTCCCCCAATGAAAAAGAGTTTCTTAATGTAAGGAGATATATTTCAAAAAAAATGTTAATATGGAATATTACCTTACATTTATTATTCCAAATTTTTCTAACTGTAATCAAATCTATCTGAGGGTAAGAATTTTGAAAAAATATTAGCATGTTGATCTTGAGTTTCGATATATAAGAGAATGATATATCCTTTTAGTGTGTGATCCCTAATAATGTGATTCCTAATGTCTATGTGTTTCTAACGGGAGTAGTTTGTATGGTTTTTTCTTAGGGAAATTGAATTTTTGTTGTCAGACAGTATCTGTATTTTCATAAAACTCCATCCATAGTCTATGAGTTTGTGTTGCATCCACAACACTTGAGCACAATAACATCCAACTGCTACATATTCAGCTTTATCACTCGAATGTGCCACTGATTGTTTCTTATTTCAAGAACAAGAATCTAATTAATCTCTTAAGAAATGAAACGTTTCAGATGTATGTTTTTTATCCATTATACATCCCAAAAAATAAGTATCTGAAAAACTATTTAAAACAAAATCATTTCTAGAAGAATAGAAAAATCATAAATCCATGATTCCCATTAAATATAGATAAATTATTTTAAATTTTTAAATGATATTCCTTTGGATTAGATTGATATCTTTCACATAAGAATACTGAAAACATTAAGTCTGTACAACTATCTGTTATGTATAATAAACTTCATATCATACCTCTAAAGGATGTTTGATCTACGGGTTTCCTAGATTTATCAAGATCAATATAATTTGAGGTAGCGATTGGATTATTTATAATTTTAGTTTTTTCATATAAATACTTCTCAAGAGTATCATTTATATACTCATATTGAGATATATATGTTCCTTCTTGTTTTTGAGATTTTTAAAACCCACGGAAAGATGTTAACTCACCCATAATACTCATTTCAAACATAGATTTCATAAGACTCACAAATGAATTCCTTAAATATTGTTGATTTGATCCGAATATATTTTAATCAACATATATTTTAACAATAAAAAAAATTTCTTATATATATTTATATAAATTGTTGGATTAGTAGTTCCTTTAACATAATTTTTTTGAAAAACAATTTTGTAAGTCTATCATACCAGGTTCTAGGTGATTGTATAAGTACATATAAAGCTTTGGTAAGTTTGAAAACATGTTTAGGATGTTATGTGTATTCAAATATAGACAGTTGTTGAACATAAAATCTTATTGAACATATCCATTATAGAAATAACAATTTACTTCCATTCAAAAAAAAATTGTAATTAAATAATGCTTCAAAGGAAAGTAAAATGAGAATAGATTCAAGTCTATCTACTAGAGAATAGGTTTTTTCATATTATATTCCTTCTTGTTAACTATAGCATTTAGAAACTAATATATCTTTCTTTCTTATTATGATTACATTTTCATCACATTTATTTCTAAAGACCCATTTTACTCAATTTACCAATGTTTCCTTAGGTCTTTAACCAAGGAAAATACTTTGTTCCTTTCAAATTCATTCTTCGCATCTTACAAGGCTTTAATATAATAATCATCACCCGAAGCTTTATCAGTGTTTTGTGGTTAAAATTTGGAAAGTAATGATAGATATTATTCATCATATATTAATGATATTATAGTCCTTATATGTTGACTTACATCACAAATTATACTATCACTGGGATGATTCTTAAGAAAAAACTGATTTGGGTTTTGTAAAACTTTTTCATCAACATAAGGTTGAAAATACTCTAAGGTAAATAATTTAAAACAAATTCTTGAGTATTTGCCTTATTAGAATAATATTTTATCAAATACAGATATTTGGTTTTTGGAAACACATCCAAGGATGTAGGTTGGGGTTGTTTAAAAACAAAAGGTTCAGTTTCATCAAATTTAACAAGCACTGTCTCTTAAATAGTGCAATTATTTTTATTAAAAACACTATAAGCCATATAAGTAGTGGAATTGATTAAAAAAATACCTTTTTTAGATTTGGTTGAAAATTTATTTTATTTATCTTTTTTATTTTGAATTAATATTTTCTATCCAAAAACATTGAAGGAAGAAAGTCTTAGATTTAGACCATCCCACAATTAATAAGTTGTTTTGTTAAGAAAATGTCTGATTAAAACTCAATTTATATCATAACAATTAGTACTAATATATTAAACCTAAAAGTGTTTATAAATACAATATTTACACAATATGGTTCTCGTTATTTTTTTAAGAATTTTATTTCTTCTTTCGAAAACACCATTCTGGTGAGGGGTTCTCGGGGTTGAAAAGTTGTGTGTAATGCCTTTCATTCTACAAAAAGTTTCCAAATATGAATTTTGAAATTCACCCCCATTATCATAAGGAATAGTTATTGATGGATTGTTTTTCTCATTTTAAACTTGGACTCTAAATGTTTTAAATTAAGAAAAGGCATCATATTTATTTACAAGAAAATAGACCCATTTAAATCTTGTGTAATCCTCAACTAAAACAAATACATAATATTTTCCACTAATATTTCTATTTTTTGTTGACCCAAAAATATCCATATGCACTAACTTTAATGCATCAAAATTTGAGACTTCACCAATTGATTTAAATCTTGACTTATGTTTCTTTCCAAATTTACAAGGATTACTAACTTTTGAAGAATCAAATCTATGTTCTGATAGATCCTTAACAAATCATTTCATTGAGATTTTAGATATGTTTCTAAAGATACAATGTACCAGTCTTCTATTCCATAACCAATATTGATCATCCATTGAACTGAGGCAAGGTATGTCTTTGATTTTTAGGTCATCTAAGTATAGTGTATATATATTCTCATGCCTATGGGTGGAAGAAATAAAATCATCCTTGGAATTGAGTACTAATCATTTATCATTCCTAAAATTCATAAGGTAACCTTCATCACAAAATTTTATTATACTAATGTGATTGTTCTTAAGACATTTAACAAATAAAAATTTTCAAATTAATGTTTTTTTAAGAAGAACAATGTTACCTATACCAACAATTTCTACCTTATAATTATCTCCAAAAGTTACTTTTCCTCCCTTCATCTTGATAAACTTTTCAAATAAATTTTTGTTACGAACCATGTTTTGGGAAGATTCTTTATCCATGTACCATGTATTGTTGTTGGTACTTCCTTTATTTTTTTTATAATAAAAGAGTTAGACATTCAGAATCCAAACATTCATGGATCTGGAAATTTCGAAAAGGTAAGATCTTAGGAATCCACATTTTCCTTGAAAAATAATCTTTATAAAAACCAAAATATTTGGTTTTATTTAGTGAAAACTTTCTTTCACAATTTCAACCACATTGAAATTTACTATAAAAGGGAGGACATTGGAGAAAAAAATAATTATTACATAAAACTGTTTTTTGATTGAGTATGACTAGATCCAAAACTATTTCTTAGTGGATGAATTTTTGAATACATTTTATTTAATCCCTTTCTTCCCGAAGTAAAATTTTAGAAGATTTTCATTAAGGAAAAAAATTAGGATTTTATTCTCATGACTAAATTTTTAACCAAAAAGTCATTAGTTTTAGAACATGGGTTATTCTCTAAAATTTTTATCTTTGAAATAATACTTTCAAGATCTTTAGAAATTATATCCTTCTCAGAATTCACTTCCATATTGTTTTTAGAAACACTTTCAAAATCATTAGTTTTTATCATGATCCTTAGAATGAAATAATACTTTTTTTGTTAAACCATATATTCTAGAATTTTCTTTCCCTAAATCCCTTTTTATCTTACAATTTTCATTCATAAAATGTTTAGAAAATATATAAACATTTTTCAATGATGTTAAGGTATTATCTTATGATGTGGAGGATTCATCATCTAAAGATTCATAATATTCTTCATTAAAAAAATAGAATTTAAAGATATATTGGTTAAGGATTCATCATTGTATACAATAGACATAAGACAATGATTTTAAATAGGTACTCTGGTTATAATACCAATATTCTTCTGACCAAAATAATAATATTCTGAAGATTCATCTGAAGAGTCACCACCACTGGCACTCCAAGTTTCATTTTCTTTTGGGACGTTCTTAGCCTATGATTTTTAATACATCATTTTGTTTCATTCAGAATGATTTTCATCCCTGCCTTTTCTCTTAATCATAGGAGAATCATGGTTGATATGTCCAACCCTATTACATTAATAAAAGGGTACTTCAGAATATTTCTTGTCCTTTATATCTTTCTACTTATATATTTACTGAAAATCCTTCTTTCCCATAATTATGTTCATCCTTCGATAAATATTGGCGAATTCATTCTCTAAATGATCGCTTCTTCTTGATTTTGATATAACAACATATTTCTTAGCTTTAGATCTAGTTACCCTTTTCAGAGTCTTGGATTTAGATGTAGTAGTTAATTCAACACTTCTATTACCATTCTTCTATCAGTTGAAATCTGCATCTCTCTTCATTATTTTTTCATATTAAAGAAGTGTTCCAAATAACTCATCAAGATTAATGTTAGATACTTTTCTCTTTTCATCATTACTTGAATTTTTTTATTCCCACTCATTGGGCATGATATCAATTATCATATCCACAAGAACATTATCATCCAGAGTTTTTTCTCCCATAGGTTGAACACTTTTGACAATTGTCATAAATCTTTATTGTACTTTACAAAGAGGTTATCCCTAAAGAAATAAAAATATAAGATATTCTACTCTTAACATAGCTCATAAAGTTTCTATCACATTGGAAGTTACAAAATGTGTAACTTCAAGTTTCTTCCAAATGCAGTTGATAGATTCATAAGAAGATATTTTACTATATATATTCCTAGTCATAGAACACAACAAAGTATTGTGTACCCTGTAATTTAGTTGATATTCTGATTTTACTTGATTGGCTAAGGTTATAAATTATTTTTCTATACTTTTTTAATCCAAAATTAGCATTAAAGAATTTCCTACTATAATGTTAATGAAATAAGTCTTAATCCTGTCTCTCAAGCACTCATAGTCATTACCATCAAAAATTGTTTGTCTTGTAGGATATAAGTTTTCAATGGAACCAACATTTATACCTACTATTTTATAAGAAAATAAATTTTCAAAAGACATGTTAAAAGTGAAAATTTATAAAAAAAAGATAAAAATATTTAAGAAAAACCTAAACAAAAAAATTTAAGCAAGAAAAATTTAGAACAAGGAAAACCTGAGCCTGAAAACTTATATGTAAGTATAATTATTTTATAGACCTTCTCTAACACCAATTGTAGGATCAAAATAGTTTATGTACATGTTCAATTACAAGAGGGGTGAATTTTAGATTTAAAAAAAAATTGTCATTAACCATAAGGAAAACTATGTTTACCAAATTAAACCGTGTAAATTCAAAAACCCTCTTTAGTTCTTAAATATGGAACAAACATTCATAGGGTCTAGAAATATGAGTCCAGAAAATAAACTAAAGAACAATTTAGTTAGAGAAAGATGTTACATTAAAGCATATTGAATCTTATTTATCTGAGTAAGTAATGTACAAGAATGTATAATAAATATTTACTTTCATTATTTAAAAAAATACAATCGAAATAAAACATGAAACACTAATAAAGTAAACAAGTAGGAAATATTTTATCCCAAATAGTAGGGTATAAAACAACCCTGGATAAAGGTCCCTTGATTTATACTTTCAAGAAAGTCTATCTTTCCCACACAATCGTAATCCCTCAATAAGAATATCGGTGTATGTATTTATATAATTTAAATCCATTAAACTTTAAGGAAGTCAACACTTCTATCTTCTTTTCCGCGAAATCCCTCGATTGTACATAGAAATAATCGCAGTCGCATGACGCAAGATGAACAAAATGTTCATCAAATGCATAAGGACTAAGAGTCTTTCTCTATTTAGAAATTACATCACTTCATGTAATATCTAGGATCTTAGAATGGTATCATTGAACATGAGATCATTCAAATGAGCTCTTGTTTATAGGCAAAACTTCAATGGTTGGATCTTTCCTCCAATGATCATATTTTTCCAAGAATCTTGGTGGTTCCTATACACATGTTACTCAACCAATGGTTAGTTAGAAACAAATTATATTACATCATTTCATTGAAACAAAAACATGTGTAAGTTAAATGAATTAACACAACCCGATATGAGAAATATGAGTCTTAGAAAAAATAGAAATTGGAGTCTAATTGGATTATAGAAACATGGATATTCAAATTCTATTTTTCAATGAATTCAGAGTCGGAATTCTTATGAATTCATAGTCTAAATTATAAGGAATTTGAAGTCAAAATTCTGAGATATTCAGAGTCCAAATTATATAGAATTCGAAGACTGAATTCTGAGGAATTCGTAGTCTGAATTCTGTGGAATTTGATGACTAAAGTTTAGAGAATTTAGTGTCTGAATTTTAGAGATTTTGGATTCTAAATTTTAGAGAATTCTGAGTATGATGTTTAGAAATCCATGTATTCCTATAAAAATAATCTTTATAAAAACAAGATATTGGGTTTCATTTAAAGAAAAATTTATTTAACAATGTCCACCACATTGACATTTAGTATAAAAGAGAGCACTTTGGGGAATGAAATAATTATACTAAAAACAATTTTTGAAAGAGTATATCTAAATCCATATATATTCACTATAGGATGAAGTTGTGAATACATTTTTTCAAATTCCTTCCTTCCTGAAGTAAAATTTGACAAAATTTTCTTTAGGGAAAAAATTTCTGATATTAGTCTCTTGACTAAATACTGATCGTCAAAAAAATTAGTTTTAGAACTTGGGTTATTCTCTAAAATATTTTTTTTAGAAATAATATTTTCAAAATCCTTAGAAATTTTATCCTTCTCAAAATTAAAATCCTTAAGGTATTTATAAACACTGTCAAAATAAATAGTTTTTTATTAGATCATTTGAAAGATCCAATACTACTTTTTTAAAAAATAGATATTCTAAAATTTTATTTCTCTGCCATTATTTCTATCTTATAATTTTAATTCTTAAAAAGTTCATAAAATCTAGAATCTTTTGTAAAATGAAGTTATGGTATTTCCTTCTAATGAGGAAGATTAAGCATCTAAGGATTTATAATATTCTTCATTAGGACAATTAGAATTTAAATAAATATTTGTTAAAGTTTCATAGTTGTGTACCTTATCCATACACAAATTATTGGAAATAGGTACAATGGATTTAAGACCAATATTCTTCTGACTAGAAAATTCATATTTTTAAGATTCAACTAAAGAGTCACTACCACTGGCACTCCAAGTTTCATTTAATTTTAGGACTTTCTTAGACTTAGATTTGTAATACTTCTTTCTCTTTCTTTCAGAATGATTTTCCTTCCTATCTTTTCTTTTAAGAATAGGACAATCAGGTTTGATATGTATGTCCCTTTTACATTCATAACAAGTTACTTCAGAATATTTCTTGCCTTTTCTATCTTTCTGTTTATATCTGTACTGAAAATATTTCTTTCACACAATCATGTTCATTGTTCAAGAAAAATTAGAAAATTCATTATATGAATGATTAATGTTGCTTGATTATGATATTAAAACAGATATATTATCATTAAGTCTATTTACTCTTTCTATATTCTTGGATAAAGGTCCCTTGATTTATACATTCAAGAATGTATGTATTACCCACACTAGGGTAGGCCCTCGATAAGAATAATGGTATGTGTCTTTATATCCTCGCAATCCCTTGTACATTAAGTTAGTCATCACCTCTATCTTCATATCCCTAGAATCTAATGATTTTACATAGCTACTGTTAGAGTAGAATGAAGCAAGTTGAACAAGATGTTAAGAGATTAACAGTATTTTCATAAAATGAAAATGTCATAAGATTCTTTCCCTCTCTAGAAAATAGTTCAGAGAATGTAATCACTAAGATCATGGAATGAGATCATCGATCATGAGATCGATATAATGAGATCCTATTTATAGGAAAAACATCAATGGTCTTCTCCCTTCTCCTATGGTCATTTTTTTTGAATCTCAGATGGACCTGTATACATGTCACTCAAATAATTTTTAGTTTGAAATAAATAGTATAGAATCATTTCATTGAAATAAAAAAAAATTAAGGAAAATGAAGAAACATAACCAAATATGAAAAACATGAGTCTAAGGAAAAATGGAAATTAGAGTATAATTGGATTCAAGAATCATGGATAATAATATTCTATTATTCAAAGAATTCAGAGTCTTAATTATGATTAATTCAGAGTCTAGATTTTGAGGAATTTGGAGTTTGAATTCTGAGGAATTCGTAGTCTGAATTCTGAGGAATTCTGAGTATGAATTCTAATAAATTTAGAGTCTGAATTCTGATGAATTCAAAGTTGTAATTATGAGTAATTTGGATTATAAATTCTAAGTAATTCAGAGTCTGAATTCTAAGGAATTAAAATTATAAATTATGAGTAAATGAAAGTCTGATGTAAAGAGAATTTAGAGACTGAATTTCTGAGAATTAAGAGTCTGAATTTTAAAGAATTAATAGTCTAAATTTTATATAATTTAGAGCCTAAATTTCATAGAATCCAGAGTATGCAAACAGAAAGGCTTGATATCCAAGAAACTATAAGATTCTGAGGATTTTGATAAGGATCATAATTTTTTACTTATTAAAATAATTTTTAGACTTGGTTTTGAGAATATATTGAATAAGGGATTAAATCATAGGGTAAGGATAAAACATTTAGGGAGGTAAAAAATTCCTTAAGAAAATAATTCTTGGAGAAATATAATTTTCCTTACGAAAATGGGTTCGCGATTTTCAAAATATAAAGGAATGGAAAAGTCATAAGGAAACCATATTTACTCAACAATGTCCCCAGTTTTGGAAGGCACAAAAATTCGTTCAAAAAATAATATAAAGAATAATGATTTTTCTTTTTTCACTATAAAAAAAGAACTTATCTCCCATTATTTATGAACCATGATGAATACAACTAACTCCCACTTAGGTTTTGAAATCCAATAAAATTTTATTATCTTCATTCTTAAAGAATTGACATTTTCCTGATTAAGAAAATATATTTTAAGAAGACTTCTCCTTAATCTCCCTCTTACATAGGGTATTCTCTTCTTTATACTTATTATTCTGTTGATCATTATTTTCTCCCCCTTTGTGATTTTTTGAAAGGAATGGAAGGAATGAAAAAGTAATAGTACCTAAAAGGTTAGTGATATACAAGACAAAGAAATTTAAGGACAAATAATTTTTCATTATGATAGAAAAAAAGTATTACAGGGTAAAAAATAAAACAAAATATCAAATTAACATGAAAAATCATTCCTCATTCTTTTCTTTTGGCGTTATCTTTCTCAGTGTAGCCTTTAAATTCTTTATCTCTTTGTGATCAACCTCAAACCTCTTGAACAACTAATCCTAATTATGATTCTTCTATTCGAGAACTTCAATCATTTCTTATTGAGACTTAAAAACTTATCCGTAAGACTTTACTACATATTCTTGCTAATAGATCCTCTCTTCCAATTGTTCCCTACTCTCCCTTTCTTTAAATTTAAGGCAGTTGAATTTAGATTCCCATTCAGATCTTTATCTTCTTGCTTCCAGGACACTTTCTCAGAATTCAACATTTCTGAAAAAAATGTTGAAAGGATTTTTATTTCATCATCTAACTTATCAAAATCATCTTTTACTAAATCTTAAAAGTCATAAATGATTTTCATGTCTTCCATCATTATTTTACACCATTTTTTTAGTTTATTACATGATTTTTGGTAAACATCATAACCAATATGAAATTTTTTGAAATCTCCCTCGATCTTGATAAACATTTCCCTGAGAATGTTTAAGGAATATGACTTCTGATTTAAAGAATGTTAATGCAATTGACATCTGGAATCAACCCTAGGGATCAATGGAATTATTTTTACTAACTTCTTCAAAGAATGAATAATGAAATCCTAACCCATCAAAGATGAAGATTTAGAATCTGATTTCCTTAAAGGAGAGGATCATTTTTTTCTCTAAATATTTTTCTATTGGATGATCCACCAATATCCTTATGGTATTTTACAGTTACATCAATCATAGATGTATCAAAACCACCTTCTTTACATTATCCACTTTGGAAATAACCTTCTCAACCTTCAGAATCTCATGATCACAATCAGAGGGTTGGACTATCTTGTCTTCATAAACCTCTTATTTCTCAGCATCTTCCTTAACGTCATTAGGATGAATGAAATTATGATTTCTACTCTCATAATCATTAGTTTTATCAACCACTTTCTATCCATATTACCTATTCCTTGAGAAACATTTTTGGTTGACTCAACCTGAGAAGTTCATATTGAAAGCTTGTCTGAAGGAATTTCCTTCTCATGATATTCTTCTAGTTTCTTAATAAAACCTACACTTTTACCTTTTTCTTCCTCTTTTTCTTATTCTACGTCTTCTACTTGAACTATCTATTCTTCCACAACAAGTTCTATAATTGAAATTTTCTTTCTTGTAGTTTCTAAAGGAATTGATTATTGGAGAAAGGATTCTGGTACCTAAATATTTTTAGAGCCCTTTTCTATATCTTTGAGTAAGGATTGGATAATTTCATCTTGTGAGATTTTCTTCATCAACTTCTTCTCTTTTTATTACTTTTCACGTTCTTCATAATATTGGATTTTCAAGGACATTGCCTCAATATTCTGTAACCCAAACCATAGATCCCCCTCCTTCTTCTTCTTTTTCTCCACCCTCCATTTCTATACCACTTCATACGAGAATGTTTTTTACTTTTTCAGATTTATTGAAGCTGACTGAGTCCAAATAACTGTATATTTTTCTTCAGTTTCTGGTTCCTTATCTTTTCTATCTTATGAGATTTCTTGGAATTTTCTTCTACTTCACCTTTCTTAATCAAATCATTAGTATCACTTTCACAAAGATTATAAAATTATCATAATTTGGAAGTAAACCAAAGATTCATTCTCCTCGAAGCTTCATCACTTAGCAAAAATATCTTCATGGTTTTAGGTTTAGAAATGTTGGGAATTTTAAAGGATTCTATGAAAAGCACAATAATCTTTGACGAGATCACTCGATTCATAATTATCGGAGACATGGGAGTTCCATTCGTTATATTAGATATTTTCAGATGGATGTACCTCACAAGGTTTATCTTTCTAAAGTTAACCAAAAAGTCCAACATTAAGATATCACTTTTCTTTAAGGAATCCTTGTATCCCTTTCTTAGAATAAGAAAATCATGTACCCACAATGCTAAAATCCTGAAATTCATTAAAAGATGGTTGATATTTGAGAATTTTACTCCCTTGATTCCATGGAAATCAATTGACATTTCATTCTCAAACCATCCTGACATTTCGGGAAACATGTGATAGAAAAATATTTTCTAAACAATATAAGGAATTCCATGAAATTTTTCTGACATATTGAATGACAAGGAATAGGTTTCCCATATTTCTTAAATGAAAACTTCTCCCTTCCCCCTTATTCATAAAAACTGAATGGATCATAAAACACTATGAGATGGTTTGGATAAACAAGATCCGAAATCTTCATCTTAGAAAAAAAACACACTCCCAACCATTCATCTTGATGTCTTTTTTAATCAAATAATTATACTTAGAAAAGAAATTTTGTTAAACCAACCATTCCCTGTATATTTTCTAATCCTTGATTTCTTTGGTTAAAGCCATCTGTTTCTCGGGGGAAGCTTCAAGAAACATCCAGAGTGTATGAAAATATGAAAAAATGGATGACAAATTTGAAGAGGAGTAGAGCTTTGGTACACAAATACATGAAAACGTGTTGTGGGAAAGGAAATAGGGAAGCCTTTATATAGGCTTCGAGATGATTGTTTAAATTTCTAATTCGATCCAATGGTTGAAATATGCATAATCTGATTTGACTTTTGAGATGAATGTTGAAGAAGGATTTGGTAGGTTATGATATTTTTAGGTTTCAAGGAAAAATATCATTTATGAAAAGTAAATCTGATAGAGTTTTCTAAAAATAAGATAAAAATACCAACAAGAAAAAAATAAATTACAAATATTTATATAAGGAAGAAAACCTTTCGGACTAATTAAAAGGAATTATCAGTCTTGATATGGTTAAATCCCTAGATTTAGGAAATTTTCGTTAAGGAAGGTAAATTTTCAATTCCTGAAATTTGAATTCTAATCATTTTGATTAAGAAAAAAAATTCTGAATAAATTGTTTAAGAAGGAAAATTTTTGGAAATAAAAAAATTCACTCCCCGTATTAAAAACAGTTTCTTAATGTAAGAAGATATGTTTCAATAAAAAATTAATATATAATATTACCTTACGTATATCATTACTATATTTGTTTTTACTGTATTCAAATCTATTGTAGGGTAAATTTTTTGTAAAAATATTAGCAAGTTGAACTTGAGTTCCGATTAATTAAGGAATGATATCTCCCATAAGTGTGTGATCCATAAAAAATTGATGCCTATTGTCTATGTGTTTTGAATGAGAGTGATATGCATGGTTTTTTCTTAGGGAAATGGCACTTGTATTATCACACAATATCATTGTTTTGGTAAAACGCGTTCTATAGTCTGTGAGTGTGTGTTACATCCACAGCAGTTGATCATAACAACTTCCAACCACTACATATTCAGCTTCAGTAGTGGAAAGTTCCATTGAGTGTTGCTTATTGCATGACCAAGAAAATAACGAATCTCCTAGGAAGTGAAAATTTATGGATTAACTTTTTCTATTCATTCAACTTCCACAAAAATGAGCATCAGAAAAACATTTTAAAACAAAATAATATCTAAACGAATAGAAATGTTCTAAATCCATGATTCACTTCAAATAGCAAAAAATTATTTTCACTATTTTTAAATGAGATTCCTTTGGATTTTATTAATATATTTCACATAATCCTACTCAAAACATTTAGTCATAATAAATAGCTGTTTTTTATAATAAACTTCCAATCAAACCCCTAAAAGATGTTTGATCTACTGGTTTCCCAACATCATCAAGATCAAGGGATTTTGAGGTACCGATTGAAGTTTTTGTCCTTTTATTGTTGTCATATCCGTACTTATTAAATATATATTTAATATAATTATGTTGATATATATGTTCCTTCTAGTTTTTGAGAAATTTGAAACCTACGAAAAAACGTTTACTCACCCATCGTACTCATTTCAAACTCAGATTTCATAAGATTCACAAACAAACCAATTAAAGATTTTTGTTTTTATATGAATATAATTCCATAAATATATATTTTAAAAATAAAATTGTTTTTCTTATCTTTATTTATAAAAGGAGTTGGATTAGGAGTTCCCTTAACATAATTTTTTTGTAAAAAAATCTCGAAAGTCTATCATACCAGGATTTAGGGGATTGTTTAAGTCCATATAAAGATTTGGTAAGTTTGAAAACTTGTTAAGGATGTTTTCTGTCTTCAAATTTAGGAGTTCATTCAACATAAACATCCTCTTGAACATATCCATTAAGAAAATCACACTTTACATCCATTTAAAAAATATTGAAATTAAGGATTTCTACAAAGGAAATTAAAATGAAAATAGATTCTTGTCTAGCTACTGGAGTATAAGTTTTTTCAAAGTATATTCCTTCTTTTTTATTATATTATTTAGTAACTAATCTGATTTATTTATTATTATGATTCCATTTTCATCAAAATTATTTTTTAAGACCCACTTTACTCCAATTAGAGAATTTTATTTAGTTCTTTCAACCAATGTCAAGACTTTGTTCCTTTTGAATTTATTTTGCTCATATATCATGGCCTTAATCCAATCATAATCACCTAAAGATTCATCAGTGATTTTTGGTTCTAATTAGGAAAAAAATTCATGATGTTCTACATAATTTCTTAACAAACATCTAGTCCTTAGAGGTTGATTTATATCAGTAATGAAACTATCATCAGGATCATTCTTAAGAAACAACTTTTTTGGGTTTTAAAAAAATTGATGATCAACCTAAGGTAGAAAATATTCTAGGTTAAATACTTCAAAAACATTTTCTTTAGTATTTTACTTATTATAAGAAACCTATATCAAAGTATGAGAATCAATTTTTTAAAATACATTCAAGTATGTAGGTTAGGGTTGTTTAAAAACAAAAGCATTAGTTACATCAAATTTAACATGCAGAGTTTCTTCAACAGTACAAGTATTTTTTTTTAAAACTCTATAATCTTTAGAAGTAGTGGAATATCCTATTAAAATTATTTCATCATATTTGGCTGAAAATTTTTTAAAGGTATCTTTACTATTCAGAATTAATAATTTCCATCCAAAAACATTAAAGTAAGAAAGTCTCAGTTTTCAACCAGCCCACAATTCATAAGGTTTTTTGTTAAAAAATGTCTGATTAAATCTTGATTTATAGTATAACAGGTATTACTAAAAAATTAGACCAAAATGTTTTCAGTAATATAATATTCACTCATCATGGTTATAGTTATTTCTTGTAGAATTCTATTTCTTCTTTTGAAAATCCCATTTTTTTAGGAGTTCTTAGGGCTGAAAAGTATGAATAATGCATTTCTTACAACAAAAAGTTTCAAAATATGAATTTTGAAATTCTCCCCCATGATCCCTATGAATAGTTATCAATTTAATGATTTTCTCATTTTTAACTTGAGCTCTAAAAGTTTTAAAATAATAAAAAGCTTCAGATTTCTTTGCTAGAAAATTTACCCATGTAATTCTAGTGTAATCATAAACTAAAAAAATACATAATATTTTCCTACAGGACTTATAGTTTTTGTTAGACCAAAAATATCCATATGCACTAACTATAACAGATTAGAATTTGAGACTTCACTGATTGATTTAAATCTTGACTAATGTTTCTTGAAAAATTGACAAGGATTATAAACTTTTGAAGAATCAAATCTAAGATCTGATAAATCCTTAACAAGTCTTTTCTCTGAGAGTTTTCACAGGTTTCTATGGTTAGACTGTCTAAGTCTTCTATTCCATAACCAAGATTTATCTTCTATTTCTCATAGGTATGGTAGGTGTTGGCTCTTATGGACTTCTACATTTAGTGTATAAATATTCTCATGCCTATGGGAAGAAAGAATAAAATCATCCTTATAATTGTGTACTAATACTTTATCAGTCCTAAAATTCATAAGGTAACCTTCATCAAATAATTATCTTATTCAGATGAGATTATTCTTAAGACCTTTAACAAATAAAACATTTGAAATTAATGTTTTTTCCAAGAAGAATAATGTTACCTATACCAAAAATTTCTCCCGTTGCATTATCTCTGAAACTTACCTTTCCACCTTTCATCTTAATAATATTTTCAAAGAAGTTTTTGTAATTATTCATGTGCTAGTAATATCCACTATCAATGTCCCATGTATTATTGTTGTTACTTTCTTTATTATCCAAAAAAATAAAAGAGTTAGACAATCAGAATCCAAACATTCTAGGATTTGGAAATTTCAAAAAGTATGATCTTAGTAATCCACATTTCCCTAGAAAATAAGCTTTATGAAAACCTAAATATTGGGATTTATTTAGAGAAAAATTTCTTACCCAATGTCCACCGTATTTACATTTAGTAAAAAAGGGAGAACTTTGGAGAAAAAAATAATTATTACAGAAAAATGTTTTTGATAGAGTATGAAAAAATTTAGAACTATTCCTTAGAGGAATAAGTTGTGAATAGATTTTATAAAATAAATTCCTTTCTGAAGTAAAATTTTGTAAGAGTTTCTTTAAGGAAAAAATTTCTGATTTTAGACTCATGACTAAATTCTTAATAGCAAAGTCATTAGTTTTAGAACATGGGTTATTCTTTAATATTGTTATCTTAGAAATAATATTTTCTAGATCTTTATGAAATTTTATCCATCTCAGAATTAGCTTTCTTAAGGTTTCTAGAAACACTTTCAATGTCAATAGTTTTTTATCATGATCCTTAGAAAGAACTAATTCTTTTTTGTTAAAACAGATAATTTATAATTTTTTTCTCTATATTTTTTTTATCTTACAATTTTAATTCTTAAGAGGTTTAGAAAATATATAAACTTATTCAAATGAAGGTATGGTATTGTCTTATGATGTGGAAGCTTAATCGTCTGAAGATTCATAATATTCTTTATTTAGAAAATTAGAATATAAATAAATATTAGCTAAGGCTTCAGCATTGTCTTCCATAGCCATAAGACAATAATTTTAAATAGCTACTCTGGCAATAAGACCAGTTTTTTTCTAACCAAAATAATCATATTCTATATATTCATCTAAAGAGTTACCAACACTGGCACTCCAATTTTTTTTTTCTTTCACGATATTTTTAGCCTTTGATTTTTTATACTTCATTCTGTTTCTTTAAAAAATGATTTCCCTTCCTATATTTTCTCTTAAGAATAGGAGAATCAGGGTTCATATGTCCATCCCTATTGCATTCATAACATGGTACTTCATAATCTTTCTTATCCTTTATATCTTTCTAATTATATATGTACTAAAAATCTTTCTTTCCCAATATCATTTTCATTCTTCGAGCAATATTGGCTAATTCGTTCTCTGAATGATTACTTCTGCTTGATTCTAATATAAAAACATATTTCATAACTTTAGATATAGTTACCATTTTTAGAGTCTTTTCTTTATATGTAGTAGAGAATGTTTCACTTTTGTAACCATTCTTCTTTATTATTGAAATCCGCATCTCTCTTCATTCTTGTTTTATGTTGAAGAAGTGTTCCAAATAACTCATCAAGAGTAATGTTATATTCTTTTCATTTTTCATCATTAGATGACCTTTTTTATTCCCACTCATTAGGAATGATATCAGTTTTCTTAACCATAAGAACATTATCATCAACACATTTCTCTCCCACAGATTGAATACTATTGACAATGGTCATAAATCATTATTGTACTTTACAAAGAGGTTCTCTATAAGGAAAAAAATACAAGATATTCATATTTTAAAATAGCTCTTCTAGTTTCTATAATATTGGAAGTTATAAAATGTGTAACTTCATGATTCTTCCAAATATAGTTGGCAGCATCATAAGAAGATATTTGAATGTATATATTCTTGGTCATAGAACACAATAAAGTATTGTGTACCCTGTGATTTAGTTGATATTTTAATTTTTCTTGATTTGTTAAGGTCTTAACTTCCTTTTCTAGACATTTTTTATCCCAAGTTACAATTAAACAATTGTTTTCTCTAATGTAAATGAAAAAAGTCTCCATCCTATCTCTCCAACACTCATAGTCATTACAATAAAAATTTGGTGGTCTAGTAGGATTTATGTTTTCAATGGAACCATCATTTATAACTACTATTTTATAAGGAAATAATTTTCCACAAGACTTGTTAAAAGTGGAAATTTCAAAAAAAATATAAAAAAATTTAAAACAATCATAAAAAATAAAATTTAAGCAAGAAAATTTTATAATAAAGAATACTTGGTCAAGAAAACTTATACGGAAGTATAAGTATTTTAGATACTTACTCTGATACATATTATAAGATCAAAAATAGTATATGTAGATTCTCAACTACAAGAGGATGTGAATTGTAGATTTTAAAACTTTTGTTTTTAACCATAATGAAAACTATGTTTAACAAAGTTAAAGAAAGAAAAATTCACAAACCCTCTTTGGTTCTTAACTATGGAACAAACTTTCATAGTGTCCAAAAATATGAATCTGGAAAACAAGATAAAGAAGAATTTAGTTAGAGAAATACACTACCTTAATGAGTATAGAATCTTATTTATCCGAGTAAGTAAAGTAAAAGAGTATAATAAATTTAAACTTTCTTTCTTTAAAAAAATTCAACAGAAATAAAATTTGAAACACTAATCAAGTAAATGAGTAGACAATATTTTAACCCAAATAGTAGTGTATAAAAAACCTTGGATTAAGGTCCCTTGATTTATACTTTCAATAAATTATATCTTACCCACATCCTGGTAATCCCTCGATAGGAATATTAGAGTATGTCATGTTATCCTTGAAATCCCTTGAACTTTAAGGTAGTCAAAACCTATGTATTACATTCCCCAGAAGCCTTGTATTGTACACATAAATAATCGAAGTCGCACGACACAAGCTAAACAAGATGTTTATGTCTGAACAAAATGGTCATAAAATGAACAGGGCCTAAGAGTCTTTATCTCAATAAAAATTACTTCACATCATGAAATAACTAGGATCTTGGAATGATATAATTAAACAAGAGATCATTCAAATGAGATCCTATTTATAGGAAAAACATTAATGCTTGGCTACCTCCTCCAAAGTTCAAATTTTTCCTTAAATCTCGGATGGACTTTTACACATGTCACTCAACCAATGGCTTGTTATAAAAAAAATTTATGACATCGTTTCATTGACATAAAAATATGTGTAAGTAAACTGAATTAACATAACCAATCATTAAAAATCATAGTCCAAGGGAAAATGGAAATTGGAGTCTATTCGGATTCTAAAAACATGGATATTCAAATTATATTTTTCAAAGAATTCAGATTCTGAATTATGATGAATTCAGAGTTGGAATTATAAATAATTCAAAGTCTAATTTTTGAGATATTTGGAGTCTGAATTCTATGAAATTTGGAGACTGAATTATGAGGAATTCATAGTAAAAATTCTGAGGAATTCTAAGTCTGAATAATTAGGAATTTGACTTTTGATGTTTATAGAATTCGGAGCCTGAATTTTAGAGAATTTAGATTCTAAATTTCAACGAATTTGGAGTCAGAAAATATAAAGACTCAATATACAAGAAACTATATGATTTTTATGATTTTGAGGATCTGAATTTTTGAATTATTCAGAAAAAATGGTTAGACTTTTCTTTGAGAAGACATTCAATAAGGCAATAACAAATATGGAAAGGATAAAACTTTTAGAGAGGTAAAAATTTACCTTAAGAAAATAATTATAAGAGAAATATGATTTTCCTTAAGAAAATGTGTTTTTATTTTCAAAACATAGGGGAATGGAAAATTTTTAAGGAAGTATTATTAACTCAAAAATCTCCCCCTTTTTGGAAAACACCAATAACCTTTTGAAAAAGAATATAAGGAATAAGGATTTTTCTTTTTGAACTATCAAAGAAAAACTTATCTCCAGTTACTTATGAACCATGATGAATAAGACTAAATAAACCTTAGGTTTTTAAATCCCCAAGGATCATATTCTGGTCTTTCTTAAAGAATTTACTTTATCTAGTTTATGAAAATATTCTTTAAGAAGACCCCGATATACTTAATCTCCCATTACATAAGAAATTTTCTTCATTATACTTAGTATTCTTTTTATCATTATTTTCTCCCCCTTTTTAATTTTCAAAAATTAATGCAGAAAATGAAAAGCTAATAGTACCTGAACGGTTATTCATATACAATAAAAAATAATTGAAGAATAGTAAAAAATTTCATTATGAATGGAATAAGTGTTAAAGGGTAAAAAATATAAATAAAAAATATTGGATTGACATGAAAAAAAATTCATTATTCTTTTCTTTCAGTGTGATCATTCTCAAGGTTTCATTTAACTTCTTATGTGTCACGACCCATCCTCAGGGCATGTGTCGTGACTACCCCAAGCTCGCCTTCCAAAGGTCAGGGGCTGGCGACTAGCACCAAAGGCATAAATCCATAAACTGGGATGGCATTTCCTTTATAAAATGAAAAATACACAATTGAGTACGCAACTAGAAGTAAAACAATAAGTAAAAACTGTATACAGAATAAGTGTGGGAAAGTAAAAAGGGTCGGAAATACAAGCTCAACTATAAAGTAAAAGGAAAAGACAAAATATGTGGAAGGTTACAAGCAACTCCTGGATTGTCTACCATGGATCCTACTTGAAGGATAGGTATATATAGCCTTCTTAGTGCTCTATGTCCATCAGACTCCTCTATGAACTGACACCTTGTAAGGTCCACCTCGGGGTACTGTCCAGTCCTGGTGCTTTCAGCCTCCGTCAGTGTTGTCCATTGTCTGCATCCAAAACAATAAGGAGCGGGCATAGCCCATGCTGGGTTGTGTATAACGATACTCAGTAGGGGGCCCCGAGACCCCCGAGGGTCTCCCGGAATCCAATAAGTATAATCAACTGAAGAAAGATACAATAACAAAGTATCAACCAACCCTACTTAGGTATATTCCCATACATATACCTAAGTTACCAATCACAGTGCGGCTCCAACTCTCAAGACCAAGCACAACCCATTCCACAAAGAAATTAAATTCAATCGTCTCAATGATATCGACTGAAAATCAAGACTTAGTTCACCCAGGTATACAACTTTTGTAGAGTGTTAGAGATGATCAGATGTAGTCACTAATTCATCTAAGCTGTCGGACCCACACAGAATACAGGACCAGCTAAGTTGTCGTACCCACACAGGATACAGGACCAACTATTCTGTTGGACCCACACAGGATACTGTACCATTTATTCTTTCAGACCTACATATGATATAGGAACAGAAGTCAGAACTGTTGAACCCATAGAGGATTCCAGTACAAAAGTCATCACTATCGAACCCACGGAGGATTCTAGTATAGTAGTCATCACTATCGAACCAATGGAGGATTCTGGTACAACAGTCATCGATGTCAAACCCACTGAGTATTCTGGTACAGAAGTCATCACTGTTCAACCCACAGAGGATCCTGGTACAGTATCGTCGCAGCCAGCCCTAAGGTTCCCGCACACAGCACGCTCGATTCCAGAAGGATCCGCTCCTCGATCCAATTTTTGATACATCAACTACCAAGAAGTCTTGATTTGATGTATACCATAGTTCTTTCTCATCATAAGGAACCCAACGCGACTGACGGTGCGTAAATCGGACGCCCGGTCTGTGAGTTATTGACATTTTCGTTCCAGGGGCCCAGTTGGTTTTTAGGCTCTAACAAACATGATTGTACTCCAAATATGTCCGAACCTCAAGTGGAGTATTCCAAAAGAATCATATCGCTCCAAGAAATCCATCTCTGCAGGAAGTACGTTAATCGGATATCCGTAGCCCTAGATGCGGGCTAAAAGGTGTAAATGGTCGTAGCGGGTCGGGGTTCGGTCCAACCCCCTCAGACCGACCCCGCCCGACCCAGTCCGTACCAGGGTCTGACCCAGTCCGTGGATGCGACCCGGCCCGACCTGAGGGTATCCCGGCCTATGGCAGTGTGGCGCCCGGCCCGGCTAGCCATGCAGTGCCCGATTGAGCATGAGGATCGGCCCGGCTGGCCCTGTGGTGCCCAGCTGGCCATGTGGCGCTCAGCCCAGCTGGACGTACGGCACACGGTTGGCCATGCGGCTCGGCTGAGCGATCCATGTGGCGCATGGCTCAGCAAGCTGTGTGGCGCCCGGCAGGTCGTGCAGCTCGGCCCGACCAGCCGTGTGGCGCCCAGCTCGGAAGGCCATGTGGCGCCCACCTAGCCGGCCCAACTAGCCACATAAAGGGGCGGTTACACCCCCAGGCACCCGAAACGGCCGGCGCAAGGCGCCGGCTCATGTATCAGCAGGACTCGTAGGGTCTCGCCTGGAACACACCTGTGACCTGAAATACCGACCAACGTTGTCTCCTCCATCGCGGCGCGATAGCGCCATGCCTCCTCCGCCGCGGCCCGGCCTGGCTACGGCCTCCATCTCCACAGCACGGTGTGACGTCACAGTGCTTGTCATTCGACCATCGCTGCCCTCCTGACCGTGGCTCTTCCTTCTGGCATGGTGCGACAGCACCGCGCCCCTCTGGCACAGTCACGACCCACCTTGTCGTGGCTCGGTTCTTTGTGTGGCACGGCGGTGTCGCACCCTTATGGAAACCCGCAGGCCATGTGTCGCCGGCTTTCTTCGCGGCCATCTCGTTGTCAGTCGCCGTGTGTAACGCCTCTGTCTTCATCAATTAAGAACCAATAAAATGGAGAGGGTCGGGCCATGTTTGTGCATTCTAAAACCTCCTCGTTAGGATGATATCATTTGGAACACCATTCCACAAATTTAATGACATAGAATGGAGGCTAAATTCCTACATAATGATAACCCATACCTCGATTCCGGTGAACATTGTCAAAGGCGCGGGAAAAGAATTTGAAGGCGTCGTTGTATGTTGCACCCATCACACACTGCCATTCCCGGGTTCGATCATCTTCCTCATTCTTTGTCAGAGATGGTGCGTTCTTTCTTGGAGAAGACGTTGTTCTTCATTGGAGATAACATCGTTCTTCATTGGAGAGGATGTCGTTCTTCTTTGGAGAGGATGTCGTTCTTCATTGGAGAGAAAAGGCATCACCAAGAATCTCCCTAGTCTTCTCTCAAAGTTCCACCACAGAGAAACACCAACCAACATAAAATAATAGAGAATCAATTATTTTATGGTTTCCATGAATTCCCCCAAAAGAATTCAAAGGAATCAAAATTAATTAATTAAGCCATTAATTAATTTGTGTTGGCATACTTATGAAGGAAGGTGAAGAGGGTCCACAATAAATTGGGAGTTCCAAGGGTTAATGGGGGGTTAATGGTGGTTTGAGCTCATGTGGGCCCCACATCATAATATCATCCCAAGGTAGGTTATGCGCGGGTGGGACCCACCTTCAAACACCCCTTAGATGATTAAACCACCGCAAAATAAAAATATGTTACACATATTTTTATTAAATTTATTTGAAAACCCCAAAAATTAACTTCCAACCTCGATAAAATGAAACTGCGATGATAGTCTCCATAAGCGAATACCAGTGCTTTGATTTCAACGGTGTCCTCAGATTTCAATTTCGAACACTGGTTCAAAAGATATAAAATCTCGCACGTACGTTTACTGAACATACCCAAATAAAACTTCATAAATTGATTCAGGGCACAACGGGCCTTGGAATCAGGCTCCGTTAGAAACTGCGAACTCGTAAAATTCCCAAGTGTTTATGAAAAAAAAATCCATGGAAATTCTAGGCCTTTACATTCTCTCCACCTCAGGGCTTTACATCCCTGTAAGCTACAACTCGAACCAAGGGAAAAAAGGGGGTTACTAAGCATGCATCTGAGCATCCCACTCCCATGTGCTCTCCTAGAGGTTCTCGTGCTACCAACGAACGCGCACCAGAGGTATCGACTATCCACATAGGACCTACTACTGTCGATCCCCAATCTCCACTGGAACCTCCGTGAAAGTTTCCCTGTCATCGATTTCCAGCTCCCCGTGGTCGAGGATGTTGGACGGGTCGTGTATGTATGTCCTCAGCTGAGATAGGTGCAAGACGATGTGCACTCGGTGCTACTGAGGTGTAAGATTCAAGCTAGAAGCCACATCGTCTACCCAGCTGAGGACTAGGAAAGGTTCGATGAACGCGGAGATAACTTTGCACCTTGTCCAAATCTCCATAGACCTCATCGAGGTGAGAATTGAAGAAAGACATGGTCACCATCCTCAAACTCTAGAGGTCTTCGTCTCTTGGATGTACGTGGAAGACCCGTCATGAAGTCCATGGATATATGATCCTACTTCCACTCTGGGACCTCCAAAGGCTGAACCAAGCCTGTTGGTACCTGTTGTTCAACCTTCACTTGCTAACAAGTGAGGCATCGTGAGAGAAACTAAGCCACTTATTTCTTCATTCCCAGCCACTAGTGCTGTCATCAGAGGTCCTGATACATATTTCGCCACTCGTGGATGTAACGCTAATGGAGATTTGAGGAACACCCTCAACAGTTTATCTTAAAGTGAAACTGGTACCATGTTCCATCCTCTGAAGAGAATGACATGCTCCACACATTTTAAAAATCCATCAGGTGTCCGCCCTATGGATATCTGAGCGCATCACGTCTCACAGTCAATGTCCCCACGTTTTCTCTCTCTGACTTGCTGAAGAAGTTGAAGAGTGACTATGAGAGACTGTAGAGAGGTTGCTCCATCTCTATCTACAGAGGATATCTACAATGCTGCCAGCTTCTTTGTCACCTCTCCTAGCATTCGAATTCCTGATCTCTTGCTGAGAGCATCTACTACAACGTTCCACTTTATAGGAGTATAGACTATCTCGAATTCATAGTCCTAGAGGAACTCGAGCCATTATTGTTGTCTCAGGTTCAGGTCCTTCTATGAGAAGATGTACCTGAGTCTATGGTGGTGAAATTAGACTATAAAGTGATCACCCATCAGATAGTGTTTCCACGTCTTCAAGGGGAAGACCACTGCTGCTAATTCCAGGTCAAGGGTAGCATAGTTCTGCTCGTGCTATCTCAAATACCGATATCCATATACGATAACTGCTCACTTCTGCATCAGCACACACCCGAGTCGGGTCCCTGATGCATCATAGTATACTACGTACCCTATTCCCTCTTATGGTAGCCTCAAGAGGGTTTCACTATTCAACCTATGTCTCAGCATCTGAAATCTCTTCTGGAATCTCTCTGACCACACGAAGGGTTGCCCCTTCTTCGTCAATGCTGAAATTGGTTCTGCAACTCTGGATATGTCTGGCACGAAGTTAAGTCTGGCTGACTCATGAGTAATGGACTACACACTCTTATGCATGATTCCATCATATGCTGCCTGGGATTTCCTTTTTGCAGGCCATGGAAATCCCCATCCCAACATTGTATATAAGCCATAACCTTTTTGCCTAATTCCGTCAATCTATGTATGAACTCGGGTTGCCTAGTCCATACCCAAACTAATGTCTTAAGGTCTCAACGCTAACGCCAAGAGGTTCCAACCGAAACTCTCACCTCAAGGGTCCGATCACACCATCAGCGTAAGTGTGATTATCGAGTCTCCTCCCAAAGGTATCTACCGACGTGAGTGTCAAATCAACGGCTTAACTGAAAAGTCTAGGTCTCAGACAATATTTGTGAAAGGAAGGAATGATTCGTATCTATGTATATTGATACGGAAGCTAGTAGTAGACACATATCGTACCTCGAATAATTCTTAGAGACCTTGGGTCACACTCCTTGACCGCATGTAGCTACACTTTTTCCCTGCCCTTTAGCTCCCTGAGCCTGATGGGGACTACAAGGTGGGTGGTTGTAACATGTCAAAATGTTCACCACCTGATTCTTCTCTCCAAGATCTTCTTTAAAGTCTTCTGCCCTACAGATTAATATCTCCTTAACAATTCTGCTTCTCAAAACATTTTACATGTTCAAGTATCTAATACTGGTGCTATTTTTATGCTTTTCAACTGCTAACATTCACTAGTTGTATCCGCTCAGCCAACGAACATTCAACCACAAGGGTTCTCTCTATTACCCCAACATAAGTAGGAATGCATAGAGGAGCAAGTGTTGTCTTAGATTTCCTTAAACTCACCTCACTAAGAGGTATGAGCTCTAAGTAACTGATCATATCATATTCATCGAGTACCAGTAAAGACCGGTATGCCTCAATGAATACTCAGATACTGACACGTCGTCCTGTCGAAGCTGTATAAGCTCTAGGAAACTCTCAACAACCACCTCAAGCCAGTCCTCAGACGCGTGTGGCTCAGGCTCGACTTAGAACATGAGGCATATCTGGTGGTTAAACACATGTAAGGAACTAATCCTACAAGTGTCCTCTACCGGTACCTCCGGTAGTGTCTGCTGACCAACAGGCAGTGATATAGTTGGCACACTGCCCGAAGGTACCATCTTAGAAAATGGTCCATGTACCGATACCTCATCACTATGACGACCATCCTCATGGCCACTCACTAAAAAAATAAGTAGATAATATCAAAATATGCTCCACTAGTGTCTCGACTAGGTGAAAAACTCCAGTAATCACCTCCATCCAGTCCTTTAATTCCTGGGAATCTGTCTTGCCTTGAAAACTCGGAGGACTCTGCCACTAGAACTCGTGAAATGTGCTAAGCCGGAGTGCACCATCCTCCAATGTGGCTAGTGGAATCTTCTACCCAATGGGTGGAGGTGCTTCTGGTACACCACCCGAAGGTTCCAACATAGTATTAGGGCCCTAAAAGGAGCCTTGTTGCTCGGTGGGCCATCACCGTGTACTCTCTAGGAAACCCTAGCTGGCTATCTACGCAGTGGAATCCTGATAAGGATCAGATGCACCATAGTAAATAAGTTATACCGGTGATCTAACTCAAAGTGTTCAGAAAGAAGACTCTTGAAAACACACTCTCAATTAGTGTTTTCGTGCACTGAGTCGGAAATCAGAATTCGGGGTCCTGGTGTATGGATACATCAGCCGCTGCACCAACACTGGACTCCCTGAACTGAAAACCATACTCAATACTCTTAACACTATTTCATCACAGCAAGACAGATTAGAGTCCTAAGTTCTGCGGTAGAACCGACTCCTCGAATACCAATTTTTCACAACCCATCCTCGGGGCCCGTGTCGTGACTACCCCAAGCCCACCTTCCAAAGTCCAGGGGCTGGCGACTATTACCAAAGGCGTAAATCCATATACTGGGAAGGCATTGACTTTAAAAACTAAAACACACACAACAGACTATGAAATTGGAAGTAAAACACTAAGTAAAAATTGTATACAAAAGAAGTGCTGGAAAGTAAAAGGGGACAAAAATACAAGCCCAACATTAAAGTACAAGGAAAAGACAAAATAGCTGAAAGGTGACAAGCATCTCCAGGATCATCCACCATGGATCCAACCTGAAGGGTAGGTATAGATAGCCTCCTCAGTGATCTAAATACATCACACTCCTCTATGCACTGACTCATTGTAAGGTCTGCCTCCGGGTACCGTCCAGTCCTGGCGCTCTCGGCCTCCGTCAGTGATGTCCGTCATCTGCATCCAACACAACAAGGTGCGGGCATAGCCTGTGTAGGGGTGAGTATAACGATACTCAGTAGGGGACCCCGAGACCCTCGAGGGTCTCCCAGAATCCACTATGGATAAACTAAAAAATAAATATACAATCACAAATTATCAACCAACCCTACTTAGGTATATACCCATACATATACCTAAGTTAACAATCATAGTCTGGCTCCAACTCCTGAGCCCAAGCATAACCCATTCCACAAAGAAAGTAACGCCGCTCATACAATGATATCGACTATAAATAAAGACTCAGCTCACACAGGTATAAAACTTTTGTAGATTGTTAGAGATGATCAAATGTAGTCATTGATTCATCTAAGTTGTCAGACCCACACAGGATACAAGACCAGCTAAGCTTTTGGACCCACACAGGATTCAGGACCAGTTATTCTATCGGACCTACATTGGATACAGGACCAGCTATTCTGTCAGACCCACATTAGATACAGGAACAGAAGTCAGAACTGTCAAACCCACGAAGGATTCTGGTACAGAAGTAATCATGGTCGAACCCACAGAGGATTCTGAAACAGTAGTCATCGTTGTCGAACCCACAGAGGATTCCGGTACAGTAGTCATCAATTTCAAACCCACAGAGGATTACGGTATAGAATTCATCACTGTCGAACCCACGGAGGATCCTGGTACAGTATCGTCACAGCCATCCCTAGGGTTCCCACAACAGCACGCTCGATTCCGGGAGGGTCTGATCCTCGAGCCAAGTGTCGATACATCAACTATCATGAAGTCCTGAGTTGATGTATCCCATAGTTCCATCTCATCAATAGTAACCCAACGCGACAGAAAGTGCATCAATCAAAAGCCCGGTCTATGAGTTATTGACATTTCCAGTCCAGGGTCCCGGTTGGTTTTTAGGATCAAACCAACCCGACTATAATCCAACTGCATCTGAACCTCAAGTAGAGTATCCAAAAAGAATCATATCGATCCATGAATTCTATCACCGTAGGATGTATGTCAATTGGACATCTGTATCCCTAGATGCAGGCTAAAAGGTGTAAATGGTCGTAGCGAGTTTGGGTTCGGTCCGACCCAATTAGACCGACCTGGCCCGACTCGGTCCGATTCGGGGTCTGACCCTGTTCGCGGATGCGGCCCAACCTAGTGGGCGGTCCGGCCTGAGGGGGCGGCCCGGCCTGAGGGCACAGCCTGGCTTGAGGGCGGCCTGGACCACGGCCGTGTGGTGCCCGGCCTGTCTAGCCTTGCAGCGCCCGATTGGGCATGGGGCTCGACCCGAATGGTCGTGTGGCGCCCGACCCGGCTGGCGTGCGGTGCCCAGTGGGCCGTACGGCTCGGCCTGACTGGGCATGTGGCACGCGGCTCGGCTAGCCTTTTGGCACCCGACTGGCCGTGCGGCTCTGCCCGATTGGCCGTGTGGCTCCCAACTCGGCTGGCCGTGTGGCGTTCGGCTGGTCGGCCCGGTGAGCCATCTAGCCACGTAAAGGGGGGTGGGCGTGTTACACCCCCCATCTCTAGAAACGTCTTGCGCAAGGAGCTGGACCTTGTAAATGCGGGACCCTTAGGGTCCTGCCTAGCGCGCACCGGTGGTTGGAAATACTGGTCGCCCTT
The DNA here is from genome assembly GCA_963277665.1 of Viscum album. Classification (NCBI taxonomy): domain Eukaryota; kingdom Viridiplantae; phylum Streptophyta; class Magnoliopsida; order Santalales; family Viscaceae; genus Viscum; species Viscum album. Next base: position 1,839,756,539 of record OY728125.1, read on the forward strand.
GTCTCCTCTACCATGGTGTGACAATGTCGCGGTTCAACTGGGCTTCACGTGGTGCGATGGCGCCTCACTTGTCATCTGACTACCGCGACCCTCCTGGCCATGACTCTTCCTTCCGGCATAGTGCAAAGACATTGCGCCCCTCCGACACCTCTGTAGCCCGCCTGGCCGCGACTCGGTTCTTTGTTCTGCATGGCGGTGCCGCCTCCTTGTGGAGACCCGGTAGCCTTGCGCTGCCGTCTTTCTTCGCGTCCATCTCATTGCTGGTCGTCGTGTGTACCACATCCGTAGTCATCAATTAAGAACCAAAAAAATGGGGAGGGTTGGGCCGTGTTTGTGTGGTCCAAACCCTCCTCATTACGATGATATCATTTGGCTCACCATTCCACAAATCTAATAACGTATACTGGAGGATAAATTCTTACATAAAAATAAACCCTACCTCGATTCTGGTGAATGTTTTTGAAGGTGTAGGAAAAGAATTTGAATTTGTCGTCATATGTAACACCCGTGACACGCTTCCCATACCGGGTTCGAGCGTTGTCCTCGTTATTTATCAGAGACGGAGTGTTCTTTGTTTGGATAGGACGTTGTTCTTCAATGGAGAGGATGTTGTTCTTCGTTGGAGAGAAAAGGCTCCACCAAGAATCTCCCAAGTCTTCTCTCAAAGTTCCACCACAGAGAAAGACCAACCAACATAAAAAAATAGAGAAGTTATTTTTTTATGGTTTCAATGCATTCCCCAAAGGAATTCAAAAGAATTAAAATTAATTAATTAAGCCATTAATTAATTTGTTTTGGAATACTTATGAAGGAAGTTGAAGAGGCTCCGTAATAAATTTGGAGTTCCAAGGGTTAATGGGTGGTTAAGGGGGGTTTGAGCTCAAGTGGGCCCCACCACATAATATCCTCCCAAGGGTTATGCACAGGTAGTCCCCACCTCCAACCACCCCTTGGAGGATTAAACCACCACAAAATAAAAATATTTTACACATATTTTTATTTAATTTTGTTAGAAACCCCCAAAAATTAACCTCAAACCTCGATAAAACCCAACTATGGTGAAGGTCTCCCTAAGCGGATATCAGCGCTGGGAGTTCAAAGGTGTCCTTGGATTTCAATTTAGTGAACTGGTTCAAAAGATATAAAATCTCTCATGTATGTTTACTGAACGTACTCGAACAAGACTTCTTAATTTAATTCTGGGTACACCGAGCCTCAGAATCAAGTGCCATCATAAACTGCAGACTTCTGAAATTCCCATGTATTTAAGAATAAAATTCCCATAGAAATTTTGGGTCTTTAAATTAATATTTATGATCATCCTCAAATATCTTGAGAAACTGATCCTGATCCTGATTATTCTTTTAAAGAGCTTGGACCATTTCTTCTTGATACTTCAAAACTTCTTCCTAAGACTTTACTACTTCTTTGTGATGATTGAACCTCTCTTCTAACTATTCCCTATGCTCCCTTTCCCTCTTTAAATTTAAGGAAACTGAATTTTTCTTCCCATTCATATCTTTATCCTCTTACATTTGGGCCACTTTTACAATATTCAATCGTTTTTTATTCTATCATCTAACTTACAAAAAAAATCTTTTACTGAATCTTTGAAGTCATCGAATAATCTCATGTCATTAATCATTCTTTTAGACTATTTTATTATTTCATTTCATGGAATCTTATGAGCATCATAACCAATATGAAAAGTTTTGAAATCTTCCTCAAGATTGATAAAAATTTCCATGAGCATGCTTAATGAATCAGAATTTATATTGAAAGAATGTTGAAGCAACTAAAATCTCGAATCAATACTGGGGATAAAAGGTATTGTGTTCACTAACGTATTCAAAGACTGAACAATGAAATCCTAGCCCATCAAAGATGATGATTCATAATCTAATTCCCTTGAAGGAGATGATACTTTTTCTAGATCTTTAGCTTATCTCTTGGATGATCCACTAATATATTTCTTTCCTTTTACAATTCCATCCTTCTTAGGTGTACCGACAACCACCTATTTTCCTTTATCCACATTAGAAACAACCTTATCAGCCTTTGGAGACCCATGCTGACTATCATAGAGTTAGACTGTCTTATCTTCATCAACCTCTTCATTCTCATCATATTTCATAACAATATTAGGTTAAATGAAATCATGGCTTCTACTCTCATCATCAATACGCTTATCAACCTCTTCTGCTCCATCATCCTCTATTCCTTGAGAAACATTTTTGGTTGACTCAACCTGAGATGTTCATATTCAAATCTTGTTTGAAGGACTTTCCCTATCATGGGATTCTTCAACTTTCTTAATCACATAATCACTTTATTTTTCTTCTTCCTATTTTTCTTCATCTAATTCTTCTTCTGCAACTATCTATTCTTCCACAACAGGTTCCGAAATTCACATTTTTTCCTGAGTTTCTAATGGAATTTTTTCTTAGAAAAAGGATTCTGGTACCCAAATCTATTCAGAGGACTTTTTTGTATCTTTGAGTAAGGCTTGGACAATTTCTGATTCTAAGCTTTTCTTCTTCAAATTATTATCCTTTCCATTCCTTTCATGTTCTTTAGGATTTTTTATTTTCAAGGCCTTTGCCTCTGTACGATCTAACCTAAATCGTGGATCTTCCTCTTTCTACTTCTTCTTCTTATGCTCACTACATTTCTCTACCACTTCATTATAGAATATTTTTTCTTTCTCAGCTTTGGAGGAGTAGAATGAGTTTCTAAACCTATTTATTTTTCTTCAGTTTCTCATTCCTTATCTATTTTGTTCTTTAGAGCTTTCTTGGATGTTTTTTTTACTTCACCTTTATTAATCAAAGCTTCAATCTCACTTTCAAAAAGATCATAAAATTCTCTTGATTTGGTACTAAAATTGACTATAATTTTCCTCAAATTATCATCACTCAACAACATGATATTGAATCATCTAGGTTTAGATATATAGGGAATTTTAAAGGATTCTAAGAAAAGAATTAATATATTTTCCAAGATCACTAGATAAATAATTATCTGAGACTTTAGAGTTCCATTATTTATATTGCAAATTTTCAGAAGGATGTACCTCACCAAGTTTACCTTTCTAAGGTTAAAAAAAATCTAATATAAAGATATCACTTTTCTTTAAGAATCCTTTGTCTCCCTTTTTTGGAATAAGAAAACCTTGTACCCATAAGTCTAACATCCTGAAATCCATTTAAATATGGCTGATCATTAGTGATTTTACACCCTTGATTCCAAGGAACTCAATTATCATTTCCTTCTCAAAGAATCCTAACTTTTCAGGAAACTTGTGAGAGAAAAAAATTGCCTCACCAATATAAGAAATTCAAACAATATTTTCTGCCATATTTAAAGACATAGAATCTATTTTCCCAAATCTATTAAACAAAAACTTCTCCCTTAACCCTTCTTTATAAAAACTTATTGTATCATAAAACTCTATGAGAAGGTTATGATAAACTAGATCCTTACTCTTCGGCTTGGAAACTCTAACACTTTCCCATCCATTCATCTTGATATTTTTCATAATCCAAGAGTTATAATTAGCAAATAAATTTTTTTCAACACTAATTTCCCTGTAGATTTCCCAATCCTTGATTTCATTGGTTGAATAGATCTTTTTCTATGGAGAATATTCATGTGATATCCAGAGTGTAAGAAAACTTGGAAAACTGAACAACTAATTTGAAATGGAGTATAACATTTGTGCATAAAGACATGAAAGCTCGATGTGGGACAAGAAATATGGAGGACTTTATATAAGACTTGACATGAAAATTTGAATTCCTGATATGATCTAATGGTTTAAATAAGCATGATATGATCTAACAGTTGAGATGAGTTTCGAATAAGGATTTGGTAGGTTATGATCTTTTGAGTTTTTATGAAAAATCAGATTTTTGGAAAGTGAGTCCAATAGATTTTTCTTTAAACAAGATAAAAATACAAACAATAAAAAATTCAATTACTCCCATGCACATACACAATAACATATCCTGAAAAATAATTGAATAATTTCTTCAATACCAAACAGTAAATTAATAGAAATGAAAATCCTCACTTTTATACTAGTGTGGAATGTCCCCTATTTCTAATATCCCTCACATAGAAAAATCAGGTTAGTTAAAGGACCCCAAACATTCTTCCTCTTATTCGAGAGGCTGATAACTGGAATCAAGGGTGAAAATAGAATAGTAAGGATAATATAAAACCTTTTAAATAGTTTTAATACTATGAAATTCTAATAATATTCGAGTAACACAAATAGAAAAAATAGTACATCCCAAAAATGGAACAAAATAATAAACCAATAAAATAAAATAATAATAAACCATTTAATTTTAGGACTAAATGTAACTAAATAACATGCTAGAATTAATATAGATAAAAGACAAAGTGGAAATAGCTAAATCAAAAGGCCTATTTCTAAATCCCTATTAGGTGCTATCTCCAAGACCCAACCCATCTAACCAGTAAAAATCTACAAAAATTTTTTTCTCTTTATCCAAACCTACATTCATGTAATATTATCTGGTACCAAATGGTAGCCCAAATAGTGTTTGTGTAAAAATAAGTATGCGGATATTACCATGTCAAAAAAATAGTTTGATAGTTAGTGTGTGGAATAAAGTGATAAAAATTGGTATTAATTAAATAATAAATATAATATAATAATTAACCAACTTCAAACCCATGCCATAATAACATTGATCATGTATCATTCTAATTCCAACTATAACCCGAAGTCCATGTCATAATCACATAACCTAATAAAACCCTCTATATAATAATTTTTTCATAATTGGTTCATGGCCATTATATAAAAATTCCATCACATTTAGACCAAGTCCTCTATATAAGAATTTCATCATAATTGGACCAAGAAGATTATATAAGTATTTTATCCCATCTATAATAATTCCTATAAGAATTTTAGTTTAACCAGACCAAGACCTCTATAAAATCATTTCATCACAATTGGAAAAATCCCAATAAAAATTATAGAAAATCTGGGACATTCCTCTATATAATCATTTTATCATAATCGAGAAGCATTATCTATATAATACTTATAGCATACAACACTACCCAAGTCATAAAGGTAAGAATATAATATCATATATCATGATTCATAAAAGGAAAGCTCATAAAATCATCCTTTTATCTTTTAATTAAATTTTATTTATCAGGTTTTCTCATAAACCATCAACATGATAGTGCACACAACCATATCATATCAAAGTATCAAAAGTCATTTCAACAACCATGTATGATATCTTCCCATGTTTTATACCATATAAATCACTTAAGGTCTCATTTAATTCTAATTAATGTTTTAGCTAATATCTAGTTCATTATTATTCAATGGTATGCTCACCCTATCGGTATCCACAAGCCAGGTATCAAGACTATTAGATCTAAAGGGATCCTAAGAGTAGTCCAGACACATGATTATTATCACCCATTATTAAATTAGTTAACATGAATGTTGTTTCAGTGCAATTACATAATATTGATCATACTTAAAAAATAGAATAATACCATAGGACTTTGTTTTAGATCACCTACCATTATACTATGCTTAAATAAGCTCTCTCAACCTAGAATTGAAATGAAGAATAAATATAATAAATATCACAAGAAAAACCTCAATCCCAAAAAGATAAATATCAAAACACAATTCAACAACGTTCAAGATATCCCACCACTATAATGGTGAATAGCATAAGAAAATTGGAAAACTAATGAGAAGGAATTCACAAGAGATTAAATACTAGACTGAGACATTTAGATGGGAACGAATCAATTTAAAATCACCTAGAGTTGTCCTAAGTTTTGAGAGATGGGGTTTTATGGTAGATGAAAATTAAATCATATGAATAGTGTGATTTAAAAAATTTGGTCTCGAAATATTCATGTTGTGAATATATTTCACAACATGAATTTATAGATTTATAAGATACGCTAAAAACATGTAAAATTAGGTAAAAATATCCTCAATCAACCTTCTCATGACTTGAACTAGTTTCATAGCATGTACAAATTTTACACTCTAAATAACTTCTCTTTATCTTACTAGTAACAAGTTCATGTTGTGTGACCCATTCACGATGTGAATGTATCTAGTAGACAGATCACAGCCTAGATTCTATATAAAAAACATGAACCACCTATGAATCCATCCAAACACATAGAGAATCATCATAAGACATTGAAACATTTAGACTCGGACTCAATTAATTCAAAAAAATAAATTCATCCATGAACGTAAAGTAATTTTTCATGGAAAAATAAATCCAACGACAAATAAATCGTTTTAACACAAAGGTTTAAGGAATAAAAGAAAACCCAACTAAAAGATGTCTAACCAAAACTCATGAGGGACATACCTAGAAAAATATTCGATCTTACATGTGTTCCCTTAATAAAATTAATAAATATTAACATTATATTACATTCATTAAATATACTGGAATTACAATAAATAACTACTTTATAACAACCATATAAAAATGTAAAATAAAAAAGGTTATTATATTCATAGAAGATATATGTTTTAAAAAAATTATATGTTGTGTGCACTAATATTAAAATTTATTTTTACCAATTTTAGAATTTTAATTAGATAAAACTATATAAATATTTCTATTTATAATTATAAAACATTTTATTGCTTTGAATCTATTTTTATATGTATAAATAATTTTCTACGGTAAATAATAGTTATCACGGTAAAATGGTTAATTTTCAGGGAATAAAACCTTTAAAAATATTATGTATGTTTTTAAAATAGATTAATATATTTTAAATTAAGACTCAAATATAATGTTTAATCTTATATAAAATTTATTTATAACTCATCCGATTTGTAATAATGACTAAAAAATATTAAGAACACTTATCAATTATAACATCATTTTTCTATAAAAATGGTTTTCCACACAATATAAATTTTAATTAAAATTTAATTTCCTCATAAATATAATTCAAATTAGTTTAAATGGAGATCAAAATTAGATTCATCAAATTGAAATTTGATAAGAAGGTTCATACTATAATTTTATCAATCAAATAATTACCTAATTTTGTTTTTTAATCATGATTTGTATTGGTAAAAGTCGGTAAATGAAGTATCATGATATTATAAGTATTAAAAATTCTGTGATACATTATAGTAGGAGGTGTTAGGTATTAAATTCATACACACATGTTTCACCTACTATTTCATCACGAAACTCACCTAACACCAACTTGGTACCATTTATACCCCCACCTTACTTTAGTTTCAATAAAAAAATCTCTTTTTAAATTATAAAAGAAGCTCACTCCCTCTAATTATATTAATACTCACCACCTGAAAGAAATTTTCCATGGATTTAACTTCTCTATCGATCTATAAATACCTTAAAAGGAGTTATTTAGGTTATAATGAGTCATCCCAACATTTATGAAGCTACTTAGCAAGGAATGGATACTTTTCCTCTATATTTTGATTTATATACTTCTTTTTTGATAATCTTTTATTATTTCATTATGAATATGATTATATGTATCCAAGAAGAATATATAAATAGAAATATGATTCCTTATTAATGATATATTATCCTTCCTTCTCATTATACTCATGTTGTTAAAAACATTCATTGATTATTTTCATCCTCTTTTCAATTCAACTTCTTCCTTTATTATAAGTGTATTTATTTCCCTGGGATTTTGGTTTCACATGTTCATAATAAATATGTTAAAATCTAGATTACTTCCTATTAATGAGATAATACCTTTATTTCACATTAAATTCATATCATAACCCTTTTTTATACCAAATATGTTGCTAAAATCATTCATTAATTTTTCATCTTCATGTTCTGAATAACCAACTCTGATATCATTCTAGGGTATCCAAATAAATTATGTTATTAAAATATATTTTATTTAAAAAAAATTATTATATAGGTGAAAGTAATAGTTTTTTATATAAAATGTTACAGTGCGATCAACTAAGCAAGAAATCGAGATAAGGGTTTCATGGACTCAATTTCTGATTCATTGGGTCATATCCTTCCCTACTTGAATATACATTTTTCAATATTTTATTGATCCTAATATTCTTATACATTATATATTTCTTCATTTTTATCTATTTTTAAATTACTACTTATCATCAATAACTATTTATTTTCTAGAATTTCATCCAAATAAAAAGTGTATCTCTAGTAGGAAAAACTCCCATTCTTACTAACGAATCCTCCTTACTATGTCCATGTTTCGATTCCCACCAATGTCCTCCTCTATTTTTAAGTCAAAAATATGAATTATTTTAAGCTATACAAATAATTATATTTAACCCTTTTTAAAATGAAAATTTAACACATTTTTAATAATGTGGGTTTTCAAACAAAGGTATTTAATAAGATAATAAAATTCAGTCCTTTCAAAAATGAAATGTTTTATCTTCCACTACCCATTTTTTTATAAAAATTATTTATTTTAAAGGATGTATTATTTTTCACTATTTATTGTAATTATCTCAAAAATAAATCTCTTTGACTTCTCAAAATATTGTTCTTTGAAATAAATTTTTTCTTTTTATAATAATGTTTTAAATGTTTTGTGAAAACATTTGTATTTTCCCTTCTATTTTTTCCACAAGTTTTATCTCCCAAAAAGTGATTATTTTATCATTTATTATATTTTATTTTTATGTGATTCCATTTTTATAATGATATTTTGATATTCTATGAATTCGTAAGGTCATGTTATGTAATAAATTTAAGAAACCCATTATTTTTTCAATAGATTCATTAAGATAAGTTTATGATTTATTATAAGTGGCACACCTATGTATGAATGAATATGGATGGGGTTATATATTTCCAAAAAATTAATAGTTTTATGATTTTTTCTAAATAAATAGATAGACATGGAAATAATTATTTTGTTCACATAGGAGTGTGAATGATGGGTTTTCCCACGTTTTCAGGTGTGTACATAATGACTTTGTTTACATAGGTTAGAACAAAACGGTCTTCCTCAAAATGTTTATACTATGATTATATTCATTCCAAATTTCAGAGTTGTTTATAATTTTTTGCCAAAATTTTAAGATATATTTCATTTACTTCAAATTTTATGTTTTCATGATTATGATTTTTTTACATATTCTACTCTTTAACATGATTCTCACATACTATCTGATTATTAAGATTTATTTTGAGCCATGAAATATCGTTCATGATTCCATAATGAAATTTTTAGGATATTATATTTCTATAACATTTTTTTTGTTATAATATAAGTATTTATGGTCTTTTATTAAGATATTTATATCCTACTCATGGTTTCCTTCATATTTATGATCTCAGACATTTTTTTTCCTTTTACTGAGCATGTGAGCTAAAACACTTCTTATTTTACCATGTAATAGTTAATGAAGATGAATATATCTTGTGATATGTATAAAAGGTTCTAAGGGGGAATTATTATGAAGTGGAGATTCAATGTGTTATTAAATAAGTTGTTTATGTTGCTAGTTTCCAAGACACCAACCCTTTCGATCTTCTTGTTATATGACTGATGTGAAATATATCATGAGTTTATTATAATAATTATGTTTTTTATCTTGGTGCACTATAGTTGATACTATAGGCCATTAATGATCATAACAATGTGTTGAGGAGTAGATCCTCCATGGTACGAACCTTTACAAATTAAGGTTTCCTATATATACACAAATATATATATATATATATATATATACACATATATATATATGAATAAATTTATATGTACATATCCTTATATAACTGAAAAATAACTTCATATAATTGTAAGGGTGATTCTTGGAAAAGTGATACATGGGTGATCAATTCACACCCCACCCAAATTAATTAAAATTATTCATGGTGTTTTGGGAGTGACTTACTCGCTACCATATTTTCACCTAGCGGTGGCCATATAGGGGATTTTCATATCCATAGATATTATTAAAAATTTATATAATGTTTATCATCTCAATAAACAAGATTTAGTTGGCTATATCATTGCTCATTTATAAAAAATCACTAATAGTGGTACCTTTTATCAATGTATAAAAAAGTACTGAAAAAATACCCTTTTATGAGTTATTTTTTATCACTGATAAAAGATTCAATATTTTATCATCACAGGAAAGAATGTCACCTTAATGAAACCAATAAATAAGATTTTTAGCACCAATAAGAACCGTATCTATAGTAGTTGATGTTAAACATAAGTGATTAGGAGTTTAAGGAGGTTCCCATGTAATCAAAGGTCAAACAATAGGCATAAAACTCATAGACGCTATCTGTAGAATGGATTATAAAGTATTTCATAAACCATAATAAAAAATCTTCTAAATTTTCCATTCTACCAAGATTTTTGGTAGAATTTATAAAATTTTCAATAGCAACAACCCAATTTTATTCAACATTCATAGTTTTCTTCATATTATACAAATTATTCCATAAACCATGTATGGGCCCAAAAACTCTCTCCAACATCTCATTTAAACATCGGAAAATTAAAAAAATATATAAAAAATTAATGGAGTTGTATATAAACACATAAAATCAAATTTCATCCACCATAAACAAAATTACGAAATTGGGTAAAGTCTTATTAGACACATTATTATTTTAATTAATAATTAATTGATTTCATTTACATTATAATGATTTTATGGTAAAATAATTAGTTAGATCAAGACTGATTAGTGACTTTGGTCTCTCCATAATATTTATATATATAATAATAATAATTACATGGGTAGAAACTAATGTAGCCATAGTGGTCTTCCATTGAAAAAAAATTGAATGAAAATATATCTTTGATATCTTTCTGGTTCTTGATAAATCCGCTTTTGGTTATCTATCATCCAAAATAGAATTTATATTATCATGTTTCGTATATAACTTAGGATCCAAAATAATAATAATTAATATAGAGATAACAAGAGAGTTCATATTGTTCTTAATATAAGAAACAGTTTCCTCCAAACTAGCTTTTTCAGTGGGTTCCTTAAGAATTCGTTTCGATAAAACATTGATTTTTTCTTCATTTTTTATAAAAATTGTTAAATTACAATACCAATTGAGAATATTTTTACTGTTTTTCTTTACTTTCTCCAGAATTGATCTTGAAAGTAAATTTGATAATGTATCTATTTATATTTTCTCAACATAAGAATCATTTATTAAACGAAAATCATTTTTACCAAGTATCTATTAAATACACTTCTTGATTATACTCCAAAAAAATAATGACAAATTTATATAAATTGTATCAATTAGTGACCCAAAATCCTTATTTAACTAATCTTTGAGACCACTTTATAGTTTATATCATTTATTATACATTTAGTTGAACTGTAAAATGATACATGGGTGCTTAATCATATTAGGTTTAACTGTAATAAATAATCAAGATCTCGATGAGTGTTCACTTTGGAAGGAATCTAATATCTTGTTATTTTGAGTGGATTTAATTCATATCATCATTTATATCAAACTAATACGAATAATTTATTTTTCATTTTACATATGTATACACACTTCAATTTGATATAACTTATACATATCATGTTTACCTATGAAAATAATATATTTTAATTGTGTTAATGTATAACTATTTATACAATTAGTGAGATATGTCAAGAATCCATAATAATACACAAATTACAATGATAAATAAGTATATATATTCACTACAAAAAAGGTATATTAAAATTCTTTATATAATGGAATGAAATCATAGGAACCTTAAATCATACCCAAGAGCATGCATGGTGTGATAGGTTGTTAAACTCACCTTTTTTTATAGACTTTCATACCTAAGTCTAATAAAAGTCTAACACAAAGTACTATTATCCATAGATCAAAACAGAAGCATGATTCATAGTTTTAAAATGATCATATATCTAAATATATAATACTAATAATAAAAAAAATACATTGTTATTATAACTATCAAATAAATTTTATTTATTTAAATAAATTAAATCTTAAATAATACCTTAGAATGAAGCTAATTAACGAAATGATTTAACATTTTATAAATTCATTTTAAACAATTTAAAAATAGAATACATTAATTCATAAAAATGATATTTTTTTGTTTTATAAAATAAAAAAATAAATAATCCAAAAAAATAAAACATGATATATTATAATCATTTTAGTAAATATTAATAAAAACATTTTAGAAAATATATATAAAATATGAAATTTCAGTATAATATAAATATGAACATATTTATATCATAAATATGATCTCTCATATTAGTTTTTTGTAAGTGATTTAAATATAATTATTATAATTTAAATATATTTTTGTATGTTATAAGATCATTTTATAAAATTATAAAAAAAATCCAATATTGTAGGTGTTGAAGCATCCTAATAATTGTTGTAATATAGGAAATGTTATATCACTAGTGAACCACGTATTGTGATAATTCTTACCAAAATTCCTTTTACATATTGTTATATCCATATATCTCTTATGATTATACAATATATAAAAGTTATCTCACAACAATAATAGGTTTTCTAGTCCCCATATTTTGAATTGTAGATAGTAATATATCTATATTAGAAGCCACATTTCACAAAAAAACATTAATTTGGAAATATATCATCAAATATGTTATCCTATATTGTTAATGTGTCATGATTACCTATTTTTAATATTCATTAATAGGGATTACCAAATGAAAATTTATTTCATATCATTCTAAGTGATTATACAGTCCATAACCACATATACCTTTCAAGTATCACAGAAGCTAGTATCATTATATTTATACTAGTGGTATTCTTGTTCATTAATAGATTTATATATAAATTTCATAGTAACTACCACGATATGTTTATAAGATTAAAATTAAATCATGAAGAATGAAAATTTAATGTTGAATTTAAATCTTCACTAAAGTGGATAATGAAAATCCCTTAGTGACAAGGGTGACCTCAGATTTAAAATTGTGTCCACTAGTTATGTGAATCACCAAGAAAACTTATTAAAAATATTTCTCCCAACATGTATGTTTTATAACCATGTTGTTAAAGGAGAGGTATATAGAAGACAACATCATAGTTTAACCTCAAACAGGCTACAAATCATGTATCGAACCTCTTAGTTCGATCCCTTATTTAAAGGATATTGAAATTTCTCTTGATAGGTGTGGGGTGAATCAGTGGTCACTTTTAAAAAATAATTATCAAACAATTTAACCTCTTAGACATGTTAATTATTTATCCACTAACTCTTGTGTCTCACAACCTCATACAGATAATACAAAAAATAAAGGCATAATAAGAAAATCATTTTCATGGTTTGTTATAAAGACCTAATCTTTTTCATGTTTGTTGGATTCTACAACATGGATTCTCTACTATAATCAATGTTTTAAATTATAAGTGAATGATATTATAGTTAAATTATAATTCTCTTGGATAGAGTCAAACCCTTTACTTTACTACTCCTCACAAGACTTCCCTTACCAAGTTTCTACAATATGTCTTCAATAGCCTCTCACTATAGTAACTGAGCCACTCAATGATCTCCTTGTAAAGTTTATTCCCATAGGTTCTATGGAGTCACAAAACATATATCTAAGTGTTTCGTTGAGGATACTTATGAGAAGTAGACCAGCAGCACCACAAAGGATTCATTTGCATCAACTGTACTGGTCTTCTTAAACTCAATAGTAGGTTATTCAAATTACAGAAAGACATTAAAAAACTCTACAACCTATTCATTGCTTGAAGCTGAGATTTTAAAGACTTATAGCACATCTACCAACCTGGAAATGTCACTTAATTATATTTGATGATATGAAAACCTTGTATATCCCTCTTTTATAAAGTAACATGTAGACATATAAATAGATAAATATATAGTTTCAAGTTAGTTATTCTCATATTATTCTCTTTTTGAGATTCTAAAACTATGGTTTTCATAGTATCTACTTTTTCTCACTTGTGCATCAATAAAAAGATGATTAAAACTTCTAATCATGGTATTAGATCCTTTTTATACTTATTCTTTTTCATCTTCTTCTTCTTTGATATTTTATTTCACGATCTTCTATGAAAATTATCCCTCATTTAAATTACAATGATCTCATTTTTATCTGTTTATACAAATAGTACCATCGTTTATTTTCTATATTCAGAATATAGAAAGTCCTCAATGAATTATTGCCCTTGATCTACTCATTTAATCATTCCATAATGGATGTCTCTCATGAACCTTTCCACCTTTTTATAAGGATGATACCCATGAACTTGGTATTATTTTTTCTCAAATAGTTTTCTGATGATGTTTTATAAGATCACCCATTTCATTTATTCTAATTTTCATCTCATCCAAATTATTTATTATAGTCTCATATAGCTTCTTCTAGTTGGCCTAAAAACTTTTTTATCTTTCAAACTTCACCAATGAATACTTCATATATATTATGAAATTCTCAAATAAAATTATTCAATAAATTCCTAGTTTATTTTCTCATTTAAATGTTTAGATAACTTGTCTATTTACTTTCTTTATATTCAAAATAAATAAATTTTTGATATTTGTGTTTTCTTGACCACATTCATCACCCATGATTTGTGTTATAAAACATTAAATAAGTTATTTATTGATGACTCTTCATCAAATATCATATCTCGTTACAATTTACTTTTTAATATACAAAAAACATTAAAATTAATTCAAGTGTTATCTAATTTAATTTTTCATTTAATATATACTTATAAATAATTCTCAAACTTCTATTTAGATTTGAACTTCTTCTCTAATACCCTGAAGATTCCCATCATTTTATGTAAAGCTTAATTCACACATTATTTTGTATGTTTGTGTTATTTGAAACCTTGAGGATTATATTTGAAATCATAACAATAAAATTTATCCTTATAATATAAAATTCTATAATATATTGATTTGTTAGTTGGAACTTAAGTGAAATTATCATATCAAAATTTCAATTTTTCATACATTGACTCAATTATTTGATTCAGATACATAATCTACATTGGCTACATAGATTATTATACATCAAACAAAATCCTTATGTTAATTATTTCATATTTCCTAAATATCCTTATGTTGTTCATTTCATTTATGAATTCTATTATGTGATGGATTTTTTTAAATGAGATATTTATCTACAATAATTTAGGAAATAGGTATATTTTTATAATTATTATATTTAAAAACATAAATCCTCCAGTACATATGAATCCATTCTCATCCAATCATAAATTTTTTAAAATTTCTTTGTAAATTTATCAAATATGCATAAATTCCACAAATCAATTCCCAAGAGCTCTAATGTAAATAAAAAATGCCTCTATCATTATTAAAAAGGTCTGATTATATGAATCACTTAATCATCAATTAAAACCCTCATCCAAGTGTATTTTTAACTAATTATAGAACCTAAAAACATTGTTATACAAGTATTGATTCACTATAGCTTCAATACTTTGATCTCCCAATTTTCTTGTTTTTAATCTAGTAAACCACAAATATAATAAGTTGAATGAAACTATTATCACTTCACTACATCCAAAACCAATGTGAATAAAATTCCACTATATAATACTTATCTCAGACATGAGGTAGGACTCAACAATCATTATATGTACGTACTTCCCACTTGAATCTATCAATCTAGGTATTCAAGGGAACCCAAATCTACATACTCTTTTACGCACAGTGTAAGGATAAAAATTATTATTATTATTTTGGGTGTATTTTCAATCCATCAACCATAAAATCATCACCATTTTATAATGAAAATGAAAATGACAATAAGATAAATTAATAATAAATAAAATCATTTTCATAAGGGAACTTCAAACTCCCCCTATGAATTTTTTATCAATTACAAATTTACTCTAATAGTAAATGTCAGTCTACTCCTAATATATAATTAATGAAAAGACAGAAAAAATTATTATCAACCATATTAAGCTAAAAATAAGTATCTTCTCTGCTATAAATTTTCAGAAAATTCTTCTCACCTTATTACTTATAAAATGCTCCACTTAAGTAATCAGTGACATGTTCAGATACCAACAAAAACCTATAAATCTTCATGTGATTTTTGAATAAAACATACTTAAAACAACCTGTTATAACCTCCCCAAAACATCCACCATATCCATAAATTAAATGAAATAAATAATACTAATGGAATATTTGTTTAATAGTATCAAGTGACTATCAAAAATTAAGATCAACATAAGCATCAGCTGAAATACTGTCAAATTGCATGATCCTTTATTGTGTGTCATCAATCAGAAAAATAAATATCTATATAGCAAACCTAGTGTTCAAAAAATGAGTTATTGATTTATAAAATAAATATATCCATATATAATCACTATCTGAAATAAAATTTACCATTTTTCTAAATAGGTGCTCATTAAGAATATTTTTTAAAAGGTTCCAAAAAATGTACTTACTAGAAGTCACATATCAAGAATTTAATGTGTAAGTAAAATGTACCCCTCTTATTTAGATAGTATCTACCATAAAATAAACATAAATAATATTTGTAAAAAAAATGTAAGAATGAGAATCATACCACAAAATTTAAATCCATTGTATCTAACCAGATTTTGGGAATCTATAAGAATGAAAAATTCTAATATATGTTGAAGAATTTTGACAACTCCCCTTCATTGGGTGTTTCCCATAAAACTAAATCTTAAATACCCCAACATTAAACCACATATAAATTTATTAGGGAATATTATGGATCCTCTAATATCATGATAGCTTGAGAATGAGGGATGAGATAGTTTTCCCAACCTATGACATTGAGCTCCAGTTTTCTTATTTCTTCCACAATTATATTTCATGGTATGTTCAAATTTTGGTAGCATTATCTTCACCACATTTTTTTCTTATCTCTATTATAATTATTTACATAGAAAACTAGACTAGTTTTATTATTTTTATATTACTCTAATATTATATCCTCTCTTAGATAATCTGCATATATAAATAACAATTGCTTATGGAACTATTTTGACATATAAAATGGTGTGAGATTCTTCTTTATGTAATTGGATTTGGAATGTGAAACTAAATTTTATTTATCTTCACTCCTTACATATATATATTTTTGGGAAATAACCCTCTTATAAGGAGTGTGTCCAATATGATTTTATATGCAATACAAAATTTATTTCTTATTTCTATTACTATTCTTAGGAAGCCTCTCATTCCCTTTACTAAAGATGTATTCACAATGTAAATATTATATTACAACTCCTAAATTGACTTCTTATTTTTTTCTTGATTTCCTTATCAGACTTTGCATTCCAATGATTATTTATATTAATCCATGGTGTTACCACTCTTACCTTAATTAAAGCATCTTTTATTTAGGGAAAATCATAGTTAGACTTATTTTTATATTTTTAGGTTCTCTATTATTTTTATTCTTCTTAAAGTATTAAAATTTATCTTCATCCTTCTCCATTATTTTTGGATCTATATACTTTTATAAGGAATATTTTTCCTTCTTTATATTGCTCTTTTTCATTAGTTGTTGTGGCCACTTTCCTTCATCAACAATAATCATCCGGCTAGTTGGATGATATTAGTATTCATCTTATGTGTGTAAAAATATTAATCAATATTCACAGAAATTATCAAAAAGTAAATATATGTTATTTAATGATAGATTCCACTTATTTTATGAGTTCAAGTTTTTATAGTACTCTTTCTAAATTTTTTATTTTTTCTCCCCTTGCATCTTTTCCTTATTTGACTTGCATATGTTCACATGTTATGACAATAAAAAATGACCATATATATGAACCTATAGTAACACTAAAAATATCCAACAACCCTCTTTATTTTTCTTTTGTTGAAAAATGTTCTAAATTTTGTAATTAAAAATATTCTTTTTTGAGTTGTTTTGACACTATTTTTGTATCTGTTTGGGGAACTAGTTTTTCTAGGAATATCTACCTCCATTATAGATTCACCAAATAGTTGTACAATATATTTATATTCCCATTTTTTTTAAAAAAAATAGTTTTTTGATTTTATATTAAATTAAGATATAATTTGAAAATACTAAAATTTTAGGGCTGTGGGTTTTCATTTTTCAAAAGCTTTTGGTGAAGGATTATCCACATGATCGTTCCCTACTATTTATATTATTTTTATTCACTAATGATAAATAATTCATCACTAAAATATGAGAGGAAGTTCTATTATTATTTAAAATGGATTAGGAAATTCCATCTTGGGTTGATTCAATATCTATAAAATTAACCTATAACTATAAGAAATTCAATTTTAGAATGTATTTATGATCCTATACTAATCTTAACTTTTCTTTCCAATCCTCCTCTATATTTTTAACTTGTTCACCTTGTGTCCTTCTTATCACTTGAAGTGAATTTCCAAATGTTTCCATGCTTTTTTCTTCCACATATATCAATAATATAATTAAAATAATAGTCAAATTCTTTTTCTTCTTAAGTAAATAGAACACATTAGTAATAGTATACAAGAATACTTCTTTATCACAAAATATCCTTTTCAATTATTAAATTATCATGTAATATTTTTCATTACAAATTAGTTGTCTCACTCTTAACTTCTAAAAGATTTTTGAGGGTATTGTTTCATCAATTTTTTCTACTAATGATTAATCCATTAAATCATATTCTTCATCTAAATATGATTTCTCATTAAATTATTTATTCATAAAATTATGAATATAGATTACATCCTCTATAGAAACCTTTTTCAAATTCTTGTCAATGTGTGAGTATAAATATTTAGTTTTTTTATTCTCTTTATTTTATTCACATCCTTCACAACTTGAAACTAAATCATAAAATGAGTATCTAGAAGAAGATTCAATATATAAACAGAGTACACTCTATTCAAACTCAATTAGTGGTAGATACTTTTCTATCATAATACCCTTTACATTCTTATTTCCCTCTTTAATTATCTTTTTCCCTATCTTGTAATAAATTTTAAATTTTTATTTAGTAGGTGTAGAGAAAAATATCATGATCTAAGAAGTATTTTATAAAACCAAAAATGTATAATTTTTTTAAAAAAAATTTGAGTAAAAATATTATTGAACTGATTCCAATTAAAATCCATAGGGTATAGATGGACCATTGAGAGGGTAGGGATTAATCAGAGGTCACTTTTTAAATTATTTCTAATCAATTTTGCATCCTCGACATTTTTAGTCTCGATGCACTCACTCTCATGTCATAAATCCCCACATTCATAATGTGTCAAATAAAGGAAAAGATAATATAGTCATTTATTAAAAATTTAAAACACTTGTACATTTTAAAAAAATAACATTGTCATTGATAGCGTGTATGAGACGCAACATTGAGCTTTAACGAACTATGAAATATTATTATTCAAATATGACCGTTATAAACTAGGAATTGAAACAGAACGTAAAAATATGATTATATTTATTATGAAATATATATAAATATCATAACTAATAAAAATTTATTGATTAATTCCAATGAAATATGCACTCAATTTTTAATAATGTCGATTTTTTCTTCAAGAAGGAATTTTCTTCAAAAAAATGTTTTTATTGAATTTTGTGAGTGAATATTGTAATCAATTTGTAAAACTTTTTAAAATTTTATGTTATAAAAATAATATCATTTTTGTAATTAGTATATCAAAATTATCCTTTGTTAAAATTTTGGGATTTTTCATAAAAGATGGATTGTCTAGTGAATATGGAAAAATACTAATTTTATTTAAAAATTTATTTTTGATTCAAGACTTTATAATGTAACATTAAAATTAAAAGGTTTAAAAAAATTATTTCTTTTAAAATATTAATAATCCAATTAATTTCAATGAATTCAATTTTAGGGTTGAATTTTTTATACAAACATTTGAATACTAAAAAATGTATTTTTTGGAAAACATTATTTTCTATTGTAGTTTTTAAAATTAAATTATTTTTTACCACTTATGTGAATTTATTTTTAAAATGGATTAAATATTTGGAATTTAGAGGTCCAAATTTTTTAAATAGTTCCCTTTCATTTTCTTTCATTATGAATATTTGCCATAGTAAATAATTATTGTCATAGTGAGGGTAAATTGGGAAATTATGGTTAAAAAAATAAGATAAGGACTAAAAATGACCCTAACACCTGACTTTATCCTATTAGATGAGTATATTTTGACCATTTAAATATATTTTTTTAAAATATTTCTTTTCCCCATTTATCCACTATTTTTCCTTTATAATATTTTAGTAAAGGATAATGTTAGAAATTTCAATCTATTAATTTTAATATATATAATATTTTTTGTTATGGATTAAAAAAATGTGCTTAGTCATAAATGATTATTTTAAAATTAAAATATTTTTTTATAATGATAATTTGTTTATAATTTTTTAATGATGAATAATTACATTAAATGTGTACGTATCATCGAAATATTATTTTTTCAATTAATAGAAAAATAAAATTAATTATTTTAAAAAAAATAAAATTAATATCATTTCAATTAATTATTATGATAAACATGTTTCTTTGAAAACTATTATAGGTTAGGGACGTGTTAAAGTATCATATTATAATTAATTTTTTCATCCTATTTTAAATTTCAAATTAAGTGAATAGTTAAAAATAACATTATTGATATTTTATAATAAATATAAATATTATTAAAATGATTAAAAATTAATAAATATAATTTATTAATCCAATTTATTAGGATATAGTTTAATATATAATCCTTTTTCCATTTATGGTTTCATTAAAATTTTATAAAAACTATATTATCCCCTAAAGAGTAAAAAACTATATTATCATTATAATTTTCAAAAACATAAATGAGGGTTAAAATAAAATGGTAAGGATAAAATGTAATTTGAACTTCTCAAAATTTTATTGTATGAGATTATTTATATCCATATTCATCTGATATTTTAAATATATTATTTTGTATCCATTTTTCATTAATTTTAATTTATATTAATTTAAATCTATAATTATTTCCAAGAGTTCCCCTACACTCTCTTATAAAAAGGCTCCCACTCTCCTCTTTCATTCTCCCATAAAAAAGCCTTTTATTTTAGTAATCTTAATCCAAATCATTTTTTAAAATCCCTCTCCTTATTATAGAGGTTTTTTTATTATATTTCAAACCTTGTATGTATTATGAGGTAAAGATAAATATATTTCTCAAAGAAAATGAAAATAAGGAGAGTATGAGATGAGTCAGACTCGAGCTAAGGTTAACTTTATTTTAAAAACATCATTTTAAATTTTTTTAAAGTTTTATTTTCCAAATATTTTCCTTTTATTTCCATTTTCAAAAAAATAATTTTTATATGTTTTTATATATACATAAATAAATTGTAAAGTGATTTCATATCTCATTCATATGAAGGATTTCAAAAATAATGTTTTTATGAAACATTTTGAATTTCATTGAAAAGGTCCAAATGAATTTTCTATTTTAATTTATATAGGGTCTATGGTGTTTCCAACCACAATAAATATTATTTTATGTTTTTATTCCATTATAATATCTTATGTTTTAATATTAAAAAAACCATTTTTCCTTTGTTTCATGAATTTTCAAGAATTGTTTGAAATGAAATATATATTTTTATTGTATATAAATGTTATATTATGGCTGTAAAAATTATGTTTTTGAATTTAATGAAAAAATGAAATATTTCATGTTTTATTATTATTATATGGTTCATATTAATTATTTATGATAATGGTTGGTTCCATTATAAACCTTGGATTGGTGGTTTAGATATAGACCAAGGACGGGTGGTTTTGTTATAAACTATGGACCGATGGTTCCATAACAAACAAAGGATATGTGGTTACATTATTAAACAAGAATGGGTGGGTCTTTTATATCACTTCAAGGAATTGGTTAATGATTATGTTCTTCAAATAATTATGATATATTTTGGCCGTATTGATTATTCAATTTATATGAGCGGAATGGAAAATTTGGTACTAAGTTACCTATATAAAATTTCTACGCTTTATAAGTTTTTAGGGAAAAAAATTAATTTAAAAAGGATATTTGATGTTTTATTTCTTTAAATAAATTATTATTATATTTTTGGATAATAAGTTATTTTTAAGTTGATATTTAATGGGTACTCATGTTCTCTAAGAAAACCTCATAATTATGATTTTACAGCTATGTTATCTTATAAATTGTTTCAAGTAAACCTTACATGGTAAAAATAATATCTCATGTAAGGGAATTATTATTTGAGAAAATTTTTTATTATATTAAATGTTGTTTATTTTATGATTACACGGTTTTAAAATGGACAACCATATTTCTTCATTATTTTTTCTATATCCCATAATAATATTTGTTTCTCATCCCACATTCTAAAATTTTTTTATAGGGTTTAAATAATTATTAGAAACTGGGAATAATTAAAGATAAAATATTTCAAGATATTCCATCAAAAGAAAAATTATTATATCTTAAAATATTTTTTATTAGAAAATGGGTACAAAGAGGAATTTTACAAAATGTATTTTATGGGTTGGTTATATAATATTTTTGACCAAGATATATAAAACTATAAACATGAATTATTCCTCAAAATGTAAGAAAGTGAATTCTTATGTAAAGATTTAATTTAAGGATTGTTTGAGGCTAGGTCCTTACAATCAATATAAAGAGCTACTCCATGTTGTGTTGGTTATATGTCCCCAAATTGATCTTCCACTATAATATATGTCATCAATTATTAGTGGACCATATCAGACTCAAACTGATCTTCTCTTAGAAAGAGTCACACCATCCACTTTCCTTCTCCTCACATGACTTATCTTATTAGGTTCCCACTAGACTTCTTCAATAGTTTCTCACTACAGTCACTAAATCTCATGGTGATATCCCTAAAAACATTAGGTCCCCATAGGTTCTATGGATTCATTCCATATATAGGCATGTTTTCTTTGAGGCTCTTCCTTATAATTATATTTTCCATTCCAAATAGGATGTATCTAAATCAATTTAATTGATTTCCTTAAACTCAATAGAAACATTTTAGAAAACTATAAATTCTTCTACAAAACTTTGCAACTTTATAACTGATTGTATCTCAGATTCAAAAACCTTATACTATATGTAATAACATAGATGTATCACTCGATGACCTCATGTGATCTTAAAATTAAATAGGTCCTCATGTCCTCAAGTAACTTGACTATCCATAAATAAATAATATGATACATATAAGTCATCCATTCTAAAATTATCATATTTTCAATCATAGGAAACAATGGTTATTGCAAGATATTATTATTCTCACTTTAGTTTTAATATATATATGATAAAGAATTATTAACATGGTATCAGATCCTTATTCTTTATCTTTTAGTGGAGTTATTCATTCATCTTTAGTGAATACAATCTCTTAGTTCCAGAAAATTAAAATATTATACACAGTTCACCAGTATATATTTTATATATTTATAATATAGAATTTTATCCACAAATATAATCCCGCATCTACTCATTTAATGTATCCATCATTGATAAATCCCATGACCTATGCCACTTTTTTAGATAAGGGTCTTAACCACAATCTCAATATTCATTATTCATAGAAATTTATCATTTATCATTTTATAGGAGTTATCATTTCTTTTATTAACATATTCCACTCATAAGAATAAAATATTATAGACTCTTACGTATTCTTCTAGTTGGAATCAAAATTTTCTCATATTCTTCTCTTAACCACAAAATACATCAGGCATGGTTGAGTAATTTTAAATTAAATTGGTCAAAAAAATATCAGTTTATTTTCTCATTTAAACTCCATAATACTCAGTCTTCTTCATTATTTTATTTGAAAAATATATATAATATATATTTCTACATTCTTGAATGAATTTATCCACCATGATTTAAAACATGTAACTTTCAGTAGCTTATCTCTTGATCAATGTTCCCCAAATATGGTCTAACTCCACATTTCACTCTCTGATATTTTAAACACTTAAAAATAATATCATTCATCCCCAGATTTAATTACACTTGTAATATTTAAAAATAAATATTTCTACAAGTTCTCTTTAAATTTGATATTATTCTCCAATAGCTCAAAGTCCAACAACATAATATATCACATTAGAATCATACATCCTTCTTGGTATTTGGGATATTTAGAAACATTAATATCAAATTTGACATCATATTAATCAAACTTATCCTCATAATATAAAATTTGGGAATCTCTTAATTTTTCATTCTAGACATAAGAGAGATTCCCATATGTGAATTTCAAGTTTACATATGTAGACTTGGCTATGAAATTTCCATAATTTGGAAACTTCGACTATGTGTATTCTTATATTCCATCCACCACCCATATGTGAATTCCTTTATATGGCATGAACCTCCTTACATTGACCATCATGTATATGAATTTAATTACAAACTGGGTTTTTATACATGGGAATTTTTCTATGTGAATTGAGAATTTTGGTAAATTTTTCTAATTTCCTCAATCTAAAACTAGAACCCCTCTAGTATATCTCAATCGATTCTCATCCAATCATATACATTTAAAAACAACTTATTGAATTTATTAAACAATATTTAACACCTTATCTCTATTATTATAAATATTATATCAAATATAAGACTCATATCTGAGTTATTCAATATAAGTCACTGCATGAATCACTTTATCTTTAATTAATACTTCATAAAAGTGTATTTCATACCTAATTTGAGAAGTTACAATCATTAGTTCATAGGGACAGATTCTTCAAAACTATCTCACTTAAATCTCCCAATAAAATCGATTTTAATTTTTATTAACCACTATTATAACAAGTTATATAAAACTTATAGAGCTTTATTTCATTTCAAATTATTATCTAAAAAACATGGTTACTTGCATATGTGTCTTATAAATGATTACTAGCTCAATAATCATCACATTTATGTGCATACCACTTTAATATATCTATACAAGTATTCAAGTGTATCTTACTCTTCATACTTACTACTCATAATATGTGGGCAGAAACTATTTTTGTTTGGAGGTTGGATTCTCAATCCACTACCCATATTTTCATCAAAATTTCATAATGAAATTGATAATAAAAACAATAAAATGTGATAAAAAAATAAATTAATTTACCCAATGGAACATTAGTTATATTGTATTTTCCATGGAGTAAATAAAGGAACCTTTATCAAACTTTTCATACATTATAATCTTTTTTAATAAATATTTTCATTAAACATTATTATATTGAAAATGAATGTTCACCATTTAAATACAAATTATAATACATTAAAAATATCATAAATATATTATTATGATATTAAACTAATCATAAAATATATTTTTTAAAATAAATGATATATTAGTGTGAAATATCCAATATCGCTAGAATATATCACTATATGGAAAGAATTTATCAATATTAAAATAACTTGAAATATGGGATATTTTTAATAATAAAATTCATGGAAATCACACTAAAAATAATGGATGTATGTAAATTTATCCTATTTCTAGGATTTTTTTGGTTTTGTGTGAGTCTGATATCGATTCATAAACCATAAACTATGGTTCATAAGAACTATGGTGGTAGAAAGCTATCACCATTGTTCCTAAAATATTAGGGATAAATTATTTCTTAAAAAAATAAATGGGTTTCAAAAAATGGACCTCATACTCAAAATAAAAGTAAATAACAATAATTATTTTCTTTTTTATGCATTTCAACTGGAACACTTCTTAGATACTAGAATGGTTATCTTCTATTATCGTGTTCCAAATTTCCAGAGGTAGATGACCTATCACCATCAGGGTTATGGTGATGGAACAATCAAACAGAATGTGAGGACGGGAGGTCATATTTTATTATTATGGACCTTGTTTCCTGTTATAGGACTCTCTCATATATTTTATAATTTATCTTGAAACCCATTATCAATTAAATCCTTATTGGCATTGGTTTGTTACATCAACATCTACCTGATCAGGGAGAAGACCATAAAGACTTGGGGATGAGTGTGTTCATTATACTTGATGCTACTTTTATTTACCTCATGTAAGACTAAGAGAGTATCTTATTCTTTTCACATAAGGAAGAATAGGGTGTCTTAGTATCTTCACCTAACGAAGGATGTTATCTTATTCTTCTCATATAAGGAAGGTTAGGTTATCTTATGGTCCAGATATAAGGATAAGGTTGGTTCATCTTATGCTTATCACATAAGAATAATTTTGGGCTATCTCATTCATTTCATATAATGATATATAGGTCTCTTATGATCATAAAATAAGGATAAGTTGGTCTTCTGTACTCATCTCATAAGTATATGATGGGTCTCAAGGTCTAAATCCACGAATTAAGGCATTTATTTTTTAGACATTATTGGGGGATTCTCGTGATTTATTATATATAGTTGGGATTCTCATGATTTAAAGTATTGTGGGGACAATCATTCCTTAAGTTATAGTTTGGATTATCGTAGTTTGATGTTTATTGGGAATTATCTGTAGAATAAAGAATTATAGATAGGAACTCTATGATGTTTTTTCTCTTCATGATGGTGGTCAGTATTGGGGTATACTACCCCTCAAAGGAGAAATGGGGGTTGTAATTTTGTTGGGATTAAACCTTGGGGAGGAATCCTATATATTCTGTTAGAATAAGAATAAAAACCCACATATTTGGAGCTGCATAGTTTAATTTTTTTATAAGACTGATCTATGTTATTTAATATCATTTGGTAAGGTTGATTATATCATGAAAATATAAACAAAAAGGGATCTAGTGGGACTTATACATTGGGGTTAACAAATCATTATTCAATGTATAAACGATATGTATAGGGGTACCACATATATTTCTCAAATCATGCTATAAATCAACAAGTATATGTGGGTCTTATATAAATGTTTAGAGACCCTTATCTGATATAGAGGAATCAAAGATGAAAGAAATAAATTTATATAATGGGTATGATATTGGTATGAAAAAATATAAAATGGGAGGATGTGGATTTCATATTCTATAAACATTAATAAAATATTTATTTGGGAATGAGGCATTAAATGGGTTACCCTAAAACTATCTTATGTTGGATTTGGGTTGTGTGAGACTTTGACTTTTGCGAGGAAATACTACCTTATGTGATCATAGTTATTCCTATAGAGGGGATTGCATGAAATATTCTTGAGAATATGAAAATTAATAGATGAGATTGTATGAGATTGTATGATTTTATTTTGACAATTATAATAATTTAAGGAATTTTCTTGGATCGACTTGAATGAAGAATAAAAATTTGAGGCTTCTTTTATAATATTATTTTATTGTGAAAGTAGTTATTTATAGATGTTTTTTGTAACACCCTAATATTTTCAGATATATTTGTATTTAATAAATGTTAATTTTATAATCTCTAGATCTATATACAACAATTAATTTAAATGAACTTATATATACTATTGAAATATAATTATTTAATGTGATAGTTATCATCTAGCTGTTGGATTGGACGATATAAATATAACTTATAAAAAATTGAAAATTTATTTTTTTATACTTGTATATAATTAATTAATTGGTTTTCAATTGTTTTTATATTAAGCAAAAATAATTTTAAAGTAAATAGTTATTTTTCTAAAAACTACATTTATGAGGATAATGTTTTTTTATCTTAATAAAAAAATTATTATCTATTTATGAATTTTTTAAAATAATTTTTTGGGATTATATATAAAATAAAACGTTTTAAAATTCTTCTAATGGTATTTAATTTTCATTTAATATGTATAAATACATTTTTTATACTTATAAAGCATTTTTTTTAAAAAAGTTTTAGTTGTATTATTCATGCTTATATCGATTTTTAATTTCATAAAATTATAAAATATTAACTTGATAAAATGGATAATATAATTTTAATCATTATAATTTATATAATTCAATAGTTCTAACATAAATTTTTGGTTTTAATGAATAGTAAAACGAGTAAAAATTTGGTACCATGGTTAGGGTTCAAATGAGTTTACTGAGGATTTAACAAAGATATAAGGGTAAAATTGTCACTTAAACTTATCAAATTATAATAGTTTATGAAATGTTTACACTATATTATCATCCCTTTGTTTTATTTTCAATCTAGTTACAATTTCATAAGAAATTGGATTTATGTTATTTAAATATATTAAATAATTCCATGTGTGAATGTCCACTCACTTATAAAAGGACACCTCTTCTTCACCCTTATTCAATAAATTTGAGCCTTATATATCAGTAAATGCCTGAGTAAAAACATTCATATATTCTATTCATTAATTTAGTATCTCATGTTATTAACCCAATACCAGTTTATTAAGGCCTAAGGTGTTTGCCAAGGGAGGTCTCTCAAAGAAGAGGAAATTGTCATACACGACAATTTCAAAGATTATTTCTCCTCATAATACCACCAAATATATTTTATTAGTATTAAAAAATCAATATATTATCATGAATATATTTATATTTTATTATGAATATGGTAAATCCATTTTTCACCTCCTTCTCATTAAATGGGAAATAAAAGTACCGCTCGTGTTTACATGAAGACTTCTGCTTCCACATAGTGATACTCATTTTCCATAACCGTCATTCATGGTTGGATATTATAATATATTTAATGCTTATATATTATATTTATGACATAATTATGCTTCTATATTTTTAAAATCTTATATGTCTTCTTACCTTCTCATCCAATGGGAAATGATAATGTCTCTCGTGCATACGTGTGGACTACCACCTCCATGAAGCAATGTGATTCAATTTTCATTTAATCTTTAAATAAATGGTAAAGAGTGTATATTTCATAAATATATATTATATTTATTATATTATAATTTTTTAACGGTAAATTATTATTTAAATTTCTTTTGTTCTATCCATCGAAAAGTGAAAATATAACGTGTGCGTCTATATAGGATACCATCTCCATGAAGTGATATAATTGATTTTTAGTGGCCACTTAATATGAATGGTCATGAAATTGATAATAATGAATAAATATGATACTTATGTCATTATTAATATTATTATATAATGAAAAAAGAAAAATGTATCATATAACTAAACACTCAAATCGAAACATTCATGGAAAGTGAACTACTTTCCACCCAAATGTTCATTTTAATCAATAAATTTTTAATAAAATGATAATTTGGTATTATAAAATAATGATAAATAGTAATGTATGCATTAATATAGTTCTGTATTAAATACATAAAATATATATATTTTATATGCATGAGGTATGAATGCGCACAGACTAAGATGGGACTTAAGTTAATGGATTTATGTTATCATCTCATTTATTTTCGGTATTTTCGATGTTGAACTTCCATTTAGATAAACTATATGATCCTTAACCTTAAACCAAATATATCGTATTCTTCTATG
This sequence comes from Viscum album, assembly GCA_963277665.1. Taxonomy (NCBI): domain Eukaryota; kingdom Viridiplantae; phylum Streptophyta; class Magnoliopsida; order Santalales; family Viscaceae; genus Viscum; species Viscum album. The sequence goes on from OY728125.1 coordinate 1,839,786,070, forward strand.
GTAATTCCTAAAATATAAATTGTTATAACTGTGATTTCCCGTACCTATTTCACTCTAAAGTTATCGAACATGGTCGGTCACAAGGCCTAAGTTTATCTTACTGTATTCCAGAGAATACATACTAGTGGTGAGGTCCTGGTGTGTGACAGTTGGGAAAATATTCCTTATAGAAAACTGGATCATAGTGAAGATAACAATAGTAAATAAGCAGTTGAAGCATATAATAAATATGGTGGCTGAAATAAACATGGATATCCATGTAATAAATAATCAACTCAAAATGTGAATAGTATCATACATAGAATATGATGTAATGTCATGTCTCTACAAAATGAAAAACCTGATTATATGGCATCAGGAATTCAATACAATGCATACTATACAGATGAATCAAATAAAGAAAAAACTATCTGAGAACCCAAAGTACTATACCAATCATCTACTACCAAGATCCCTTCTTAATGGAAACAAGAAAGATATGTATCCAAATTGGGATATTTTCCCTCGTCTAGAACTGTAACATATAATATGCCCAGGCACTCATGGTATCCCATAAAGGTTGTGATATATATCTCAATATTCCACTACTAACAGCATCTATACATATCCATCATGTGAATATAAATTGTATAGTGTGCAATTATATATAAAAGTAAAGGAGTGATAAAGTAATAACCTCTATCTACTTCAGCCTAATCTTTTGTCTGCAAATGTTATAATTTAATTAATTATAATTCAATTTATATTAAAAAGATTATATATGTAAAATATAATTTGTATTGTAATTGGAATTAATAACAATAGAGGATCCAAGGTGTGACCAATTCATCCTTGACCTCATGGGTTGATATATCTCATAATAGTATCACATGCATTCTAGATATAAGGGGTATGTTTGTAATCCAAGGGGAAAACCAAAGAAATTACACTATAAATTTTTCTAATCATGTCTATGGATATCTTCCACAGTAATCCTAGTCTAAGCACCACTCATCCCAATGTCATGATTCTATGGAGTCATGTGTCCAATGATATCAAGCGGAGTCCAAGGAGTGCATCGAAGGAATTCAAATATCTAAAAAATATGTCAAGTTAATAGTCAGTAATAAATTGAGGAATGAATAAAATAAAATAGATACTAGATACCATGGGGGGTATCTCCCATGGAAATCATCCCAATGAATCAGAATGGTGCCCTTTGAGTGCTTAAAAATTCCCTTAGGAATCCAAGGATGGATCAATTCTGACCACTTTTATAAAGATACAAAAGGTCCAAATAAATTGGAATCTTTTACACATTTCATTTATATCATATTTAGTCATACTATATATAATACTCATTCCAAATAATCATTTAAGGGGTTCCTCCCTTTAACTTACATTAATCATGACAAGGCGATTTAAGGACATGAAACTATTGTCAATTAAATTTATAATTAACTAGGATAGGTTATATCTATACATATAAACATTCCATAACATTATTTTAAATATTTATCAATTATAAAGAAACACTTACCTTATTTAAGGGCAATCAAGAAACATTTGTATAGTTCTACAGAAAACCCCAACATTGGTTAATAAGGAATAAATACTAAACGCCCCCTAAATGGGTGGTCTACATTGAGGTACCAACCTCCAAATGTGTCAATATGTATTATGAAGTTCATATAATACAATCTAGACAATTAAAATCAAGGAATATTAATTTTAAATAGAAACACTTGTTGAAAACAGTGTTTTCACAACAGAAACAATAGTGAGACACTAAGGTATGAGTCACAGAACACCTACATTATACATCTTGTATATGTCCCACCAAGTATTGGCCCATATTTTTTTAGGGGTTAGAAGAAAATGGATTAATCAAAAATCACCTTGAAGATAGTGTATATAATTTTCAAAAAGAATATGTCCTCATTGATAAGAATAAGAAAAAAAATTCCTAAGAAGTGAAGTGCATACCAAGATAAAACCAATGCGATGATTGGATCTTGATTCAGATGTTAGACAAAGAAATGGGAGAAAAGACTATGTGATTTTTCAAAGAGTGATCCAAACAGAGGTAAAGAGGACCTATTTTATTTTTTAAATTATAAAAAAAGAGGTAGGGGTAAGCTATATTGAGATATAGGGAAATAGTAATTTCTCCCAATTTTTAGAGGTTGAAGGTTTGGCCTCATAGTTGGAAAAAAAACATGTTCAAAACGTGAACACAACACAGTCCCATGATACCCCTCACATGGGATAGGTGCAAAGCATGAATAATTTTTCATATCTAATGTGAAACTCTTTTATCACAATTTTGAGAAAGATTGCATGACCATTCGGCATGGGTCACATGGTTAGAGAAAAGTGTGTGTCCCTCTAATGTTCACTAATACACACCCCACACAATTAGGAGAAACCATGTGGGTTGGGATATAGGGTTTTTACTAACTATATGGCTCAACTTTTTCTTTCACTATCTAATATTTTGAGCTCTGAAAAATACCCAAAAACCCCCATTACCTCCATATCCTTACTAGGTATTATTATTAGGTCGAAACCGAAGAGTAAACCCAAAAATTAAAGGATTTATACCTTAATAAAAATAGTTTTATTACAATCCTTACCCTTAAAGAAACTCATCCCTAGGATTCCCTTCCAAGGGTGGTATAATGATATTTATGAACAACTATGGCCACTAAGAAAGAATGGCTGCCTCTCACTCCCATATCTCATCCTATACATGGTTGTGCTGCCATTGTACATGTACTAAAGGAATACACCTTCCTCAAAGATCTTTCATGATCCAATAAAATATGCATATGGGATACTCTTAAAAAGAATCATTAACAGATAATTAAACTTCCTCGGGATCAAAATTATAATATGGTTCATCATGGTAACAGTGAAGATGTGAAACTTGGAAGATGTTGTGTTGGTAATGGAACCTCTAAGGTAATAGAAACTGATATTCTACTAGACGGGCTCTATCCAAGATCTGAAATGGACAAAAAAACATGTTGATAGCTTACCTTTCTAATGTATCCACCTTCGCACAAGTCTTGGTGATATCTATAAGAAAACATGATCCCCGACCTTAAACTCCAGAGGTCATTGATGGAGATTAGCTTATATTTTTCTATCTACACTAAGGAGTAGACATGTTCTTTCTGGTCAACTGTACCTAATATAAACACTTGTACAAAATATGATGACTTAGTATCACTGCCTCACCTTCCACTAACCATCATATGGTTGAATGACATGACCTTCCGTATAAGGCCTCAAAAATTGACATCTGAATCATTTCTTGAAGGATATTATTCTAGGAAAACTCAATGATAGGAATATGATTCTCCCGAGAACCGTTGAAATCAAGGAAACATGGTTGGAGCATGTCATCTAACACATGTATAGTTTACTCTAACTGGACATCGGTATGGGGGTGAAATACTATGTTTTGAAGCATGAATGTGCCCATATATTTCTATAACCATTTCTAGAACCATGATGTTAAATAAGAATCCATATTTCAAATGGTATTATGAGGGAAACCATATAGGAATAAAATCTCACTTAAATATAGTATTCCAAACTCATCAACTGAGAAAATATCCCAGATTGAAAGTAAGTGGGATACATTCATCAGTTGATCCGTGACTACCCAAATCACATCTCTACCCCAAGTCATACTTAGTAACCCAATCACAAAATCCATTGCAAAATTTCTCAATTTCTATTCTATGACTGGTAACTATTGTAAAAAACCTATTAGGACTATGCTTCTTAGCCTTCACCTGATGATAGGTGGAACACCTAGTGATAAAACCTTCTATTGGATGTTTCATCTCATTCCACCAATACAAGTGACACATAAAATAATATAACTTGGAGATACATGGATACACTACCCACTATGAAAAATGTGACTCTCACATCAACTCCTTTATCATGTCCTTAAGAACCCAAATATTTTCATGTGTCTATAGGTTGTCATCTCCATCAACAGACCAATTCGTAGGTGGGTTATCACCAGAAATACTCTCCCATAATACCAACCCTTTAGGATCATATAATTCCCTTCTCTTCACAATATTCGGGAGGGAGGATATAACTTCTAAGGATGTATGAAAAGTTTTCTTATGACACTTATGATACTAAATATGAATATCCTAAAAATATTAATCAATTTCCATTCATCAATTACTTTATTAATGGCTTTTTTGTTTCTTGGCTCAGCACATCTGCTACCAGATTTCTCCTTCTATCCATATATGCAAGCTCTAAACCGAAATAATGAAGTTGTTTGACCCATATTTTTTTTCTGAGATTTATTTCAAGCTATGTAAAGATATATTTGAGGATATTATGGTCTTTATACACCCCAAATAAATATCCCCTTAGATAAAGCCTCTAATACACAAGGAATGAATGAAGACTACAAGATCAATGTCATGTTTTGAATAATTATATTCATGAGGTCTCAACCAGGAAAAATCATATGAAATAACTCAATCCTCCTGTAACAATAATGCACCCATCCTGATTTCTGATTCATCACATAACAATATATACCCTCTACTAGGCTCTAGAATAATCGTAATCATTGCTGAAGTAATCCTTATTTTCAAAACCTAAAACACTTTCTCACACACTTGAAACCACAAGGACATCGTGCCATTGTTTGTTAAAAAGGTAATAGGATCCTATAGGTGTGAGAAGAGCTATATAATATTTTGATAACCTTTTATAAGCCCCAAGAAACATTCTATATCAAAAATATTATTGGGAGACTCTTAGGAAACCACAAAACTCACCATCTCTACGTCAAATGACACTCTTGATTCCAAGATAATATAACCCAATAAGTGAACCTTATGGATCCATAAGTGTAACATTCTATGATTAGCATATAAATGATTTTGTTTCGGTTTATATAAAATGATTGTAACATGTTTTTTATGGTTTCTTTGATTATGACAATACACAAGGATTTATTCCACAAAAACTATGATAAAGAAATTTATGTAGGGTTGGAAATACAGTTCATCAAGGCCATAAAAATAGCATTCATGTTATTAAGATTGAATGGTATCACTAAATATTCATTTATACCATACCAATTATGGAAATTCATATGAGGTGTGTCTAAAGGCCAGACTCAAACTAGATGATAGCCAGATCTTAGTTTGATCTTTAATAACACTCTAGCTCCTTAGAGTTGGTCAAATAGACTATCTAACTATGGAAACAGATACTGGTTCTTAACCATAATCTAGTTAAACCATTTTTAATCCACATATATCCTAAGATCCCATTTTTAATTCTTGGGGGAAATCCCAAGAAAACCAAAAGATAGAGATTTAGTTGGGATAAACCCCTAAAATTATGATTCCTCCAAATATCTCATAAAAACCTGGAGCATAGTATCTATCATCATGTATGAAGTGATAAACACTGGAGAACCTCCTTGAATGATCTTGATCATAAAATAACTGTATCTTTCCAGGAGTAATACCTAAAAATCATTAGGTAATACATCCCAAAAATGAACCACCATGGGTGTAAAATCCATCAAATTTATTACATTCTCATCCATATAAAGGATTAAAATTTGGGTTATCACTCCACTCAACCCACAATTCTCTGATCAATTATTACTTTCCGGGACATTCTAATCACCCTTATGAAGATAACTAAGACCCTCTAGTGATGAAAATTATATCCTTTAACAATAGTAGTATTTATTTAAGTGATAGGGAACAAACAAGTCCATCCCAATAATTACATTAAAACTCTTCATCTTGAGGATAAATATGCCCCATAATAAAGGATAACTTCCCACCTCAAGGGGAAAATACCTAAATTGGAATACACCTTATTACCATACACTCAATTTTGTATCAAGGGTTATCACCCCACAACAGTACTATATTTCAATACTGAGACTTCCCCTGATAGATATAGGGATAAAAGAGCGAGAAGAACCTATATCTAATAAAGGTGATGCAATAGTATATGACAATAGAATAGTACCTCATACTATATATAGTCCTATACTATGATCCTTAGGTATCATTTTTAATTCAAGCATCTCGCATGATTAATGACCTTGAGCTAAAGTTATACTACCTTTAGTATGTCTACTCTGCTAGTACAAATATTCAAAAGTCTAGATACCTCATTCATGACCTTCTCCTCCAACTGTTCGGTCACTCTATCTTCCAACTTGATATGGAATCACTATCCCAACTCTCAATGGTGAAAGCTAGTTCAGACTCTCTTCCTCTAGAAAATAGAGGAAAGGTCCAGAAGAACCTCTATTGATGACCCATAAAGCCACAAGAATAGCCCTTTATTGTCTGTCTATCACGTTATGGCTTTACATGCTCCTATCTTCCACACTCACAACATATAATGTAGTTTTTTGTGAAGATACTCTAGCCTCCACTACTCTGATGAGAAGCCTCAAAAATGCACTTCCTACTACCAAAATAACTACTACCCTACCTTGGCCCTAAATCTATGTTCCTGTTAACATCATATTCTCTCAAGTTTCACTCAGGGTTAAGATCCTAGTTCAAAATCTTAGAAAATATAGACAGAAAAAAGAAATTCACCTATGAGTGGATGTCATACTTTTGCACATCCTCTAAGTGTCTCACTTGGGATAACTCATCCCCAGCCATAAGTGGTTAAAATCATTGCAACTCTATGAAATGTGATTAATACTCCTTGATATACATTTCACCCTACTCCAGGTGTATGACCTCAGAAGCTCAGTAATACCTCAGCCTCTCTGGGAAAAAATAATCATATAATTCATTCTAAAATTATGCCAAAAATATTCTCTAATGACAACCATCTTGGGTAACACATTCCACCAGTGCTTTCCATAATCATGAGGCATATAAAGGGAAATCTTGAACCTCTTCTATAAAGGTGTCTCCATATCCTCTATGATATAAATAATGTCTTTTATCTCTAATTTAGTATCTTTTCGACCACTATACACCAATAATATGGGTGGATACTACTCCTGGAACTCACAAGTCAGATCAGACATTGTAGGCACAGGTCTTGTAGCACACTGCATAGACTACATCAATCATATGAAACCCTCTTGAAGCTAAGTGTTAATGCCAAGTTCAAGAATAGAAATGGTTTTTTTATTTAGATCTACTAAGGGTAATACTAATGGATCATATCTCACCAGCTCTAGAGCATAATCATCGATACCATCTGGGTGCATGACTAGACTATGTCTTTGTGGTATACCTCTAAAAATTCCAATTACATGACTAATAAAATGATACCAAAGTAGATAGGATCTCTAATGTAATGGAAGAAAATAATATGGTTTCACTACCCCATATACTATCCCAATTACCCTATTATAAGGATTGGGTATTGTTAAGTGTTTATGTTTTTATTTACAGGTGTTCTAGTATATAGACTACCAATTCCAATTTAATTAGGGAAATGCTCTTTAAGTTTCACTTGGCCTCTTCATTTATTGGAAACCATTTAATCTATAAGTCAGGGTTTTCATTTTGATGTTCATATGTGATTTTATAAATAGCACAAGGTTAAATTAAATGGATATAAATTCCCATTTTATAAAGGCCCACACACTTTATATATTGAAATTAACCCCCACTTAATTACTCAGTTCGCCTTATAGTTGATCTTAGAATGTGTCAGGTAAAATACAATTTCCCAATTTCCAAGAATTACCATTTCCAATTTATAAGGGCTCATACACCTTATCCCATGAAATTTTTAGTCATTAAATGGAAGACAAAGGGAGCTCATGTAACTAGGGATACATATCTTACATGGGTCAAAATTGACCACCTAATATTACTCAATAAATATATACAGGAAAATACAGTTTATATTCGTCTTGAAATTTTAAAATATCAATTTATTTACCTAATATAATAATTTAATGGTATTGGAATATATAAAAAGAAAGGCACGCTCAACAATTTAGGAAACACAGGAAATTCAAACAACAAAATGAACCTATATAGAATTCCATGTGAGACATAGGTGCCTGTAATGATGTATGTAACCATTATACTTTTCATAAATATCAATGGTAGAATATTTATAAAGCATATAAAATGCCACATTTTATGTTCATCCCTCAATAGTAAATGTATATAATGTATTATATGAAAAATAAATAATGGCAATTTTTTATTTCTATGTAGCTTGGTATTTACCCTAAACGTGGGTTAGCTACTCCCAGGCATGACTTATACCCCTGTTAAAACATGTTACTAATATTATTTATATCATCCCAAAACAGTATGATAAGAAAATAAATAGCTTTAATATCACTTTGTGACATCCCAAACCTAGTTCACTCCCATGTAACCAAACCTTATCAGCCACATGGCCTCAAGTGTGCCTCCCCATATTCAAGAGGATTACAACTAGTAGCAAGGGCCTAGAGTGTTATATTGGGGAGAAAATTCCCTATAATTAGAGTGTATAATGATAGTGATAGAATCCATTAATGAATATAATAAGTAGATAATAAATATGGCATAAAAATTAATCATGAATATCCATGTAAAAAGTAAACAACTCAAAATTTGAACAATTTCATATAAAAAAGATGATGTAATCTTGTGTCTCTATTAAATGGAAAACATTCATAAATGTACATAGGTATTAAATAAAATAAATTCTATAAAAATGGACTAATGATTCAAGAATATCGAGAACTAGCCCGATCATCTATTACCAATCTCCCACCCTGAAGTAAGAAGGTTAGGTGTCCAAAGTGGGATTTTTTTCCTTTGTCCACACCTTCAGTTATATAATATTCTCTTGTACTAATGGAGACCTTAATAGACTGTGATATAAATCGTTGTAGGCCACCACCAATGGTTTCTATACATATCCAGTTTATGAAAATAAACTATACAGTTTACATGAATATATAAAATTAAATATAAATTAATGTAATAGCTCATATCTGATTCAGCCTCAAATTATATCTAGACATGTAATCCTTTAATTAATTATGATTTATTTTATTTTGATATTATTATATATGTAAATTATAAGCATTATTGTAAGAGGAATTTATAATAACAGAGGATCCAACGTGTAACTATGGAATCCTTGAAATCTATGGTTGGTCCAACTCATAAAAATATCACATGCAGTCTGGATGTAATAGTTCTAAGTGTAATCCATGGAGAACACCCAAGTCATTTCATAATAATTGAGTCAAACTGAGTCCATGGAACTCATCCATAGTAATCTCGAGCTAAGAAATATTGGGCCCAATGGGGTGAATTGTGACACCATGTGTCCAAACACATCAATAAAAATCCAAGGAATATATCGAATCATTCATATATCCATAAAATATTTTAAGTGAATCTCGGATACTACATATAGGAATACATGTAATATGAAAAAGATATTACTTTTTAGTGTGTATCTTCCATGGAAATTGGCTTAATGAATTTGAATTTTTTATTCTTTGTGCTCAAGACATTCCCTTAGGAATATAATGCTGGATCAATTCTGACTTGTCCAATAAAGATGAAAATTTTACAAATAAATATTCACATTAAACACATTTCATTTATATCATACATAATTATAGTATAAGTATTACCCATGTCAAATAATCATTTAAGGGGTTCATTCAATTACCTTTCATTAAACTTGATAAGATGATGAAAGTATATGAAGACATTATTAATTCAATTTTTAATTAACTAGACCTAATCATTATTATAGTTATAAAATTTTCATAACTTGATTTTAGAGATTTATCAATTATTAAAGGAAAATAGACCTCATTAAAGTTCAATATAGAAGCAGCCTAATGGTGCTGCAGATAATCCCAACATAGGTTGCTATGGAATAAATAAAATACATAGCAAAATTTGGTGGTTTTTATTGATTTCTCAACATCCAATGATCTCAAGATGTGTTATTATGTCCATATAATACAATCTACACAATTTAAATCAAGGAATATGAATTTCAAGGCAAAACTCCTAGTGAAACTAGCGTTCACACAAAGGAAACAATTTATAGATAGTGAGACTTTATGGGAAGAATCATAAACCACTGACATGTTTCATGTATTAGATGTTTCATATAGTATTTTTCCTTTTTTTGGACTAGAATGAAATGAAAAGGAATAATGGTTGAATTCCCATAAAATATGGAATATGTTGACATACCAAAATAGCATCATTGATGGGAATAAAAATTATGAAAGGAAACTACAAAGTGAATCAATTCCTGAGAGGAATCAAACATGATGATCAGATCCTAATTCAGATGTTGGATGATGAAATAGGATCAATCCCAGGGTGATTTCCATGGTTGGATCTCCAGATTGAGGAAAAGGGGGAATCATATAAGCTGGAAAATATAAATTAATATGGAGGGGTAAGCTATATATAAACAAGATTAGAATTTTAATTTCACCATTTTTTAGAGGCACATGGTTTTTTCACATGGTTGGCCAAACCGTATGCCAACCATGTTCCAAAATATATTCCATGAGACCCCTCGCATGATCTAGGCACACGGTTTGACTAACTATGTGCAGCCTATGTGAAAATTCCCTATCACATGTCTGAGAAAGATCAACCATCCATGAGGCCTATGTCACATAGTTTGGGAAAACTATGTGGCCATTTATTGTCACCTAAAACACCACACGTGATTAGGGTAAATCATTTAGAATAGGCTTCACAGTTTCTATTAACCATGCGGCCTAGTTGTGTCTTCTACCATTTGGGTATTTGTGCCCTAAAAAGACTTGAACACCCTTACATTCTCTATATACATACTATAAATTATAATAAGGTCAAAAAAAAATTTAAAGTATGAATTAAATGATTTATATTTAAAATAAAACCAGGTTCTTACATGAACCATTTTTCTCAATTTGGTGCTTAGAGTGATAAGGAAAATTTTTTTAAATAAAATACTTCAATATATTCTCTTTGTTAAAAAAATATTTCTTCAAATAAATGATCTTCGAAGATTTTCTTGGAAGTATTATCCTTTTTTGAAATATTTTTAAAATATTAATTATCACTACATTTGAATTTATTTTCAAATAAAATAATATTATTTATATTCAGGGATTTTTCAGTTGACATTTCGTCAAAAGAAAATGAAATTTTTCTCATGTTTTTTAGAAAATGGTTTGATTGATCTTAGAAATTTATTTTTTATATTTATGTTCACATACTTTAACGATTATTGTGTCCCACTATGGATGTGATCTTATGATTCCATCCAATTTTCTAGAGTAATTATATTGATAATGAACTTATGATTGTTACATGAAACCAATTACTTTTCCCTTAGTTAATTAATATATGATGAGATAATTAATTATATTAATATAATATCCACTTCCTTAATCTATATGGATTAAGGGAATGTAATTTTTAGATGTTTATAAAACCAATTTATTTTCCATGGGTAATGATATGGTAAAATGATGAATTTTTATGATCTTGTGGAACACTGTAAGGTTTTCATTATGTGACGGTTGGGCCCAGAATTATATATATCTCTAATGAATTGGGTAAAGAATGATATATCAAGATATAAAAAATACTATAATAAGGAGTGATACTAGTTCATTAAGGGAATATATCCACTGGGATTTTCTTGGGAGTGAACATTACTAAGGAAATGATGGAATGGGGAGTGACCCCAACTTAGTATGATCGTATTGGTAGTGATCTGTGACTAATGAATTTATATTCAAGGCTTATGTTTATTCCAACAATTTTTGTCTTATATTAATGATATGTTCTAATGGATCATAAATGATTACTAATTATATAACATTGTTATTACTTATGTCTTTTTTTATGAAAAAACATTATACCATGATTTATGATTAAAGATCCTTGATAGATTGGGTATGACTTTCTAATGTTGTGATTATGTTCTCACACCCTTATTCTTACACTCACTTGTGATTACTAATTTATATCTCCTATTTTTACCTTTATTGAGAATATGATATCACTCTTTCTAATTATTCCATTTTCCTCATGTTATGAAGGTATGAATTATGAAAAATTATAAGGGTACTCTGAGGTAATTACTTTATGGTTTATGCGGAATATATTTTATTAAATAAGTTCAATATGGAACTATAATACAAAATCACTAAACATTTAAATTCCTTGGATGTGTATCTCTGTAAAATTTGTTGAATATTCATATAAAATGATTTCATATTTATATATGTTATTTTTAGGTATCCTCAATTAGGATCAAAGGATGATTTAGTTGTTTTGGGGATTAGGATTATAAAACATTATTTAGAACCCTTAGGATAATACAAAGTATAGGAGGACATCCTATGTTATGGTATATAATATATCGTATTTATTTCAATCAATATATTCCAATTTGGATAGAGGAAAGTAGATAAAATTTTGGTATAGATTCACCTAGGGGTAACAACTCTAAAAGGGGTATATTGGGTTTTAACTTGATCGTCACTAGTGCGTGATGAGATTTCCTATGACTACACAACTGGATAAACACTCAAAAGATATATTCATTAGTTAATTCAAATTACATTTATGACCTATTATGATTAATTAGATTATATAACCTATGAAAACAACTTATAGTCCATAGTTGAGTGAGATGAACTTAAATTATCATGGATTTATGGAAGGTTTCATAATATGGGAAATAATAAGAATGGTTTTTATAATTATATGATTGTTCACTATGACTATTGTTGTTTGATATTCACACTATGTTTTTTTGGTTATATTTAATAGAGATAAATCGAACTAATCATGTGAAAAAATTGTGACAACTTATGTAACAATCATCCTCATGAGAACCCAAATGAAATATGTGTTTCAATTAAAAACCATGTGATTATGCCTAAAAATATATCTAGATAAATGACTAATGACCTCAAATTGGGATAGTTTTTTTACAATAATAATCAGAGAAAACTATATTTTCATGGGAGTTTACTTAGTTGAGATAATGGAAGAAAGAATATTCTACTTTAAACATGTTGGTAGTGTTGGAAGAATAACACATGGAAATGTCTCAAATGAACAAGAAGATGTTTTATGTCTGGAAAAGAAGGTCATAGAGAAACTATTTTCCATGTAAAAATAAATATTTCAATGGATGGAAATTTATTTCATCCTAAGTTTTCCTGAATAGTTCAATTTCATATATGTGGGTAGCTTGGTCATTATTCATGTCAATTCCAAAATCAAAGGGGTAACTCCTAGAATAAAGAACGGTATATACGATGTTAATAATTAAAGTGGATCATGGTTGTTAAGGCACGCTTATAATCCACTCCAAATTTAGGTATTTCTTGTTTTTTTTCAATTATTTTCCCTATGAAAATATTATCATTCTTTATTTATTATAGTTTAATTTTATTTTGATCACTGATTAACTCTCTCTGTATAGATTCCATATCAACTACTAAGGAATGGAAGTAAAATTTAATATTCCGAAGGATCCTATAATCATTTATCAATATGTGGTTGAATATGAACTTAAAATTGAAATTACCTCTATTATATGGGTATTGATTCACATTTATAAAGGGTATTTATCTTTTATGGTTGGGAATAAACTCAATATAGAAAATGTGACAATTGTATTGGAGTTTGTTAATGTATTTAGTATATATTATCACAGTCTTCCCACAAATCAGGAATTCTAGTTTTCAATATAACTCATACCTAGTGATACATATATTTAAAATATTATTAATACAATAACCCTGATACAGTTACAAAAACTGAATGAGGAACTCTAAGAGAATCTTGAAGAGGTATTCATTTTCTCTAGTCTAACACCATGGGGTGAACCTGTTATATTTGTTATAAAGAAACATGGGTCAATGAATTTCTATAATTTGTTAATGAGATCATAAAAATATCATTATCAAGAACAAGTATCAGTATGGCCATATTTATGACTTTCCTGATCAATAGTGCTGAGAAAATGCTTTTCCAAGATTGAAATTTATTCTTTATATCATCAATTAAGGGTAAAGAATGAGGATATAACCAAGATAACCCTTCGTATGAGGTATTTTCAATAGGAATTTATAGTGGTAAAAAAATTTAATTTCGAATTCCCCCTATATATTTGTTGACATAATGATTATATTCTTTTGATATTAGCTTGATCTATTTTGGGTAATCTTTATATATTATGTCCTTATAAATTCCAATAGAAAGTTATAACATGATGATCATTTGATGATTTTATTTATAACTTTATGGAAGGAGAATGATTATTCAAAATTCAGAAACTAAGAATTTTAGCTATGGAATGTTTCGTTCATATATCATATAACCTTGAGTGAGGGTATATTGGTATATCCTTCAAATATATGTATTATTGAGAAATATACTAAACTAAACATAGTGATCAAGATCCATAGTATTATTATGATGATTGGATACTACCAATTCTTTGTGAGAGATTTATCATAACTATCTAATCCAATGACCAAGTTGACTTATGAGATATAAAATTTCTTATGGAATGATAAATGTGAATAAAATTTTATGTAAATGATAATTAGGATAGTTAGTTTACCTATGCTCATAATGTCCTATTTCATAGAAGGAACTATGATACATCCTATTAAAAAATTATATGGTTATATCTTATGTCTCATTACAGTTGAAAATTAATTATAAAAGTTACCAAACTCCTACTTTAGAGTTAGAAACAATAATTTTTTCAATAAAAATATAAGGGAATTGTCATTTTTATAAAATAAGTGATATATAAACTAGTTAGAAAATAGTTATGTATATATTTAAATAGAAAGAGTTGAATATGATTCTAATGATATGGTTGGTGTTAATTATAGACTATTACTAATCAATAAATTACACCTATGGATGGTGAAAATGGTGGTTTAGGCTCTAAGTTAGAAAGACCGTCTAAGTTTATCCATGATAAAGATTGAAAGAGATCCCATACTTATGGATTTTTATAAAATGGATCCTAAAATTAGGAGGAAATGGGATAGATCTTATCATTTTGAAATGAATGTTTAACCATCCATCCATGTGAGGATTAAATAGGAATAAAAGGAATATGTTGAACTACAAAATAAGGTGTGGAATTTTCCTAATTTCGACTAGTATTATACTGTATTAAGGAATTTTAAGAACCAAGTATGTCTTCCATAAATACTTTATTTTATGAATTAATTGTTGGATGAATCTCATATTTCATCATTCTCTATTTATCATAGAATTAAAAATATATATAAATACATGAAAGTGTAGTTATGGTGGAATAACCTAAAAAAGGGATATTCCATATTATATATCTCATATACTGCTATGTTAGTAAGTTAAAGCTAATAAATAGAAGTCTGATGGGATATTACAACCATTACACATACCATAATGGAAATTGGAAGACACCCCTATGGATTTCATCATATAAAACCAGAAGATATCTGAATGTTATAATTATATTTGGGTTATAGTAAATAACCTTATAAATAATGAATATTTCTCTATATTTAGAGAATATTTATCTATGGATTATCTCAGTAGGTTATAAATTAATGAAGGCTAAGGTTTCATGGTGTACCATATTTTGTTATTTCTGATTGGGATTCAAGCGTTCCCTAAATTTATGGAGATTACATTAAGAAACTTCAAATATGAATTCGAACTTTTGTACTAAATATCATCCTCAAATATAAATTTGGTCTGATAGGGCTATTCAAATCATATAATATGTGTTTATAAAATGTTTTATAGATTTAAAATTTCTCTCAATCAATGCCTTTCTCTGGTCAATTTTTTATACAACAATTGTATTCATTAAATCATCCATATTCATCCTTATAAAGCCCTATATGGTTGTAAGTAAAAAACTCCAATGTGTTGGGGTGAAGATAAATAATGAAACCTATTTGGACCTAATCTAGATAAGGAAATTGAATATATAGTTAGTGTCATTCAATACCTCACCATGGTAGCTCAAAGTCAATTAAACACTTATACTAGTAACCATTGATGATATCTAGAGTTTGATGTTGTTGATAATGTCTTCCAATGAATAAATCATTGGAATAAGGTTATGATATTTTTAAATAATATAAAACTAATACCTAGATATATTATAAACTTTTAAATTTTTTATTGTATGGAGATATTTTCTTATCGCTTGGTGCTTACACTAAAGCTCTATCAAGTTCGTTATGTATTCCATGTATCGCTCCTAATGAAGTGCATAAATGTTATTTTACATGTAATAAACTAATATTTCATACCATTAGAGTATATATATCTAATTAAGAACAATTTTGGGAGATTCTATATTTAAGATAGAAATTTATATGGAATAATACCACTCATCAGGTAAATGTTTTTTTGTGAAACCATAAGTTTGAGGAAGCTATGTGGGCACCTGAGGATGTTAGGTACTAGAAGAATACTCAGTTTTTTATATTATATTGAAGTAGTTTCATTGGTTAAATTATTAAGATGAGGTTATAATTTATAACCCTTCAATTTTTTGATATATTTCCATTTAATAATATTGAGGTATCAATAGCTTATTTTACATGCAACACTAAGTTCAAACGAACCATGATATACTACTGATATATTATTATTTAATATGATAATTATCACCTAGAAATTGGATTTATGGGAATTAATAGGACCAAATAAATTATGAAAATTTATTTTTTAAATATTTATAAAATTAATATGTTTGTTTCAATTTTATATAAATTAGAATTAAAGTGTTTGTAGTTAAAAAAGAATTATTTTTCAAAATGGTTTTTATGGAAACATTGTGGTTTTATGATAATATATTAAATAAATATCTATTCATAATGATTTTATTCAAATTTATATATTATATACTCAATAAAAAAATTTAAAATTCATACATTTGTTTTTACTAGGCATGGAGAAAGTATAAATCTGTTTTTACGCTTAAAACACATTTGTTCTAAAAATGATTTACTTTCCCTTTTGTACACTTTTTTAAATCATTTTTGTCCACATATGGAAAATTAATTTCATAAAATATATTATACTTTTTTAATAAACATAGTTAGAAAAATTTAGTAGGGTTAAATTATTTTTTGGACATAATGAATAGTAAAAATAGTAAAAATTGGTTACCATGATTAGGGTTAAAACTGGTTTACTATGAGATTAAACTAAGAGATAAGGGTAAAAATACCACATAAAATTATCTAAATAATAATTCATGTGGATATATTGAACTTATATTACCTTACCTTTGAATTATTGTCCATTGAGATCATCTTTCAAGACAAAGTGACTCTATATTATTTAAATCATTTAAAAAATTCCATGTATTTTCCCTCCCCTCACATATAAAAGGGAACATCTTATCCTACACTTTTCACATAATTTTATATCTATAGATCATCCAATACATACCCAAAAACACTCATAAATTCATTTCCTTCATTATTTAACTCTTTTTCATACCCTAAGACCATCCTAATAAGGCGTAATGTGTATAACAAAGTAGGTCTCTCAAAGAAGATGTGATCATCTTACCAGACACTTTCAGTGTTTATTTATTCCTCCACTTTATCTAGATATATTTTATCCTTCCTAAAATAATTAATATAGAATCATAAATATACTTATATGTTATTATAATTATGTGACAACCATTTTCAACATCATTTCCATCAAATGGAATATGAAAGTATTGCTCGTGTGTATGTGTGGACTATCACCTCCAAATAGTTATATGATTCATTTTAAATAGACATATTTTATATTTTATTATTATGACTGATTTAATTTTTATATTTTATATTTATGGAATATGTATTCTTCTAGAATTACAGTATCTTATCTATCTTCTTACATCAAATCCATTGGAAAATGATAATGATTCTCATTCATACTTATGAACTACTACCTCCATGAAGAGATGTGAATCATTTTTTATTTCCTCTATACATGGGTGGTATCATGATAGGTTTTTAACACCCCAATATTTCATAGTTAGTTATTTTCTTAAAAGTAATTCAATAGCTTGTGTTACACGCAACACTAAGTTCGAGTGCACCACGACTTACCAAACTAGCCTTTGAAAAGGCTGTTATGAATAATATTAACTGAATTTTGAATTTTATATACTCCATATAATTTTAGAATACATATTATGTGTTTATTATACATAATATAAGAACAAATTCATTTTTTCAAATAAAATAATTTGTTTTCAAAAAATGCAATTTTACCACCTTTTAATGGAAAACCCCTTTTAAAACAGATATTTGAAACTTTTATATTTTCAATTGAATTAAATTAAATTTTTATTAAGAATAGGAAAATAAATGTATTTTGGAAAATGTTTTTGTACTTTTCTGATAAATTTCATATTTTGATGAATACTAAAAAATAATAAATTTTAATTGAAAACATCTATTTTAATTGAAATAATTTATAGTGTTAAATTAAAAATTTGAATTGTTTTAAAGAATAGTTAGATTATATTTCTATCATTTAATACAATTCAGGTCATTATAAGTAATTTCACATTTAAATTTGACATAAACACATGTCAATATTTTGATAGTTTTTACTTTTTAAAAAACCCTATTTTCTGTTTTGAAAATGGGAATTAATTTTAAATTAGTTAATAAACTTATATTTTTTGAATTTGGTAAAATATAATTCATTTTTTAATTCTAAATATCAAAATTCTCTTAGGGGTTATTTTTTGTTTTCTTATGAAAACATTCAATTTTTGATTAATAATAAAAACACTATGTTATTATTTAAAACTGAATTTTTATTTAAATAATAATTTATTTTATTTTCATTTATTTTATGTCAAAATATATATATAATACCTTTATAAGTTAAATATAATTCATTGCAGTCATTTTATAATAAAATTAGATGTATAAAATTTCATTACGCTTTTTACCGTCTTTTACCCATCTTCGAGGAGCATTTTCAAATTTTCATAAAACATAATTTTACCGATTATGTGAATAGGATTTAAAAAATCAAAGAGACATTATTAATATCAGTAAATAAAATGTGGCTCAATAAGATGAAAATAATTTTTGGTGAATCGTAACTTTTGACTTTTATTTACCACGGTTAAAAGTAAATATGGTAATTAAATGTACAAATGATATTATAATTACCCTAACACATATACCAATTCTATTGTATAAGTATAATTATACCAAAAACAACCTTATTAATAAAATATTATCCTTTAGGTCCACTTGGATAAGATTTGGACATTTATTATTATGTTATTTAAAGACGAGTTAAAAGTGTTAAATTCGAAGTTTATTAACTAAAACATTTTTAATATAGGGTAATACATAATATAATTTTGACTATAAATACTCATGATAAATATAAAAATATTTCCTTCATAATGTTATTTTATTTATAATTTCTAGATATTAAATAATTAAATTTATTTATGAGACTATGATGATGCAGTAATTACCTTCTTAATGATATATAAAAATACTTTATATTATCAATATTAAAATAAATATAATTTGAAAGTTTTTATGTCTTCCACTAATTTTTCTGATTAATATGACATGTTAGGGTTTTTAAGACAAATGTTTTTAAGGTGATAAGGTTTTTTTGACTTTCACAAAAACAAAATACCAAATAGTTTCAAAATTGACATAAATTAGTTTTTAAAATAAATACTATATTATTAGTTGATATTGCATTCCTAAAAATATATTCTTTGGAAAAATGGCTTAAATAATATTATATATTTCATCAATGAACCAGTTGAGGTTTTCTTGAAATTTTAGAGTAAGTTTATTAACCATATAGTGTAAGAATACAAGAAGACACAGTAAAAGTTAATCTATTTAACGAAGAGTAAAATCTATAAGATAAAGTTAAAATGGTAACCTAAAAATTTCTAAAACCTATTTTTTGAGCGTTTCTCTACCCATACCCAACTTATCTTTAAAATAAATAATTTTTTAGCCATTAGGAACTAAAAATTATTTTTTTATGAAATAATATTTCATGCTTTTCCTAAAGTGGCCATCACGCCTCTTATAAAAGGGCACTTCGCCTTCTTTAAAAATCACACATCCAAAGCTAGTTGTATCAGAAAACCACTTCCCAAATATCCTCCCAACTTCCCTCACATAAACCTAAAGTCCTTACTTTGATCTGAAATCCAACCTCAGGAGACCTTTTGATTAACTCAAAAGGAAACACCTGACGTAGAGTTAATAATTTCACCACCCTCTTTTAAGTCTTTTCTTCTTCCATTTCCTCTTTCTTTGTTGTTTCCATACCAAAATAAAAAATCCATTACATTCTACGTAATATGATGTTATTATAAATAGTGTACAACTATATCTGTTATTCTATCCATCCTATAAATGAAGAAGTCACCATACGTGTGTACGTACGGTTTACCGTCTCCACGCTGTGGTGTAGTTTTTCATTCAGACACTTCATTATTTGGATGGTTATAATAATGATTATAAATGATGTAAATAATAAATATAACATTTTAATGATTATTTATATATAATATACCATCCAATTACACATGATTTCACCATCAATATAATGATATTGTCGCTTGTGCGTACGTACGGCTTACCATCTCCACGAACGCTATGAGATTCATTCCCTGTCATAATCATTCAAGAATAATTTTCATTTTATGATTAAAAAAAGGTTTAAGAACATAATATCATTTTTTATATGAATAAAATACATCTTATACATAACAAACATTACTTAAGTAACAAAACATATAAAGGAAAACAAATCACTTAACAACCAAAACAATGATACTACTGAAATATCATTAACAAAGCAATATTTGAAGATCATATAATATGTAATATTTATGTATATGGTTATTTTATAATTTAATAACAATTATGTCACCATTATAAAAGAGATTAACCTACCCTTTACCAAGGAAAAGTACAAGGTAAGGGGTTTTCATCTCACTTGTGTTTCCCGTGAGATTCATGCTATATCACCACTATTTCCTTTTGTGTGGTGTATACAATTCCCATTATTGTATTATTTATGTAATATACCATAATTTATGGGTATTTACATATTAATTGTATCATACTTATTTCATGGGGTGTATGTTTCACAAGTTACCAAATTGGTAAGGGAATTTCAAATTTCAATTTCCACTCTTTGGGCTTTACGCATACTTCATTGTTTATTTTACTCCAAGATTATGTGTGGAATCAATATTTATTATTTATGTAGTAATATCCGCTCCCATTTCTGTGGATATACCTTTGATACACATAATAACTCCATTGATAAATTTTCATTCCATTGATATGAACTTTTTAAGGGTAATATTAACTCAATTTCCATTCATTGAGTTAAACATCCAAGTAATTGGTTTTGTTTTTACAAGAATTTGTGTGAATGTAGCCTGATTTATATTCACTAAATATGAAATCATGTAGAGTGTATTTATATTTTTCACACATAATTATTTTAATGATTTGTCCTTAATCTAATGATACGGTCTTTATAAGGTATTTCATCTCAATTTACATTATTTTGAGACCTCTAGGTAGTTATGCACCAATTCACTTTTATATGGTGTATATATAGTAATTTGACATATTATATCATGAATCCATTTATTCTCTTGATATTATAATGTTTTTATTAATTTAATTCTTCAATTACTTGTATTTAAGCGCCTCTTATTTGGTTAGAAACTCATTAACTAGAATATTGTTTTAAATTTATTAAATATTTATTCCTATAAATCATTCTCATTAATGTCCATATTTTAAAAATGTTTTTAAGTATTTATTTATGTGGACATGAATGTTTTCAAATCAAAATTCCTTTAAAAAGTTTCAATGTGGAATCGGATAATTTGATTCAAAAATCACTTTTGAACGACTTCTTTGATAAATAGTGCGACATTTAAATGTTTTCAAGAAAAAGGAGATATTTCTCTCAAATTGTTATAATGAATATTTTCATCTATGTAAATATCCTTCAGTGTATTTTATTCTTGATTGAGGTTGATTTATTACAATACAATCATCTATATTGTATTGAATGAGTTATGTTTGACTGGGAATGTGCTATTTTTTTCTATTCACAGTTTGTGGTTAAAATATTGACATTTCATATGATATTTTTAATATGAATGTTTAGATTATGTTTCAACATATTCATATGAGGATTGAATTTTACTTAGTAAGTGATGGGTGGAGCCCGCTATAGCTCCTTGATGCATCGGTAGATCTCATGAGACAAACTAGGGTTTGGCACAAGGCCTTGACAAAATCTTATTTGTAGTCTTGGAACAAGGCCTTGAATATGTGGTTATTAAGTATAGAGTTATGAATTCCATCATTATGAAATTATCTATAGATATTACATGTGATTTTTTAACTAGTATAGTATCCATGTGAATAAGTAAATGGTGTTATTTTATTTATCTTTTCCATATTATACTGATGTTTAAGTTTGAAAGGCCTGTGTTCTAGTCTTATACATTGCCTTAAATGTTTATTCTTATTTATGATAGTTTCCACTATATTGTTATCCTTACTGATCATATGAGCTCACCCCTTTATTATGTTTTATTTTTTCCATGATACAAATATGTATATTACAATTTACTTGCAGAAATAGGCTAAGAGATATAAGAGTGTTCAAAGGGGACACAATGTTGTTCTTTTATTTGATGATGTAACGTAAAACTTTTTTATGTATCTTGTACTTCCAAGGCTACTAAACTAATCATTCTATCATAAGATGATTCTTTTTTTTATTCCAATGTTATGTAATAATTCACCGGTTCTGGGTCATTGGGGTCGGGGCATTACAATTGGTAGAAGATAGAGTTTAATAAAAATTTTGGAAGCTAGATTTAGAAAAAATATGATTAGGAAACACTACCCAAAGATAGAAATTGAGGATTAGTATATAAGAACAACCAAAAAATTTGTTAATGTCAATTTTATGTGGGTTTTCCAAGAAATACATCCATTCCTAGATTCAAGAAGGTAGAGGCGGCTCTAGAACAGATGTACCTAGACATGACAACTCAAACAAGGAGTTTCAGGCTTTACTCGAGGTATCTTGGTACATAACAATGGGGCTTACTGCACTCTTAGTTATGACACTCCCAGGGTATATGCTTGGGATAATTCACATTTTCTTTACAAACTGATTTGAAGGATTTTAATATAAGATGAAAATATATAACCTTGGTTAATCCTAAGGTGTTTTAGTTTGAAAATAAGGTGGTATGATATTCTCTAAATTATTTTATGACTCACACTATGATTTCTTGTGATAGTCAATGGTTGGATTCCAATGAAGTCATAGTAACATTGAAAATTATGTATAAGGTGGAAATGGGGGTGGAAATGAGCTACGAAATGGAATTTTGATAGGTTTAAAAGATAATTTTTTCATGCCGAATCCGTTTTCTAAAAATATAATCAACAACATATATATTAACCAACTCCCCGACTCAACAAAGAAGAGAAAGGCGGTAAATTATAAGAGCTCCAGCAGTGGAAACCATGGGGAAAAGAAAGATCAATTTCCATCATGTTGGAAATGTCGAAGGAGACAACTAGGGAAGTGTCTTAGTGGAAAAAAATAAATGGTTTCGGTGTGGGAAAGAATGACATAAAGGAAAGAATTTCTTAGTAATAATGAAGAGTACTATGGAATAAAAAAAGATCCCAAAAATCAATTTATAGTAATTTGCTATAAATTTAGGGGACTGGGCATTACCCAAGCTAATTCCATATTCTATAGGATAACCTCTTGGTCATGGAAGAACCATTGTGAAAATAAAAGGATTGTGAAATTTTTAAAAGTATTAGTGCTCTATGTTTATGGGATTACTTTGGAAGAAATTTCTCTTGTATGTGTAACCCCGTACTTTGTAATGTGAAAATTCTTTTTTGTGAATAGTTATCTATTCTATTATTGATATAGTTATAAATAACCATTTGGTATTATAAGATCTTTGAATTTGAGGCAATTACATGTTATTAAAATTTGTGTTGAAAATGCAAGGTATGAGATAACATTTGTGGTGAAATTATGTTATGGTTATTTTGAGTAATTTATCTCATTTTTTGAATGACATAAAATATATTTTTTGAAAAAGGACAACATAAAGACCATGCGACAACCTGTCGGGTCGGACAAAGCTATGGGAATCGAACCCACAACTAGAGTGATATTGGGATTTATTGCCTATCATTGGACTTCATGAAGTCCCTGGTTGGTGTGACTAATTATTTTTAGTTGAAATGGTTTTATTTATAAATAATAAGTTGATTTTTGATCTTATTTCTTGTCAAATGGATATCCTTAGTATAGGAAAATGATTTGGTGATTAAGTGATAAATGTTATTTTTGGAAGATTTTCGCTCTGTTGGGAACTCTATATGCCTAAGGTAAATAGAATACAATGGGATTTCATTTGAGGGTTAATGGTGGATTTTTATCTATTTTTTTATTGTGTATTTATATTGATTTGGGTTATTATGGAAAGGATTAACCTATCATATAGAATATGTGATTAGGTTAATTACTTTTATGTTTGTGACATTAAGAGTAGTCGATGTTATTTGGAGATACAAATTAACGTGGAAGACTACGTAATCAAATTCTTCTAGGTTTTGGGTTTAAATATTAGTTTGGATTATATTAAAGTATTTTAAGGACAATTGTTTATTTAATGTTATTTATTGAACTTTGGTTATTGTTTGTTTAATTTTAGAAATTAAGATTAGTATTTCTTTATCTAAAGGATTTTTCTTTTTGGGGATCATCATATCTTTTACTAACCATTTTGATTTTGGTTAATCTCTAAAGACAAGTTAGATATATAGTTTATCATTTGTGGATCATGTAATTCTTTAGAATTTGATTCCAGTTATTCAAGTGTGACCAAGTCATCTTGAATAATCATTGATTAAAAAAAGATGAGTTAGTGGTAAAAATTTATTAAAGGATGAAACTCTACATAAAAAGTAAGTATATCTCTTTATGTTCTTAGTAAATCTCATAAATAAAATCCTTAACTTTATGAAATGGAACTTAAAACAAAAAACATTTTCTGTTTACTTTTCCTACTGGGAAACTGATGACTATTTATCCAATCATAATTTTAGGGTTTTCTTATTGTTAAATTTATCCTTATCATGTTTTATATCAATCTTCATCAGAACTTGACACTTAGTTTGTCTTCCATATCCCTGTTTTCCTACATGTAATCCAATTATCGGTTATCTCGGGTGACCATTGTACTTCTCTTTCATTCTTTTAAATTTATAGTTTTATTGACTCTTTTTCCGATGTGGGACTTTCAGTGAAGTTTCCAAGCCCACTTTTAAAATTTCTAGTATTAAATTACCAAAAGGGGGGAAGAATGTAACACCAAAAAAATTCATAGTAAGTTATTTTCTTTAAAAAAAATCAATAGCTTGCGCTACACCCAACACTGAGTTTGAGCACACCACGACTTACCAAAAAAGCCGTTAAAAAAGAGGTTATGAATATTATTAAATGAATTTTTAATTTTATATACACCATATTATTTTAGAAACCATATTATTTGTTTATTAGACATAATATAAGAAAAAATTCATATTTCAGATAAAAGAAGTATTATTCAAAAAATGCAATTTTACCACCATTTAATGGAAAACCCTTTTTAAAACCAATATTTGACACTTTTATAAATTCAATTTATTGAAATTAAATTATTCTTCAGAATATGGACATAAAAATTTATTTTTGTAATTTTTTTGTTACTTTTCTGAGAACATTCATATTTTGATGAGTATTGAAAAATACTAAATTTTAATTGAAAATAACTTTTTTAATCAAAATAATTTATAGTGTTAAATTATGAATTTGAATGGTTTAATGTATAATTAGATTATATTATTATCGTTTCATACAATTTTGGACATTATAAGTAATTTAACTTTTAAATTTGACATAAACACATGTCAATCTTTTGATAGTTTTTACTTTATATATACCAGCTTTTGGTTTTGACAATGGGAATTAATTTTAAATTAATTAATGAAAATTCTATGTATTGAATTTGGTAAAATAGAATTAATTTTTGAATTTTTAATATAAAAATTAGCTTAGGGTAAATATTTGGTATTTTTCTGAAAACATTCCATTTTTGATGAATAGTGAAAAACACTGCGTTATTGTTTAAAAGTGACTTTTTTATTAAATAATTATTTATTTTATTTATATTTTTTATGTATAAAACATATATAATACCTATATAAGTTTGATGTAATTCATTGAAGTCATTTAATAATAAAATTAGATGTATAAAATTTTATTGAAGTTTTTACCATCTTTAACCCATCTTCTTGGAGCAGTTTCAAATTTGCATCAAACATAATTTTACCGATTTTGTGAATTTAATTTAAAAAATCTCAAAGACATGATTAATATCAATAAGTAAACTATGGTTCAATAATATGAAAATAATTTCTGGCGAATAGTAACTTTTGACTATTATTTACCACAGTTAAAAGTAAAAAAAAGGTAAGTAAAGGTAAAAATGATATTTTAATTACCCTAACACATGTACAAATTATATTTGAAAAGTTTAATTCAACTAAAAAATCCTTAGCAACAAAATATGATCCTTTAGGTCTACATGGATTAGTTTAAGACATTTATTATTATTTTATTTAGCGAAGAGTTAAAAGTGTTAAATTCAAATTTTCATAACTAAACCATTTTTAATATAGGGTTATACATAATATAAATTTTACTATAAATATTCATTAGAAATATAAATCAATTTCCTACATAATGATACTTTATTTTAAATTTTTAGAGATTAAATAATTAAATTTATTTACGACATAATGATGATGTAATAATTTCCTTCTTAATGAAATATTAAAATAGTTTATATTATAAATATTTAAATAAATAGATTTTAAAGGTTTCTAAGAATTCCACGATTTTTATAGGTTAATATGACTTTTTAGGGTTGATTGTATAAATTTTGTTTGAAGTGATAAGTTTTTTATGACTTTCATAAAAACAAAATACCCAATAGTATCAAAATTGAAATAAATTAGTTTTTAAAACAAATACTATCTTATTGTTTGATATAATATTATTAAAAATATAATGTTCAGAGAAAGGGATTAAATAATATTATATATTTCATTAACTAACCACTTGAGGTTCTCCTGAAAGTTTAGTGTACATTTATTAACTATATAGTGTAAGAATACAAGAAGATACGGTAAAAATTAAACTATTTCTCTAAGAGTTATATCTAAAATATAAGGTTAAAATTTTAAACTAAACTTTTCTAAAACATATGGGTTGAGAGGTTTTCGATTCATACCCACATTATCTTCGAAATAAATCATTTTGGAGCCATTATAAACTGAAAATAATTTTATTATAAAATAATATTTCATGTTTTTCCTAATGTGACCCTCACCCATCATAAAAAAGGGCACTTCCCCTTCTCTAAAAATCACAACTCCAAAGCCACTTTTATAGGAAAACCTCACCCAAATATCCCCCCAACTTCCCTCAAATCATCTTAGAGTATTTACTTTGATCAAAAAGCCAACCTAGGGAGCCATTTTGATCAAATCAAAAGGAAACACCCGAAGTAGAGGTAATAATATTACCACCCTCTTTCAAGTTCTTTTCTTCTTCCACATCATCTTTATTTGTTGTTTTCATACCAAAATAATAAATCCAGTACCTTATACATAATTTGATTTTATTATATATATGTACAACCATATTCGTTATTCTATCCATCCTATAAATGAAAAAGTCACCATATGTGTGTACATACGGTCTACCGTCTCCACGTCGTGGTGTAGTTTGTTATTCAAACACTTCATTATTTGGATGGGTATAATAATGAGAATAACTGATTTAAATAATAAATATAACATTTTAATTATTCTTTATATATAATCTACCATCCAATTACATACTATTTCACCATCAATATTAATATATTGTCGCCCGTGCGTACGTACGGCTTATCGTCTACACGAACACGATGAGATTCATTCCAAATCATAATCATTGAAGAATAATTTGCATTTGTGATTAATAATAATGTTTATAAACATAATATGATTCTGGATATTAATCAAATACATCCTATAAATAATAAACATGACTTACGTAACAAAAAATATAAAGGAAAATTAATCAGTTAACAACCAAAATAATGATACTACTGAAATATCATTAAGAAAGCAATATTAGAAGATAATATATGATATCATATTAATATATTTGGTTATTTTATAAATTAATAACAATTATTTCACCATTATACAGAATTTTATCCTACCCTATACTAAGTAAAAGTACAAGGTAAGGGGTTTTCATGTCACTTCTTATTCCCGTGAGATTCATACTATATTGTCACTATTTCCTTTTGTGTGGTGTATGTTCTGCCCATGATTGTATTCTTTGTGTAATATACTTAAATTTATGGGTATTTACATCTTCATTTTTTTATGCTTCTTTTATGGATTTTATGTTTCGTAAGTCCCCAAATTGGTAAGGAAATTTCAATTTTCAATTTCCTCTCATTGGGCTTCACGCATACTTCATTGATTATTTTACTCAAAGATTATGTGTGGAATCACTATTTATTATTTATTTAGTAATCTACACTCCCCTTTATTTTGATATACCTTTGATACATATAAACGCTCCACTAATAAATTCTCATTGTATTGATAGGAACTTTTTAATGGTAATCTTAACTCAATTTCCATTCATTAAGTTAAACATCAAAGTCGTTGGTTTTGTTTTTACAAGAATTTGTGTGAATGTAACCTGATTGATTTACATTGAATATGAAATTATGTAGAGTGTATTTATATTTTTCACACATAATTATTTCGCTGATTTATCCATAATCTAATGATACGGTCTTTATCAGTTATTTCATCTCAATTTTCATTATTTTGAGACCTCTTGGTCGTTATGCACCAATTCACTTTTATATGCACATGAATATTTTGAAATCAAAATTCATTTAAAAAGTTTCAAAGTGGTATAGGAAAATTTGATTCAAAAATATGTTTTAAATGACTTCTTTGATAAATACTATGACATTTATATGTTTTCAAGAAAAAGGAGATATTTCTATCGATTAGTTATAATGACTATTTTCATCTATGTCAATATCATTCAGTGTATTCTATTCTTGATTTAGGTTGATTTATTACAATACAATAATCCATTTTGTATTAAATGAGTTATGTTTGACTGTGGATGTGCTATTTTTATTCCATTCATGGTTTGTGGTTAAAATATTGACACTTCATATGTTATATTTAATATGAATGTTTAGATTATGTTTCAATATTTTCATATGAGGAATGAATTGGACTTAGTAAGTGATGGGTGGTGCCCGCTATAGCTCCTGGAAGCATCGGTAGATCTCGTGAGACAAACTAGGTTTTGGCACAAGGCCTTAACAAAATCTTATTTGTAGTCTTGGAACAAGTCCCTGAATATGTTGTTATTAAGTATAGAGTTATGCATTCCATAATTATGAAATTAGCTATAGATATTACATGTAATTATTTTACTAGTAGAATTTCCATGTTAATATTAAATGGAATTATTTGATTTATCTTTTCCATATTATACTGATGCTTATGTTTAAAAGGCTTGTGTTCTAGTCTTATACATTGCCTTAAATGTTTATTCTTATTTATGATAGTTTCCACTATATTGTTATCCTTACTGAGCATATGAGCTCACCCTTTTCTTATTTTTTATTTTTCCCATGATGCAAATAAGTATATTATGATTAACCTGCAGAAATATGCTAAGGGATATAAGAGTGTTAAAAGGGGACACAATGTTTTTTTTTTTGATTATGTAATGTAAATTTTTTTTACGTATCTAGTACTTCCAAGGCTACTAAACTGATCTGTCTTTCAGAAGATAATTCCTTGTATTATGAAAATGTTATGTAATAATACACCGGTTCTGGGTAATTGGAGTTGGGGCATTACAGTTGTTATGAGAGGAAGATTTGTAAAAACATTGGAAGATATATTTAGAAAAATATGATTAGAAAACACTACCCTAAGATAGACATTGAGGACTAGTATATAAGAACACCCAAATAAATTTGGTAATGTAAATTTTATGTGGGTTTTCCAATAAATACATCCATGTCTGGAAACAAGAAGGTAGAGAAAGCACTGGTATAGATTTACCTAGGAGTGAAAACTCCAACAAGGAGTTTCGGGCTTAACTCGAGGTATATTGGAACACGATAATT
Organism: Viscum album; assembly: GCA_963277665.1. NCBI lineage: Eukaryota > Viridiplantae > Streptophyta > Magnoliopsida > Santalales > Viscaceae > Viscum > Viscum album. The sequence goes on from OY728125.1 coordinate 1,839,816,448, forward strand.
GGGCTTACTGCACTCTTTGTTACGACACTCTCGGGGGATATGCTTGGGATAATTCACATTTTTTTTAAAAAACTATTTGAAGGATTTTAATATAAAATGAAAATAAATAACCTTGGTTAATCTTAAGGTGTTTTAGTTTGAAAATAAAGTGTTATGATATTCTCTAAATTATTTTATGACTCACACAATGCTTTCTTATTTTAGTCAATGGTTGGATTCCAAGGAAGGCATAGTAACATTGAATATGATGTATAAGATTGGAATGGTGGTGTAAATGAGAACGGAAATGGAATGTTTATAGGTGTAAAAGATATTGTGTTCATGCCGAATCAGTTTTCCAAAAATATAATCAACAACATATATATTAACCAACTCCCGGAATCAACAAAGAAGAGAAAGGCGGTGAATGATAAGAGCTCCAACAGTGGAAACCATGGGGAAAAGAAAGATCAATTTCCATCATGCCGAAAATATAGAAGGAGACACCTAGGAAAGTGTCTCAGTGGAAAAATTAAATGTTTTATGTGTGGTAAAGAACGACACAAAGTAAATAATTGATTAGTAATAATGAAGAGTAATATGGAAGAAAAAATGATCCAAAAAATCCATTTACAGTAATTTGATGTAAATGTAGGAGACCTGGGCATTGCCCATGTTAATGCCTCATTCTATAGGATAACCTCTTGGTCATTGATGAACCTATGTGAAAATAAAAGGATGCTGAAATGTTTAAAATTATTAGTGCTCTTTGTTGATGGGATTACTTTGGAAGAAATTTTTATTGTATGTGTAACCCCGTAGTTTGTAATGTGAAAATTCTTTTTTCTGAATAATTATCTATTCTATTATTGATATAGTTATAAATAACCATTTGGGTTTATAAGATCTTTGAATTTGAGGCAATTACATGTTATTAAAATTTGGGATGAAAATACAAAGTATGAGATAACATTTGTGGTGAAATTATTTTATGGTTATTTTGAGTAATTTATCTCATTTTTGGAATTTTATAAAATATAGTTTTTGAAAAAAGACAATATGCAGACCGTGTGATAACCCGTCGGGTCAGACAAAGCTACGGCAGTCGAACCCACAACTAGAGTGCGATTTGGGATTTATCGCCTACCACGGGACTACGTGATGTCCCTGGTTAGCATGACTAATTCTTTTTAGTTAAAATGGTTTTATTTATCAATAAAAAGTTTTTTTGGGATCTTATGACTTGTCAAATGGGTATCCTTAGTATAGGAAAATTATTTGGCGATTTCGTGATAAATGATATTTTGGAAGATGTTCTGTCTATTGGGAACACTATATGCCTAAGGAAAATAGAATACTATGGGATTTCATTTGAGGGGTAATGGGGGATTTTTATCTGTGTTTTAATTGTGTATTAGTAGTGATTTAGGTTATTTATGGAAATGATTAACCTATCATAGAGAATGTGTGATTAGGTTAATTATAATTATGTTTGTGACTTTAAGAGTAGTCGATGTTATTTGGAGATACAAATTAACGTGGAAGACTACATAATCAAATTCTTCTAAGTTTTGGGTTTAAATATAAGTTTGGATTATATTGAAGTATTTTAAGGACAATTTTTTATTTAATGTTGTTTATTGAACTTTGGTTGTTTTTTGTTTTATTTTCAAAATTAAGATTAGTATTTCTTTCTCTAAAGGATTATTCTTTTTGGGGATTATCAGATCTTGCACTAACCATTTTGGTTTCTCTTAATCTCTAAAGACAGGTTAAATATATAGTTTAACCTTTTTGGATCTTTTCATTCTTTAGAATTTGATTCTAGTGCTTCAGGTGTGACCAAGTCATCTTTAATAGTCATTGACTAAAAAAAGATAAGTTAGTGGTAAAAATATATTAAAGTATGCAACTCTGCTTAAAAATTAAGTGTATCTCTTTATTTTCTTAGTCAATATCATAAATAAATTCCTTAACTTTATGAAATGGAACTTAAAACAAAAAACATTTCTTGTTTACTTTTCCTATTGGGAAACTAATGACCATTAATCCCATCACAATTTTAGGGTTTTTTTTGTTAACTTTATCCTAATCATGTTTCATATCACTCTTCATTATAACTTGACAGTTAGATTATCTTCCATATCCATGTTTTCTTACATGGAATCCAAGTACTGGTAATCTTGGGTGTCCTTTGTTCTTCTCTTTCTTTCTTTTAATGTTATAGTTTTATTGACTCTTTTTCTGATGTGGGACTTTCAATGATGTTTCCAAGAAAAATTTTGAAATTTCGAGGATGAGATTTCCAAAAGGGGGGAAGAATGTAACACTAAAAAATATCATAGTATGTTATTTTCTTTAAAAGAATTCAACAGCCTGTGCTACACGCAACATTGAGTTCGAGCACCCCGCGACTTACCAAAAAATCCGTTAAAAAAGAAGTTATGAATAGTTTTAAATGAATTTTGAATTTTATATACACCATAAAATTTTATAATCAATATTATGTGTTTATTAGTCATAATATAAGAAAAAAATATTTTGTTTGATAAAAAAAAGTAATTTTCAAAAAATGCAATATTACCACCTTTTAAATGAAAACCCTTTTTAAAAACCAATATTTGACACTTTTATATATTAAATTTAATGAAATTAAATTCTTCTTCAGAATATGTACATAAAAATTTATTTTGGAAAATTATTTGTTACTTTCTGATAACTTTCATATTTTGATGAGTACTGAAAAATACTAAATTTTAATTGAAAACAACATCTTTAATCGAAAACATTTATAGTGTTAAATTTTGAATTTTAATGGTTTAATTTATAATTAGATTATATTATTATCATTTCATACAATTTAGGTCCTTATAAGTAATTTCACTTTTAAATTTGACATAAACACATGTCAATATTTTGATAGTTTCTAATTTTTAAATACCAGCATTTTGGTTTTGAAAATGGGAATTAATTTTAAATTAATTAATTTAACTTATATGTTTTTAATTTGGTAAAATAGATTTAATTTTTGAATTTTTAATATCAAAATTATCATAGGGTAAATTTTTCGTATTTTCCTGAAGACATACCAGTTTTGATTAATAGTGAAAAACACTGCGTTATTTTTTAAAACTGACTTTTTTCTTAAATAATTATTTTTATTATTTATATTTTTTTAATTAAAAGAGTATATATAATACCTATATAAGTTGAATTTAATTCATTGAATTCATTTAATAATAAAATTATATGTATAAAATTTTATTGAACTTTTTACCGTCTTTAACTCATCTTCTTGAAGCAATTGCAAATTTGCATAAAACATATTTTCACTTCTTTTGTGAATTTCATTTAAAAAATATGAGAGACACGATTAATATCAATAAGTAAAATGTGGTTCAATAAGATGAAAATAATTTTTGGCGAATAGTAACTTTTGACTTTTATTTACCGCAGTTAAAAGTAAAAAAATGGTAATTAAAGGTAACAATGATATTATACTTACCGTAACACATGTACTAATTATATTGGATAAGATTAATTCTTATAAAAACAACCTTAGTAACAAAATATGATCCTTTAGGTCCACATTGATTAGATTAGGACATTTATTATTATTTTATTTAATGAAATGTTTAAAGTGTTAAATTCAAAGTTTATTAACTAAAACATATTTAATATAGGGTTATTCAAAATATAAATTTGATTATAAATATTCATTAGAAAGGTAAAACGATTTACTACATAATTTTATTTTATTTATAATTTTTAGAGATGAAATAATTAAATTTATTTATGACACAATGATGATGTAGTAATTTCCTTCTTAATGAAATATTAAAATAGTTTATAATATAATTACTAAAATAAATATATTTTAAAGGTTTTGAAGACTTAAACGAATTTTATAGGTTAATATGACTTTTTACGTTATATTTTATAAATTTTTGTCGAAGGGATAAGTTTTTTATAACTTTCATAAAAACAAAATACCAAATAGTATCAAAATTGACATAAATTAATTTTTAAAACAAATACTATATTATTGGTTGATATAATATTCTTAAAAATATAATGTTCGACCAAAAAGATTAAATAATATTATATATTTCATTAATTAACCACTTCAGGTTCTCCTGGAAGTTTAGTGTATGTTTATTAAATATATATTGTAATAATACAGTGAAAATTAAACTATTTAACTAAGAGTTAAATATAAAATATTTGGTTAAAATTGAAAAATAAACTTGTCTAAAACCTATTAGTTAAGAGTTTTTCGAACCATACCCACATTATCTTAGAAATAAATCATTTTTTAGACATTATAAACATAAAATGATTTTGTTATAAAATAATATTTCAAGCTTTTCCTAAAGTGACTCTCACCCCTCAGAAAAAAGGGCACTTCCCCTTCTCCCAAAATAATAACTACAAAGCAAATGGCTAGAAAAACCCTCCCCATATATATTCTAAACTTCCCTCAAATCATCTTAGAGTCCTTACTTTGATCATAAATCCAACCTAGAGAGCCATTTTGATCAACTCAATAGGAAACACCCAAAGTAGAGGTAAAAATTTCACCACCCTATTTCAAGTTATTTTCTTATTCCACATCATCATTATTTGTTGTTACCATACCAAAATAATAAATCCATAACCTTCTACATAATTTTATGTTATTATAAATATGTTACAACCATATTAGTTATTCTATCCATATTATAAATGAAAAAGTCACCATATGTGTGTACATATAGTCTACCATCTCCACGTCGTGGTGTAGTTTGTTATTCAAACACTTCATTATTTGAATGGGTATAATAATGAGAATAACTAATTTAAATAATAAATATAACATGTTAATTATTCTTTATATATAATCTACCATCCAAATACATACTATTTCGCCATCAATATAAAGATTTTGTCGTTCATGTGTACGTACAGCTTATCGTCTCCACGAACGCGATGAGATTCATTCCCCATCATAATCATTGAAGAATAATTTTCATTTGTGATTAAAAATAATTTTTATGAACTTAATATCATTCTGGATATGAATAAAATACATCCTATACATAATAAACCTGACTTACGTAACAAAACATATAAAGGAAAACTAATCAGTTAACAACCAAAACAATGATACTTCTGAAATATCATTAACAAAGCAATATTAGAAGATCATATATGATATCAAATTTTTGTATTTGGTTATTTTATAATTTAATAAAAATTGTTTCACCATTATATAGGAGGTTAACCTACCCTATACTAAGGAAAAGTTCAAGCTAATGGGTTTTCATGTTACTTCTTATTCCCATGAGATTCATGCTATATTGCCACTATTTCCATTTGTGTGGTGTATGTACTTCCTATGATTGTATTATTTTTGTAATATACATTAATTTATGTGTATTTACATCTTCATTGTTTGATACTTCTTTCTTGGGTTTTATGTTTTGTAAGTTTCCAAATTGGAAACGGAATTTCAAATTTCAATTTCCACTCATTAGGCTTTACGCATACTTCATTGATTATTTAACTCCAATATTATTTGTGGAATCACTATTTATTTTTTATGTAGAAATATATACCCCCTTTATGTTGATATACCTTTGATACAAATAATTACACCACTGATAAATTCACATTGTATTGGTAGGAACTTTTTAATGGTAATCTTAACTCAATTTCCATTCATTGAGTTAAACATACAAGTCATTGGTTTTGTTTTTATAATAATTTGTGTGAATGTAACCTGATTTATTTACACTAAATATGAAATTATGTAGAGTGTATTTATATTTGTAACACATAATTATTTCATTGATTTATCCTTAATCTAAGGATACATTCTTTATAAGGTATTTTGTATCAATTTACATTCCTCTGAGACCTCTTTGTCATTATCCACCAATTCACTTTTATATGCTGTATATATTATCCTTTGAAATATTATCATGAATACCTTTATTATCATGATATTATAATGTTTTGAATAATTTTATTCCTCAATTACTTGTATTTAAGCGTCTCTTATTTGGTTAGGAACTCTTTAACTAAAATATTGTTTAAAATCTTTTAAATATTTATTCTTCTAAATATTTCTTATTATTGTCCATGTTTTAAAAATGAATTTAAGTATTTATTTATGTGGACATGAATGTTATGAAGTAAAAATTAATTTTAAAAGTTTCAAATTGGTATGAGACACTTTTATTCAAAAATCTCTTTTAAATGACTTCTTTGATTAATAGTGTGACATTTAAATGTTTTCAAGAAAAATGGGATATTTCTCTCAAATAGTATTAATGAATATTTTCATCTAGGTCAATATCTTTAAGGTTATTTTATTCTTGATTGAGGTTGATTCACTAAAATACAATCATCTATATTTTATTGAATGTGTTATGTTTGACTGTGGATGTGGTATGTTTATGCTATTCATGGTTTATGGTTAAAATATTTACATTTCATATGCAAGTTTTAATATGAAGGTTTAGATTATTTTTCAACCTTTTCATATGAGGAATTGATTGGAATTAGTAAGTGATGGGTAGATCCGGCTATAACTCCTCTATGCATTAGTAGGTCTCATGAGACAACTTATTGTCTTGGCACAAGGCCTTGAAAAAAATCTTATTTGTAGTCTTGGAATAAGGCTTTTGAATATGTGGTTATGAAGTATGGCTTTATGCATTCCATCATTATGAAATTAGCTACTGATATTACATGATATTATTTGACTACTAGAATATCCATGTGAATAAGTAAAGGGAATTATTTTATTTATCTTTGCCATATTATGCTGAAGTTTATGTTTAAAAGGAATGTGTTCTAGTCTTATACATTTCCTTAAATGTTTATTCTTATTTATGACAATTTTCACTATATTTTTATCCTTACTAAGAATCTGATCACACACATTTATTATGTTTTATTTTTTCTAGGATGCAAAGAAGTATATTATGATTAACCTATAAAAATAGGCTAAGAGATATAAGAGTGTTCACAGGGGACACAATGTTGTATTCATTTTATTTCTTGATGTGATGTAAAAATTATGTATATATCTAGTACTTCCAAGGCTACTAAACCAATTGGTATGTTGGGACAGGATTCCTTGTATCATGACAATGTTATGTAATAATGCACTGATTCTGGGTAACTGGGGTTGGGGCGTAACATTTGGTATTAGAGGAGGTTTAGTACAAACATTGAAAGATAGATTTAGAAAAACTATGATTAGGAAACACTACCCTATCATAGACATTGAGTATTAGTATAAAACAACAACCAAAATAATGGGTAATGTAAATATTATGTGGGTTTCCCAAAAAATACATCCCTTTTTGGATATGATCAGGTATAGGCGGCTTTGGCACTACTATACCAAGGAGTGAAAACTCTGACAAGGAGTTTCGGGCTTGTCCTAGGGTATCCTGGTACATGACAATGGGCCTTATTCCACTCTTGGTTACGACACTCCCAGGGGATATACTTAGGATAATTCACATTTTCATTACTAACCGAGTTGAATTATTTTAATATAAGATGAGAATAAATAACCTTGGATAATCCTAAGGTGTTTTAGATTAAAAAAAAGGTGTTATGATATTTTCTAAATGATTTTATGACTCACGTTATTCTTTCTTGTGTTATTTAATGGCTGGATTTCAAAGAAGTCATAGTGACATTGAACATGATGTAAAAGGTGGTAATGGTGGTGAAAATGAGAAAAGAAATTGAATTTTGATAGGTGTCAAATATATCGTGTTCACGCTGAATCAGTTTTCCAAAAATATGATCAACAACATATATATTAACCAACCCCCGGACTCAACAAAGAAGAGAAATGCGGTGAATGATAAGAGCTCCAGCAGTGGAGACCATGGAGAAAAGAAAGCTCAATTACCATCATGCTTTAAATGTGGAAGGATACAACTAGGAAAGTGTCTCAATAGAACAAAGAAATGATTTATGTGTGAGACATAAATATATAATGTAAATAATTTCCATGGAAAAATGAAGAATACTATGGAAGAAAAAAATGATCCCAAGAATCCGTTTATAGTAATTTTTCTTAAATGTAGGGGACATGGGAATTACCAGATTGAATGCCCCATTATTTAGGATAACCTCTTAGTCAAGAAAAAACCTATTTATAAATAAATAGATTGTGAAATTTTTAAAAGTATTAGTGCTCTTTGTTGATGGGCTTATATTGGAAGGCATTTATCTTGTATGTGTAACCCTGATGTTTGTTATATAAAATTATATTTTAGGAATAATTATCATTTCTATTGTTGGTATAGTTATAAATAACCATTTGGGTTTATATTATCCTTGAATATGGAAATTACATGTTACTAAATTTGGGGATGAAAATGTGAGGTATGAGATAACATTTTTGGTGAAATTATGTTGTGGTTATTTTAAGTATTTTATTTTATTTTGGGAATTTTATAAAATATAGTTTTTAAAATAAGACAACACGCAGACCATTTGAAAACCTTACACGTCGTACTAAGCTACGGGAATCAATCACAAAACCAGAGTGTGATTGAGATTTATCACCTACCACTAGACTGCGTGAAGTCCCTGGGAAGTGTGACTAATTATTTTTAGTTAAATTATTTTATTTATAAATAATAAGATTATTTGTGATCTTATGTCTTATCAAATGAATATTCTTTGTATAGGAAAATGATTTGGTGATTAAGTGATAAATGTTATTTTGGAAGATGTTCACTCTGTTGGGAAAACTATATGCCTAAGGATAATACAATACTGTGGGATTTCATTTGTGGGGTAATTATGGATTTTTATCTATGTATTTATTGTGCATTTATAGAGATTTGGGTTATTTAGGTAAATGATTAACCTATAATAGAGAATATGTGATTAGGTTAATTACTTTTAATTATGTGACTTTAAGAGTAGTCAATGTTATTTGGAGATACAATTTAATGTGGAAGAATAGGTAATCAAATTCTACTAAGTTTTGGATTTCAATATTAGTTTGAAGTATATTGAGGAATTTTAAGGACAATTGTTTATTAAATGGTATTTATGAACTCTTGGTATTGTTGTTTTAATTTTAGAAATTATGATTAGTATTTCTTTCTCTAAAGTATTATCCTTTTGGGGGATCATCTGATCTTGTACTAACCATTTTGGTTTTGGCTAATCTCTAAAGACAAGTTAAATATATAGTTTATCCTTTATGGATCATGTGATTCTATAGAAGTTGATTCTAGCACTTCAGGTGTGACCAAGTCATCTTCAATAGTCATCATTTAAAAAAATATGATTTATTGGTAAGACTTTATTAAAGTATTAAACTCTACTAAAAAAGTAAGTATTTATCTTTATTTTTTTAATCAATCTCAGTAATAAAATTCTAAACTTTATGAAATGGAATTCAAAACAGAAAAATTGTCTATTTACTTTTCCTACTGGGAAACTAATGACTGTTTATTCCATCATAAGTGTGTGGTTTTCATGTTTTTAAATTTCTCCTGATCATGTTTTATATCACTCTCCATCAGAACTTGACACTTAATTTATCTTCCATATCCATGTTTTCATACATGGAATCCAAGTATGGGTTATCTCGGGTGACCTTTGTACTTCCCTTTCTTTCTTTTAAAGTGATGTTTTTATTGACTCTTTTTATAATTTTGGACATTCAATAATGTTCCCAAGCCCAATTATAAAATTTGAATGATTTAATTTCCAACATGGGGGAATAATGAAACACCCCATGATTTCATAGCTTGTTATTTTCTTTAAAGTAATTCAATAGCTTGCGCTACACGCAACATTGAGTTCGAGGGCACCATGACTTACCAAACTAGCCATTCAAAAAGCGGTTATGAATATTATTAACTGAATTTTTAATTTTATATATTCTATATAATTTTAGAATCCATATTCTGTGTTTCTTAGACATAATATAAGAAAGAAAATCATTTTTTCATATAAAAGAAGTATTTTTTTAAAAAAATGAAAATTTACCACCTTTTAATGGAAAAACCTTTTAAAACCCAATATTTGACACTTTAATATATTTAATATAATGAAACTATATTCTTATTTATAATAGGGACATAAAAATTTATTTCAGAAAATATTTTGGTACTTTGCTGATAACTATCATATTTTGATGAATACTGGAAAATACTAAATTATAATTGAAAACAACATTTTTAATTGAAATAATTTATAGTGTTAAATTATGAATTTTAATGGTTTGGAACTACAATTAGATTATATTTTAATCATTTCATTCAATTTAGGTCATTATAAGTAATTTCACATTTTAATTTGACATAAACACGTGTCAATATTTTAATAATTGTTTCTTTTTTAAAACCTGGTTTTCGGTTTTGACAACGGGAATTAATTTTATATTAATTTATAAATATTTTATTTTCTTAATTTGGTAAAATATAATTCTTTTTTAATTTATAATTTTAAAATTATCTAAGGGTAAATGTTTTGTAATTTTTCTGAAAACATTAATGTTTTGATGAATAGTGAAAAATAATGTGTTATTGTTGAAAACCGATTTTTTTATTAAATAATTATTTATTTTATTTAAATTTATTTTAAGGAAATATATATATATATATATATAATACCCATATATGTTAAATTTAATTCATTGAATTCATTTCATAAAAAAATTGATTATAATATTTTATTGATCTTTTAACCATCTTTTAACCATCTTTTAGGAGCATCTGCAAATTTTCATAAAACATATTTTTACCACTTCTGTGAATTGAATTTCAAAATTACGAGAGACCCAGTTAATATCAGTAAGTTAAATTTTGTTCAATAAGTTGAAAATATTTTTTGGTGAATAGTAACTTTTGACTTTTATTTACCTCGGTGAAAAGTAAGTAGGGTATTTAAAGGTAAAATTGTACTATAATTACACTTACACGTGTCCTAATAGTAACTTATACAATTCATTGAGGTATCATGGAGTTACAAGTTTAATAAATACAAATGATATTTATGATATATTTATCATTAAGAATGATGGTTTATTATTTTTATTTATTTAACTTCATCCTTCAAAAAGAGAAAACATCACACGTGCATAAGTACGGACTACCATCTCCACGAAGTGGTGTAATTTATTTTTCATTAACACTTTATATCAATTGAAATAAAATTTTATGTAATAAAAAAATATTATGCTCACTTCATGATTAATATTAGTTATATGATTAAACGGTAACCAAGTTATAAGGACAAAACCCATCAAAGAGAAACATGCATGGAAAATAGACTATTTTTCACCCAAATGTTTATTTTATGGAATAAATTTCTATTAAAAGGATAATAATAAATTATAAATGGATTATAAATAGTATGTTATGTTTGAATATCATTTTATAATATATTTATAGTAAATATATATTTATTATACATGATTTTTGAATGTGGATGAAGTAATATAATGCGGGAGTTAATGGATTTATGTGACAATCTCATTTGTTATCAGGATTATTTTTGTTGAACATAAATTGAAAAAAATTATATAATCCATTACTTTAAACCCCATATATTTTTTAATCCCATGTTAATTCCTATATTCTCAATTATTAGTATCATTTCCCTCTCTTTAGTGCTTAAAATGATCGATAAAATGTTTTTAAAGAAAATATGACCATATTTTCTTTTTTCCCAAAGAAATTTTTCTTCAATATCCATAATCAAAAAAATTGTATTATAGAAATATTTACCAATATATGAATATTTTTTTAAAAAAATTCCAATAAATTGAAATTTATTTAAAATAAATTAAATGGGATCTTTTAAAAAAATTATGAACAAGCCTTTTTTACTTTTTACCAATGTGTAAAAAATGTTCTCTTTTAATGTATATGGTATGAAATAAAATTCTTGTTGTCATGACCATTATTTTATTTTATGATTCCTTTATAATTTTAAATGGTTTTTTTTAAATTAAATAGTTTTCTTCACATTCTGTTAATATTTAGTTAAAATTTTATCAAAATAAAAATTATTTTTCCCACATTTTAAAATCTAGGTTATAATGATCATTTGATGGTATTTTTATCATATATGTCTACATCCTTTAATTATTTTCTGTTTAATTGGTTATATTCTCTTATGATTCCATTAAATTTTCTCCATGAATTATGATTATGATGATCTTAGTATGATTAATTGAATTTAAATTTATTCCCATATGTTAATTAAGCTATGATGAGGTAATGAATTCTCTTATGGTACCATAAATTTCCTTTCTCTAGAAGGATTATGATTATATGATGATGATAAATTTAAAAAATCAATTTATTTTTTATAGGATATTCTATAATGATATGATAAATTCATTATCATCTTGAATCACACATATGTATTATTTTTATTATGTGATGGGTGGGAATGAAATTATATAACCCTCTAATGAATTGGGTAAATAATGATATCTCATGAGATAATAAAGATTGGAATGGGTAGTCATCTTTTTTTAGTAAGTGAATTTATCTACTATGATATTCTTGGGAGTGAAACATGACTAAGGAAATGATATAATAGGGAGTGAACCCAATCCACTATGATTGTATTGACAGTAATCCTTTACTAAGGATATAATTTTCCATGTTTATGTGTCTTCCAGAAACATATGCCCTATGTTTTTATATGTTCAATGTATCATGGTTGATTATTGATGATTATATACTCTCCTAAATTAAGTCTTATGTTATTATAAAACCTTTTAAAATGATTCATGATTAAATGTCATTGATTTATTGTATATGACATTCTTATGTTATAATATTTTTTTCATACCCTTATGCTTACACTCACTTATAATCATTTATTGATAACTCCTATGTTTACACTTATGTAGAATCTAAGCTCACCCTTTGATATGTATATATTCTCACTAAGTTCTATAGAAAGTTATTAATTAATAATTTTTATGAAATGGATCAATGAGAGAATAAATATTTGGGATATGTTTAAGATATATTATGAAATAAGTTAATTGTGTATCTATTTTCAAAATACACTAAACCTTTATGATCAATAAGAATCAATTATTTGTTAAATGTATTGAATATTAATCTAAAATGATGAAATATTTATATATTTTTTATTCATGTCACCTCATGTTTTACACCTTCCCAATTCAATTCTCTATAGTACATCATGTTATATACTTGTAGAACTCATGGGTTAGGTGATCCTCAAACCAAATCATCAAATTTTCCTTTTGTTGGAAATTCCTCTTCATTGAGGTATCTGGGACATATTTTTGAGTTTCAAAAATTCTCCCCCCTGGAATTTAGTCTATTAAGGGGGAAGATGATTTAATTATAAGGAATATGTAAACTTTTAATAGTTTTATTCTTCGTTATTCTATAATTTGGGTACTTGAAGGATTTACCATTATCTTATAAACAGGGGTGGAGACACTAGAGGGGGAAACCAAAATTTAAATGAAAGTGAGCTCAATTCTATTTTTTAATAGAGTTATCCTTTTGTGAAAGAGTAATATGAAAAATTTATAGACCTTACATGCATTCTCAACTTCACTGAAGATACTTCTTTAACATCTAGTTGTGTGAATAAAACTTCAAAAACTCTTCTGGTCCTGATCATTCTTGATTTTATATTTTGAATAAACTAAACTTTAATAAAAAAACATTAGAGTATTACCATATGAAAATTCATATTTTTGATATTTTCTCTTTGATTTCTATGTATTTTACTTCATATAGGTAATTTATGGTGGAGAACCACAAGATTAGATTAACCGAATCAATTTATCCACTACATGGAATGTTGGCAATCTACATAGAGTAGACCAAAGATATTAATTTCTTTCCAAAAGATTTTCATTGTATGTTTTTATCTAACTGGGTAATGTAAAAATCTTGGAATCAATCATTGACACTCTATGTTAATGGTTCATAATATCAATTGAATACTTGTGGATAAACATCTTTACCGCTAAATGTTTTTTTATGGACCGTAAACCGTCATTAGCCTTTAACTTATGGAACCCCGTCCAGACAATGAATGACCAAGAACCTGATTTTAAGACATATCCTACATAATAAAACAATAAGTATATAACTATAATATCTAATTTTCAACAATTATAAAACAAAGAGTATTTTAACACCCAAATCTTCAACAGTACGCTTCTTTTTAAACAATTCAATAGCTTTCGTTGCACGCAGAAATGGGTTCAAGGGCACCAGGACTAGACGTTTAAAAACAAGTCATGAATAGTTTTATCCAATTTTAAAATTTTATATATTCCATCTAATTTTAAAATTCATATCATGTGTTTCCTAGAAATTATATTAGAACAAATTCAATTTTTAAAATAAAAAAAAGTATTTTTCAAAAAATGCAGGTTTACCACCTTTTAATGGAGAAACCTTTTTAATTCCAATATTTGGAACTTTTAAATATTAAATTTTAAAAAATAAACTTCTTATTTTTAATCATTAAATAAACTTTTATCCTGGACCAATTTTCAGTGTTTTTTTGATAAATTTTATATTTTAATGAATAGTGAAAATACTGCATTTTAATTAAAAACTATTTTTTCATGTAATTTATTTATATTGTTAAATTATAATTTCAATTGGTTTTAAAGTATAACTAGTAATTTTTTATTACTGTATTTAAGTGTAAATCGAGTAATTAAGAGTAAAAATAATGTTATACAATTTTCATAACACATGTACAAATCCAATTGGATAACTAAATTACAACCTTATCACCTATATTTTAATATTTAATAATTTAATGAACCATTTTCCTTGAATATGACATAAATATTATTAAAACGAATGAATGTGACAAAATGCCACACTCTCATTTCTTATAAGGATAATAATTTTAATATATATATATATATAGGATAAAACATAAATTATAATTAGTATCTATACATATAAAATTATTACATACATCATATAAACTTTTTTATAATTTTTAAAGATTAAATAATGACCATTAATGATGAGAAAATAATGATGCAGAAATTATTTTATTAATAGAAATATAAAATAAGTGGAATTAAAAAAATTAAAATAAATATAACTTGGCTTAATTAATGAAATACAATAAATTTTTGAATACAATAGACATGTTAGTTACAAATTGGAAGTATTTTATTTAAATTAACATGATTTATGATAATTTTAAAAATGGAAATATTGAATGGCATCAAAATTAACATAAATGATACTTTAAAATAAAAAACATTTCTTTAAATGTTATAAAATTCATAATGATATCAGGTTCATCCAACTAACTAGGATATTTTTAAATATGTCATTAATTATACAATTGGTATTCTTTTTTCATCTTATAGTTACTATATTAACCCTACAGTATAAAAGATAAATAGACATAGTAAGAGTTAAACTGTTTAAATAAGGGTTAAACCCAAAATATAAGGTTACGTTTGTGAACTTAACTTATATAAAAATAATTTTTTATGATTATTTAGACCCATAAACATCGTATCCTCTAAATAACTCACTTTGGAGATATTTTAAACCGAAAATCAATTTATAATAATTTATTATTTTTGGAGTTTCCAAAGGTTCCCCTCCCCTCTCTAATAAAAGGACACTTCTCCTTCTATTTTATTCATGCCTCTATAGACCTTTTAATTAGAAATATCCTAACCAATTATCCTCATTACTTCCATAATATCATATTAGAGTCCATAAAATTGGAAAATCCATCCAAATGAGTCCTTTTGTGCAAATCAGAAGGAGATGCTCAAAGAAGAGGTAATTGGTTTACCAATTCCATTCAATTTCATTTCTTCTTATACTTCTTATACCTATGTTTTTTCCTTACCAAATTAATAAATATAGTATAATATAAATTATTATATGTTATTATATTTATGTAACAACCATGTTCTTTCATTTATCCACCCTATGAATAACAATATCCCCATGTGTGCGTATGTACGGCTTGTTGTCTCCACGCCATAGTGTAATTTTGTATTCAATACTAATTTATATGGATGGGTATAATGATGATTATAGTGGATATAAATATTTTATATAATATGATAATTATTATTTATAATTAATATACCATCCAATTCCATTCCATTAAACCATTAAGTCCATGAAACCATTGCTCATGCTTACGTACGGCCAAACGTATCCACGACATTATGATATTCATTCTCCAAATCAAAAATTCAAGAATGATTATAAAATTTATATTATGAGTAACAATAATTATTGTGAAATTAATATCATTAAGGATATAAATAAAATACAACATATTCCTAACAAATAATACTTATTCAGAAAAATAGGAATGGGAAAACGAAGGAGTTAACACCTGAAATAATGGTAATAATAAAATACTATTAACAAAATGATATAAGAGGATAATATATGATATCATAAATATGGATATGGTCCTATCATAATTTAATTACATTATTTAAACATTGTACGTGAGGTTAACTCACCCTTTACTAAATAAAAGTACCAGGTAGATGTTAATTTCACAATTTGATTATTATTTGAGGTTTTTTATATGTAAATGTCTACCTGGACATCTTTATCATCCATGTCCATGTTTCTTAAAATATATTTCAAAATATTATTGACAATTTTTTAAATTTATTTTTACACATGTTATAATTTTTATAAAACATTTTTAAATGAATCTTTCTATCATTTTCCATATGACGTACATTATGACCTTTTTGAAAAATTAAGGAAAGAATGTTTTTTTCACTTACATGGTGCGAGTGGCTATTTTCTGCCATTATAACACAATTAAATTTTGAATCTTTCTTTACAAAATTATAATTTTATTTTCATAAGAAATTTTTTCTTTCTTGATTTTACACATTTAAAATAATTTCAAAGTAAAAAATTGATATTTCTCTCAAAGAGTTTTAATGAATTTATTAGATTATTTTCATCTATGTCAACATCCATTGTTAGATTTTATGCTTGATTGGGGATGATTTATTATGATACAATCTTCTATATTGTATTTAATGTTTTATGATATGTTTAACAATGGGAGTTTATTTTTTTTACCATTTATGGTATATGGTTAAATTATTAACATTTTGTATGATACTTTTAATATGAATGTTTTTGTTATGTTTCACACTTTTCATATAAGGAATGCTATAGACATAGTATGTTATGGGAGGTTCCCATTATAGCCCCTCTATGCATAAGTAGGTATCATGATACAAACTAGTTTTTTGTCATGAGGCCTTGATGGTATGATTATTTATGGTCTTACCATGAGACCTTGATGTTTTGGTTATGATGTATGACATTGTGAATTTTTCTCATTATGTGATTAATATTACATGTGATTATTAAAAAAGTATAATATCCCTGTGAATATTTAAATGGCATTATTTTATTTATTCTTTTCCTATTATGCTGAAGATTAGGTTTAAAAGGCTTATGTTCCTATTTTATATAGTTCCTTAAAAGTTTATACTTATATGTGATATCATTGTCATGACCCATCCCAGTAGGGCCCACGTCGCAGCACCTCAAGCCCGCCTCCAATAGGCTAGGGGCTGGTGACTAGCACTGTGTAGAAATATTACTAACATGGGTGGAATTCCCTAAGTAATTGTACACATGCACACATCTCCAAGCCCACAAATGCTGAAATGTAAAAAACCACTATGGAAAAAAATGCATGCATACAACTAAACCCAACCACCAGAGTACAACGGAAGGTAAAGTGATAAAAGAAAACTGGGCCAAAACACAAGCCCACCAAAACAAGAGTGTGAAAACTACAAAGTACGACCTGTGAACACAAAGAGGTACTGGGACTACTACTCACAGTCGTAGGAACACCCTGGCCGGTGAGGAACCCAAAAAGATCGATCCTATCTTGGTCCACCCTGGACTCTGTCAAAATGCTTCTCATCTATATAAGACACGACACGTGTGGGCAAAGCCCATGTAGGGGTGAGTATAACAATACTGAGTAGAGGACCCCGAAAACCAAAAATCAACACACAAAGTAAATTTATAGTCATTTATACCCAGTATATGTCTACAGAACATATAGCAAGTGAAACACATCCCAGATATACACTAAACCCGGACCCGCGGTCTAGAGGCAAGTCACACAATCGCATACCCCGTCTAGGGATTCAATTTGAAGATTCCATGAAGAAATCATTCAGGGATAACATACTCCATGATTATGGTAGCTCTGATGACATCTGTACAAGTAGTTTTATTCCTTAGGAAATTCCACAACAGGTAGATACACTAATTACGGGAGACAAAATCCTGAGTGGGAAGATCACAATAGATAGATACACTCATTATGGGAGACTCACTCCTGAGTGGTGAAAGATCACGATACATAGATGAGGATCACTACCAGCGCAATAGAGAATACTGCGACTCTTTCAGATTCACCAACTAGGTGATTCAATAGCTAGGTATAGGTTCAATGCCTGGTAGAGTTGGTCACATCGTTTCCTGACTCTACCTAGGGTCAGGAATGCATAGAGGATCTTGCTCTAGGCCTCTCAGAGGGATGCTGATTCTATCACAGAAAGTCCGTCTGAAGGGATCATACTTCTGTAGAAGCAAACAATGCCTGACTTTCATGCGAATGAGAAGAAGGGGCACGAACCCAAACAAAACATGTCCAAGATGCGGTGGAAAAGATGACCAAGCCCTTTTACAAAAAGTACATGTGGTGTAGAAAATTAAAACACCTTGTCTTCTGACCCCGGGTACTGCCTATGTACAGTGGCCCATGTTGTAAGGTCATTCGTGTAGAGAATGTCAGTACATGGCGTGTGGTAGGGATTACAAGCTGTGTCTAAGTAACTGTTGTCGACTCTGTGTATACTGGTCATGTTCCCGTACATGGCCTCAACCCAAGTACGACATCCTATGTAGTCGGTACACGGGGTGTCTTGCGCTACTAGCCTCACGTGGCCATGTGGTGTAGTACACAGCCGTGTACTACACCCTATGTCTGTGTACCCCCTGGACACACGCTGAGTCTCGTGTAGCTGCCTCTTCCATGATGCGTAGAGAGTATACACAGTGTCTTCTAAAGCTGTGTATCCCATACCGTGTCCATGTACTTTATAGAGTACATACCGAGCCTTAGGGAAGGTGTAACACATTGTACGCCTGGGGTCACACACCGTGCGATACCCATCTAACATCTGAAACCCTATCCATCACTGAGCCGGTCCACACGGTGTGTTCCTTGGTGATACACGCCATGTATTTTGGAAATTTCAAGAAATGTGAACCTCCACCGTCACACCTCCGGTGGTTCCCCATTCATCGATCTGATCGTCTGATATCCATTGATCTCCCGGGTTTTGGTTGCGTCGACGCCATGAAGTTGCTTCTGGTGTTTTTGGACCTCTAATCGGCTCCGAAAACATTTTTTGGTCCTCATATGCGAAGAACACTCGAATAACATCCTTTTCTGATCTGAGCTGATTCATCACCCGTCATAGTCGTCACAACTCCATAGGGTCGTCGCGATGTCATATCTTTAGTTAGGGATCGTTGCATTGCATGACGGGTGCGCAATGATCCGTTGTTCATCGCCCTATGAAAAACGCGAAGAACTCGTGAGAAGGAAAGGGGGAAAGAAAAGAATAAAATAAATTAGATTGAGGAACTAACCTCTATAATTGTTCATCACGGCGTTGATCCGCTCCCGTTAGTTGGATTAAATGGAGAAAAAATCAATAACAGTAACCAACATGGATTAATTCCCCAGAATCATCCCAATAAAACCCTCCTGCAAGAATGCACGAATCCATGAATCAACTTGTTGATGGTTGATCTGTGTTCATCGTTTAAATTCAAAATCGGGGGAAGATGAAAGAAATAACAACCCCTACCCTTAAAAATGATCAATCTTTTATGAAAGGGTCACACTGTAATCATCATCGAGATCCTTAAATTTCATTGGCACAACGATTCAAAGCTTCAATTCGTCATCGTTCATCACCGAGAGTCTTCTCCGAAGAGCCACAATTCTCCAAAGTTTCCTCTCAAACCTTGCCAACGAGCGTCATCCCAATAAAAAGGAAAACATGTTTAGAATTCCATTATGAAGTGGTAATAATGGGTCAACATTACAATTTCTAATTCATTATGACATGACATTTAATATTGAAACAACTACCCTGTCGCTGCACTGCAATGGATGTTTCCATTAAATAAAATAACTTTGCGAATTTATTTTATTTTATTTTTTTAATAAAAACATCCAAGATTTAAATTTTTTCCTCGACCCGAACCGGTCAAGGTTTTAACCATTATTTGGTAATGTTTTTATCCCAGACGCAACGGTGCACTCATATTTTTAATCCAAGCATCCATTTGGAAACTTCCACAACCGTGCACATGTGCCGACTCACTTAACATAAAAAGTTTCAAACCACCGTTCCAGGATCACCGGGCGTCAGAATGATGTGTCGTCTCTACGCCTGGTCTCTTAATAATTTCAGATAATATTTTAAAAAAAATAATACACAGAAAAATTCGCGACATAACCTTCTCCCCGCCTTGGGGATTTAGGTCCCCAAAAAACGAAAACAATACTACTCAAAAAGATGGGGGTACTGGGCACAGATCTGAGCCTCCCGCTCCCAAGTGCTCTTCTGAAGATTCTTGTGATTTCACCAAATGCGCACCAAGGGAATTGATTGCCCAGGATGTATTCTCTCTTTCCAATCCATGATCTCCACCGGGTACTCAGCAAATGTAACTCCATCCTCGATGTCCAGCTCACCCCAGTCGATGACATGTGATGGGTCATGCACGTACCTCCTCAGCTGAAACATATGGAAGAAATCATGTTCCAATGAAACTCTGGTGGTAGAGATGGGAAGTGTTCCACCTCTCCGACTATGCACAGTATCTGAAATGGTTTGATTAACCTTGGAGATAGCTTTTCGCCCCGGCCAAATCTCTGTAAACCTCGTCGAGGTGAGACCCAAAATAAGACGTGGTCTCTATCCTCAAACTTCATATGTCACCTTCATCTATCAGCATAAGACTTATTTCGGGTATGTGCAGTCTTCATCTGCTCATGGATGATCTGCACCTTCTTGGTGGTGGCTTGCACCAGCTCTGGACCCATGAGTGTTGACTCTCTGGGGTCGGTCCATCAAAGTGGTGACTGGTAGGGTCTCCCATACAAAGCCTCGAAAGGTGTCATACCAATGGTGGAGTGGAAGCTTTTATTGTATGAAAACTCCACCAGTGGTAGGTGGTCTTCCAAACTGTGACCAAATTCCAAGATACAGGATCGTAACATATCATCCAGAACCCAAATGGTCCTCTCCGTCTGACCATCGGTCTGTGGACGGAACGCCTTGATCAAAAGCATCTATGTTCCAAAGGCCTCCTGCAATACCTTCCACAACCAGGATGTAAAGAGGGCATCTTGGTTTGAGACTATTGTTGAAGGGACACCATGAAGCCGAACTATCTTCTGCGTGTAGAGGCATCCCAATATCTCTACAAAACTTTGCTCCCTGATGGCTAGAAAGTGGGCCAACTTGGTGAGTCAATCAACGATCACCCAGATGCAATCATGCCCCTTGGACATCTGTGGTAATCCTGTCACGAAGTCCATCTATATTCCATCCCACTTCCACCCTATAACCTCTAGGGGTGAGCTAATCCCGCTGGAACCTGGTGCTCAACCTTCACCTGCTGGCGCGTAAGGCATCGAGAAACAAACTCTGTTACTCCCTTCTTCATGCCTGACCGCCAGAACTGCCGTCGATGATCCTGGTACATCATTTTCACTCCCGGATGTAATGCCAATGGGGATATATGAAACTTCTTTATAACCTTTTCCCTCAATTCCACTGGTACGGCAGTGCATCCTCTGAAAAAAAGTATGTGCTCCCCACCTTGCGAATATCAATTAGGAGCATGTCCTGTGGACAACTAAGTCTGTAAAGCCTCACATTCGTCATCCCCAAGATGTGCCTCCCTAACTTGTAGTAATAGTGTATGGGTTAAAACCATAAACTCTAGGTAAGCGGCATCCCCTCTATCCATGAAGGACAACTACAATGTGTCCAATTGCTTCGTCACCTCACTCATCTGCTACGAGCTCGACCTTATGCTAAGAGCATATACCACCTTGTTTCCCTTCCCTGGAGTATATATGATCATGAAATCATAATCCTGGAGTAACTCTAGCCAATTCCATTGCCTCATATCTAGATCCTTTTGTGAGAAGATGTACTTGAGGCTCTTGTGGTCAGAGTAGACGATGAACCGCTAGCCCATAAAGTAGCGTTGCCACATCATCAATGCGAAGACAACTGCCGCCAACTTGTGATCATGGGCCGTATAGTTATTCTCATGTGGCCTAAGTTGGATCGAACCATAATAAATCGCTTCCTTTCTCTGCATTAGGACATTCCCAATCTCAGTCCCTGATGCATCGCAAAAAACAACATACTTGACACACTCTTCTGGTAATCTCAAGATTGGGGTTCTGGTCAAACTTTGAATGAACTGCTCAAAAGCATACTATAACTTCTCCGTCCACATGAAGGGTTTCCCCTTTTGGGTTAAGGCTGTCATCGGTGCTGATATTCAGGAGAAATACGGAATGAATCTCCGGTAATATCTTACCAACCCAAGGAAGTTGGACACCTCTGTCACTCTCCGAGGTGGCTCCCATGCTAACACTACCTCCACCTTGGCTGGGTCCACAGCTACACTATTTTCCTAGAAGACATGGCCCAGAAATTGGACCTTCTTGATCCATAACTGAAACTTTGACTGCTTCCAATAAAGCTGGTGCTCCAAGAATATGTCTAGAACCATATGCAGGTGTCTCGCGTGCTCCTCCTCTGATGTCGAGTACATAAGGATGTCGTCGATGAAGACCACCATGAACTGGTCCAAATACGGCTATAAGATCCGGTTCATCAGTCCCATGAACACTGTGAGTGCGTTTTTCATGCCAAAATGCATCACCAAGTACTCATAGTGATCGTAGCAGAATCTGAAAGCTGTCTTTGGTATATCCTCATCTCTTACTCGTAAATAGTGATAACCTGATCGAATGTCCATATTCTAGAACCACCGTGCCCCTCTCAGCTAATCGAAGAGTTCATCAATTCTCGGAAGTGGATACTTATTCTCCACTGTCACCTGGTCTAGGCGCTGGTAATCCATGCACAACCTCAAACTCCCATCTGCCTTCTTGGAAAACAAGACTGGGGCCACCCAGGGTGAAACACTGGGTCTTATGAAACCCTCTCTCTGCAAATCCTCCAACTGCACCCTAATATCGTGAAGCTCTGTAGGAGACACCTGATATGTTGACAAAGAAATTGGTGTCATCCTGGTGTTTAATTCGATGTAGAAATCGATTTCCTGGTGGGTAGGTAGTCCTAGAACATCTTTGGGAAAGATTTCCTCGCACTCCACCATTACTTCAGGGAATTGGGAACTCATCTCATCTACTGCTCTGAGGGCTAGGCTAGCCAACTCATGAGTGACTGGCTGCACCATCCTGTTCATGACCTCGTTCTGTGCTGCATAGGTCTCCCTTTCTCCAATAAAGGAAAAACTTGTCCCATCACAGTGAACACACCTCACTCTTTGCCTGAAATAGTCATTCTGGGCATGGACCGAAGATAACCAATCCATACTGAGAATGACGTCATAAGGCCTCGACACAACCACCAAGAGGATCCAACCGAAACTCTTTCCTCCAAGTGTAAGATCACACTATCTGCAAAGGTTTGTGATAGTCTAGTCTCCTAACATGGGCGTCTCCAAGTCTAAGGATCGAGTCAATGGTTCAACCAGAATCTCAAAATTTCTCACAAGACATGTGGTGATTATGGAATGACTGGAACCTATGTCTACAAGTACAGAAAATAAGGTAGAGAAGACACATATCGTACCTCAAATCATCCCTGGATCCCCAAGGTCATGTGCCTCGACCGTATACAGTTGTCCTCGCCTATTTCCCCTAGCTCCCTGAGCCTGTTGAGGACCTCCTGGAGGTGGTGGTAGGAGTAAGTCAAAGAGTATGCCACCACCTGCAGCTCTCCCTGCTCCTCTGCCACATCCACCGCCTAGCGGGTCTGTCTGCTCCACTCTCTGTCTCTGCTCTGTCAAGAAGCTATCGATCACCAAGGCCCACTCGAGCACTCCAGCATAAGTCAAAATTCATAGAGGCATGACACTAGCTCGGATGTCTCATTTTAGACCTCACTCGAAGGTCATATCTCTAAAGTTCTGATCTATGACCATATCTATCGAGTACCGGGCGAGGTTTGCGAACCTCGATGAATAGTCAGCTACAATCAAGCTGCCCTGCTGGAGCTGAAGAAGCTCTTTGATGCACACAGCTCTCAGTGTAACCAGAGAGAATTCCTCCCTGAAGAGTCACTCAAACTTCATCCACAAAAGAGTCTCCTCGTCGTGAGTTTGTGTGGTCAGACTCGACCATCGTCCTGCCGAACCCTGATGAAGGATCGCTCCCAGGATCATCATCTCGTTTTCTGGTGTCCTCACTAGACGAAAAACTCTGGTAACCACCTAAATCTAGTCCTCAGCCACCTGAGGGTTGGGCTCGCCAAGACACCTAAGGGGTCTCTGTCTCTATAACTGATAGAGAGTGCTAAGCATGTGCTCCTCGTCGGTTGGTACTGCACGTACCATGGGCTTCTCCACTAGTGGTGGTACAGTAAGTGCACCACCTAGTGGTAAAGCCTAGGGAACTGGTCCCTAGATCAAAGCCTCTTCACTGATGAGGTCATCCTCGTGATCGTGTTGTTAATCCTAGCGAGTATGTGTCATAAAGCCATCTTGTAAAGAAACAAGATGTACCATGATTATATCTTGATAGCTGACTCGAAGGACATGGAAAACACAACCCATTATTATATGATCCATGTACCTTTCTTTCATTCCCCTTACAACTAGTGTTTTTTTGTACTGAGTCGAAAAGCATGTTATCAGAGTCATGGGGTATGGATATGTCGGCTGCCTGCACCCAGATTGGAGTCCCTAACCTGAAAGCCAAACTTGAAAAACTCAACACTATTGCCACAAACCAATCTCACAGACTATTTCTCCTAATTTAGAACTGACCTACTCTGATACCACTCTATCATGACCCGTCCCAGTGGGGTCTATGCCGCGACTCCCCATTCCCACCTCCAATAGGCCAGGGGCTGGTGACTAGCACCGAGTAGGCATATTACTAACATGGGAGGCATTGCCTAATTACATGTACACACACACACACATCTCAAAGCCCAAAAATGCTGAAATGTAAAAAAAACATCTAAGGATCAAAATGCATACATACAACTAAACCCAACCACCAGAGTAAAACGGAAGGTAAAGTGCTGAACGTAAACTGGGCCAAAATACAAGCCCACCAAAACAAGAGTCTGAAAACTGAAAAGTCCAAACTGCGAACACAAAGATATACTGGGACTGCTTCTCGTAGCTGTAGGAACACCTCAGCCGGTGAGGAAATCAAAAAGCTCGGTCATGTCTTGGTCCACCATGGACTCTATCAAAAGGCTTCTCATCTGCACAAGACACGACATGTGTGGGCATAGCCCATGCAGGGGTGAGTATAAAAATACTCAGTAGAGGACCCTAAAAACCACAAAGCAATACACAAAGTAAAAGTATAGTCGTCTATAAATAGTATATGTATAAAGAACATATATCATGTGAAACACAGCCCATATATACACTAAACCCAGACCCATGGTCTAGATGAAAGTCACAAAATTTCATACCCCGTCTAGGGATTCCATTCGAAGATTCCACGAAGCACTCATTCTGAGAGAACACACTCCACGAGTCTGGAAGCTCTGATGATGTCTGTCTGAGTAGTACTATTTATCAGGAAATGCCATGATAGGTAGATACACTCATTATGGGAGACAAAATCCTGACTGGGAAGATCACGATATATAGATACACTCATTACAGGAGACACACTCTTGAGTGAGTAAAGATCATGATACATAGATGAGGATCACTTCCCAGGCTATGGTGAATACCGTGACTCATCCAGATTCACCAGCTAGGTGATTCACCATCTATTTAGAGGATAAACGCCCGGTAGAGTTTTTCACATCCATTCCTGACTATACCTAGGGTAATAAATGGATAAAGGATCTCGCTCCGGGCCTCTCAGAAGGATGCCGACACTATCACAGAAAAGTCCTGCAGATGGGATCATACTCATGTAGAAGGAAACAATGCCTAAACTTTAGGGGAATGAGAATAAGGGGAACAACCCCAAACAAAACATGTCCAAGATGTGGGGGACAAGATGACCAAGCCATTTTCCAAAAATTACACGATGTGTAGAAAAGACACACGTCGTGTCTTATGACCCTGGGTACTACCCGTGTACAACGGCCTATGTCGTAAGTTCAGTCATGCAGAGGAAGTTAGTACATGGCATGTGGTAGGGATTATACTCCATGTCTGAGTAACTGGGGTCGGCTCCGTGTATGATGTTCGTGTTCCCGTACACGGCCTCAACCCAAGTACGCCAGCCCGTGTAGTCGGTACACAGGGTGTCCCACATAACTGGCCTGACCTCGCTATGTGGTATAGTACATGGATTTTTACTACACCCCGTTTCCATGTAACCTTTGGATATATACTGAGTCTCACGTAGCCACCTCTTCCATGCTGTGTAGAGAGTACACGTCGTGTCTTCTGAAGCCGTGTATCCCATCCCGTGTCTATGTACTTTCAAAATTACACGTCGATCCTTGGGGAAGGAGTAACACATTTTGCGACCAGGGTCACATGTCGTGTGATACCCTTTTGATGCCTGAAACCCTATTCGTAGCTGAGCTGGTCCAAACTGCATATTCTTGAGAGATTCACGTCATGTATTCTAGAAATTTCCAAAAATGCGAACATCCACCGTCATGCCTCTGGTGGTGCCCCATTCATCAATGCGATCGTCTGATCGCCATGGAACTCTAGATTATTGGTCACCTTGATGCCACAAAGAAGCTTACGGTGTTTTCATACCTCTAATCAGCTCTAAAAACATGTTTTGATCCTCCCTCTTGAAGAATGCTAGAAGAAATACCACTTCTGATCCGAGCCAATTCATCATCTGTCATGGTCATCGCACCTCTGTATGGTCATTGTGATGTTAGATCTCTAGTTTTGGATCATTGAGTTTCATGAAGGGTGCGCAAAGATCCATTGTTCTTCACCCCGTGAAGAACGTGAGTAACGCGTGAGAAGGAAATTGGGAAAGAAAAGAATACAATAAAACAAATTGAGGAACAAACCTTCGTCTTCATTCATCATGATGTTGATCTTCTCCCGTTAGTAGGCTTAAATGGAGAATAAATAAACAAAAATAACAAACATGGATAAATTTCCCATAATCATCCCAATAAAACCCTCCAGCAAATGAACGTATGAATCCACAGATCTACTTGTTCATGGTTGATCCGCATTCGTCGTTTAAATTCAAAAATAGGGGAAGAGGAAAGAAATAAAAACCCCAACCTTTATGAAAGGATCGATCGTTGACAAAAGGGATATGCCATCGTCATTTTTGAGATCCTTCAACTTCATTGGCGCATCGATTCACAGCATCGATTCAACATCGTTCATCATCGAGAGTCTTCTCCGAAGTGCCAAGGATTCTCAAGAGTTTCCTCTCAATCCTTGCCAATGAGCGACATCCCACTAAAAAGGGAAACATGTTTGGAATTCCATTACGCTGTGGTAATAATGGTTCAGTGTTTCTATTTCTGATTCATTATGACATGACATTTAATATTGAAATAACTACCTTTTCGCTATCCTGCAACGGATGTTTCCATAAAATAAAATAACTTTGCGAATTTATTTTATTTTTAGTTTACTGAAAACGTCTGAAAATTAACTTTTTCCCTCGACCAATGTCGGTTGAGGTTAGACTCGTTCTTAGGTAAAGTCATAATCTTGGATGCAACGGTGCCCTCATATTTTTAATTTGGGCATCCCTTTAAAAATTTCCACAACCGCACACATGTGCCGACTCACTTAACTTAAAAGGTTTCAAACCACCATTTCGGGCCCACCGGGCCTCAAAATGATGTTTCGTCTCTGTGCCTGGTCTCCTAATAATTTCATATAATATTTTTAAAAAAAAATTATACACAGAAAAATCTAAGACATTACAAGCTTCCTCTATATTTTTTATCCTTACTGAGCATCTGTGCTCACCCCTTTCTTATGTTTCATTTTTTTCTCTAGGATGAGAAGAATTATATTATAATTGACCAAAAAGGATAGTCTAAGGGATATAATACTTTTCAATGGGTATAATGTGTTGTCTTTTCATTTCAATATGTAATGTATAAATTATATTTGTATACAGTATTTCTAATGATATTAAAATGATCGGTCCTTCAGGATTTGATTTCTTTTCATCAGGCCAGTGAAAAATAAACTAATGCACTGACTCTGGGAAACTGGGGTCATGGAATTATAGTTGGTATCAAATGAAGTTTATTAAAAACATTGGAAACAATATTTAGAAAAGACTTTATTTAGTGTACACTTCCAAAAGATAGACATTGAGGATAAGTATAAAAGAACATCTGAAAATTTTGGTAATGTGGATATTATTTAAGTATTCCTAGAGAATCCATCCTTGTCTAGATATTACAAGTGAAAGTGGTTTTAGAATAGATATACCTAGGATTAACAACTCTAATAAGTTGTTTCGATCTTGACTTGGGGAAACCTCATACATTGCAACATGTCATACTGCACGCCTAGTTGGACACTCCTATGGGATATGCTTAGAATAATTCACATTTTGTTTAAAAAACATTATAAAGGATTTATGAGTAAATATATCCCCAATGAAACCATTTTTAGTATTATGGATTAAATATGCATAAAAGTTTCAATTTATAATAATTATTTTATTAGTTTGGCATTATTCACTAAGATTCATAACCCAATAGAGTTTATTCTATTGTTTAGAAATGTATCCTAGTAGAAGGAATGGAAACTGTATAAATTCAAATAATTCATGTTGGTATATCCCTCTTGCGCAATATAATTATAGTGGTTCTTGAGATAAAACTGGTTCTGAATATCATGTAACTTTCTTGGGATAGCTGACTCGAGTTTTGAATAATAACACTACCCATATGGAGCACGTTGATCCACAACACGAAGGATTAATGTAATTTCACTTCATGATACCAAAACCCACAACATTCAATGGGACTAAAAATACATTTCTAGTTTATAAATGGATAAGTTCCTTAGAGAAAACATTTCTTGATTTGGGGAATAATGAAAAGGAAAAAGTTGTTTTGATAGTCTAGTATCTATTAGAAGATTCACATCAATGGTGGTCAATAATTCAAAACATGAAGGATGATGAAGAGGTAGAAAATATAGAATAGAGGGAATTAAGAGAACTCTTGGTAGAAAAATAATTTCTTCCTGATCTACGAGTGGATATAGAGAGGCAATTTCTGAGTTTGAGGTAGAAGGAGGATGAGAATGTTTTGTAGTAAGAATTTAACTTCACAAGGATATCAAGGCATGCAAAAAACTACATAGGTAACACAAGAAGTAAGATTTATCAATTATTTTATGGGTTAAAACCATTCCTATGATGAGCATTGGTCTCATAAGATTTCTCATCATACCAAGATATAGTCTCATTTTCTATCAAGATAGAAATGGAATTCCTCAAGTCTAATGAATTTAAAGTAAATCATGAGAAGAATAGGTTCATTGAACACTCAAGAAAATGATGTAAGGGGAAGAAGGGAAAAGTTAAATTTCTACCCTATAGTAATTATGAGAAGAAAAACCATATTACTTGCCTAAAGGGGATAAGAGTTTGTTATAAGTGTGGAGAAAAATTCCACCAACCTCATGATTGAAAGGGAAATAAAGAAGCTACCAATGTTCAATTATACAATTGTAAAGTGATAGGATGTTATGATAATTATTTTCCTAAGCATCAAGGAAACTTTCCCCAAAAAAGGAAAATGGAAAAGGCTTTGTTTTTGTGATCATAACTACTAAAGATAAAATTTATAATGATGTTGTGGTATATACTTTAATCATTTCCTCCAATTTAGAAAAAATAATTACTTGGTTTTGGATCATTACATTCCTCTATATCTTCCCAATTTTTTTAAAAAAATTAGAAATTTACAATTCACATTAAAAAGGGAATTGTAACTTAAAACCCCTAAGGGAAGTCTCGTTGCAATAAATATGTGTCAGGTAGTTACCATTATGTAATATAAACATGATTTATCTATTGACTATATCATCATACATATGGTTGAATTTGATATAATCCTTCATATATACTGGATATCAAAATATGATGTGAAAAAATATTACAAGAAAAATGGAGTTGTGATTTTTGGGGAAAATGTAGAATATGTTATCTTTAGATCTAAAAATTCATCACTTGATACTTATCAGAACCCACCTCTAGTTCCTTTAATGAATAATATTCTTATTGAGGAAGAATATAAAACATCTTGGGATGAAGAAAGAAATATTAAAATTGAGTATTTACATGTTAAAAAGGAATATATTGATGTTTTTTCCAAAGATTTACCTTGACACCCCCCCACCCCCCCTGAGTGTAAAGTTGGGTTTCCTATGGATTTAATTTCCAATGTGAGACAAATATCTAAGACTCATTATAGAATGGGCACTATAGAAATAGTATATCTGAAGAAAAAACTAGAGGAGCTGGGTAATAAGGGATTTGTTCGCCCTAGTTTTTCTCCATGGGGATCCATAGTTCTTTTTGATAAGAAGAAAGATTGATAAATCAGGTTGTGTATTGACTATAGATAATTCACAATTATTATAATAAAGCAAAAATATGATTTACCTTTGATTGATGATTGGTTTGATCAACATCATATGGCTCGGTATTTTTTGAATATTTACCTTCATTCAGGATATCATCAACTATTTTTTAAAAAATATATTACAAAGATAGAACTCTAAATGAGGTATTATCATTATAAATTTGTGGTAATACCATTTGGATTGACTAATGCACCATCTTTTTCATGGATCTAATGAACAGAGAGTTCAAGTAATATCTTGATGATTTTTTTCATAGTATTTATTGATGATATCTTGGTATACCCCAAAAGCTATTAAGACCCTGAGAACCACTTACGGGTTGTTATGAAGACTCTTAGAAGAAATAAATTGTATGGTAATTTTAGAAAGTGTGAATTATGGCATTAAGAAATTTCTTTTCTTGGTCATATTATATCCAAAGAGGGAATATATAGTGAACCTTTGAAGAAAAGGGTAATCCAAGAATTCCTAGCACTGGTGAGTATAATTGAGGTATATAGTTTTATCGGTTTAGCATGTTTTTATTGGGATTTTGTCCAGAATTTTCCCCGATTGGGAAACCGGTTAACCAATATCACATGTAAAGTGGTTAAATTAGTTTGAAAAAAAAATATTGTGATTTTTTTTTAAATAACTGGATAGAATATTAGTCAGTGATCATATCTTGACTTTACCTTCTGATAATGATGGGTTTTTGATTTATAGTGATGCATCAAGGGAAGGACTCGGTTGTGTCCTTTTGAAAAATGATTGAGTTATTGCTTACGCATCAAGGAAATTAAAAATCCATGAACAAAACAACCAAAAATAGGATCTTCAGCTAGAAATAGTAATATTTCCCATGATTATATGGAGATAATATCACTATAGTAAAATATGTGATATATAGACTGCTCACAAGAGTTTCAAATATATTTTCTCATATAAAGAACTAAACATGAGACAAAGGTGGTGGCTTGAGATACTCAGGGATTATGAATTCACATTACAATACCACCTAAGGAAGGAAAATAAGATGGAAGATTCATTATGTAGAAAGGACAATGGATTTCTTAACAAAATTAGAGTTAAAAAGGATCCTATTCATGGATCTAGTAAAGACAGATATGGTTATTATCATGGAAGGTGAAACATCCCTACATTTTCAAATAGATTCCAAACCATATATACTATAGAGGATAAAAAGTTCTCAGTATGATGATGAGGATTTTCAAAAGAATATTAAAGATTTGAATAGTGGGAAATTGATTGACTTTGTTTTTGAAGATGGAATTTTGAAATTTGAGAAGAGGATTTGTGTTCCATCGATAACTGATCTAAGAAGGTAATTATTGGGTGACTATCATAGCTTTAATTTCTCTATACACCCTTCTGACACTAATATGTATATATATTTGAAGGAAGTTTATTTGTGGCACAACATGAAGAGGAAGATTGGGTATTATGAGTTGAGATGTTTGGTATTTCAATAGGTGACGGCAAAAAGACAACATCCTATATGATTCATGCAACGTATTCCTATACCTGTGTAGAAATTAGATGATATTAAGATGGAATTCTTCATGGGGATACAAAATAATCCCAGATGAAATGATGAAATATGGGTTATTATCGATCATTTTACCAAATCAGCACATTTTCTTTATTTAAGATAAGATTTATCACTGAAAATTTAGAATGACTATATATTAATCAAGTTTTTAGACTTCATGGTGTACCCCTATCGATTATTTTTTATCATGAAACCCATTTTATATCACATTTATGGAAGAGTTTTCAGAAGGCCCTAGATATTGAGCTTTGTTTGAGCACTACCTACCACCTTCAAACAGATGGACAGTCAGAAAGGACTAATAAATTCTTAGAATACATGTTGATATCTTTCTCAATTGAATCTTAAGGTTTGTCGGATCAGTATTTACCTATATTAGAATTTTCCTATAATAATATCTTCCATTAAAGTATTAATATGGAACCATATGAGTCATTATATGGAAATAAATTTCTTACACTAACCTGTTGGGATGATCTTGCTGAAAAAAAACTTCTAGGCCCTGAACTAGATAAGAAAATAATGGAAAAGTAAAATAAAATTTAGACCCATATCAAAATAGTTCAATACAGGAAAAAGATATATGCCAATAACCAGAGGGTGGATTTGTAATTTCAAGTGGGAGATCATGTTTTCTTGAAGGTATCTCCAAGAAAGGGTGTTATACGATTCAGTAAGATGGGTAAATTAAGTTCAGGGTACACCATACCTTTGGAAATTCTTAAAGGAATTGGAGTTGTAGCTTACCATTGGGCAATGAAACCAAGTCTTTCTAAATTTCATGATGTGTTCCACGTATCACTATAAAGGAATTACATTCCATACCCAACAGGTGTAACCACCTATTAATAAATATAATTTTAATGTCACATGTCCTATTGTGATGTTCCTATTAAGATTCTCGACACTAGAGAACATGTGTGGAGAAATCGGAGGAGTCATCTAGTAAATGTTCTTGGGAGAAACCATAAAATGGAAGAGGTGATGTAGGAACACGAAGAACATATGATGAAAAACCACCTAAATAATTTTATGGATTGATATTAAATAAATTTTTAAGATGAAATTATTTTAATTAGGGAAGAATGTGACACCCCAAGCTTCCATAGTACACTTCTTTTTGAATAATTCAATAGCTTGCACAGCATACAACACCAAGTTTGAGCGCACCATGACTATCTATTTAAAAATAGGTTATTAAAAGTATTAACCACATTTTTAATTATATATATTCTGTATATTTTAAATATTCATCTAATTTTTTTCCTTATACATTATATAAAAACCAATTCAATTTTTTGAATAAAACAACTATTTTCCAAAAAATGTAGTTTTACCACCTTTTAATAGAGAACCCTTATTAAATTCAATATTTGAGGCTTTATATATTTAATTTGAAAAAAAAATTCTTATTTATAATTAGGACATAAAATAGTTTGGGAAAATATTAGGTGTTTTCTGATAACTTTTATATTTTAATGAATAGTGAAAAATACTACATTTGGATTCAAAAATTCTTTTTCATTTCATTAATTTATATTGTTAGATTATCCTTCTAATTGGTTTTGAAGTATAATTAGATTATTTTTTATCATTTAATATAGTTTTATTAACTCTAATTATTATCATATTAAAATTAGATATAAACACATGTCAATCTTTTGATGTTTTTTACTTTTGAAAAACCCCATTTCTCATTTTATCAACGGGGATTAATTTTAAATTAATTACTCAGAAATATTTGTTTTAAATTTTGAAAATTTGTTTACATATTTTGAATAATTGGTCCAAAATATGTTAATATTTTACTTTTATTTTTTGGATATTAGGAATATAACATTAGTAATTTTTTATTGTCGCGGTTAAGGGTAATTCAAATAATTAAAGGGAAAATAATATGATAAAATTTCCCTTAATTTTGTAAAAAATATATTAGATGAATAAATTATACCTTTATCACCAATTTATCTAATGGTAATCATTTAATAGACCCTTTTCCAGGAATTTGACATGAATATTATTAAAATCAGTGAATGTGATAAAATATCACACTCTTCTTTCTTATAAGAATAATAATTTTTGTATAGATATATCTAGAAGATAATATTAATTTTAAATAGTATATATAAATATAAAATAATTACCGACATCATTGAAATATATTTATAATTTTAAGATATTAAATAATTACCATTAATGATGACACAATAATGAGGCAGAAATTATTCAATTAATAGAAATATCAAATAAATGATATCAAAAATATTAAAATAAATATAATTTTATTTACATAATGACATACACTAATTTAATAGATAACATAGTAATTTTAGTAAAATATTGTAATTATTGGTTCTAAATTATCATGATGGTTTTATCTTTTTAAAAATTTAAATAATGAATAGTATCAAAATTGACAAATGATATTTTAAAATAAATAATTTCTTATTAAATTTTATAAAATTCAATAAAATATCATGGTCTTAAAAATAATTAAGATATTTTTA
Source organism: Viscum album (assembly GCA_963277665.1). Lineage (NCBI taxonomy): Eukaryota > Viridiplantae > Streptophyta > Magnoliopsida > Santalales > Viscaceae > Viscum > Viscum album. The sequence continues at coordinate 1,839,851,436 of OY728125.1, forward strand.
AATATTTATTTAATCAATTGGGGCTCATTTTGAATTTTATATTAACTATATTAACCCTATAGTATGAAAGACAAGTAAACATTATATGAATTAAACTGTTTAACTAAGGGTTTAACCCAAAATGATATGGTTACATTTGTGAAATAAACTTTTCTAAAAAAACATTTTTTGTGATTATTTTGACCCATAATCATCTTATCCATTAAATAACTCACCTTCTATGTTTTTAAACAGAAATTAAATTTAAAATGATATAATAGTTTTGGAGTTTTCAAAATTTCTCCACCCCTCTCTTATAAAAGGGAACATGTCCTTCACTTTTATTCACACCTCTAAATCCCTCTTAATCGAATAAAACAATCCCAATTCTCCTCGTAACTTTCTTCAATTCATCTTAGAGTCCTTACTTTGGGCATGAATTCATCCTAAGGAGTCCTTTTGTACAAATCAAAAGGAGATGCTCAAATAATAGGTAATTGTTTTACCAATTCAATTCAATTGATTTTATTTTTCGACTTCCACTTCCAATGTAGTTTCTATACCAAATTAATAACTCCAGTGTCATATATTTTATGAGATGATATTATAATTGTTGAACAACCATATTCCTCCTTATATTCACCTTATGAATAACAATATCACCGTGTGTGTGTACGTACGACTTATCGTCTCCACGTCGTGGAATGATTTCATATTCAACTCTTCTTTATTTGGATGGTTATAATGATGAGTATAATGGATATAAATAATTAGTAAAAAATTATAATTATTTTTTATAATTGACATACCATCCAATTCCATACCATTTAACCACTAAGGGAATGATACTGTTGATCACGCATACGTACGGCATACAGTCTCCATGACGTGGTGAGATCCATTCTCCACATTAACTATTAAATAATGATAAAAAATTATATGATGAGTAAAAATAATTATTAAAAAATTAATATCATTCTTTATATTTATAAAATACACTCTATTAATAACAAATATTACTTACACGGTGAAATAGGAATGGGAATAAGAAGCAGTTAACACCTAAAATAATGGTAATGCATAAATATTATGAAAAAAATGATATAAGAGTATAATATTTGATATAATAAATATGTATATGGTTCTTTTATAATTTAATAACATGCTTAAACCATTATACATTAGGTTAATTCACCCTCTACTAAAAGAAAGTGTATGGTAAGGGTTAATTTCACAATCTCATTATTATCTGAGATTGTTTATACGTAAGTATCTACTTGGAAATTTTATCACCCATGTCCATATTTCTTAAAATGTACTTAAAAATATTATTTATAGTTTTTTAAATTCATTTTTACCCATGTCTAATGTTTTGTTAAATAGTTTTAAAGCATTCTTTCCTTCAATTTCCAAAAGATGTACTTTATGATCTTTTCAAAAAAATTAAGGAAATAATGTTTTTTTGAACTTATATGGCCTGAATATCTATTTTCCGCTGTTATGACACCATAAAATTTTGATAAATTACTTACAATATTATATAGTTACTTTCATAAAAAAATTCTTTTATAATTTTTGGGAATTTAAATAATTTCGTAGAAAAAATGGATATTTCTCTCAAAGATTTTTATTGAATTTATTAGATTATTTTAATCTATTTAGATATCCTTTGTTATATTTTATGCTTGCTTGAGGTTGATTTGTTATGATAAAATCTTCTGTATTATATTAAAATTTTTATGATATGTTTGACTATGGATGTTCTATTTTATACCATTCGTGGTTTATGGTTAAAGTATTAAAATTTCGTATGAGCATTTTAATACGAGTGTTTATACTAGGTTTCACCCTTTTCATATAAGAAATGAATTGGAATTTGTAAGTGACAGGGGGTCCCTCTATACCCCCTTGATGTATCGGTAGGTCTAATGAGACAAAATAGTGTCTTAAAATGAGGCATTGATGTTAGGGTTAGTCATGGTCTTAGCACAAGGCTTTAATTGTATAGTTATGATGTCCGACATTATGCAATACCTTATTATGTGATTAATATTACATGTGATTATTGGAATAGTAGAATATCCATGTGAATATTTAATTGGGATTAATTTATTTATTCTTTCTATATTATACTGAATTTTATGTTTAAAAGGCATGTGTTTCTGTTTTATACCATGCCTTAATAGTTTATGCTTATTTACGATAGCTTGCGCTATATTCTTAATCCTTTCTCAGCATTTGAGCCCACCCTTTTATTATGTTTCATTTTTCCGCCAGATTAGAAGAATTATATTATTATTGATCAATAGTTATATTCTTTGGGATATGAGAGTTTTCAAAGGGGATATTATTTTTTTTCATTTCAAGATGTAATTTAAAACAAATGTTTGTATCTAGTATTTCAAAAGCTACTAAACTAATTGGTACATAGGGATTTTATTTCTAATGATCATGCTAATATAACATAAAATAACACACTAACTCTTGGAAACTAGGGTCAAGGAATTACAAGTATGACTTGGAACATAGATTAAACATTAAATATTAGTTGGTGTGGGACTATTGGGTCTAATATTTTTATAAGTAATTTGGACACCTTCTTATGGGCTTAAAATTTATGGGGTGGTGTAGATGTCACATTTCCATGCTTACCTCCACCTAGACCTCATATCAAAACTATTGGCCATGTTTTAATTTAACATGAAAACTTTCCAACTATATCTTAGTGTGTTTGGAAACAGATAGTAGGATTTCTAAAAATATAGAAGCATCCTTATACATCATAAAATGTATGAATAATTTCTAAAAGTGATAAACACTTGGGGGTGAGAAATTAGGAACTATTCTATTGAATGTGATAGTGATAACACTGAGGGATATGAAATATAGAGAGATTTACCTATATAAGAACATCCCTTATCCAAAATGGTTTAGGATGTTCCTATATATTCTTGAGGTGGAAATAGTGTGGTGGAAAAAGTAGTGTTTCGGACATCATAAATAATAAGAGATTAAGTCAAAAGAGTTCCTATTGAATAAGGGATAATAAACCAAGTGAGGTCCCATATAAATAGTTAATAACCCTATAGTTGAGTTTAATATGATTATTAGTGGCATTCCTTAGTGGGTGGTTTTTTGTTAGAGAACTGCACATGGGAGTGAGTCTGGGAAAATTTGAGATGGGTGTGTGGATAATGTGTGATCCTCAAATTGACCGCATCATCCCCATCTTGGAAATTTTTTGAGATATATTGTAGAAATCAATAAGAGGGACATTCCTCTGCATGTATGTGGATAATTATAGTCCAAATATGGGTGGATCAAAGTTAACTTTTTTGGGTTTCTATATATAAAACTAATCAACCCCTTGAACATAGAAATTGGTTCAATGTTGTTGAGTATATTTGGGGGGGGGCGATCTTGGGATCAATGGGATGAGGATGATGGACAAGATAGGGGTATATGAAAGATTCAATATCATCCCCTTCTTTACTCTATTTGGGGTGATCATGGATGATGGAATTCGTAGTGTTGATAATAGGTATACCTTGTGACTATTAGATGATAGGTTTTAGTTTCTTAAATTAATGAAACTATCATCTATGAGATATACACCCCATGTCTGTTCAAACATCAATTTTCCTTTTACAAGGGTATAACACCATGGGTATATACCATGGTTCATAGTGATCACCACTTTATTATAAACTGAATTCTTTTCTTCATTTTGTGTTCTTAGGGAACTAGTGATGGGGTACCTTTTCAAATAGTGGTCCCTCGAACCAAACTTCTGGAGAATTATAGCCATACTTAGTCTAAATTATATCTTTTAGTGATGAAAATGAATTTGGTTCCATGGTATGATGAAACAACACAAGAATTGGGAAAATCGGTTGTATGATTTCTTTTATGGGAGGTTTCCATGAAAGGAAGAGGGATTCTAATAAGTTAATAGAGGCTGAAGGAAATCAAAGTGAGAAACTGAGGTTAGGTGTAACTATTAAATATTTTTACCCTAAGAGTGGGTTTGATAGAAGGATCAAGCCTCTATGACCACTATGTCTAATCCTAGGATTCATCCATTGAAGTGGGTGAGTGAAATTTAGAATATACTGTAAGATTTTAAGTTTCATGATGTTTAGAATACCTAGAAAAATTTCTAGATGTAATCTAAATGGAGATAACTATAGGGTTATCTTTTGATAGTTGTGATATTCCTACCTAACATCAGGCTTTTGAGGTTGTGTTCATTGTCCATCAAGTGGAACTTAAACCTTCATCGATTAGGTAAATGAGATGATATACTCCCACAACCGAGAAAGATATTTTAATGAATGGGTGGTGCAAGTGATCAATGGGTAACTCATTTAAGAAACTGAAGGTGTTGGGTCAATTAAAGACTTGGACTTTAGTGAGTCTAGTGGATAAGGATCTTAGGGAATTGATGTAGACTAGGTAGATATTCCATTAGAGAGAGTGAATACCACATATAATCAGGATTCCATAGTGATCTTAGAATTCCAAGTAATTTAAACATATTTTACCCTCTATAGCTTCATTGGATACTGAGAAACCCTAAATTCTACCTCTTGGGTTATATAGGGCTTCTAGAGTGAGGAAACTCTTGAGATGTCCTCATATCATTCATGTTGTATATGCTATAATCATATCTTGAGCAGCATGAAAGTGGTAGAATTATCCCCTAACTTCTTAACCATCCTAATGGTTTAGGGAGTTCTTTCTCCTAGTGCATTATTAGAAAATATAGCCCCCAGTTACGTGCATCACATAGGGTTACTGACTATCTATCTACCATGGGTAATGAATGGTAAATTCAAAACCTTTTAATTTTTTCACATATTCCTGGTAACTCCTTACTAACTTGGTTGATTTTTTATTAGAGAGCAAAAAATTAAAATTGAGGATCTTCCTAAGGTGTTCATTTTGTTCCCACAGATATTAATGGGTCCCAGAAGTGGATTCAAGCTCCAATTCCCCTTGAATCAACCTTTTTTCTAGTACAATATCTACGATTTACAAAAATACTTAGAGCCTATATCATCCCAATAAAGGTCAAATACAAGTTTTTATTTAGTTTTTTGGTTTGTAATAATTGATTCCATGAATATATATTTATTTTATTTTTATTTCTAGTACTATATCACAATTTTTATGATATATTTTAGCCCCATATAGGAGAAGGATTTTAGGTTTTCAATATATTAGGTATGGTTTTTCATCGACCCAATGACAACTGAAGTGGAAGAGGAACATGAACCACCCATTTCCTAGGATGGTAAACCTATAAGTGTAAAATTTTCATTATGATTTCCCAAGAAAAAATCACTCATTAGGATCCATTTATAACCTTGAAGTATGTTTCTCTACCTATGGTGGTATCATATGACTCTCTGAGCCCCTCTTCCAGGTCAGATCCCATATAGATGTATCTTGTAGTTGAGAATCAATCTCCACTACTCAAGAAATTACCCAATAAAGATCCTAATCAATAAAATTAATCTAACTTGGGGTTGAATATAATTGATGATAATAGGGTGATCTGGTGAGGGTAATGTTAGAACATTTGGGGCATCACCACTCACATAGTACTAAGTTAGATGGGTATCCTGATGGGAACTCTTCACCGCTATGTAGTAAAATTAGGGGTTTTTTGGGTTTATTACCATTCCCTTTAGGAAATGATACAAAATTTCGTGTTCATATGGATGAAAATATATTCATGGATGTCCAAAAATCTAAGAGTTATGTCTGTTTTGTAACTCCTCGAGATTTTGAGCATTATTTTTTCGAATTAATTTAACTCTTCAATAATTTTCATTTCACATTAAAATAGAAAATTTTCTTTATATATATATATATATATATATATATTAAAACACTCGGTAAAACATTCCTTTCACATGCAATACCAACTAGTCTCATGTTACATGCAATACCAACTTGGCTGGTGCTACAAGAATCATCGACTTGGCTTACGATGCAGGCAACACTGAGTTTCTACAAAACATATGTTTTTATTGATTTAATTATTTAAATATTATAATTATAACATATCTATAAAAATTATTAATAAATAATTTTAAAATTTTGTTTTCTGATATAAATAAAACATATTGATAATGAAAGATAATATTTTTGGTAAAACACTTTAATGTTAAAAATATTATTTTAATGAATGAATAACTTATAAAAATAAAAGTATTTCAAGATAAATTTATAAATTTAATTTGATAAAAAAAATTAATTCAGAACGTTGAATTTATCCTAGGGTGAATATTTAGTATTTTTATGAGAAACATCATTTTTTGATGAATAGTAAAAAAAAATACTACTTTTTAGTTAAAAATGGATTTCATCTAATTAATTATTAATTATAAATGATATTATAAATATGTTTTAAGAAAAAATTATATGAATATTAAATCTATTAATACAATTAAATTCATTAGGGTCAACCTCACTTTGAAACCAAATAAAAAATATTAACAAACATTTCAACTTTTTCCTACTTTAATACCCCATTATATCATCTTGTCATCACGATTAGCAATAATCTAAATTTTTACACTTATATGATTGGAATTCAAAAAATATAATATAAACCACTGTATTCAGTCTAATATTTAGATTCTAATGATATCAATTTAATTTTTCACCAAAAATTTTAGTAAAAGTGATTAAAATTAATCACAACAATTAACGGAAAATTAAGCTTTGTTAGACACTAAACCTTAATATTAAGGGTCCAAATGACCTAGAAACTAGTCAATCACCAATTTTATGTCCATATTTCGGCCATAAAACTTATATTATTTATTTGGGTCGGTTTGTTAATGATTTTTTAGGTACGAACATGTGAACACCTAATTTGTTTCTAAAAAACTTCATATGAGTCCTTTTCCTTCCCTATAAAAGGCCACCAACTCTACCCAATAAACACACCACTCAAGCCTCTTATGTTTAGAAAATACCTGAGAACATTTCCTCCCAAAAATCCTCCCTCTTACTTTGAAACATACATTTGGTAATGAACCCTCTCAATTAATGCTTTTTGTCATAAACCAAAAGGTGTTACCCAATTAAGAGGTAACGTCTTCTCTCAAACTCATTTCCTTTATTTTCCTTCTCTACCAGATACACTCTCTTTATGCTATTAATGTTTTATGAAAACAGTATCCTACACATACTATGAAGTTTTTATTATATGTTTATGACCTACAATTACACACACCTCAATCCAATGCATGTTGAAATATTGTTTCTTTGTACGGTGAACTACAACCTCACGAAAAGATGATTGTTCATTTATCCTTTACCACCAATCATAGTAGAAATTATGATGGAAAATATATTTATATATGTAATATTTTAAATTTATTATTTATTTAATCTTATGTATTATTTTTACAACACACATCTTTCTACCTTCTATTTGGTGTTAATACGATAATCTTGTTCGAGGAATTGTGGACTATCACCCCCTCCAAGTGATGTGATTCATTCACACACCACATAGAATGTATTAATGATGTGTTTAATGAATTTATATGAAAAATATATGATATATTAATTTTAATTTAATAATTATATATATACATAATTATATATACATATGTCATTTATATATTTTCTTTCAAATTATCAATAAAAACAGAAAACAATGTTCATGTGTGCGTACGGATTACCATCTCCCGGAATAATGTATTTCATTACATACTTAATAACACTATATATTATTATAATATAATTATACTGGAAATAAATTTAATTTATATAATTTTCACCATTATGGAATCAATATATAAGTATATGGATCAACGATATAACAAATTTAGACACATGTGAAGAACAAATAGAATATTACACGAAGTGAAACCTTGACATAGGATTGTTAACATATGGGTAATATAAAGTCATGATTAAAGTATATATGGTAATATATATAAGAATATAATTTGGTAAAATATATATAATAGAATTATATTTTTTATACAAGAAGCTTGTACGAGTATGAAGAGAGTCCTGAGAAAAGGTAAGGGGATTTCATCTCACTTTTAGTTTTTTTGAGATAAATGTTTTGTTCTCCACTCTTTTATTTTTTGTGGTTCATGTAATGAATGTAATTTTATTATAATTATATTTTACATAAATTTTTGGGTATTCACATTCACATTTTATGATCCTTCTTTCATGGGGTTTGGGTTTCAAAATGTTCCAAATCCGTAAAAATGTTTTGTCTCAATTTTCCTTCTTTGAGACTCATATTTTGTTAAGCACCAAAAATCTTTTACAAAGTGAGGATCCAAAAATTTTACATGAAATTTAATGAATCTAAATATTTTCAGGATATTATTTTCTTCATTTTATTTACATTCCTTACATGAATATTATGATCTCAATTCACCATTTTATAATTGTTTATTGATATAATTTCATCCCTTTTCGAGATTTTTATGTTTATTATTCCTTTGATAAAATATTATGATCCATCTCTCAAGATTTTCATGAGTTTCATTATACTCTCTTATTTTATGATATACTCATGTATTGGTACCAATATATACTCTATGGTGCATAAGATAGTTAAGAAAGTGTTATTAGGAAAGCCCGACTTTACCCTCTCTTCAGTCGAAAATCTATGTTTTATAAAAAGGGTTTCTAAGAATATTACACCATTCCCCTATAATATCTAATATACATTTTTAACCTTTTTTATTTTACCTATATCTTTAATGGAATATTTTTTCTCTTTCTAAACAAGGAACATTTCAATCCTTTTTACCGTGAAAAAGGACTGTTCTTTTGACATTGTACAACATGTACGAATTTACCCGCCATCATTTCGTTGATGCTCCCTTTACATTGTTAAAATGGTTAATCCTTAAGATAACATGTTTAAATATTAATTTTCAAGGAAATTTGTTTACCAAATGGTTTCAAACTTTTTTTATAGGCTTTCATAGAAAAAATATTTTGAACTTTTTTGACGTCTTATTTATATGTTTATAAATTGATTTCAATGAAATGGTTTTCAAAATGATTTCAAGATTCTTTATAAGTTTCAAGAAAAATTATATTAGAATTTTTTTATGATTTATTTTTAAATTTTCAAATTGTTTTCAAATAAATGGTTTTCAAAACTTATTCAATCTTTCTTTAAAAATTTTCAAGTGTTTTCAACGGAAATTGTTTTAAAATGTTTTGAAGCGTATTTTAAATATTTTCAAGGAAAAAGGTTTTTCAAAATTATTTGATGTACTATTTATAAGTGATCACGGTATTTTCTAAAAAAATTATTTTCAAATGGTTTTATTTATTATAAATCATTTTTCAAACAGGAAAGGATATTTTCCTCAAGAAATGTTTGTTTACTATATTTCAAAATTATTTTCAATCTAAGATGACATCTATTGATGTTACACTTGACTTTCTAGGAAATTATCTAAATGTTTTATTCATATCCTTTCTAGGAATGTGTTATGATTATTTTTGTGGTCTTTATGAAACCCATTTCTCCATCATGGGTAATATGTTTATGAAACTCATTTCTCTTTCATGAGTTATATGATTTTGAAACCCACTTCTTTTCATGGGTAATGTTTATCATAAAATTTCTATGAAACCTATATCTTTCCATTGGTTATAATATGTTTACATGTTTATGATACCCACTTCATTTCATGGGGTATGATATGATCATTTACGATCTTTTGTCACATGTATGCATGGTTTCATTATGTGACGGGTGGTACCTATATCTCCCTCTATTGAATTAGGTAAAGATTTGTATCACATGAGGTATATAGGGATGGAATGAGGGTTTACATGGTTTAGTAATATAGGGATGGAATAAGGATTTACTCAGTTCAGTATTACAAGGATGGAACGTGGGTTTACTTGGTTCAGTAATACTTGGATAAAACAAGGGTTTACTTGGTTCGATAAAATAGGGTTGGAACAACGGTTTACTCAGTTTAGTAATAAAAGTATAGAATAAGGTTTTACATCATTTAGTAATATAGGGTTGGAACAAGGGTTTACTCAGTTCAGTAATATAAGGATGGAGTGAGGGTTTACTTGGTTCAGTAATTTAGGGCTAAAATGATGGTTTACTTGATTCAGTAATACAGGGATGGAATGTGTTTTCACCTGATATGGTAAAGGACATTTTCCACTAAGACGGTATTGGAATTGATGCCTTGTCTACTATGGAAATCATTATAAGCTAATTTGTTTCAACAATTCCATGTTTTAATCCTATGTTTTTCTTTCATGGATTATGATCTTTATTTCATATTACTCATGAATTATGAACTACCAATCTTTATGTTGTGATCTATGTTATGATCTTTGATATATAGGGTATGATCTTCTATTTTCAGGATCACATTCTCATACCCTTACACTCATGTTTATGCTTACATGTATCCCTTGTTTATCCTTACTAAGCATTTTTTATCACCCCTTTTATGTTTCCTTTACCCCAGGTTATGAAGATATGTACTATGGTTGATATATATAATAATGTTTCTATTTAAGAAGAACCTAGTGGGAGATGATGTGTCTCACATATGTACCAATATTTGTGTTCCACATTTCCAAAGGCATTATTATAACAACAGTCTTTAGGCATCTTTTTATATAATGTTTATGTATTCCAAAAACGTTTTGTTGTGTCTGTATTTGTAAATTGAGGGTCACTTCAGTTGTTATTAGATAAAAGGTATAGTTAACAATTGGAAACAAGGATAGGAACCCCTTAGTGAGATTCCTACGTTTATTTTTAAGGATATGTCTAGGGATGTCCCTAAATATAAGTATAAGGATGAGTTAACATTATTGGAAAATGTCCTGGAATTTTGGTAAAGGATAGAGTGAGTGGTTTCCTAGTAATTCTTCCCTGTCTGGATACTACTAGTGGATTTGAATCTATCACAGATGTACCTAGGGGTAATAACTCTGAAAAGATTTAATGGGCTTGACTCGGGATAATTTGGTATACGACAATGGGACTTACTGCACACCTGGTTTGACACTCTCTAGGGATATGCTTTGTGAATTTAAAAACTCATTAGGAACCATCATAAAGTATTTTGATATATGTTAATAATGAATAACCTATGATAAACCCAAGGTGTCATATATTATGAAAGTTGTCATGATATAGACATCCTATAAGAATTGTTTTCATGAATATGTGGTTTTATACTATGATAAGTAATGCTCCCAGTATGCTTCTGGTTTCAGTCAATGGAGGGAACTAGAAGGAACTGGATTAATGTAGAATGTGATAGAAGATTTTATATTGAGAATAAAAGTGGGATGATCACTATATTGAAAGATGTTGTGATCATGCCTAACCAGTTTTCATGAAATATTATTAAAAATGGTTACCTTAACCAACTCTCAGACTCACCAAGGAAGAGAAAGGTGTTCACTGCGAGTTCGAGTAATGGAGAGCATGGAGGAAAGAAAATTATGTTTCCTTTGGGCCAGGAATGAGGAAAAATCACCTAATTTAATGTCTTAGAGGAAAAAGAAGATTTTTTTACAATGGAAAAGAAAGGCACAATGCCAGAGGCTATAGGGTAAAAATAAAGACTTCAATTAACAAAATGGATGGGAATTTTGGACTCCCTAAGTCATCATCAAAGGTTAAGTGTTTTGAGTGTGTAATAAATGGACATTATGCAACTCAATGTCTTGATAAAAAAGTTCTTGAAGATAATCAACAAGGTGGTGCGAGTAACAGTTACATTGCTGATGATGAAGAGACTATGGATGAAATGCGAAGGAAAAAAAGTTATTTTGTAATAGGATGAGGTATCATTTTTAATGAATTATGGAAGAAGTAATAAAAGTATTTATGTATTTTAATTCTATAATTAATAATGTTGAATTATATATGGATTTTTTTTTATGTTTTAAAAAGTATTCAAAAGAATATTTTTAATGGTCATGATGGGCTTGAAAGGTTATCTCATAAAATTTAACATTTTGACTAAAGGAAGGTAACCTTTAACATATTCTTTATGTTAAGATATTGTTGTATAGATAATTATGTGTGGGATATGAATATGTTAATCGAAAAATTTTATTACCTTTGAACTAAGAAAGGACCTATTTATAGTTGGTTTGTGATACAACTAATAAAGTTTAAAAAAATTGGATTTAAGGATTAAATAAAATATAATTTGGAATGAGGAAGTAAGCATGTTTTCCAAGAGGATTTATGGTAAATTCAAGTTTTTACCATGTTTCAAGGGAATATATATAAGGACTCTTCTTTAAAAATTACATAATCTTGAATTAAGTTAATGATTCACATTAAGAATAATTTCAGGTTTAGAGTTTTAAAGAATTATGTCATAACTATTACATCACATTTCAAAAATTACAAAGTAGACACTTCTACTCTATCCAAAAAATTTCACAATAATAAAGCTCCTTAAAAAAATAAGATTTATTTTCTTGATATAAATCTCCCTGAATTATTCATTTCTCTTACCCATCCTTATACCCTATGAAAAACATTTCCAAAACATTGGATGAGTATAAAAATATCAGTAAGGATTATAAAACAAAGAAATAAAACATTAGTCCATAAATGCATACAAATCAATGAAATCGTACTTCTCAATCTTGAACATACCACACAAAATCATATGTTTTATGAAGAACAAATAGAAATCATAAATCATAAATGTAACGTGTGGCATCCATAACATAATTACTTTGTAGCTTTCATAGCTACATAAGGAGTAAAATTTGGAATACCCATCATAGTATATTCTATAAATCTATTAGGAGAACCATTAACATTTACCTTTCTCAGATTACCCAATGCATTAGAGATAAATCTCAGGCTCACTCATCCAAGGTTTGTCACAGAACCACCCATATACATAAACAATTCCCAAAAACCATAACATATTCATAACACATAAAACAAACATAAAGGAAAAAATAATATTTCAAAATTTTAATCACAATATATCATCCCAAGATATTTAAATAATAAAATTCTTTCTCAAAACCATTTTCAATGCAAAAATACATAAAAAATAGTATATGGTATTTATTTTCCTTTTAAAAACACTACGGCCTGTAGAGGAATCCACATATCAAATAACGCTCGTGGTTTTAGAAAGGTCTTTGTCACTGCGTACATTAAAAAGGAAAATTATTTTTTCATTTAGTGAAATGCATCGTAGAAAAATATTCCCTTTGAATGAATTGAAAATTCAAATGGGGTTTATACACCATATAAAAGAAAGTCAGTTATAAATCAAAATATGCCTCAAGGAAAGGTGATTGAGATAAAGTCCCTTACAAAGATAATTTTTTAAATAAAATATATCAATTATGTGTATTCATGATAAGTACACATAAATCAAGTATAAATACAAGATAAGATATAAAAATTAAATTCACACATAATCATAGCACGACATAAATAGGAAGTATAATATCAACCCAAATAATAGAAATTGGGTTGAGAAGTTCACTTACCGATTTTGAAACTTACGAAACAAACACTCCATGAAAGAAGAATCATCCAATGAATATGTAAATGACCATAAATTAAATTATATTACAAAAATAATACAATCGTTAGTAGTAAATACACCACACAAAAGGAAATATTAGCAAATATATCATGAATCTCATAGGAAGAAAAAGTGAGATGAAAAACCTTTACCTCCTGTCTGACTTGACTCGTTCATTCTTTAATCTCATGAATAATAAACTAAAGTTAATTTTACTTGATTCAAAACCTTTTTCATATTTTTTATTCCTTTTATATCACTTATTACCACTTTATAAAAATTAAATAATCATTTAAGTTAATAAATGTCAATTTTTTATATTTGGTACTTGATTCAAAATGAACTTGTAAAAATTACAAATTGTCCATGGTTTCAAATGTCCATTATCTCTAGAATGATTTTCATAATTTATATATCATATATATATATCATATATATCCATTATATATATGTATTTATAATAGTACATAACATTTGTAGATAAGTAATTAAATGAACTGTTCATGGAGATGGTAATTCGTACGTACGTATGAATGCTTATTTCATTTCTATTTCATATTTAATGGATTTAAAACTGAATGACACATTGGTATATTATAATTACAGTATAATATCATATATAATTTCATTATAACCATCCTTTATACATTCCACGTATGGCATGAATGAGTCAAATCACTTTGAGGGGTGGTAGTCCACATTTCCTCAATTGAAATTATCATATTTACCCATTATAGAAACCATAAAGGTATGATATAAATGAAAAATATAAAATAATAGATAAAATATAAATATTATATATATCACATATAAATATAGTTCCATCTTAATTCCCATCATGATAGGTGGTAGGAGAATATTGAACAATCATGATTTCATGAGGCTGTAGTTCGCCGTCCACCGAAGTAGGATGTTCGTATCAATTAGATAGAGGTGTGTGGAATTGTAGTTTGAATACTTCTCATAAAAACAACCTAGTATATTTTGGACATTTCTGTTGTTATGTAAACAGAAAATACGAATAGAATAGGGAGTGAATAAGTGAAATAAAATAAGAGAACTTGATAGAAGATGTTGCCTTTAAATAGAGTAACTCCCTTTGGTTTGAACCAAAAGGTATTCTTGAAGTGACATATGCCTAAGGTAAGGCTTATAAGAGTAATAGAGGAATGTTGGCACCTTATTTTCTGACAGTGTTTATAAACCAAGGGGATTTAGAGGTGAGAGTAGTGGGTTATATGTGGTGTCCTTTTATAAAATGGAGGATGGGTTCTTTAGGAAAGTTTGAATGTATTATTTTATTATAAACTGATTTTAGGCATAAAAAGGTCCAAAATTTATTTAATTTGAAGATAATGTATATATAAGTCTAAATAAAATCATAAAATAAGAATTGGATAGGTTTTGGATTTTTTTAATCCTTATCTTTCTTATATAAACCTTTTTTAACTTATTTAACTTTTATAATGACCTCTTATATATTCAAACTATATGGTTAATATATTTACTATACAATTTAAAGAAACCAAAAATGGTTCATTTATTATATTGGTAACATTATTTAAGTCATTTTTCTGAATATTAGATTTCTAGGATTTTTGAATCCTTTAATAAAATATAAATTCTCTTAAAAACTCCTTTATGTCAATTTCTAAATTACTCATATCAACACATTTAAAAAATATATAACAACTTTATTATTTATAACAACCTTAATTAATTAAAATAATAAAGGTAATTATTAACCATAAAATTCATGTATTTTTTAAAATGTTTCAAAATAAATTTATCTTAATCATTTGTTTGAATCATTTATTAATGAAGCAATTACCCCATCACCATTATATTATAATTATATTTATTTCTGTAATGTATAAAAATTATAAATAAAATACCATGATGTAGGAAATATTTTTATATTTTCAATTAATATTTATATTCAAATATTTCACTTATATAACCCCATATACAATTTTTTTACTAAAATATATATGTTTATGTTATTTTTGTCCTTACTTTAAATTAATTAATATAAAATGTCATTATCACTCCCAAGTGGGTCCATGGGATCCCAAATTATACCAAAAGATTTACATGGTCATAAATGTATCAAAGAATAATATTAGGACACATGTTAGGTTAATTTAGTATTATTATAATATTATTTTGTACCCTTATTTCTCATATTTACCCTTTAACTATAGTAAATAAAATATTTACAGAATTAAGTATTAGTAATGTCTAAAAATAAAAGTTAACTATTTAAAAAATTTGGACACCATGATTCCAGATATTGATTCCATTTTTACAAATTCAAAACACCTAAGTTCCATAATTTAATTTAAAATTAATTCCCATTTTAAAAAGAAAAAGCGTGTTTTTTAGAAATAATAATTGTCATACGATTTTCCGTTGTATATGTCCAATTGAAGATTGAAATTACTTCTAATGGAAAACATTGGATTTAATGGTAAAAATATAATCTAATTAAACTTTAAATATATTTAAAAGGTTAATGTATCCATATAAATAAATTATATTAAAAGGGAGTTTTGAATTAAAATACAGTATTTTTCACTATTCATTAAAAATGAACATTATCAAAAAAATACCAAAATTTTACCCAAAGTAAATATTGATGTCTCGATTCGAAAGAATAATTTTATTTTGTTAAATAGAACATAAAAAAGTGACCAGAACTAGATTTAAAAATTGTTCTCCATCAAAAGGCGGTAAATCGACCTTATAAAGATTATTAGAGTATTTATACTTAAAATTGTATTCATTCACATTTTAAGCCTCTAACTTTTATAGGATAAATGAAAATGTCATTTAAGAAACAGGTATAATCATATTTTATTTATCTCTATTCATTTTTTCCAATACAATGACTAGGCGTTAACTACCATTTGAAATAATATTTTATTATTATTTTTCAGTGTGACTCAGCCTTATGTGCAACATGAGATTTTCAGAGAAACACATTGTTGTGTGTCATGTACGCCATCGAACTTTTCATCCCCTTTAAATTAATATTAATATTTAATTCACAAATATTAATAAATATGGAAATTTCATATTCTTTTTTTACATAGGATGTTACATCATTTCCCCCTCTGGGAAATTACATTCTCTCAATTTTAAAATTGGGCTCAGAAACATCATTAAAAGTCGCACATAAGAAAAAGAGTCAATAAAACTATCATTTTAAAAGAAATAAATATAATTTAAAGGGATACATGAGATAACCCATACTATTATTCCATAAAAAATAGATATGGATGAGAAACTAAGTTTCAATTTCTGATGGAGAGTGATAGACAACATTATTAGGAGAAACTTAACCACTAGAAAACCACAAAATTGTGATAGGTTAAATGGTCTTTGGTTTCCCAGTAAGAAAAGTAAATAGACAAAATTTTTTAAGTTTCATTTAGTAAAGTTGGAGAATTTATTTTTGAGATTTTACTACGGTCATAAGTAAATATACTCACTTTTCAAGTAGAGTTTCATCCTTTAATAATTTTCTACAAAAAAACTCATCTTTTATCCAAACGATGAGTATTCAAGATGACGTGTTCACACTTAAAGCATTTAAATAAATTTCTAGAGAATAAAATAATCCAAAAAATAATAACTATAAATTTACCTTGTCTTTATACATTAACAAAAACCAAAATGGTTAGTAGAGGATCAGATAATCCTTAAAAAGGATAATACTTTATAAAAAGAAATACTAGTCTTAATCCCCAAAATTCAACAAACAATACCCAAAGCTCAGTAATTACCATTCAATAAACAATTGTCTTTAAAATTATTCAAAGTAACCCAAACTAAGATTGAAACCCAAAACTCAAAATGATTTAGTCACATAGTCTTCCACAGTAGATGTTAACATTTATCTCTAAATAACATCGACTACTATTAATGACTCATATGAAGAGTAATTAACCTAATCACATATTCTCTATGAATGGATAATCATTTCCACAAATAACCTAGATTTCTATATATCCACAATAAAAACATAGATTCTAATAAAATAATATTTCAACCATTACTCCACAAATGAGATCCCATAGTATTCAATTATTCTTAAGAATATAGTGTTTCCAAAAGAGAAAATTTCTTCCAAAATAACCTTTATCAAAAAATCACCAAATTATTTTCCTATACTAAGGTTATCCATTTGATAAAAAAAATTTCCCAAAATCAACTTATTATTTATCCATAAAATCATCTAACTAAAATGAGTTAGTCATACTAACCAGGGACTTCATGTAGTCCAGTGATATGCGATAAATCCCAATCACACTTTGGTTGTGGGTTCGATTCCTGAAGCACTGCCTGACATGACGGGTTGTCACATCATCTATGTGTTATCCATTTTCAAAAACTATATAATTTCATAACATTCTCAAAAAAGATATAAATTCCTCAAAAATAACCATAACATATTTTAACCAGAAATATTATCCCATACCTCGCATTTTCATCCCAAAAATTAATAACCTATAATTACCTCAAATTCAAGGATCATATAAACCCAAATGGTTATTTGTAAGTATATCCCCAAAATAAAAGATAATTCTTCCTTGAATAACATTTTCACATATCAAACTTCAGGTTTACACATACTAGAAAAAAGTCTTCCAAAGTAATCCCATCATCAAATGAGTCTTAACACTTTTAAGCATTTCATCATCCTAAAATCTAGCATAACTCTTCAATCCCTTATGTGTAGACTTATTACTCTTTAAATTTTCTTGAGGATCCATTAACAATTATTTTCCAACTTATTCGGTAATACTTATTTCCTAGAAACAAAATCCTGAATCATATCCTAAAATTAAATAATGTCAAAACACCAGCTATGAAATAATTCATACCTTTCATTGGTCATTTTTAGTTTTCTCATCCTCAATGGGAATGGAATTAGGTATTGGTAATAATATATTTATACGGTCCTGCTGATCCCATTCCTGAACCTTCATTGTAGTACCTCTATTTGTATAATGACCATGCCCACCAAATTTAAAACGTTCAATTCATCCCTCAGAAAGAACTTATTTCCCTTTCCAGGAGTCAACAAGACGTTTCCTTTTTTGATGGTAGGTTATAGATTTATAACTTTCGTTACCACATATATAGCATCTTATCATTTCTTTGAATCATTTCCCTAGGTTTTTCTTTCCCCATCCTTAACACATATTTTTTTTAATATACTTATCTATATGATTATTACCTGAACTTCTGTAGGGATTTTTTTCTCTCATATATGATGCCTTATAAAAATCACCATAGTACAGGTGGTGAATCATGACTCATGATAGTTGGTTGATAATAAACACAAGAGTAGTCATTGAATCTCTCATTTCATCGGGTTGCTTATTCAGAACAATGTCATAGTTTACTCTGCATCCAATGTTACTTTAGTGTCTTCCAGATACATCCATTTACTAAAACCAAAAAGGACAGTGTGAGTATATCAGTAAAATCATCATATAATATCTTATGAGGAGTGTAAACACTAATATATACATATTCATGTTATCTTAAACACATTCAGTTTATCTAAAATAGTTATGACACTTTATAATATGCTAACCATTGTTGTTATGTCACTTATGCATAAATAACACCCTAACCCTAACGTTATCTAAACTATCCTCTGATACCAACTATAAGGACATAGACTTAAACATTACAAAAATCATTATTTAAGTTAATAATTCACATTGAGGACCTTTTCAGGTTTATAATTTTAGAAAATTAGGTCGTAACTATTATATTAGATTTCAAAAATTAAAAAGTATACACTTCTACTCTATACAAATTTTTTTACAATAATAAAACTCCTTAAATAAAATAAGAGTCTTTATTGATATAAATATCCTTTAATTCTTCCTTTCTCTTACCCTTCCTTATACCGTGTGAACAACATTTCAAAAACATGGGATGAGCGTAAAAAGCTCAGTAAGGGTTATAAAACAAGGAAAGAAAACATTAGTCCATAAATACATACAAATCAATGATATCATACTTTTCAATATTTAAAATACCTCACAAAATCATAAGTTTTATGAATAACACATTGAAATCATAAATCATAAATGTAACGTGTGGTATCCATAATATACTTACATTGTAGTTTTCACAGCTATGTAGGGAGTCACATTTGGAATACCTATTATAGTATATTCGCTAAATCTCTTAGGATAAACATTATCATATACCTCCATCACATCAACCAATTCATTGGAGATCTAGCTCAGGATCACCCACCATAGGTGTATCATGGACCCACCTATATACCTAAACAATGCCCAAGAACCATAACAAATTCATAACGCATAAAACAAACATAAATAAAAGATAACATTTTCATATTTCAATCAAAATATATCCTTTTAAGATATTAAAATAATAAATTCATTCTCAAAACCATTTTCAATACCAAAACCCGTAAAAAATATTATATGGTATTTATTTTCCTTTTCAAAATTCTACAGCTTGTCGAGGAATACAAATATAAAATAATGCTCGTGACGGCGGAAAGGTTATTGTCACCACATACATTAAAAAGGAACATTCTTTTTTTCATTTAGCAAAATGCTTCATAGAAAAAATATTACCTTTGAATGAAATGAAATTTCAAAGGGGTTTATACATCGTATAAAAGAAAGTCGTATATAAATCAAAATATACCTCAACAAAAGGTGACTAAGACGAAGTCCCTTACAAAGATCATTTTGTAAATAAAACAGATAAATTATGTTTATTCACTATAAGTACACATAAATAAAGTGTAAATACAATAAAAGATATAAAAATTCAATTCACTCATAATCGTAGCATGGCATAAACAAAAAGTGTAAGATCAACCCAAAGAATGGTAATTTCGTTAAGAAGTTCCCTTACCGATTTGGTAACATATGAAACATGCACATAATGAAAGAAAGATCATACAATGAAGATGTAAATACACATAAATTAAAGTATATTACACAAATAATAAAATAATGGGAATTAAATAAACCACACAAAAGGAAATAGTGGAAAATATAGCATGAAACTAATGGGAATAAAAAGTGAGATGAAAACTTATTAGCTCGTGTTCGACTTGACACATTCATTATTTAATCTCCTAAATAATAAACTAAAGTTATTTTTTACTTGATTAAAAACCATTTTCATGATTATTTTTCCTTTTATATCACTTATTACACCATTATGAAAATTACATAATCATTTAAGTTAATAATGGTCATTTTTTGATATTTGGAATGTGAGTCAAAATGAATTTGTTAAAATTAAAAATTTTCCATGTGGTCAAAATTCCATTATCTATAGAATGATATTCAAGATTTATATATCATATATATATCATATATATCTATTGTATATATGTATTTATAATTGTACATAACATTTGGAGATAAGAAATGAAATGCATTGTTCATGGAGACGATAAGTTGTACGTACACATGAATGATACTTTCATTTCTATATCATATTTAATGGAATGAAAATTTAATAATGCATAGTTATATTGTATTTAATTTATAACAACATATATAATTTCTTTAAATCCATCCTTTATATGTTCCACGTATGGCATGAATGATTCATATCAATTTGAGGGGCCGGTAGTCCGCACTTCCTCAAATGAAATTATTATATTTACCCATTATGGAACCCATAAAGTTATGATATAAATGAAAAATAAAGAAGCATAGATACAATATAAATATAATATATATCATATATAAATATAGTTCCATCTTAATGGCCACCATGAAAGGTGGTAGGAGAATATTGAACAATCATCATTTCGTGAGGCAGTAGTTTGACGTCCACAGAAATAGTATATTCCAATCTATTCGATGGAGTTGTGTGGAAGTGTATTTTGAATACTTATCATAAAAAAACCAAGCATATTTAATATATTGGTGTTTTTTTATAAACAAATAATATTAGGAGCATAGGGAGTGAAGAAGTATAATAAAAGATGATAACTTGAGAGAAGATGTTACCTTTAAATCGGGTAACTCCCTTTGGTTTTGAAACAAAATACCTTCTTTAAGTTCTTTATGCCTAAGGTAATGCTTCGAGGAGGAATAGAGGGATGTTGGGAGATTGTTTTGACAAGGGTTGGATGATCCAAGGGGCTTTAGAGGTGTGATTAATGGGTTAGAGGTGGTGTCCTTTTTTAAGAGAGAGGTGGGGCTCTTTAGGAAAGTTTGAATGTATTATTTTATTATAAAATGAATTTTAATTTTAAAAGATCCAAAACTTAGTTAATTAGATTATAAGTTACATATAATTATAAATAAAATCACCCAATAATAATTGGAATGGTTTTGGATATTTTTTAATCCTTATCTTTTTTATTTAAACCATTGTTAACTTATTTAACTTTTACCATGTCCTCTTATATATTCATACTATATAGATAATATATTTACTATAAAATTGAAAGCGACCCAAAATGGATGGTTTTGGATATTTTTAACATTATTTAACTCGTTTTTCCAAATCGTGGATTTTTAGGATTACTTTTTCTATTAATAAAATATTAGTTGTTTTAAAAAATCATTTATGTCAATTATTATGTTATTCGTTTCAGGAATTTTATAAAAAATCTAAAACAACTTGATTATTTCGAAAAACCATTATTAATTCTAATATAACAAATCATTATTATCCCTAAAATTCATGTATTTCATAAAATTCTCCAAAATAAATTTATTTTAATATTTATAATATCATTTATTTGAATCCATTGTTAATGAAGAAATTACTGCATCAGCATTGTGTCATAATTATGTTTATTTATTTTATCTCTAAAAATTATAATTAAAATACGATGATGACAGAATTATTTTTAGACTTCCAATTAATATTTATACTCTAAGAGATCACCTATATAACCCAATATACAATTGTTTTACTAAAAGATATATGTTTATGTTATTTTTGTCCTTACTTTAAATTAATTAATATAAAATTTCATTATCACTCCCAAATGGATCTATGGGGTCTCCGAATCCACCCAAAGATACCAATGGTCAGAAATGTTTCATCTAATAATATTAGAACACATGTTAAGGTAATTTAATATTATTATAATATTATTTTTTACCCTTATTTACTATATTTACCCTTTAACCATGGTAAATAAAATTTTTACCGAAATAAATTTTCATAATGTTTAAAAATAAGAGTTACCTATTTAAACAATTTAGACTTCATGATTACAAATATGGAATCCATTTTTACAAATTTGAAACACAGAAGTGGAAGAAAATAATTTATAATTAATTCCCATTATCAAAAGATTAATCGTGTTTTTAAGAAATAATAACTGTCAAAAGATATTCCTTTGTTTATGTCCAATATAAGAGTGAAATTACTTCCAATGAAAAACATTAGATTAAACAGTAAAAATATAAAACAATTAAAAGGTTGGTGTTACCATATAAATAAATTATATTAAAAGGTAGTTTTGATTTTAAAATGCATAATTTTTCACTATTCATTAAAAAATGATATTTATCAGAAAAAATCCAAAATGTTACCCAAAGTAAGTATTGATGTCCCAATTATAAAGAAGTATTTTATTTTTTCAAATAGAACATACAAATGTGAAAAACTATATTTAAAATGGGTTCTCTATTAAAAGGATGTAAATCGACCTTTTAAAAAATATTAGAGTATTTAGGCATAAAATTGGATTCATTTACATTTTATGCATCTAACTATTTTAGGATAAATGTAAAAACATTTAAAAAAACATGTATAATAATATTGTAGTTATTTATATTCATTTTTTTCCAATACAAGAGCTAGGTATTAACTAGCATTTAAAATAATATTATAGTATTATTTTTCAGTATTACTTAGCCTTATGTGAAACATGAGATTTTTGGAGAAACCCATTATTGACTGTTAGGTATGTCATCGAACATAACATCACATTTAATGTAAAATTAATATTCAATTCAAAAATATTTATAAATATGAAAATTTTATATTCTTTATTTACCTAGGACGTTAAAATATACAATAAGGGTATTCACATGTTTGTAAAGTTACAACTAAGAGAAACATTGTAATATAGTGGAATCAATGTTAATCTTATTTTGTGACTCTATTTATATTGTTTTTTATTTTAATATTTATGAAGGATTATATGGTTATCTATTCATGAAAAGATTAAGTTAAACTTCATAGGTATTATTTGTACACTGAGGTTGTGTTGAAAACCTTGGTTAAATGTATTATCTGTGATTAACTTTATTTTAAGGATGTCTATCTTATATATTATATTAGTGTGAATTTTGAAAAGTGCATAATGTATATTGAGTAAAAACCAATAAAGTATGGAAAGGCCACAGGTCTGGAATCCATGATCGAAGGAAGATAAGGGTTTCATGCTTACAACTGGTCCACGCGATGTCATGGTTAATTTATATTTATTTACAATGAATAAATATTTATGATGAACTATTAGTGTCACTTTTTAAAAATTAATTCATGTTGTTTTTTAAGAAACAAATAGTTATACTTTTAATTCTTTTATAGGCCTTAATATCTATTAAAATTATATTTTTGTGCTTTAAAAATAAAAGTTAATTTCTAGACATTCATTCCATGAGGTAATGGATGTATTAGAAATTTTTTAAAGCACAACCCAAGAATGAAATTCAGTTTATCAAATTTTTTCAAGAATTACGCAACATTTTGAATGTGATCAGAAAGTGAATTGTTTTCCTAATACCTTAATTTTTATTTGGATGGTGGATTTTTAAATCATCATAGATTAATGAATTTGAGGCCACTACCACAAAACTAGGTTTCCACTTTGCCATCCTTTATCAGCGCTTCTTTTAGATCTGATAAAAGCCCCCCTTTATTAGCGCTTTTTTATCATTGTTAAAGAGGACCCCTTTATCAATGATTTTATTAGTAGCACTGATAAAGGGGGGCCTTATTAGCACTTTTTTCCTAGAGGTGATAAAGATTATATTTAAAAAAAATCATGAAAAATATTATATTGGGATATAAGAACATTTGTATTGATATAAATTTAATATATATTTTTTAACTATGTTTTAGATAAGTATAAATAGACTATTAAATTTAATATATAAGAAATTTAGTGAAATGAATTTAAAATATTTTAAAAAATATTATTAATTAATAATTTTCTAATTATCATCAATTAATAATCATTTAATAACAAATTGAAGACACCAAAAATAAAAAAAACAATTTGTGTATGTGTGTGGTGTATATATGTACGTATGTATGTATTTATTTATTTATTTATTTATAAACACACATAAAAAACATATTTTATAAATGTATTTAAAACTAATCTTATAAATATATATTAATATACAAATAAATATACAGAAAAAAAATTATAACTAAAAATATATATATAAATAAATATAAATAAAAATTAATATATATATATATATATATCAATATATGAATAAATATATATGTATTAATATAACTAAATATATTTATATTAATGTGAATCTATATTAATATATGAATAAATATTACTATATATATATATATTAATATGCGAATAAATATATATATATATATTTAATAACAATTTGTGTGTGTGCGTGTCTCTATGTGTCTGTGTGTGTTGTATATATGTATATATGTATTTATTTATTCACTTATAAACACACATAAAAAACATATTTTATAAGTGTATTTAAAACTAATCTTATAAAAATATATTAATATACAAATTAATATACGAATAAAAAGTTATAACTAAAAATATATATATAAATAAATATAAATATAAATTAATATACGAATAAATATATATATATACACTAACATGTGAATAAATATATATGTATTAATATAACTAAATATATTTATATTAATATGAATCTATATTAATATACGAATAAATATAACTATATATATATATATTAATATACGAATAAATATATATATTAATATATTAATATATATATATATATTAATATATGAATTAATATATATATATATATATTAATATAACTAAATATATTTATATTAATATGAATCTATATTAATATACAAATAAATATAACTATATATATAAATAAATAGATATATCATTAAATAGAGAAAAAAATAAATTACATAGTGGTAAAGGTGTAGGCACGCTGGGGGAAGGTCTCGGGTTTGAGTTTGGGTGGAAGAAGGGAAGGGTGCTCGTGAGCCTGTGGGGGATGTGCGGTCAAGGGAAGCGCATGGGAGAGTGGTAGGGGGTTTTCTTAGCAATGAAAGGGGGAAAGCGCTGTTAAAAACTCCCCCAGCTTATATATTTTTTTATCTTTTTTTGACGTTTATCAGTGATTTTTTTTGTGCTGATAAAAGAGGCCTTTATCAGCGCTTTTTTGAGAGCTGATAAAAGGGGACCCGTTTATCTTTGCCTTAATTAACAACACTTTTTTAGTGCTGTTAATTCCCTTTTCTAATACTAATAAAATCCATATTTATAGTAGTGGGCCTTCAACTTTACTTTGATCATTCAATTGTTTGTTATTAATGACCTCAATCACAACCTAAAAATACTTATACTTTTCCTCCATGTCAAATCATCTGTCTCAACCTATGTTTTCCTATGTGGAAACCCAATTATATATTACATTGGGCAACTTTTATGGTTCCAAATATCCATTATAAAGGGAAGTTTTAGTATCAATTTTTAATATGTGTGTTTCTATGAATGAAACTTTAAAGTATTAAACCTTTCATAACCCATATGAATTTCAAGGGTGAAATTCATTTTAAGGGGGGAATAATGTAACACCCATAGATTTTGAGTATTATTATTTTTGAATAAATTAATTTTTCAATTATTTTCATTTCACATGAAAATGGAAATAGTTCTCTATATATATATATATATATATTAAAACACTAAGTAAAATATTCCTTTCACACTCAATACTATCTTGGCTTGCGCTATATGAAATGCCAAATTGGTTTGCGCTACAAGCAACATTGACTTGGCGTACGATTCATGAACACTGAGTTTCTACAAAACACATATTTTTAATGTATTAATTATTTAAATAGGAAAATTATAACCTATCTGTTAAACTTATTAATAACTAATATTCAAATATTTGTTTTATATAAATAAAAATATTGATCATAAAAGATAATAATTTTGGTAAAGTCATTTTATGTTTAAAATATTCTTTTCTTGAATGAATACCTATTACTAATAAATGTAATTTTATACCCATTTATAAATTGAATTGGATAAAATAAAATTCATTTTTTAATTAATATTTTCGAAATTATTCTAGGGGAAAATTTTGGATTTTTATGACAAATTTCATTTTATGATGAATACTAAAAAATACCACTTTTTAGTTAAAAAGTACCTTTTTTAATTAATTATTAATGATAAATGATATTATATATATGTTTTAAGGTCCCATTGATTAATATTAAATATAAAAATACAATTAAATTTATTATGGTCAGCCCCACTTTGAAATTGAATAAAAAATATTACCAAACCTTGAACTTTTTCATACTTTAAAACCATGTCATTTCATCCCATCTATGGGATTAACACTAATCTTAATTTTTTCACCTCTATGATTGGAATTGTAAAAATATGACATAAAACATTGTATTCAGTATAATATTTTGAGTCTATTGAGTCCATGTAAATTTTTGACTAAAATGATTTGTAAAAGTGATTAAAGGTAATCACAAGAAAGCTTAATTAGGGACTAAACCTTAAAATTAAGGGTCCGAATGACCTATGCACTTGTCCAAAACCAATTTTTTGTCCATATTTAGCCCATAAACCTCACATTATTGAGTTTGGTTGGTTTTTTAAGACATTGTTTATGGAAGAACCTGTGCACACCTAATTTTTTTCTAAAAATTCTATGTGAGTCCTTTTCCTTCTCTATAAAATGCCACCACCTCTACCCATTCCTCATGCCTTCAAAAAATCATAATTTAGGCTAATTACTACCCAAATTTCCTATAAAAAATCCTACATAAGACTTTTAATCCTCCCTTTGGGAAGAAATCCTCTCAAGGAAACCTTTTGGCACAAACCAAAAGGAGTAACCTTATTAAGAGGTAACGTCTTTTCTCATGATCCTTTCTTTCATTTTCCTTCTCTGACCCCTCCACTCTATTTATACCATTATTTTTTGATTATACAAGTATCCTCCATATACTTTGATATTTTTATGTAATTTATATGACCTACACTTACACACAACTCCATCTAATGGATGTTGAACATATTGTTTCTGTGCATAGAGAACGGTTGCCTCATGAAATGATGATTGCTCATTTCTCCTTTACCACTAATCATGGTATCCATTATGATGGAAAATATATTTATGTATTTTATATTTTATATTTATTATGTCTTTAATCTTGTTTATTACTTTTACAACACACATCATGTTTCCTTCCCTTTGGTGTTAATTTGATAATCTCGTTTGAAGAAGTGTGGGTTACCTCCCCCTCAAAGTGATGTGATTCGTTCACACACCACATAGAATATGTTAAGGATAGGTTTAATGAATTTATATTATTTATATATTTTATATTAATTCTAATATAAAAATTATATATATATACATATATATATACATATTTTATTTATTTTATTTCTTTAAATATGATAATGAAAATAGAAAATAGTGTTCATGCGTACGTACGCCATACCGTCTCAACGAACTGTGTATTACATTACATAATTCATTATGCTTTAAATTTTTATAATATAATTACACTAGATATAAAAAATATTTATATCATTTTCTACAATCATGAATCATGATATAAGTATATGGATCAACGATATAATAAATTAAGACACATGTGACGAAAAAAGAGAATATTACCCGAAGTGAAATATTGACATAGGATCGTTAACAAGTGGGTAATATAAAGTCATTGTCAATTAATATATGGTAATATATATAAGAATATGTCTCTATAAAATATTTATAATAAACTTTTATTTACTATACAGGAATCTTGTACGAGTACGAAGAGAGTCAAGACATGAGGTTAGGGGATTTCATCTCAGTTTTAATTTTTGTGAGATAAATGGTATGTTCATGAATCTTTACTTTTGTGTGGTGTATTTACTTCCTATGATTATATTTTATGTATCAGTTACATAAATTTATGGGTATTCACATTCCCATTTTATTATCATTCTTTCAGGGCGTTTAGGTTACAAAAGTTACCAAATTGGTAAAAATGTTTTGTCTCAATTTACCTTCTCTGATACTCATGTTTTTTATACACCTAAACTCTTTTACGAAGTGAATATACATCCATTTTACATGAAATATCATTAATATAAATATTTTCATGATATTATATGATTCATGTAATTTCATTTCCTTGCATGGATAGTATGATCCCAAGTCACCCTCTTATAAGAGTTTATTGAGACATTCTCATCCCTTTTAGAGATTTTTTATGTTTCTTATTAATTTGATGAAATATTGTGATCCAAATCTCAAGAATCTTCATGAGTTACCTTATCCTAGGTAATTTCATGATATACTAATGTATTTTTACCATTATTTACTCTTTGATACATAATACAGTATAGAAATTATTATTAGGAAAGCCCAACTTTACCCTCTATTTGATCAAAAATCTATGTTTTATAAAAAATATTTCTAGGATTATTATATAATTCCCTTATAATACATAAAATAAATTTTTTCCATTTTTTTCTTTTACCAATATCTTCAAGGGATTATTTTTGTCAATTTTTGAACAAAGCACTTTTCTATCCTCTTTAATATACAAAACGAATGTTATTTTGGCCTCGTGTGACATGTACAAATTTACCCATCGTCATTTCTTTGAAGATACCTTTGCATTGTTAAAAATATTAATCATTAAGAAAATACATTTAAAAAGAAATTTTCAAGGAAATTTTTTTTCAAAATAGTTTCAATCTTCTTTTGTATTTTTTTATGGAAAACTGTTTTCAAAATGTTTTCAAGTCTTATTTGAAACTTTTCAAAGTGCTTTCAAATAAATGGTTTTCTTAAAATTTTCAAGATTTTTTATAAGTTTTCAAGAAAAATGATTTTCAAAACATTTTCATGATTTATTTATAAGTTTTAAATGTATTTTCAATGAAATGGTTTTAAAAAAAATAAAGTATTCTTCAAAAAAAGTTAAGTGTTATCAAAGAAAAAGGTTTCTAAAATATTTTGACGATTTTTTTAAATATTTTGAAGAAAAAAGTTTATTCAAAATAATTTCATGTCTTATTTTTATGTTTTCAAAAAAAATTCAAATAAAATTATTTTCAAATGGTTTTATGTATTAAGAAGCCTTCTTCAAACAAAAAATAATATTTTCCTCATGAAATGTTTTCAGAGTACATTTCAAAATTATTTTCCATCTAGGATGACATCTATTGATGTCACTCATGTCATTCTAGAAAATTATCTAATGGTCTAATTCATATACTTTCTATGAATGATTTATTATTAATTCCATGGTCTTTATGAATCCCATATCTTATTCATGGTTAATATGTTTAGAAAACCCATTTCTCCTTCACAAGTTATTTGCTTTTTAAACCCACTTCTTTTCATGGGTTATTTTTATGATGAAATGATTATGAAACTTGTATATTTCCACATGTTATAATATGTTTACATGTTCATTATACCCATTTTATTTCATGGGTTATGATATGTTCATTTATGATCATGTGGAACATGTAAGTATGATTTCACTTTGTGATGGGTGGGACCTGTATCTCTCTCTAATACATTAGATAAAGATTTATATCTCATGAGATTGAAATAGATGGAATGATGGTTTACTTAGTTTAGTAATATAGGGCTAAAACAAGGGTTTACTAGGTTCAGTAATATAGGTCTGGAGTGATGGTTTACTCAGTTCAGTAATAAAAAACTAGAATGAGGGTTTACTCGGTTCAGTAATATAGGGCTGGAATAAGGGTTTACTACGTCTGGTAATATAGGTTAGGCATGTGGGTTTACTCAATTCAGTAATACAGGGCCAAAACAAGGGTTTACTCAGTTTATAAATATAGGGATGGAATGAGGGTTTACTCAGTTTAGAAATATAGGTCTGGAATGAGGGTTCACCCAGTTCAGTAAAAAGATTTTCCCATTAAAGTGGTCTTGTTATTGATGCCTTGGCTACTATGGAAATTAGTATATGCTTATGTGTTTCTAAATTCCCATGTCTTACTCCTATTTTATTAATTCAAGGATTATGATCTTCATTTCATATGATTCATGTCTTATAATGTTCCAATCTTTATTCGATGATATATGTTATTATCTTTGCTATATAGGGTATGATCTTCTATTTCAGGATCACATTCTCATACCATTGTACTCATGTTTATGCTTACATGTATCCCTTGTTTACCCTTAATAATAATTTGATCTCACCACTTTTATGTTCCCTTTCCCTCGAGTTATGATGATATTTACTAAGTTTGATATTTCATAGAAGGGTTCTAACAAAGAAAACCCTAGTGGGAGATGAAATAGCTCACATAAGTACCAATATTTATGTTTCCATGCTTTTGAAGGCACTGTACCAACTATAGTCTTTGGGAGTCTTTTTGTATAATGTTTAAGTATATCTAAAAGGTTATGTAATGTCTATGTTTGTAAAGCAAGGCTCACTTCATGTAGTCCAAACTATAGAGTCTTTCTGGTTGATTCAATAAGAGATCTTGTAGTTGGAAGAGAATGATTTCCAACTACTAGTCCTAACCTTAGGGGGGTTGTCGCACGCACAAGGACACAGCTAATAGTGGTTGAGGTAGAGTTTTCTTAATTGATACCTCATATAGAAAAGTAGATGACTTATTAAGGTGATATCCATGTGCAGTTAACCTAGTTATACCCATAGGAAGATGCTGAAATAGAGGATCTAACCAAGTTGTAGTTGGATGCCTAATCCTCTAGGCATAGGTTTTTTAGATTTTTAGAAGTCAATGGATTAAAAACTATAGTAATCCATATTTTACTAAGGGAGGGTATATATCCTATGATTGGTCCTCGTATTATTTTTCATGTAAAAATTTAATACTTATTTAAACTATCTAGATTGGAATTCATCATTTCTCAGTCATGTGAATGACATAACTGAATAAAACCTCTAATCCCACGTGTTCCACACTCATTTTGAGAATCAAGAAGAAATATAAGATTATTAATTTTAAATAATATCATGCATCAGGGGTGGATGGGTTAGGAATGGAATGTTTCATTGACCATTATGAGAGAATCCATGAAAATCATGGGAATTAGGTTGGGCATGATTTTGAGAATATTGATTCACCCAACCAACTTATATAGATACAA
Organism: Viscum album; assembly: GCA_963277665.1. Classification (NCBI taxonomy): domain Eukaryota; kingdom Viridiplantae; phylum Streptophyta; class Magnoliopsida; order Santalales; family Viscaceae; genus Viscum; species Viscum album. The sequence continues at coordinate 1,839,883,396 of OY728125.1, forward strand.
GAGGAACAAAAAAAGTATTGTAATTCCACTAAAGAAATGGGAAGTGAGAGAAAATTAAATTATGAATTTGATAATTTGAATTTAATGATGAAGGGGAAGATAGAATTTCGATGGCCACTATGATTCTATCATGAATGTGGGTTTTGATTACCTTCTATTGGAGAATTATTCTTCTTGAATGTGAGCACTTGATTAGGGATAGGTTGAGATTGGGGAACCTAGTTCATCACTATATACCAATAGAAATCTCTTTGGAAATGAACAATTTTGGGTTCCTCCGAGACGTATTCCATATATGGGAGGTGGTCTTAGATTTGGGAACCCTAAGTCATCAACGTATACCAAGGGGAGTTCATTAATAAATGAAATATTGTTGGTGATTCAAACACATGGGATAAGTAGTGTGTTTTCATAATATAAGGGGATTCTTGAAATAATTTCATGAACTCTTATGGATAAATCATCTCATATATATCATAGAGATAGAGCATACCAAAGTAGATGGAGTAGTTTGATTTTGGTCTAAACAAAGATGTAAACCACATTAGAGACATGAGAATGATATTTTACCATTTTCTAAGAAGGATACCAATGTAATCCATGGGGATTTATATTTTAGGAACATATAACTCAGAATATATTTTTCTTTCTAGTTTAAGGTCATGAATATTAGACTACAGGGTGTGTTCCTATTTTAAGTTTATGGGAAATTGACAGTAGTTCACTAAGGCATCAGGTTATATAACATTGACCATAGGGGTGCTGTATTTTAGGATTAAATTACTTGAAACACAATGGTGTTTGATTTTATGGTTATATAGATGGTACCACTAGAGATCATGACATATTCTACATAGAAATAGGGAAAAATTAAACCTAAAAAGAATTAAGATACCAATGATAGATAAATACATTTATTTTAATTTCAATATTCCTAGACCATGATTCTAATTTTAATGTCAAAGAACTCAAATCATAGGATACTTGGATTTTAGATCATACATCTTGTATAATTTATGAGGTGGTCAATATTGAAATAAATGAAAGTTAAACACAATATTAACTGGGAACCCTATGCCAATATTGGTCACCTCAAGGATTGAAGTATATATTTTAAGTATGAGGTTATTTTAATGGGGGTGAGGATTGAAGGTTGGATATCTTTGACCATCACCTTGGATGATAACACCCATGAGGGAAATTGTAACTTGGTGAAGAAGGCACTAAACACCAAGGTATGATGGGGTGATAATAGATTTGTGGTTCAGAATAAGATAGAAGATATAATAATATATATATATCATGTGAAACATGATTAAAATACATGTAAATATAAAGTAAATAACATATAAAAATTTGGATCAAAAATATATGATGGTTGAATGGGGAATTGTCCAAGTGTTGGTAGACAAAAGGGTGCTTGTTGGGAGTTAAATAAGCAACTTGAACACAAGGAAAAGATGAGGTTGGAACTTGTGGTTTTTCCCAAGATAGGGCATCTAGATGTCACTATATATCCTATGGAATATAAATCATGCCATATGTAGTGTATGGAAAAGGGGATATTATGTTAAGTGGATGGAACTTTGAGAATGGTGTTGTATGAGATCAAAAACCACCACAAATGGAGAATCCTCTTGGGTGATGTACAATGCATCATGTAGTTTAATGTTATTTGATAGGGATGTTTCTATGTGGTATAACATATTATGGGGAGGGTTATAACCATGAAGTTTATTTTCATATAGTGAGGATCATGTGATATCTATTTTAAATTCATGTAGCTAGGACTGAGTTTATGTAGATTAAGATCATTCTGTGGGGATGATGTGCTACATAGTTTAAATTCATGCAATTAGGATGGACATTGTGTTGTAAAACATCTTCTCAGTAATACATTTTGACTCTATATTATTGATTTGGATAAGTCTTTATCGTGATAATAGAAAATATCAACCAATACCTCTAAGACCATGAGATCCATGATGAGTATGGGAAATAATATGTATTAACCACTAATATTGAATGAGAGTGAATGAAATAGATGGACATATTTGGGTCAACATGTCACATTGACCACTATAAAGGAAACCCAGAAGATAGAGTAATTTTCTTGTTATGAAACCATAAGTATGATTATCCTTAACTCTATGAATTTATGGATGGATGCATAAAATAAAGGTTGTTAAACCACTTATTTATAAAAGGTTGTAAAGGGAAGGTAAATTTTGATTTATATGTTTGAATCAAATAATGAAGGGGGTAGTTAGGTTGAGGTTGACTACTTGGAAACAATCCAAAAAGTGGAATCTATTATCATACTACCAAATATGGGTAGAGAAGTTTTTGTCTGGTCATAGTTAAACAATATAAAATTAGATTATATCATGTTTTCGTAAAATATGTTTATACAAATATTTTTACCTTGGATGGGAGTTGGGATGATAATGGGGCACTTGTTCTATCACTATATATAGAGGGGAGTCCATTTTAATATGAAATATTGATGTGATGATTGAAACACTAAATACAAAAAAATTCTTGGCGAAGTAAAGGATGATTTTCAAAAATATTACGACCTCTCTAGGGTTACATAATCATGCATTGGGTAAATTAATAGGGCTTACTAATACAGATGGAAAACTAGTGGGCATATGTGACTTTTAGACAAAAACATATCCCACACTCACAAGAGACATAAGAATGTGGGTTTAAACATTCTCTATGGATAGGGATGATGTGATACTTGTGGTTATATAGTTTATGTTAATATTTTATTGATATGGATTTTCTATGTAATATTTTTTTGATATTGTATTGATCATTTTCAAGGCAAGGCACTAAGACGGTGTGACATTTCAAGTTTCTATGAGAATGGAGTAATTGTTTGAAAGATATTAAATATATTAAATAACATGAACAAAAGTTTCCTTAAAAAGGTTTAATAACTTCTAAATTGTGGTTTTTATTGTAAATATGAGTCCATAATTCAGTTTAGAGGACGGTTTTTACCCAATACATGATATGACCATCAAATGTGTCAACAGTTTAGGTTAAGGTGTGCTCATGGGAGAACATTTAAAATAAATTAATGGAATAAATTAATCACCAGACTTATTGAAATTCTTTAAGTATATGGTTATGAAAGATTCTCAGGGTAATCCACATAACCCTAGATCAGTGGGAGAGTTTGTTAGAAGATCTTTCACAAACAAACTACCACTGGATCATGGATCATTGGTCGGTCCCGCCGGGGAACATGTGTATTTCACCAAAAACAGTGACGGTAATAAGTATTTTCCAATGAATGATCCAATTGAGGTAGGAGGTTAATTATTTTGGATTTATCCTTGTTTTATTATTCCTATGATTAATGTGGATCAATTGACTGATGGATTTATTTATGAATCGTGCGTATTTCAGGTACGAATCGGATTTATCCAGTAATTGGGGAATTTATTTGGGATTATTTTATTATCTCCTCATTCTTCATCCTAATGGAAATGAATCGAGTCCAATGAAAACATTAGATGATTTTTATTCCTAGTGTTTTTTATTGTTCATTTTTCCCTATTTTATCATTTATCATGGTAAAATATCATGGCCTCTAGTTTGATAAATACTGGTAAATCAACCATTGTGCACCTGTTTCTTGGATAAAGTGATTGATATCACAAATCTGGGAATGGATCTATGACCGGATTGGGATACAGTGAAAAAATATAAGTTAGGGATGGATTTTAGGATACCATTCTTTATATCCTTGTAAAATGATGACAGACAACATGTTTGGACAATGCCCGAATAGAATCGAAGGGTCAAAACCTGATGTTCAATGATGGAAAGATATGGCCAGTGGTGTTCCATGATTTTCATTAATGTGTATGGCCAGATCGATATTTAGTGGATAGATGAAGAGATATGAAACAAATTTAACTCTTTATATAGTCTTATATTACAAGGAATGTATTTTTGAATTTCAATCTATTTGGTATCCCAATTGTGGCACTAGGGTTTCTATGAGAAGTTAAGTATCACACGGTGGGTGACCCCAATGACATGGAGTGTGACCCTTTTTTGGATCTTAGGCATGAACCCTGGGAGATATATGCTCATAGAAATAGTCATGTATATTTGTACATGGACGCGGACAACAATACAAACACATGTTCAGGAGTACACTAGATCATACGTGCCATGTACTATGACATATACACGGACACAAACATGGACATGGGATATTTTATATGGGAAAACCCCATGTCGATGTTACATTCCATGTACTACCAATACCATCCATGTATCCCTTCATATATTTCTTATAAACCTTTTCATATTTATCTTGGATATGTTTGGTTTAAGATTGTTCCCATGATCCATTCCCTTAGGTTTAGTATGGAATCACATCCTATACATAAGATGGTTTACCCTTCACTAAGAATTCTTGGATAGAGTTGTTGAAATCCTTCCATGAAGCCTGGAGTGAGAAACTATATCATTATCTTGCATTAGGTGGATTTCTTTGTATCATTATAACCAGAATTTTATGGGAACTAATACTCAATTATAAATTTATTACAGATTGAGTTGTTAGTATACTCCATGTCATTAGGTATGATCCTCATATTTGTATCATTCTCTTCATAATTATAGCATATACTTTATATAGTGAGACTTGATCAGTAGTACATCATAAACATATTCCATTAGTGATATTTGACTCAGGAATCATTTTCTAATGGTTGACCGCTATGTATAACCTTCAATAATGAATCCTATGATGAAATTTCGATTATGAATTTACATTGAGACTGTGAGTATTTTTTGAGAATATGTAGAAATTATTGATATATGTACTAAAGACATTAACCTATTTAGAGTTGAATTTTACATCATTATTTGTTACATGATTAGTTATTTAGAAGTTTCTTAGTAAGTATTATTATACTCACCCCTAAATAGTATTTTCCCACATCTGTCATGTATTATGAAGACCATAGACCTTTTGAAGGAGTCCTAAAGGGAACAGGAATAGGAGGTTCCTAGTGAGCTAGACAGATCGAGGTGTATTCTTATTATTATCTGGGTAGTAGTCTCGATATATAATTTCATGTTGGAATTGTTTTAATACTATATAGGGGGGCTTGTATTTGGACCTTTATTCTTTCAATACATGTTGTTGTACCAGGATAGTGGTATTTAGATGTATGCATTCATGGTTTTTTAGTTGTTTATATTTTATCATTGTATCGGCATAGAAGTGTTTGTGTGTGTGTAGGTAATTTTGGCTAAGGCCTCATATCTGAGTGATATGCCTACTTGGTGCTTGTCACCAAACCCTGGCCTACTGGAGATGGTCTTGGGGTTGTCATGGTTCAGGACCCATTAGGATGGGACATGATAGAGTGGTGTCAGAGGAGTCAGTTCTAATTTAGGACTAGAGTCTTTGATATTGGTTTTGGGAAATTTTGTTAAGTGTTTCGAGTTTGAATTTAAGTCCAAGGACTCATGTGTTAGTTTTGTGACGAATGTATCCATACACCAAGACTCTGATCACCATACTTTCATCCTGGTACATATGGACACTGGTTGTTGATAAAACACTAGTATATGCATAATATAATAATGGGTTGTGGTTTCCATGGCCATATTGAGTCATCACTCCAGATATACTCATTTACCATGGTACATCTTGTTTATTTTAGTACACCTCTATGATGTATTCTAGTTAGGATTCAGCATCATGATCACAAGGATGATCCCCTTAGTGAAGAGACATCAATATATGGGTATGTATAAGAGGTGTTTCCTATACATGGTGTAACAGTTTTTTCAACACATTTTTAGAAATAGATAGTACCTATACAACCAACAGATAAGGTGTGAAGACTGAGCATAATTTATGAGTGTTAGTTATAGTGACCCCTTAGGTTCTAATGTGATACCTACAAGCAATAATCTGATTACTGGCTTGAGTTGGTGATGTGAAGTTTTTACCTTATTAGAACACTAACAGACAAAATGGTGGTTTTAGAAGAGAGTCTTTTTTTATCTCTACATGATGATGGTGATATTTAGAGAAACATTATTATAATGAGGTGAATCTATAATGTTCATAGTTCAATCACCTTTTTAGACAGTATTTATCTCCATCTACAATGAATGATTTGATTATCCAAGAGCTTCTAAAACTTCAGAAGAGTAGTATGATAGTGTATGTGTATACATTGAGGTTCACCAACCTCTCTAGGTACTCAATGGATACGGTGCATGATCAGTTTCTTTTGTATTAGACCTCCGAGTGAGTAATGTGTTGGGATAATAGAGCTAATGTTATGCCTCTATGAAATACCACTTTTTGGGGGGTTCTAGAGAGTTCCTTAGTTGTCAACAGTTTCCTGGTTGATCAGACATGGACTGTTTTTTCCATATTGGACACAAAGGAGTACATAATTTGGAAATATGTAGCCAATTTTAGTCTTAGGGACCAAAGAATGTCATGTGCTTCAGGAGGCAATCCAATTATAGAGGGTCTCTAGTTTAGGGATCGCATGAAGGGTCTAGTCATTCAAGGGAGAGTATTTTATACTCAGGTTATGGAAGGAGAAACTTGGTGAGGGATTGTTCAACTTGTCATAGGGATTATTGAGATATAGTGGATGGTCCACCTAGGAAGAGGCAGTAGTAGGATAATATGGCTCTATATGGTAGTAGACATGGTAGAGGAACTATAAGAACAGTTAAAGGTGGTAGAAGTTTCAAATTTTTACCACCATCACACCAGGTTGTACATGCCAAGCTCAAGGAGTTTGAGGATGAGGATGGGAATACCAGCACGTGGTCAAGGCTTATGTCCTAGAGGGTCTAGTAATTCTACAAGGTATAATCCATGTATTTTCTACCTTGGTTGCAGATCTAATAGAAACTAGTGTCAGTCATTCCTTTATTGTCACGTATTTGTTCCGGAACATAGATATTCTAGTTCATCCTTTGGATCAACCCTTGTGATTAGAGACACCTAATGGAGATGACTTGGCGATAACACACATGTGCCAAAAATGTTACCAAGCCCTTGGATATGAGAGTTTATATTGGTATCTCATTGTAGTAATGATGATACCTTATGAAGTTATCATATTTATTAAGTGTTTATTTACCATTCATACACAGATAGATTGTTTCAAGTGGAGGATATGGTGTATCCACAGTGATGGGACCAGGTGTTCCAATGTGTGTGAAAAAGAAACTAAAGAAGTACTGGATGCACTCATTAATAGTAGGTTGTATACAATCACGCATCATTTATCTCAAATGACACTCAGTGTAGTGGATGTTATGATTTTTCAGTTCCCTACAGTGGTTGCATAATATGAGGGAGTTTTTATTAAAGATGTTCCATGCTTACCTCCCTACCAAGAGATAGACTCCTGCATTGATCTAGACTGCAGGACGATCCAGATATCTATATCAACATATTGGATAGCTCCCATAGAGCTTCTCAAGATAAGGGTGTAGTAGGATGACTTGCATAGGAAGGTCTTTGTTAAACACAGTGTTTCACCCTACACAGACCCCATTTTATTTTCTAAAAACATAGATTAGAGCTTTAGGTTGTGTGTGGATTACCATACTCTAAATCAAGTGATAGTAAAGAACAATTATCCACAACCTAGGATCAATATCCTCTTTTATAAGTTGATACAATGTGTCTTTGATGAGTATATATGGATATTATTTTTATATGTTCTATAGAAATATACCATTCTAGAGATAACTATTATTCCCATTGTTACAAGATTAGTGATTTTATGGTGTCTAATTGGTTGTTGTTATACTCATCCCTACAAGTAATTTTCTCATATATGTATTATATTATGTAGATGATCGACCTTTTTATGGAGTCCTAGAGGTACCAACTCGAGGGTGTTCTTCGTGAGATAGATAGACTGAGGTGTGTCACTATGGTTATCTTGATAATATTCCCCATCATCGCATTCAGGTTGGACATTTTTTCAGTCTCTTTATGGTGGTATTATATTTGGCCCTTTTACTTTATCTACTTAATTCGTACTCTGATAGTGTGATTTAGGTGTATTCATGCATGGTTTTCAGTTGTTTTACATTTCTTCATTGTATGGGATTTGAGATATGTGCATGTTTATAGTTAATTGAGACTTGGGCTTCCCATGTGAGTGATATTCCAACTCAATACTAGTCACCATCCTCTAGCATATTAGAGGCAGTCTTAGGGTAGTCATGGATTTTACCCTATTGGGATGGGTCATGAAAAACATAGTATTGAAAATCAGGATAGAGGTAAATTTCATATAACTTAGACCATCTCCTTTGAGAATGGCCAATTCTCAGTGCCAGGTGGGACAAGATATCCCAATGGGGGCACTAAACACCAAGATGAGATGGGGAAATATAAGATTTTTGTGAATATCTAAGACTAAATAATTTAGGTGTCACAATATATTCAATGAAATCAGAATCAAGTCATACAATGTTCTTATAAGTGATTTGGTATGCCACAAATACCTACCATGGTATTGTAATGGGTGGCCAACACCAGAATATAAGCGGGCAACCTCCTGAGTGAGGACTCAGACATGATTAATTATTTCATGCATCATATGTAATGATATCAATGATACAATTTATGATAACATATCAAGGACAAAGTATAATACTATTTAATTGTTTGTGGTGAGGATGATATGTGATGCATTTTTAAGCCTTACAACTATGACTATATGGGGATATGTAGTTTAACCTATTACTATTTGGATTCAAACAATAAAATTTAGCAACATATTATAAGGATGAGGACTATGTATCTTAACATCATGCAACAAGGATATTTCATATGCAATTTAACCTCATGCTGCTAGTATGGTTGTAGTCCAGTGTGGAATATGCATGGTACTTCTTCAGAATACTTTCATTAGTGGGTGGAGTGATATGATGCTCATTCATGAGGATAAATTAGAATATAACATTGGAGTAAACCTTGTGAATTATTAAGGGTTTCTCTTATTTATTGGATCCAAATTATGTATTTTCTTTCTAGGATTCATTGGAATTATTAATGCCATCCCCAAATCACACTAGAGGAAAGGGTGAAGGAAAACCTTCTTATTGAATGCTTGATCCACTCAATTCTAATAAACCATGGGATTCTAAAATTCTTAGATCATATTATTTTCAATGACTTTTAACTCATTTATGTGGACTTATAACCACTAAAAATGAAACAACTGGTCCTAGATGGATTCACAAAATGATGAAATCTAAACCTCAAGGAGAAATAATTCACTTTTTCCATACACCAAGGATTGCGAAGTCACCTAGGTAGAGGTTTGTTTCGAGGCCTGACAATCCCAAAATGTGTTGAAGATATTTTTTTGGAAACTCGTCTTAGTTTGATCTACTATATTCTGAAAAATGTTAGAGGGTACATTTTTAAATACTTCTATTTTTCAATTTAATAATGTGTGACACGGGGAAGTATCATTAGTCTAGATGTTTTATTTAGAATATTACTTCATCAAATTAGGTGATTAAAATTAGTTTTATTTTCCATGAGAATAGTTTTAGGTATCTCGCTCTGATTAATTTTTTCATATTTCACAAAATTGATCAAACGTCTAGTCATTAAATCCTTTAGGGGCATGAATTTATCACATTTTTGAAAAAAAAAATAGTAATAGTTAAAATAAACATGAACTGTAATGTTTTTAATGATTGGTATAGACTCATGTTATCAATTCCCCACATAGAGAAGGGTTGGTTGTAATTAGTTTTGGTTAGTAGCTCTAGAGGCTAATCCATGAAGTTGTTCTAAACCAGGAATGCATGACACCTCTTGGTAAATTCCATTCATTAAAAACCATATTGGGATAAATGTACCCAACCTCTAGATCTAGTGGGAGAGATTAAATCCTATCTAATGATCTCCACATTCACCAACAAAAACCTAATTGAAGCCCTAAGAAATCTATTTCTCTTGATTAAATGAATACTTTTTTCATTAAATTTTTTCTCAAAAAGGATTTTCATTGAGTTGGGGCTATCACAAATGATGAAATTCATTTCAATTTTATAGATTTACAACCACTTATCTCGAATCAATGATAGCATCCCATGTTAGAGGTACTTAATGAACGGGTAATCCAATCAAATTCTCCTTCTACTATTGGGGATTTTTATGGTCCTACCTGTGAGGAATCAATGATGATTTGATTCACTTATTTGTCTTCCACATCAGTGGTGGATGGGGTGATCACTCTCTAATGTTCTATATGGATGATCATTTCTATTGGGTATTAATCAACAAGTTGTGTTGTTATGATTTCTAGAGTTTCCATCCAATTATTGCAGAATAAAGTAATTTAAGATAAATTTTATTTTAAATTATGTCTTGGAATCAACACACGGATGTGATCTAGAAACAATATTCGATCCTAATTCTTGGCAGCATAGTCACTAATTATTTTCTTGATGTAAAGATTAGAGTCACCCTACATATGAAACTAGGGAAATTGAATCTCAAGGACTAGTTTGAGTCTAGAAATGAGGGATTGTTATTCAACCTCATTGTTGGTTCACTCATTTTAAAGGAGAAACAAGTATGATATAAGGGACTTTAAGGAAGTGATAAGGGGAATCTAAGGACATCTCTTTTGAAATTATGATTTCTTATACTATTCCTATATGATATTTGATTGTAACCATAAATGTAAATATACTATCATGATACTATATCATCAATGGTGATATTTTCCAAATTAAGAAACTCAACATCCAAGGTAATATTCTCTGGGTTTGGGTGCATGGTAAGGAAATCTCCCAGTGATTTCCCCTTGGCAACCTTCTGAGGGTTGAACCTAATATTGAATCATTATAAGATCCCTACCCATCATACAAATTTTATAATGATGATAGTATGATTAAGGATGTAGTTCAGTGATTTGATTCAAGAGATAAACAAGATATCAATATTTTTTTAGATAACATTATAGGTAATATTTTAGCTACTAGACCATAAAGATCAAGGATAGGAAATTATTCTTAATAGGATAATAGCTAACCATTGTGTAAATAAACATGAAACTAAGGTAGTATATATTAAAATATTTAAACTTATTATTATTTTTATCTAATAGGTCATAAATATATTTCTCTAAGTCTATCACATAAAGGATTAATGGTTTTCACTAGAAAGACAACATCAGAACAAGAGGATGCAGTAGATACACCATAATGTATAAAAATAAATTATATAAAATTATCTAGGTGTATTTTGATGCCTCTATATCAAAAAAATTAATACATGAAATTTTCTAGAGGTAAAGTTGAAGACACAATTAAATATTTTCATATTCTTATTGTGGAAGTTAAGTATAGTGAACACTTTCTCAATATCATTAAGATGGTCCTAGTGTTTGTGTTATTTTACATCAAATTTAAAATATAACACTCCATCATCTTTCCCAGTAATGACTGGAAGATGTGAAGAATATATTTTGGATATTTTTATCTATAATTATTTATGTAAAATGGTTTCCCTCTATAATATCATGTTTTTTATAGTGCTATAAAATATTGGATTCATCAACATTGAGGGTCATCAAGATTTGATTGTATCTAAAATTTCCATCAATGAAGGAGAGGTAACAAAAGCTTGTGGTTGTATCAACTAGAAACTCTATTATAGGTAAAAATATTTTTATCTTTATGATATGAATCTTAAGGTCCCATAAATTTTTATAAACCTTTATTTTACTATTCATCATCATGGCTAGGTCAATTATGGCTAGGCACATGGGTCACTGGACATCCCATGTGAATTTAACCATGATCATCTTATCATCTCAAACCTTGACCATGGAACTTTTATAGGGGTGTATTCTCGTAGCCACATACTTATACCCAAAGTTAAAAATATGGATACCCCTATGGTGGATGGTTTTCTATGGATTTATATTTAGCATCTCCTTGTAGTTATATACAAATTCATTATGGTGTGTCTTCAAAAATTCAATCTACAGCACTTTCTCCTTGAGAGGGATATTGATGTTGATCAATTTCTGCCTAAGGTCTAAATTTTTACTAAGGTTAACCTATATCGTCAAACCAACAACAGTGGACACTCTTTCTTCAAAAGAGGGTTGGTGTTTAGCCAACTCTTCTGCATCTTGAGTAGGAGGGATATAGGGGGATCTAATCTCCTAAAACACAGGTCGGTGCAAGGTGGAACCACATTCATGTGTAGGCGTAGAATATTTAAAAGTGGATATCTTACCTTTAATCCCTAAAGGAACCATGTTTTTAGATTTATATATCCTTATCCCCGGTGATTTTCACATATGTAGTCCACCCAAAATATAGGAACATCACAACTCAATTGATCAAAATTTATTCAGCCTTGTTCATTGGAATGCACAATTGATCCATATATTCATGGGCATAAGGAGAACTTCTCAACATGTTCTATAGGAGGGTTTCTTTAACATTGGTCTTACTTTTCTTGCATACACGTAGTCATTGATTTTAGAGCACTCCTTTATTTCTTAAAAATATGATTTTTTTATGATTAGAATTGTTTCTTCTAGATAAGGATTGGTGAATTATCCTCAATAATCCCTTAGGATCCACTGAGGTATAAAAGTCGTTAGAGACATTGATTCACTAGGCTTTCTCTACTTATATATGTTTCCCACTTCTTTTTTAACGTATAAAATAAATATAATGGGTTTCAGAAGATTAACATAGGGTAAAATCACTTGAGAGCACACCTAATTGGCCATTAAGGGGGAACTTTAAGCATTAGTGATATAAAAAAGGGATCTCTAGATACTTGTGTAGTCAAGGACTTTTAGAAAAGTGAGTATAGTGGTTCCTTGAGAGATTGACATGAATGTAGTGTTGGATTTCAAATCATTGAATAGTGTATTTAGAAGGATCTTTACAAGTGGATTTTAAAAACTCTTGTCATATTTCTGAATTATCAGGTTCATTGGGGATATATTTTCATATGTATATCCTAGCCTAGGGGGACATTAGATGGAATAAGACCGATCCTAGAGAAATTATCCACTAATCATATTATAATATTAACACCATTGATATTTTTTGGGACATAGAGGTGGAATATGTGACCCTTCATGATTTTACATAAATTATTCCAAAATAATGATATTATATATTTTTTACCATTTATTCTCACCTTCTACTTCATGGATGTATTTATTGATGGAAACATTATTCTAAAATATAAAAGGTCCATTCAAGAACTCAATGAGGGCATCATTAAGTGTCTTTGATAGACATAACGCATTGAAGATTGAGATATTATTTAAGATACTTAATATGTTATTGAAAAAATCATACTTCTATGCTAGAGGAATATTTTTACTTCTACAGTTTTGTTCCCTTACCAGTGTGTTGTCCATATCCTTCTAGTGCGGTGGTTAATATATGGAAAACACTGGATTCTATTAATGGATAGATGATTGAGACTCAACCATGTGGTCAACCAATTAAATGTTATGTGGAGCTATACTAGAATTTTTTTGTGTAGAAAACTATTCAAACTAAGACAATATAAATACCTGACTTCTTTTATTTAAAGCATAGATATAGTTTATTGGGATTGAACCTCATGCATTATCCATTCCCATAGAATGTACAGCCTTGTATCAAGAGAATTTTTGAGGGGTCAGAAGGATTTGGCATACTTGCATTATCCTTATGCTCAACACAATAGTCTACTATTATGATTATACTAATGGAGGAATATTGGGGTTCCTATTTATATTTTTACTCAAATGACTGTATGATCATAGAATTTCTTCCCAATTTAGGGGGTAACAAAACTAATGAGAGTATAGATCGGATTTGGAACTGGAAGTGTTTCATCATTGTCCATTTAAAATTTTTCATGACACCTTTTAGATCCATAGGTTTGGGAAGTTGATGGTGTTATACAATATGATAAACTATAGGGGGGAGGTCCTCATTGATTTAGTCATGCATTAATTATGCAATGTGTTAAGAAATTGTTTTTTGGATATCTAATCATTGAAATTCTATAAAGATCAACTCACAAACCAATTTTAATCCATATAACTTTGATCCTCATAAAAATTGGTATAAATTCACATGAAATGCTCAGTGGGATCTTTTAACTACACTATTTCATGATCTATCATCTTTTTAATCCAGCTTATGATGATCAAGTGGTATTGGATAATATTTCTATGGTTCCCATGGTTTGGGAGATATCTTGAGTGGTTCTTCAAATCAGATTATGCGGATTCCTAATATTTAGAATCTTTAGAAAGTTCATTTATAGATCACATATAAAAAATTCATGGACTTACCTGTCCCTAAATAAAAATATAACATATTCTTACAATCATCAACGGGTCTTGCTACCTTTCCCTGATGGGATCCCTATAAATCATTCCTGACACAAGCTTATGATTATTGAGGTTTATATTATGGGAACACCTAGAACTAGATTTGTTTTAAGGGATACAGTCCACATCAATATAGATATATATTCCCTTTTAATATTTTTTATATGTGAGAGAGGTGGTAGATGAGATCTTTTCATGGTCTATTTTATTTCCTCCTCAATATATTGGTCCCTCTTTGTGAATTCTCAAAATATACCAAGTTAATTTAGGGAAACCAAAATCAAGACCAGATCATCTTGGGTATTCTCTATGAATATCCCCAATAGCTACTCTAGTGGAAATTTATTAGTAATAAAGAACATCCATCCCTTACATTGAGCAATGAAGTTAGTGAATAATTCATTCTCCCACTATTTTCACTTAGAGAGGTCACTAGAACACATTATGTTTAAGGTAAACCTAAAATGTTAGAGGAATTATTTATGGATATCCTCCGTAATGAAAATGGTCCCTAGTTATATATTATTATACCAAAAATATTCAGGCCCTTCCAATTTTTATCCAAATAAACTAATCATGCATACCTCTTACTGCACTATGGTTCTCAGCATTGGGTTGCACCAAGAGGTAATGTGTGTGATTTGGAACTTGAGGTAACATGTTAATGAACATGAATCTCGAGTTACAAATATTTGTAAGGGGGTGTGGTCCACTATCTATAGGTATGGATTACTTTCATGCTATTTTAAATCCAATTTTATCTCATTATTCTCCATGTGTGTGATAAGGTCACTAGTCAACTTGTTCTGAGAGATTTCATCATATATCTTTCGCATTACCAGTCAGCTCACTCATGAATCATAGCATTCATTTCCAAGCTGTGAATTTAATATGGTCCATGAAAGGGGGTCCATGGGGACTGTGGATATTTTCCTTGAGTTGGTGGATCACCCCACCTCTTTCTTGGTTGATTTACCATTAGTTGTCACGTGAAGGAACTCCATGATAGATGTATGATGTTCATATTTAACATTATCTTGGTTAGGATAATATCACATGAGGATATTTCCATTAAGATTCCAACAGATATCGGGAGAGCACATGGTCAATCCATCTCCCACTACAGAGGCCCTCTGATATCCATAGATCACTTCTTTTGCATCAGTTTCTCCCCATGATACCATTTTGAAGTTGTATCTAGCCACTACGATGGCCAAATAAAATAGTATCCTTCTATGCCGCTATTTTTCTTCACACTCCATTATCAATCAATGTTGTTCCTATACCTTGTTACATTTTATTGGAGCCATGAAAAGCCTCATCATGAGCTTTAACCACTAAAAATTTTGAAACACCCAAAAATCATTGGTGTTTCTAGGTTTATCACCACCAGATCTCGTGGTTGATTTTTATATTTTCATATTCAAAATTTTAGATGGAATATCTGGGAGATCCTCAAAAATAAAAAATGTAGGCTCACCCAACCTATAAAAAGTGAAGGAGGTCATACTACCATGGGATAATGGGCGACCATGGGGAGAATCCATCCGCGTTACAATCTGGTGCACCCATTTATTTTCCTATTTTATTTTTTATTTAATTATTTATATTTTTGTTTTATTTTAAATGTAATTTTTATTTTAATTTTCTCAATAAAATATAATACATTTCTTTTTTATATCAATTATTACACTCATACACCTTTCTTATTATTTTTCTTCTTTTATTTTTTATTTAATATCTTTTTCTTCTTAAAATATTTTTATTTTATTATTTTAAACATTTAACAGTTCTTATTCTCCATTTTCTTTCTCCCTCTAAATTTTATTTTATTATTTTTTCTTCTTTTCTTATTCAATTATTTCTCTTCTTTCCACAGTTTCCTCCTATCCTTAAAAATGTGTGGCTAACTCAAGGATAGGTCTGGGGGAGGTAAGTAGTGTTTCCATTCATTTTGCACATAAATTCATATGTTTTAATTGCTATTTTAGTGAGAAAGATTTAAGTTCATGATTGTGGTAGTTTCCACTATAGAACTGATCTTAAACTAATTTTACTTATTTTTTTAAATCTTTCCCCTCCCTTTCACTAAACATGGGATATTATTATGATTAATTTGATCCATTTAGTGGATGAAATGAAATATGATATAGTTTATTCCTGGAAGGTGTTACATTTTGAATTGAGGTGTGTTATCAACCTTGATTATAGGAGGAGTTGAAATTAATATTGCTAGAATAATTGTATATTTCGCACCACTAAATAAAATAATAGTAATTGATGCTTGAGATCTATGAATTAAATTATCAAAATAAACTTAAACGATGGTTAGAAGACTGATAGGACCCATACAAAAAACCATAAAGGTAAAGTTCTTTCTTTTATAATCGCATTCTATCATAGCATGTTAGTTTACATTTTAGCATTCATTTATCTTCCTAAATTCAATTTGTTACATAGAATAAAAAACTAACAAAACGAATTAGTTTAGGTGAATTATATTATGTAAGAAACTGAGAATCCTCCTCACATATGATGACCCTAGTTATACACTATGTTGCATTAGGAAAAAAAATTGTTTCCATTCCCTAAAAAAGGCATGCTTCAAAATTGGAACCATTTATAGGAATCTAATCAGTGTTTTATTCACTTCTTCTATTTTCACATGGTATATACTATCTATTATTCTAAAAAACCATAAACAATAATGATGTATCAAACCTTACCATATATCTATGAATGTAATAATTACTCATAGGTGTATGAGAAACAAGAAGATGAGACTGGTTATAACAAATTCTAGGTGTAAGAACATCTAGAAAAAAAATAACAATTAGATAGAAAAATTGAAAGATCATTTGAATATGTTTGTACACTGATGAGAAACCAAAACTTGGCCTATATATGGAATATCAAAAAGATATAGATGACTTCTAGAATGATTGTGAATAATAAATTTTTATACCCGAAGAATAAGATCAAAAACCACTAAAGGAAGACAACACCCAAGTGGTGGAATTTAAAGAAAATATGGAGAAGTCCGACTACTAGCCTCCACCCACTGAGATCTGAATTGAAGAGAAACACGCCATTAAAGAATTGATTAAAACAGAAATAAATTGGGGATATGAAATTATTTTTAATTATTTCATTTATGATCTTATTCATTATAATTTTAGTATCACTCTTAACTACTTTGAATTCTTATATTTGATTGATCCTTTCTTTTCCATATAGATGAAGAAACTAAACATGCACCTTCTAAGGAACACATCGATCTCCCTAACATTAATGAACATGAATTTGATTAATCACATGAGAAATTATCAGTTATTGATCTTAAGGGAATAAATAGAGGGGTTTCTCAAATTTAAAGGTAGAAATTTCATAATAATAATACAAATTTAAGTTTTATTCTGGTAAAAGTAACAAATTACCTTCCCTTTGATCATTCAATTTGTGTAGCCCATATTGAGCCAGTACTCGATGGGTAGGAGGAGGTTTCACAATTAAAAACAATATCATAGGATGACATGTACTTCATCCTACCCCACCATTCAAACTATACCTAATTTTGAAGGGTATGGATCCGGTATACTCTATCAATGGTTCAGTCATCACCAACAATGAAGAAAAAAATGTTTGGAAAATACATATGTCATGGTTGAAGTCAAAGAGGATCCATACACAATCAGACTATGGATAACAGTAGGGATGTCCCTTTAGAGGATGTAAAAATCTTTGAACCACTTGGGGAATCATACAAAGATTTATCATTAAATTTTTTATCGGATTTAAATTTTATTTGTCTCAATGCATCCTAATCCCTCTTAACATTTTGATATTAAATGACATGTCACTTGTGCTTAATTGACTAATTTTCATTTATAGGTTCATGATGGTAGAAAGAACCTTCACATAGTGAATTAAGAGGAATTATTATTCATGATAAAAGTGATCTCACATTTGATTCTAAAGTTAAAACTCCCTAATTTGTTATCTTAATGACCTATTTTTAGCTTTAAACTAGAATTTCACACCCATGCATGAATCTCTGCTGTACTTAACTTATATTGAAGCCATGAGTTTGATTGAAATCATGCAATTCCAGTTTCTACATTTCATTTCTAACAATATTGAATGAGTAAAATGGATAATTGAATAATTAAAATGAAACATAGATATTAAAATGTGGAATGATATTTTGAGGGAATTAGATTATTCATGTAAATGAAGTTTCCCAAAACTTTTTAATGATTTTAAATTATGATATCTATATGAATTGATTTATTATTGTTACTCATTCCAAGAGATATTTTCCCAAATCAAATGTACCATTATCAATAGGATTTATAGACCAAATTTATGTTTTATCTTCATAAATATTCTTGAGTGATCATGGAACATGTCACATGCTATAATTTTCATTTTAACTTGTCAATGTTATGAATTTTTAAAATTGTACTTAATATGACTATAGAATCATATGAAAATTGCTTATCCTTGACACATTATTTATTTAAATACTTTTATATCCTATAGAGACCACGAATTCCCTTGTAAGTAATGATCCAGGATTAAATACATTTTTATCTTTCTAACCTCCTCTTAGTATTTTCATGATATTTTAATGTTGAACTGTTGGGTTGAAGGGTGTCAGGAATAAAGGGAAGAAATTTATTATAAGGAAAAAGTGTGGGGGTGGTACTATGGGTATTGAGGAAGTTTATTGGATTCATAAATTTTATTGTCACTATTTTCCCTTCTTCAAAATAAATGAATAAAATTTGGGTTTTGACATAGAATAAAAAATCCCCATTACTAGACCGATGATTTTTATCATATGTTGTTTTCTAGTGGATGTGACATTTATTCTAAGGCTCAATTTCAGAAAAAATGTCAAAAATTACTTTAGAAAATGTGAATAAAAATATAGAACATTTCAAGAAGGTTCACATCATATATTATGCTTTAATTATCATAAAATTCCTTTTATTTTGGGGTAGGTGTTCATCATTGAAATTTGAAGGGTATTATTTCATTATGATTTTACTTTGGAAATCATTCTTTATAATTTTTTAGAAATAACATCCTCCTTGAGCCATAAATTTTTAAACATCATTTTTTACTTACCTTAAAGCCTTAGAATCATTAGAACCATAATTCAAAGCGCTCATGGTTTTATGTGTCTTTTTTCTTTACATAGTATAGAAAGTAGTTACATTACAAGACTATGGATGAGGAATATTTATTCTGGATATTACTATAAATATTCTTGAATTAATATAATGGGTTATGAGTTAAAATATAAAAAAGAGATTTAGAACATGATTTTTCATGTTTAATGATAATTAATTAAGGAACATGACTCAATGAGAAAAGAAGTTCCATAATTTTAAAAAGGGTGAATATAAAATACTTGAATTGATTATTTCTTTGAAAAATGATAAATTTACTTGATATTTTATGTGACATTTGAAACTTTGGTTTAAAATTGACAATCATTTTGTTTTATTGTTTTGAAATTTAAATAATGATAACATTTGTTCCCTGTGATTTTAAATGTTCAGATTTAATGATCGATGACCAACATGGTTTACGTGTGGGGGTATTCTCCATACACATGTTTCATGCATAATTTTAAACAAATTATAATGATTTTGGAAGGTTTTTAATATGGGGAACCATTAATTTCAATGTTTTATTAAATCATAAGATATTTTAAGTGTTGAATTGAAATTGCCTCAAATGAATAAGGAATGTTAAATATTGGAGTAGAGTTTTGTTTATGAATTTTGGTCAATATTTGTTTTAAAATTGTTTCCAAGAGTTTATTTTTTCAGGTAAGAAATTATTCCAAAGATGGATAGCCCTCAACCACCAATACATGAATCCACATAACTAGTATGAGTGGAGAATACAACCTAGAATGGTCCTAGGGATAGTTGGGCATCTAGCTTGTGATCTTGTGATAGGCCACAGTAGAGTATAGTGTGATTGAACGCTCATGTGCATTGAGAGGTGTGGTCTATCACAATGTGGGTGGGTGAAGTTATATATGTTATCCCATCCCCATTTAAGCCGTATAAGTCTAGAATCCCACATCTTGATAGTTAAACCCTTGTTCTCTAAATGTTCATTTCAATTTTTGACATAGATGTCTGGTTGCTGTTAATTTTTTTAATGAAATTTCATCATCCCATGTTACCCGCACCTCAGCCTCAATTAAATAGAAACCTTTTCATCCTCTACCATTTCATCGCCACTAAAGATCATCAGTAATCCCCTACTTTTACTAGTAACTTTCATAATTAATGTTAATAGAGCTTAGGTTTGAGCTATCTCCCACCAATGAGGCTCCTTGGTCCCTATATATCAGCTTCTCCACCTCATCTGGTCACCCTGAAACTATTTTAAGGCTTTATCAAGCCACTGTGAAGGTCGGATTAAAGAGGTTCCTCCTATACTGCTACTGTGATTTACTCACCACAACTAATTATAGCTATACTGCTACCTCACTATTACATGTCCGTAGATCCATCAAACAACTCAGAATGAGTCCACACCATAAAAAAAATCAAACACCCAAAAACATTAGGTGTTTCCATGCTCATCACTCTCGAGCCTCATAGTTGATTTTTAGATTTTCAAATTCATACATTGAGATTGAATATTAGGGATATACTTAGGAATATTGAATGAATTATCTCACTTCCTATAAAAAAGTGAAGGATCACGTGCTATAAAGAGAGTTTGAATGGACAAGGGTAGAATCCATCCACTCAAAAAGCTTCCACACCCATTTCTTTTCTTATTTTATTTTTCATTTTATTATTCATTTTCATTTTGGTTTAAAATATAATTTTTATTATAGTTTTATCAATAAAATAGAATCCATTCATTTTTAATTCCAATTGTTTCACTCATCCTCCATTCTTATCCAACTACTTCTGATTTTTCTTTTCTATATTATTTCAATTTTTTTCTTCTTATTTTATTTTTATTTTACTATTTTAGGTGTTTAACTTTTCCTACTATCACTCTATATCTTATTTCTCTCTATTATATTCTTTTTATATTTTTTTCTCTTCTTTTCTTATTCAATTATTTCTCTTCTTTCCACAGTGACTTCTTAGACTAAAAATGAGGGGTTAACCTAAAGAATAGCTCAGGAGAGGTATTTGGTGTTTATATTCTTTTTGAATAAAAATTAATATCTTTTCTTTATGTTTATAGTGAGAAAGAGTGATGTTCATTACTATTGTAGTTTTCCACTATAGCACTAAATGAAAAATCTTTTTTATTAAATATTAAAATATTTTACCTCCCTTCCACTAAACATAAGTTTTGAATGCGATAAAGTTGAGCCATTTAGTATATGAAATGACTTGAAATGGAGTCAGGTTTTTAAAGGTTTCACTTTCTCATTTAAGGTGTGTCATTAAACTTGATTATAGAAGGAGGTGGAATTAATATTTCTAAAAGTATTCATGATTTAACACCACTAAATAAAATAATAGATATTCATGCATGATATCTCATAATTTAATTATCAAACTAAATTTAAACACCAATAAGGAAAATTATGGAACCCAAAACAAAACCACAAAGGACAAGTTATTTATTCTCTAATCATATACTATCATTATATGTTATTTTAATTTTAAAAACATCATTTATCTTTTTAAATTATCATTCTTTTAGATAATAAATAAAAATAAACAAAAATAAGTAGTTTAAGGGATTATATTAAGTAAGAAACTGAGAAATATCCTCATGTGAGATGGATCTAGTCAACCTATATGATGCATTAGGAAAAACATTTATTTTTCCACACCCTATGATAGGTATGCATAATGGGGATCCAAGAATCTATTGAGGTTATCTTAGTGGATTTGGGAATAATTAAATGATCAATTGAAACCTTATCTCTGATGAGTTTTGGTGAATGTATATGAGTGGTGTGATAGGAATACCTTTAAGAACCATGGTTTTTCTCTTCTTATTTGTGTGGAAACTTTAGGGTAGGTTCACCTACCTCTCTAGGTATTCCAGGGAAATTATTCCCCACTTGAATGATAAATATTATTGCACTCGAGATTTTCAATATGGATGATTGTTATAGAACTGACTATGGTGATGGTTATTGGAAAGGAGTCATTATAATTTTCTAAGTGAATGGAATTGGGAACCATTTTTTATCTTCTGATAGGATTAAACTATAGGGTGTAATACTTCCCCCATATTTTAATGCTCATGGGGAGATGCCTCTTTAATGATCTAGCATATTATTGTGAGTCCTGTTTTATGGAATTTACTATAATTAATATGTTGATATGCCTAATGTAAGTTGAATTCAACCTTTAAGTGATGCTACATAAGATCAAAATGGTGCTTAAAGCCTTTGGTTTATAACAAAAATTGATTATGAAAGTTCGTAAACATTTACTACAAGTTTTTAAAAAAACATTATATTTTTTTCAATAAGAAAATATGAGGCAGAGAATTGTGGGATCACATACAGCTATAACATGAATAAAATCTGGTCCTTAATTAGACCCTACCATAGGTTCTTGTACTCATAATCCTATTTGAATGGATTGTTTTACTACACATCACACTATTGTTCTATATTAGGTTATTAAGAATCCATGCGAGGGAGAAATAAGGATCTAAGTTTTTATAAAACTTTTAATGGGAGAATCATTGTTTTGGAAATCCTACCCTGAGTTGTAGTGGTTCCTTATAAGTAACATCAACCCTCAACAACATCTCCATATGGTATATAGACTTTATATCCACATTTTTAGAGATATTGTAATATTATTTTGGATCTACCAAAAAAATTCCACATCTAAAAATAATATGAAGGATCCTAATGCATTCCAAAACACTAGTTTATGTTTTAAGGCATATTATATTGATGTTGTTTGGGAGGGTTTGATAGATAATCCATGAAATTAGGATAACACATTCTCCTTACAAAGATTTTTATGGGGGACCTTTGGGACTATGTGCATTTTCTTCATTGGATTGAATATTCTCAGTCTCCATGTTTTGGCCTCTAATAGTCATGATAGTGGATCCACAACCATATCCTATAAATCCTCATTATTCTAAGAAACTAATATATTAGGGGAAATCTACCGACAATATCCCCTACTATCCATCTGACAATACAACGGAAGTTCCCAATGAATGAGACTCATTGCATCACATTGATCCCTTACATGAGAATCGTTATTAGTGTTATAGGAAGGACTTTTGAAATGATTTTTTTTGTTAACTCTAGATAGGGACTTCATGTGGATCTCTAGGAATGTTATAGGCTCACTAAGAGGGATTGAATCTGTGAACCTATATTCCATTTTTCCTTTTATTTTTTATATGAAACCAACATTTGTAACTTGTTAGAGTGAGTTGTATCACTATAAAACAATCACACATTGAGGAAATAAAACAAAGAAATACACATGATGTTCATGGTTCACAACTCAATATGAGCAGTTAATCTATAAAATAATCAAAAATCACCATAGACCATATGATCTATTATAATCACCATTTTGGATAAAATGGGTAGGTTTTTATCAAATGTTATTAAAATACAACACAAAAGTTTCCCAACATAATAATAGAGGATTAAAATTTGATAAAACTTGTTATTGATGTTGTCTTATTTTCACTAAGGTGGGGATCATATATTTCCTTTAAATAATCTTCTCCCAATAATTGTATAGTTCCCATGCACTTCTTTCTCAATGTAGAATAGGTTTCATGATAACACATATAAAACAAATTTTGTTATCATATTCTTATTTTATTCACTCTTTTATGAAAACTCTATCTATTATCTTCTTCCAATATTCTTTTTCCTCCATTATTCCCTATAAACACCTTTTTCAATTTTAATTTACATAATTATAGACTCTTATCTCAATTCAGATTTCAATTTCAAATTTAAATACATAATAAAAACTTCAATTCAACTACTCTTACTTCCTTTTCATACTTTGGATCATTTAAGAACTTTTCTTCCCCATTTTGTGATTAAATACTTTGGAGATCAATTATGGGTACCCCTTGAGTCATTAGATGATCTTGGTGATTAAATCTACTCAAAATTGAGAACCCTTCTTTTTCAAGGGAATAATAATTCTTCATTATAGAATTTTGTACACTATTTCTGAAACACTACACTGACCTTAAATTTCACTATAGTTTATTGTACATCATTTCATTTAAAACACACTAAACTACTTCAAAACCACATCCAAAACACCTTTTTCAATGTCATGTTATCCCATTTTTTATTTTTGATAAGAATATTTTTCTCACACCACAGCATGTTACATGGATTGGGAAATCCCATTTTAAACCATATATAACTACCAATACATTTAAATTTATTTTTCACACGTCTCATAAAATGTTCAATGACTTTCCAAAATAGTCACTAATTCATCACCACATAATGGGACTCTCTACTTTGATTCTCGTATATTAACTTTTTATTATAACAATGTAAGAGACCCTTATATATCAAATATAATACTCTTAAATATCAATACTTTTATAACTAATTTTCCATATTTCAAAATATTAATGTGAGACACCATGTATTCCTCAATTGAATTTTTGAGACTCACCATTTACTAGACGAAAACACCTTAACTGAAACTCCTTTTCAAATTCACATTTCATAGATCATCACTCTCTTTCCATGATTTAGTTTGTTATTTATTTCACTAAGTTTTTGATAAAACAACTTCATCAGAAAATGACCAACCAAAATACATGTGTCATGAATAGTGATGTCATTTTCTCATCCAATACCATAAATGTTACCATTAATGTAGGACCACGTCATGGTGATGTCACATACACTTCAAACATCTTCAAACACCACTCTTCAACATCACTTTCCATGTTCTTCCAATAATTCCAAAACCATGATTAGATCAAATCAAACATCTGAGTTTGAGAATGATTTATGTGTTGAAAATAAAATACAACACAATAATTATATCAACATATTCATTTCTATTCTTCAACTTCTCAACATCTTCCTCATTCATGAGATCTATAGAAAACCCATTTTTTATTTTTTTGAAAACCATTGAATATCAATAAATCTTCGAACACAAAAAAAATAAAAATAAATCCTTATTCCATAATTCTAATTATATATGATAAAATTAATTTTATAAAAAAATATAATTGAACAATAATTCCAGGTTTTCCATAATAGTTACCGGCAGCCAGTTACGCACAATATTTGACACTACTTGTGAAAAATTTTCTTCCATATCCCCTTCTCAAAAATTATAAAGTAATTTCCTTTGAAACTGTGTATAAAAATTTCATAACAACATTCTCATCAAACATGTTAGAAAAATTTTAATCCATGATGAATTCATGGCTTACCCCTTTTAAAAACTCCCTCTACATACATTCCCCCACCCTAAATAATAGATATATCACCCATTAAGTTAAGAAAATACCCTCCAATTATCTCTCTATATAGTTTTAATCACACTTCACAACTGTATTAATAT
Organism: Viscum album; assembly: GCA_963277665.1. Lineage (NCBI taxonomy): Eukaryota > Viridiplantae > Streptophyta > Magnoliopsida > Santalales > Viscaceae > Viscum > Viscum album. The sequence continues at coordinate 1,839,909,380 of OY728125.1, forward strand.
ATTCTAAATAATGATATTAATGATTTAATTATCACCCTTTAACAATAATCATCAAAATAAAAAATTAGAGAGTGAACGAATTCATCATACCTTAACCTTTTATGATTGATAGATGAGATTTATTCTTTAAATAGAATATCTTGGTTTTAATCCTTACCATTTAATGAAAACAACATTCATCAGCCAAATGAAACCTTAACTCCCGTTTTAGATTTTTTCACTTCTAAATTATGACACGAAAATATCTCTTTATTGTTGTTTCCAGTTACTTTAAATTTTATTTCAACACATTTTCATCGATATCCTAAAATGGTAGTAACTTCTTCCTCATTACCTTTTGTTCTATTCTACTTGATATCACTCATGAAACCTTATTTTTCATATAAATGTTTTTCACCATCCTTAGAGTAAACAATAATTAAAATCGTCTTAACATATTCATTTTTCTTCTTGTGAGAAATCTTCTATTCCACTTTTTTATTTTTATTATATATAACCATAAATATTGAACTCTCTTATTTTTCAAATTTTTTAATTTATAGAATTAGGAGACATTATTTAGTGATATGACCCTTTTTATCATGTCTCTCTCACATTTAATTCAATTGAAAAAATAAATTCTTTAACATTGCATGTTCTTGTTGAATATCAAAATTATTGAATTTGTTTATTTGAAAAGGTTACCTCCCTTACATTTCATTCATCCACCACTCTTCAAGGGATGATATTAATTTTCTCTGAACCAAAAATAATTCATCATAGGCTTATATCCTCTTAAAACCCCATAAAAATATTTTTATTGATCTTTAATCTATCCAAGAGAAATAATTTTCAAAAAAACTATCCTTTTGAAAGCCTAATTGACCCAAATTTGATAAACTATAAATCAATGATATTATATATATATTCTTATTCATCGAAGATATATTTATTTAATTTTTATATTCTTTCACTATAGTATATTTCTTATAATGGAATAAATTTTAGCATAAAATGGATTTTCAAAATCCTTTTCTGGTGTTCTTTTCTACCCTTTTTTTAACTTGTTTTGGGAATCAAAATTTTTTATAGTGATTCAATGATCATTATGTATTATTATTTTAGATACTTGTTTATTAGAAAAACCATTAAGTCTCAATTTCACAACAACACTCATCTCTGTCTTTGATAAATCTCATACTCTATCCTTAGAATTAAAAAAATAATATCTTAAATTTTTTAGAGATTTAACATTTTTCTTTTATGAAATAATATTCTCTTTGATTAATTCAAACATTTTATTATCCTTGGTGAGTAAGTATCTTAATTCCATGATAAAATAGCTTCAAAATTTATAAATTAATAATCCAATACAACATTATTGGATGAATTTGTCATTATTCAACTTTTAGAATCAAATATAACAACCTTGGAGACATGCTTCTTTAATTCCTTCCCAAACATGAACACCTTTTCAGATTCATTTAAATATTTGTAACAACATCAAGAAACTTAATCTTCTTAATTTAATTCACTTACACTTCATGAATCCTTGATATCCAATTTTTAATTGAATGACTTATCTCCTATAAAAGTTGAGGAACATCCACTCTCATTTACATAAATTGATGTTTCCAATTTCATGGATAAATAATTTTTTATTTTTGTAAAATAATTATTCATTCTTGAATTAATTTTTTAAAATTCACACATATATAATTCTTATAATTATTCCATGAAACTTTATGAGAGTACACTTCTTTATCATTTTCTAGATTTTTGAAATTTTAAAGGAAATCTATAATACCCCTATAGGTAAATCAATTAAAAAGTAACTTTGCATGAAATTTATTATTACCTATCTACACAAATATTGAGGTAAGTGACATGATTTTATCAAAATTCATATCAATATCTTCATCCAAATATTAACTTCCAACTTTATAATCATATTCATTGATTTCCTTAATTTTCATTGTGGTCATTTAGTTTTTCATTGTTATCAATGAGATTTCCTTTGCATATATACCCTTATTATTTAAGGTGTTTCACTTTGTCTTCATTTATGGAACCAATATCTCTTGAAATTAATCCAATTGATGTTTTCGAAGATAAAAATACTCTATAGTAAATAAATATTCATCAAATTTATCCAATAAGATAGGATGTATCTTCACAACCATCGTTGATTATCTAAGAGTAGTTATAAATACTATAATGGTTCTCATCTACTCATTGACCACTATAAAGAATCCATTGATATATTCCACATAAATAATATGTATATATTCATACTTCAATATAAAAATTTAAAATTTATCAATTTTTACTTAAAAATTTCCATCATAGATAATTTATAACTTTTCCCAAATGTAGTTTTCTATCTTTATCCCAATAACATTTAAAACTCTTTCTATAAAAGTGAGGATAAGATGGAATTTCATGTATATCAATCAATCTCTAAATTATTCATAGAATCCTAAGTCAAATATTATCCTTATTCAATGACTATAAAATCATCTATCAAAATTTCTAGAATTTGTACCCAATATAAGTATGTAAGGTAGAATTATTTTCATCCAAAAACTATAGTTCCTTTCATTAAATATGGTAACTCCATTACTAATAATTGAATTAGTACTATACATGATAGATTTAGAAATTTATATCACAACTCCAAATCCACATAACCCCTTTAACAAATAAACATGGACACAACCTATATTATGATATATTTCAAACAAATCAAATACAAATAGAGTTTAGTAAACCTTCGTAGAAAAGAAAATTCAAAATTATTGATCTCTAAAGGAAACATGGACTACTCTTATACCACTTGTATTACCCAAGGAATGTAAGATCACTAAGAGGGAGTTAAATAATTAAAATAATATTCCATTTTATATTTTATGATTTCTGGTGAATTGGATCTTCATAACTTGTCAGAGTTAGAGATTTCAATTCCAAACTCGCAAAATAATGAAAATGAGGACAATTTATGTACAAGGTTAACTATGAAAAACAAGTAGCTAATCTGAGGTCTGATCTAGAATCACCAGTGACTATACAATCTAATAGAATCACCACTATGGATACAATGATAAATTTTTATCCATGGGCTCATATTATAATAATACAACATAGTAGTCTGCTGACATGAGGAAGAAATAGTTATACCATGACTAAATGTGTTTTTGATGTTTTATTTTCTTCATCAAGGCAGGGATCATTCTTTTCCCCTAAATTATTATCTCACAATAATTTTATAGTTCTATCAAACTTCTACTTTAATGTATAAAAGGTTTTATGATTACACACATAAAAAAATAATTTTACTCTAATTAGTTTTCCTTGGTATACTCTAATTGACACTCAATTATGTATTTATTCTTCTAATATTCTACTTCTTCATTAATTCCCTATAATACCCATATTCAATTTCATCTTATAAAATTTTAGAATCTTCTCTAAGTGTGAATTTTAATTTAAAATTTGAATTAAAATTTACAAATCCCTTCAATTTTTCTCCACTAATCATGATTCTATTTAAACCTTTATACCATTCATGACCTCTTAGTCGCTATTTTTTTTAAGACTTTAGAAGTTGAGTATGGGTATCTCTTCAGTTTTCATTTGAGACATGTAATCATATTCACTAAAAATATATAACTCCCTTCTGAATATTTCATGATAATTCTTCACCCCAACGTGTTTTATAGTGTTTTTAATAGTATTAATTGACCATAACTTTAACCATGTAATGTTATATGTAATTTTATCACAACCACTCTGAACTACTTTGGAACCACTTCCAAAAGAAATTATTCCAGATAATTCTATCACCTTTTAATTTTATACTAGATTATTTTACTCACACCATGACTTATTCCACAACATGGGATATCCTATTTCAAACCTTAGACAACTCTTAATATATTTGACATCACTGATAATAAATCTCCTTGAAATATCAAGGACATTCAAAATTAGAAACTAAATCATCACCACAACTTGGTACTCCCCTCTTTGATTCCCATAAATTCACTTAATATTTTTGGAAAATTAATAAACCCTTAAGCATCAAAGATTAGAATACTATATATCAATAAATTTATATATACATTAAAAATTTCATAACAAGAATGATATAAACCATGAATTTATCCATGTAATTTGTTATATTTAACATTTTCCATAAAAATTTTATCAACTAAAACACCTTTTGAAACGTCCTTTATTGATATCATCTCCCTATTTCCTTTCTATTTTTTTCTTTATTTCAACATGGAGTAATCGAATCATTTTAATAAGATCACGACCAATCAAAATGCCCTTTTTTGAAGTATCTATGTCATTTTAACTTCTCATACCATCTTTGTACATGTTTCATGTGTGACCACGGAATGAAGAGGGAACCCACACCTCAAACATCTTCAAACACCATTATTTAATCTAAAAACTACTTCCATGTAATTCTAGACATTCCAAAATAATGGAAGGAACTTCATCTCAGGTGAAACTTATAATTTTGAACATAATTGTTTTGATGAAAACAAAAGAAAACATAATAATCAAATATTTGTATTCTCTTATTTAATTTTCCTCTTAATATTCTCAACACCTTCTTTATTAATGGGGTCAATAATCTCTAGATTTGGATTTTTTTAGTTACCATTGAGCATGAATCACTGTTCAAAATCAACACACATATAAATTAATCATCATTTAATAATTTTAACTATATAGGAGAACTCGTTATTGGAAATATAAACAATGAAAAATAAGATCATGTTGTGCACAACATGGACTTACATCCCCTTCTTCATATCTTTTGATGCCACTTGTTATGTCACTTATGAAAGAACTTTTCTTCAACATCCACTTCTAAAACATCCTCAAAATATTCCATTTAACATGTGTATAAAAAGTCACAGTAAACATTTTTACAAAACATATTGTAAAATTTTACACTCATTTTTACTTTATAGAATACCCATTTTAAAAATTCTTTTTAAATACATTCTTCCCCTAAATAATAGATATCTCCCCCACTTGGTTAAACACAAACCCTTATATTCTCCATCTATATATTTTTCATCCCCCATTATATATAAATTGTGGGATTTAATATAATGTGATTTTTCTTTTCTTCCTAACAATTTAACCAAAAAATCCACAGTATAAGTGAGAGAGGGAATGGGCTAATCATACCATAAACTATGATGTGTAGAGGATGAGATTTCCTCTTTAACCTCCATGGATTGGTATTCATCTTGATTTTTGGTTGAAAAAAACCATAATTTGCTATATTATTTTTTAAATACTATTTTAAATTAAGAGAAGTATTCATCTTCTTCACTTCAACACTATGACATGCCAAAGACATGTTTTTTTAATTTCCCTTCAATTCAATTTTTACTTCAGAACATTGAAATTTTTTTCCTGGATTATGATTATATTATTTAAAATTTTGATATTTTCTACTTTAGATTACTCCTGTAACCTTATTTTTTAGTATAAAAGTCTATCCACCCTCTTATGAGTCAAAAATATCCAAATGATTTTCAATATGTTCATCATTATTTTGGATAGGAATCATCATTTTCACCACTTTATTTATCACATATCTAATATAAAATCATTTAGGATCCTATTTTTATAATGTTTCAACAGGAAAGACTATGTTGTATTCTTCAGTGAATTGACTTATTTGATCACATATCTCATGCACTTCATTCAATCCATCAAAGTAATTCATCAACATACCAGTTTGTTTAATAGAATATGACTTGACATTGTATTTTTATAAGGTTTTTCCCACCTTAAATTTCATCCTTATATAACTCTTCAAGGACTTAAATAACTCGTTATAAACAATCAATATTTCATCATATTCCTATAGCCTCTGTAGAACCAATAGTGATAAAAAAAATTCAATATAATTCCTGAATAACTAGTCTATATAGGAGTAGTACCATTTTTAAATTCATCATTTTTAAAGCATTCATGACCTCTATTTGATGAATACAAAATATAGGATAATATACATATATTCATATTCATTTTATATGTTTCTATTAAATTTGTATCTATACACACAATAACATATTTTCATTTCACATTATACTATTAGAAGAAAATGGAATATTAATAGTATTTTCATGTGTTCTTTTCTTCATTTTCCAAAATTCTATTTAGATTCGACCTTTTATCCCATGATTCCATGCTATTTAAGAATTATTTTTTCAGGTACTTATTTATTATAATAATCTTCATGTCTCACTTCATCCATGGCACACTTATCTTTCTTTGATAAATCTCTTACTTAATTCTTGTAATTAGAAAATTCATATTTGAAATATTTATAAGATTCAAGATTTTTATCCTGTGAACCACTCTTCTCCTTCACCAATTCAAAAAAATTCTTTCTCCTTGTTCAGTATGTATCTTGTTTAATTAAAACTTTTGATCAAATAGAATTCCTTATTTCTAAATTCATCATTATCTAATAAATCATTATTGGATGTATTCTTCATTATTTTATTTTCATTATTCAATATACCAAACTTGAGGATTATTTTTTCAATTCCTTCTTCAACATGAACTCTATTTAAGATTCAAATAAATCTACATCACTAATTGATAAAAAACATATTAATTATTTAATTCATCATCACAACTTGTGTTCTCATAATCCATTATTGACATGAGTCTCTCCTCTCCCCTACCATGTGAGGAACTACCACCCTCACCTCTATCACTTCATGATTAATCCTTCTTGGTTAAATTACTCCTCATTTTTTGGTAAAAGATGAATTTTTTACTTTAAAGACTTTATTAAAACTTCCCCACTCTAAACTTCATCGGAACCTTCCTTAAAACATTATTAGATGACTCCTCTTCATCTTTATTTTCATCTTTATGAAACATTAGATAATTTAGAATGAAATTTATAATGAAATTTCCCAGTCAGTGTATTTGTATCACTAATAGGGGAGGGGTGAATCAATGATACTAATTTCTTTTATGTTTCCTTGAAAAAACCTTTGACTCTGTTAAAGATTTGATTTACTACTGATCAAACTATTCAAATACACATCCTTAGAATCACAAGTATTTAAAAGGTTCAAAATTCAATAAGAGTAGCTACGTCCTTGGTATGGTTTCAAAATAATCCAATACCACACAATCCACAAGAAAATAATATAGGGATTACAATGAGTATTTTATACCCTTTTAATCATGTAGTAATATGTAAACAATCCAATAGGGCATGTTCACCCTCTTACCACAAATACGTCAAAATAATCTTTGTGTAATAACACATGTTACCCGTGCTTATTTTCAACTTCACAAATGTATTCCTATTAGAGTAATTATTCAATTAATTTCCAAAAAGATGATAAGAACTTCCATGAATTTGATATAGAATTCAATTCTGATATTTTAGTCTGATCTTATCACTCTGATTCCCCAGATCTGATCTACTCACTCTAATTTTCCATATCTGATCACCCGATCCAATCTTCCTACTCTGATCTTAAAATATGATTGCCCAATATGATAGATGCATCTCTATTAGAATACAATAAATAAAATTCAGAATTAAATGTTAGTAAAGAAATCCAAATAAAGAAATACCTAATATGATCAATTCAACTTGTTCTGATGACCAACCGAATAAGATGACAGTTCTATTACAATAGAAAGCTAAATACGGTGATTAAAAAATATGATAATCAAATGAATACAATGTTGTGATCTTGTCTCTTCTATTTCACTTCTCTTCATCAAATAATATTCAACAAAGGATCAATATGAAAATATCTTTCTCTCCCTTAAAATTTAGTGCTTATCTCTCTTCTATGGTGAACAATATATCTATTAGTTCAAGTATAAAATATTTTTTCCATTTATAGGTGACCCATGTTTGGTTTTGGTATGAATCCCAAAATATATTTTTCTCACCCAAATTATCTGAATTGGAATGTTTCTTGAAATTTAGGGTCAATATTTACCTCATCAACTCTTCTCAAATATTCTTGATCCTTCTCGAATCTTCTATAAAATTCAGATCTTCCTTCAACTTTCTTTTTAAACATCAGTATCATTATGATTTCCCAATCTGATTAAATCAGTATGATTCTATTTCTTTATTCTAATTATTGAATACTATCAGTAGGATGAATCAGTATTGTCTTGGATACTATGGCTATTGAACTACTTACATAGGAAAAACATCATCTTTGAATTCCATTCTTCCCTTTAACCAAACATTCACCTCTTTTCGTTATCACTTCTCTTGACCCACTTAAAAATAAATAAAATAATAATTCAACCACTTTTAAAAGGTGGACTACATTGTTGATCACATTATTTTCTTTCCTTTTTAATCATCAGTATAGAGAAATTCCTATTTTGAATATGATTACACCCTGAGTCTGATCAGTAGGTTATTTTTCTTTTGTATATGATATCACTTTTCTTTTTCTTTATCTTTTCTCAATAACATCATTCTATCATAATATTTAGCTTGTATCATGAATTATTTCATGAATTTTAACATTTTATGGATTAGATTCAGTATCACCATACATTAATTAGAAATTATTAAAACTTACCTTCATTTCATCAATAATCATATTTGCTTCTCAACAAAAATCATATTGTTCAATAAATGATTCTCATTGAATACGATCTTTATCTCCCTTTCTCTTTCTATCTAGATCCAATCAATCTGAATACAATTGGAAACATCTCTTTCACTAATTTTTTATTCTATCAAGTTTCCATCATAATTTTCACAACTTACTTATGATTTATGGGAACTCCATGATTAGAAAAGAATTGTCACATTTGATTTACCATATTTATGTAGAATATGATCGTGAAAAATCTAATTCTTCATAAACTAAATTCATAGTGAATCTGATGATAATTTACTTCTACAAATATACTTCCAAAATATGATTGTTGACGCTCCTTTCCATCATAGAGTCTAATGACTAAAATAGTAGAAACAAGAGATTCATCCATTGAAGAAACATCAAAATTTGACAAAGGCATGAATAAGGATTTGTTTAAGAATGGGTCGTGCTTGTTTCATCATGATTGCACAAGTATACTTGCGCGCCACATATTGTCCACATAGGTGACTTGCGCGCCCTATTTGATTTTCACCCAAGGTCTTCAGTATCCTAAAAATACCCCTTGTGGGCCCCCCATTTAAAGGACGAAAAATACCAAAAGTCATATTTAAGCTCTCGGCGCCCTAGTCTTTTCTTGAAGTCTTTCGGAAACTTCTAAGGTAATTTCTTACCTTGAATGGAAGATCTAAAGATAGGGAAGAAGGCCTAAGTGTTGAAACTCATCAACACTTGCACGCCCAAGTGTCTAACCCTTAAGGGGAAATGGCCACACTTGGGCGCCGCCTTATCCCTTCAATAAAACTTGCACACCACTCTTTTGGAATAATATAAGGATAATACCAAGGGCTTGATCCAAGTCTCACCCGAGTATTACCCTATGGGTTAACCGTCTCCCAAGTACACCCATGTCGTGCATGTACTTGCACGACCAGGTCTTGCGTGCCCAAACAAGACTTGTGCACCTGCCTCTTTTTGGGTTCCCCTACTGTCTATTCACTTCCATTCATCAAATACACATTTACTCTTCAAGATTTAGCCTTCAAAACCTTCTTGAATGTCACTTATGGCATGGATTCTTTTTTGCCTTCCATATCTGAAAGAAATTATGTGGAATATCTCTCAAAACCTTATGATTTACATATCTATATATCACTATGGTTAGACATTCCCTTCATTCAACCTCATCCCTTAATATGAGAGAATATTTTGTCTGGGCATCCTCTTTAGGAATAAGGCCCAATCATAAGTCAAATTCACCTCAATCTGGGAATCCTCCTTTGGAGTAAGCCCCAAATTAAGAATCTAAATCTCTATAAAGAACAAATACCTTTATGGACCTTGTTAATGGGCATCCTTCCTAGGAGTAAGCCCCAAGTCCCCTTTAACCCGGGACTCCTTCTCAGGAGTAATCCCCAGTCATAAGTCAAATCCCAAATTTGGGCATCCTCCTTAAGAGTAAGCCCCAAGTACCCTTTAACCTGGGCCTCCTTCTCAGGAGTAAGCTTCATTCATAATTCCTTCTGGGCATCCTTCTCAAGAATAAGCCCCAATTTAGAGTATCCAAATCTCCATGAAGCAGAAACATCTTTATGAACATTTTCCCTAGGTTTATTTCCAGAAGTAAATCCTAGTCTTCATCGATTTTGGGTAGTCACACAAACGTAAGCCCCATATCATTTCTTATGACCACATCTTTCATGGCACTAATCGTCAGGTTTTACTAATACCTCTTATTTCTCACACTGAGAATGACTCACGTGAGGTTAGACTGTAAAAGTAACCATGACACATCTCTTTGGGCCATTAATCATACGTAAGCCCCATCACCCATTAATTCTCATCTGTTCCATATAACGTTAAACTATATTTTAATTCCCAAACTACATGGGTTCTGATTCCTCTTTAGCAAGGATACGTAGGTATCCCATCTTCAGGTATGATCCCAACTCTAAAATAATCCATGTCCTTATGAATGATAATAAACATCAAGTGCCCCACTTAGTGGCTTTAAAACCAGTATGGTCATCATAATGACCAAGAGATTTCAATATAATGTATTGAAGGATACCATTGACTAAGAATATCCAATACATACAGATGATTCTCTATTGATTAATAACCTCAAAAAATATAAAATATTCTATAAATGTCATAAATATCAATCATTGACTGCAAGATCTAAAGGAAAACCCATTTTCATACTTGGTAAATTAATAAGGATACACGAACATAACGTAAATATATAAGAGAGTCCCGGAGTAGACAATAATTCCCCTCAAAAAGGTGTGATGAGTCCGACCTCCCATCCTCTCGACCAATGCAAATTCTTAAGCCTCATCGGTCTACAACTAATGAGAACCTACCTTTGGAAAGTAAGTCCAAATGGATATAGAATCATTGGATGTTTTTGGTTCTAGGAATAAACCTGTTAGAAACCAATTGGAATGTTTGAACCTCAAATAAACGAGTTCATCCCCATTTCCATAAGAAACAAAAATGGTGAACCCGACGTGATGCCTTAACCAAGGTAAATGATGTTTTACTTATTTGCTAGGCCCCTATTTAACTTAATATGAGGGCCAGCAAAGCAATAAATAACATATGTGCTCATCCAAAAGATTTAGTGGCTAAACTTATCTTGATTATGTATGTTATATCAAATAGGCACTCTTTTCCAAGATCTCTCTGAATTTCAAAAATGGATTCTCTAAAGTTCACACCTGTGAATGCTTCTGCTGGTACTCTTACTAGATCCTCGTCTGCTCTGAGGATGACGTCACCAACTTAGCATCTGTAACACTCAGTTTCAAATGAAATTGTTAAATAATACCATCAACATAGTATCATTCCATCTATGGAGGCTTCTAGACAAGCCCTCCAAGTCAATAATTCACCCTGGTTGTCCGGACAGTGATGACCAGCGATCGAGAAGCAGGTGGTGCTAACCACTGTCTGCAACTATTTTGGGTCGTTATCCCTGGAACAAAACAACCAGTCTCTCCCATATTGCAGGGAGGTGAATGAAGAGGTCACTCAAGGACTTAATTCATGAATACATGCATCCTTACTGAGGTCTCCCATCAGCAATCACTACCAGACTTGTGAGGTAGTGCGCCCTCAACATGATGAGGGTATCGCCTTTAGGGGTTCGGCTCAGGTTCCTCACACCCGAGCATGAAAGACGAATCGCCAGAGGCAAAATCTGGGCAACAAGGATAATATTCTTACTTCTGACTCCTCTGTAGAATTCCATCAAGACAACTTGATGGAAAACAACGAGCGGGCATATACACATGTACGTCCTGATACCGCTGTCTAGTAGACTAGTCTGGAAGTAACTTTCCAATCCCACCAGGAAATTCTGGCAGAGTATTATAGATAGGACTATACACTTGTTTATAATTCATCAACCAGTTAGAAGGCTCGTCTAACTTCACCCAAAGAAGCTCTCCAATCTAATATGGTAGCAACTGATAAGCAGGAACATACACCTGTTTACAATCAAAAATTATGTGAGCAGTCTCGTCTGCCAGTATTGAAGGAAAATCGTCAACCATACTTGATGAAGAATACACATTAGGCACATACACCTTCCAATATTCATCATGCTAACCAATAGTCTCGTTTGGTAGCACCCGGAGAAGTCAATCGAAAAGGTCCGACGACAAATTTGGATCAGACTCAACTCTATGCCCCTACACATGAGTACTATCAGAATTAATTTACATGAAAAAGAGGAAAGGAGCAAGCACATACACCTACCACAGACACATAATGGACATATATTCCCATTATGGATGCTGAAGTCACCAAACACGTTTTAACAATGGTGAAAGAGCAGAAGCAAATCCCTGTCCATATTCTGGATGCCTGTCAGAATATTATAACAACTTCAGTAGCATCACAGGGGAAGAAACATAAATCTATCCTTATTAATAGAGTGACTCATCAACATGTCAGTATGGAGCAGATATGCACCTTTTTTCAGTCTAGGAGGGTTGTGGGGCATACTCCCTCATGTCATGTGGACAATCAAGTCAGGTACATACACCCGATTTGAATAGAGATCGTCAGCCTAACCTGGACATTTCTCCTGAGCAGGCATATAAACTTTCCCATAATAACCACTTTTGTCAATAAGCGGTTCCTCAATTGAGTAATAAGGCACTAATAAAAAGACTCGTTCAGCACAGTCAAGAAATCAAGAGACAATCTGCAATAAGGCCTTGCTCGATGATGTAGTTATTGACGCACTCAAACAATTATCGGTTGCAACTCAAGATTCTACTCTCTCATTTACCAATAGTGGGAATAATAATTCCAAATGTCTTCATCAGACACTTCCTCATGAAGGCTTGCTCCATGGAAATTCAGTCGATCTTGAAGTATCATCTTCAAATGAGAGCCACGATAACCCTCTGTGTGGCCTGGAGACCAAGGAGAAAAAGGTTTCATCATTTGTAGTAACCCACCATGGTGGTCCTCACCATGATGATGAATTTAGCTGTGAAATTCCTCTCCATAGTAGTAATTTTCATTGCCTGGAAAATTCATAAAAGGACAATGTAGTAACGAGAAATCCCTCTTATCTTGAGGCATTTTCAAATGTAAATCCAGTCATGTCTGATGTTTTACTACTAGCAGGTGAAATACTTTCTCAATAAGAAGATATCCTGGGATGTAGGTCATTCTCTGAACCACCCCTGGGTCATTCATCTTCTAGTTTGATAAATAAATTATCTACCAATCTTGTTGAATCTGATAAAGCAACAAAGAATCATGTGATTTGGTCGAAACAGTTAGAAGAATCATCTTCAAATGATAAGGAGGAAGTACTGAATATGAGAAAACAAACGGTGAAAGGTGAAGTACTGGTCATGTTTTGGCCTTTGGAAGACTCTCATTATGATATTCCAAAAATGTTGACGAAAGATTGTATTCACGATATTCATCTCCACATGTGGAAAACTCTTTGTCAATTGAAAAAGAAAATATTATCCTATGATGAATATGAAAATCATGTCAAGATAATAGAAGGGTTACAATGCCAAATTGACTTGGAATCTCTCTTAGTGTCCTGATATCCAACGTTAGAAAAGCAGCAGAGAGCCCTTCAACGTTCATGCCTTGGCGCACTAAAAAGATTGCACCAGTTAATTGCCAATACCTCATCTAGTATTCATATCAAGGGATGGGGTATTCATGGAGCACTGCATTTCACTATACTCTCCAGTCAACAAATCCCTAAAAAAGTGGTCTCATGCAATGTTATTGCCCATGTCCGGCCACAACCAACTGGTTTTGTGTGTAATCACATGCTGCTTAGGAACATGCCTCAACTAGTTCTTCCCAAAATCAGGCATGCAAAGAAAAATTTGTCAAATTACTCTTACATCAATCAAATGAGAATATAGAATAGGCTTCTCATTTAGAGCAAGCACATCATCAAGTGACGGAATTGTCAGAAATCATCAAGCAGTCATTTGAACCAGGTGATTTAAGTGGATGTAGGTTGATGCATCTAGCCAATTTCCAGACTAAAGTACACAAATTTAGGAGAGAATTTAAGAGAGTCTCAAATATAGCAGCTTAAGAGCCACCCCAGCTTTCCAGACTAGGGACTCTTTTAACTCAACCCTCTGAATCCACAAATAGGATTCGAGGATTTGAGCAGGAATAGCAGGAATGGCCCCAGTCCACCAGACTGGGGACTTCTTCAAATCCTAAATCTCTTACTCAGTGAAAGTAAGTCTTCTCTCGATTAGGGAAGAATCCATAGGAGGAACAAATATTAGAATTATCAGGAGAGTCCCTCCAAATTACAGTTCATTAAGAGGTTCCTGAGGGATCGACTCAACAAAAGGCAATGTCTCATCAAGGACATGGAAGGAGACAGTATCGCAGAAATGCTGATAGAAGAGATGTAATGCATTATGCCTCAATAAATGTCATCAATTCCATTTTTTCTGATCCTCCAGAACATGGGGCTCGCTAAGAGAAATCATATGAAGAATTTCCTACTCAAGAGGTTGTGCACACAAAGGAAAATGAGGAAGGTGTGCGTACCTGGAATCAAAGGATTACCCAGAATCTAGGTATTCCTTAAAATAACCAACTCCCCCCTCTCTGAAAGGCATCCAAAAAGGGGAAAGGAAACAAGTCTGGTTGCATTCCACCCTAACTCTGGAGAAGGAAAATCATTCTCATTAGAGGAAAGGTTTTCACAACAAGAGGCGAAAATGAAGGAGTTAAGGAGGATGAATGCAGAACTACTTCAAAGTAGACTTCCTCCTAAGCGTGTTGGAGTTAGTCAGTCAAGGGAATTTGTTGCATCTACTAAGATGGATCAAGAATATCCTCCTTTACTAGTACACCCTCACAAGTCCAATCCTATGGGGTATACGCAAAAAAACCGTCAATACTACCATCAGTGGCAGTCCTGGTCACCACACCTGTTCAAACATCAATTCATACACCTGCAAAGGTCCATGCTCAACCAAATGTTTCTCAAAAATTAATGTGTACCATTGAGTCATTAACATCCTTGTTGGAATATATGGAAGGAAATCGTGCACCGGTTCAACTGGAGAAGATAGATTACCCTGAATGGGTTGACGCAATTCCTCCCCCATCAAATTTTGCAAGTACCACATTCCCAATTTTTAATGGTTCGGGAGATCCAGAACAACACTAAACGCATATTGTTTCTCGTTGTGATCCCATAATGGGAACTCCTCAACAACAAGAAGTAGTTAAGATCAGGTGTTTTTTACATTCATTACAAGGACTAGCCTTTGTCTGGTATACAAGCTTGCAATCCCGGTCAATAACTGGATGAGAGGATCTTCATCAACAATTCCTTCTTCAATTCATCTCAACGTTGCCAAAAACAACAGTTTTTGATCTTACAAATTATAAGAAAATGGATAATGAAAGAGTTTCAGATTTCATTGCTCTCTGGAAAGGATTAACATATTCCTTAAGCTTAGAACTCTCTCAAGAGGAATTTTTTCCAATCTGTGTGGAAAATTTACATGATGAATTATGCACACTGTTGATCCCTGTAAAATACACAGGAGGGTTTAGAGACCTTACATAAATTTCTCAACAGATTTAAGACTCTCTTTTATAGACTAAGGCTAAAACTCACGCAATTCCACCAATTCCAGAAAGGAGAATGGGGAAAGCAAAGACTGATACAGTTATGCTTAAAAAGGCACATGTACTTGCTTCCACTTCAATACCTTCATCTTCATGAAGTGCTCCACCTCCTGAGTGTCAACAAAAAAGGTTGTTTCATCAATATGATCAAAGAGATCAAAGATGGAAACAATTTGAGGAGTTAAAGAAAAACGTTTATTCTTTCTGAAATGAACAAGTTCCTTGTTACTTCATTTTGGCTCTGGAAATTAATTTGGTTCAATTGCCGAGGTCTAAAGAGCATAACAAAGAAGGAGATGAAGACCTTTACCACTATTTACCATTTAATTAGATTTTGGGGCATCCCATTTAGGAGTTTTTTGTCGTCAAATACCTCTTATCAAGGATGGTGGACTCTGGACAAGTAAAACTGAAAGGCTCTTCAGCCCAAGTAGCATGTGTTACTGCTACAGATCCAGAGGAAGAAGGCGAGTGGAAAGAAGTCAAAAGTAAAAATGTGTAGAAATATGATGATTGGATGGTCAAAAAATGATCAACTGAACTCATTCCATTTTACGAACACAATTGAAGAAACCAATTGTGTCTTCCGATATGAATGTCACAGCAAAACCCCCTTCATCAGAAGGAAAATCTTCAAAGAGGCGGCATAATTCAAAGAAATAAGAATAGTTAGAAGAAGACGAGTACGTTTTAAAGCCTAAACTGTCTTTGACTCTAGAAGATTTTATGTCATCTAATTCAGAAGTACGGGCACCACCCCGCCAAACGGCATAACCTAAATGGGATAATCAGGAAAAATCTTCATCAGATGAAGAGTTGATCTTTGGTTTTGTTAATATGATTCATTTAATGGATCCTCATGCCAGTCAGAGCTTTGATCCTGATGATACTGAGTTCCCTCTATCAAACAGAGGAATTAGAGGGAGTTCCAGAGGTCTAGAATATAGGGGAAGACGTGGATATTCTAGAAGCCACTATTTAAATATACCCCTACTAGAACTGTATATGAAGCAGAAACTCGTGGAAAATCCCTTCAACAGGCTCAACAAGAATAAGAAAGTTCTCCCATGCATGGAAAATTCAGTCTTGGTACAGTTATTTTGGAAGATCGGTTGGAGGTTACACCTTCTTCCTCTCAGTAATTAAATAGACCTAATCGGTCTAATCTTCCAAAGTCAGGAGTATTTCCAACTCCTACCCAGATACAAGATGCATCTACTTCCAAAGCATCAACTTCTAAGGTGCCTGCGAAACCACATGTTCCTGTTGGGAAACACAGAACTTTGGAACAAAAGTATGATGTATTGAAACTTTTGTCCCAAGTACCGGCCAAGTTATCAATTTTTGATTCCTTGAATCTATCCAAGGATATTTAGGAGGAACTCATTGAGGCTTTATCAAGTCCTCAGGGGTTCTAAACTGAAATTGTTGCAGCTGAAGTCTACCATGTAGAGAATAATCATGGAGAATCCCATGCAGTGATATCTTTTATAGATGAAGATGAAGATTATGTTGTGCATGGACATATCATACCTTTTTATTTATCTGGTAAGGTCAATGAGTTAGACATCCGACGAGCTTTCATTGATAATGGATCAGGATTCAACCTCATCCTCATTCATACACTTCATCAAATGGGCCTCACTGAATCTGATTTATCTCCTTCTACTTTGATCTTGTAAGGATATGATAAAAATGAACAAGAACCTCTTGGAGATATTACACTCAGAATTCAGTTTGGAGACATTGTATCCAATTCAGATTTCATGGTTGTTTGTCATGACACAACCTTCAATATTTTTCTTCGAATACCTTGGCTACATCAACATGAGGTCTTACCTTCGTCATACCATTAGTGTCCCAAATATTGATTCAATAGTCAAATTAGGACATTGTATGGTGATAAATCCCCATTAAAAACATGTGAATCTCAATACGTTGAGGCAGAATTCTATCACATGGGAGGGAAGGAGAAATCCACGACGAAGGAGGTCACCAAAATTAATGCTCCATATGGTTTGGAAAAGATTCCAGTAAATCCATTCATACATGTGAGTACATATTATGTGTTTCATATTAGTCAAATTAACAGGATAGCCCCAAATCCAAATACTCTTATAGAAACCTACATAATGTCAATTACGACAACAAATCCAGAGAGCATGGGAGAAATTTGTGATGCACCAAGCAATGATGAAGGCTCAAATGGAGATGTATTCGTTTCATCAAATGAAATCCAGTAATTCTATACTTCATCAACAAGGAAAGAAGAAGTTATAGCAATGCCAGAGGTGAATAATTATATCAATTCTCAATCCATCATCTCCTCTTTATTACCCAGGGAAGACCCTTCATCATCAATAGGGTCAGAAATGGTAACCTCTAATTCAAGATGCTCAAATTTGAACTTCTCTTTTGATCATGGAAATTATGCTTCATCATTTACTATGCAAGTAGAAACAAAATAAATAACACATAGTGAAGAATAATGGGAAGATATTAGAGATGATCCTCCAGCATTTGAATAGGGTATCTCTACTACTGTGGATGAACTCAGAGAAATAAATCTGGGTACAAAAGAAGATCCACATCCCACTTTAATTAGTGTGTCCATGACTCTTGAAGAGTAAGAAATGTATACTTCCTTTTCAAAGAGAAATCGATAACGATTTTCTTGGAATTATAGAGAAATTCTAGGTCTTGATCCTAATTTTGTCACTCATCATTTGGGTTTGCTAGAAGAACATTGAGGATTCAAGCATGCCACAAGAAGAACACACCCAACTTATGCCTCCAAAATTGAAGCTGAAGAGGATAATCTTATCAAATATAACTTTGTCAGAGAAGATAAATATCCCAAATGGTTGGAAAATATTGTCTCTATGAAAAAGAAGAATGGAAAAATTAGAGTCTACATTGATTTCAGAGATCTTAATTGGCATTGACCCAAGTTTGATTTTCCAGTTCTGATTACAGAACTCTTGATTAATGAAACAGCTAGCTATGAAGTTCTTTCCTTCATGGATGGATATTCTGGGTATAATCAAATCTAAATGGCTCCAGAACATGAAGAATCTATATCCTTCAGAGACCCTCAGAGTGTGTTTTTCTATTGGTTAATTCCCTTTGGCCTTAAGAATGCAGGCACAACATATCTACGTGCCATGCACCATATATTCAAACCCTTTTTAGGGAAATTTGATGAAGGTTTTTTGGATAATTTGTTGGTTAAATCCAAACAAAGTTCTAATCACTTGGCTTATTTCACAAACATTGACAACATACTTTGAAGATGAACCCCTTAAGATGGGCTTTTGGGGTAACCTCAGGAAAATTTCTCGGCTTTTTTGTACGCCATCGTGGTATCGAAGTCGATCCTGAGAAGACAAAGTCAATCCTTGGTACATCACCTCCTTGAAATTTGAAAGAATTGAGAGGAATTCAAGGACACTTGGCCTATATTTGGTGTTTCATCGCCAATCTAGCAAGAAAAAGTTTACCCTTTACCAAATTAATGAAGAAGGGAGTCACCTACCAATGGACTGAGTAATGTCAAGAAGCATTTAATATTCTCAAGAAATATCTCTTGAGTCCACCAGTATTAATTCCGAATTTTGAATAGATACCAATTATTCTTTATGTGACAGCTTTAGAGCAGTCATTGGGTGACTTCCTTGCCCAAAAGAATGATGATGGGAATGAAAACAGCCTTTACTATCTTAGTCGGACTATGCATGAAGAAGAAACTTGATATTCAATTATTGAAAATTACTGCCTAGTGTTAATCTTTGTAGTTCAGAAATTGATACACTACCTGCAATATCATGAGGTCCAATTGGTATCTCGCAATAACCCTCTCAAATTCATCCTTAGTCGTCCAATGCTTACAGGATGTCAAGAAAGGTGGGTAGTTATTTTGTAGAAATTTGATATCCAGTACGTGTCTCAAAAGGCAGTAAAGGGCCAAGCGCTGGCTGATTTCCTTGCTGAACATCCTTCAGTAGAAGATACATCTTTATATACTGATGTTCCTGATGAGGAAGTCTTATCTATTCAAGATAATCATCAAAAATGGGAAATGGACTTTGATGGTGCTTCCAGAAGTCTAACAGGGGAGAAAATGTAAGATCCTAAATTCAAAAAGGTTGGGTTAGGAATTTTGTTTATTTCCCCTAAAAAGGAAGTGTTACACTATTCATTCTTATTGTGGGAAGGTGGTACAAATAATGAAGCAGAATATCAACCTCTCATTACAGGCTTGGAATTGGCACTTCAGGCACAAGTGAATCATTTAAAGGTGAAAGGTGATTCAGACCTGGAAATCAAACAATTCAATGGGGATTATGCCATCAGAAAAGAAGAGTTAATCCCTTTGTATGATTATGTCAGAGAGTTAATGGTCGAATTTCCATCGGAAACAACATTTTATTATGTCTGGTGATCTCAAAATGCCCAAACTGATGCACTGGATAATATATCCACAGCTCTAGAAGATCCAAATAGGGACGAAACAATCATCAGTAGTGCCCACTATCATACAGTTTCACCTTATGTTAAAATCAGAACAGAGGAAATCAATGAAATTAGTCCCATCTTTGAACCATATGGTCATACTACATGATGGATGACACCTATCAGGGAATACCTTCAAAATGGAACACTTCCACCTGATAGTGTTGAGAAAGAACAAATCCGGCGATGTCTGGTCAATTTTACTCTTTATGATAGCCCAGAACATCTAGAAAAAATTCTTTACCAAAGAGGTTTTGATGGAATTCTCTTCAGATGCATTGATGGTGAAGAGACAATGGCTATCATGAAAGAAGTACATGCAGGAGTCTGTGGTGCCCACCAGTCTGGACAAAGACTGTCTGATCAAATTCGAAGGCTTGGATACTTTTGGCCTTCAATGATACAAGATTGTGTTTATTTCACTAAGAAGTGTCATTATTTCCAAGTATGTGCCAACTTAATTCATCAAACCCCATAGTTGCTTCATACAGCTAAATACTCATGGCCATTTTCCACATGGGGAATGGATGTAGTAGGACCTCAACCTTCAGCTACATCCAAGAAGTTTAAGTATATTCTTACTACTACAGACTTCTTTTCCAAATGGTCAAAGGAAATACCTCTCAATGAATTCAGTTCTAAAAGAATTTTTAGCTTCATCGAGTCTAACATCCTTACTATATTTGGTGTCCCTCATACCATATTAATGGACAATGGCACCAACTTAAGTTCATCCGAGGTAAGGAAGTTGTATCAAGAATACAATATCAAATCAAATCATTTATCTCAGTATCATGCAGCGTCCAATGGCCAAATAGTGGACTTCAACAAGACTCTTTCAAACATACTTTAAAATATGGTGGATAAAGATAAGAAGTCATGGCATGATAAAATTTTTCATTCTTTATGGGCTTATTGGACCACCACCCGCACTACTACATGGTCAACTCCATATTAATTGGTATATGGAACAGAAGTAGTCTTTCCCATTGAGTTTCAATTACCCTCACTCATAGTAGCCATTTGTGATCAGTCATGTATAGATGAACAATCTCAAAAGTGATTGGATGAATTGGAATGATTAGATGAAAAAAGATTGTGCACCCTGCACCACTTGGAAGTCTATTAGAATCGAATATCACAAGATTTCAATAAAAAAGTTCATCTTCGTTCATTCATTCAGGGAGAATTGGTATTGGTTCTCAGAACTCCAATGATACCAGGAAAGAAACCTCCCAATCTTGAACCAAAGTGGGAAGGGCCTTACTCAATACATAAGGTATACTCTAATGGAGCTTATTATTTAATCTTAATGGATAGAGAACTCATCACAACTCCATCCAATGCCAGATTATTGAAAAATTATTTTCTGTTACATAAATACTACATCCTTCAAGATGTTAAACTGCATAACCATGTCCAGCAAGACGTTAAACTGCATAACCATCATCTTGGAAACACAACGTTAAACTGTACAACCCAACATCCTACAGGACGTAAAACTGAAAAGGTCCCTTAATAGGTCCTACATAACATTAAACTGTATTTTTTACCTACTACATGACACTAAACTGTGCAGCACTAATAGTCCTCACTCCAAGACTTTAAACTGCATAGTCCCCTCATTCATCCAACATAACATTAAACCGTGTCCCCCTTTTCATCCTACATTACGTTAAACTATGAAAAGGAACCTAAATACGTCCCACATGATGTTAAATTGTGCATCATTTGGGTTATTTCTACCACTTTTTTCTTTCACTGATTATGACTCATGTGAGCTTAGAGTAAGCTTCAAACATAACACCTTCCCTGGGCCGTTAACCATGTGTAAGTCCCAACACCATATTTGGGTTGTCCTTAAGTACAACTTGATCGAAAATTAGTTTTTAATTGAACTACACAGACTTTTATCCTTTTCTTCTAGGTTGGGTACATAGGAAACCTCTCGAGGTTCAAGCCCAAAACCAATCTCTTCACATTTGTTCACCCTCGTCCCACATGACGTTAAACTGAGCATGTCCCTTTTGTCCCTCGCCTGAGAGGGAATCATCATTGACATTGATCTCCAATCATTTCATATTCCAAAGACTAAATGCATACATGTCCATGCCCCAACCTTTAATCTTGGGTCAAACCATCAATACACTAAAGTCCACATTCACCATTCACTTGTACAAACCAAATTTGTACAAAGGGTATTTTAAGAACTACGTCCGGCTTGATTCCCATCCTTATGGGATACCTAGGATCATTCGAGCATCCCTCGAACCCAGCCCCAAGTCTTTGGGCCTAACCCCAAATTCCACTTTCAGCCCCTTGGCTGAAAAGTCCCCCTGTGAAAACATGAATTTGGTATGAAAACCCTAGTCTTCATTCGCATCAGGTATATCAAACACACACTATGTTTTCCTTATTATGGTCCGAACTCTATGACCTTAAACTTAGATCTTCTATATTATTGTTCCACATGACGTTAAACTTTATTTCAAGAACTATGTATTGCTTGATTCTCATCCTTATGGGATACGTAGTGAAGTCCATCACCTCAATTCAGGACCCAGCCACAACATGATTATGGTTAGCATTGGTATGTGTATCTTCTACATGCATTTTACAATACCCATCTTGATGTATCATATTCCAAACCTTAAATAATTCCAGAGTAAAATAACCCTTTTCTTGACTTCTGGTCACAAAATGTCTGATACCCGGGAATTATTTTGCTTGACTATATGGCACGTGCCCTTAGGCGGCCTTGCATAAGTTGTCTACATAACGGACCTGTCAGCTAAAGGATTCTATTATTTGACTATGTAGCCAATTCTCTTAGGTGGCCCTAAATAATTCAACCCCCTAACGGGTTTGTCAAATAGTATATAATTTATTCTTGGGAGAAAAACCTCTTTTGTCCTTATTGGTATTAACAAAAATATACAAGGATCCACAAAAATAGCCATCCTTAACTTATTTTTCCCATATTAATTTTCATGATCTGAAAGTATTCAAGTATATGGTTTATATTTCTCTTCCCTACATTTGGATCAGACCTTCGTAGGAGTGACATTCATCCAATTCTTTGACAATCTTGACTGGGAATATCCTCTCCATATTTAAGTACCTCTCTCCATATAGAAAACACTATGTTTTTTAAAATTTGAATCTCCATAAACTTCCACTAGCTTTTAAGCAGTAGAAAAGTAAAAATTTTGAGAGTTCTTTTGCCTGACTATGTAGCACGTGCCCTTAAGTGGCCTTGCCTAAGTATCCTACATAATGGACCTATCATCCAAAAGATTCTATTATTTGACTATGCATCCAATTCCCTTAAGCGGACCTACATAATTCAACCTATTAACGGGGTTGTTAAATAATGGTAACTTCACTCTTAGGAAATATTTCTTCTAATTAATTTTAGCCCTTTTTCATATCATTCCCCATATTCAAAATTTCCTAAGTCATATTTTACTGGTTTTCCTCCATACTTCAATGTGTTAGTATGTTTTCAAATAAATTTTTAAGGAATTGAGACAATTTTAATCCATTCGTACAAAGATATTCAACCTTAAACATTAACCTTTTTATTTCTGACATGCATGACTTTAAACTTCCCACAAAAGACAAGGTAACTCTGAATAAAAGTCAAGTCCTAGCTTACTAAACATACATTTCATATGATTTAGGTAATATTGAGAAATTAAAAGATGTAAACTTTGTAGGGTTATTTTTATAATCCTAGAAAAAATCAAATTTTGCTTACTAGGCCCATTGTCTTAGGTAAAACTTTAAAGAAGGTAGCAAAGAATTCATGCACAAATGATTGAAGATAAAATTGTTTTTCATTGATGCAAAAAAGTTAGAAGGACATCCACAGATTGGATTCTCTTCTCTTTTCCAAGAATTACAAGAGGCTTTCAACATAACTCTTTATTTGATTTACGGCATACTGGGATTCATCATCAGTCACTTAAAGTTCATGCACTCGAACAGCTTCACCCTTTTCATCATGATGGAGTGCTTTATTGGAATCTGCAATGGATTTCATACCATTTCTTTGAAGTCCTTCCCGTTAATTGTTAAGCTGGTCAAGTTCCCTAGTAACAGCATCTAAATGTTGTTGAAGGTGCATCTGCTGGAAAAATTTCTCCTTGATATTATGTTTCAGCTCCTTCAATTTCGTAGCATGATCAGCCTCATCTTGGGACACCACAGCCTCAAATTAACTGATATTTTCCAATAGCCACACTCTGGTCAGGTCTTGATGATACCTATGCTCCTGCTCTATCCTTAAAATAAATTGTTTCACCGCGGTATGGATCTCTTGATATCCAAAACCGCCAAGTCCCAATATAAAAAATAGGGATGACAGTCACGGGATCTTCGAAGAAATATCTTCAAGAGGCACTTTAGATATGATTTTCCATATGTTCTGCCATGCCTTGCATCATGAAAACTGGAGTGCCTTTTGTACCTCTGGGTCTGATTCAGCATCACTATCATAAGGGGGAATATAATTTAGAATTAATGCTCTTATAGAAGTGCCATGTTTTGATCCTTCCCCCCTAACCCTTGTTACTTCACGTTCTATTACCATTGTGGTGGAGGCTGAGGCTTCACCTCCAGATCTAGCCACTGAAATTGACGGCCCTGCATAGTCAATTGAAAGTTTTGGTTAGTTTCAAAGGATAACTAAAGTAGATTAAGTTGTCTTGAAAATTAAGTGTAGCCAATGATATTATTATCTCTTACCCAATGGTAGATCAGCAGCATGAGAATGTTGTTCCACGTCTCTCCTAACTTCAACAGGATGTTCAGGATGGGTTTTAGGAAACTCTACCGGGTTCAGCTCCACTTGAGCTAGTGTCTCTGCAATAGTAGGGTTGTCTATACCCCCTTCAGGCATTGGAAGTTTAGCATCTTTCTCAGATGAAACTGCACATTTTAACCAATCATGGTTAGAGATGTAATAAGAAATTTTTAACAGGATGAAGGATAACACTCACGTCCAAAATCCTCTAAATTACATGGTAATTTAACTAAATTTAAAATGTATGCAAAAGATGCGCCAAGTTTCATCATTTCATCCAATGATGTCTCAGATTCCTGGTCAGTCTCACCAGTGGGAGCATTCGATGTATTTTCTTGGTGACCCTCATCTTGCAGCCTTTGACCCTGAATAGCTTCTTCTGATAAAATTGTAGAGGCAGTTGCAGTGGATGCCAAATGTTTTGGTGCAGGTATTGAATATAAAGTATCACAGAATGGAAGTCAGTTGATATTTTCATTCAATGTTTTAAGAAGCATTGTTAAATTACTAGAAGAAGACTCTTATATCCATGTAGTAGCAGTAGGATCAGTACTAGGAACAGACGCTGGCTCTTCTTCAGGAGCAGCCAAGTCAGCACGAATTTGTGACTGTTCACCAACACCCTTCTTAGTCCTCAGAGGAGGGTCAATCCTCTCACTCAAAGGGTAAATTGAAGATGCCCCTGCAATCCCAAGAAGTATGAGAAATATTTTCATTAGATAATACTCATGACTATCCGAAGGAATTACCACTACTGATGAAGCATTTAGCTATAGACTTCTTCCTTTGATGTCTTTTTTTCTTTGGATTTTTGGGAGTGTTGGCATCTTCATCTCCAAATACAGAAATTGGAGAATGAAAATCCATGTCTAACTCCTCGTCAATGGCTTCCTGGCCTAGAGATAGCTCACCCAGCTTGCATGGAGATTCATTAACTCCGATGGTAGTACCACCAAGGATATATTGTGGTGAAGGAACCTTAGCAGTTCCTTTCTTTTAAAGCTACAAGATTAAAAAATCATTGATTAACAAATATTTAATTGAAATCAATTTGTAAGGCAAATAAGGAAAGATACTTACATCTTCAAGAGACACGTAATCGTGTCACTCCTAATCTCCCGAATCACCAGTCCCCTCAGTGGTACCACGATCTATCATTTCCTTCACCCACTTTGTGATAGGAATGGAATCATCAGTGGAATATATGAGCATCTCCAGCTCTCTGATGTAAGCCTTCACTTCATTGGGGTTATCTTTGAAATAGATATCGGTAGAAGCATGAAGATTCCCTTCTCCAGGGATGTGTATCCCTTCGCATAGGTCCAACCAGGCGGTTTCAGCATTGCAATATAAACTATGCCATGTCTAAATAGCCTCTAGTCGCAGATATTTAGTATTTGTACTAGAAGGTTGTGATGAGGGTCCTACAATCTTGGACTTCAACTTCTTCCTAGCTCCTACAATCATAGATATAGAATAAGAAAATAAAACTTATTTCTCTATAAAGTAATGGCAATTAAATTTCCCAAATGAAGTAACTCACCAGGAGTTGATGGAGTGGGTCTCTTGATTCTGATAGGAGTATTATATCTTCCACGAGGCTGCTTTGACACATGTTATGCCTCATCATCCCCATCCTGGGAATCTGGTGAATCATCCCAATCCTGGGAACCCAGTGACTCAGCTTCGGGTGTGGAAGAGTCAACTTCTAGATGAAGGGTTTCTTTCTCTATAGTTCTCTTCTTCTTCCCCACTGGATGAACTGGGTGATTCAGTACCCCTTCAGGGTATGATGCTGCCCAGTTCTCAGCATACCATGTAGTCAAGTTACTTGCCGGTCCAACAGCTGGTAGATCAAACACCACACCGGTCTTCTCCATAGATGTTAGCAACCATAGTTGTCGGGAAACCATCGGATTCTGGTCTGACCTAACATGAATAAGAGGGGATACAATAGTCTACTGCAGACACTTGAATTGACGTGAAAATCTATATGGAGTATAGGCCTCGCGTATAATCTCTCTATCAATCTTGGTGTCCAATACACCATCTCTGCAAGCCAGCATGTATGACCGCAATTACAAGCCGGCTATTCCATCACCAAAAAACCACCCGATTGGCATGTTTCCATAAGGAAAGAAATGTAATTCCTTGAACATGATTAGCCTCACCTTCATATCAAAGGGGTTGAGGTCTGATGGAGAAATTCCAGAAAATTCCTACACTCATGGCCTGAAAGAACTTCCAGGAACCTGTACTCTGTTCTATACAGCATATGTCCTGAAATGAGTGGCTATCCATCCACAAAAAACTTGGAATGGTCCCACTATTATCAAATGAGACTTACCCATAAAGACATGGAGTAAGCTCCTGTGAATCTTTGCCAAAATGGGGGTGGCTAACCCAACAATTTTCCTCTCATCCAACTTGGCTGCAACAGCGAAGGTCCCTGCCCTAATGCCTCCCTTCAAATCCCTGACTGTCAGAAGATAAACACTGATCCATATGGCTAATAAACACGCTAGATGGGTCTTTTTTGGGATTCTCTGATCCACTTTTTATCCCCACTTTTCAAATTCTCCTGCTTCCAGGGTCGGCCAGAATGTGCCAACAGCACCCCTATTCTCTGTTCTGGGGTAGGTAGTATGACGGGTATAGGTGGGCACTTTCTCCTTCTTCTTGGTAAGAAACATATACATCCACTCCCCTAGATGAATATCCTTTCAAGAATGAGTCTTGGAGGTCTTTGAATTCTTGAGCTTGTAGAATATTTTCAATAATTCTCGAGAAAAGCTGGAGTCTTCTATAAATCATTCCAAGTCTCCTTGGGAGGGTTGAATTCATCATACATATCACCCAAAATTGGAGCCCCTGAGATCTTTTAGACATCCCAGAAACTGATTCCTACTTCTCCTTGAGTAAAATGGAAAGAATTGGTTTCTGGGCTCCAACGGCTGATTAGCTCCATCACAAAGTCATCATTATTGTAGAAATATGTCTGCATAGCCCAAACAGCTTCATATATTGCATCTCCTTTCAGATCTTTGACAAACTCTACACGGGTTTTTCGTACCCAATACGCCCACATCCAAGTTGGCTTCACACCTCCTCGAGGATGGAAGTCCCAACTCTTCTTACAGCCTTTGGATTGATCCATCTGAGAGTTTCGGAAGATTTAGGAATAACAATGTGGTTTCATCTCAGTCTTGTGAGGTTTCAGATTAGGGTCACAAGGGCTATGATGCATTATGTAGGCCTTCTCCACTATTCCAGCATTTACGAATGATCCTCCAACTGAGACATTTGATGAAGAAATGTTTGTATAAGTTAAAACCAATAATGTAGGAGATATTTCTTTGCCTCTAGAATGCTGACTTCTTGCAGATGACTAAGCCCATACAGAGGCAGGTAAATACTTTTTGGGGAATCAAGATGATACTTCTTCAAGTACTTGGCCAAATCTGGGAGAGTGTTGTCGCAGATATCATAGTAATCATGTCCAATGAGGTTCATCATGTCATCAATCCTCTTGCTAGCCAGCTCATTAGTCATTCCATTCCTTCTAGGAGCCATTGAATCTGGACAAAGGTTGAATGATTAATTCTTAAGTAAGTTCATTTTCATAAAATTTGTGAAGAAAAGTGAAAGAATAGCTAAGGCATTAAGGTACGCAAGTCCAATGATGGCATGCAAGTGTATTTGTGTTGTTCAAGTTTGGGCGCGCATGTATCACCACGCAAGTCCAAATACCTCAGTAGAAGCGCGACACAAAGAAACAACAACCTGCGGACAGCAACACCTACATGGACGAGAGGAAAGCCGAGTAAACTTGCACGAAGAGAGAAACCTGCACGGAGAGAGCGGGAAGGATTGAAAGATGGGTGATTTTCACGAGAATGACTGTATATTTATAGGCAAGGCTACACCCCTGCACGCCGAATCCTGTGTCACACTCACCTACACGCTCAAAACATATGCGCCGAAGTTCCTTGGTTGTTATCCTTTACCTCAGAGTCACATCCTCCTTCCTTTTGGATCCAACTCTGAGGGGGGACTTTTTTTGACACTCCTTTCCATCATAGAGTCTAATGACTGAAAAAGGAGAAACCAGAGATTCCTCCTTTGAAAAAACATAAATATATGAAAAAGGCATGAATAAGGATTTGTTTAATAATGGGTCGTACAAGTTTCATCATGATCGTGCAAGTATACTTACACACCACATATTATCCACGCATGTGACTTGACGGCCCTATTTGATTTTCGCCCAAGGTCTTCAGTAGCCTATAAATAACCCTTGTGGGCCCCCCATTTAATGGACGAAAAATTCCAAAAGTCAGATTTAAGATATCAACTCTCTAGTCTTTGCTTGAAGTCTTCCAGACACTTCTAAAGTAATTTATTACCTAGAATGGAAGATCTAAAGAGGGGGAAGAAGGCATAAGTGTTGAAACTCATCAACACATGCACGCCCAAGTGTCTAACCCTTAAGGGGAAATGGCCACACTTTTGTGCCGCCTTATCCCTTCAACAAAACTTGTGCGCCACCCTTTTGGAAGCCTCTAAGAATAATACTAAGGGCTTGATCCAAGTCCCACCCAAGTATTACCCTATGGGTTAACCGTCTCCCAAGTACACCCATGTCGTGCAAGTACTTGCGTGACCAGGTCATGCACGCCCAAACAAGACTTGTGTGTCTTCCTATTTTTGGGTGCCCCTCCTACCTATTGACTTCCATTCTTCAAATAAACCTTTCCTTTTCAAGATTTAGCTTTCAAAACCTTCTTCAAAGTCACTTATGGCATGGTTTCTTTGTTGGCTTCCTTATCTAAAAGGAATTCTGTGGAATATATCTCAAAACCTTGTGATTTAAATATCTTTATATAACTATGGTTAGAGGTTCCCTTCATTCAACCTCATCCCTTAAGATGAGATAATCTTTGATATGGGCATTCTCTTTAGGAATAATCCCCAATCATAAGTCATATTCCCCTAAATCTGGGAATTCTCCTTAGGAGTAAGCCCCAAATTAAGAATCTAAATCTCCATAAAGCACAAATACCTTTATGGACCTTGTTAATGGGAATCCTATTTAGGAGTAAGCCCCAAGTCCCCTTTAACCCGGGCCTCCTTCTCAGGAGTAATCCCTAGTCATAATTCAAATCCCATATTTGGGCATCCTCATTAGGAGTAAGCCCCAAGTACCCTTTAACCTAGGCCTCCTTCTCAAAAGTAATCCCCAGTCATAATTCCTTATGGGCATCCTTCTTAGGAATAAGCCCCAATTTAGAGTATCCAAATCTCCATGAAGCACAAACATCTTTATGGACCTTGTCCCTAGATTTCTTTCCAGAATTAAATCCTAGTCTTCATCTATGTTAGGCAGTCACACATACATAAGCCCCATATAATTACTTAGGACCACATATTTCGTGGCACTAATCGTTAGGTTTTACTAATACCTCTTGTTTCTCACACCGAGCATTACTCACGTGAGCTTAGAGTGTAAAAGTAACCACAAAACATCTCTTTGAGCCATTAATCATACGTAAGCCCCATCACCCATTAATTATCATCTGTCCCATATGACGTTAAACTATATCTTAATTCTCAAACTACGTGGGTTCTGATTCCTCTTTAATAAGTATACATAGGTATCCCATCTGTAGGTACGATCCAAACTCTAAAATAATACATGACCTTCTGAATGACAATAAACTTTAAGTGCCCCACTGAGTGGATTTAAAACCAGTATGGTCATCATAATGACCAAGATATTTCTATATAATGTATTGAAGGATACCATTGACTATGAATGTCCAATACATACGTATGATTCTCTATCGATGAAGATCCTCAAATAAATATAAAATATTCTCTAAATTTCATACATATAAATCATTGATTGAAAGATCTATAGGAAAATTCATTTTCATACTTGGTAAATTATTAAAGATTCATGAACATAACTTAAATCTAAAAGAGTGTCCCGAAGTAGACAGTAATTCCACTCAAAAAGGTGTGATGAGTCCGACCTCCCATCCTCTCAACCAATGCAAATTCTTAAGCCTCATTAGTCTACAAATAATGAGCACCTAATTTTGGAAAGTAAGTCCAAATGTATATTGAATCATTGGATGTTTCCAGTTCTACAAATAAACCTGTTCGAAACCGATTGGAATGTTTGAAACTTAAAAAAATGAGGTCATCCCCATTTCTAGAAGAAACAATGATCAATCCTTTAATTTTGGATTCATTGTGAGTCTAATAAGTTCTTCTAGCTGGGTTATTTCAAATATGATAGACCTTATTAGGAATTGTGAGTCTGATTATCTGAATCTAATAGTCAGTTTGAATGTCACCAAATAGAAAAAGAAACCATTTTCCCTTTATTCTTAATATTCCTTGACAAGAAAAGAAAATACTTGAATACAATAACCTTCATCATCAACTTGGTCCTAACAATCTCTCCCTTTGGATTTTGTTGTCATCAAAGTTTCATAAATCAATGAACTTCATATCTTTACGCAATGGATTATATATCAATAATTATAAGCAGATGTTATCTAACTCAATGTAGGAACCAAGAATCATTGACAGTAAAACCATAATGTCCAAAAGTAATGATTATGACATCCTTATTCATCTTCATAATATTTTCTTCATTAGTACTTCAACTTTACTAGAATACAAAATAAATTCATTCCTATAAAAAACTCCAAAAAATAGTAGGAATAGTATATACACAGTAAAATATTTAATTCCTCACTTACCCAAAACTCCCTCTTTTTCATTGCATATAAAAGAATATATTAATGAAAAAACACAATTTTTCTCCCCCTTGACTATACAATACAATGGTAAGATGATAGAAGGGATAAAAACACATAACTCAGCCTTGATGAAAAAAAATTTGGACATCCATGGTCAACCTCACTTTAGAAAATGATTCCTTTGGTAAAGGTTTTGTGAAAATTTTAGTAACTTGTTTTCATGTTGGAACATACTCCAGATTCAATTCATTTTTTCCAACATGCTCTTTGATGAAATTATATTTGATATCAATATTTTTTGAAGGATAATGTATAATTGGACTTTTGGTGAGATTGATTGTACTTTTATTGTTACAACCCAAGAGAAAGTGTAACATCACTTCAACAAGTAAATATTCCAATTGAGTTTTCATCCACATAAGATTAGTAATGTCTTGAGTGTGAGAAACATACTCAGATTCATCCATACTGAGATTTAATAAATTTATTTATTTTAATTCCAATTAACACAATTATTTACCAAAAAAATATTCCCCCAGTTGTGGATATTATCTCATCAACATTTCCTACCCAATCAGCATCTGAATACCCAATAAATTAAATATTATCTAAACCACCATACCTTATTCCAACTTCTTTTATGCCTTTGATGTACTTGAGAATTATTTTTTCAGAAATTAAAGGTGATTATTTTGTACCACTCTGAAATATTATACAAAAATTAACATCATAGACAATGTCCGTTCTTCAAGAATTCAAATATGATAAACTTCTAATCAGCTTCCAAAATTCTTTTTAATCCACTTATTTTCCTTGTCCATTTTTACTCAGATTTATTCCCACTACTATCAATGTGGAAAATGGATTTGATTTTTCCATGTCAAACATCATTAGAATTTCCTTTGAATAATTTTATTGAGAAAAAAATGTATTTCTCCTTATACAAAATTTGTAACCCAACAAATTATTTCATTTACCCCAACCTGGAAATTTCAAAAAACTTATTCATCACTTCATAAAACATTTCACAACTTCTTTAATCATATATAGAAAATATAATGTCATCAACATAAACAATTACAATGATTCAATACTCTCTACATTCTATTATATAAATATTTTTATCAACTCTTCCTTTATTGGACCTCATATTCTTTATGAAATCGTCTAATTTAAAATACCATGCCCTCAGAGCTTGTTTTAGCCTATAAAATTCCTTCTTCAATCTGCACATATAACTTTCATATTTACCATCATCAAATTCACATGGTTATTTAATATAAACTTCAACATCAAGATTTTCATTCAAGAATAGGGATTTAACATCCATTTGAATGATCTTGTAACCTCATTCTGTAATAATATAAAGAAAGTTTATAATAGTTTCTAACCTTGACACTGGAGTAAATTTTTTATCAAAATCAATGGCTTCAATTTGTTAATACCCTTTG
Source organism: Viscum album (assembly GCA_963277665.1). Classification (NCBI taxonomy): domain Eukaryota; kingdom Viridiplantae; phylum Streptophyta; class Magnoliopsida; order Santalales; family Viscaceae; genus Viscum; species Viscum album. The sequence goes on from OY728125.1 coordinate 1,839,942,711, forward strand.
AAAACCAATATAGCCTTATCTATTATCACTTCACCTTCTTCATTCACCTTTCTCTAGAAGACCCATTTTGTACGAATAATGTTTTTGTTTTATGGATTTCATCCAAGTTACCATGTATCATTTCTTTCGATCCAATTCAATTCTTTGTTCATGGCCTTAACCTATTCCAGATACTCAAAATATTTTTTCAAATTATTCGACTCCACTTATGAATACAAAGAATTTTGTGTAATAGAATTTTTTTTTATCTTTTTTGAACCTTATAATGTTAGTACCATATGATATTCTAAGCTTTCACTTGAATACTAATCATTGGAAGAGATTTTATAAAATCTTCCTCATCACTAGAAATATATGAGTCTAATTCTTCTTCTTGTAATGGATTAGAATTGTATGTATCCGTATCAGAATTGTTTTCCTAATCTTTCTCAACCTTTTTTTCTGCCTGAGTATGTTTGTCTCCCTCAACTCTTTCAATTACTGTCACATCAATAGAATAAACAATTTTTTTCCTTTTTGGAAGAGTCTATATCCTCTTCCCTTCATAGAATAGCCAAAAAAGATTCAATCTTCACCTTTCTACTAAAAATTTCCATAGTTTCTACCTTTTTATTTATAATAAATGGATTCCAAAAAACTATAAATTTTTTCAAAATTGATGTTTTACCATAAAAAAACATATGAAGTCATATCCGAATAAGGCTAATATAAACAATGGTTTTGTATATAAATAGAAGTACTCATCGCTTACCTCCAAAAGTAATGAAAAATGCCATGTTCGGGTAACATTGTTCTTCCCATTTCCACCAAACTTCTATTCTTTCTTTTAGCAACCCCATTTTATTGAAGAGTTCATGAGAAACTAAAATCATGTTGAATTACATACTTATCTAGATAAAATTTAAATTCGTAACATATGTATTCACCACCATTTTTGGTTCTCTAATTCATCACCAAATACTAACATTCCTTTTCAGCTTTCCTTCTGAAAATCTTAAACATTTTAAAAGCATCTGATTTATATTCCAAGTACATAAAACAAGTAATATGAATAAAATCATCAATGAGATTGATGAATTGCTTATATTTATTTGTTAAATTTTTTTCTAATTGGCCCATAGATATCGAAATGAATCACCTCCAGAGGTTGTCTTTATAAAATCTAAACCTTTTTAACCACATTATTTGTAATTTTTCCTTTCAGAAAAATATTGAAACCCCAATATCTTCTTCATGGTAAATCAAAAATATCAAGAATACTATAAAGTTTTGATAACTTTCTTATGTTTCTTTGACACATGTTTCCCAACCTTTTATTCCAAAATTGGTTCTCTTCCATGATACTTATGTAACAAGAGTTTTGTATTTCACCAACCTAAAAGAAGATAACTTTTATACATTGGACTCTTGTAAAAATATTCTCATATTCTTCACTTCTTCACAAAAAAAATCCATATTTTTTTAAGATAACTTTTTTACCCTAATCACACAATTTTGAAACAAATAGGAAAAAATTTCTCATCCATCAACATGCATGGTTTTCTTAGATTTCAACCTTTCTTTCCCAATGATGGCCGATCCAACACCTTTGATATACAAGGATTCATTATTTCCAAATGTCACAATTCCTTCATTAAAACTTTTCGCATTCTTCAACAATTTCAAATTTCCAATCATATAACAATAACACCCACTATCAAGAATCCAAGGTCGTTATCCTTTGGTATCTTTCCATGTTGTTTCAATAACAAGATATTTTTCTTCTTCCATCCCTTTCTTCAGCACCGGATAATGAAAATTTTTAATAATATTTTTTTGTGCCGGTATAAAAATAAGAAATCCATTTCTAAGGTGTCTAAGATGTTCACATATTTCACAAATATTTTTCAATGGTTGTAACCTATTTTCAATATTTACTTAAACCTTTTCAGATATCTTTAAAAAAAATTCATGAATTTTTTCTTTGATGAGTTTGAATCCCCCTAAAGTGTTGCCTTTTATAACCTATAGGGTAATAGAAATGTTGTTTTTTGAACCAATACATATTTTTTGTGTGTTCAAATCCACCACAATACCATCAATTTCCATAAAAATAGTATTCTCCCCTATATCTTCCATGTTGAGTAGAATTGTGAATACATTTCTCCACAACTTTCTTTTCCTTATTTTCTGAGCCACTAAAAATTATAGTATTAATCATATTATTCTTCTTATTCTTACAAAAATTGGATTCATAAGTATTTGAAACTTTTCGGAATCTAGAAAAAACATTTTCAGACTCATGATACTTTAAAATTTCTGAAGTCTTCACATTATCAATCTTGGACACATACTTAACTTTCCCAACTTTGTTCTTCTTATAAACCATTCCATATTTTTTTCTCACCCTTTGAAGGTAACTTTTCTATAACCTTATCAGCTTTCTCATTTTGAGAACATTCACGAAATTAAGTAATAGAGTTCTTGAAACTTTTATTTCTCATCTTGACTTGAGATACCTTTTGTAGCAAAAGTTATAACACTTATTATTTTTCTTTCAACTTCAGTTCCAAATTCTCATTATAATTTCTTTCTTCTTTAGAAGATCTCTTTAAATAATTAATTTGTTTTACCAACATCACATTATCATTATAAAACCATTCTTGATTTATTTTTTGAGAAACATTCATCTTCCAAATTTTTGTTCTGCTTATCAATCCTTCTGATACTTCTCAGACATTGTTTCAACTCTTCTTTCAAATGAGATTCAAGTTGAGTTTCTTCTTCCTTAGAACTAATGCTTTTGTATTCTTTATTATTGACTATTTTAATAAAATTATTCTTAATATCATGCTTAATTTATTTTTCATATTTAGAATCATTTTCTTCTTATTCATCATCTTTATATAGAAAACTTCTTCAATTGGATTTTAAGAAATTTCTTTCTTTCTTAATGGAATAAAATTTCTTTTTATCTTCTTTTTTCTTCCATATTCTTGTTGGATTTCTTTCTTCTTCATCACTATCATATTCATTCTTTATTAAAATAAAATTATCGATAAATTTTTCAAAAGCTTCATATTCCAATAATTTCAAGGGATGTTTCCATTTGTATATCCCTGTACTGTGTCTCACATATTTAGAAAACAAGGGTAAAATATAATAAATATTTTTACATACCATATTTTTTGAATCAGAATCACCAACTTCATCTTCAATAAGAATACTATTTGAATTTTCTTTCTTTGAAGTCTTGAAAGACATTTCTCTCTAATATTTTTTTTCTTTTAATAGATTTATACCTTCTCATTTCATAAGTGATGAGAGTGCTATGAAAATAATCTAGAAATAATTTTATTGGATCTCTATCTTCAAATGAAGGCACTTTTGCATCAAAAATGTTGTAAAGGATTCTCAAGATTCTCTCAACAACTACAGAATCATATAAATGTTCACCAAGACATATGACAGTGTTGAAAATACAATTTACCTAGGTAAAGAAGTCCCCAAAACATTTATATTCAACCCATATTGAAATATTCATACATCAATCTACATATTTATAACACTTCCTTATTTACTTTTGTATTTCCTTCATATATATTTTTAAATTTATTCTATATATCTTTGGTTGTAGAAACACCTTTCAACCATAGGAATTCACTTTTAGAAATTATGGTAGTAAATTATTCTTGTCTCTTTCATCATTCTCAAGATTCTTATAATCAATAGATGTTAGAAGAACTTTGTCATCAATAGGGAAACCCAACTATTGAATCTTCAAGAACAACATAACTGATAAAAATAATATAGAGAAAGAAATATAACATTCCAAATATTATAATTATTACCATTAAACACCATAATTCCTTTACTATTAACAAAATTCAAATTCTCCATTGGAAATGTATAAGTGAAGGGAACCTACACTCTAATACCCCTTGAATGTACCTAGTTAGTGTATTTGTGTCACTGAGAGGGGGAGGGGTGAATCATTGATATTATTTTCTTTTATGTTTCCTAAAAACTGCATTCACCTCTTGTTAAAGATTTAATTCTCTACTGAATAAACAATTCAAACACACATCCATAGGAACACAAGTATTTACAAGGTTAACTATTCAATAAGAATAACTACATCCTTGGTATTGTTTAGAAATAATTCCAATACCATACAATCCGTTAGAAATAAAATCCTTGGATAAAAATGAGTAGGATATACCCTTTCATTGATGCGTCACTATGTAAATAATCAAATAGTTTGTGTTCAACCTCTTAGTTTAAATAAGGTAAAGCAATACTTGTGTAACAACACATGTTACAAGTGATTCATTTCAACTTCACAAATTTATTACTTTTAAAAAAAATATTCAATTTCTTACCTGGAAGATGAAAATAAAGTCAAGGAATTTGATATTGAATTCAAGTGTAATTTTCTAGTATAATCTGCTCACTCTTATTCCCCAAATATGATATGCTCACTCTGATTCTCCGGATTTGATTACCCAATCCGATCTTCCTACTCAGATCTTCAAATTTGGTTTTCCAATTTGATAGATATAGATCTTTTATATTACGATCAAGAAAATTTAAAATTTCTTATCAATATGAAAATCCCAATATAGAAATCACTAATCTGCTTAATTCATCTAGGTCCAATGACTAGCCAAATACAGTGAGACATCGAATACAATATACAGCTTAATACGATGATTACTGAATAAAATTTATCAGCGGAATAAAATGATGTGATCTTGTCTCTTATCTTTCACTTCTCTTTATCAAAACTTCTTCAAAAAAGGATCAATATGAAAACTAATTTCTCCCCCTTAAAATTTGGAGATTATATCTATTTTTTTGTAAACAGTACATTCATGAGTTTAAATAAATAATAATTTTTGCTTTTTATAGGTGACCCATGGAAGGTTTTGGAAGGAATCCCAAAATAATTCTTGCTCAATCAAATTTATTGAATTTTCATGTTTTAATAAATTTAGGATGAATATTCACCTAATCAGATCTTCTCATATATTTATGATTCTTCTAGAATCTTCTAACAACTTCAACTCTCCCTTCCACTTTCTTTTTAAACATCAGTCTAATTATGATTTCCCAATCCAATTAGATTTTTCTAATTATGTTTCACAAATTATTATTGCTGAATATGATCAGTAGGTTGAATTGGTATTGTATTAGATAATACGTCTCTTGACCCACTTAGAGAGTCAAAACATCTTCTTTGAATTCCATTCTATCCCTTGACAACACATTCAACTCTTTTCTTTATCTCTTCTCTTGACCCACTTGAAAAAAAAGTAATTAATCCACTTTTAAATGTTTGAATATATTTTTGATCACATTATTTTCTATCCTTTTCATTTATTGGTATTAATCAATTCCTCTTCTGAATAAGATTACATCCTGAGTCTGATCAACTAGTTATTTTTCTTCTGAATACAATATCACTTGTCAACTTCTTTCTCTTATCTAAAAAATGTCATTGTTTGAAAATATTTATATTTTTTTGTGACTTATTTCATTAATTTGAGAATATTGTGGTTTATCTTCAGCATCAACATACTTTTCTTGTAAAGTATTACAACTTCCCTTACTTTTATCAACACTTATCATTTCTTCTGATCTTGTATCTGATTGTTTAGAATGTGATTCAAATTGAATAAAATCTCCATCTCTCTTTTTATTTCCATCTATATTTGATCAATATAAATACAATTGGAAATAACTCTTTCACACATTATTTATTTCATCAATATTTCATCATAAGTTTCACAGCTTGCTTATAATTTATGAGAACTACAATATCAGCAAAGCATTGTCTCATTTGATTTATCATAGCCATACGGTATATGATCATGCATACCTCGATTCTTCATCAACCAGATTCATAGTGAATATGATGACCATTTACATTCAACAATATTCTTCCTCAATATAGTAAATCCTTTCATTTCTGATTTAGTGTGAATTTGATGAGTTCTTCTAGAAATCACATCCCAAATATGATGGACCTTCTTATGCATTGTGAGTCTGATTTTTTATATCTGATGGTCATTTCAAATGTCCCCAAATAAAAATTTAGGGGATTTTCTCTTTCTACTTAATCTTCAATGACATCAAAACACAATAATTGAATATAATCACCTTCATCTCCATATTGGTTCTAACATACAATACCCTAACAACTAAAACACTTCAAAGGTAACACTATGAAATTTTACATTGGGTCTTCAAAAACCTATTATGTTTGTGATATGAGTTTATTAAACTTAATATTAACATATTTATCCAAATCTTATCTTCCAAAATTATCTTCATAATTATCAAATTTCTCAGTTTTATTTAAGATCCATTAATTATATGTATATATATATATATTTGAATAAGATTTGCTTCACAACAAACTCTTTTTAATTTGATTTTATTCCATTATTTTATTATATGAAATCCATATATTGTGAAAATAATCTAAAGGAAGTGTGTCAATATCATGATTTTAAGGAGATAAGCCTTTCAAATAAAATCTTTCCAATGAGATATGAATCATATTCTTATCCATAATTGAGACATTAAGAGTCTTACTAAATCTTTTAATTGTGTAAACCACCTCAATGAACCTTGTAAAAAATTCAACGAACTATTCACCTTTACACATACACATGTCGTTATACTTTAATCATTAATTTTTTTATTTTTCCCATTTAACTTTGGAATTTACTTTATAGATATTTTGTATCTTGTATAAAATTTATTTCTCTTTATTTACATCTATAAAATATAAAAAAATATTTCTCTCAAAGTGTAAATATTATGACTTCCACTACCATTAATCTCCAAATACATCCTAGAATCTGAATTTAAATTTAATCCTTATGAAATAACTTTAAACCCATCTACACAATATCTAGAACATCTATACCCAATGAAAACAAGTAGGGTATAATTATTTACTTCTAGATATTATATTTCTTCCTATCGAATGTTGGAACTTACTTATTGTTCATATAAATAATAAAATATATAAGATATTTAAAATTTAATATCACCATAACAACTATACTGAAAACATTATAGAAATAAACTCAAAAAATTCCTCGATTTAAAAAAATAGGGAACAAATCAAATACCAACTGAGTTTAAAAACCTTCACAATAGTAAAAATCAAACTTATTGATCTTCATAACAAATCTAGAATTCTTTGAAACAAATTTTGGTTCCTATGATATGTTTTAGGAACACTAAAATGGGGAAAGGTGAATCAATAAATAAATTTTCCATTTCCCATATTATTATTTATTATCAAACTAACCGTTGTAACTTGTTATATTGAGTAATCTAACTTACTGACACACACAAACTAAAAAAAAATAAGGAAACCTAACATACAAGTTTCTCAAAAATGTGTTGATAAAAATTAACATGATCTAAACCCACACAAGACCATAAGATCTACTAGAATCACTATTGTGAAATAAATTATCTAGTTTTATCCATGAACTCAAATTATAAGAATACAACCCAACAGCCTCCAAACATAGAAATAAAGGATTTTTCCTTGACTAAACTTTTTGTTTATGTTGTCAAGTTTTCAATGAGGTAGGGATTGTCCTTTTCCTATTAATGATTATCTCCTAAAAATATTATAGATATCCCACACTTATTCTTCTATATAGGATAGGTTTGATTATTGAAAACATAAAATCAAGTGAATTTACTTCTTCTTCTTTTGCACACTTTTCTATGTACACTCTTTACCATTTATTATCCTAATATTATTATTACACTCTAATTCCTTATAATATCTCTATTAATTTCCATATTACATAATCTAGACTATTATATTAGTTAAAATTTTAATTTCAAATTAAAAATCAAACTGAAAACTTACTTCAACTTCTCTTGAACTACTCTGACATCCTTTTGTGCCTTTGGATCATTCAAGGCCTTTTAGTATCCATTGATGTGGCTAAAGACTTTAGAGAATCGTTATAGGTTTCCCTTGTCTCATAAATTGAGATACATCATTAGATACACTCAAAATATATAACTTCTTATAACTATATCTTGATCATTCATCAACAAGATGTGTTGTATACAATTTTTTAAACTATTAACTGACTACATCTTTCACCATAATGTTTTGTACACTATTTTAGTCCAAGAACATTAAAATAATTTGGAATCACTTCCAAAAAAGCTTATTACATATAATTATCTCCCATTTTCAATTCAAATGTGAATATTTTTATCACACTGTCACATGTTCCATGTTATGGGACATCCTATTTTGAACCTTATAAACCATCCAATATGTTTCAATTCACAAGTAAAAATTCACCTTTATATTTAAAGGACTTATAAAAATTAAAACCCAATCACAATCACAGTGTGGGAATACCCACTTTGTTTCCCTAAAATTCAATTTACATTCTTGAAAAGTAAGAAACCATTACATATCAATCCTTATATGATTGTGTTTTTAAATTTATAAAAACTCATGCAAACCACCACAGATTTCTCCACGGTGTGTATGAGACTCGTTGTATCCCACATGAAAAATTCTATACAGAAATGACCTATGAAACTCTTTTTTAGAGATCATCTCCTCATTTACATTCAATGTTGTGTTTTTCATTCCTCCATGACATAGTTTAATCTTCATTGTTTACACCACAACAAATCAAAATTAATTTTACATGAGAATCTATGAAAATTTCTCTTCTCATATCACTAACATACCCATTTCATGTACAACCACAATGTTATAATGACCCTTTAACTATAAATATATTCCAAACACACTCCTAAATGTAAAAAACTATTTTAATTTTCTTAAAATAATTACAAAAACATGTAGACAACTTCAACTCAAATGAAACATTAGAGTTTGAACATTATTTTTTGTGGATAAAAAAATAAAACACAATAATCATATCCACATATTATCTTATTCACTTATCTTATTAATATTATTAACACCATTATTCTCATGATAAAAAATATAGTGCATTCCACTTATTTATCATGGGATGACCTCTTTAACTAATTCTAGTCGCATCAATGAATATGAGATTTCACCAAGAATGATTGGTTGGTGGCTAGGGTCTTGATCCTAGTATGATGGGAATTTCTTACCACCCATTGGATAGTGGGGAATGGAGTGTGATAGAATTTTTGGGAGAATATTATTACATAGTAGGGAGACAAACCTTCTAGCATGATGGGAACTGTGTATCTCAAACTTGGGAATCTCAAATAGGAACCATCACAACTTGTTTGGTCAGGAGCTCGGTATCCCTATGTTGATGGTGATATTAATTGGTGGAAAACTCCTTAGATACTCCTAGGTGGTAGGTGGTTCTGTTACTCCCATAGTTCCATCATAGGGGAAATTTGTTTCATCATGATCTATGGATATACTACCAAAAGTAGTTGGAAATGGTGATAAGAGGTGTTTCCCCCCTATGGAATCTCAATAAATGAGGTCGTCAGTAAGTATTCATGGGTGAAAGACCATCCTAATCCATATGTCTTATGGGGGTGATGCCTTCTTCCTTATAATAGTGGATGAGGGTGTTGATGAACATTCATTTTATAACCTCTATTAGGAAACAAAGAGATGAGGGAAACCAAAATCTATGTGATATGTATCACTTTCCACCTGAGTGTAAGTATACAAAATCAACACATGTGAGAATATGTTAATGTCAATAGTATCAGGGTCATCCATCATTCCTCCTCACTTGTTAAAAATATAAGGTAAACCTCACAAAGAACACCCTTTTTTAGAAATTATAAAGTATTAATTAAATACATCCATGAGAATTCCTACAATACAGGTGGTACCAAACATCATTCATCCACTCATTATTTAAAGAGAAGTGATTCACATCGAGTTAACCAATTTTATTTAAGATGCCTCCACCAGAATTCTTCTTTGATGTGTAGAATGGTTATGTTTCAATACCATGTTCCCACTTCCCAAAATTGGGTGGTGTTACACTATTATGGTGGTGAGTATGGAACCTTTTATTGGAATGAGAGTGTGGGAGGTCATCTTATGTCAATAAAGAGTTTACTTTCAAGTTTGAGATTCCCTCTTAGATTTAGTACATTCTCATGAATTTCATTCATGATATTATAGGTGTATACATCATTTGATTTCATTAATGGTTTCCTAGGAAAAATATATTATGGTCATAGGGGAAGAGGGTGTTGCTAATTCTAGATACTTGTTTTATTTTTCTCATGTTAGGCCATGAGGAAATCTTATACTCGTCATATAAGTAAGAATGGAGATATTAGGCTAATCACCTATATAAGGATACCAACTAAAACATGTTATGTAAGGACGGTTCGACAATATTAGGTTCATCACATAAAGAGAATGTTGGTTCATCTTATGATAATCATATATGGTGGAGGTTTGTTCATCTTATTCTCATTACCCCCCCTCCTGAATGGCCTGAAGGCCTTCATTTTTATTGGTTTTTGATAACCCCCTTTCAAGGGATAAGGGAGAACCCTTACAAGGATCGTAGGGTTAGTTATTACATGGCACATAGGCTTAAGAAAAATTACATGACCTGAAGGTCTTAGGGAATTCAACCGGACTATAACAACAAGGAACTTCCCCTCCCCAGCATCTGCATTGTGATGGTAGCTCTCTACCTTTGCATAGACTTCTGTCTAAGCTTCTTGTGCAAGCACAGGCTGGTCCCGATGGCATAGTTATACCCTCTCATTCTTTGAAATCCACTGGTTCTACTCTGGTGAGTTCTCCTACTCTAAATACTCTTCTAGGGCTACTCCTTTTTTGTAAAGTCTATCTGGGAAACTACATGGGGCCTAAAGGCCTTGAGGTGGCCCGAAGGCCTTAAAGGTTGCTTGAAATCTCTACTGACCCAAAGGCATGGGTGGCCTGAAGGCCTTAAGAACTCCAAACCCTAACCGGTGGCCCAAGGTGAATAGTTTCAACTACCATAGTACTGAATAGTACCTGCTACAGTACTAGCTATAGTACTGAACAGTGTACAATACATGACAGTACTTGCTACAATGATGCTACGGTAACATGGAAATATTCATCCACCTAGTTTTGAACCTGGGTCTTGTAGATGTACTTAAGGATACCTTACCAACTAGGTTAAGGATCATGTGCTCTTATGCTCATTAAATAAAGAGAAGTATGTATCTTATTACCATAACATAAGGATAAGTTAGTGTCTTATACTCACCACATAAGGAGAAGAGGGTCTGAAGGACTAAATCTAGGGAGTAAGTCACTCATCATTCAGAATCCAGTGGGGGATTCTCATGGTTTAAAGTCCAATAAGAACACTCTCTATTTAATGTTCAATAGGGTATGCTCATGATTTAAAATCTTGTGGGGTTATTAGGGTTTAAGATCCAGTGGGATACTAGTGTTTTAAATCCTAGTGGTGACACTCTATAGAATAAAACCTCATAGTTAGACACACTATGATATTTTGTTATCTTTAGGAAAGTGTTCATGTTTTCTGTATTTCACATCTCAAGGGATATATGGGGACTGTAATTTTGTTGGGATTAAACCTCATGGAGTCATCCTATAAATTATCTTAAAATAGTAATCAAAACCCACATAGTTATAGGTTCTCAATTTATGGTCATGTCACAAGACTGATTCATGCAATTCAACTTTATGCAGTAAGGATGCTTGTGTCATGAATGTTTTTACAATAATGTATTGAGTGTGGAATATTATAACACCACAAGATTTTATGGTATGTATCCTCTTACATAAATTCAATTCATTTGATAGCTTACATTTCAAAAAAAATATTTCATAAAGTATAAATCATATGAAATCACATAGAGAATACAAAATAAACTCTATAATGAATAATGAATGAAATAAGAGGCCTTTTCTATAAATTAAGGAAAATCTACCAATGAAATAGTAACTTGACCTTTGGAATAGTAATATGGCTCTTAAGAATAGTAATTCGTCTAATGGAATGGTAACCTCACCTATGAAGGTATATATAAAATTTATGCATCTTATAAATAGAAATATGATATAATTATGTCATGGTATAAGTAAATAAATATTTTAAAAATAAAAAAATTATGTGTTGGTATTTTTAAAAACAAAAATGTTTATTTACAATTTTATAATTAATATAATGATATAAAAGATAATTTATTTTCATAAATAATAATCATAAATTAATATTTTGTTTTTTTATGATTATAAGATAATCTTATCAAACCTTAATTAATTTTTCAATGTGTTATAAAATCCGTTATAATTTTAAAATTGGTATTTTTTGTGTAAATTTTAATTTTAATTAAAAATTAAATTTATCATATTTATAAAATTATTTTCATAAAATAGAGTTATTTTTTTAATTATACTCATTGAAAAATGGTTAGGGTGAATTTTTAATATTTTTCTAAAATAGTTGAATTTTTGTGAATAGTGAAATACAGTAATTTTAGTATAAGCTAAATACATGAATTATTTAGTCATAGATGATGTATGGATGATATAAGAACCATTAGTTAAAACTCACATGAACCAATTACTATATTTGGTAACAATAATCATCACTATTTCTTTCATTTAGCAAAAATAATAAAATATTCAAAAACACACACCTCACCTATACTATAGATACCACCCCTCGCCACCCCTACTACTCACACTGCCAAAGACTTGAACATTTTTTATATTATGACCGTTTCCTCTCCCAAATATCTCCCCCATATTTTGGTCTTACTGTTCTAACCAAAATACCATTTCCAATTTCTTTAAGGAGGTTCTCCAGGAGAACGATTCAAGAGGTAAAAGCTTTTTTATTCACTTTCAATTACATTTAATTTATTTTCTTCGTATTATATCCTTTTATCTTCTATCCCAACATAAAATTTAAAAAAATTATCTTATATATACAATAATTTTATCATTATAAGGGAATATTCATCTTCAAAACCCTTCTCCTATCCCTTTTATTCTAAAACGGAAAACATCGTTTGTGAGGTACCGATTTACCGCCTTCATAGAGGATGTGTCTTCATTTTTCAATTATGCATTCAAATATGGTCATAAAATCATTTTTTTACTAAACCAGATTCAAATATATTTATCATATCTTCTTTAAAGAAATGTAACTGTTATATATGAATAATATTAGTTCATAATCAAACTAGTTTATAATGATCAAAAAATGTAAACAATAATCATGATGGTCACTAATAAATTATCCAATGAGTCATCCTAATACCATATAACTAAATAAATTATATAAACATTTAATATTATGTATGTTCATTAATAACATATTATTTCAATTATGCATAACTATTCACATTTTACATGTTTTTTTCACACATGTATACAAGTAAACTCATCATGAATACCAAAGAAATGAATGCTCTAAAATGATAAAATTATATCTTATAACTCAAAAAAAGGGCATAAATGAACTTAATAAAATTATAATCAATAAAATACATGTATAAAAGTTTCAGAATTAATGAATTAATTGATTTAATCTGAGGATATTAAGATCAAGTGCAGAGCACATTCGGACTTAAGGTTAGGGACTTCTTTTCAATTTCTATTTCATTGAGACTTGGTTGGTATTGTGCTCCTAATCATTTTTTTGTTGTTTATATACTACCCCTTTAAGATTTTTTTATTTTAAATTATATTTAAATTAAATATTTAAATTCTTGTATCATGGATATGATTATTTTCTTAGTTTTAAACACTTTTACAAATGGTGTTTATTTTAAATTTTGTTTTAACTGGGGAAATATTCATTAATTTGTATCCTCTACTGAAAAAGGATATTGATAAGGAATATGTTTTATTGAATTAAATATATTTATATAGAATTATTTGGAATTTTAGTGACATTAGGGGCTCATTGTATCCCCTCATTGCATCAACGGGTCTCATGAGCAAAAAAGTTGATAACAGACCCTATGTGTTTATTTCAAAAACATAACTAGATAGGTATTTAACCACAAACATAAACTATCTTGATGGTATGATTGTTAATGTTACAAAAACATGTTATCTAATAATTAATAATATTCTTCATTCATTATTCAATTATCATTATCCATATGATTTTAACTCTAACAAAATCTATTGATGAATTTTCATTCTCAATGTATTGATGACATGTGTATTTTAGTTATTCATCATTCCATATTTATTATGCCTAATTGATTATGATTCACTTATTAATGATTCATGTTTCCACTACATGTAAAATTTACTGAGAATTTGATCTCACCCTTTGATTTTTTTCATTCCCTAGGTTTTTAAGATAAAATATTCGAAGAAGTGACAAGGAACTAGTTTATTTTCCTTTGTTATACACTATGTTTTTTTTTCAACGTAATAATGGGACCATGTATGTACCTAGTTTCTTCAAGGATACTAAACTGATATAACCTTATGATGTGGTCTCTTGTATCTATACCAATGTAATAAAATATCCATAGACTCTGGGATACTAGGGTCAAGGTTGTTATATTTGGTATCAAAAGAAGTTTAGTAGAATCCTTGAGAAGTAGATTTATAAAACATAGTTTAGGTAACATAACCCCAATATAAAATTTGAGGGATAAAATAGAATAACATCCTAGAATTTTAGTAAGGTGTAGATTATGCTGGTCTTCCAAATAATACATTATTTTCTGGATACTACAAGTAGATGTGGTTTTGGCATAGATGTACAAAGGGGTAACAACTCCTATAAGGTTTCCCAAGCCTAGCTCTAGGTAACCTAGTACACAATAATGATCCTTAATCTGAATCTATTTTTACACTCTCATGGGATATTCTTAGGATAATTCAAATTTTCTTTACAAATCATTATGAAGGATCTAAAAGTAAAGAAACCATGTTTATGATTATGAGATTAGATATATGATTTATATTAAGTTTCCTTTTAGTTTGAAATTATGAATTAGGATTCACAACCCAATTTAGTGCATTCCATTCTTTAGATATGGTGCTTAATGGAAGTAAAGGAGCCAATACCCACGAAAAATGTAGGTGTTTTCCCACTGAAAAAGTCATCATAATTAGTGTTGGATCTGAGCAGATCAGGACCATATTAGGATATCTGACTCAAGTTATGATTAATAACCATACTACACATATGTTGGATAATTTCATGTAGAAGAATACCCCATATTTTAGTGGGACTACTAATCCAGTAGTAGCTGATCAATGGATCAAGTCCCTTGAAAAGATATTTCTGGAATTGGGGTGAAAAGAAAATGAAAACATAATTTTGGAAGAAAATTGCCTCAAGGGAAATTTTGATCAATAGTGGTCCTTGATCTAGAATACTAAAGAGGAAGATAAAATAAAAGACATGGAATAGATATATTTTAAGGAAATTTTCTTTTAAAAATACTTTCCTCGTGAGAAATGAACTGATATGAATATAAAATTCATTATCTTAAAACAAATTGAAGAATAGAGTATTGTAGAGTATGAGGCTACCATCAAAATATTGTCCAGGTATGATATTGATTATATATGTGATTCGGAAGACAATATTGATCATTTATTTTAAGGTCTTAATCCAAGTCTCCAAAGGGAACTCGCTTCTCAGACATTTTTTTTCTATGAAGAAATAGTATTATGTTCCATCCAAATGGAGAAATAATTTACAAGATCTTATATGTTCAATGGATATCAATATAGTAAGAGGTCTTTTAATGACCATGTAAAGGGTGAAGCATCAAAGAAAAACAAGGTAATGAAGTAATTTATTTTATGTAAAAAATATGGAAAGAATCATCCTAGGAAATGATTGGATGGCATGGGAGTTTTCTATAAGTGTGGAAAAAAGGGTCATAAAGATAATTACTACAAGGGGAAGAAACAAATAAATGATTTTTAATTCTTCAACTATAATTAAATGTGGAATTATTCAAATCAATTTCCAAAGCATTAGGGGAATCAAGAACTAGACAGGACAAGGGGGTGGCTAAGTTTATGTGATCACTATAGATGAAGTAAAAGTACACAATGATGTGTTGGTTGGTACATTAATCCTATACTCACATTTAACCAATGATTTACTTGATTAAATACCATCTCAATATTTTATATCTACCTCATTTTCCAAGAAAATTAGACATTTCCCTTTTGATTTAACAAAATAGTTATTAATTAAAATTCATAAGAGAAGTCTCTTTGTAATAAAAATGTGTCGTTAGGTCCACTTTATGACCCATAAACATGATTTAGTTATCAGCCTTATCATCATAACTATGTTTAATTTAATATAATTCTAGGTATGGATTGGATTTCAAAATATGATGTGACAATTTATTCCAAGAATAAGATAATTATTGTATATAAAGAAGATATAAAATCCATTATGTTTAGAGATGAAACGTCCACATCTGATTCTTATTAATATCTAACCCTAGTAGATCTATTGAATGAAATTATTTTAGAGGAAGAGAAAATAGCATATAGGGATGAGGAAAGAAATCATTGAATTGAGGATCTAACAATTTTTCATGAAAACATTAATTTAATTCCAGTTTAATTACTTTGTCACCCCCCAAATCATGAAGTTGAATTTTTTATTGATCTAATCCCTGATAAAAGACAAATATTAAATACTCATTATATAATGGAGACTAAAGAATTACTAGATTTCCAAAAAAACTAGAGGATTTGAGTAATATTGGATTTATTTTCCCATGTATTTCTCTATAGGGATCCCTTGTTCTCTTTGTGAAGAAGAAAGATGGATCCTTGAGGTTGTGCATTGACTCTAGATAAATCAATGCTATTACAATAAAGAACAAGTACCCATTTCTTTGAATTGAGGATTTATTTGATCAACTCCATGGAGTTCATATTTTTTCAATGATTGAAATTTGTTCTGAATATCATCAATTATGTGTGAGGAAGGAAGATATTCCTAAGAAAATATTCCAAACTAGGTATGGACATTATGAGTTTATAGTAATTCCATTTGGAGTTACTAATACAGTCTATTTTTTGTGGATCTAATGAATAGAGTGTTCGAGGAATGTCTTGATAAATGATGCTGTATTTATTGAGGATATCTTGGTGTACTCCAAAAGTTATAAGGATCATGAGAACCACTTACTGATTGTTCTGAAGACTCTTAGATTATAAAATGTATATGGGATGTTTAGAAAGTTTTAATTCTATCTTCAAATAATTTCTTTTCTTGGCCATATTTTCTATAAATATAGAATCTCAGTTGATACTATGAAGAAAAAGGAAGTCCAATAATGTCCTACTCTAATGAATATAATTTAGGTATGTAGTTTTATTGGATTTGTTGGTTTTTATTGGAATTTTTTTAGAATTTATCTTGATTGTCTAACCCACTAACCAAGTTCACACAAAACGTGGTTAAGTTCATATGGAAAAAATAATTTTTAGAATGTTTTGAGGAATTGAAGAGAAGATTGGTTAATGCCCGAATATTGACTCTTCCATTAGGAAATGATGGGATTGTGAAATATAGGTATACATCAAAGAATGGTCTGGGTAGTGTCCTTATGAAAAACAATACATTTATTGCTTATGAATCAAGGCAGTTTTGGACTCATAAACAGAATTACCCAACTCATTATATTGAGTTAGCTTACATAATTGTTTCTCTAAATATTTGGAGAATTTGTCTCTATCATGAAATATGTGAGATATATATGGAGCAAAAGAGTTTGAAATAAATCTTTACACAGAAAGAACTCAATATGAGGAAAAGACAATGTATTGAGTTACTTAATGATTATAGTTTCTCAATACACTACCACCTATGAAATGAAAATAAGGTAGCAGTTGCATTAAATAGGAAAGATCATGGAATTCTAACTCAAATGAGGATCGAGAAGGATCTTATGATAATGGATCTAGCCAAGATAGATATGGGAATTTTTAAGGAAGAGGAAACATCTCTCCTTTTTTAAATGATTACTAGAGAATCTTTACTGGAGTAGATAAAAATCTCTCAATCTGATGATGAGAACTTTTAAAAGAAAATTCAATCCATTATGGAGGGAAGATTGACAAAATTAATTTATGAGGATGGAGTTATAAAATTTGGATAGAGGTTATGTGTTCCATCAATACTAAATCAAAAAAATGGAACTATATATGATTCTCATAGATCAAACTAATTTATACACCATGTTAGTACTAAGATGTATAGAGACCTGATGGAACACTTTTTGTGGGATAATATGAAGCAAGATATTATTGAATATGTGTCAAGGTGCCTATTTTTTCAACAAGTATAGGGTGAGATATAGTACCCCAATGTAGTCATGCAACCTCTACCTATTCCTATGTGGAAGTGGGATGACACTATGACGGACTTTTCCCTAGGAATACCAAGTACACCTAGAAGGAATGATGAAATATGGGTTATTATTGATAATCTTACAAAATTGGTACATTTACATGATATAAGATAATATTTACCTCTTGATAACCTAGAAACACTCTATATTAATGATGTTTTAAGACTTCATGGTGAAACTATCTCAATTTTGTATGATTGGCATCCCTGATTTAGATCAATGTTTTGGAAGATTCTTCAAAAGGATTTGGATACTGAGCTTCATATGAGTATTGTTAATCACCCTCAAACCAAAATATAGTCTAAAAGGACCATTCAAACATTGTAAGACATGTTTGGATCATACTCACATGACTTTCAATGTATGTGGGATCAGTATTTACCTTTGGTGGAATTTTTCTACAATAATAGTTTCCATTCTAGTATTCAAATAGTATCATATGAAGCATTACATGGAAAAATATTTAATTCTCTAACATGTTGGTATGAGGTTGGTGAGAGGAAACATAGAGGCCCATAACTTATTTATGAGACAATGAAAATGTTGAAGACTATTTAGGATCATATCAAAGAGGCTCATTGTAGTAAAAAAATGTGCTAAAAATCAGAGAAAGGATTTTGAATTTCAAGTGGGAGATCTTGTCATTCTGAAAGTATATCTATAAAGGGTGTCTTAAGTTTCAGTAATATAGAGAAACTGAGCCCCTGGTAAATTACACCCTTTAAAATTCTGGAATGAATTGGAGCTTTATCTTAATAATTAGAAATGTCACTAGGTCCCACTAAAGTTCATGATGTGTTCCATATATCATTTTTAATGAAGTACATGACAAACCCAACTCATTTAATCACTTATGAAGATGTATAACCGGAACGTGATTTGTCTTAATCTGAAGTTCCTATCAATATTATTGACATAAGAGAGAAATTATTGAGAAATTGTATAACTCAACTAGTAAAGGTTATTTGGAGAAACCAAAAAATGGAAGAAGAAACGTGGTAACTTGAGGGTGTTATGAAGAAGAACCACCCTCATCGATTTAGAAGGAAATGTTCATAAAACTTTCAAGGATGAAGTTTTTATAGGAGGGAAGAATATAACGCCCTAATATTTTATAGTATATATCCTCCTAAATAAATTAAATTCATTTGATAACTTACATTTCCCAAAATTGTATTTCATATAGTATAAATCATATAAAATCACATATAGAACACAAAACAAACTCTATGTTGAATAATGAAAAAAAATAAAACGCTTTTCTATAAATTAAGGAATGTATACCAATGAAATAGTAAATTTAACTTTGAAATAATAATAGGAAACTTATGAATAGTAATTCAGCCAATGTAATAGTAACCTCACATATGAATGTACAAATAAAATTTTGTAATATTATAAATTAAAATATGATATAATTATATTATAGGATAATAAAATAAATATTTTGAAAATAATAAATTAAGTGTTGGTATTTTTTAAAACATAAATGTTTATTTAAAATTTTATAATTAATATAATGATTTAAAATAAAATTTATTTTCATAAAATATAATCAAAAATTAATAATTTGTTGTATTAGGATTATAATAAAATTTTATGAGACCTTAATTAATTTAACAAAGTGTTATAAAATCAGTTATAATTTTAACATTTTTATTTTTTGATTAAATGTTGATTTTAATTAAAAATTACATTTAAAATATTTATAAAACCATTTTTAATAAATATATTTTATTTTAGAATTCTACACATTGAAAAAAAGGGTGAATTTTTGGGATTTTTCTAAAATAGTTAAATTTTTGTGAATAGTGAAACACGATAATTTACTGTAAAAGCTAAATACATGAATTATTTAGTCATATATGATGTATTAATGATGTAAGAATATTTTTCTTAACTCATGTGCACAAATTATTTTATTTATTTATAATAATCATAAAAATTTATTGTCTTGAACCAAAATACTAAAATACGGTATAAAATATTCAAAGAACAAATCTCTCCTTCACAATAAGTACCACCCCTCGCCACCTGTTATCCTCACACTTATAAACCATTTAAACATGCTTATATTCTACCCACTTCCTCCAAAAAACCTTTCCTCCACGTTTTGGTCTTGATGGTCTCACCAAAATACCCTTTCTAAGTCCCTTAAAAAGGTTCTCAAGGAGAAGAATTTAAAAGGTTAATCATTTTTGGTTCTCTTTCAATTTCATTTAAATTATTTTCATCTTATTCAATACTTAAATATTATATTAAAACAATAATTATAACATTGTAATCTTATATATACAAGAATTTTATTATGATAATGGAATATTTATCATCAAACCCCTTCTCCTCTTCCCTTTATTCTAAAAATGAAAACATCGTCCATGAGGTGCCAATTTACCGCCTTCGTGGATGATGTGTTTCTGTTTTTAAATAATTCCTTCATGGATGGTTATAAAAATATTATTATGGTTAAAAAATATTATAATTTATTTTTCATATATTTTTTAATTTTTGGGAACTAGTATATATGATTAATATTAATTAATAGAACAAAACTAGTTCATGGTGATAGACCAAAATTCCAAAATAATCACGATTATCACTATTGTTTTATCTAATTACTCATCCTCGTACCATAAAAATGATATATATATCCATTTAATATTATTTATGTTCCCAAATAACATATAACTTCAATTCTGGACAAATATTCTCATTTTAAATGATTTTTTCATACAAGAATACAAGTAAACTGGTCATGAAAACAATAGAAACAAACGCTACCAAACAATAAAATTGTATCGTATATATAAGGCCCCAGCCTTAAACCTTACTTAATATTGAATTAAAGGAATAATTCACATTGAGGATCTTTTCAGGTTTAGAGTTTTAGAGAATTAGAACATAACTATTACATCTTAAAAGATTACTAAGTAGACACTTCTACTAAGTCTCCATAAAATAAAAACTCTTAAAAAGAAAGATGTCTAGATTCCATGTTTTAGATAGCATGAAATTCCCTTGATCCCATCCTTGACCTTATTCCACTTTAAGTCCTGTGAAAAACATTTCGAAAAACTTGGGGTGAGCATAAAAATCTCAGTAAGGGATACACAAAGAATGAAAACTGTTAGTTTTTTCAAAATCAAGTAAACCATGTATACTCTATCTAAGTAATACCTTCACCTTCATGAAGTAGTAAAACTCTTCACTGAATAAAGTATCATTACTTACCTTTTTGTAACCAAAGTATAACCATAAAACCCAAATAAAGAACACATAACATATATAAAGGTAACTTGGGACATAAACATACTTAAGTGGAATAACCATACGGTCGACTTCCACACTTATCACTTAATGGAATAGCCATACTGCCAATTTCCATACATACTTAATGGAATAGCCATACGGCCGACTTCCATACCCAATTCATTGGATGTTATAACGTAACCACCCGTCCTGGTATTCACGGCACCACCCGTCATATGGTTTATAACGTAACCACCCGTTAAAATGTCCAAGTACCAGTATAAAATCATAAAACATAAAACCAATATAAAGAAATGATAACATTTCCACATTTCAATCACAATATATCATAAATATATTGACATAATAGAATCCTTTTTCAAAACCATTTTCAATACCAAAATACATAAAAGAGTATATGGTATTTATTTTATTCTAAAAACATTACGGCTTGTTGAGAAAGCCAAAGACCAAATAATAATCACGGCGATGGAAAAGGTCGTTGTCGCCGCGTATGTTAAAAGAAACATTCCTTTTTTTGTTTTGTAAAACGCTTCGTAGAAAAATATTACTTTTGTATAAAAGTAAAAGTCAAAGGGGTTTATACACCATATAAAAGAAAGTAGTGTATAAAAAGAAATATGCCTCAATGAAAGGAGATTGTGACGAAGTCCCTTACCTTGGGTCCGACTTGACTCGATCGTTCTTTAACGTCCTGAATAATAAACTTGAGTTAATTTATACTTGATTAAGAACCTTTTTAAAGTTCATTATTCTTTTTATATCACTTATTTCCATGTTATAAACATTATGTAACCATTTAAGTTAATAATTTTTGTTTTGTCAATATTTGGTTCTTAAGTCGAAAGTTGACTTCTTACAATTACTTGTTGTTCATGTGGTCAAAAGTTCTTTATATCCAGAATGAAATTCCTGATTTGGATATAATATGTATCATATATATCCAGCATATACATGTATTTATAATATTACATAATCATTTAGAGGTAAGAAATGAAATGCACCGTTCATGGAGACGATAAGCCGTACGTACGCATGAACGCTACTTTCATTTCATTGTCATATTAGTGGAATTAAAACTAAATGAGAGGTATGTATATTTTAATTCCAGAATTATATTCATCATTTAGATATATCATTAATTATATATATACATTATATACATGTAATTTTAATAGTACATTACATTTGGGGATAAGAAATGAAATGCACCGTTCATGGAGACGGTAAGCCGTACGTACGCATGAACGCTACTTTCATTTCTATCTCATACTTTAATGGAAAGAAATAATAATGATATAGAGGTATATTATAATTCTAGTATAACATCATATATAATAACTTTAAATCCATCCTTTACATGTCCCACATATGGCATTAACGAATCACATCACTTTTAGGGGGTGGTAGTCCGCACTTTCTTAAATGAAGATATCGTGTTTACCCATAATGGAAACCATAAAGTTATGCCAAAAATGAAAAATACCGAAGCTTAAAGAAAACATAAACATATTATATATCATATATAAAAATATTGACATCATAATGGCCACCCTTGAAGGTGTTAAATGAGAATTGAACAATCATCGTTTCGGGAGGCAGAATTTCGCCATCCACGGAAACCGTATGTTCTTTAAACATTTGATGTAGTTCTGTGAGAGTGTAGCTCAAATAAATATTATAACAACATCCTAGTATATTGAAGATACTTTTGTTGTTACAAAATAAGTAAATAAAAAGAGTTTAGAGGGTTGGAGAAGCAAAATAAAACAAATGAACAAGAGAGAATGAATTACCTTTAAAAGTGTAACTCCTTTTGATTTGAGCCTAAAGGATTCCTTTGAAAGGATTATGACCAAAGGGAATCCTCTAGGATTAGGAGAGGTATGTGTAGAGAGTAATTGGGTAGGGTTTGGCCGAGCCAAAGTCTTGAGAAGTGTGTGAAATGAGGTAGAGGTGGGGGCCTTTTATAAGAGGAGAGGAGGGTCACTTTTGGAAAGTAAAGAAATATTACTTTATTTGAAAATGTGTTTCGGTTTTAAAAGGTCCCACATTGATATAAATCGTGTCTAAGGTGATAAGGGTTCTAAATCCACTCATCCAATTGTTTTTGGCCATGTGTAGGTTTTAGATTTTTCATTATCTTTCAATTTTATTTAAATCGTCAAATAATGATGTCATCACTGCATCTTTATTATGTCATAAATAATTTAATTTATTTAATGTCTAAAAATTATAAAAAAACTACTATGATGTAGGAAATATTTTTAGCTTTCCAATGACTATTTATAATCAAAATTTGGACTTGTATAACCCCACTCAAAATTTATTTTAGTAAAACAATTTATGTTAGTGTCATTTTCACTTTAACATTAAATAAAAATATATTAATGTCATTTTCCAACTAAAGTGTCTCCATGGGGTCCCCAAGTTGGCCCATGGCTTGTCTTGGTCGGACATGACTCACCCAATAGGTGTAGGACAAGTGTCATGGTGTTTTCACATTCTTATAATATCATTTTTACCTTAAACTACACTAATTACCTCTAATCGCGATTAATGAAAAAAGTTACTATTCACCAAAAAATTATTTTAATCTCATTGAACCACATTTTACTTCTTAATGACAACCATGTATGTCGGATTTTTGAAAATCAAAACACATTAGTGGTAAACTTTCATTTAACTGAAAAATCAGTTTGCTTGATTACCACTTAGTGGTTTCACTATTCATCAAAAATTGAAGTTTTTCAGAAAATTACTAAAAATTCACCCTAAGCTATATTTGATATTCCGAATTCAAAAGTGAAGTCCATTTTACAAAATTCAAAACATATAAGTCAAATTAATTAATTTAATAATTAATTCCCGCTTTCATGACAAATAGCGTGTTTTTGTGAAACAATAAGTATCAAAAGATTGACACCAGTTTAAGTCCAATTTCAAAGTGAAATTGATTCCAATGACCACCATTGGATTAACTGGTAAAAATATTTTTTAATTTCACTTTAAAACCAATTAAAATAATAATCTAATCATATAAATAATTTAGATTAAAAAGAGGTTTTGAATTAAAATACAACATTTTACACTATTCATAAAAAAAATGAACTTTATCAGAAAGGTACCAAAAATTTACACAAAGTAAATTTTGATGTCCCGATTCTAAAGAAGAGTTATATTTGGTCCAAAATAAATTATAAGAGTGATCAAAACTATATTTAATTACAGTTCACCATTAAAAGGTGATAAGTGAACCTTTAGTGAAAATTAGAGTATATATGCCCTAAAATTAAACTCTTTCCGTATTTTAATCCTTTATCTTTTATTGGGTAAATTTATAAACATTTAAAAAAATATCTAATCATATTTTAGTTATTTCTATCCATTCCCGCCAGTACAACGGCTACTTGTTAACTAACATTTAAAATAATATTATTTTATTTCTAGTGTGCTATGTAAGTTTCAAAGAAACACATCATTGCGTATCGGGTACGCTATCAAACATAGAAACCCCTTTAAAATAAAATTAATATTTAATTCGGAAATATTAATAAATATGAAAATTATTTATTCTTTATTTACCTGGGATGTTACATCCTTTCCCCCTTTTGGGAATTGCATCCTCGCAGTTTTATTCACTTATCAAAATAAGTGGGGATGTTTATCCCTCATAGCATTTTCAGATTCCCACGTTGCCTCTTCAATCACATGGTTTTCCACAAAACCTTTACCTGATGAATCACCTTATTCCGTAACACTTGCTCCCTGTGGTCAAGAATCTGGACCGGTTGTTCCTCATAGGATAGGTTCTCTTCCAGCTGAACTACCTCTGGGCTCAAAACATGAGATGGATCTGGCATATACTTTCTCAACATCGAAATGTGAAAAACATTGTGTACCTGAGATAAACTCGGAGGTAAAGCCACTCGGTATGCAACTGATCCAACTCTTTCCAGAATTTCGTATGGTCCAACCAACCATGGACTCAACTTTCCTTTCTTACCAAATCTCATCACACTTTTCCAAGGAGAAACCTTGAGAAAAGAATGATCACCTACCTCAAAAGATAGATCCTTCCTCCAGTTATCTGCATAACTCTTATGCCTGCTCTGAGCTGTTCTCATGTGTTTTCTGAATCAACTGAACTTTTTCTGCCATCTCTTCTACCAATTCTGATCCCATCAGCTTCCTTTCACCCACTTCATTCCAAAATGCTGGAGTTCGACACCGCTTCCCATATAATGCCTCAAATAGTGCCATCTGTATACTGGAATGAAATCTGTTATTATAAGAAAATTCAACCAAAGAAAGATGTTGGTCCCAACTTCCCTGATAATCCATCAAACAAGCTCGTAGCATATCCTCCAATGTCTGAATTGTTCGTTCTGACTGCCCATCTGATTGAGGATGAAAAGCTGTACTAAAATTTAATTCAGTACCCAACGACTTCTGAAGGCCTTTCCAAAAGTTAAAAGTAAACCTGGGATTACGATCAGATACAATGGAGAGAGGAACTCTATGTAACCTGACTATCTCTTTAAGATACAAATGGTACTGTTGATCAAGAGAGAAAGTATCTCGTATAGAAAGGAAATGAGCAGATTTGGTCAAGCGATCAACAATAAACCAGATTGCATTATTACCTCGAGATGTCTTCGGTAATCCAACAACAAAGTCCATGGATATATTCTCCCATTTCCACTCTGGCACTGGAAAAGGCTGAAGCATCCCTTTCGGTAACTGCTGCTCTGCTTTAACCTGTTGACATGTCAAACACTTCACAGTAAAATCAGCAATGTCTCTTTTCATTCCATCCCACCAGTAATACTCCCGCAGACCTCTGTACATCTTAGTACTGCCAGGATGAAAAAACAACTCATTCATCAACTGTGAATCACAAGGCACACATAACCTCTTCCCAAACCTCAAAACACAAACACAAACTTATCCAAGAACTCATGGAAAATTTTATTCATAAGGTCCATGAATACAGCAAGTGCATTGGTTAACCCAAAAGGCATAACTACAAATTCATAATGGCCATATCTAGTACGGAACGCAGTCTTCGGAACGTCTGCTTCTTTTACTTTCAACTGATGGTACCCCGACCACAAGTCAATCTTCGAAAAACACTGAGCTCCCTGGAGCTGATACCACTTCATTCGATGGCCCAACATCTACTGAAGTTGTTGCAAAGGATTTCACCACCCCTTTCGGCTTGTATTCTGGCTACATTCCCCCAGTTGAGTTCTTCGTTGGACACTCGTTTTCATAATGACCCATTTCATTACACTTCAAACATATTACCGTTGGCCTTTCATTTCCTGCTTGATCGTCTTCCTTACAGTTACGAGAAATATGACCAGACTTACCACACCGAAATCACTTACCAGACTTGGATAAACATTCTCCAAGATGCATTTTACCACACTTCTCACAGGATGGATATTTGGTTTTCTTACCTCCTTGCTTCTTTGATGAATTCTTCCCCTTTTCCTGCCAACTTGACCTCTTATTCTGTTGTTTTTCATAGAACACCTGATCATCGGCAAACTTCATTTCTACCTTCTCCGCACATCGAACAAGTTTTTCATAACTTTTGAATTCACGAGAAGCTAAAGCCCTTAGATACTTTGGCTTTAACCCTGAGTAAAATGGTTTATTTTACTATCAAGATCTCGTATGAAGTTTGGAGAATACCTTGCCAATCGAGTGAACTTTTCTTCATAAGTAGCCACTGAATCATCCTCCTGCCTCAATTCTAGGAACTTTTTTTCCATCCTAAGACGAACCACCTTAGGAAAATATTTCTCAAGAAACATACCTTTGAATTCGTCCCAGTGAAGATCCTCAATCTCATCAATATCCCTTATATTTTTCACCATCGACCACCACTGATCAGCTTCACCTTCAAAACGGTAAACAGAAAGACTAAACTTTTGATGTTCTGAACACCCCATGACATCAAAAATCTTCTCAAGTGCTTTAATCCACCCTTCAGCTTGCACAGGGTCAGATGATCCTCTAAATGATGGGGGATGTTGCCTCATGAAATGTTCCACCACTGACATGTTCCTCTGCGGTTGATCTGGCTGATCTCGTGCATGGATACCACCACCATTTATAGCCTGAGTCAACTGTGCCATCACTGCAACAAACTGTTCAGTTCTGATTCCGACCATCTCAGGTTGCTGATTTGGAAGGTAATCTTCCTCCTGATGTCTTCCCAACATAGCTTCTTTGTTTCCTCTACGGAAAACCATTCTGAACATAGAAATATCTTAGGCGAAGCAACATGGTAATCCGTAAATGCTATATCATTTCAATCATATCATAACTTAACTTATAACTTAACAATTTTCTAACTCCTAAAGTTGTCTAAACCGACCTTTGATACCAACTATAAGGCCCCAGCCTTAAACCTTACTTAATATTGAATTAAATGAATAATTCACATTGAGGATATTTTCATGTTTAGAGTTTTAGAGATTTAGAACATAACTATTACATCTTAAAAGATTACAAAGTAGACACTTCTACTAAGTCTCCATAAAATAAAAACTCTTAAAAAGAAAGATGTCTAGATTCCATGTTTTAGATAGCATGAAATTCCCTTGATCCCATCCTTGACCTTATTCCACTTTAAGTCCTGTGAAAAACATTTCGAAAAACTTGGGGTGAGCATAAAAAGCTCAGTAAGGGATACACAAAGAATGAAAACTGTTAGTTTTTTCAAAATCAAGTAAACCATGTATACTCTATCTAAGTAATACCTTCACCTTCATGAAGTAGTAAAACTCTTCACTGAATAAAGTATCATTACTTACCTTTTTGTAACCAAAGTATAACCATAAAACGCAAATAAAGAACACATAACATATATAAAGGTAACTTGGGACATAAACATACTTAAGTGGAATAACCATACGGTCGACTTCCACACTTATCACTTAATGCAATAGCCATACTGCCAATTTCCATACATACTTAATGGAATAGCCATACGGCCGACTTCCATACCCAATGCATTGGAGGTTATAACGTAACCACCCGTCCTGGTATTCACGGCACCACCCGTCGTATGGTTTATAACGTAACCACCCATTAAAATGTCCAAGTACCAGTATAAAATCATAAAACATAAAACCAATATAAAGAAATGATAACATTTCCACATTTCAATCACAATATATCATAAATATATTGACATAATAGAATCCTTTTTCAAAACCATTTTCAATACCAAAATACATAAAAGAGTATATGGTATTTATTTTATTCTAAAAACATTACGGCTTGTTGAGAAAGCCAAAGACCAAATAATAATCACGGCGATGGAAAAGGTCGTTGTCACCGCGTATGTTAAAAGAAACATTCCTTTTTGTCGTTTTGTAAAACGCTTCGTAGAAAAATATTCCTTTTGTATAAAAGTAAAAGTCAAAGGGGTTTATACACCATATAAAAGAAAGTAGTGTATAAAACGAAATATGCCTCAATGAAAGGAGATTGAGACGAAGTCCCTTACCTTGGGTCCGACTTGACTCGATAGTTCTTTAACGTCCTGAATAATAAACTTGAGTTAATTTATACTTGATTAAGAACCTTTTTAAAGTTCATTATTCTTTTTATATCACTTATTGCCATGTTATAAACATTATGTAACCATTTAAGTTAATAATGTTTGTTTTGTCAATATTTGGTTCTTAAGTCGAAAGTTGACTTCTTACAATTACTTGTTGTTCATGTGGTCAAAAGTTCTTTATATCCAGAATGAAATTCCCGATTTGGATATAATATGTATCATATATATCCAGAATATACATGTATTTATAATATTACATAATCATTTATAGGTAAGAAATGAAATGCACCGTTCATGGAGACGGTAAGCCGTACATACGCATGAACGCTACTTTCATTTCTTTGTCATATTAGTGGAATTAAAACTAAATGAGAGGTATGTATATTTTAATTCCAGAATTATATTAATCATTTATATATATCATTAATTTTATATATACATTATATACATGTAATTTTAATAGTACATTACATTTGGGGATAAGAAATGAAATGCACCGTTCATGGAGACGGTAAGTCGTACGTACGCATGAACGCTACTTTCATTTCTATCTCATACTTTAATGGAAAGAAATAATAATGATATAGAGGTATATTATAATTCCAGTATAACATCATATATAATAACTTTAAATCCATCCTTTACACGTCCCACATATGGTATTAATGAATCACATCACTTTTAGGGGGCGGTAGTCCGCACTTTCTTAAATGAAGATATCGTGTTTACCCATAATGGAAACCATAAAGGTATGCCAAAAATGAAAAATACAGAAGATTAAAGAAAACATAAACATATTATATATCATATATAAAAATAGTGACATCATAATGGCCACCCTTGAAGGTGTTAAATGAGTATTGAACAATCATCGTTTTGGGAGGCAGAATTTCGCCATCCACGGAAACCGTATGTTCTTTAACCATTTGATGTAGTTTTGTGAGAGTGTAGCTCAAATAAATATTATAACAACATCCTAGTATATTGAATATACTGGTTTTGTTACAAAAGAAGTAAATAAAAAGAGTTTAGAGGGTGGGAGAAGCAAAATAATACAAATGAACAAGAGAGAATGAATTACCTTTAAAAGTGTAACTCCTTTTGATTTGAGCCTAAAGTCTTCCTTTGAAAGGATTCTTCCCAAAGGGAATCCTCTAGGATGAGGAGAGGGATGTGGAGAGAGTAATTGGGCAGGGTTTGGCCGAGCCAAAGTCTTGAGAAGTGTGTGAAATGAGGTAGAGGTGGGGGCCTTTTATAAGAGGAGAGGAGGGGCACTTTTGGAAAGTAAAGAAATATTACTTTATTTGAAAATGTGTTTCGGTTTTAAAAGGTCCCACATTGATATAATTATTGGATAAGGTGATAAGGGTTCGAAATCCACTCATCCAATTGGTTTTGGCCATGTGTAGGTTTTAGATTTTTCATTATCTTTCCATTTTATTTAAATCGTCAAATAATGATGTCATCGCTGCATCATTATTTTGTCATAAATAATTTAATTTATTTAATGTCTAAAAATTATAAAAAAACTACTATGATGTACGAAATCTTTTTATATTTCCAATGACTATTTATAATCAAAATTTGAACTTGTATAACCCCACTCAAAAATTATTTTATTAAACAATTTATGTTAGTGTCATTTTCACTTTGACATTAAATAAAAATATATTAATGTCATTTTCCAACTAAAGTGGCTCAATGGGGTCCCCAAGTTGGCCCATGGCTTGTCTTGGTCGGCCATGACTCACCCAATATGTGTAGGACAAGTTTCATGGTGTTTTCACATTCTTATAATATCATTTTTACCTTAAACTACACTAATTACCTCTAATCGCGATTAATGAAAAAAGTTACTATTCACCAAAAAATTATTTTAATCTCATTGAACCACATTTTACTTCTTAATGACAACCATGTATTTCAGATTTTTGAAAATCAAAACACATTAGTGGTAAACTTTCATTTAACTGAAAAATCAGTTTGCTTGATTACCACTTAGTGGTTTCACTATTCATCAAAAATTGATGTTTTTCAGAAAATTGCCAAAAATTCACCCTAAGCTATATTTGATATTCAGAATTCAAAAATGAAGTCCATTTTACAAAATTCAAAACAGATAAGTCAAATTAATTAATTTAATAATTAATTCCCGCTGTCAAGACAAATAGCGTGTTTTTGTGAAACAATAAGTATCAAAAGATTGACACCAGTTTAAGTCCAATTTCAAAGTGAAATTGATTCAAATGACCACCATTGGATTAACTGGTAAAAATATTTTATAATTTCACTTTAAAACCAATTAAAATAATAATCTAATAATATAAATAATTTAGATTAAAAAGAGGTTTTGAATTAAAATACATCATTTTACACTATTCATAAAAAAAATGAACTTTATCAGAAAGGTACCAAAAATTTACACAAAGTAAATTTTGATGTCCCGATTCTAAAGAAGAGTTATATTTGGTCCAAAATAAAGTATAAGAGTGATCAAAACTATATTTAATTACATTTCACTATTAAAAGGTGATAAGTGAACCTTTAGTGAAAATTGGAGTATATATGCCCTAAAATTGAACTCTTTCCGTATTTTAAGCCTTTATCTTTTATTGGGTAAATGTATAAACATTTAAAAACATATCTAATCATATTTTAGTTATTTCTATCCATTCCCGCCAGTACAATGGCTACTTGTTAACTAACATTTAAAATAATATTATTTTATTACTAGTGTGCTACGTAAGTTTCAAAGAAACTAATCGTTGCGTATCGGGTACGCTATCGAACATAGCAACCCCTTTAAAATAAAATTAATATTTAATTTGTAAATATTAATAAATATGAAAATTCTTTATTCTTTATTTACCTGGGATGTTACAGTATAAATCTTAAAAAAAGGCATAAATGAACTTAATAAAATTATATTAAATATAATACATGTATAAAATTATATGAATTAATTAATTAATGTATTTAATCTAATTATCCATAACATTAAGATCAAGTGCAGAACACATTTGGGCATATGGTAAGGGACCTCGTCTCAATTTCCATTTCATTGAGACTTACTTGGTATTATGACCTAATTATTTTTATGTGGTTTATCTACATACCATTTGATATCATTATTCAATAGAAGTTATATTTCTATTCAATATCCATATTCTTGTATCATGGATAATATTATTATCTTAGACGAAAACCCTTTTACGTAGTGTTTGTTTTGAATGTTGTGTTAACTTGGGAAATATTAATAAATCGATATCTTATACTCAATATGGATAATGATAAAAAATATTTCTCTTAAATTAAATCTATGTATTAATAATTATTTGGACTTTTAGGGATGGGTGGGGCCCATTATACTCCCTTGATGCATCGATATAACTCATGAGACAAAATAGTGGGTGGAAAACCCATTGTGTTTGTCTCCAAAACATAATCAGAAATGTATTTACCCATAGAATTAAACCATATTTATGGTATTATGGTTTATGTTCTAGATACATGACATATAATAGTTAATAATTTTCTTAATTAATCATTTATTTATCATTATCCAAATGATTTTCACAATGAGAAAATCTATGGATGTATTTTCATTCTCATTGTGTTGATGTCATGTGTCTTTAAGTTATTCACAATGCCATATTGGTTATTCTTAATTGATTTTGATTAACTTATTATTGATTTATTTTTCTATTATATTGAACCCTTTCTGATAATTTTATCTCACCATTTTATTTGTTTTATTTCCCCATGTTTTGAAGATGAAATATTTGAATAATTGATAAAGAAGTAGATTATTTTCCATTGTTATCTTCAATATTTATTTTTCTAATGTAATAAGGGAACCATGTGTGTATGTATTTTCTTCAATACTACTAAAATAATTTATCCTTATGATGTTATCTCTTCTATCTATGACATTGTAATAAAATTGCCATCATCTCTAATCTACTGGGGTTGGGGTTTTCATGAATATGAATTGGTATTCTTGGATACTAGTTAGAATAAGTAAGGATATGTGTGGGTCTTACACAGGTTTATTCCATCATGGAAGCAATAAGGATATGTCTGGGGATTATAAAAAAAATATTACGCATCCCTTTATTTATTTATAGGTATCATTAAGGAAAGGGTCTAATTCTATTTCTATGTATCAAGTTTTCATGAATTAATCTTGATAAGGTTGATATGGATCCCATGTTTCATCAACTTTAATAGAAGATTTATTCATCAAGGAGGCATAAAATGGGTTATCATGACAACATCCCACACTAGATTTGTATTTCGTGAGACTTTGACTTGTGTAAGGTAGAATTACCTTTCATGATGATTGTTCCTCATGGAGAGGGATATGCATGAAATAATCTTAAGAATTGGCTAATGAATTAAAGTATTTTCATGAGTAAATTTGTTTAATATTTCATGATTATAAAAATTGATGGATTTATCTTGGATCAGCTGCATGAAGTGTGATAGATTGAGGCTATGCAAGATGAGATGCTTCAAATTTTCAGAAAAATACAAAATCCATTAAGGTGGGGAGATAAGGGGATTTATAGACCTCTAAGGTCATGGAAGGAAGGGTTTAGGGAAGAGTTCCACACATTTTCAAATTTTATTTCCATGACACCTCAAGATACAAAATCATGAAACTCTGGGGTTTCATGAGACTCTGTATAAATCCTCCAATTTCCCTTATTTTGGTCATTCCTCTTCATTGATCCATCTTAGAAATATTTTTTAACATCAACAGATATACTCAGTTGATTAATATATATTATTCTTTTTTATTATTTATTAAATATGTATATATTAATAATTATTAAATATTTATTAATTAATAATAATTATAACTAAATATTTACTAAATATATATTGTTTCATAGTATAATTGAATTTTTAAATATTAATGTTATAGTAGTTATTATTTATTTCTAATATTCATATTAATATATATTATCCTCTTAGGGGTGGCCTAGTGGTTTGCATTAGGTGCTTGGCCCCTTGGTATTTGAGGTTCGATTCCCATTGGTTACGGTTTCTACAATCTTAATTTCACACCAATGTGATTTAACTGCCCCAATGGTCCAAAGTAGCATGGGAAACATAGTTTTACCCAGTTAAACTACAAGAAAAAGGATGATACCCAAGGATATTTATCCAACTTATTGAGGATGGTATATACTAGGTTGTGTATGGTGTGTATAGAGTCACTGGGGTTTCTATTCAAAAAAATAATATATATCAATATATATTTAAATAATTAAAAATTTATAAAGATATAGCGACGTTTTAAAAAAACATTGTGTCTATAGATAGATGTAGCCACAGTTACTCAAAACCATGGTCATAACAATAGTATTTTCCCTGGTATAGTCCAAAGTATCACCATGCTTTTGAATTCCATCATTATAGGATACAAATTCCATGGTTTTCAAAATTATGGATATAAATGTGTGGAAGAAACTTGAATTCCTAGTAATACAGCAATGATAATCTCAAAACAATGTGACTTCCAGCTATATGAGTATATTATATGCCACAATTTTATATAGAATTTTGAGGTAAGACTATACTAAAACTTTTGATTCATCATTTAGTGTACAAAATAACTTTCATTCTTTGACCTTGAAATTTAAAATATTTAAATAGTTTGATTAGGGACTATCATTTTCAATTCATTTCCAAACTTCATCCATTGATTATTATGAAAATAAAGAATATTAAAAGATGGAAATCACATATAATCATGAAATAAAAAATTCATTTTCCATTAAAATTCATCATAAAAATATTATATATAAATAAATTGACAATTTATATTTTCATACATTGAGAATGATTAGTATAAGGTGGTCCATATTTATTATGGTATGTGTTAAGAAAATACTATTGATTCTATTTATGCATAACATTCATTTGAATCGTTAGTCATTGACATGAGCTACTTATAATTTTATATATTTTTAATTGGATATTTTGGTTTATATTCATAAGGTAAATTCCTCCTATTCATTATGAAACCAATATTATTTCCATAGCTTGGAACACTGTAAATTTTTTCCAAAACTAGGGAAATAAACTAGTTCCATGGTTTTAGTAGTTGTTGTCACAATGTCTATCAAAAAAGACTTACACTAATGGGTCTAATAAACTTTGGATATATGTGACCTACATTTAGGCATGCTAAAATGGGCCCAGCCTCATGGGATTTGCATGAAATATTGTGGATATATGATGGGGAAGTATTTATTTTTCTTACCCATTTTAAAAACAAGCTTAAATGGACTTATTGAAATAATCTTGTGTCTATATGGGATTTATTGTATGGTCATGGGCTGGTCACGGACCAACAAAATTTGTCATTTTTGTTCTTGTTGTTATTATTTTATTGTTTTTGTTGTTGTTGTTATTATTATTATTAGTATTATTATTATTATTATCATCATTATTATTATTATTATTATTATTATGCATATTCTCATTTTCACACCAGTTTCCCACTACCCACATGTACTCTACCTTATTTCCCCACCCCCTATTTTTCATGACCCCCAAATTTTTGGTTGTCCCATCTCATTAGTATGTGAAATATCAATATTTTTAGTTTTATTGATTTTTTTTAATTTATATAATAATAAATTATAAGCCAACCAAAAATATAATTCCAAAAATGGAGTTTTGTTCCCAAAATCAATGGACACAACAAAGATAAATGAGACCACATGCCCTATATGAACATTGTTTTTATTATTGATTAATTTATATATATATATATAATAATTTAATATATAAAAAATGGTATCCCATGGGATTTTTTGGACAATATAAAAAATGGTTTAGGGTTGTATATTTGTCCAATATAAGAAATTTCCAAAGTGGGGAAATCCAAAAATGGGCCAAGGCTCATACGAGCCTAGCTCGTGTAGGCCTAGCTTGCTGGTTTTTCATGCATACATATTACCATGGCTCACAAATCATGAAAATAATTCAAAATATATATTTTTTTCTATAGTTATAATAATAGTGAAAATAACAAATAATCAAAAATAAATCAAATCATGTTATGAACTAAGGATTCCATAGAAAATAAAAAAACACTTTACCAATTTTTTAACGACCCAAACTTTCTTTAATGGAAATCCCTCTTGATCTAATTAAATGTATCATTATGTAAAATGTTTTGTGAACTTATTTGGTTTTATGATTTTTATTTTTAAAATACCATTAATAAATGTGACCGTAACTAATATAGTCGTTGAACAGTGATCAAATGATTATTATAAATATAAGGATTTAACAAATCCAATTTTCATAGACAAAGAAAGTGATAGCCTCATCCTGTAGACTTTCCCCATATGAAGCCCATTTATTGGATCTCAGAAAGTAGGTGGCGTCATTGGGCTTCACTCTTGACCAAGACCAAGCTGAGCTTGAACATATTAATCTTGATTGGAACTAACTACGGGAGAAATGGAAGTTAATAGAGATTACCACCCAAGCGATGTTATCTGTGCCACCCCAAGAGTCTATCACCATCACAAACCTTAGCCTTAAGACATATGTGGGTGTTATAAGGGGTTATGTAACAAGACCCTGGCACTATGACTATGTACATAATTTTTATATAAATAATGTGCATTCATTTTATTATTATTACTTTGTAAATAGTTTTTAAAGAACAAATTGTATTTTTAGTTAATATTCAATGAAGAAATATATTTTGATGAATTAATGGATTTTTGAATTTAATAGTATTTTAATAAAATATTATTATAATTAAATTAATTTTTTTTAAATATAAATGATCATATAATTTTATGAATGAAATTGTAATTTTTATTATGGTTTGGAAGCCGTTTTTGTCAGAACCCATTAATTTTCAATAAATGTTGATTTTTATTTTAAAACTAAAAATTCAAATATTTAGAAAATTACATAAATAAAATGAATAATATTTTTGGAATCAGGACATTGAAATTATCCAATGGTTAATTTTTCATAATTTTCTAAGGCAGTCGAATTTTTGGGTAAAAATTAAATATCGTTTAAATATATAATGTGTTTTATGACATCATAATGAAAAAATAGTGATTTAATAAAATACTATAAATGATATTTTCGTACAATATATGGTTTACCCTTAAAATAATGTGATTTTAGGTTTTTTTGATTTATTTTACAAAGCTTTAGTGGACCCTCCAAGACTTAGAAAACATTTTGTCTTTTGAAACTGTTTTCTTTGAAAGTGTGACTCACCTCCACATAATCACCCTCAATATTTTAATAAGTTCTTCCATTGGACTTATAAAATATTTTTTTCTAATCCCCTTTGTAAAAAACCATGGGCAAAACCATGGGCTGGTTTGTGGTATTTAGTAGTTTACTGTGTGGTGACCCAAACCTAAATATTATAGAATTCCATCTCATTTCCTATATAAACCCACCCATGCTCCTACTTCCCCTTTACTAAAAGCCTTTTTAGTTCAACCAAACTCCTCCCTACACTATATATAATCCTCCAAAGGTTCCCCAAGCTCCCAATAAGCCTCTATCAACCCTCCCCTAATCCTTTGGGATCACACTTCCAAATAAGGGATTTCCTCTTTTCTCATTTTTTTCTAAATTTCATTATGTTGGTATACCATTTTAGTTTCAATTAAAAATTATGGGTATGATTTTTAACCTCACACATAATTCCCTATTTACATTTGAAATGATTATAGACCTCTTTCTCTCTCATTGATTCCATCTGTGTACACCTATTACCATGCTGAAATTCCATAAGTAAATTCTCTCTTCTCATTCACATTCAAGAAATGTTTTTGTATTATGATTCTAATTTCCATTAAATTTGTTGGTACATGTATCTATATGAAACCATTACTGTAAATTTCATTTAAATATGATTATATACCTATTTATCTCTCATCAACCATTTTTTATGAATTCTTATGTCACGTCGTTATGCTGCCCAAATTGCACCACAATTTTTCAAGCCAATGTCATGATGTAGTGAATACCATGCCCATTTCTCAATCAAGGGAATTCACCTTTAAGTAAATTTATGTATTGATAATAGTATTTCATGTATGAATTCCACATTTCCTTTATCATGGAATAAATTATGAGGTTTAATGAATCCATGTTATATGATCCATGTGGCACATTTATGCGTGAAATGAAAAGTTTAAGAAGGGTATGCCCTGATAGCGCTCCAATGCATTGGGTAAAGATTAGTATAATGATATGTCAAGTGAAATGAGGGTTTAATCATGATAATTCAAATGCAATAAGGGTTTACTCAAGATAATTCAAGTGCAATAAGTGTTTACTCATGCTCTATGTTCAATGAACCTAGGATCATGATAAAATCAGGTTAAATTTTGTTTCCACATTTCCATGTTATGATTAATATGCTTTATTATGTCTTTATGTTAATGTTTCTCTTGTGATCCATTGATATTCCTATTGTATAACATGTATTGTATTACTCATGTTACTACATGTTTATTCCCTTACTGGGCTTTATATCTCACTCTTTTCTTATGCATGTCCTCAAGTTATCCTATGCAATGCTAAGTACGAGGGAATGTAGTGGTCATGTAAAGGAAGTTTTCAGCAAAGATATTTTATTTCATGTTATAATTTGTTATGTAAAGATCCTAAGACACAAAGATTCTAGACCTCTCGATCTTCTTTGTTGTTTCAAGTGATGTTTATGTAATAAATCATGTTTAAGTGTGTAATAAAGAGTAGGGTTGTCATAAATTTCCTATGAATACTTTTATAAAAATTATCTATATTATAATTTAATTATTATATTATTTATTAAACTATGGTAGTGGGGTGTTCTCTACACATGGTTACATCGAGACCACGGCTATATGATGACTTATAGCCCCATTTTTTATATAAATGTCACTAAAGGACTCTTTTTTCGACCTTATAACCCAGGTTTTTTAATACCCAATAAATTTATGTAATAAATTAATTTATTTTATTACAAAATGATTCATTAAAAATTAAAAATACTTATTTATTAAGGCAACTACAACAAATAAAAGATAATAGACAAAAATAAATAATGTCAAGATAATGTTTATGTTCCATTGATCATATTCTATATAAATATCATGGTTATAACAAGTATAGTAAAAAAATACATGCCATCGAATAAATATATTACATGAACTAAAACTTATAATTATTAAGTGATGTATTCGTATGATTTAATTTATAGTAGGTAAGAGTAAATATGGTCGTTAAATGACTATTGGGCATTCTGACTGTTAGTGATATAGTTGTTATAAATAGACTATTGGAATTAGTGTATATTAATGGCAATAAAAGGGTTAATTATCATAGAATTTGTAAACCATATTCTTGGAAAATAAGAATATTCCCTATGAAGTGTATTTAGTAGAACATGGGAAATATGTTCCATAATTTGGGTTCTCCCTTAACCAAGACCAAGTAGAACTTTAATACTTGATGTTCGAGTGGAATTGTATATGGGAGAAGTTCAAGTTAATATAAATCAATACCATGTTAATTATAGTTTATCAACCCCATTAAATTACCACCATTTCACATATTACCCTTTAGGTTAATGTTAGTTAAATAATGGGTTATTTATCTAAGGGTTAAGTGGTATTAATGTGTAAATTAAATAGTGTTTACATAGATTTCACATTTTTATCAAATGTATCTTCATTATAGAATATTTTAAATATAAATAATCATATGTTAAATTTTTAAATATAGATTGCATATGTGGAATCAGGATGTTGAAATTATCTAAGGGGTAAAATTTGGAAATTTTTTACAAAAAATGTTAAATATGGAAAAAATGGTGAAATGTTGTAAA
Organism: Viscum album; assembly: GCA_963277665.1. Classification (NCBI taxonomy): domain Eukaryota; kingdom Viridiplantae; phylum Streptophyta; class Magnoliopsida; order Santalales; family Viscaceae; genus Viscum; species Viscum album. The sequence continues at coordinate 1,839,982,817 of OY728125.1, forward strand.
TATGACATCATATATATGTATGTATGACTAAATGTTACCAAGGTAGTGTTATATTCATATTTCATGAACTATACATTATATTGGAGAATTAAGGGATATGATGTGGCACTATGTTGAGTAGTGGAGCACATAAGGTAATGAAAAAATAAAATCTTCATTACATTAATAAATGAAACTCCACTCACCACACCTATAAATAATAACCCCATATTATCATTACACTAATCCAAAAATTAAAGGTACCTCTTTATAGATCTCTCAAAGATTATTTTCAATATCTCTCTCTTAAATATCTAACAATTTGGTAAGTTTTAAGGTTTGATTCTATGCTAAGAGGCTCAAGAGATGTAAGGGACATTTTCTCTCTCTTTTCAATTTCTATTTATAATTACATTATGGTACCCTTTTAAATTTCAAATTCCATAATAAAATATTTTTGTAATGTACTTTTAATTACATTAATAGTGGTATCATATGAATGTGATACCTCATTTCACTCACACTATACTCCATTCATAAGTAGTTATAATGTTGAAATTATCTTAAGAGGCATAAAATTCTATATTGTTTCATGATAAAAAAATCATACATATTTGATTTATTTGAGGTATTATGGATATATTATATCAAATAGTGGACCTTTTATAAGGAAGTATTATTGTGATTGTTACACCCCAACCTTGGAAATTTTTTATTTTTTCTTTTCTTTGATTTGGGTTCTTTGGTTGGGGTTTTGGTTTATTTCTGGATTGATTTTATTAGTTTTTTTTAATAAATGTAATTTTTTGCCTTAACATTAAGGTGTTAATATTTATCACATGGTTATTTGAAAGATTTTGGATTCACCTGATTAACCTTGTGGATTGAGTTTAGTGCTTGGGTCATGGTGCTTGGCCTACGCACAGTTAGGGAAACTATACAGAAAGCATGTGGTTTGGTTCTAGAATTGGGCAGTGACATTTAGAACAATTGGTATACGGTTTGGGAATATGTGTATCAAAATTATGCAGAGTTCCCCTCTTCTCTAGTATAGGTCACATGGTAGGCATATGGTTTTTCAAAATGTATGGCGAAACCATATGACTTATCAAGATCTTTAAAAATGTGAAATTTCATGTTTTCCCCTCTGATCTCTTAACCCCATTTCTGGTTTTCCTCCCCTTTCTTGACATAGTTGAATGAAGAGATCCTCAAATATTCTTCTACATTTCTACCCAACCTCCATTGGATATCCCCAATGGTTTTTAGGTAAGTTTTTTGGAGTTTCTAGTCGATTTATCCCTTTTTCCTTCCTTCTCTCTTAGTTTCTTTGTTTTTCATGGTGAGGGTTCTCTATTGGATGAACCCTAGAGGCAAGGGATGATGTTTGGATTGATTTATTTGTTATTAGTGTGTGTGGAATATCTCTAGGGATTTTTTATTCCTCCTAATGTTTGGTTTCATTCTCACATCATTGGGGTAGGTGGTTCTATCCATTTGCTTTCTGCCACATTCCATTGATGCCTTATCTTTCCAAAATAATTATTAAATTTTTCACCCTTCTTTAAGATGTGTTAGTATAAATATATTTTTTGTTTTCATGGTGTTGAATTTGGTTAAAAATGATTTTCATAGGGACTCTTTATCTATGATTGTGTTTTCAGGAACATAAGGTGTTTGTTAAAATGCTAGTTGAGTTTTTAAAGTAAATTTGAGCACTTGTGGTGTTATTTTCTAGTTCTTATGTTTGATAGGATGGTTGAAATTATAAATTGGTAATTATGTGTAGTTTGGAAGCCTATTTTTGGTATAATTATTTGTGGTAAAATGATTTGGAAATATTCTCCCAGATATTAAATGTTTTCTAGTGATGTTATAATTGTGTGACTCATTGTATTGGTTTAAGGTAAAGTGGTGATTCTTGGAATGGTTTTTGGATGATTTCATGGAAACTTGAAGTGTGTCATTGGATGTTGGCACATCCATGGGTGCACGGGGTTCAAACATGGATGGGAATTCAAATGACAAGGACACTTAAGATTGATCCCCTTTTTCTCAAAATATTTTTTAGGTTTCTAAATGGTGTGTTTGATCTCCATGTGACTTCAAAAGTGGTTTCAAATTTGTTCCTAGATTCTTGGAAAATTTTCTATTTTTAATGTGTTTAGTCCCTAAAATAATATAAAGCCCCATTTGGAACTTCGCATGTTGTTCCATGTTTTTCACTTATCTTGTAAAGAGTTTGGATTTGAATTATAAATGAAATCTTGTCATTGTTCATGTGAAGTGGTGTTTTATGTTGACTTTGGAATTTTTGTGGAAATGCCTTTTAAATGTTTTTGGAATTAGTTTTAGAAATGTGTAGCCTGATTTGAACTTGAAATATTTTTGGAGCTTTTTCATAAAACTCGTATGATGTGAAAGCTCGATAAGAACTTTGTGTTGAATATGAAAAGTGTTTTTGATGTGATGTGATGTAAACACCCTATTGGAAGATTGTGATGTTTAGGAAAAATGGTTTTGTAAACCCCATGTAGTGTGAGGCACAGTTGGAATTGAATAAGTATTATGAAATAAGTGGATTCTCCTGTGTGTTGAGATACTTGGCTTATATTTTGAGACCACAAGACTTTGGGAGGTTCTCCCCTATAGTGGATCATGCATGAGAACATTGTGGTATTGATTCCATTAGACCTTGGGATGGGATCCCCTATAATGTATCATGTGTGAGAATGCTATGGATTGTGGTTTCTATACCATGTCTTGACAATTGTTTAGATTGTTATTAATATCATGGGATTAATGGGCATCATCAAGAGGGTCGAGTGATGGATTCTTTTCAACCCCGAGTAAGGTGGGTTTGTACCCACTTTACTTGATAGGGATAGGTGGGGCATGCCACTGGTTTGGATAGTTAGAACATCCAGTTGCTTATTGACTTTGGAGATACACTATATGTCGATAGGTGAGTCTGATCTTAGTACAACTAGGGATCACTCTTGTAATGTTCAATAAAGTCTCATGAATCACTATTTATATGTTTTTTATATTCCTGTTGCTTGTTTGAATATTAATCATTCTTTTTTATTCATGTTATCTTTTTTTCTTTCACTTTATTCTCAACCCTCTTTTAATTATTGGTATGGATTTGTACTTGGGATTTGTCTGTAAAAAGATTTTTGAAATATGAAATTGTTGTAAAAAAGAAATTTGTCTGTGTTGTTTAAAAGGAGAACATGTGTAAAATTGGTTTTATTTTCCTTAAATGTTAAAAATCTTATTTTTGGAATGTGTTTTCAAACCAGAATTTATGGACTATTTATGGAAAGTAAATTCAAGGATTATATGGTGATTTCCTATTGATCTGTTTAACCTCACACCCTATTTTTGTCACTCAGCATCGGTACACCCGAGCTATTTTGTAGGTTCAGGTTTCTTGTTTATGTGATCACTTTTGGAGAAGGTTTTTCTTGTGGTTTTTTGTGTCAAGAGGTCCCATGTAGATTGTGTAGTGTGGCCTGGTCTTAGTTTGTATTTGGTTTTTGTTTTCATTTTTCAAAAAAATTATCTAGATCAGTTTTTGATATTTATTTGAGATTATATTATTGTTAGTTCTTCTTCATTTTTAGTTTATTTATTTGATTCTGGTTTATTGGTAAAATCCTTCTCAAGGTGATTACTTTGATGCTCGACACAGGTTTCCAGCATGTGGGGTTCTGGAATGCCCTTCTAGCCTTATCTTATAAAGGGTTAGGAGTTGGGCTGGATGGAATCCTAGATTGGTCTATGAAAAAATGGTTTCAGATAAATCCCTTGTTATTTGGGGAGTCAAGTAGTTGAAGATTTGTATTTTAGAGGCTCGGTAGGTAGGTACGGGAAGGACTTCATAAACCCTTGGTCATTTTGAACCTTAAGATTCCTGGGGTATTCAGGTTTTTGGGTTTTTGTTATTTATTTTGGATTGAGGAATGGAAATAGAGGTGATCTGATGTCATGTTGTGATCTCACGTGGACTAGTGAACTATGTGGAGTCTGAGTACATGGTTCATAGTCCTCTTAGTTGTCAATTCTTACTTGGGTCATGGCCCACTAACCATGTTTCTAAGTTAGTAATAGAGACTAGTTCCTCATTCCAATGGTTTGGTGGGAGTTTTGTTTTGTTTTTTTTCAGTTGGAATGAGTAAAATTTTAAAAAATAAAAAAATATTTGAAATTAAAATGATTTATTTCAAGTGGTTTTGTATTGGAAGGTGAAATGAGTTTTAAAATAGAAAGTTATTTATATTGAAAATTTTGTGAATGCTCGGGTTTGATGATAAAATGGTGTATGTGATCCTGGATATTCCATATCAACGTACACATATGTGTGGGTATGTATGGATGTTTCATGTTGAAATGTATGGAAGGATTATATCAGTGGGAGTGGGATATATGAATATGTGATAGTTCATAGGATATCGTGGGTGAGTATTTGAAATCAAAATCGTTTCAGGGTTTTTTTTTTCATTGAAAAGTGGGATATTTTTTTAAGAAAAATTAATTTTAGCATTCGTAAAGAGGTATTATAAGAAAGAGGTTTTGAAATTGAAATGTAAAGGCGAATTCTTGATAAGATTATTTTGGTTTTATTTATAATTTTTTTCTTGTGATCCTTTTTTTGGATTGTGTTGTTCTTTTGGTTATGTTTCGGGTAGATGTTGATTTTAGTTTTGTTCTCCTTATATTTTTTAGAATATGACACCCAGAAAAATCCCCAAATTTCATATTGATTCTTTCCCATTTTCTACCACTTATTGGTTGTTTCCTATATTTCATGGTGATTTAGGTTCATTAGAGGTGGTGGAATTGGTAGATAAAGTTGAGTGTGTATTTAAATCATTAGAAACTCCTGAAGCTATTATAGTGTGTGTTGTTCTAGGCTTGTTTGATGGTCCATCATTGGACTAGTGGTGATTAGCCACTAAATGAGGCTAATATTCATTGTTAATATACATAATTTTCATGTTCTTTGTTATTCATAAACACCATTTTAGTGCATTTTACACTTTTAACACCATTTCACATTATGATTGTAATACCTTCTTAAAATGCACTATTATGTGGTACATTTTTGAACATCATTTAAAGTACCCAATGATTCATCTGATTTTAAGGAATTTAATTTTACATATTTTAATTTGATATTTTTTGAAATTGATCTACACTTAAATATGAACATGTTTCATTCAGGGATCAATGGAGAATTCATGGAGGATGATGGAGATATTTGGCAATGAAAGGAAGCAATTCTGGAGAAGGCAGATTGGACACCAGCCCACTGATGAGACTGTGGGGCCCAACATACAAGCCCAATTAACCCCAAAATTCGTGGGATGCTCTAAGACATGTATAGGAACAAATCACTCTTCATGAGTTAATGCTAATTCGGCCTCCATGGTGGTCATTTAGTCAAACCAAGTTAGACATAAAATTCTGGGCCAGATTCTGCGGCCCAGAAAAACAGTTCACTACATTGATCATATCTCGGAATCCACAACTCCAAATGGGACCCAATTTTACATGCGGTTAGAAGACATCCTTATCTCCATTTTCTTCTTCTATGTCCCACCCTGCTTCGGCTGTCGAGAAGGTCTTCCAGACGCGTCTGTTCGGTGAAGTAAAGCTGGCTGCCACCTCGGGTCAAACGTGGAAAAGTCCAAATTCCACAAGGTTTCCACCACCTATATCCTAGAAAAATTAATTAAGATGCTTTGTACTGTTGGTGGTTCGACCCAAGGCTCACAAAATGCCTATTTAAGGAAGTGGTGGTGAAGGAGTTGAGGATCTTGGATGCTTTGTTTAATTGTAATGTCATGATGCATTTTTGTTGCCTCAATTTTGTCTTTCACATGTAAGTTGTTCAATTCACTTTAGTTTCTTAATAAAAGTTCTTCTTCTACTCTTATTCTGTTGTTCTTAATATCACTTTAATACCATTGGATCAAGGTGTGAATTTATTCACACCAACCCTTGTGAAATTATTCACACAACGGTGAAGTGATCGTTTTATTTTTGTTGTTTTCTTTACTTCTCAATTTCCTCCCTTATGAGTCTACTTTCCGCTTCCATTGAAACCATGGGATCAATGGAGGGATAACCCACTTATGGGTTGATCCAAGGGAGTATCAAGGGGCTGTATTGGATGTTATCTATCACCTAATTAATGTATAATCACTTCTTTAATTGGGATTTTTATTTGATTATTTTTAAACTCCATCGTCCTCGTTGAATTTAAGGCCACACACTTCAAGTACTAATACGATCCATTACCTTGAAGTGCTCAAAACTTTGATCCTTCAAGTGTATAGGTGATTAGTATAAGAGGGTGTAGGAATTAAACCAGTATGTGATGATGTTGTTTTATCTCCTTAAATGAACTCATCTCAAATTTAAGAAATTGAAATCATTAAAAAGAAAATACGTCCAATCCACCCCGAGTGATAACCTAGGATCAACTCATTCTTTTAAATTGAATCCACTTAAATATTTTAGATATCTTTAAAACCCATCAAAAATCAATCCAAGTTGGCCACTTCATAGCCAAAAATCCATCCCTTAGGTTGTGTATCTTAGGTATCTTCTTAGGTCTCTGTGGAATCGACAACCCAAGCTACACTACAAGGACCGTTCTACCCTTCTTCTCATGGGTAAATTTGGGCGTGAACCAAATTTTGGCGCCATTTCCGGGGACCTAAGTAAGTTATATTAGACATTATCATTCTTTTTCTTCATCCATATTCTCTTTTCTCACCTCTCACTCCTATGGATGTCAATTTTGAACAAGTCCAAACATGGGAAACCTATCTCCACTTTGATCACCCAACCCCATGTGTGATGTACAATGACCGTCCTAATTTCTACATGTGGGATCATCAAAAACCTAATGAACCACATTGTTTTTACCCCTATGATCCACAAAACATCCCAACATATAATGATTTTCAATCACCACAAATCCAATATGAACACCCTCCTGTGCAATTCCAACAACTTAATTATCCACCTGAAATAGACCATATTTCTCAACCCCTTACCCATCATGATCCACAACCGTTACTTGAAAAATTGTTTCAACAAATGGAGATAATGAATTTTGAGGTTTCATCATTGAGGTTAGAACTACAAAGCATTAAAAATTGTGAGGAACCCATCCCTACACAAACTATCCCTTTCATAACCTTATGTGAAGTGTCTGGTTTCCCACAAACCTCTCATGAATTTACTGAAGAGAAAACCTTTGGATATGGGGAAGATGAAGAGGATCAACGAATTTTTGATGGGTCTTTAAATCAAGAGGAAATTTACTTTTTGGATTCAAAAGAGTAGAATTTGACATCATGGATTGAGTCTCATGAATATAACTCTGTTGATGATTTTTCAAAAACACCAATCATTGAACCATTCAGAGAAATCACAATCTTTGAGTCCATACCCATTTCTAACACTGATATTTCAAATTTTGTGGTTGCATCTTATATTCCAAAGGATCCAATTATGTTGATAAATTTTGAAAATGAAACTGAGTTCAATTCAAAGTCCCAACCTATGTCTGAAAGTTTTAGCCTACCTAAACTTGAACAAAAGGACTTTCCATCCACCCCCAAGTTTCCATTCATTGGGGATAGCCAAAAACTTCCATTTTTCACCATTTCTTATCTTGAAACCACTAAAGAGGTGATTATTCATAATGTATTAGAAAATACTACAAAAGAAATTGGATCCATCATTTATGATATTCCTTGGATTTATCTGCTCATTTTAGAACAGAGGTTTGTGCATGAAACAATTTATAAACATAGAACCAATCTCAACATAGTAGAAGTGGTGAAACATGTGGTCCTTAAAATTTTGAAAGTTGGTATTGGATAAGTTGGGGGGTTCAAGTCGAGCTAACGACGTTAAAAAAAGCGCTGCATGGGAGGCAACCCATGGTTTTTAAGTTTCCTATCATTTTGTTGTTTTAATAAAATTTATATTTTAATTAATCATTTTTATATTAAAAAATATATATATAGACTGTTGACCTGTTCTTCTATTATGATTATGGATGGGTATGAAAGGGGAGCACCATATTCATCCGTGTCACATGGTGTGATCCTTGAGTAATACCTTACCCAGAAATTTAAAAAGAAGACAATGTATCATCAGTTTATTTTATTTTATATATATATTTATATTTTACTTATATATATATATATATATATATATATATATATACTCTTTTGTTTTGTTTGTTTGTTTTCCTTTTTCCACTAGGGAACTCTGCAAGCGACATGGATATCAAAGGACTAAAAGGGATCAGTAAGAACTTCAAACTTCAACCACTAGGTGACTTCATTCCATAACCCTCATTTTCAGTTTCCTTTTTGAACTTTCATTCTCTACCTCTACCCCCTTCTAAATTTTCTTTTCTTTAAACACTGGGGACAGTGTTATTTTTAGTTGGGGGGGAGATAAAATAAAAAAATTCTTTTGTGTCAAAAAAAAAGATAAATGATTTGAAAAAAAAAATTTGTGAAAATGGAAGGAAAAATTCCTTTAACTTTGAACATGGTAATATGCATTGCACACTTTGAAACTGAATATCAAATTATTTAGCATACCCTAATTCTGATTTTAATCCTTGTATAATTTCATGAGCATAGATTTTGGAAAGTGTGGTTGTCCAATGTGATATTTCATCGTTTATATTTTCATCCAAATAAAAAAAATGCCACAATGCACGTCCTCTAGACTGTGGGGTACTAATTTGAATTTTTGGGGTCCCATAATAAATAGCATAGGCTGGTTTTATTTTTATGAATAATATGAGTATTCAAAAAAAACTAAAAAAAATTATTAAAAAAATAATAATAATAATAATTTGCGTGTAGAGCAATGGATTGATAAAATGCGAGGCTTTCGGCACTTGGGGATCGTGACTCCAGAGTTTTCTAGCCCTGAGTTTTTCAATATATCTCTATTTATGGTAATATGACTTTGTTTTTGATTAAGTTAACTCGAGACGATGCCCGAGTATGTGGGCTTCACTTGGTGCCCTAAGGCCTTTGAGTCTGGGAGTCATCGGCAAAGTCTTGCTACATGGGTTAATTTGATTAACTACAATCTCAATTACTATAGCAATATTGCAAAAAAACAAAAAAACAAAAAAAAAAGGATGAAGAATACTCATATTAGGATTAAATGTGATTCCACCTAGCACTTCCATGATTTCCCCCTTGAATGAAAATGAACCCGCATATCTATTGTGATTCACAACACATCATTACACCTAATTGAGTTGGATGAAGTATGATGATGGATTTGATCAAAGGAATGGGCTTGGGATTGGGATCTGCTTATGAAACTATCTTGTATTAAAATATTTTGATGGGTTTCATGATTGTTTGGTATAAGGTTTTTTGGTGATCATTGTGTATTAAAATGTTTTTAGAAAAGGAAATTCGAATTTTATTTTTGATGAGATATATTTTGCTCGGGACTAGCAAAACTCAAGTTGGCGGGTGTGATTAGCCACTAAATGAGGCTAATATTCATTGTTAATATACATAATTTACATGTTCTTTGTTATTCATAAACACCATTTTAGTGAATTTTACACTTTGAACACCATTTCACATTATGATTGTAATACCTTCTTAAAATGCACTATTATGTGGTACATTTTTGAACATCATTTAAAGTACCCAATGATTCATCTGATTTTAAGGAATTTAATTTTACATATTTTAATTTTATATTTTTGGAAATTGATCTACACTTAAATATGAACATGTTTCATTCAGGGATCAATGGAGAATTCATGGAGGATGATGGAGATATTTGGCAATGAAAGGAAGCAATTCTAGAGAAGGCAGATTGGACACCAGCCCACCGATGAGACTGTGGGGCCCAACATACAGGCCCAATTAATCCCAAATTTCGTGGGACGCTAGAAGACATGTATAGGAACAAATCACCCTTCAGGAGTGAATGCTAATTCGGCCTCCATGGTGGTCATTTAGTCGTCCCAAGTTAGAGATAAAATTCTGGTCCAGATTCTGCGGCCCAGAAAAACAGTCCACTACTTTGATCATATCTCGGAATCCACAACTCCAAATGGACCCCAATTTTACAGGAGGTTAGAAGACATCCGGAGCTCCATTTTCTTCCTCTATGTCCCACCCTGATTCGGCCGTCTAGAAGGTCTTCCAGACGCGTCTGTTCGGTGAAGTAAAGATGGCTGTCACCTCGGGTCAAACGTGGAAAAGTCCAAATTCCACAAGTTTTCCACCACCTATATCCTAGAAAAATTAATTAAGATGCTTTTTACTGTTGGTGGTTCGACCCAAGGCTCCCAAAATTCCTATTTAAGGCAGTGGTGTTGAAGGAATTGAGGATCTTGGATGCTTTGTTTAATTGTAATGTCATGCTGCATTTTTGTTGCCTCAATTTTGTCTTTCACATGTAAGTTGTTCAATTCACTTTAGTTTCTTAATAAAAGTTCTTCTTCTACTCTTATTCTGTTGTTCTTAATATCACTTTAATACCTTTGGATCAAGGTGTGAATTTATTCACACCAACCCTTGTGAAATTATTCACACAACGGTGGAGTGATCGTTTTATTTTTGTTGTTTTCTTTACTTCTCCATTTCCTCCCTTATGAGTCTACTTTCCGCTTCCATTGAAACCATGGGATCAATGGAGGGCTAACCCACTTATGGGTTGATCCAAGGGAGTAGCAAGGGGCTGGATTGGATGTTATTTATCACCTAATTAATGTATAATCACTTCTTTAATTGGGATTTTTATTTGATTATTTTTAAACTCCATCGTCCTTGTTGAATTTAAGGCCACACACTTCAAGTACTAATACGATCCTTTACCTTGAAGTGCTCAAAACTTTGATCCCTCAAGTGTATAGTTGATTAGTATTAGAGGGTGTAGGCATTAAACCAGTAAGTGATGATGTTGTTTTATCTCCTTAAATGAACTCATCTCAAATTTAAGAAATTGAAATCATTAAAAAGAAAATACGTCCAATCCACCCCGAGTGATAACCTAGGATCAACTCATTCTTTTAAATTGAATCCACTTAAATATTTTAGATATCTTTAAAACCCATCCAAAATAAATCCAAGTTGGCCACTTCATAGCCAAAAATACATCCCTTAGGTTGTGTATCTTAGGTATCTTCTTAGGTCTCTGTGGAATCGACAACCCAAGCTACACTACAAGGACCGTTCTACCCTTCTTCTCTTGGGTAAATTTGGGCGTGAACCAAATTTTGGCGCCGTTGCCGGGGACCTAAGTAAGTTATATAAGACATTAACATTCTTTTTCTTCATCCCTATTCTCTTTTCTCACCTCGCACTCCTATGGATGTCAATTTTGAACAAGTCCAAACATGGGAAACCTATCCCCACTTTGATCACCCAACCCCATGTGTGATGTACAATGACCGTCCTAATTTCTACATGTGGGATCATCAAAAACCTAATGAATCACATTGTTTTTACCCCTATGATCCACAAAACATCCCAACATATAATGATTTTCAATCACCACAAAGCCAATATGAACACCCTCCTGTGCAATTCCAACAACTTAATTATCCACCTGAAATAGACCATATTTCTCAACCCCTTACCCATCATGATCCACAACCGTTACTTGAAAAATTGTGTCAACAAATGGAGATAATGAATTTTGAGGTTTCATCATTGAGGTTAGAACTACAAAGCATTAAAAATTGTGAGGAACCCATCCCTACACAAACTATCCCTTCCATAACCTTATGTGAAGTGTCTGGTTTCCCACAAACCTCTCATGAATTTACTGAAGAGAAAACCTTTGAATATGGGGAAGATGAAGAGGATCAAGGAATTTTTGATGGGTCTTTAAATCAAGAGGAAATTTACTTTTTGGATTCAAAAGAGGAGAATTTGACATCATGGATTGAGTCTCATGAATATAACTCTGTTGATGATTTTTCAAAAACACCAATCATTGAACCATTAAGAGAAATCACAATATTTGAGTCCATACCCATTTCTAACACTGATATTTCAAATTTTGTGGTTGCATCTTATATTCCAAAGGAACCAATTATGTTGATAAATTTTGAAAATGAAAATGAGTTCAATTCAAAGTCCCAACCTATGTTTGAAAGTTTTAGCCTACCTAAACTTGAACAAAAGGACTTTCCATCCACCCCCAAGTTTCCATTCATTGGGGATAGCCAAAAACTTCCATTTGTCACCATTTCTTATCTTGAAACCACTAAAGAGGTGATTATTCATAATGTATTAGAAAATACTACAAAAGAAATTGGATCCATCATTTATGATATTCCTTGGATTTATCTGCTCATTTTAGAACAGAGGTTTGTGCATTAAACAACTTCTAAACATAGAACCAATCTCAACATAGTAGAAGTGGTGAAACATGTGGTCCTTAAAATGTTGAAAGTTGGTATTGGATAAGTTGGGGGGTTCAAGTCGAGCTAACGACGTTAAACAAAGCGCTGCATGGGAGGCAACCCATGGTTTTTAAGTTTCCTATCATTTTGTTGTTTTAATAAAATTTATATTTTAATTAATCATTTTTATATTAAAAAATATATATATATACTGTTGACCTGTTCTTCTATTATGATTATGGATGGGTATGAAAGGGGAGCACCATATTCATCCGTGTCACGTGGTGTGATCCTTGAGTAATACCTTACCCAGAAATTTAAAAAGAAGACAATGTATCATCAGTTTATTTTATTTTATATATATACATATATTTTACTTATATATATATATATATACTCTTTTGTTTTGTTTGTTTGTTTTCCTTTTTCCACTAGGGAACTCTGAAAGCGACATGGATATCAAAGGACTAAAAGGGAGCAGTAAGAACTTCAAACTTCAACCACCAGGTGACTTCATTCCATAACCCTCATTTTCAATTTCCTTTTTGAACTTTCATTCTCTACCTATACCCCCTTCTAAATTTTCTTTTCTTTAAACACTGGGGACAGTGTTATTTTAAGTTGGGGGGGGAGATAAAATAAAAAAATGCTTTTGTGTCAAAAAAAAGATAAATGATTTGAAAAAAAAAATTGTGAAAATGGAAGGAAAAATTCCTTTAACTTTGAACATGGTAATATGCATTGCACACTTTGAAACTGAATATCAAATTATTTAGCATACCCTAATTCTGATTTTAATCCTTGTATAATTTCATGAGCATAGATTTTGGAAAGTGTGGCTGTCCAATGTGATATTTCATCGTTTATATTTTCATCCAAATAAAAAAAATGCCACAATGCACGTCCTCTAGACTGTGGGGTACTAATTTGAATTTTTGGGGTCCCATAATAAATAGCATAGGCTGGTTTTATTTTTATGAATAATATGAGTATTCAAAAAAAACTAAAAAAAATTATTAAAAAAAATAATAATAATAATAATTTGCGTGTAGAGCAATGGATTGATAAAATGCGAGGCTTTCGGCACTTGAGAATCGTGACTCCAGAGTTTTCTAGCCCTGAGTTTTTCAATATATCTCTATTTATGGTAATATGACTTTGTTTTTGATTATGTTAACTCGAGACGATGCCCGAGTATGTGGGCTTCACTTGGTGCCCTAAGGCCTTTGAGTCTGGGAGTCATCGGCAAAGTCTTGCTACATGGGTTAATTTGATTAACTACAATCTCAATTACTATAGCAATATTGCAAAAAAACAAAAAAACAAAAAAAAAGGATGAAGAATACTCATATTAGGATTAAATGTGATTCCACCTAGCTCTTCCATGATTTCCCCCTTGAATGAAAATGAACCCCCATATCTATTGTGATTCACAACACATCATTACACCTAATTGAGTTGGATGAAGTATGATGATGGATTTGATCAAAGGAATGGGCTTGGGATTGGGATATGCTTATGAAACTATATTGTATTAAAATATTTTGATGGGTTTCATGATTGTTTGGTATAAGTTTTTTTGGTGATCATTGTGTATTAAAATGTTTTTAGAAAAGGGAATTCGAATTTCATTTTTGATGAGATATATTTTGCTCGGGACTAGCAAAACTCAAGTTGGGGGGTGTGATTAGCCATTAAATGAGGCTAATATTCATTGTTAATATACATAATTTTCATGTTATTTGTTATTCATAAACACCATTTTAGTGCATTTTACACTTTGAACATCATTTCACATTATGATTGTAATACCTTCTTAAAATGCACTATTATGTGGTACATTTTTGAACATCATTTAAAGTACCCAATGATTCATCTGATTTTAAGGAATTGAATTTTACATATTTTAATTTTATATTTTTGTAAATTTATCTACACTTAAATATGAACATGTTTCATTCATGGATCAATGGAGAATTCATGGAGGATGATGGAGATATTTGGCAATGAAAGGAAGCAATTCTGGAGAAGGCAGATTGGACACCAGCCCACTGATGAGACATTGGTTCCCAACATACGGGCCCAATTAATCCCAACTTTCGTGGGATGATAGAAGACATGTATAGAAACAAATCACTCTTCAGGAGTTAATGCTAATTCGGCATCCATGGTGGTCATTTAGTCGGCCCAAGTTAGAGATAAAATTCTGGGCCAGATTCTGTAGCCCAGAAAAACAGTCCACTACGTTGATCATATCTCGGAATCCACAACTCCAAATGGGCCCCAATTTTACAGGAGGTTAGAAGACCTCTGGAGCTCCATTTTCTGCTTCTATGTCCTACCCTGATTCGGCCATCTAAAAGGTCTTCCAGACGCGTCTGTTCGGTGCAGTAAAGTTGGCTGCCACCTCGGGTCAAACGTGGAAAAGTCCAAATTCCACAAGCTTTCCACCACCTATATCCTAGAAAAATTAATTAAGATGCTTTGTACTGTTGGTGGTTCGACCCAAGGCTCCCAAAATGCCTATTTAAGCCAGTGGTGGTGAAGGAGCTGAGGATCTTGGATGCTTTGTTTAATTGTAATGTCATGCTGCATTTTTGTTGCCTCAATTTTGTCTTTCACATGTAAGTTGTTCAATTCACTTTAGTATCTTAATAAAAGTTTTTATTATACTCTTATTCTGTTGTTCTTAATATCACTTTAATACCGTTGGATCAAGGTGTGAATTTATTCACACCAACCCTTGTGAAATTATTCACACAACGGTGGAGTGATCGTTTTATTTTTGTTGTTTTCTTTACTTCTCCATTTCCTCCCTTATGAGTCTACTTTCCGCTTCCATTGAAACCATGGGATCAATGGAGGGCTAACCCACTTATGGGTTGATCCAAGGGAGTAGCAAGGGGCTGGATTGGATGTTATTTATCACCTAATTAATGTATAATCACTTCTTTAATTGGGATTTTTATTTGATTATTTTTAAACTCCATCGTCCTTGTTGAATTTAAGGCCACACACTTCAAGTACTAATACGATCCTTTACCTTGAAGTGCTCAAAACTTTGATCCTTCAAGTGTATAGGTGATTAGTATTAGAGGGTGTAGGCATTAAACCAGTAAGTGATGATGTTGTTTTATCTCCTTAAATGAACTCATCTCAAATTTAAGAAATTGAAATCATTAAAAAGAAAATACGTCCAATCCACCCCGAGTGATAACCTAGGATCAACTCATTATTTTAAATTGAATCCACTTAAATATTTTAGATATCTTTAAAACCCATCCAAAATCAATCCAAGTTGGCCACTTCATAGCCAAAAATCCATCCCTTAGGTTGTGTATCTTAGGTATCTTCTTAGGTCTCTGTGGAATCGACAACCCAAGCTACACTACAAGGACTGTTCTACCCTTCTTCTCTTGGGTAAATTTGGGCGTGAACCAAGTGTAAAGTGATTTCTCTATCATCGATTAAGGTTGAGATAGTGTGGGATGTGTTTAAGACCACCTTAGTCTGATGGATTATACCCTAAGAGGTTAATTTGAGGAAGGTGGAATAAATCTTATGTATTCTGCAAGGACGGCGGCCAGTGAAGCCTATATTGATCGCATCAATAATTTTGTTTCTTTTTCTTCAGAGATAGCATCATGGGATATTTTTATGTTTACTCTCTTACTTTGGGGTATTCATTTAGAGATCAAGGAGAGAGTTCTCTCATCTGATGACGTTTATTTTTAGAAGTAGGAGGATGAGGTGTTCCTATCTGACTTGATTTCTAGAACGCAGATAGATGGTAACATAGTTTCTTTTGATGTTTGTGAATGGTTCCCATATGTAAAGTAGTACATGTTAGAGGAACCTGATCTTGATAAGTTTCCTTCATTGATTACAAATTATCATTCATCATACCATTTTCTCATGTGCTTCTAGTGTGGTCGGTTAGAGAATTTGAAGTCATATTATCGCAATCCTCTAAAGAGTTATTATCATCATTGCTATTTGGGTCTCCTATAAAAGTTTTTTATGAATAATTTCCGGAATAAAAATTCTTTCTAGAAGGATTTCCACTTCTAGTTTTTTTTAAGTAGATGCTTTATACATTAGGGCTCCATCCATAGTCCTCAGAGTGAAGGTCACACACATTCGAGAATTATTGGGGTGTGGGAAACCTTAGTATGGCTCTTATCTCCCTTGTTGTGGTGTATATGTTTGAGTTTTACTTGTTTAAGATTATATAATTTTGTAATTTCATCTTTTCATTGTAAAAGTTTGATGGAATTTTTCTTTCATGATTTTAGTAGTTATGTTTATATAGAATGTGTATTTTAAATTAGTTGTCTCTAGGATGTTCTTATCCATTGTGAAGGTTAATTCCGATTTTAATTTATGCTCATTTATAAATGTTTAAAATCATGGAATTTTTAAATTGACTTTTTGTTTTTATATTTTATTTAGATACCTTCCATGGGTTTCCCCTTGATATGGGTATTTTTGATTAGGTGGGAAGTTCCTAGTTTCCATTGTGGTGGTATTTCCATGTCGTTGTTTCCGT
Source organism: Viscum album (assembly GCA_963277665.1). Classification (NCBI taxonomy): domain Eukaryota; kingdom Viridiplantae; phylum Streptophyta; class Magnoliopsida; order Santalales; family Viscaceae; genus Viscum; species Viscum album. The sequence continues at coordinate 1,839,999,784 of OY728125.1, forward strand.
GTTTGGTTTTTAATGTTGGGGGTGTTAGTTGAGTTATTTTGGTGGGGAGAACACTATAATTTTCTTTTATTTTTTCTTATACTATTCTTTCTGCAATAAATGGTCAAGTGTGACTTGTAGAGTGAAATTTAACCCTAAGTTTCATGGTTTCCTTCAATTTTGATAGAGAATTGAATCAAGATTTATTTATCTTTTAGTTGGGTTACTTTATGGGGGGAAGAAAGTGTTTGTGGTGGGGATAATTTTCACATCCTGACCTTAGAATTTCATTATTTTACTCTTCTCTTGGATTTGGGTTCTTTGGATGAAGTTCAAGTTTAGTCCTAGTTTGAATTTTTGAGTTTTTTTATAAATGGAAGTTTTGGGCTTAGCGACAAGGAGATCATAGTTAGCACATGGTTAGGGAAAACTATGTGTATTATCCTAGGTAACCATGCGTCTTGAGTTTGTTCCTTGGGGCTTGGCACACAGATTGCTCACGATTAAAGAAAATCATGCAGCAAGCATGTGGTTTTGTTTTGGAATTGGATAGTGATGTTTGGCTCAGTTGGTGCATGGTTTGGGAAACCATGTGGCCAGCCCATGTGGGTTTCACTATTCCCTAGTATAGTCCACATGGTTGGCACATGGTTTGTAAAACTGTACGGCCAAACCATGTGGCTTACCTAGAACATTAAAAATGTAAAAAAAAATTCCCCTCCAATATTTTAACCCTATTTCAGGTTTTCCTCCCCTTCTTGACCTAGGAACACCAGGGGGTCCTCCAAGATCCTCCTCCTTTTCCTTAAAAACTCCACTGATATTCCCCAATGTTTTAAAGGTAAGTTTATTTGAGTTAGTGGTCATTTTTGCCCACTTTCATCTCTCATCTCTTGGTCTTATTTTGTTTTACATGGTGAGGGTTCTCTCTTAGATGAATCCTAGAAGCAAGGGATGATGTGTGGATTGTTTTATTTGGTGTTAGGATGTTTGCTTTATCTCTTGTACTTTTTTCTTCCTCCTCCCGAAGTTTGGTTGCATTCACATAATGTTGAGGTTGGTGTTTCCATCCATTTCTCTACCATCACATTCCACTGATTCTTGACCATTTATAAATAATTTATAAATTTGTTTCCCTTGCTTGATATGTGTAAGTATAAATTTTTTTGGTGTTTTCATGGTGGGAAATTTGGTTTGAAATAGTTTTCAAAGGTCTTTCTTAACTATTCTTGTGTTTTCATGCACACAAAGTGTTTTTTAAAATTCCAACTGAGTTTTTAAAGTAAATTTGAACACTTGTTGTGTTATTTGGATTTATTATGTTTGATATCTTGGTATAATTTCTAAATTTGGAATGATGGGTAGTTTAGAAGCCTCTTTATGGAATAATTATTTGTCATAAAAAAATGGGAAATATTCCCCCGGTTTTCAATGCTTATTGGTGAAGTTATAATTATGTCACTTGTTTTGATGGTTTAAGGGAAAGTTGTGTTTTTTGAAAATATTTTTTGGATGATTTCATGGAAACCTGAAGTATGTAATTGGATGTTGGCACATCCATGGGTGCATGGGGTGCACATAATATGGGAGAAATATGAGATGAGTAAAAATTTACATAATATAACGTAATCATGGGTATTCTGCTAGTCGAAAAACCACATGAACCATCAATACTATTTTCATAATGAGGGAATACATAATGTGGGACCACATAACCATAACGTCAAGGCCTCATTCCAAGACAATAAATAATTATTTTTCCAAGGCCTTGTGCCTAGACCGTAGTTTGTCTCATGAGACCTACCGATGCACCGAGGGGATATAGCGGGGCCCACCCAACACTTTCCTTGTCTAATGCATTCCTCATATGAATGGGAATAAATACAAACAACATATACATTCATATTGAAACTAATATATGAAATGTAAATAACTTCCCCCAAACATTAAACATAAACACTAACCATTCGGAGTAAATTGATGAATGGGTTTAAGATAGCACATCCACAGCCAAAATAATGATAAAACATTGAATTAAATATGGTAGATGATACCATGAAATATTAATCCTAGTAATACAAAATAATCAACAATATTTTTTTAATATATGAAAATACTCTTATAAAATCTTCGATTAATTCTTGAGATAAATACCATTTTATTTTCAAAAGAAGAGTTATTTTGGAAAAATATTTGTTTAAAACCAAAAGTGAAGTAAAATATTATTTTCATAATAAAATGAGTGATTTTATAAAGATAATGGTTTCCAAAAAATATATTATAGGGTTCCCTTGAAAATCGGTTAGATTTTGAGAAATTCCCTTGAATCGGGCTTGTATTATGGAAACAATTTTGACGGTTTCCTTTTAAAATGTGTAACTATCCATAAAATAATGAAAGGTTCTGGTTGGTAAACATATATAGAATACTCACACAGAATTTATTAAGAGTACATAATAATACATAAGAATTTATTAGAGTTAATTATACAATCAATGTAACTCGAATGATGCACAAGTTCCTCAAACCAGTTGGTGAGGACTCGACAAGTGCATCCAAGAGACCTGAGTTCAAAACTGGATGGAGACATATTTATGGTACTGTAGCAGTATTATAGTAATCATTGTAGTAGTCACTATTCGGTATTGTACCAGTCGGAACTATTCATCTATTTGGGATTTTGGGCCACTGGTTTGGGCTTCGGGTCCTTTAAGGCCTTTGGGCTAGCCATGGGCTTTGTGCTAGTAAGGCTTTCAGGTCACCTCAAGGCCTTCAGGCCACCTGTAATTGTGCTGAAATGATCAGACAGACTCCACAAGGAGTAGACTTCTGATGGAGATTCAGAGTAGGCACATTCACCATAGCATAAGATAAGAGGATTTTTCAGAAAGAGAGGTTATCAAATTTCCATTAGGACTATCCTATTCTTGCACAGGAAGCCTAGTCGAACAGTCATGCGAAGGTGGAGAGCTGATATCATGATGAAGAAATTGGGAGGAGGAGTTCCAAGTATAGTATGTATATTCCCTAATACATATGTTTCAAGTAATATCTGAGCCTAAAGGAATTGTAAGGGTTCCCCATATCCCTTAAAATGTGGGTTATCAAAAATCAATAAAAAAATAAGGCCTTCGGGCTATTCAGGCAAAGTAACCCGAATGAAAACAGATGTTCGAGTGGAAAACCCTTACCTTAAGTCTGAATATGTTCCCCTGTTGTACTTAAAGTCATGAAATTTGAAATTATACTTATTAATAACTTAATTATTAACCTATTAGAAATGTATTTATTTTATCATAATTCTGTTTAGTTCATTTATGTTCTTATTGATAAGTTATAATATCAAATTTCGTTGCTCTAGAGTGTTCGTTTTCTTGATTTTCATAACTGGTTCACTTGTTTTTAAGTAATGGAGTTCATGTGGAATGGTTTTAAATATAAAAAATTAAAATTAAATATTATTTATGAACATCCAGAATTATTAATGGTTATTTCTATCATTTTGTTACATGGAATGAGGATGAATCATTAGATGACAACCACTTCCATTATTTGACGGTATTTGGATTATTACGAACTAGTTTTGTCATAAAAATTAATAATATGTTCATATACTTGTTCATGAATATTAATTAGGTTATAATACATATATTATAAACTGGTTCAAACATCAAAATGCTTTAATGACCAATAATGAAGGATAAATTGATGAACAAAACTTCATCATCCACGAAGGATATAAATTGGAACATCATGGACGTTGATTTTGTTTATAAAAAGAAAAGGGAGGGAGTAAGAATATTGATGATGGTTCTTCCATTAACATGATATAATTCTAGTATATAAATGATACTAGATTTATCATGGTCATTTGTACATAGTAGGTGAGTAGAGGACAGTAAAAGAAGATAAATGGAAATGAAACTAAATGAAAAAGAAGAGTGATTTACCTCTTGAATAAGCTCCTTGAGGACCTCCTTAATGGATGGATTTTTGATCTTTTGGAAAGACCAAGAGCTTCTTGGACGTGGGGAGTGACTAGGGAAGGGTAATTGGGTAGAAATTTGAGGCGCTTCAAGTCATAGAGAAGTAAATAGAAGAGGGAGTGAGGGGGGTTATGGTGGAAGAGAGGGGTAAATTATGAATATTTTATTTATTATTTTATTATTTCCATCAATACAACCAATAGTGTTATTTCATGTGATCCATATTAGTAATAATTGCATTTAAGTTCAAACCAAGTGCACATACATCATTTATGATTTCATAAATAGTGTATTTAACTGCTAATTTGAACATATGTTCTTTAATAGTATTTCATTATTCATCAAAAATTCAAAAAAATCCAAAATTTCCAAAAAATTCACCCCTACCATTTTTTGATGCATAGAATTAAAAAATGAACTCCATTTTTTACAACAAAATTTATATATATTATTAATTTATTTTGTAAATAAAATCATAGTTAATTCAAAATAGGTATAATTAGTTTTATATCACCTTGAAAATTTAATTTAGATCTTATTATCTTATTAACTTAAGAAAATAAAATAATATCATTTTTTACTATTCATAAGGGTTATATTAATTTTTATATTACAATTCATAAGGGCATGTTACTATTCACCAAAAATCAAGTTTGTTCTATCAGACTCCAAATGACTTACTGATCACAACTCTAGATGATAGTTTTTCGAAATTCAAAACATTATAGAGGCAAATTTTGGTTTAATGGATTGATTATAAAATGAATTTATTTTAAAAACCTTGGGATGTTACATTCACCCCTCCTTACATAAATTTCTTCCTTGAAATTCACAAAATGTTACCTAAGAAGATTCATGTATATCTTCAACATAAGCTCCTCAAGCTCCCATGTTACTTCCTCTATCTTAGGGTTACTCTAAAGAACCTTTACCAAACATGTCTTTTGATTTATCAATACTTGTTCTCCAGTATCAAGAATCTTGATTGGATCTTCACAATAAGACTGATTGGGCTCAGGTTTTATTTCTTCATAGGTGAGTACATTTCTTGGGTCTGGCATGTATTTCCTTAACATTGACACGTGGAACACATTGAGAACTTTAGAGAGACTTGGAAGAATTGCCAAATGGTAATCTACAGCTCCAATTTAGTCCATTATTTCAAAAGTTTTGATGTACTTGGGACTTAATTTTTCCTTCTTATAGAATCATATAATAACCTTCCATGGAGATACCTTTAAGAAAACATGATCACCTTCTTGAAATTCCAAATCTTTCCTTCATTTATCAGCGTAGCTCTTTTTCTTAATTTGAGCTGTTTTGATATGGGTTTGGATAATCTGCAACTTTTCCATTGTTTCCTTAACAATTTTTGGGCCTAAGAGCTTTCTTTCACCGACATCATCCCAACAAGTTGGTGTTTGACATCTCTTTCCATATAATGCTTCATATGGTGCCATTTTAATACATGAATGGAAGCTATTTTATAGGAAAATCCTATGATAGGTAAATACTGATCCCACATACCTTGAAAGTCAAGTGACCAAGACCTCAAACTGTCTTCCAAAGATTATATTGTCCCTTTTGATTGTCCATTAATTTGTGGGTGGTAGGGAGTGCTCAAACAAAGATTAGTATCTAGGGCCTTCTGAAGACTTTTCCAGAATTGTTATGTGAAACGGGGGTCACGATCAGAAACAATTGACTAAGGTACACCATGAACTCAAACAAATTTATTAATATATAGTCTTCCTAAACATTTAAGTTTTAAATCTTCTCTAATAGTGAGAAAATGTGTTGATTTTGTAAGACGATCAACATTGACCCATATCTCATCATTCTTTCTTGGAGTCTTTGGTATCCCCATGAAAAATTCTATTGTAATATCATCTCATTTCCATATGGGAATAGGAAGGGGTTCATCACTCCTCCAGGATGTTGTCTTCTTGCCTTTACCTATTGAAAAAACAAACATCTCGACACGTAATCAGCTATCTATCTCTTCATATATTCCCAAAAAAAATGTTCCTTTATATATCTATACATATTTGTTCTACTTGGGAGTATAGAGAAATTAGGTCTATGAGCATCATCTAATAGTTCCCTCTTTTTCTTAGGAATATCAGGAACACAAAGCCTCTTTTCGAATTTTAAAATTTCACCTTCATATACGAAGTCAATCAACTTCCCATCATTTATAGCTTTAATTTCTTTTTAAAATTCTCATCAATAGCCTAAGAAATTTTTATCATTTCTAGTAAAGAAGGCTTGGAAACTATATGAAAAAGTAGTGATGTGTTACCTTCCTTGATAATTACCATATCCATATTTACTAGATCTGTGAACAAAGGATCTCTTTCAACTCTCATCTTGTACATAATTTCATGGTCCTTTCTAGTAAAATCATATTCCATCTTATTTTCCTTCCCTCTGTGGTAGTGTATTGTGAAATAATAATCCTTGAGTATCTCAATCCATATCCTTTGTCTAATTTTGACTTCTTTCTGTGAGAAGATACATTTCAAACTCTTATGATCAATTTATATCACACATTTTTCTCTATAGAGGTAATGTCTCTAAATATTTAGAGCAGAGAATACTGCTGCTAACTCAAGATCATGAGTTTGATTGTTTTGTTCATGAATTTTTAGTTTCCAAGATGAATATGAAATCACTCTATCATTCTGCATAAGGACACAGCCAAGTCCATTCCTTGATGCATTACTAAAGATCACAAATCCATCATTCCCTGATGGTAGAGTCAATATTGGATAATTCACTAATATTATCTTAAATTCTATAAAAAATTATTCACATTCCTTTTTTCGTACCAACAAAACCCCTTTTCATGTAATCTTTGTCATTAGGTTGGATAAATGGGTGAAGTTCTAAAAGAAACGCCAATAATAAACTGATAAAACAGTAAAACTACATACATCTGTTATGTTCATTAGAGTGGGAAATTCTTGCATATAATTTTTCTTCGTAGAATCTAAAAATATTTCATCTTCAGAGATAATGTGGCCTAGAAAGGAAACTGATTGGAGCCAAAATCACACTTGATAAACTTCCCATATATTTCATTTCTTCTGAGAGTCTTTAGAATAGTGGGAAAGTGATTTTCATGTTCTTCATAGCTTTTAGTGTATTCCAGGATATCAACAATAATCACCGCCACAAAGTCATCAAGATATCTCTTGAAAACTCTACTCATTAGATCCATAAAAACATATGGTGAATTATTTAGTCCAAAAGGCATTACTGTAAACTCATAATTCGTGTACCTGGTTCAGAATGCTGTTTTTGGAATGTCTTCCTTCTTAACAAGAAATTCATGATATCCAGATCGAATATCAATATTTAAAAAATATTAGGCTCTATGAAGTTGATCGAATAAATCATCAATGTGAGGTAAGGATACTTTTTCTTTATTTTTATAGAATTAATATCTCGGTAGTCAATCCACAACCTCATAGAACCAACTTTCTTCTTAATTAAAAGAATATGGGCTCCCCATGGAGAAACTCTAAGGAGAATAAATCCTTTATCAATCAATTCCTCCAGTTTTTTCTTTAGTTCCACTAAGTCCACAGTGGCCATTCTATAAGGGTTCTTTGATATGTTTCTTTAACCATGAATTAAGTCAATGGAAAACTCAATTTCCCACCTTGTAGGATATCTTGGTAAATCCTTTGGAAAGACATCAATATATTCTTGCACAATAGGTACATATTCTGTTTGAACATTATTTTCCACATCCATAGTTATTGTATTCTCTTCCTCCCCAATTATTGAATTTAGTAGAGCTACTGGGGGTAGATCTAGATGAGAATCATATGGTGAGGTTTCTGCTCTAAAGATATGGGATTCTACACAATTATCAAAAATTGTAACATCCTTCTTCTTGCAATATACATTCGCATCATAATTTGATAGAAAATTAATACTGAGAATTATATCAAAGTCAATAATTGGTATGATGATAAGGTTAGTAACTAAATCATGTTTATGTGTCATCAGGGGGACTAATTGACACTCCTTTGTTGCAATGATACATCCACTTGGATTTTTGATTGATAACTCCTTTATTAAATAAAATTGTACCTATCTAATTTTCTTCAAAAACTGGGAAGATATAAATGAATGTGATGATCCAAAATCATATAAAGCATTGGATAAGTTTGATGAAATGAATAAATTACCTACCACCACATCATTAGAATCTTCAATATCAGCATTTTTGATCACATAATCTTGTCCATTCTCCCTTAGCCTTTTTTGTGGCATGTTTTCCGGACACTTAGGGCATTCCTATGCATAACGTCCCATCTCTCAACAATTGTAGCACTGACCATTATTTTATTCCTTATTCTCCTTACAACCACCAGCAAGATGAACTTTTTGTCCACATTTGTAGAATACTCTTTTTCCATTTAAGCAGGAACCAGGGTATTTCATTCCACAATTATCATAGGATGGAAATTCAACTCTTCCCTTCTTCTCGATTTTCTTATTTATTTTTCAAGATTTTTCAGCAGCCCTGATCTTCTCTTTATTTCCCTTAAAGTCATAAGACATGTAAAATTCCATTTATGTATTGATAACACATGATACTATATCTTAATATGATAAGAAACTCTGGGAGACCAGATCCTGCAAGAGTAATGGCTTTAGTCCATCAAAAATTTGATCAATCTTGATCCTCGATTTTTTATGTAGTCCATAGCATGCCTTTCTAACCTTGTGAAGTTAGATTCATAATTTTAAACATTATCATATTACTTTTTCTTCAAATTCAGAAACTACCTTTCCATATCTACTCATTTTTTCTGAGGAAAGTATTTCTCTAAAAAGATTTCCTTAAAGTCCCTCCATTCCATCTCTTCTATCTCTTCCTCCTCTTTTGAGTTTTTGATTAATGACCACAACTTATCTAAATCTCCCGATAGATGATAAAATTCCATGATTACCTTCTCCCTTTTGTTACATCCCAAAGTGATAAATATATTCTCTAGGTAACTTATCCACTATTCAGCAACAAATTGTTTTGTAATCCCATTGAATGATCAAGTTTGTTGATGCATAAAGTCATCTAACATAGCTTCTCTACGTGGTAGATCTAGATACTCCATACGGTTAAGGTAATTATTCATAAAAAGAGTAAGTTGTCCCAGTATAGTTATAAGTATCTCAACACCAGTCACAACACCAGATCCAACATCATTATCTTCCATCAGAGGGAAATCCCTATAGGGGGCATGTGCGTTTGTGAGGTTTCCATTCCTTACACTAGGAATCATTTCTAAAAATTCCATACAGTATATAATTGAATGAATCATAATGTATAATATTAACTTAACAAACTACTTAGCATAAATTTAGATCATACGCATGGCTAATCCCACAATCACTAAAATGGTTTCTTTGACGAAAATTTTACATTTAAATCCTTCATAATTTCTTATAAAGAAAATGTGAATTATCCTTAAAATATACCCTAGGATTTTCAATACCATGAGTGTAGAAATGTATTTTGTCATATACTAGGATACCATGGTTGAAACCCCAAACTCCTTATCAGAGCTTTAACTCTTAGATACATTTGTGCCAGATCCACCTCTACCCGTTTTTATCCAGAAAGGGATGAATTTTCTCTAAAGATCCACATAATCTATTCCTTACCAAAATACCAGGATGTTCTTGTATTTTTTCTTCAAATACTACCTTAGTTATTTTTTCCCTAATCTAATTTTTCTAAATCTAGTTTCCATTTTTTCTTCTAAACTTCCTCTAACACCAACTGTAAGGACCCAACCCCTTTTTTCTAGAACCAGTGCCTTATTTGATTACATTGGCATATAAACAAGGAATATGAATCCCGAAGTACCGAGTAGTTTAGTATTATTGGAAACAAGATACATATATAAGTTCGGCATTACAACTTGAAAATAAATACTACATAGAAACTCCTTAGACAACATCCATAACTCCTAGGTTATTTCAGCATTACAACTTGAACATATTATGGCAGAAATATGAGATGAGTAAATATTGTCATAGTATAACGTAATCATGGGTATTATACTAGTATAATAACCACATGAACCATCAATACTATTTTTATAATGAGGGAATGCATAATGTGGGACAACATAACCATAACCTCAAGGCCTTGTGCCAAGACCATAAATAATCATTTTGTCAAGGCATTGTGCCAAGACTGTAGTTTTTCTGATGAGATATACTGATTCACTGAGGGGATATAGAAATACCCACCCAAAACATACTATGTCCATTTAATTACTCATATGAATGTGTATAAATACAAAAAAACATATACATTCATAATGAAACTAATATATAAAATATAAATAACGTTCCCCAAACATTAATAATAAACACTAACCATTTGGAGTAAAATGATGAACAGTTTTAAGATAGCACATCCACATAAAAAATATTCATCAACCATTAACCTAAATATATTATATGATAAAATGAAATATTAATCCCAATAATACATAATAATCAATAAGTGTGTTTAAATAGGTGAATATACTATTATAAACTCTTCGAGTAATTCTTGAGATAAAGACACTTTTACTTTGAAAAGAAGAGTTCTTTTGGAAAAATATTTGTATAAAAAAATAAGTGAGGTAAATTAGTATTTTCATAATAAAATTATTTATTTTATAGAGCTAATGGTTTCCAATGACATATTATAGGTTTCCCTTGAAAATGGGTAAGAGTTTGAGAAATTCCCTTCAATCGGGCTAGTATTTTGGAAACAATTTTGAAAGTTACCTTATAAAATGTGTAACTATCCATAAAATAAAGAATGGTTATAGGTTTTAAACATATATATAATATTAACACATAATTTATTAGTAGTAAATAATAATAAATAGTAATTTTCTCGAGGTAATTAGACAATCAAAGTAACCCGAATGAAAATGGATGTTCGGATGGAAAACTCTTACCTTTAGTTCGAATGTGTTCCACTCTTGAACTTAAGATCTATGAATATAATATTATAATCATTAATAACTTAATTAATAACTTATTGTACATGTATTTGGTTTATAATAATTCTTTTTAGTTCATTTATGTCCCTATTGATAAGTTATAATATTGAATTTCTCCGTTCTAGAGTGTTTATTTTCTTGATTTTTCATAATTGGTTCACTTGTTTATAAGTAATGGAGTTCATGGGGAATGGTTTTAAATCTAAAGAATTAAAATTATATATTATTTATGAACATAAATTATTTTTAATTTTCATTTATATCATTTGGTTACATGGAATTATGATGAATCATTAGATGACAACCTCTTCAATTATTTTGCGGTATTTGGATTATTACCAACTAGTTTTGTCATAAAAAATAATAATATGTTCATATACTGGTTCATTAATATTAATTAGATTATAATACATATATTATAGACTGTTTCAACCATAAAAACGGTTTCATGACTGTTAATTAAGGATAAATTGAGGATCGAAACTTCATCGTCCACGAAGGTTATAAATTGGAACCTCGTTGACGTTGATTTCGTTTATAAATATAAAAGGGGGTAAAAACATTGATGAAGGTTCTTCCATTAACCTGATATAATTCCATTATATAGGTGATAATATATTTATCATGGTAATTTAGACATAGTAGGTGATTATAGGACAACAAAATAATATAAATTGAAATGAAATTAAATGAAAAAGAAGGGTGTTTTACCTCTTGAAATAACCTCCTTGAGGACTTCTTTAAGGGAAGGGTTTTTTGTATTTTGGTAAGCCCATGAGATCCTTGGATGTGGTGAGTTACTAGGGATAGGTAATTGGGAAGTTATTGGAGGAGCTTCAATTCATATAGGAGTGAAGAGAAGAGGGGGTGCAGTGGAAGGGTGTATATAGTGGAGGAGAGGGGTAAATTTTGAATATTTTATTTATTATTTTATTATTTCCACCAGTACAACTAGTAGTGATGTTTCATATGACCCCTAATAGTAATAAGTGCATGTGAGTTCTATCCAAGTGTCCATAAATCACTTATGATGTTATCAATAGTGTATTTAGCTGATAATTCTAATATATAGTATTTTACCATATTTCACTATTCATCAATAATTCCAGAATTTCAGAAAAATACCAAAAATTTACCCCTACCATTTTTCAACATGTAGAATTCAAAAATGAACACCTTTTTTAAAAAATAGTTTTCTAAATATTATTAATTTAATTTTTAAATAATATCTTAGTAAATTTGGAAAATAACAATTTTAAAGGTATAATTAGTTTTATATCACATTGAAAAATTAATTAAGATATCATTATCTTATTACCTTAATAAAATAAAATAATATCATTATTTACTATTCATAAGGGTCATATTACTATTCATATTACTATTCATAAGGGTATGTTATTATTCACCAAAAATCAAGTTTTTTCTATCAGACTCCAAATGACTTACTGATCAAAACTCAAGATGACTATTTTTCAAAATTCAAAACATATTAGAGGAAAGATTGTGTATAATTTATATATTATAAAATGAATTTATTTTCAAAATATTGGGGTGTTACAACACATGTATGGGAATTCAAATAAATAATACACTTAAGGGTGATCCCCTTTTCTCAAAATGCTTCCTTGGTTTCTAAATGTTATGTTAGTTCTCACTGTGACTTTAAAATTGGTTTTAAATGTGTTCCTTGATGCGTGGACCATTTGTAATTTTTTAATGTGGTTAGTCCCTAAAATTATATAAAGTCCCATTTCGAACTTCTCGTGTTGTTTCTATGTTGACTTAGGCATGTTTTGCATTATGCATGTTTGGCACTTTGTGTTGTCTCTAAAAAGTGGTCTTGATGTAAAGTGATATAAATACCTGATTGGCACATTGTGATGTTTTGGTAAAAGGGTTTGTAAAACCTGGTTAGTGTGATACCTGGTTGGAATTTAATAATAATTGTGAAAGAATTATATTTTATGGTGTTGAGATGCATGAATTATTTTTTGTGACCACTAGAATTTGGGAGCTACTCCCCTTTAGTGGCTCATGCAGAGGAATATTGAGGTATTGAGTCTATTAGACCTTATGATGTGATCCCCTATGATAGATCATGTACAAGAATTCTAAGGGTCATGGTTTTTATACCATGTCTTACTATGTGTAATTATTATTGTTATTATCACAATATTCTTTGGTGCCATCTAGAGGTTCGAGTGAAGGTTGATTGTCAACCCTGAGTTAGATGGGATAGCACCCCCTTGACTTGATGGGGCTATATGGGATGTGCCACTAGTTTGGATAGTTATAATGGATAGTAGGTTATTGACTATGGAGCTTCACCATATTCCTATAGGTGAGTTTGATCTGAGTACATCCAAGGATCACTCTAGGTATTCTCCAGAAATGCTCATGAATCACTATTTATATGTTCTCTTTATTCCTACTTCTTGTATGGATATTATGCCTTATAGTTTATGCCCTTGGAATTTTGTTTCTTTCACTTCCCACTTATCCCTCTCTGATTACTTAGTATAGATTTTTTACTTGGGATTTGGCTTTAAAAATGGATGTGAAAGGTGAAACTATTTTAAAAAAGGAATGTTGCATGTGTTTTTTTTAAAGAAAACTCGTGTAAAGTAGGGTTTGTCTTATTTTAATGATTAAAATTTTGTTTTTAGAAATTATTTTCAATCTATTATTTATGGAATACTTTGTGAAAGAAACTTCATGGAATCTATGTTGATTACATACTAATTTATTTAATATAACACCCTGCTTTTCCACTTGGCATCGGTAGACCCAAGATGTTTTGCAGGATCAGGTTTCTTGTTTGTGTGATCACTTTTGGAACAAGTTGTTCTTGTGGTTAGAGGTAACAAAGAGGTTACTTGGAGATCATGTAGCACGGTCCGGTCTCAATTTGTATTTGATTTTGTTTCATTTTTAATCTTTTATATCTAGATAATTTTTGTATATTTATCTGAGATTTAGTTATTGTTGTTTCTTCCACATGTTCATTTTATTTATATGATCCTAGTTTATTTGTAAAAATAGTTCCCATGGTGATTACATTGATGTCCGGCACTAGTTACCATCCCGTGGGAATCCATAACACCCTTTGGGCCTTGCCTCATCCCAGGTTGGGTGTCGGGTCAAATGGAATCCCTTCTTGGTTTGTGACAGTGTTGTATTCAAGGAATCCTTTATTGTGTCCTAAGTGCACTAAAATCGATTTTAGAACAAGTTCACCTTTGATGATAAATGAATATAGACCAACAGGTTTCCTATTAAGAAACTTTTATATCGCTAATGCATACAAAATATATGTGATTATATAATCCTGTTTTTTAGAGGGTATTTATCCATAATTTATTTGGACTCCTACCATTGTAAATATATGTATTCAGTTTTCTAAACTCATTTATCATGTAACAACCCAACCTGAATCACCAAATATGAGCCGAGGTTCCTCTGATAACTAGAATATATATCATAGTTCCCTTTCATTATGGCCATTATTTTTCTTGTATCCTTGATCATGAAGTCTGTACATCTATCGATATACACATACATGGTGTGAGTATAAACACATTAAGATGCCACTGATATGTCCTTAACATGAGTTTACATGTATAACAAGTGTATTTCATGGCAAATGTAAATGTGAAAGAAAGAAGTATATATCATGTATTGATAACTCATGTTCTAACCAAGACACCATGAGCCCCATCCATACCTACTTCAACACCTTTCCATAAGGATGATTTGAATGATTATCCTAATTTAAATAAGAAACAAGGTTAATAATTATTTATGAGCAGTTACAAGGCTAAAAATCTATGTTGTTACACAAGGTCATTTCACCCTTTCTACTTTGTAGGATGAGACACAAGAACACTGTATTCCATCTATTCCTAGGTTCAGTCCATATGGTCAGAACACCGCATTATTTCTGGCATGGATTTGGTATCAAGGACTTCATTCCCTTTCCATGTATTTGGGTTCTTCTTCATTATCGTCACATGTCATGTGCACTCCCCCTGTAAGATATAACCATATCATAATGGTGAACTTATTCCAAATAATGGTAGAAATACCTCCAATGGTTTGAAAAACACACATAAGGGGGTATGGAATAAATTGGAAGAACATGACATGCCATAATGAGAATCAATAGTAAAATAAAAGCACATATGATCATAATCAGACATGGTCATTCAAGCTATCACAATTCAAGAATCATATCAAGGCAATAATTTTATAAAAGGTCCCTAAATTCCATGGAACTTCCTACCTTAAAATTGATGATATCAAAGTCAATATTGACTAATAATCGATTCCCAAAATTTTGTTTTCACCACCAGATCAACTTGGTCATCAAAGGGGTCCTTGGAACTGAATCCATATGAATTTAATAAGGGATTCTGAATGACACTCTAGAAGGAATCAATCCAAAGGATTGTATATACAGCAACATAACACTCAGAACCTACCACTATTGCATACTCTAGTTATGGTCAAATGAGAAGAACCTACCACTCCTTGAAAAGTGATTAAATAGGGAACCCTAAATCCCCAAGAATCAAGATAATTACAAATAAACCTCATAAAGGAATGAATTAACCTGGGCTACTATTCAGGGAATAAGATCATTTAAGGTTTCTACCTAGGTCCATATGGAGCATCTAGAATTCATTTGGATTGAGAGAATGACCAAGAAGATGAAAACTGATCAATTAATATAAGAGAAATTGAATTAAAATTGTATTCAAGACCCATCATTAAAGTTTCATGCAGTTTCCCTTTAAAATGTCTGGGATCTATGAAGAATAATAGCTTCTTCAGCCACTCAAATTCAATCCCAACCACCACTATATCCTCCACCACACAATGGTATCTTTGACCATGCATGCCTAACATGGGAAGCACTTATGAAGTTTTTCTAAGATCTAAGCCATTTTCTCTCCCCACAACCACCATCACAAGCATGGAGAGGTCGTTATGGCCATGTTACACTAAAGGACCCAAATTTCTCCATGGCCATGGACATTCCTTGGCCTAAACCTATTTTACTTTCCATTTTTTAGAAGGGATCACTAGGGAACACAATGGGCTTCATCATGGTCCTGGTGTAGCTCGAGTTGAACTAAAAATGATTCAAATATAATGAAAATCCACTCAAAAGAATCGTAGAATTTTTCTGTAATATTGGGTGAACTAGAATAAAAATTAGTACTTTTCAATTATGATATCATGGATATAATGATTTATTCATGATGTGGTCTTACCATTATAGTGTATTTATTTCTACATATATTATTTAAATAGTCATTTCCATGGATTAATTATCATATAAAATGGTTGTATAAGATCCTAAAATATAATGAGAGCCTTGAGAAACAATGACATTAGTCTTAAATATATTTCCTATGGTCTAGATACAAAATACTAATGGGACACATTTTATGTCTGATAATTAGGTGCTCAGGGCTAATAATAATTATACTTCTTCTCAATAATATACTCACTTGGTGATCTTTGGTAGGTTATATCATGAGGATAGTCCTTCTATTATGAAAACCACATGTTTTATGTTTAATTGGTTGTTCCTATCAATATACATGTGTATTGGTCTAATGAATTGATTTCATTATCAATGTGTACAATTTGATCATGTACTTTGATGTAATGAAAAAACCATGATAATGAAATCTTTGTGAGATAGTTGGTGATGTGTGCATCATTGGTGGTATGACATTGATTGAATGAGCAAGATATAATTTCTCGCTTCTAGTTTGAAGAAGTAGTATATCACGAGTTAGGTTGATAAGAATGTTAGTTCATTCATAAGTCCTTTTCCATGGTAGTCAAAGGTAAATATATCAAGTTAAATCAAAAAATAATAAATCAATAAAGGATAGTCACAAAAGTGTGCATACTAGTTTATTATATATCTAAATACAAGATGGTTATATTACACAATACGTTCTCTTAAGTTGGTTTTTTATCTATGAATACTTCCTATCGCTTTAAGGGCCTTTGTGGGTAGTTATAATCCACTCTTGGCCTGTGAAAACTATTCACTCTAATCCTGATAATGGCCTTGATGGTCACAGACAATAGCATATTCAAGAATCTTCCATATTCTGGTGAATATCTATATAGGACATTGTGGGCCACACTACAGGGTTCAAGTGTTGTCTGTGTTTTTTTATTCACAAATAAATAAATAAATTTGTTATTATTAAAGAAAATAATAATTAGGTTATATTTATTTATTAAAATTATTCACAATTTTTTGAGTAAATATGAGGAATAATATTATTCAAATGAATATCATTTAATTTTCAAGATTTGTTTAATATTATTGAGTGTTATGAGTTAAGTTAAATGACTCGGTTTAATCATGTAATATATTTAATATATATATAGGTGTGTGATAAAATATAAATAATATTTATGATGTATTTTAGTTCATCATAATTATTTATTTCTATCTTATTTAGTGGATGATATTTTTCAATATACTAGGGAACCATTTCTAGTTATTTTCTTAATCCACTATATAACCAGGGAGAGAGTTCATTTATATCACACAATATTTTCATTTTTAATGAGAGCATTCCTATCCTCCTACATTATATAGAGAGATTCTCTCTCTAAGATATTGATCTAAGGTGCCTTTGATGGATCGAAGGCATGAGAATGAGGTTATCAACACGACACCGAAGGATTCATCAGAGATTTGAGTGAGCAATAAAAATTTGACTAATGGGGACCATAAAAATTCTTGAAGAGTGTGTGGATGATCTAGAGGGGTTTGGATTCAGATCCTTTGAGAAACAATTGCTAGATATTAGTTTCATTCTATCACACTTCATTTTTGAACAAGGTAACTGTTCTATTTAATTTTCATGCTCAGTTTAATTTAATCAAGATCCTCAGATTGTACAGGGGATCAGGTCACAAGAGATAATAGTTAATGTATTCTTGATGATGAAAAATTTTAAATCCCCCACACATCATCTTTCACTCTTTACTCGGTACCTTCAATTGGTATCACAGCAAGAGCATGAATTTTCTAATCTAGTAAAATTAAATTAGCTTTAAATTTAAGTATAGGGTTTAAAATAGATCCTAATGAATCTGACTATGATGTGATTCGAGGTCGGATGACCAATCTACAGACATCAATAAACAATTATTGATTGAACTTAGTTGTTATATGGGTATTAAAATTTAAAACAATCCTTTTTTTTCAGTGAACCCAAGCATTCCGAACAGTGAAGGCCAGAACAGTCTTTTCCAGACCAAGTTTCCACCATTTTTTAAATAAAAAATAATAATAATTTTATCATTAATATTATTTTAATTAAAGTATATTTAATATATTTGAGAAAGATATGGTTTTTAAAAAAAACAAAATATTAATTGGGATGTTGGTGATGACTTTTTGAAAAGCCAAAAAAAATCAACCCACGAGGCCTCTTGACTTTGGGGCAACTGAGAAACCTGAAAATTTATTTTAGGAAAAAATATTTTGAAAATTCTACAGGCAGGGGGCCACTATCATCCTTCCCCTCCTCCACATGACATATTTACTCCTCCCCCTCACACTATTGACATCCCTAGATGTCCAGCCTCCCTTGTCAGAATCCTTTCCCCTCCTTGGTTGGTGACCACTTGCGGTGCCCTTGCCTCCCTTCACAAGCATAAACCGACGGCATCAGTGAGTCGCGCCTCCCACACTAGGCCGGAAGCGCCACCGCCAACCCATAGTTCAATATATCACACATGTCTCCCGATCAAACTTATCTGGAAGATCACATAGCCTCCTACCTAATCCAAGTTGGCTAAGGGCTCCTCTGCCACGTTGTCTCGGTCGATGTGTTGATCTAGTCACCACCACCACTATAAAACCATGGACACCCCCTCCCCACCCACCCCACCATGTCAATTTTAGTCTACACCCATACCCATCTATTTTTCCACCATATTCTTACTAAGGAACCACCTATGTGATATCCCACTACTTGGGCCTTCGAGGTCAAGCCCTGTGCTCCCAGATGCTCACTAGAGCAGCCATTCTGGTCGAGCCATGGACAATTCTAATCTATGACCACATATGATCTCCCCACTATAGGGTCATAAGACCCCATACCAGACTGAAGTTAGCCACGATCTGTGTCAAGTAACCATGCCATGCCCTTCTTCGGGTGTAGTTTGACACAATCCTCTCTACAACGGGCCTAGGCAGATCTGTCTGGCCCAGAGGTCACGAATTGTCTACTTAGAACAAAATAACCCTACAAGGGGTCTTCCCATCCTATAATGGTCCTACGCAGATTCATCCCAACCTTCATTATACCTTATAGAGGTTTCAGGACACCGAAATAATTAATTTAAAAAATAATTAATTAATTTAATTTAATTTCTCTATTAATTTAAATTAATTAAAAATTAATTTTAGTTTAAAAACTTAAATTTTGATACCTTGATAAAATTATTATAATTTTTGTATTAGATTTAATTATTTATTTATTTTAAGTCTGGGAATTAAAATTAAATTAAAAGTTGTACGAATGGAATTAAATTATTTTAATTTAATTAATTCATTTAATTTAATTAAATCCCTCATACTTAATTTATTAGACTTTAATTTTTAACCCTTTTAAATTAATTTTGTTGGATCATCTTAAGAAATGGACCAACATGCATATATCTATTTTATTTATTTAATCATTAATAATTGTGCGTGATGATTGTAAATAATTTGGATGGTCGGTGCACCATCATTTTTTCTCATTTAATATGTATAAGGGTCCATGTGTCCAATTTAGCTGTCTGTATTTTGAACTCTAAAGACCCCATCATCTATGTGTGATTATTTTTTTACTATGATGAGGACAAAGTAATATGGAGATGACACCAAGACGAGGTGAAATTCATATGAGATGTGGTCACACTGGATGGGGACGAATAGCATCATGAGTCAAGCTAGGACTTGAAAATGATTACCCTAGGTCATAGTTGACCTATTTAGTTTAAATGAATCAGCTGATATTATATTCTTAAATTACATTCAAGTATTTATTTTCATTATACATTTGTTAATTTTTTTATACATTTACATGACAATGGGAAACACATAAAATAGTCAATAAGAAAAAATTCATAAAGAAATGATGAATGTTTTTCAACTAATGATCATTTGTGAGAACGAAAACAGAGTATGAATAGATTAATAATAATAGAATAAATTCATACAAAAATAAAAATTCCCTAAATGAAATATTAAGTTATAAACATCTTCCATCTTTGGAATTTGAACACAACCTAGCGTTCGGGGTTCTTGGTCATCCATAGTTGAGGGTGCCTCTTATTACTGGGGAGTTCTTATGAGAACAATCGATTGACTTAACTGAAGTTGATAGAAAAAAATATCCATATCTATATTGGTTCAAAGTTAGAGGAAAGTATTGAATAAATAATTTTTATGATTTTTTAAGGCGGGACCTCACTCAACATACCAAGGAGTCACGAGTTAATATGTTTGGCTAGTCAAATTTCCTATCTTGAACTCCCCGAGTAGTGACACAGTCATGTCTTAAAGACTATGAGGGGAAGTTTTCAGATAATTTCCACTATAATACTCAAATTATATTTTATTTTGATTCTATTATAAGTGGTTTTCTAGTAGAAAAGGTCCTTTAGAGACCACCAAAATCCATCAATGAAGGCCTCTAGTAGTTGCCTCACATCCGCAAAACAGTGGACACTTTAGGCATGCCGTTGTTTCCTATAGAATCCACCATTTGGAGGATGATATATATAAAATAGGGATTAGGAATAGAAACCTCCAAATGACTATACGAATTTCTTCTATATCATTCACCAAATGGAATTCGTTATAGCCTACTTCTGGATCGTCTATAGTGGCCACCATATGGCGGTCGGTATAGACTAGTCAAGCAAGATCTATAACACCCTCTATATGATTAATGTTAAATTTTATTTTATTTTTATGAAAAAATCACAGTGACATTAAAACAATCAGTATATTTCAAACAGAGAAAAAATACTTTTAGAATATCGAAAACCATGACCACAGAAATCTATTTTCCACATCATCTTCCAAGATCCACACTCATCATTGAATAAAAAAGTATGACCAAATTTAATAAAATAATTAGTACAGAAAAAAAATATCTCAACAAATAATTGAAAGGAAATAAAATAATTCAATTAAATCTTAGTGTAACAGATTGGAAGTTGTTTTATTTTGAAAATGTATTAATAATTTTTAATCAATTTTTTAAAAAATTATAATATTTTATTATGTCATTTTGAGAAGACTACATGTTTTATTGACGTGTTCTATACTATCACACATTACAAATAATAATAAGTTGAGTGCCCTGGGATTTCATTTCATTCTGAGGTCGCTTGCTAGGCATCTGACTGTTAAAAGTGTGTTTGTGTGTTTTATGACACTAAAAGTGTGTTTTCCATTATTTGGTCAAGTATAACCTCTGATGATAATATCATATGCTCGACCAATTTAAAAATCACTTCGTAGTTATTTTATTCTAACTTCACGACATTCAGAGGTCATTTGGCTATTTTTGACCCCTAAACACGCCTTTTTTAAGGGTGTCAAATCTTTAAAAACCATATATTCGGTTTTTCTGCATAGACCGCACATCCAATTGATGTGCAGTCTACTCTTATATGTCAAAAATAATGATAATATGGTTTTTATATTATTTCAATTCATTCCCGTGTCTGTTTATATGGATTTTACCATTAAACACACGTTTGGATGTTTTATGACACAAAAAATGTGTTTTACGTCCTCCTAGGAAAATGCCAACACGTATCGATATTACAACTAATTGAATGTTTTAAAATTCACCCCATGGCATTTTTCGTCTAATTTCATGACATTCAAAGGCCATTCATATTGGTTTGACCCCCAGACGCACTTTTTTAAAAAGTGTTGAATCATTAAAAACCACATATTAAGTCATTACACACAGACCGTATGTTCGATTAATGTTCCCTCTACTCTTAAACATCATGAATAATAATAAGATTATTTTCTAGGGATTTCAATTCATTCTGTGGTTATTTTATATAGATATGTCCATTAGCCTAGTGTTTTGATGTTTTATGACATAAAAAGTGATTTTTTTCTCCTTTTGGAAAAACTCCAGCCCGGATTAATGTTTTCAAGCTCAAACATTTTACAATTAACACTATGGTTGTTTTCATATAATTTCACAGTATTCAAATATCATTCAGTTGGTTTTGAATCCTGAACGCACCTTTTTAAAGGGCATCAAATCTCTAAAAATCACACATTTAGTTGTTCTGAGAATACCGCATGTGTGATTGATTTTCCCTCTCCTCACACACTTCATGAATAATAATAAGATGGTTTTCATGTGATTTCATGTCATTATGAGGTTTTTTTCTATGGATCTTCCTGTTAAACACATTTTTTTGTGCTTTATGACACTAAAAGTGCATTTTCCATAATCACATACAAACAACACCATTGATTGATGTACCATCTACCTAAATATTTTACAATCTACTCTAAATTTGTTTTCATCTAATTTTTTGAAATTTATTGGACATTCTTCTAGTTTTTACCACTAGGCACACCTCTTTAAAAGGCATCAAATCTTTAAAAACCACATATTCAATCATACTGCCCAGAGCGCACGTATTATCAATGTATCGTCTACTCTTACACATCAAAAATAATAATAATATGGTTTTCATGTGATTTAAAGTCATTATGAGGTCATTTACTATGGATATGACTATTAAACGCGTGTTTTGGTGTTTTATGGCTCAAAAAGTGAATTTTTGGTCATCGGAGGAAAACAGAATCTCTAAATCATGTTTTTTCTTATAAATCATTTCAAAATTCACTCTACAGTACTTTTTTATGATTTTATCTCATTCAGTGTTCGTTCGGTTTTTTTACCCCTCGCATGCTTTTATAGGACATCAAACCTATAAAAACTGCAAATTCAGCCATTCTGGACAGATCACACACCCAATTGACATTTTTTTCTCATACTCATAACTAATAAAGGTAAGATAGTTTTTCTATGATTTTCGGCCATTAAGAGGTCGTTTGATATTGACTTGATCGTTAAATGTTTGTTTTAGTGTTTTATGACACTAAAAGTGTGTTTTCAGTCATCCTAGGAATACAGAATCTCTGAATGAAATTTTATCTACTCAACCATTTCAAAATTCACTCTACAGTTCTCTTCTGATTTCACCACATTTGGAGGTTGTTTGGTTGGTTTTGAATATCATATGCACCTTTTTAAAGGGCGTCAACCCTTTAAAAACTGCATAATCAGTAGTTCTGGGAATACCACTTATCTGATGAAATATAGTCTACTCTTTCACATCAAGAATAATAATAATATGTTTTTCTTGTGATTTCAAGTCATTATGAAGTTGTTTTCTATATATATGAATGTTAAATGCATGTTTTGGTGTTTTATGACACTAAAAGTGAATTTTCTATCATCCCAGACAAACAAAACCTCGAATTGACATACCTTATATGAGACCATTTCACTATTCACTCTATGGTTGTTTTCGTCTGATTTCACTGCATTTGATGGTCATTCAGTTGGTTTTGACCACCCATATACTTTTAAAGGGTGTTAAACCTTTAAAAAATGAATATTCAGTAGTTCTAGGAATACAGTACGTATGATTGATGTTTTTTCTGCTCATACAGAGAATGATTAATAATAATATGGTCCTCTAATGATTTCAGGTCATTCTAAGGTTTTTTAACATTGAATTGACCTAAAAGCATGTTTTAGTGTTTTTATGACACTAAAAGTGGGGTTTCATTCATCCTAAGAAAACAGCATCTCTGATTGATGTTCCATCTACTCGACCATCTCAAAATTCAGTATATGGATATTGTCGTCTCATTTTACAGCATTTAAAGGTCATTTGGTTCATTTTAACCTTCAGATTCACCTTTTTAAAGGGCTTCAAAACTTTAAAAACTGCATATTCGGTAGTTCTAGTAAAACTGCACATTTGATTGATGTGTCTTCTACTATTACACATCAAAAATTACTATAAAATGGTTTTCCTGAGTTTTCATAACATTATGTGTTTGTTTTCTATATATCTACCCATTAAAAAAAGTTTTGGTGTTTTGTGGCACAAAAATTGCATTTCCCATTATCCCAGACAAGATGAACCTCTGATTGACATAATGTCTATTCAACCATTTCAAAATTCACTCTACAGTTTTTGTTTTCTGATTTCACAACTTTTGGTGGTCGTTCGGTTATATTTGACCTCTGTGTGCTTTTAAAAGGCATCAAACCTTTAAAAATAGAATATTCTATCATTATAGATAGACCACTTGTCAGATTGACATGTCTTCTACTTTTACATAGAATGAATAATAATATGATAGTCTTCTTAGTATTTCAGGTCATTTTGAGGTCATTTGATATTAAATTAATCATTAAATGCGCGTTTTGGTGTTTTATGACACTAAACATACATTTTTGATCATCTCGAGGAAACTGAAACTCTGATTGACATTTCATCTACACCACCATTTCACAATTTACTCTACAACTATTGTTTTATGATATCACCATATTCAGAGTTTTTTTGTTGGTATTCCCCACCGTGTGATTTTAAATTGCATCAAATCTTTAAAAATAGCATATTCAGTCGTTTCGGTTAGACTACACATTAGAATTATGTTTTATCTTCTCATACACATCACGAATAATAATAAGATGACTTTACTATGATTTCAGGTCATTCTGATGTCTTTTGCTATGGATTTGACTGCTAAACGCAGTTTTTGGTATCTTATGACACTAAAAGTGGGTTTTCAGTCATCCTAGACAAAAAATACCTCTAATTAATGTTCTATCTGCTTGAACATTTCACAATATACTCTATGGTTGTTTTCATCTAATGTCACCATATTCAGAGGTCGTTTGGTTGGTTTTCACCCCCAGGCGAACCTTTTAAAGGACGTCAAACCTTTAAAAACTACATATTTGGTAGTTTTGGGTAGACCATGTATATTATTGAAATATCATATACTCATACACATCATGAATAATAATAATATGGTTTCCCTATGATTTCAAGTCATTATGAATTTGTTTCCTGTATATATGACCGTTAAATGAATTTTTTGGCATTTTATGACACTAAAAGTTCATTTCTCATCATTTGGAAAAAAAAAGGAATCTATGATTGATTTTTCATCCACTTGAAAATTTCACAATTTACTCTACGGTTGTTTTTTTCTTATTTAATAGCATTCGGGGGTTGTTCGGTTGGTTTTGACCCCCTGTGTGCTTTTAAAGGACATCAAACCTTTAAAAACCACATATGTGGTCATTTCAAGCAGACCGTACATTCTATTTACATTCTATATGATATTACACAACATAAATATTAATAATATGGTCTTTTTATGATTTCAGGTCATTCTGAGGTCGTTTGATATTGAATTGACTGTTAAACGCATGTTTTGATGTTTTATGACACTAAAAGTGTGTTTTTGGTCATCCCGGGAAAATGGAATCTCTTATTGAAATTTTATCTTCATGTAAATTTCACAATTCACTATATATTGATTTTAGTCTTATTTTATCATATTCATTGGTCTTTCTATTGGTTTTGACCACTAGAGGCACATTTTAAAGGGCGTCAAAAATTGAAAAATTGCATATTCTATAGTTCTAAACATACCACACATACAATTGATGTGTCATCTACTTGTAAACGTCAAGAATAATAATAATATGGTTGATCTATAATTTCATATCATTATGTGGTTTTTTTCTAAATATCGGACCATTAAACGTATGTTTTGGGGTTTTATGACACTAAAAGTTCATTTTTCGTCATCCTAGAAAAACAGAATATCTGATTGATGTACCGTCTACTTGGCCATTTCACAATTCACTATATGGTTTTTTCCCTAGGATTTCACCTCATTTAGAGGTTTTCCATTTGGTTTTTACCCCCACCCCCCGCTTTCTTTTAATGGGCATCAAACCATTAAAAACTAAATATTCTGTAATTACGGGCAGACTGCACAACCAATTGATATTTCGTCAGCTCATACACATAAATAATAATAATAAGATGGTATTACTATTATTTTAGGTCATTATGAGGCCGTTTTATATTTATTTGACTACTAAATGCATGTTTTTGTGTCTTATGATATTAAAAGTTTGTTTTCATTCATGCTGAGAAAATTGTATCTCTGATTGATGTTCCATATACTTGGCTATTTTACAATTCACTCTAATGTTGTTGTAGTCTGATTTTACCACATTCTGAAGTCGTTTGGTTGGTTTTGACCCCTGGACATACCTTGTTAAAAGGCGTAAAACCTTTAAAAACTTTATATTCAGTAGTTCTGGGCAGACTACATGTCCAATTGACATCTCGTATCCTCGTACACATAAATAATAATAATAATGAGATGCTTCTCCTATGATTTCAAGTCATTCTAAGTACTTTTCAATTAATATAATAGTTAAACGCATGCTTTGGGGTTTTATTACACTAAATGTGAATTTTTTATTATCCCAGGAAAAAGGAATATCGGATTGACGTACCATCTACTCTACCATTTCACAATTCACTCTATGGTTTTTTTCATTTGATTTCACCGCATTATGTGGTCGTTCAGTTGGTTTTAACCCTTGAGTTCTTTTAAATGTCGTTAAACCTTTAAAACCCACATATTCATATTGACCATTCTTTACACATCTAATGTTTTGAAATTATACAGAAATTTATATATTTTATGTTAAATGAGTTGGATATCGAAGTTATAATTTACCCCTTCATAAATATATTTGATTGGATCATCCCATTTAATTAAATGGATCAAAAAATGATTGAGTTGAAATGAGTTTACAAGACAGTCAACCCAATATGTAAACCCAAATTATTACCTTTAATCAAACACAATCTCCCAAATCCAATATTAGGCATTAAACCCATTTATCTAAGAAATAAACAATGAATTAAGAATATGGTGATGCCCCATGTAGGTGGTTATGGTAGTAAGGGTTTGGGGTTTGGGGTGGAAATCATGGGTCGATTCCCGAATCTATTTTTTCCCTGCATGCACTGAAATAAAACATTTTATAAGAATAGGGTGATGTTAAATTCCAGCATGCCATAGTGGGATCAACTATAGGGGATCGAATGGGGGATTGATGGGGGTGGGAGGCTTTGATGGTGGGTCTGGACAAAGGGGGGTTGATGGGAGTGGGAGGTCTCAACAGTAAGGCCTGACATGGGGTGGAAGGGATCAATGGGGGGCTTGGTAGAGGAATGAGATATTGACTGTGGTTGTGAAGGGGATAGGACTATTCAATAGTTGTGGGATTAGGGATAGTAATATGCAGAGGCGGGGTCATAGGAGGGTGAACAAGGGAATGGGGTCATGGGATTAAGAGGGTTTGGGGAGGAGGAAAATTTAGGGTGGGGGTTAAAATGTACAGCGAAAACCAAATTGAAATTGCCCAAATCAACCTCCTATGGATATTCAATTTTATACTAGTGTTAGTCTTATATCTCATATTTTTCTATATAAATAAGACGTTCCAACCTCATTCAAGACACATGGTTTCTTTTTCACTTTTTTCTACATGGTATCATCATGTGAAACCTAACTTAATGAAGTTTGAATGCCACACAAAATTTTGTAGAAAGGGTGTAAAACTATCCTGACTAGACCTAACCAAACCTAATTCATATCATCGATGGCTCAACCTGACTGGCCATTGGTCCTATCCAATGTCATAAATCCCTTTTTACACTTATATATTCTATTATGGTCATATCTACTAACAATTATTGGGTCCTTTGAAGTCTATTGAGACTCTCTTGAGTTAGAAAAGAACTCTATCATCCATAATAATATTAATATAAAGCATTTTTTGGAACAAGTGAAAAAAAAGGGTTGTAGGGTCCCTCCCCAAAGGAATGTTATCCCGATAAGACATTTCCCAGAATGCTTGAACTAAAAATCTATAAATTTCACCCTAATTTACCAAGAAAAATATATTTGGTGCCTGTATGACCAAGTATTCATAATAAACCATGTCTCAAACTGTAATAATTTTTTGTTTTTTCCCAGTTGAAATCCATTTAGTATCATCATGGTCAATATTGTTTTAAAATTAGACCAGTATGGGAATTAACACTATCAATATAAGAATAAAATCTGGGATAATGGGAGAAACCAAACTGGAAATAAGAAGAGACTAACCAGGAGGAAGAGAAAAAAGAAATAAGTAGTAAATAAATGTACTGATGCAATTTCTTCGATCATAATCTATATGTTCCAATCCTTATCAAAAATCTAATACCCACACCTGGCATGCTACTCCCAAAATTCCATCCCTTCCAATTGATGTACACAAGTGGTAGCTATAAAAAATTCATCAAAGTCCATATTCCAATATTGTAAGATTCTCACCTGCACCAAGAGAGAAAAAAATCAATAAACAGAGGTTGTGTTTGACAACACTAGCTTAAAAATTTCTTCTAGCACTCATAACTTATTATCAACTATTTCTAAAATTAATCAACATTTGTTTTGTTTCTAAAAACAATCATAAATTATATTCTTGAAGAAAATTACGTAAATAAATGAAATAAAACACACAATTTCACCTTATGATAACATTAGAGGGGAAATTTTTGATAGAATACCTAAATATTAATACATAAGAGGGAATTTGAGGGGAGACCCGAGTCTCATTGCAAATAAATAAGGAAAATCCCCCGAAATATCACATCATGTGAGACTTGAAACCAAGACCCAAAGCATATTACCTGAGTGGAGAATCATTTATAGGGATACCCAAGTCTCATTACAAGGAGAAGAGGAAAATCTCCCTAAATATCATGAAAAAAAAATACATAAAACCAATATCTCACTCATCAAGGGGCCAACTCCCAACTCACTCACCAATCCATGACTGATACTTAAAACTACTAAAATAAATGTAAACACTTCTCAATAATAAATTTGGAAACACATAAATAATAACTTTTATGTGATAAGTGGTATAAGTAATTTTCAATAAGTATTGTCTGTGACTACTTTGGTTCAGTTTTTTTGGTGTTCTCTGCCCGGCTGGGGCATGGTACCTCTCTCATGGCAGAAGCTAAGACCATGTACATAAGACTCTCTACGTGTCGGAAGCATAACCTACATCTTCTGGATGCCGAAACCGACTCTATAATGTTCCACAACACTATTCAGGGCCTGGGACCTATTCCTTGGTTGATTGAATATCACATCCGTAAGTGTCGTTCTCTTCTCAGCACCCATACAAAAGTGTCTCAAACTTGGCAGGAAGGTAACAGGGCAGCTAATTACTTGGCATCTCTTGATTTTCCTGGAACGGAGTACTTAAAATTTCATGACTTCCAGAGCTTGAAACCACCAGGGGTTAACATTCTAATAGGTGATGCTCTAGGTCTCCATTTTTTAGACCGCCGTAGAAAAATGTCTCTCTGCCCTACCCTTTCATGGATTGGGTTTTTTTCTTTATTTTCTTTCTTTCTAAACATCTTTTATTATATTTATAATTATAGTGAAGGAAAATAAAACCAACCAAAAATTTAAAATAAAGGAGGAAATATCAATCCCTATAATTGATATTTGAGGGACTTACAATATTGGAATATTCAATAACCCTTGAATCACTCATATCATTTGTAAATCATTTCTTAATAACCTTCCAACCATAGCATATAAAAACCTCAAGTCGAAATGGAAAAACAGATGAGGACGAGACAAAGTCAAATAGAGAATGAAAAGAAAACATTGTGAGAAGAGGCCGACCAATATTATTAAATATTTTCATTGAGATAAATCAACTTTTTCCCCAATAGTGTAAATTGTTCATGTAAATAAGCCAGTTTTATTACTTTCGTCTTCTATGCAAGAGCCTATAAAATGGTAGAAGATTAATACCAAGATATTGAAGTTTTTAAATACATTAGTATAAGATAAGTTATTGAATTTTCTTCTTAAGACAAATGGTCTGGCCAAACATATCAAATAATTGGATTTGGTTCAACTCAATTAAGAATAGATACAAGGAAGCACAGAATCCTATAGAAACACGTTACAGTAATTCTGAACAAATTATTCTTTTAAAGGTAGAATAAAATACCCCCAAGGATGATTTCTTGAGAGAAGTAGAGTATATATAAGCATTTTCAATCTTTTATGTTATCATGTCAAGTGGAATCTTATGATAATAATGATTGACCATCTATGGACAAAGTATATAAAAACAACATTACAATGCCTAAGGAAAATCTTGAGAGATAAAATTTGTTATGGTTGAAAGATAAATTTGACCATTAGGTAAGGACAAAAAGAGCATAATTTAACACAATTTTTTATTAGTGGTGATATCTTGAAAGGTTGTGATGGTATTCACTATCAACTCAAGGAAAATTAATTTGTAAAGAGATTAAAATCATGATACAAAACATTCCCTAAATGTGGATTACTTATTTCAACTTACTCAAATCTTGATAAGTCATTAGTCTCTTGTTGTAGTCTACTAACCTAAGAGAGGGGCGAGAGAACCCGATGGCGAAGCTTGACAGGGTCAAAAGGGCTCGATAGAGGTAGTAGAGCTCGACGGCTATGCACGACGGGGTTTGAAGGGTTTGACAGCAGTGGGATGGGGGATAAGGGAGTGGGGTCGGGGGAGCGGAGGAGCGGGGTCGCGCCGAGGAGGGTGAACGAAAGAGATGATGAGGCACAATGGGATTGGAAGGTATTGTCGATGGTGGGACAGAGGATGGGGGAGTGGGGTCGTAGGAGCAGGGTCATGGGGTTATAGGGTTGAGCACAGGAGTGTAAACGAAAGAGAGAGAGTGGGAGAGTGATTTTTGTAGGGGAGAAAAAAATACAGAGACTTCTGTTTGGAAATCTCTAATGGTGTCAATAGCAACTACCAATTGGCAGTCACTCTAATCCTCTATCAACGATTGCTTATTTTTCTTCTATTGGTTCGAAGAATTTGATAAAATAGTGGGAGGCGTTTAATAACATATTTAATTAATCAATAATTTCAAAAAAAAGTAATCAATATAAAAAGTATAAATCTACTTTATTTTGTAGAAAAATGGAATGTAATACCACAAATACACATTGATAAATATTGGACAAATAAAATTTCCAAACTCACAAGAATTTCCAAGTGTATTATAGGCTCTTCCACACAATACTATGATATAAAAAATTCAATGTGTTAGAGTCCCCAATACCTATTAATCCACATCAAGAATTAAGAGTGTAAAAATTATTACAAGTGACTCATTTATTAAGAAAATCATGGTTATGTCATAATGCTGTCATAAAAATCCGATGTGAGTTATGGATACAACATCTAGACATGGATCATTTTTAAACATCAACTCATCTATAAGAACCTTATAGGGATAAAGGTAATTGAGATGTGAATTTGTGATAATTATATTGGTTATGTGTAAATATGAATGGAGGATCGTGATCTTTCAAGACATCTCATTATTACATATTTTCACACATTTACTCCAATTTTTTTAATATTACAAAAACAAACCGTATGGATAAAACACTTCATTACTATTTGGGTAAGGTTCTCCAAGTAAATAAGAACTGATAGAAAGATTTATTTTTATTTCTTATAGAAAAAACTTATAATGAAAAGAAGAAAATTCAAATGAGAAGAGTGATGCCAAAGAACATTCACAATGTATTTTAACGAAATAGGTATTAAACAAAAGGTTATTTTCTCCACATATCATGAAATAAATATGTGGAAGTTTAAACACAATTAACTGATTCATAGTAACAAGTAATTTCTTATTCTTCTAGAATATTCATCAATATTAAATTTGATGTTTTAGTTATACTTCTTCGAAATAGAATAGAATATTACAATCACACATGTGTATTTAAATACAGTAACTAAGTAAGTATATAAATGTTACTAAAAGTAAGGTGTGTTCTCCAAATGGCCGAGAAATGGTGGTTCCTAAGTCAGTGGTGAGTACAGAGCCTCTGATCAGCCTCACTCTCCTTCTCTCCCGATCTAGGGCTTTCCACGGCAGCGCTTCAGAGGGGGGAGGCATGTGTGTTGCTTCTATATTTTTCTGACCCTTCTCTCTTCCCTCATTCTTCCCCTAATTGTTCCCCCATATCTCCACTTCTTTTGGTGCTTCCTACTTCCATTTCCTCCTTTTCATCCCTTTCCCATGGGTTTGCGGTTTCTTTCAGCGGCGAAGGCTGACTTCCCCTTGTCTTCTTTTGGATTCCCCATTTCTCCTTCCCTTTCTTGTCTGATGTCATTCGCTGGTGGGACCTTGTTTTCCTCCCACTGCCCCTTTTTTTCCATACCCTGTGCATCAAACCTCCATTTATGGGTCTATGTGCCGGTGCTTCAGGCATTTTGGGTCAGCGCCGATGGTGGAATTCACTATCCTTCTCCTTCTCTACCCTCGATGTCCAACCCATCGAGCACAACCCCATCTTGTTTGGGTTGTATGAGGGTTTAAGGATATCTTGGGATGGTGTTGGAGGTGGTAAAGCATTAATCTATGTGCTCTTTCTTCTCCATCATGGGTTTTTTATTTGGTTTCTCTCTTCTCTGTTTTGATGTTTGTTTCTGGAAATGTTTCCAGTTTCTTTTTTATTTCATTTTTATTCTATGGTTACTGTTTGGATGGTTTTTTCTGGTGTTCGATATTCTGTTCTTATGTGGTTTGTGGCTCAGTTATGGTTTATGATGGCGATGACCAATGTTCTAGTTGTGTTGGAAATGATGACGATGATGTGTGTGAATACATCGGCCATTGAAGAAGGATCTGGTTTCGGTTCACTTTAATGGTGAAAAGGTGATATCCAGTTGGATATGCCTTTCATGATTGTGATTTTTTCAGTGAAGGGGCGTGTTATGAAGATTTTACTATAGAGAATATGTTGTTCTCTAGGTTCATCTTTTGGGTCGGATGGCCTATGTTGTTTCATTTTGCTATTTTTTTGTAGTGACGAGGGTCCCCGGCGGTGAAGAGAGACTCCTCTGATCCTTTTTCTATGTATTGGTGATGACAGTAATGGATTCACTTTTGCATCAATGGTCTCCTTGGTTGATGCTATGATATTTCATTTTTCGACCTAGTTGAAGCTCTTTTGGTGATGATGGACTCTAGTGGAGGCTTACTGGGGTTCTAGTCAGATGTGATGATAGGAATCAGTGTGATTGGCGCACAACACAAGGTGGGTGTGAATTGATGGTTACACGATGTTAGGGGGAACTTAGATCAAGTGGAATGTGGACATGATGGCACATGGTCTGAGGATGGTTAGATTTTTTGAAATGTGAATTTGATAACTTTTTTTGATGGTGATCTTTTTTTGTTTTTGTGAAGGTGGGTTGTGATGTTTCGTTTTCTCTAGATGGATTTATGTTAAGGTTTACACTTAGCCATTAAATGTTTTATTTTAAAATATAAAAAAATGTGTTATGGTTAAGTCATCCATGAGGCACAAATTCTAATTTTGAAGTAAATGTTTCAGGTTGAACATTTAGAGTGTCACTAAAACATTAATCTCATGTGTCCAATGAACATAAGGAGACACTATTATAGTTCATTGTTGAATGTTTTTTATGGTATTTAATACTCAATATGTAGTTTAGTAATGCAGGAATCATGGGAAATATGAGATTAATATAAAATGTAGGACGTATATACCTAGTTGTGGAAAGATAATTCTTTGTAAACAAAAAATAAAATTGGGTTTCAAGGATATAACTTTTATGGAATTTTTACTCTATGGAACTAAACACCATAGGTATTATCAAAATATATACTTATTTAGTTTTGGAAAAAGAAACCCTAAACAATAAAGGTTAACCAATAAGATTTCACAATTATTTTTGTTATATAACATGAACTAATCCAAGTGTAATCTAGTGGTACATATACTTCATTAGATTCATTTAAGTTCTTATTAAGAAATATGAGAGTGAAATATGGTTTATGCAAGTTCAAAAGATATAATATGCTTTAATCTCATGTTCCAAAGAATATCTTGACCAAACAATCATTGATCTTTGTAATTTATCGTGGAGTAATTCTCAAACACACATGACCTTATCCACATCATAGTTATGATTCTAATAAGGATGATCAATTAAAAGACTTATATTTTAAAAAAATATCACCAAATGTGGTGTGGAGAAATTATTAAACACATATTTCTTTATACACATCAAATTCATGATGTAAGGTGCATCAATGTTTAGGCTAATAATCATTGTAGAAACAACCATTATGTTTTGAGATATTATTTGAAAATAATGGGGTTATCACATAATCGTATGTCAATTATCATGAAAAATGTATACTATATTAGTTAAAGTATTATGTAAATACATTATTTTATAAGAACATGTGTTTAGATGCAAATATATTTTTAGGTCATAAACAAACTTTCATCAAGAAAAACACAATGATCATTTGAACTAATTATCCTAAAAGTTTCTTAGGATATTATATAAATACCTTAGATAGAAAAATGGAAGTCATGCCATATACTATATTTCTATATAATGGTGTGCATATCTATTTGAGATAATGGGAACTATATTGACTTGGTTTCATTCAATGCCCAAGATGAACAAGTAGTTGACATAGGGATAAGTTTCATAAGAGGTGTGAAAGATGAATGTTCCATACAAACATATTACATAAGAAGGTTAAAACCATAGAGATGTTTTTATATTCACTGAGGTCAGTGATAAATTATTCATTAGGAATAATAAATCCTATAATTAGGCATTATATTTAAATATGTTAAAATTGAAAATATCAATTAAAATTCAATAATGTATTCCATGTATCAAAGAACATGGGTTTATTATTTTGAATATTGAATTGGGTATTCATGTAAAATGATACATGGATGGTACAAGCAAGGTAATAATAAGGCTAGATTGGTAACACCAAGTCGTTATGCCTAAATACATTAGAATTATATTTTTCATAACTAATTTCTATGATAATTTAATTGTCCATTAGATGTTAAGACCAACTTTCATGGAAGGTGTCAATATAATGTGGCCAGAATGGGATGGTGACACTATAGAATGCTAATAATGGGTGCAAGTTACTCAAATATAGTTTAGGATTAAAGAAAGAAACAATATTATAAAATATTCAATTGGAATGAATCTTTTCCATACATTTACTGGAGGTTAGTGGGAGTTCCATTTCTGTCCAAGTGATATATGTTTGGTAACATATAGAAAAAATGTATTGGTCTTATTGTTTGTTAATACCAGAATCTAATAATCTCTCTATAGATTGACATAAATTAGAAACTTAAGTGATAGGTAACATGATATATTGAGGTGGATCTAATGGGTTATTACACCAAGTCAATCATACATATACTAACATGGTATTAAAAAATAAAATTTGGAACAATTCGAGAGAGAATTATTTCTAGAGTCACATCGTATAAATCTCTCCAATAAGACATGCATGGGCATAATAGGAGATTAATGTGATGAGTCTAATTCCATGTGATTTAAGTGATGGATCAATCATGAATTCCATGATATATAAAAGATATGATATTTTTAGTATATACATTATAGTTGGAAAATAACAGTTATATTTAGGAGAACTACATGTGAAATTGTTAGAAATATCCAATTCCACTTAAATAAGTACAAAGGATAAGTACCTGTTATATAGAGAAGAAGGGATACTTGTTTGTAGGGGACATAAACACGTATTAATTGGGTCAATGTCATCTAATATTGTAGTCGGGATACTGTAATGAGAGACACATTCTCATTAAAGCTAGTGGTATCCATATCTAAAAGTACTGGGTGTGTTGTGGCATCTATAGTAGTTAGGAAGAAGTGAAAAAATACAAAATTATTTTTTTCAGTGCTTAAAATTACACCTAGTAATAAACAATATTATCATAATGGAAATTATGATAATCTTACAAGCCAAGATGTCATGTTTTGATTGTGAACAAAAATAATACATTTAAGTTTTACAACTCTTGAGAAGTTATTCTGGTATAGATGAGGTCACACATAAAAGAATAGCCATGCAGTAGTGACGTAGCAGACCTAGCAGCTAAATCCACAAATCAAAAAAAATATGATCTTTATGATGTGAGATATAAAAAGGTTAGTTAGTAAGTTGGATCTAGTTCAAGTGGGAGTGTGGTAATATTGGGTTCCCTAAATCCAACTAAACAATACTGTTCAAGTACCATATCGTGGATACAATGAGTTTTTCATGATGTAATATTACCATAATTGTGTGCACATTTCTACATACACTATTTAAATGATAATTTCTATAGATTAATTTCATATCAAAATGTTATAGAAGACCTCGGGCTATAATTAAAACCTTGAGATACTTTGAAATTAATCTTGAATATAGTTTCTATGGTCTCAATACATCATACTGACTGGACATAGTTGATTTATGACTATCAAGGGTTGGGGTCTCATAAGAATTGAGAATTATTCTCATCAATATTTGCAGTTTGTGATCCCATATTGGTGAGATCATGAGTACAGGTCTTCCAATATGAGCACCACATGTTTCAAGTGTTATTAGTTGTTCCTTTATATGGACATGTGTATAGATCTCCTGAATTGAGATCATTATCAATGTGTTTCATTTTATTATATACATTTATGTAAGTAAAAACCCCTGATAATGAAATTGTGGCACTGTAGGTTGTGTTGGTTGTGTCATTGGTGGTATGATATTGGTTGAATGATCATGATTGAATTTGTTTCTTCTGAGTTGAGGAAGTAATATATCTCAGGATCAATTGATCGAGATGGTAATACCATAATAAATCATTGGCCAAGGTAGTTGAAGGTAAATATATCCAATTATATCAACAAATAATAAATTAATAAAGGAAAATTATACAACTGTGTTTCTCTCTTTTCAATATATCTGATGACAAAGAGGTTATATTACATGGTACATGTTTGTAGGTCGGTTGTCATTTCTATGACTACTCCTTATAATTTTAGGGTCCTTGATGGTTTAATAGACTCTTTTCTTGGTCTTTGAATACTATTTACTACTATCGAGATAAGGTCCTAGAGGTTCACACATAATAGCATATTTAAGAATCTTCTCTTTTCTAGTGAATTGGTATATAAGATATAGTGGTCCTTACTATGGGGTCTAAGTGTTATGCAAGTTTTTACAATCACTGATAAATAAATAAATTCATTATTATTAAAGTAAAGAATAATTGGGTTGAATTTATTTATTAAATTATTTAAAAGTGTTTAAGTAAATAGAATAAATAATATTATTCGAATGAATATTATTTAATATTCAACGTACGTTTGATATCAGTAGGAATTAAAAGTTGATTTAAATGACTTGGTTTTATGACATAATATTATATATATATATATATATATGATAATGTAATGTGATAAAATATAAATTATATTTATGACACAATTTAGTTAATCAAAATTATTTATTCATGACAAGTTTAGTGGATGTTATTTTTATAGGGACTAGAGAACCATTTCCTGGTATTTGTTCATTACATTTTATAAATAGTAAGTGAACTCACTTCTGTTTAAATATTCATGAATTTGGAATTAGAGAAACTCTCTCCTACCACTTTATAGATATAAGGTATCTCTTTAAGTGATCGATCTAAGGAACCTTCAAAAAAATGAAGGCATGAGATCGAGGTGATCGACGTGACACTGGTGGATTCATTTACACTCTGTGATAGTACCTAAAATTTGATGAATGGAGAGAAAAAACATTCTTGAAGCATGTGTGGATGATCTATAGGGGTTCATATTTTGATCCGTTAAGAAACAGTTATTGACAAAAATATTTGGTTGAGCATGCTTAATTTTCAAACAAGGTATTTGTTTAGTTTAATTTCCACTCTAATTTTAATTCCTATGATATCTTTTGATTGTACCATGGTGCATATCATTGGAGACAATGGGTTTTTTCATCCTAGCAATGAAAAATTTTAAATCCCTAACCCACCACCTTCCATTGGGTTCCCTAGTACCTTAAACTTTACAAAACCATGGATAAATTCAAAAACTTGAATTAGAAGATGGAAACAAGGCTTGACATATTATGAACAAAAAAACTTATGTTTTTAGTATCCCCCTATAGAGATATTTATCCTCAAGAAGCATCTCTAGTTTTCCTGCTCTAACAACTTAGGCCACTGAGCTTGTACATCATACTCATGCTCTCTTGTTTCCTCGTAGATCCATTCTTACTATCATAAGACTTGAAAATTTGACACCTTATTCACCTGAAACACCTTGTTTCTCAGGTATATGATCTATATTTGGAGCTCCACAAAATCCATCTCTAGTTCTAGCACAACATCCTCACAATAAATCACATGTTAAGGATTGATCATGTACCTATGAAGTTGACAAATGTGGAAAACATATCGCATGCCTTGATAATATAGAATAAGTTCTTGTTGGTAAGCTGTTACACATATACGTTTAGTGATCACCAACGGTCCCACAAACCATGGTTCCAACTTCCCTTGCTTATAAAAATATTTATTCCCCAACCAATATGGAACCCATAAGAAGGATCGGTCACTAACAGTGAACACCAAGGGTAGTCTATTTCATATGACAAATGATCACTACCTTATTTGAGCATTATCCACCCTCTTCCTGACCAGTTTTACTCTCTCACGTGACTTTTTCACTATACTTTTCCCAATAATAACTACCTCACCCACCTCATGCTAACACAATAGTGAGAAGAATAGTTTCCCATAGAGAACCTCAAAAGGTGTTATATTAATATAATCTTTAAAACTATTTTTATATTGGGCCAATACCAATTCTAGGTGCTAATATCATGCTCCACCATATATTATGATGCATTCTTGAAGCAAATCCTTAAGGATTTGAATCATCCTATTAGACTTTCCATCAGTGTATGGTTGATAGATTGTACTTATCTTTAATTGAGTCCCCAAGTCCTTCTACAAAACTTTCCAAATCCATGATATAAAACATGCATCCATGTCTAATGCGAAAATGGAATTTACTCTATACAGTCATCTAATATATTGAACATACATATTTCCCAACTCAGTTACTAAAAGGTTATATTGAATCTGTAAGAAATGAACCAATTTCATTAACATATCAATTATCACCTAAAGAGAATAATGACTCCTCAGGGTCTAAGTTAACCTAATAATGAATTATATAACCACATAATCCCACATCCACATCAGTATTGGAAGTGGTTGAAGTAAAAAAAATAGAATTTGGATTTTTGGGCTTTACCCTATCGCAGGTATGAAATTGTGAAACAATACTAATGTCATCCCTCTTTATACTAGTCCACTATAGATAACATCATATTTCATGGTATGACTTCATTGACCATAGATTCACTACTGATAGAGCGCTTTCGTGGGCACCCTCAAATGATTAGTGTGATTTTGGGGTACTTAGGTGCAGCAGAGTGGCTGACCAAGGTCGTCTCTCAAAGGAGGAAGTAGATTTAAAACAAATTTTTAAAGGTATTCTAAAAATAAAATAAAAGAGAATAAAAACACTACCTGAAAGTATGGGGGTTGGTTATAGTTTATTAATCTAGAAGAATTTTGTTGGAAGAAGATTGTATTTTTTGTTTTTAGTTTTGAAATGAAGTTC
This sequence comes from Viscum album, assembly GCA_963277665.1. Classification (NCBI taxonomy): domain Eukaryota; kingdom Viridiplantae; phylum Streptophyta; class Magnoliopsida; order Santalales; family Viscaceae; genus Viscum; species Viscum album. The sequence goes on from OY728125.1 coordinate 1,840,039,591, forward strand.
GATTAAAATGACACAACAAAAAGATTTTTTTTAGAAAATATTTTAAAATTCGTAATCGATCTAACTCTACCTCTTCAATAATTTATTAATCATTTTCATTTAAATTAAAATTCACTTAATAATGATCCCTTATTTTTTAAAATCTCTAACCCTACGAGAATTAACTTTACCACAATGATGAAGTGAATTTAACCATAGGCTAACTTCGGAACATGCAATCGCAACACCCTGCTTTGATTGATGTTCTAAAATTATATTATGGTCAGTGGTAAATTAAGGCACATAACCACTCTATAAATGAAGATTAATTGATTTTAGGGATTATATTTTAACTCTACAAATTGATCCCGTGTGGTTTTGAATTACCGGTTAAGGTTGCGCTCTCACAGTTCACACAATTCCCGACCTCACGTGTTTTGTGTTAACTCTTCAATTGCTTTCTTAGTTTAATTTAAATTAAAAACTCAATTAATAGATCATAATATGTGAATTAAATTAGCTCATTGATTCAAAATAAATTAATGAAGAAGGATAGAGGTCGATCGATTACTAAAAAGAACTACTCTTCCATGGGTGGCGTAATCATCGTAGAAGCGTTTTGCATGTGCAAAGGTTTATAATGGGTATAACCCAATAACGCTTCAACTCAAGAATTACAGCCCAAATATAAATATTAATAGAATAAATTTAAACAAAATAGAAGAAAAGAGAATAAATAAAATAAGAACAACGAATTTTATTACACAAACAAAATCATTACAACACGAAGGAGAAGAAGAAGGCTTCGTCGAAGGGATCCTTGCTTCAAGAGATACCCTTATTGAAATGGTTGTATAATTGGAGTGTATCCACTTCTCCTCTTCCCTAAACTCTCCAATACACGTCCCAAACCCACCAAATGATAAAAACACCAATTTATAGAGTGGTGGGGAGGCTAGGTTTAAAGTGGTTTCAAGTGTGAATGGGGAATCTCGGAAAAATATTTTATTCCAAATTGCACCACCCATTTGACCACCAAAACGCATGAATTGGCCAGACTTCTAGAAGGATAAAATTTTAGGATATGGGTCCTTTATCTCCTATACAACTTTGGGCTTAATCCAGCCCCATATGAAGGAGTTATGGCCGAAATACATAAGCTTTTCCATTCTCGTGAGTCCAGCCCAACTTTGATTTCATGGACCATTTTCAAAAACCAAATGCACTCTTTAGATCTAGTGTCCTGAATAAAGGTTGTAGGTAATTAAGTTAGGAACACTGTTAAAAAATTTCAAATTCAAATAATAAATATAAAAATATTTATCTTCGAAATACTACAGTAAACTATAAAGGGTAAAACCGGAATTTTCATCAAATATTCAAATGAATGATCTAATCCCAAATACTTTCTAATTAAACATATTTAACACAATTTGAGGAAATTATATCATTTATTATCAATAAAATATTCAATAAAATAGTTTTTTATCAACTCCCCCACACTTACCCTTTTTCACTCTTGAGGAAAACCTCATATCAAGTAAACATTAATATCAAATCAAAACCAATTTTAAAACACATATCATTGGGATCCATCAATTCCGCACCAAGAATGAAAAGATATCATGACTCATAAAAAAACTTATTCCAAGTTCTCTATTAATATCATTCAATATATTTCCACTTCATTTATCCTCCCATGCACAAAACACTTACCTCGCTTGAATTTTCTCTCATCACCCAAATATCATTTTTTTTGCAATGTCTTTCTCATCCAAACTCATACAAGGGTCACCATAGGCTTGATATATTCCTACATCGCCCCCCAACGTGAGTCAAGGACATATATTTATCATGAGGACTTTTCAGGGTTGTTCTGTGGCTTTCGGTTGGTAGGATTTAGATGTGAAAAATTTTGAGGCTGAATGAGGAGGGCTTGACTCTTTTTGAAGCAAAATTGCATTAATCTAATTTTCCCTTAAATATGGTCTCCTCATTAATCCCCATAGTGTAAATTCAGCTCCATCATCATGAAAAGTCATGAAAATTTTACACCATTCATCATTTCAGCATAAAAAATGTCAACCTTCTCAAACATGATTTTCTTGAAAGCTCCAGATAGGCACAGCTTTCCACCTCAATTAGAAGCTCCAGAAAAGGCACAGCTTCACTTGTCTTGAAAGCTCCAGAAAAGGAACATATATCAATATAATGAATTTCTTCAGCAGCAAACACATCTCTTCAGAATTTAATTTTCCACCCAAAGTATTACAGAATGTGGTGGCACAACACAAGATTGATTCCCCCACACTTAAGTTCAACTAGATTATGAAATTTCACATCAAGAGTTGGTTGGATAGGGAAAATTGGCTTGTAATGTGGCTAACCTAACAGGTTGTGCATGTCTTATAAGGGATAAAAGGATTAAATATTCAAGGTAGGCCATTATAAGAAAGGATTATTTGAAATAGGGGCTTTAATACCAAACAAATGCCTCAATCATTTAAACATAAGTACCTCAAACCCTCAAGTTTTGATAGGAATAGATCAAATTATGGTTAAATCAAGCATGGTTTGGTTCTCTCAAGAATTGAGGTGAATGTAAAGAATATGAAAAAAATGGTTCAGAAGCCTCACAGGAAATTGATTTCAAATATAAAGACAGTGAGATGTGGCATGGGATTCAAAATTCAGCGTACTTTTCATGAAATTAAAAAATATTTGAACTTGAAACAAAGTCATTTCAGCATTAATTTAAGCTCAGTTTATTGGGATAAATTATTTCACTCATTGATATGGATTTAAAAATGGTGATGAGAATAATTTCAGCTCAAAAGTTTCAAAAAAAAAACACAAAAAATTGTAAAATAAACACACAAAATTTGAAAAACGCACAATTTTTTTGGTTTTTTGTAATAGGAAAACAATTGAAATTACTAAGATAAAAGGTTCCCTCCCCCACACTTAAAATATTTCATTGTCTTCAATGTGAACCCATGAGATGATATATGCACACGAAATGTAGAATTTTTAAATAGGACAAATAATATAAAAGTGAAAGGGTTAGAAACAGCCTGATGTGCTCAAGTGATGATGGGGTCATGCAGTGTGATAAAATCCACTGCATCAGTAGGAAGTCCCTCAATGTATCTCTTCAAATGTTTCCCATTGACTGTAAATCTCCTTATAGTGTCCTCTTGTGTGATCTCCACTGCACCATAAGGAAAAACCTTAGATACAATATAAGGACCTAACCATATGGAATGCAACTTACCATGCATCAGCTTCAGTCATGAACTGTAGAGAAGGACTTTCTCTCCAACATGAAACTCCCTTTGTTGGATCATTTTGTCATGAGTGGTTTTGATCATTCCTTGTAGAGCTTTGAGTTCTCATATGACGACAATCTAATCTCCTCAAGCTCTTGAATTTGCAGCTTCCGTTGGATTCCATCTTGGGCCAAATCCATGTTGCATTTATTTATAGCCCAATAAGCCCGATGCTCAAATTCCTTGGGGAGATGACATGCTTACCCAAAAACAATACGAAATGGGACATACCAATGGGTGTCTTGTATGCTGTCCTATAAGCCCACAATGCATCATCCAAGCGCTTACTCTAATCCTTCCTATTTGGCTGCACAGTTTTCTCCAAAATTTGTTTCAACTTACGATTGGAAACCTCAGCCTGGCCATTTGTTTGGTGGTGGTATGGTGTTGATGTTTTGTGTGTCACCCCATACTTCCGAAGGAGGGAAGAAAAATTACTTTTTCAAAATTGTGTCCCTTGGTCACTGATGATGGCCTTTGGTACTCCAAACCTGCAAAAAATCTGTGCTTTGACAAATTCCACAACAACATGAGAATCGTCAGTCCTGGTGGACTTGGCCTCCACCCATTTACTCACATAATCAACAGCAACCAAAATATACAAAAATCCAAATGAACGAGGAAAAGGACCCATAAAATCAATGCCCCATACATCAAAAATCTCACAGAATATTATGGGTTGTTGGGGCATCTCATGTCTCCTAGAAATATTCCCAGTGTGTTGGCAACGAGAGCATGACTTACAAAACACATGGGAATCATGGAACAAGCTAGGACAATATAATCCAGAGTCCAAAACCTTCCTAGCTGTCCGTTGGGGTCCAAAGTTTCCACCACAAGCAAGTGTATGACAGAAATGCAAAACAGACTCAAACTCATGATCGGGAACACACCTCCTAATGACTTGGTCACTACACATGCGCCAGATGTAAGGATCATCCCACACAAAATACCTAGACTCACTTTTTAATTTTTGGACTTGATGCTTCTTCAAATTTGCTGGGATTTCAGAGAAAACAATGTAATTAACTAAATCAGCATACCAAGGATGCGTACCTGAGATGGTATAGAGATGCTCATCAGGGAAAGTGTCTGGAAGTGGTATCTGGCCCAAGGTGTCATCCTCTAGTGTGTGAGTAAGCCTACTCATGAGGTCTTCCACCAAATTCTCTGAACCCTTCTTGTCCTTTATCTCAATATCAAATTCCTGAAGAAGGAGCATCCAACGGATAAGTCGTGGCTTTGCATCTGGCTTCTTTAGGAGGTACCTCAAAGCTACATGGTCATAAAAAAACTACTTTAGAGCCCAATAAATATGGATGGAATTTATATAAAGAAAATATGATAGCAATAAACTTCTTTTCTGTGGTTTTGTAATTTTATTGGGCTAAATCCATTGTCCTCGATGCATAGGCGATCACATGTGAACGTCCCTCCACCCTCTGAGATAAGACCTCTCCAACCGCGAAGTTAGAGGCGTCACACATAAGCTCAAAAGGAATCTCCCACCATGGGGGTTGTATGATAGTTGGAGTGGTCAGACACTTTTTTATCTCATCAAATGAAGTCCTAAAAGAATCGTCAAACACAAAATCTGAATCTTTGTGAAGTAATCGTGACATAGGAAGAGCGATCTTACTAAAATCTTTGATGAAGTGTCGATAAAATCCAGTATTTCCAAGGAATGATCGAACATCACACACACATGTAGGATATGGGAGGGATGAAATAATTTCTACCTTAGATTTATCAACTTCAATGCCATGTTGTGAGACTATATGACCTAAGACAATTCCCTTTTCGACCATGAAATGACATTTTTCAAAATTTAAGACCAGATTCTTCTCAACACAACGATGCAACACATAACCCAAACTATAGAGACATTCATCAAATGTGGATCCATAAACTGTAAAATCATCCATAAATACCTCCATGCAGGTCTTAATGAAATCTGAGAAAATACTCACCATGCATCTCTGGAAGGTACCTGGGGCATTGCAAAGTCCAAATGGCATCCTCCGGTAGGAAAATGTGCCAAAGGGACAGGTGAATGTAGTCGTATATTGATCCTCTGGAGCAACAGGAACCGGAAAATATCCAGAAAATCCATCCAAGAAACAATAGTGTGTCTTCCCAGCTAGTCTCTCAAGCATCTGATCAATAAATGGGAGGGGGAAATGGTCCTTGTGAGTGGACTGATTTAGTTTCCTATATTCAATACACACATGCCAACTATTTTGCACTCTCATTAGAACTAACTCATCTTTCTCATTTTTAACAACAGTAACACCACTTTTCTTAGGCACAACCTGAATTGGACTTACCCACTGAGAATCTGAAATCGGATATATTATACTTACCTCGAGCAATTTTTCAACTTCTTTTTTAATAACCTCCAGAAGGGTTGGATTGAGTCTCCATTGTGGTTGTCTCACTGGTTTTTCCCCATCCGCCAAAACAATCCAATGCATGAAAATGGAGGGGCTAATACCTGATATGTCAGCCAAGGTCCACCCGATTGCCCTGATGTTCTCCCTCAAAAGAATCAAAAGTTTTTCTTCATGTTCACAAGGTAGATTTTTAGCAATGATAACAGGTAATCTCTCACCACTCAACAAGTATGAGTATTTCAGATTTGGTGGAAATGGCTTGAGTTCCAGTGTAAGGGGTGTTGTATGGATGGGGTCATAGAAGGAACTGAAATATGTGCACAAAGATCATCAGTATCAGAATATACATCATCATAATCAGATAATAAAGCATCAAATCCATCAGCATACTCAACAGCCATGTCATAATTAGAGTTCACATGATCAAAATCCGAATATTAATCCACATTAAAATCAAATCCAAGAGAGTCTTGTTCCTTAAAAACGGGTGTAGAAGTACTTTTAGACATCAAACTAGAACCAATACTCATAATCTCCCTAAGCATAGTACAATCCAATTCCATGGTGTTTTTACTTGGTGGTTCAAAATGGGGGATAACAAAAGTAGAATGGTCCTCTGAGGGGTACTTCATGGAATCCATAACATTAAATATCACAACTTCATCTCCAAATTCCATGGAAAGTGTACCCTCATTGACATTTATGGCAGTTTTTTCAGTTTTGAGGAAGGGCCTACCTAAGATAATGGGGGCATGAGAACTTACCTGATCATCCTCCATGTCAAGCACATAGAAGTCTGCTAGAAAGATCATGTCTCTTACCCAGACAAGTACATCCTCAAGAACTCCCACTGGATATTCCGTAGCTCTATTCACCAATTGCACCACTACTCTTGTCGGCTTCAACTCACCAACCTGTAAATAAGAGAATACAGAGTGAGGCATCACATTTATTGAAACTCCTAAATCACAAAGAGCATCAAAGAAGTGAAACTCCCCTATGGTACATGGGATGGTGAATGTCCTGGGATCCTTTCACTTTGTTGGCATTGCTAGAGTTGGTGTAATGAGTGCTAAGAAATTCCTTCCAAATTTGATCCTCTCATTTCCCTTGAGCCCTCTTCGATTGGTACAAAGTTCTTTTAGGAATTTTGCATACCTTGGAATTTGCTTAATGGCTTCAAGTAGAGGAATGTTGATCTCCACATGCTTGAATGTGTCCAAAACCTCCTTTTGCATTGCTTCTTCAGCCATATTCTTCATTTGAACAACTCTTTTGGGAAAAGGAAGGGGTTTAGGATGAACATCATCAATCTTCTTCTTACCTTTATCTTTCTCCTTGTATTGCTCATCAGTTGGTTTGGAATGCGGCTGCTCTGGAGTTGAGGTGAATCCCGGTGGAATGGTAGGTACAGATGTATTGTTCATTTGCATCCCACTTCTCAATGTGATGGCACTGACATTCCCCTTTGGAATTGGAGTGGGTTGGGAAGGTAGATTTCCAGAATTCTTACTCACAAGTTCATGGAGGGCGGTGGCAATCTGGCTCATTTGAGTCTTCAACTCCCTCAACTCCGAACCTTGACTCTTCAGTTCATTCTGTTGATTAAGAATAATTTGCTTCAAAAGATCATCAGTGTTGGAATCTACCTTAGGTGGGGGATTCCCTTGTTGTTGGCTTGTTGATGTTTGAGCTTCAAATCTCCTTTGGTGTTGTTGGAAACCCTTTTGGTAAGGTGGAGGCTGTTGGAAGTTTGGTTGAAAAGGGGGCCTTTGTTGTTGTCCAGAGCCATACCTCATGTCTGATTGATCTTTCCACCATTGGTTGTATGTTGGATCAAATGAATCAAACTTCTTTTGGGGATATGGCTGTTGTTTCTGCTGAAATGGTCTCCTTAGGAATACTGCTGCACAATCCTCTGTCTCTTGTAGTTGTGGGCAACAGTCAGTTGGGTGGCTTGTCTCATTGCAAATGCCACAAGGCCTTGAAGGAGGGGGTAGATATGTCTTTTGTGCCAAAGCAATTTTCCTCACCATAGTTTTCAATTCTTCTAACTTGGTATCAATCAAATGACTCTCAAGAGAATAAGGACTTACCGGATGTACTCCCCTGATATGTGGTGTACCTCAATCACCAATTTGTTGGGAGTTTTGGGCTATCTTGTCGATCAATGCACATGCAGCTACTGGTGTCTTGTCCACCAATGCTCCTCCAGCTATAGCATCAACCATTCTTCTCTCCATGGGTGTGATTCCTTCATACAAGTATTGGATGAGGAGTTGCTCACTGATTTGGTGATGCAGACAACTTACGCACAACTTCTTGAATCTCTCCCAATACTCATACATTGACTCCCCTTGTGCTTGCTTGATCCCCGAGATCTCCTTACAAATGGATGTTGTCCTTGATTCTGGAAAAAATCTTTGCAAGAAAAGACATTTCAAATCGTTCCAACAAGTTACATCTTCGGGTTGTAAATAATACATCCAATCTTTCGCAGCTCCATCAAGTGAGAATAGGAATGCTCTTAATTTGATTTAGTCTTCAGATACATTTCTTGGTTTCAAGGATGAGAAAACCACATTAAATTCTTTCAAATTTTTATTGGGATCCTCAGTAGAGAGGCCATGAAACTTTGGAAGTAAGTGAATTAACCCAGATTTTAGTTCAAAGTCCGATTCGAGATTTGGGTATGCAATACAATTTGGTTTATAGTTAATATCAGGTGCAGCCAATTCTCGAATGGTTTTATTATGTTCATTTCCATTATTTTCAGCCATTGGTTCTTATTTTATGTTTTAATTTGAATAACTTCCAATTCCAATGTTTCTAGAAGAGAGGAATTCACCAACTGGTTGAATATTGAAACTTCTCGTAGACTGAGAGTGTCTGATTCGTGCCCTAAGGCTGCATTCAATCTCAGGGTCATGATCTAAGAGATATTCAGGATTAGTTCATATCATAAATCAAATAAAAATGGAAAGAAATAAATTGGACCATAATAAAATAAAAATTATAAGTTTTTGTTGATGGTCCAAAAATAGGTATAAGGAAATAAAAGAAGAAGGAAAAAATCAGATTGGGTAAAGATGGAAGAAAGAAGAGAGGAAGATAATTAAAATGTAAAATAAAATAAATACCTATAATTGGTTGAAATAATTACTTGATTCCCTGGAAATGGATCCAATTTGATAGAGCGCTGTCATGGGAGCCCTCAAATGATTAGTGTGATTTTGGGGTACTTAGGTGCAGCAGAGTGGCTGACCAAGGTCGTCTCTCAAAGGAGGAAGTAGATTTAAAACAACTTTTTAAAGGTATTATAAAAATAAAATAAAAGAGAATAAAAACACTACCTGAAAGGATGGGGGTTGGTTATATTTTATGAATCTAGAATAATTTTTCAGGAAGAAGATTGTATTTTTTTTTGTTTTTAGTTTTGAAATGAAGTTCGATTAAAATGACACAACAAAAAGATGTTTTTTTAGAAAATATTTTAAAAGGTGTAATCGATCTAACTCTAACTCTTTAATAATTTATTAATCATTATAGTTTAAATTAATATTCACTTAATTATGATCCCATAATTTTTTAAATCCTGAACCCTGCAAGAAATAACTTTACCACAAAGATGAAGTGAATTTAACCTTAGGCTAACTTTGGAACATTCAATCGCAACACCCTGCTTTGATTGATGTTCTAAAATTAGCTTATGGTCAGTGGTAAATTAAGGCACATAACCACTCTGTAAATGGGGATTAAATGATTTTAGGGATTATATTTTAACTCTACAAATTGATCCCGTGTGGTTTTGAATTACTGGTTAAGGTTGCGCTCTCACAGTTCACACAATTCCTGACCTCGCGTGTTTTGTGTTAACTCTTCAATTTCTTGCTTAGTTTCATTTAAATTAAAAACTAAATTAATAGATCATAATATGTGAATTACAGTAGCTCATTTATTCAAAATAAATGAATGAATAATGATATAGGTAGATCGATTACTAAAAGGAACTACTCTTCCATGGGTGGTGTAATCATCATAGAAGCGTTTTGCATGTGCAAAAGTTTATAATGGGTATAACCCAATAACACTTCTACTCAAGAATTACAGCCCAAAGAAGAAGATTAAGAGAATAAATTTAAACAAAACATAAGAAAAGAGAAGAAATAAAATAGGAACAACGATGTTTATTACACAAACAAAATCATTACAACACGAAGGAGAAGAAGAAGGCTTCGTCGAAGAGATCCTTGCTTCAAGAGCTACCCGTATTGAAATGGTTGGAGAATTGGAGTGGATCCACTTAATCTCTGCCCTAAACTTCCCAATGAACTTCCCAACCCCACCATATGATAAAAACAGCAATTTATAGAGTGGTGGGGAGGCTAGGTTTAAAGTGGTTTCAAGTGTGAATGGGGAATCTCGGAAAAATATTTTATGCCAAATTGCACTGCCCATTTGACCACCAAAACGCGTGAATTGGCCAGACTTCCAGAAGGATAAAATGTGAGTATATGGGTCCTCTATCTCCTCTACAACTTTGGGCTTAATCCAGGCCCATATTAAGGAGTTATGGCCGAAATACAGAATCTTTTCCATTCTGGAGAGTCCAGCCCAACTTTGCCTTCATGGCCCATTTTCAACAAACAAATGCACTCTTTAGCTCTAGTGTCCTGAATAAAGGTTGTAGATAATTAAGTTAAGAACAGTTTTAAAAAATTTAAAATTTAAATAATAAATATAGAAATATTTATCTTCGAAATACTACAGTGAACTATAAAGGTTAAAACTTAATTTTCATCAATTATTCAAATGAATGATCTAATCCCAAATACTTTCTAATTAAACATATTTAACACAATTTGAAGAAATTATATCATTTATTATCAATAAAATATTGTTTTATAAACTACCCATTTCTATATATTATATACTCTTGTTAAGTCATCCCTCATTAAAGTTGGAACAACTACCTTCCCATGAACATATATCACATTGTAGGCATCTAAGGACTACCATGGAACTAAATAATACCATGTAAATAATTCCCACATCATCAAAAAATTAGGGTTTAAATCTATTATTTATTTTACACCATCTTACAAAGAATATATTATCATTAAAATTGCACTTTTCATCACACTGGGAATCTATAATGAGCCAAATATCTAATCTACCATCAAACTCATTAGATTCCATTCACCATTCTTAGGCCTCTATCCCCTATCCTACATCTCTAGAATTTTCCTACTAAGAGAATCTTCAATGAAATTAACTTTCTCTAGAGAATTTGTAATCTTGATATCAGATTACTATAGATACTCCACCAAACTACTCTTCCTTAATTTTAGATACTCATAAGATAAGATATATTTGAGGCTCTTATATTCCGTGTAAATAAAAAAACCTCTTGATGAAGATTCAATGTTTCCAATACTTGAGAGCATGGACTACAGCTACCAACTCCAATTCATGCATTGGGTAGTTCCACTCATAGGGTCAGAACTATTATAACCCATAAGCTACTACCTAGTAACTGTACATTAACACAGAATCCAAACCAACACTTTAAGAATCACAGTAAGCTACATATCCAAACCAAGGATCTAGAAATGTCAGAATGAGTTTTGTTTTCAATATTTTCTAGATATAGGAAGGCATATTCACAAAGTTATGTCCACTAGAACTTCACTCCTTTATTTCTAAACGCATTAATAGGCACATCCGAATGGGTAAAGTCATGTGTGAACTATCTGTAGTACCCATCTAAACCAAGAAAACTCTTGATCTCAAACACATTCCTAGGGTGTCCCCAACACATCACCACCTCAACCTTATTATGGTCCATATAAATTCCATCCTTAAAAAATGAGATGCCTAAGGAATTAATCCTCCCAAATTTAAAAGTTACACTTTGATAGTTCATCAAAAAAATAATCCAACTAAAGTGTAATCAATATAATCACAATGTGCCTTGAATTCATTTTTGGGGTTCATGGTTATATGAGGATATCATCAATAAATACCAAAATCAATGAGTTAATAAATATTTGAAAGATAATTTTCATGAGATACATGAACACTTATAATGAACTTATTATCCTAAAAGGCATGAAAAGATACTCATACAATTCATATTAACTTTTTAATGTTTTTTAGGAATAGAAACCTTTCTGGCTCAAAGAAGATTGTATCCTAATCATAATTCAATCTTGAAAACCCATCAATCTCCCTGTAACTAGTCAAATAATTTATCAATAATTAGTAACAACTATCTATTATTCATGGTAACCTATTTAATCTTTCTAATGTCTACATATAATCAGAGACTTCTATATACCTTCTTTAAGAACAACACGAGAGAATCCAAGATATATTTACTCAGTATAATAAATCATTTCACCTATAAATCCTCGATTTGTACCTTGGGTTCCTTAAAAACATCTATCACCATAAGATATGGATAAACTGATATATTTTGTACTACTAGGTTGATTTTATCATCAAATTCAATTCCCCTCTTAGGATGGAGAATTAAAAATCCATCTGGTAATACATCTTTATACAGTTACACCACTATAGGAAGGAAAGAGGCTACTGGTGTCTCCACCATAAGAACCATACCCTAAACCTATGCTATAATAGCTCAAATTTGAATCGGGTCCAGTGAAAATCTACTAGCTTCCACATCCCACTCACATTTTTTCACAAACTTCTCTCCCTTAGGGGAAATAAATGATACCCACCTCTTATAATAGTCGATGTTAGCATAAAATATTCTTAGCTGGTCCATTCTAAGGATCACATAAAAGTTAGGCATCTAATGGATTATGAAATATCAAATATGTCCATAACCAACAACAAATAATAGACACTCTATATATCTCTATAGAAGATCAACCTTTTTCTATAAGGTTTTATCAATAGAAATTAACATATAAGACAAATAAATCAGTAAGTCAAGGCCAAAAATAACTTAAGGAGATAAAAAATAATGGGGAGCATTAGAGTCAAAAATACCAGTAAAGAGAGTATAGATGATAAAGCCCATACCATGTATGTTTGATAGTCCCTCACTACATTCAGTTGAGAGATAATACATTGCATACACTCATCCTACCTTATCTCCATGTACCTAACCCAGAATTACTTGACTCACCGGAGTTAATGTCATTTCAGAGGTTTAAACTTACTACTGAGGACCATGAATGGATCCCTAGGTCACATTTTTTGCCAATATTACACACTTGGGGAAGCCTTGTCTTAAATTTATGTAGTTGAATTGTGGTAGGTGCCCCATATTACCACAAACTTGACATTTTCTCTAAGGTGAGAGGAATTTTTTTTGATAATGTCTGATATTTACATAGTAGAATAAGAAAATAACTAATCTATAGGATATTGAAGATGTTATACTATACTCAACTTTCCCACTACTACTATGTTGTGAATCCTTGGTCATCCTATTCCTACTACCATAAGAGACACTCACCATATAAGTAGGATGTCTACCCACCTGATTACTAAAGGAGAGAATAAAATCAACTAGTTAGGCCTCCTCTAGGACTTTTATAATAGTCAAGGCCCAACACAAAACCTCCAGGTATGTAATTAGGTAAAAGATTCTAAGCTTCCATATTATTTTTAGATAAAGACATATCCCAAACATACTAGAATTTTGTGCCCATTTCCATACAATAGGGGAGAAAAAATTATCTCCATGAAATGTACCGAGTAAGGATATTTTACTATTGAGCATTGTTAAAGCTCTATAAACTTAAAAACATGGTCTAGATTCAGTGTAATCAAAATAAATCCCTAAATAAAAGTTACTTTATAGTAATCTAAGTGAGTACTTCATATATCCCTGTCTTGTTCATAACACACCACCACCTCCAAACAGGTCCCTAAATCATGAAGATATCCAACTTCACCTTATAGTACTATGGGGTATCCACTGTATCAAATATTCCCTCAATGAAATCAATCTATAACTTATCATCTTGAGGTACTTTGATGCTTTGGAAGGATAGACGGTGCTAGATTTGAAATTCCCAATAATTATTGACCATATTCTTGGAAACTCATCCACATTAAATATTCACTAAGTGAAAGATGCCAAGATAAAGTGTATGTTCTTCCAAAACCACAGGAGTAGGTATGGGATAATTTTCCTACAATTTTTATGGTATATGTAGAATTTCCTCTCTTGCCGAAGCATCATGAACTACTTTTTTATGAAATCCCATGAGGTATACTTGATGAGGCTTTGTCTGTAATGCCAAATGTATGCTTAGAATTCCCATAGTATATTACTTATAAAACATCTTAAAAAATAATTACACATGGGTAATTTATATAGAACCATATCCTAGTAGATACCCGCACACAAGAGATGGCCCTTCTATTACTACTCAAAGTTCGATCCTATTTCACTATACCAACACATTTTTCATAGTCATATATATAACAACATGCATTTTCAGGTTAAAATAATCAATGACAATAGAGATATATCACAAAGTAGGTAAATTTTATATATCACTAAATAGAAATCACACATCAAGGAATTTAATTAAGAACTGTCATGCATCACTCAAAAATCATAAATATACAACACATGATCCTAATTTCCTAGTCATGACACAAGAACACACCCAAATCCCATAAAACTATGACGACACAATATACTTAGGATCAAAATGAAACCATAAAACCATAATTGTACCAACATCCCCAATAATGGTAACATAGAGGTTAATTACACATATGTTGGCTCAGAAAAAATGTGAATCCCCTATGTAAGTCTCACAAATCATAAATCCTAAATAACATTCCCTAAAACATAATTAAGAAGAAATATATAGGGAACCTCCTTGGATAATTCATTTTAATTCCCAGACCTAAATCCCTATGTATGATCCAGAGTAACACATGGCCTCATGCAAGACTCCCCATATAGAAGAGGTTATCGACTGGTTGTGATGGTATGAATACCATTAGTGGGGAGACTATATCCTCATTATCAATAAATACAAGTATAATTAATAACATATATTAACACAGTAGAATAAATAAAAAATTATAAAAAATTGAATAACATGTGTATCAAGTCATATAGGATAATAAACCAATTGCACTCAAAGTTTTAAGAAAAATAAGAGTGCGAGAAAGATAGGTAATTAATTAAAACATTATGGAATCACTCTACAGTCTATCCCAAAACCACCTTTGATCCCCATGACCCATCATCTAGACCCCTATCATTGGGACCATACCATTTACTATATCATTGATCAGGAAGTCTATATGAGAATTAAGATGCCCATAGAGGGTGTGAGTATAAAACAAATAGGACACCACCAATTCATCCTTAACATGAGTATAAAATCAATGCATGTATATACCATGACATCCGTAAATTCATAATAAAGTATCAAAATTGATATGTTAATAACTCGTGTGAAAGAAAAGCTACCATGAGCCCCATTGATACCAACTTCAGCTCCATGCCGGAAGGATGGTCTAATGAGAATCATAATAAAAATTATCCACAAGGCTAATAAGTATCATTGGGAGGTTCCAAGGTTAAAAAATTCAGGTCATAATATATGGTCCCCACACCCTATCTCCATTAACGGTAAAGACACAAAACTTTCATATCCTATCTATGGATGGGGTTGGGCCACATTGTCCATCACACCCCACAGTTTATTCCTTTCATTTGGCCTCAAGATACCTTTGATCCAAAACTATGTTTAGGTCTATCATCATCATCTTTACATGTCATGTGCACTCTCCCTCTAAGTAATAACCATATCATAGTATTCCACCTATTACAAATACTGTTATAAATACCTCCAATAGTATAACAATCACACATAACAGAGTAGATGATATATATGCATGGCAAGGAATGTCCTCATGAAAATCAGTAGCAATATACAAGAAAATGTTATCACAATCCAACATGTTCATTCAAGCTATGAAATTTCAAGAATAATATCAAGGAAAAAAAGTTATACAAGTTCCCTAAAGGGTAAAGAGATTTGTACCCTAATCTTGATGATTTTAACATCAATAATCTGCAATATTTTATTCTCAAACCTTCTGATTCACTAATAGATCAACTCGAACATCAAATGTGTCTCAGTAACTAATTCTATAATAATGTAAAAAGGGTTCAAAAATGATACTCAATAAGGAATCAAGAAAAATAAATTGATCTAATATAAAATAAATCTTATAATCCATGAAATTTTCATGATCTAGGTTCAGTTTAATTAGAGGAACTTGTCCCATATTGAACTGTAGTAATAGAAGAAACCCATGGATCACCATGAATATAGATCATTACAAACAACCCCCTTGAACGAAGGAACCACCCTAGGATATTGGTTAGAGAATAATATTGTTTGGGGTTTTCCCTAGGCCCATCTAGAGTGTCTGGAATTCATCAAGATCAAAGAATCAATAACGAAAGGGAACATTGATTGATTAATAGAGGGGAGGATTAAATTAAAATCTTATTCAAGGCCCCCTCATAAAAGTCACACATGTTTTACGTTTTAAATGCTCAAGATCAGTGAGAAGAATAAGCTGGTTTGACCACTCAAATTCTCAACCAAATATCTCCACAGCCTCCATCATGACATGGTAGCTTTGAAAATTCCATCCTGAAGTTGTTTACACCTACAGAATGTTGTTGAGATCATATCTTTTTCCCTCACTAGGGCCTCCACCACAAGCGTGATGAGGTCACTATGGTCGTGTTCCACTGAAGGACCCATATTCCTCCATACAAATGGAAATTCCTTGTCCTATGCAATTTCTCTTTCCCTATTTTATAGAGGGCCACACCATGGACCACCACATATTTATCCATGGTTAAATATAGTATGTTTTAAAAAAACCACTAAAATCACCCAATATTTACATAAAATATCACCGAACATTACCCAAGAATGGTTCGACAAAAAACTTAAATGAGAAGATGTAGAAAAGTTATAACATATTAAGAATACAAATTATGAGGCTTTACATCTCATCATATTCTTTGAAAGTACCATATAACTACAATTATGTATTCTTCAGTTAATAAGGGTGATTATTTGATCACTATGAATCCAAAATTATCCTTAATAATTTTCAAGGTATTTCTCCCAAAATATTTATTAATTCATTTATTTGGAAAATCTATTAACATTACCAAATAATTATTTTTTATATACAAGAAGATATTATAAGATAAGATTCATTTAGATATTATGCTAAGTATTTTTAAGTCGTTCATTCTTGAACAATATGACATGTACTGCCTATGTTATTTTATTATATGATAAAATAAATAGAAATTTTATATTATGGGTGAGTACAAGAATTCTATATCCCTCTATTTCATAGTTAGGTCTCATGAGACAACTAAAATAAGATAATCGTACCATCCTTAAACATTATATATTATGTCTTGGAATAATTCATTTATGGTAGGTTTATCATGTATGGTATAATTCATCCCATCATTTCATGCATTATCAAACAATACAATTTTTCCAATGTGATTACTAACTTCTATTTTCATATATGGATTATGTTTTTATATTGTATTCATTGATATAGAATCATATTATTTATCTATTCCTATTATACTGTTTATACAATTATTATACCATGCGAGATTCCCATGTTCTTTATACCATAATGAGCATATGATATCACACTTTTCTTTTGATTCCAATTTCACTATGTAATGAAGTGGAATATTATATATGGCTAGATATATGTATAACATTAAGGAATCATGATATGTATTCAAATGATATACTATGTGATATTGTAATATTATATATCTAGTGTCTTAAAGACTACTAAACCTTAATCTTGGTTATGTAGTCTCATGTAATCTAATCACCCATCATCTCTGTGTGACTGATTTTATGGATATTATAGTTGTTATTTGATCAAATTTTGGTAAAATCCTTAGGAAATATATTTATAAGAACATATGTTGGGATCATATATTTTGTTGCTAAAAGTTTCTAGATATTATTATAGAATTGTTTGGATAGATATCAGATATATAGGACCATATTTTCGGAAATGTGATATATATATATATAAGTCATGTTTTATTCATTAGTATTATATAATATTACCAATTAATCTATTTAATTTATTATAATTTGGTGTGTAATATAATAATCAGAGACAAATTTAACAATTTAGTAAAATATAGGGATTGGCTAAATAATATGTGTAATATAGTTAATATTGGGGAAAAATCATTACTATCCTAGAATAATTGAATTATGTTATAAAAATTAACTTTTCCTATATGGAGAAACTAGTTTCCCATTAATAACAATCAACCACTTCATGTAATTTTATTATGTAATATCCTCCACCATTTATCTATTCCACTAATCCCATGGTGGTAGAGAAATAAGTAATGTCTATAGATAATATATTTATGTAATTGGAGTATTCATAGAAATAAAAATTTATCAAGGATATATATCATTTGAGGGGATATTTTAACCACTAGTGGTCACTAATTAGAAATATTAAGAAAGAGGAGGATATAGAAAACATAGTGTGGGATAAATTTAAGGTAATTTTTCTAGGAAAATATTTCCCTTATCATAAATATGATGATATGGAAAGAAAATTTATGAATTTATGACAAAATTAAGAAGAGTCAATGGATGAGTATGAGGATAATTTTACAAGGATATAATGGTATGTAATATATTATCTACAAAACCAAGAAATCATGATTGATCACATTTTTAATGGTTTAAATACATGTACTCAAATATCATCAATCTCTCTATATTTTCAATATGTAAAGAGATTTTGGTGAGTTCCATCAATAATGAGAATTATTTTTCATCAACATTATTTATTTAAAAGGTAAAGAGTAGTGCAAGGTGAAAAACATGAGCAAGTGACCTAGGGGGGATGGAAATAATCTAGATCGAGGGAATCCCCTATAATAATGTTAACCCGCTTGGGTATCAACTAGTTTAAGTTATAGAAACATGATGTACCCAAACCAAGGACCATAATTAATTCCATATGATCAGCCACCATTTTTCCCTCATGCCATGAGTGACTCAGCCGAATGTTTTTGGAGAGAAGAGCATGACACTTCTTGGTGGGGTAGGTTTTTGACTAGGGGGCATGCCCGATGCCCTGAATAGAGTTGAATAGAATCACGAGTCAGTTTATCTTCCACAATACCAATTCCTCGTTGGTTGCAAAGAGTAATTCTTGAAAGAAAATAAAGGGCCTCTTCCTGTAAGGAGGAGCCTCATCCAAGGTTCAACGTGAATACAAACATAGTGGTGCCCTGGGAGTCACGAATCACCCCTCCTCCCCTCATGTCTCCCATAATAAAAATCTATTGGTGTTGAGTTTCAGGCAGAGTGAGGTGGATGCCAACAAACCCATTGTCAATTAGCAATAGTAGCAGTAGGATTCGCCTGGGTTTCCATTTGATAATGGTAGAGGGAGGGATCATCCCTCCAGTTATCAATACTCTTGGTCATATCAAGAAGGAATATTCAGGTACGAGCAATAATGGATATCTTAGTGGATCTGATCCCCTCAAATCTCACACTGTTCCTAGACTGCCAGAGACACCAAATGCCTACATGCATAATTGAAGACCTGGCCATGAATTCAACTCCCATATTACCAGAATTATGAAACCAATACTCATAGAAGGAAGCATCAGATGGAGGGTGAGGCTAAATAGTGGTAAAACCACCCAAAAAACACCATACCTCTTGATACCATTCTCCCTCAAATAAGATGTGTTCTCTGCTCTACTCTTTGTGAACTTTGCAGCATGAGAAACATGAAACTATAGAGATACCACATTTCCTGATGTTCTCATCCATGGAAACTGCAGCATACCTGAGCCTCTAGGTGAGGAAGTTGAACTTAATTGTGATACTATTGATCCAAATCATTCCATTCCACTGGTCACCCAACAATTGGGGTACCAAGGCGTGGTGGAAGTCTTTATAAGAGAAGGTTCCCAAGGTTGAGGGAGGAAAAGACACATGTCAGGTTCTGCATTAATGATGATGACATAAAAATGGATTGTTGTTCCTCATCAAGAACTACCTTAATGATGGTCGGGAATCTTCTAGCCTCCTAATATGTGTTTTCATAGGATGGACACCCCAAGAATCTGATAATACTTCCTACCTAGTTTTCATGCTAGAAGGGCACTTTCCCTTCCCCAATAATACACCAAACATGGGATTGGATAGCAGTGAGAAGTGGGGGTAACATAGCCATGAAGCGGTACAAGTGACCTTCATCCATTAAAGTTTCATCCACAAAAGAGCTTCCCATATTCTAACCCCAAAGGTTCTCACACTCGTGAAGTTCCTAGGTTATTGTTTCATGCATGCAAAGAAGGGTATCAACTAGAATATGAATGATGATCCTGCCTTCTTGAATGGGCCTTTCCATGTTACCCTAAGAAACCCAGGTATGTTTTCCCTCAACTCAGGCATCCCATATGAATTGGTTGAGGATATTTTCAATCTTTGAGATCACTCCCTTTTGGAAATTCACACAATATAGTGCATGGACATATGTGTCTAAGAGGACATTGTTCACCAATGAAATTTGACCCCCAAATGATAGGTACCTATTTTTTCAGTTGAGGAATCTATTTTTTATTTAGATAACAATGTGGTCTAAATTCATAATTCTGAGATGACTTGAGGAAAGAAGAACTCCCAAATAATTCATAGTCCAACTTCCACATTGGATGTCAAGAAGGTTACAAATATTAGTAGCCCAGTTGGGGACACACTTTCTATATATGGATAAGTTTCTTTTACTCTTGTGGATGACTTGCCCGATACAATGTAAATATTCCTCCAAAACCTTAATAAGGCCATAGATAGATCGCTTAGAATTATTCAAGAATATAAGTGTGTCATCGGAAAACATGAGATGGGAGATGGAGGGTACATTCCATTTCCTTCTATAGGGAATGACCATTTCATTGTTCATGATTTTGTGGATGAGTCGACTGAGGATATCTTGGGATAGAATAAAAAGTCTCATGGATATAGGTTCACCCTGCCTTAAACCCCGAGAAACCTTGAGGAAGCCATGTGATTTTCTTATAAGGTGACCAGCCAACCATGAAAAATGAAGTAATGAAAAAAAAATATCAGACACTGAGGGGGAGAAACCCATACCTAAGAGAACCTTGTTAATAAAGCACCATTTGACTTGGTTTTAAGACTTGTTCATTTCTAGTTTAACCACTAGGTTTGAGCCACGAGACTTGGTGTTGATGTCCTGAATCATTTCTCACTCTTGGGAGAACACACCTAGAATTGAACAGCCCTTCATAAAGACATACTTATCTATGGATATCCACCCTGGTAAAAGCACCATGAGTCTGGAGTTGATGATAGTTACAAGGAATTTGTTGGGTAAATTTCACATACTAACAGGATGGTAGTGAATAATGGGGTAGGGGTTCTTGACTTTAGGAATAAGGACCAAGGTCATGGCACAAGATACTCTTGAAGAGAAAGGGAATTAATCTCGTAAGTTAAAATTAAAGAGAGAATAATTCAGTATTAAATTATTCAACTATAAGGATATGGGACATTACTCTAATCAATTTCCCACTCCCCAAGAGAATTATGGTAAAATATAGTTTGGGGATTAAGTCCACGCATTTACAATAACAACGGTTTAAGATAATTCTATAAATGATGTGATGGTAGGTAATTTTTTTATATATTAAAATTTTTCTAGTAAATTATTTGATTATAAATTTATGTACTCCTTTATATCATGCTTTTTTATGAAATATTCAATCACCCTAGATTTATTATGGAATGATTTATTAGTTAGAACACAAAATGGTGCATTGGTTTCTATGAATATATACCAGGCGGTTAAAAATATAATTCATGGGTGTTGGATAGTTGAAAATATAATCATCATACTTATGGTGGATTATGAGGTAATCTTGGGAATTTATTGACTCAAAATTATAAAGTAAAAATTTTATTATTTATATAAATGATCTTCAATTGTTCAAGTATCAAATTAGTTATCTATAGAGGAATGATTCCATTACATAAATCATATTAGGATACACCCTTAACAGCTCATGTTAATTAAATACGTGGGGAATAAATGGATTAAATTGAATCTATGAAGGGGCGATAGAATTTTATACTAGATTATGTACCCATTTTGGAGGATTATATTGATTAATTTCCTAATAAATTACCTAAATTTTCCCCTATTTAAGAGGTTGAATTTTCTATTGAACCTATTCCTAGTGGATACCCCAAATCCATTATGCCATATAGAATGAATCCAATGTAATTAATTGAGTTTAAGAAGAAAATGAAATACTTATGTGGTAATGGTTTCATTCATCTAAGGGTTCACCATGGTAAAAACTAGTTTTATTTGAGAATAAGAAGGATCATTCAATGATTTTATGCATTGATTGTAGAGAAATAAATGGAATCACAACAAAGAAATATTATTCAATTTCACATTTTCAAGAACTTATTGATCAAATTCAAGGGGATAAATACTTCTCAAATATTTATCTCTATTCTAGTTATTATCTTTTAAAAGTTATGAAAGAGGATATCCCAAATATATCCCTTTGCATACGGTTTGGTCATTATGAGTTCACAATAATTACTTTTGGGGAAAAAAGTACACCCTTTATGTTTATGTATTTGATGAATAAAGTATTCAAGGATTATGTTGATGAGTTTCTTTTTGGTTTTTATTAATGATTTTATTTTATACTATAGTGTTATGAGGCACATAAAACTCATTTGAAAATTGTTCTTGAGGTTCTAGGTAAAAAAAGAGTTATTTGGTAAATTTTTTGGATGTGAATATTGAATTTGAAAAATTATTTCATTAAAAATATTCTATCCAAAGATTATATATCTCTTAACCATCAAAACCAAAGGTTTTTTGGAATGGTTAAGACCCACAAACATAGCTTAAATAGATAGTTTTCTTGGTTGAGCTGGACACTATCGATGAGTTTTTTAAAAATCCACTTAATTAGATAATATGTTAACCTAGTAAACATGTAAAGGTGTTTAACTTACATGGATAATGGAATTTAAAGATTGATTTGAAAAAATTTATAAGAAGTTGACCAATCCTCCCATACTAACTCTGTCATCTGGTAAAGAATGGTATATTATTTACTATGATTTATAAAGGAGATGTCTTGGGTGTGTTTTAATAAAATCTATGATAGTAGTTGATAATAATTCAATATATTTGAAATTCATTGAGGTTAATTAAACAACTCATGATTTAGAGTTGTAGATATATTTTTTTTATTGATGATATGGAAACATTATCTATATAAAGACAAAAGTGATATATAAACTTACCACAAGAGTTTGAAATATATATTTACTCAAAAAATATTAATATGGGGAAAATTATACGATTTCAACGTCTCATGGATTATGATTATGTAATAAACTATCATTATGGGAAATAAAATATGCAAGAGGATGCATTGATTAAAAAATATCATGATCTCTTATCCATGAGGAGGGTGTAGAATGATATAATTCTCAAGGATTTTGAAAAAATAAAATTGGGTACTATAATGGAAGGGGAAACCTCATTAATATTCCAAGTAATTTCCTAACATTATTTATTATATAGGATTAATAAATATCAATATGCTAATAAATCCTTATAATAGAAGATGGAATATGTGAGAAATGATAAATTTCCAAATTTTAAGATTGGTGATGATGGATTTTTAAGGTTTGGTAAAAAGTTATATGTTCCATAAATACCTTAGGTGAAGAAATATCAATTTCATGTGGATAATAGGTCATACTTCTCTATAAATCCTTGAATCCTCAAGATGTATAAGGATATCTGTGAGCTTTTTTAGTGGGAAAATATGAAGTGAAAGATTATATATTAAGCTAAAAGATGATTAGTTTTGTAACAATTGAAGACTAAAAGTAAACTTCCTAAATTAAACACCCTAATATTTTATGATATGCCTTTTTTAATATAAATTTAATCACTTTTATACCTTACTTTGCACAAAAAAACTTAAATAAACTCCAAAAAAATATTATAATTTGTACAAAACTAGTATAACCAATACATTAAAATAGTGGGAATGGATTTTATTAACTAAATTATGAAAATAAATTTTACAAATGTTTAAAAAATTAATTCATTTGTTAAAAATTAATTATAAATTATAATAGAAACCAATTGAAAAAAACGGATGTGTTTTTATAAAAAAACTATTTGTATGCCCATGATGTAATTTTATATTAATAAATTAAATTAATCACTATTAGTGAGATTTATTAATGAAATATATCTTTAACATATTTATTCAAATGTTTTTAAATTCATCTAATAGGTTTGATAAGATTAATATATGAATAAATCATATTATAAGTATAAAAATATATATTTTTTTTAAAAGAAATTTTTTCCATCTTTTGATGGCGCACCAATATTAAAAATAAATTTTGAAATTTTTATAACTTTTATTTGAAAAAATAAAATTAATTTTTTAAATTTGGATATCAAAATTACCCCGTGTTATTTGTTTTGTATTTTTATGATATGTTTCATGTTTGGTGAATAATGAAAAATATAGAATCTTAATTGAAAACTATTTTTATCCTAATTTATTAATATAATTTTATTTTATTTTGAATTAGTTTAAAAGTTTAATTATTTTAATTATACATCACTAAACCTAGTTTAGGCCATTTTAGTTATTTTCACATTGAAATTGGATATAAAAACTTTTCAAACATTTAAACTTTTTCACTTTAGAAACCTGCTTACCTGTTGTGTCTCTGGGATTAATTTTAAATATAATTTTTTCAACCATGTTAATTTAATATTGTAAAATTGACTAAATATTTTTAATCATAATATCCAAATTATCATATAAGTTAAATTTTATTTTTATGGGTAAAAGAAGTTATTTTGGTAAAAAAATAGTTACCGCAATATAGGTGAAATAGTGACAAGGGTTAAAGTTAAAAGGTAAAATCTTACCATACCAAAAAAATTAAAACATTAAATTTATTAAGGTATTTATTGAACCTAACCTGCATAAATAAATTTAATTAACAAAATATTTCATTTAAATAAATGTCACCTCAAAGTATTTGTCTTCAAATATAAAATAATCATTATTTTAATCACTTAAAACCACCTATCCTCAAGTATAAATACCACCGCATTTTGACTCACAAGCCTTGAAGAACCAAAATTATATTCCAAAAACATTACTCCTAACTCTCAACATATAATATTTCTTCTATTATTACCAAAATACTAAATCCAAGGTCCTCAAGGGTCTCTCAAGGGAGTGATATTTATGAGATAATTTTCTCAAAGCACCTTACATAATTTATTTTCTTCTTCAATTTTCCTCCAATGCCTTCATCCATCATGAAATAATAATTTTAGAGTCATTTAAATAATTTAATTTTATGTTTATAATGTAATATCTTATATTTATTCCATTTATTACCTCTTCTTATTCAGATAAATGAAACTATTTTCCAAATTATGTGAGTTAATCGCTTCCATGAATAAGAATTTTTTTTCATTTTCCATTATCACCTTCATGGAAATTCATATAACTATTATAATGGTTAAATAATATTTTAAAAGGTATACTATATCATATTTAATTTAATGGAACTAATATATTGATTAAATTTTAAATAAAACATAACTATTTTTTTATGGTTAGAAACATCACCAAGTTAAACTAAAGATTTATCATTAACATTTTTATCAAATGAATCATCCTTGTGTATGAAATAAAAATTATGAATGGTAAAATTTAAACTTATTTAAGTGAATTAATACCATTTAATTAAACTTTTTTACTTTTATTTAAATTAAATAGAAAAATCCATAATAATACACAAATGAACAAAACATAAAAATAATGAAATGAACTCACCTGAAACAACGAAAATCACAAAATATTATTAATGGGTGGTAATATGTTATAAAAATATCATATAAGGTATTATAAGAATTAATATTGTTATGAAATGAATTAATACCATTCTTTAAACCATTTTACAAGAGGTATAAGTATTCAAAACTAAAGGGAATTTTAGTGTAAGAGTTTTCTCATCTCACTTTTTACTTCAGTGAGATATATGCCTTATTCACCAGTTAATCCCTGTGTGTGGTGTTTGTAATTAAATTTTTTATATCATATAATTAATCTAAGTATAATCATGTTATTAAATTTTTTATTTTTATAATTATTACTGTGATGGGTTATATGATTTAACTGATTACAATGTGGTAAGGGAATTCTTAACCCAATTTCCACTCTTTGTGTTAAACTTCTATTTCCTTGATTTTTTTGTATTGAGTTTTTTTATGAGTTGAATTTATTTTTGCCACTAGGTTATTTTTTATTTATAGATAATGCACATGATCTAATAATTACTTTTCACTTCCATGATATGATATTTATAAAGGATTTTCTTTTTATTTATTTTTTAAATTTCCTTTAAAACTCACTTTTTCTTCTATGTTAATGTTTCAAAAATTTATATAATTTTTTTAGTATTGTATTTTTATTTTTTAAAGTCATTTATAAACATGTTTTACTTTTTTAAAATGTTTTCAATGTACTAATTTTTTGTTTTCAAAAAGAGGTTCTTTATGACTTTTTTGAAACAAATATGAAAATAATATATTTTTAACATATACATCATGAGAGGAATTTCCTACCAATATGAAACCTTAATGAATTTAAGTTTACTTTAAAATATTACAAGTTTTCTTTTAAGGAAAATGTTTTGGTTTATAATTTCATTGCATTTAAAAAAATCAAAACAAAAAGTAAATTTTCCATAAGAATTATTTCAAGTGATCTCTAAAAATTATTTTCCGTATAAAATAACATTATTTTATGTGAATTATATATTACTAGGTATATTATTCAATAAATTACAAGTTTAACCTCTTTGGTACTGATAAGGGACACAAACTTATTAGCTCCAGGAAGGATAAAGTTAGTGGAAAATAATTCAGGTATATGAATGTTCTTTTAGATGAAATTCCCTCATAAAATGGTATTATGGATGGTGTTTTGGTGATTTTAAGGTCTTACCCCCAAATTTTAACCTAGTTTTACCGATTTTACCCTTACCAAGTTGATAAATTTTACCATGGTTGTTATTCATAATGACCAAAAATAAAAGGGTCATATTTACCAAATTAAAAAATTCTGATTCCAAATATAGATTTCATTTTTTAGTATTTATTTTATATAATTTTAAGAAATAAATTTTAATATAAATTCATAAAACATTACAAAAAACAGTTTTTAGAAAAATGCATTTTTAAGACGAAAAATAAACTTACACCAAAATCAGTTATAATATTGATTCGAATTTAATTAATTAGATTATATATAATTAAATAATACTTATTTTACTTTTATATAAAATTCTAAACATAATGGGACTTCTTAATTAAATTTCATTTTTACAAAAAACAATATATTTTACCATTCATTGAAAAATCAATCTTTTCAAAAAAAATCCTGAAATTCTCCCCTAAGAAAATTTTGATATGATGATTTAAAAAAATATATTTTTTTTATAAAAAACCATTTAAAAATTATTCATAAATTAATTATAATATCCATACAAAAATTGATAAAAACCATTTTTTAGGAAATCATATTTTTGAAGCATAAAATGACTTTAATAAAAATTGGGTGCTTATTTGTTATGAATTAATCAATAAAAAGGGTTAATAAAGTTTCCTCTTGAAAAGATGGAAATGGAAAATATAAAGTTCATGCGAAATAACACATAACTAGGTTTCCAAATATAAGAACATTAGTGGGAAGTGAAAATACCGAAATGGAGGAAAATTTAATCTCCAAAAAATGATGGTGAGTGACAAATAAAATTAATCACCATGAAGTGGATGATAATGAGAAATTAAGTGACCATAAGGCCACAAATTGATGAGGTGAGAAAAAGAATAATAATTCTTCAGAAATAAAGGAAATATGATGACTTTTATTATGTTAATTTTCCTAGATTTATGAGATTATTTTGCTATAAAGATAGAAATCATGAGAAATTTTATTTATTTATTTTCTTAAAATCCATAAACAAAATATCATCCTTTGGTTGTATGAGTAAATAAGTTTCCACCTCAACCTCATATTTTACACTAAATGATGAGTATGAATATTTAATGACTAAATAATTATAATAAAATAATCATTGACCAAAAGGTATATAAAATAACTAAAATATATTATTACTATCTTTAAAAAAACTAAAATAGTTATGACATGATAATATAATACCAAAAATTAATCAACTTTCATTTGAATAAAAAATTTATTAGTTTCCAAAAGTCAATAATAACACCCAAAGTTCAAATTAAATCAATCGATAAATAACTATCCTAAAAAATCTTCAAAAAATTTCTAAATAATATTGAAGCTCAAATATTATAACAACATCATCACATATTATTCCAAGATAAACATAACATTTATCTCCAAATAACATTAATCACTCTTAAAGACTCATCATAAAATGTATATGATATGGTCATATATTTTCCAAAATATACTAGTCATTTCGAAAAATAAAGTCAAAATAAAATCATATATGCTTACAAAATATAAATCATCCTATATTACTCAAATAAAAACCCTTATTAGTCAAAAGTAATTCTATTTAAATTAATCTTATAATGACCCCATAATAGTTAAATTCTTTTAAAATAACATTTGTCACATAGACACTAAATCCCTTTCAAATTTCATGTTTATCTATATGATAAAACATAAGTTCCAACATGTAATGAACCTTTTATCCCAATTAACCATAATTACCTCAATAAAAAATATCATAGTAACCATAAAGTCTATAAATACCATTAAAAAACATTTATAAATAATTATTTATCAAATAACAATTTCTCTCAAACATATACTATACCCAAGGGTTGTATTACCATAATGTCTCCTAGAATACTCTTAATCTTCTTAAACTCTCATCACATAAAACCTAAAAAGGGTCCTTTAAATTAATGATCAAACATATACTTATTAACACAATATTTTATCCATAAATCTTAAGTTGTAATCACTAGAAAATATTCTAATATCCAATGTTTTTTAACCTTTTCTCTAATACCAACTATAACGGCCTTGAACCCACAATCCCAGATTTGGTGCTAAACCATAATATTTACATTTTTTTGGATTTGATACCAATAAACATAAACCAATTTTAACCCTTCAAAACATATAACATAAAAGTGAAATATTATATCACTAACATATTCAAGGAATTTCTAAGTATAAATTTTTAGAGAATTATGAAAAACTCTTACATAAATACTAGGATATATAAATAAGTGGTTCATAAAAACCTACATAATATCCTACTATGTTCTTAACATATAATAACATTCTAATGTTTGATGTGATTAAAAATATTATTCAAACCCTGAGGGAATTGAAAACATAAAAAGGGTTATCTCAAAGGATTAGTAATTTTAAAAAAATCATTAACAATTGAATGTCATTAGTGAATATAAGATGGATGATTAGTCACTGAAAGTGGATAATATTAACTGTTAATATCTTTATATTCATTGTTCCAAAGTCCATAAACATTTTTTTAGTTCATTACATAAATAGAACTTCATTTCTCATCAAAAATGCAATTCATGTTTAAAATGAAAATTTGGGTCCAATCATTCATTTGTTTGTTGACAATATTATATTCATTTTATGAATTTGAAATTTTGGGATATGATTTATCACTTTGTTTGGAAATTTTATCTTTTAGGTCTGCTGGATGAATCCCAAAGGAAGATGAAGAATTTTGCACCTGAAGACAGAAACTTTCTGGAAAAAGCATGATGGGACTAAGGCCCATCAAACAATGGTGGGGCCCAGAAAACATGACCAATTAAGCTAAAATTTATACAGTAGAAAGATAAAACTAGGAGGATAATTTTATTCAACTGTGTCCGGAGCTAATTCTGAAGTTTTCATGACGATAAAGGGATCTGAAGTTGAGATTTAAATGGTGGACCCGACATTAATGCACAGAAATTCGTCCCACCATTTTGACCATAACTTCCAAAAGAATGATCCAAATTTCATGAAATATTTACATCTCATATAGGACATATGTACAAAGATATTTCCCTTCTACAACTCCTCTGGATTCGGCATTCTTCATTTTATAATTCACACGTCAATATAGTGGATGAATCTGGACAGTTTTCCGGGTCAAATTCGAAACATCAATTTCATTTTGATTATTCAGCCTACATTAGACTATATTAATTGTTTGGGGGTGAATTAATTATTGGTGGGTGGACCTAAGGCTCCTAATATTCCTATATAAGGAGCTATTGGTGAAGGTAAGAGTGGTGGATATTTTTCATATCATCTTTTGTTTCTTGTTTCATTGTAAGGTTATGCTTCCAAATTTCCTTTGTAATGTTTTCCATTTCCATGTAAGTTTCTTTTTTGTATATTTATGTTCTTAATCAACTTATTTATCTTCTATATTTTCCATTTGATTTATTAAAACTTTATTATCACAAAGCACAGTGATATCTCTGTGTTGTTGTGAATTAGTTCACACATAGGTGTGAATTTCATTCACACACACGGAGGAGTGCTCATTATTTCCGCGGTTTTAATTTCTTCAATCCAATTCTTGTTAGCCATATTCCGCCCACCATTGAGAGTATACCATCAATGGAGGGCTAAACCCTTAATGGGATGATCTTAGGAGGATGAAAAGGCTGGATTTAATGTTATTTTATGAACGAATTGTTGTTAATTGGATAATCAATTTAAGACATCCATTCTTTAATTATTTCTACTCTTCATCTTTACTGTGTTTGAGGAAACTAAATTCAATTACTAAATGACCATATACCTCAGAGAGATCATGAATTTGGTTCTCTAAGTGTATACGGGATAAGTAATTGTGTTTAGTAAGCACTAAACTAGAAAATTATTAATGTAATGTTATTTTTGAAGAATGGATTCATCAAAAATTAATAAAACCAAAATTGTATAATGAAGTAAAATTCATTCAATCCACCCCAAGCGTAATCCTAAGATCAACCCATTTCCATTTAATTGAATTCAATTAGGTTTATTATTTTTCTTTAAAAACCATCCAAAATCAAACCCAAATTCGGCTACTTCATAGCCCATCCTTCACACAATCAAGCATCTCAAGGTTACTTTTTCGGTCCCTGTGGATTCGACCCCTACATGTACTACATCGATCGCTTTTACCAGTAGGGTAAATTTGGGTGCAACCAAATTTTGGCACCGTTTTCGGGGACCAAGTATGTTCTTTAGACCAAAAACCTTCTTTTCTTACCACCATTCTTTTATTCTCATCCCAATTCTCTTATCTTTTCCCTTTCTCGCCTTTTTTTTCTTTTGGCGCATGTCCGCCTACACCTGCGATAACTCAAACAGATTAGTTAGGGTGGATACTCCTAGGGCTAGGGAGTCAACCACTAAAAGAGGTCTATTTCCTTTAGATAAAAATCTTTCTAATACTCCAAATTCAGACGTTGAGTTCGATACAATGGAGAATCTCCCACAAAACCAAATCATAAACCGGGGAGGGAACCAAAATAACGGGCAAGACCCTAACTTGGGAATTGTTGCAGACCCGACCATGAATGACTACCTCACACCAACCTGGACCAATGCACCCTCATGAATTAGGCATGATAACATAGGATATGCCCAATATGTTTTCAAACCCCATGTCCTGAACCACCTTACAACCTTTCATGGGATGGAGTCTGAGATGCCTTACCTTCATGTTAAAGAATTTAATGACATTGTCAAAACCATGTGCCCACCAAAACAAATTGAATCTGCTAAAATGAGAATTTTCCCTTTTTCCCTTAAGTAACAAGAAAATAATTGGTTAAACAATTTGAGACCAGAATCCATTCACTCTTGGGACCAACTTCAATGAGAATTTTATAAAAAATACTTCCCCCATCACAAAACAATTGCACTTAAAAAGAGCATACAAAACTTTTTTGAAAGAGAGGGAGAAACATTCAATGAAACATGGGAAAGGTTCAAGGACACATTAAACATGTTACCGCACCATGGTTTCTTAATCCCAAAACAAGTGAGAATTTTCTATGAAGGGTTGGGTCCCGGAAACAAACAATTCATTGATATGATGTGTAATGGAACCTTCAAAAACAAAGCCCCAAATGATGCTTACGAGTATCTAGAAAATATTTCTGAACAAAACCAAACACGGGGAACATCACCATACTATGAGAAGCCACCCAAATCTAGTGGAATGTACAATCTTGGAGAAGAAGAAAACCTTAGAGAAAAACTTTCTGCACTCAAGAGGAAAGTTTAAGAGATTGATCTTAGGAAGGTCCACAAAACCCAAACTGTTGAGCTTGTTTGTACAATTTGTGACAAGAATGACCATAAGACTGATAATTGTCCAACCATTCCTTCCATCAAGGATGTTCATTTAGGAGGACCACTAGAAGAAGTTAATGCAATGAACTTTCAAAATCCACAATTCACGAACACCTTCAATCCAAGGTATAATGACCATCCGGGCTTTCGTTGGAAGGACAATCAACAACCAACACAACAACAATGTATCAACCCATACCCTCAACAAAACTTTCAACCTCATAATCAGTTCCAACCACAACCGGTCCAATTCCAACATCCTCATGTACAATATCAACAACCTATCCAACAACCCATTCAACAACCAATCCAACAACCAATGTATCCTCCTGGGATAAACCCACAAGCTCAAGCACCAACCCAAAATGTTCCACAAAGCCTACTAGAACAACTGTGCAAACAAATGGACAAAATGAACTCAGAATTATCATCCATTAAACAAGAACTTCAAACCATAAAAACTGTAAAGGCACCCATGGCCACATAGTCCATTCCACAACAAACATCAAGGGGAGAGACAAGTTTCACTCAAACAACTCACGAACAACTAAAGGCTGTGACAGTTTTAAGAAGTGGGAAATCAATTAAAAAACCTGAACAGATAAGTCATAAACCATGTGAAGCTTCAAACTCTAATGAAAATTCAAATGAAGTACAAGATCAAAATGAAGAAACTGATAATAATGTGAATGAAACAACACTTCAACAAACAACTCCACAATCTGCACCATTTCCTCAATGCATGAGGGGGAAAACCAAGCCTGAATTGAGTGAAACATTGAGGGAAATCTTCTCACAAGTCAATTTGAACATTCCCCTTCTCTATTCCATCCAACCCATACCTTCCTAATCAAAATACCTTAAGGACTTATGCACTTTTAAAAGAAAATTTTCACATAAAAACCAAGTCATTTTGGCTGCTAATGTGAGTACCACCATTCAAGGGACCATTCCTCCTAAGATAAAAGACCCAGGATGCCCTTACATAAATGTTGAACTAGGAGAGAACAAGGTTGTTAAAGCCTTGTGTGATCTAGGTGCTAGTGTGAACCTCATTCCTTATGCCATGTACTGTCAGTTAGGGCTCGAAGAACTCCAACCCACATCTGTCACTCTTCAACTTGCTGATCGTAGTGTTCGAGTTCCAAAGGGGATCTTAAAAGATGTTTTAGTGAAAGTTGAAAATTTCATTTACCCAGCTGACTTCATTGTTCTGGACAATCACCCAAGCTTAGGTCCTAGGGAGCAAACCCCAATCATACTTGGTCGCCCCTTACTTGCAACAATCAACTCTGTAATCCGAGTCCGAAATGGGAACATGATCATCACCTTTGGTAACATGAGTCTAGACTTGAACATCTATAATGAAAACTCTCAAATTGGGGATGATGAAGAGATCCATGATGTTAATTGGATTGGTAGTGTTGATAATGAACTCAATTAACATCAAGGAGTTACTGAAGGATGGTTAAGTCAAGAAGAGATTGATTTTCTTTATTCACATGAGGGAAATTTGCCTCCTTGGATTGAATCTCTTTCAGACAGCTCTATTGATGAATTTCTATAATCACCAATCAATGATACCATGGTTGAAATCAATAAAATTGAGTCCATATCCATTCATGACAATACTCTGGAAAATTTAGTGGATGAAAATTCTGTTCACAAGGAACCAATTTTGTCAAGAAATCTGAACAATGAAACTAAGTTCAATAAAAAGTCTCATCCATTCTTGGAAAGTCATGACCAATCTGATCTTGAATTTAAAGTCTTACCTTCATCACTAAAGTATGATTTCTTAGGGGACAATCAATCCTTTACTGTTGTCATTTCTTCCTCCCTTGACGCCGACCATGAGATGATGCTTCTAGATGTTCTTAGGAGACACAAGAAAGCCATTAGATGGACCCTATCTGATATCCCTGGGATTATCCCACTTATCAGGACTCATAGAATTATTCTTGAATCTGAGTCAAAGCCATGCCGTCAACCTCAGAGGCAACTAAATCCTAATTTCATGGAAGTAGTGAGAAAAGAACTTTTGAAATTGTTAAAAGCTGATATCATCTATCCTATAGCTGAGAGTGAGTGGGTTAGCCCAATCCATGTGGTTCCAAAGAAGGCTGGAATCATAGTAATAACTAACAAGGATGGAGAGATGCTTCCAACAAGGGTCAGTAGTGGATGGAGAGTTTGTATTGACTATAGGAAGCTCAACTCTTGTACCAAGAAAGACCATTTCCCCTTACCCTTTATTGATCAAGTCCTTGAGCGAGTGGCAGGTCATCAATTCTATTTCTTCCTAGATGGATTCTCAAGGTATAATCAAATCAAAGTCTCCTTAAATGATCAAGTAAAAACAACCTTCACTTGTCCATTTGGCACATTTTCCTTCAAACGCATACCCTTTGGGTTATGTAATGCCCCTGGTACCTTCCAGCGGTGCATGATGGGAATATTCTCGGATATGGTGGGGGATTTTTTAGAGGTCTTCATGGATGACTTCTCCATCTTTGGGGATACTTTTGAGGGATTCCTTATAAATTTTGAAATGGTTTTGTCAAGGTGTGAGGATAAGAATCTCATACTAAATTGGGAAAAATGCCATTTCATGGTAAGGGAAGGACTTGTTCTAGGTCATCTGGTATCTGGTAGAGAGATTGAAGTTGATAAAGCTAAGTTTGACATCATTCTTCACCTTCCCTCTCCTAAAACTGTTAAGGAAGTGGGGTCCTTCTTAGTACATGATGGTTTTTATAGAAGGTTCATTAGGAATATCAACTCTATTTCTTGACCACTTTGTGCCATATTGGTAAAAGATGCTCCATTTTTATGTACAGAAAGCTATGAGGAATCATTCTCTACACTCAAGTCAACTATTATATCTCCACCTATCATGCAATCTCCAAATTGGAAACTTCCTTTCGAGCTCATGTGTGATGAAAGTGATTTAGTTGTAGGAACTGTCTTAGGACAATGGTGTGAGAAAACTCCACATGTCATTTCTTATGCAAGCAAATCTTTAAATGATGCACAAATAAACTACACCACCACTGAGAAAGAGTTGCTTGTTGTTTTCTTTGCCTTTGAGAAATTTAGGTCTTATCTCTTAGGATCTCCCATCATTGTCTTCACTGATCATTCATCCCTAAAATACCTTTTCCAAAAACAAGATGCCAAGGCTAGATTGATTAGGTGGGTCCTTCTTCTTTAAGAGTTCGATTTAACCATTAAAGATAAAAAGGGTGTTGAAAATATTGTAGATGATCACCTCTCTAGGATGGAATTCAAAGACAACTCACACCACCTCTCTGTGTCCGATTCATTTCCTGATGAGCACCTTTATTCAGTGAGTGATTTCCCTTGGTATGCTGACATAGCAAACCATTTGGTGACGGGTGACATTCCAAAATTCATGGGGACCCAAGATAAAAGGAAATTCCTTTCTGATGTAAAACACTATGTGTTTGATGATCCTTACCTCTTCAAGTTCTGTCCTGATCAAATCATCAGGAGATGTATTCCCGAGTCTGAGAAAGAGTCCATTCTAAAATTTTGTCATGGAGAGGCATGTGGAGGACACTTTTCTACAAAGAAAAACACTACAAAGGTCCTCCAAAGTGGTTTCTACTGGCCGAACCTTACTAAGGATTCCTTCCAATTCTGCAAAAGTTGTCCTCTGTGTTAGAAATTAGGATCCATTACCAAAAAGAATCAAATTCCCCTCACTCCCATTCTAGTCGTTGAAATCATTGATTGTTGGGGAATTGATTTCATGTTTCCCTTTCCAAAATCTAAGGGATACCTCTACATCCTCTTAGCTATTGATTATGTCTCAAAATGGGTTGAAGTCATTCCCACCAAGTCCAATGACCACCAAGTTGTGATCTGATTTCTAAAAGAACAAATATTTTCTCAATTTGGAATTCCTAGGGCTATAATCAGTGATCGTAGAACCCATTTCTGCAACTGCCCATTCTCTTCACTCATGTCTAAGTATGGTATTACTCATAAAGTTTCCACTGCATACCATCCTCAAACCAACGGTCAAGCTGAGTTGGAAAATAGAGAAATTAAGAAAATTCTTGAAAAAACTGCCAATCCCTCTAGGAAAGATTAGACCAAGAAACTCTTAGATGCCCTTTGGGCATATCGAACTGCTTTCAAAACTATCCTAGGCATGTCACCGTATAGATTGGTTTATGGAAAAGCATGTCATTTACCTGTTGAAATTGAGCATAAGGCCTTTTGGGAAATAAAAAAATGAACTTTGACAATTATTTGGCTGAAACAAAAAGGAAATTAGATCTTAATGAACTCGAGGAACTTAGGATGGAGGCTCATGAAAATTCAAGGATCAATAAATCTAAAGTTCAAGCCTACCAATCTAGGAATCTCAAAGTCAAACACTTTGAACTGGGAAAATTTTTTCTCGTGTATAGTTCAAAACTTCATCTACACCCAGGAAAGCTAAGGTCCAGATAGTCTGGTACATACCTAGTGCATCATGTGTACCCTCATGGGGCAATAGAGATTCAGGATCCCACAAGTGGTCATGTCTTCAAAGTCAATGGTCATAGGTTAAAACCATTCATTGAATCATTCAATAAACAAGAAACCAAGGAGGAGTTAACTGAGCCAACATATGAACCAGAGAAAAATTGATAGATTTAGGGTACAAGTCGGGCTAACGACGTTAAACAAAGGCATTTCACGGGAGGCAACCCGTGGTTTTCATGTTTCCAATCACTGTGAATCATCTTTTGTTTCCTTCTGCTTAATT
Organism: Viscum album; assembly: GCA_963277665.1. Taxonomy (NCBI): domain Eukaryota; kingdom Viridiplantae; phylum Streptophyta; class Magnoliopsida; order Santalales; family Viscaceae; genus Viscum; species Viscum album. The sequence continues at coordinate 1,840,076,641 of OY728125.1, forward strand.
TTTTTTATTTTTTATATATATAGACTGTTGACCTGTTCTTATTTTATGAGTAAGGATGGGTATGAAAAGGGAGAACTGTATTCATCCGTGTCACGTGGTGTGATCCCTGAGTAATACCTTACCCAGAAATTTAAAGAAGATAATGTATCATCAGTTTATTTTATTTATGTTTTTGTAGGTTAAAAAATTAGACTCTTGACATGTTCTTCTTTAATGAGTATGGATGGGTATGAAAGGGGAGCACCGTATTCATCTGTGTCACATGGTGTGATCCCTGAGTAATACCTTACCCAGAAATTTAAAATAAGACAATGTATCATTAGTTTGATTTTAAAAAAACATGAAAATGACGGTACTTGGAATTAAATAAATCATTGTCTACTTTGTCCTTCTTTTTATGGTTCAGGAACTATTTTGGGTGATACATGTTCAATCAAGGAGGTGCCTATATCCCCAAAGAGATCAAAGGAGTAATTTGGAGTATCATGAACCTCAACTTTAAAAACCAGGTGAATTTGTTCCATGTTTATCATTCTCAATTTCATCTTTGAACTCCTCTCCTACCCACTTCTAACTTTTCTTTTATTTAAACACTGGGGACAGTGTCATTCTAAGTTGGGGGGACATAAAAAATGATTTTTTTTTTATTTTGTGAATAAAAACATGCATGAAAAGAAAAATTCCATTAACCATAAACATGATAAACACACATTGAAAACTCTAAAATTGGATATCAAATAAATTTTGCATGCCTTGATTCTAATTTTAATGAAAGTTTAAGTTCATGAGCATAGTTTTTGGAAAGTGCGGTTGTCTGATGTGATTTTTCAATGTTTACAATTTCATCCTCTTAATAAAAATGCCACAATACACATCTACTGGATCGTGGGTGTAAATTTGAGTTCTTGGGTCCCTTTCATTATAGCATAGGGTTCTGGGGTCACTTTTAGTTTAATTTGAGTATCCAAAAAAAACAAAAAAACAAAAAAACAAAACAAAAAAATGACCACATAGAGCAATGTTTTGTCCAAATGCATGGCGTCCAGCACTTGGGGATCGTGACTCCATAGTTTTCTTGCCCAGAGTTAGGCTTTATATCACTATTGTAGAGCATGAAATTGACAATATGTGTGGCGTCCGGCACTTGGGGATTGTGACTCCATAGTTGTCTTGCCCAGAGTTAGTCTTTTCATATCTATTGTGGTTAAAAAAATAAAATCAAAAAAAATCAAAAAAAAGATACTCATCTTAAGGTTTAATGTGATTCCCACCTAGAACTTCCATTTTTTCCCCTTGAACAATAAAATGGGCCCCATATCTTTTATGATTCACAACACTTTATCATGCTTAATTGGAATTGGATGAAATGTGGCGATGAATTTGAACAAAGGAATGGGCTTGATCTTGGGATATGCTTATGGACCTAGCTTGTTTTTAATGATTTTTATGGGTTTTCATAATTTTTTTGGTATTAGATATTTGGGTGAGCAATGTGTATTAAAATGTTTTTGGAAAAGGGGATTTGAATTTCATATTTGTAATTTATTTTGCTCGGGACTAGCAAAACTCAAGTTGGGGGGTGTGATTAGTCACTGAAAGTGGCTAATATTAATTATTAATATCTTTATATTCATTGTTCCAAAGTCCATAAACATTTTTTTAGTGCATTACATAAATAGAACTTCATTTCTCATCAAAAATGAAATTCATGTTTAAAATGCAAATTTGGGACCAATCATTCATTTGTTTTTTGACAATATTATATTCATTTTCTGAATTTGAAATTTTTTTATATGATTTATCACTTTGTTTGGAACATTTTATCTTTTAGGTCCGTTGGATGAATCTCAAAGGAAGATGAAGAATTTTGCACCTGAAGGCAGAAACTTGCTGCAAAAAGCATGATAGGCCTAAGGCCCATCAAACAAATGTGGGGCCCAGAAACCAAGACCAATGAAGCTCAAATTTATACATTAGAAAGATAAAAATATTAGGATCATTTTATTCAACTTTGGACAGAGCTAATTCTGATGTTTTCATGACGATAAAGGGATTTGAAGTTGAGATTTAAATGGTGGACCCGACATTAATGCACAAAAATCTGTCCCACCATTTCGACCATAACTTCCAAACGAATGAGCCAACTTTCCTGAACGTTTTACAGATCATATAGGACAGATGGACGAAGATATTTCCATTCTACAACCCCTCCAGATTCGGCCTTCTTCATTTTTGAATTCACACGTCAATATAGTGGACGAATCTGGACAGTTTTCCAGGTCAAATTCGAAACATCAATTTCATTTTGATTATTCAACCTCCATTTGACTCTATTAATTGTTTGGGGGTGAATTAATTATTTGGGGATGGACCTAAGGTTCCTAATATGCCTATATAAGGAGCTATTGGTGAAGTTAATAGTGGTGGATATTTTTCATATCATCTTCTGTTGCTTGTTTCATTGTAAGGTTATGCTTCCAAATTTCTTTTGTAATGTTTTCCATTTCCATGTAAGATTCTTTTTTGTATCTTTATGTTCTTAATCAACTTATTTCTCTTCTATATTTTCCAATTCATTTATTAAAACTTTATTATCACAAATCACAGTGATATCTCTGTGTTGTTGTGAATTAGTTCACACATAGGTGTGAATTTCATTCACACACACGGAGGAGTGCTTGTTATTTCCGCGGTTTTAATTTCTTCAATACAATTCTTGTTAGCCATCTTCCGCCCACCATTGAGATTATACCATCAATGGAGGGATAAACCCTTAATGGGATGATCTTAGGAGGATGCAAAGGCTGGATTGAATGTTATTTTATGAACGAATTGTTGTTAATTGGATAATCAATTTAAGACATCCATTCTTCAATTATTTCTACTCTTCATCTTTACTGAGTTTGAGCAAACTAAATTCAATTACTAAATGACCATATACCTCGGAGAGATCATGAATTTGGTTCTCTAAGTGTATACGGGATAAGTAATTGTGTTTAGTAAGCACCAAACCAGAAAATGATGAATGTAATGTTATTTTTGAAGAATTGATTCATCAAAAATTAATAAAACCAAAATTGTCTAAGGAAGTAAAATTCATTCAATCCACCCTGAGCATAATCCTAAGATCAACCCATTTCCATTTAATTGAATTCACTTAGTTTTATTAGTGTTCTTTAAAAACCATCCAAAATCAAACCCAAAGTCGGCTACTTCATAGCCCATCCTTCACACAATCATAACGTCTCAAGGTTACTTCTTCGGTCCATGTGGATTCGACCCCTACATGTACTACATCGATCGCTTTTACCAGTAGGGTAAATTTTTGCACAACCAATGGACATAAGGGTATGATTGCATAATCAATATGTATGAGAATAACATAAGATAATTCATACCCATAAAACTTTGATCATAAATCTTGATACGTGGAATTAAGCTTTAACATAATACAAGATTCATATAATTAAAAAATAATAATCCATTTGAAAAAAAACCCTGAGTAGAGGATCCATTAGAACTCATAGAAAGCATTGAAAAACTATGGAGATATCATGGAATATCAAACATTTAACATGAAATTACCAAATCTGATAATTCCAATATCTTATAATATTAATATGTGATTGGTAAACTCTATCATATCTTATGAGTAACATAACTCTATCATCTCAATGGAGTAACATCCATCTATTTAACTCCATCTCATTACCCAATGCATTTTAGGGATATAATGGACCCACCAATCCTTGGTTTATAACAGAAACACCCATCAATCATTGATATATATTTCCAAGTACCATATAATGATAAAATCAATTATAATATTTCAATTTGTAGCACAAAAATAACCAATGTTCATTCATAGATTTATTTACCCATGGAAAATAAATTGGTTCTATAAAAATCCATTTGAAATAATCATAATCAATCTAGAGAAAGGATAAGGATGGTATCATTACACCATTTCCCTTATTGTATCATAATTAAAATCATATATATTTTTTTTGATAAATATAAATACCATAAAAAATATCATTAAAAACATTCTGGATGAAAATATCCTTTTAACATTGAAAATCACCTTAAATAAAATCTAAAAACTTATAGTATATTGGGAAAAATATTTTCTTTATAAATAAACATGGAAACTTTAAAAGGAATATTAAAATAAATGAGTTTCTATAAGGTTGATAAATTCTATTCATGCCATAATTTTTAAAATGGATAATAAGTTCCCATCTTTAGTAAAAATTAAATTATTCCGAAATGACAAGAAGAATATTTTTAAACCTTCTATAAAAATTAAAACATGGTTAAATTTTAATTTATACAATAATTTAATAATATAAAAAATATACTTGAAAATATTTTAGAAAACATGTATATATAAGAAAAGTGTCTTTTGGCCGAATGAGGAGAAATAAGGTCATAATTTCTTAAAAAAATCTAAACCAGTATGAGTACTAAAGAGAAAGAAATTTTACTAAAAAATAAAAACTACAAAAATATAAATAGGGGAATAAAAATTAAATGGGATTAACAAATAAGAATCGTATTGTTTCTTCAATTTAAATTCTTGCATAATCCACCCTGATTAAATGGGATTGAAACATAAACCCCTTACAACCTTGGTAACTTCTGTGTTGTAAGCTCCATAAAATATTAACTTCAAATGAAAATTTAAATATAATATATATAAGAAGATGCATGATATACCATGTCAAATAGGGAGTACATACACCTCATGTGATGTCACGTATACTCATTGGTTGTGAAAATTAGGAGAAATTTGAACCTTTTTTGTTCTGAAGAGGTTAAGGGGAATTGGTAAATTATCCTATAAAATGATCTCATATAACTATTATGACCACTTCATTGATCTTGTAACAGGATGTTTACTGCATGATAAGAGTTTGAGGGAAAATTTTTTAACACCCTAAGATTTAAAAATAAATTTAATATAGAATGGATTCAACATTGAGTCATTGTGAAAAAAATACTTTTTTAAAGAAGATATTTATAACCTAGCCATTAAACATAATTTTTTTGCTTCTGTGTTTTGAATTTCAAAAAACATACATACACAGTTGCGATCAGTAAGATTTTTAGTGTCTCATATGGTCAACATAAATTTTTGGTGAATATTAACTTGACCCTTATGAATATTAATATACCCCTATGAATATTAATATGATAGTTAACCTCACACATGTAAGTATAAATAAACATTATTCACCTTATAAATGAGACTTGATATTTTAAAAATTAATAATTATGTGTTGGTATTTTTTTGAGTAATAAATATTAAATTAAAATTTTAAATTAATAAATTTTTTTAAAATAAAATTTTTTTTCATAAAATTTATTCCTAAATAAATATTTTTTTTTATATTAATTGAGGATAATTTTATGAGACCTTATTTAATTTTTTAAAGTATTATGAAATCAATTTTAAATTTAAAATATGTATTTTTCATCTAAATAATGATTTTATTTAAAAATTAAATTTCACATATTTAGAAAATTATTTTGATAAAATGGATTCCATTTTTAAATTCTACGCATCTAAAAATGGTTAAGGTGTATTTTTGGAATTTTTTGGAAATACTTTAATTTTTAGTGAAAATAAATATATGGTAATTTATGGTATAAATACATTAGAATCCAAATACACTATTACTTGAGTCATCACTGATGTAAGAACACGTGGTTAAAACTCATAAGAAATTATTAATATTTTTCATCACAATAATCAACACTATTGGTTGTCTTGAGAAAAATAATTAAATAATGAATAAGATTTTCAAAAATCACTCATCTCTTCCACTATAAAAGCCACCCCTCACTCCCTCATCTCCTCACTTATCTAAGCCTATAATATTGTCAAATTTATTCCCAAAAACTCTTCCCTATCCTCTAACCACATCAAATATCTCTTGGTATTTTCAATATACTATAATCAATCCCCTTAAATAGATTCTCAAGGAGAGGTATCCAAGAGGTAAAATCCTCTTCCATTTCCTTTAATTATATTTTCAAGTTCCTTATTTATTTATTATTATCTTCTCACCCCCACCCCATATATCCAAATGATTATGGTAAATTTAGTATCATCTTTATAATTTAATTATATCATTATAAACGAATATATATCATCAATCTTCTTACTCTCTTTTTTTTTATTTTAAAAACAAAACCATCACCCGGGAGGTGCCAATTTACAACTTTCATAGATGACGAACCTTCATTATTAAATTTATCCTTCAAGGTTGGTCATGAAACTATTTTAATGGTTGAAACACATTCAGAAATATATATTATATCTTATTTAATGATTATGGAACCATTATTTGTGCATGATACTAAATAATGGAACAAACCCAGTTCGTTGTGACTGAAATCCCGCTGTAAATATCTAAACGATTATAACTAAATAACTTATCTAATGATTCATCATCATAAAATATAACCAAATATATTACATCACCATTTAATCTTATTTATTTTCATTAGTATAATATAAATTCAATTCTTTATAATTATACCAATTCCACATGAACTTCCATAATCATATAAAAGTATACCAATCTTGAAAACTAAGTAATCGAACGCTCCCGAGCGATAAAATTGAATCTTATAACTCATACAAAAGGCCATAAATGGACTTAATAAAATTATACTAAATAAAATTCATGTATATTATTATCTTAATTAATTAATTAATTAATTTAATTATATTTTACATGAATTTAAGTTCAAGTGAAGAACTCATTCGGACATAAGGTAAAGGTTTTCTACCCGAATTCCATTTTCATTTAGAATACTATTTGTCTCTATTAATTCCAATTAAATTATTAATTAATCTTATTTAATCTTCATAAATTATGTGTGAATTTTATATATATGTTTACCAATCATAATCCTTCTTTATTTTATGGTGAGTCAAATATATTATAAATATCTTTCTCAATTTTTCATTATAAACAAGCCCGATTCATGGGAATTTCTCAAATTCTTACCTATTTTCAATACACTCTATAATATATTTTATTACACCATTATTTTTATAAAAACAATAATTTCATCATGGAAAATCTTCCTTATTTCACTTCTGGTTTTATGCAAATACTTTTCCAAAATAACTCTTCTTTTCAAAGTAAAAGTGTATTTCTCTCAAAAATTCCTTGATGATTTTATTCGACTATTTTTGGATATTTCAACACCTATATTTAATTTTATGTATTAATAAGTTTAATATATTATTTTTATCATATACTATATTCTATTAAATGTTTTATGATCAGTTTAACTATGGATGTTCTATCTTGATACCATTCACCATACCACAAATGATGGTTATTGTTTATGTGTACCGATTAGGGAAAGTTATTTCATATGTTCTTGTTGTTTATGTTTGTCCTCTTTTATAAGAGAAAGTAATTAGACTTAAAAATTGATGTGTGGGACCCTATATATCCCCTAGATACATCGGTAGGTCTCATGAGAGAAAATAGAATTGGATTTTGGTTGAGGCCTTGCTATATTATTTTCAAACATCTTGGCCAAGGCCTTGATAATATGTTTCAGATGTCTGGAATTATGCATTTCCTCATTATGGTATTGGAAATTGATAAACCATGTGATTATTCAACTAGTATAATATCAATTTTTATGTTTCATTCTATCATGATTATTTATATGGCCTTATTTAATTATCTTTCATTCCTACCATATTATGCTCATGTTTAATTTTTAAAGGCAAGGGTTTTTAGTTGTTCACCGTAACTAGTGTTTATTTTTATGATAAATTCTGTTGTATTACATACCCTTAATGAGAATATGATCTCACCCCTTATTTATATTTTATTTTGCCTTGGGTGGTGAAGATGAATATTATGAATGACATTCAGGGATAATATAGGATTCATAGATTTTTCTAATGGAACTGATATTATGTATTTCATTCCAAGTTGTAATGTTGAACTTATGTTTATATCTTGTTTTCTAAAACTATTAAACTATTCATTACTTTAGGATACAAATTTACTGTAATCTTTATAATGTATTAATATAATTCATTGGATCCATGAAATAGGGTTCTAGGTCCTTACAGTTGGTATCATCATAAGTTTAGTATAATCCTTGGAAACTAGATTTAGAAAACGTAGATTAGGGAACAAAACCCTAAGATAGACTTTGAGGATGAGTATACAATAACATAATATAATTTTGGTAAGGTATATATTATGTGGGTATTTATATAAAATAAATCCCTATCTAGATAATACAAGTGTATGTCTTTCTAGAATAGATATAATTAGGAGTAACAACTCTGACAAGGTGTTCCGGTCTTGACTCGAGGTAACCTAATATATAACAATGGGACTTACTGCGCACATGGTTTAACACTCTTGGGGGGGTATTATTAGATAATTAATATTTTATTTATAAACCATTATTAATTATTTAAATGTAAATATGTCCTCAAAGTAAACATTCTTATTATTATGAGATTAAACACAAATAAAATTTAAATTTATGTTAAGTGTTTTTCTAGTTCGATATTATACATTATGATTTATAACTTAATTTAGTGTATTTCATTATTTAGAAATGGATACAAGTGGAAGAATGGAAAATTCATTATTGAACTAATACTTTGTAGGGATTTACCACGTATGGAAAATAATTGTGTTGGTTCTGAAGCTAAGACTATTATAGAGAAGTTTATAACTATACTAGGATAGCTGACTCCAGTTATAAATAATAACCTTTTCCGTATGGAGCATCCTGATCTAGAATGTGGAGGATAAAAGTTATATATCTTTATGTGAAAAAATACTTCATCATTCAATGGTACTACAAACCCATTCATAGTGGAGTAATGAATATGTTCCTTAGATAAGATTTCTCTCACTTTGGGATGTAAATAAAGGGAGAAGGTTATCATGGTAGTTTATCATCTATTAGAATATGTGGATCAGTGGTTGTCCTTAATTCAAAACACGAAGGTGGAAGAAGAAATATAAGAAATGTAAAGGATGTAATTTAAGGAAATATTCTTAGAAAATATTTTCCTTGAGAACAGAGAGTGGATATACAGAGTCAATTCTTCAGTTTTAAACAAAAATAGGATGAAAATGTAGTGAAGTATGGACAAAATTTTACAAATCCAGCAAAGACTATTGTGGAATACATAAGTAATATGAATATAAATATTGATCAATTCTTTAATGGTTTAAAACCATTACTCTGAAGGGCACTGGTTTCCCAAACTTTCTCATCATACTAAGATATATTCTCATGTGAAATCAAGAGAGTGAAAGAATTATTTAAGTATTATGACTTTAAAGTAAATCAAGAGAAGAAGAGGGTGACATATGAATGAATTTTTAAAGGGAAAGATTAAAATGGGATTTTTACAACATGTGATACTTGTGAAAATAAAAACCCCAAAGCCTACTTTAATGGAAAATGATTCTATTACAAATGTGGAGAAAGAGGCCACCAATCTCGAGATTGCATGGGGAAGAAAGAAGTAGCCAATGTTTGATGATAAAATTTTAAAGAGATGGTACATTATGACAATGATTTACCAAAGTTACAAGGAAACATTCAACAGACAAGGCCAAGGGAGAAATTCCAATCTTATGAGATCACAACTACTGAAGCTAAAGTTCCAAATGATGTGGTGGAAGGTACTATAATCGTTTCCTCAAACTTGAAAAATGATTTATTTGATTATGGATTATCTCATTCCATTATATCTTCCCATTTTTCTTTAGAAATTAGATATTTCCAATTCTCATTAACAAGGTAGTTTTCAGTAAAAACCTCTAAGGGAAGTCTCAATGCAATAAAGATGTGTCAGGAAGTCCCCATTATGGAATATAAATGTAATTTATCTACTGATTTTATCATCATACCTATGGTAAAATTTGACATAATCTTTTGAATAGACTGTATTTCCAAATATGATAAAAAAAATATATTCCCAAAATAAGGAAATTATGATTTGTGAGGAAGGTGTAGAATCCGTTATCTTTAGAGCAGAAACATCACCATCTGATTCTTATCTAGATCTACCCTAATTGATCTATTGAATTTAATTTTTGGGTAGGAAGATAATGTAATATCTATGGGTGAGGGAAGAAATATTAAAATAGAAGATGTACCTATTGTGAAAGAATATAGTGATGCATTTTAAGAGGATTTACATGGACATCCTCAAAGTGGGAATTTAACTTCTCTATTGATTTAATTCTCGGTGAAAGTCCTATTTCAAAGACCCCTTATAGAATGGACATAGTGGAATTATTATAGTTGAATAAATAACTAGAGGAATTGAGTGATAAAGGATTTATCTTCCTTAGTGTTTCTCCAGGTGGATTCCATGTTCTCTTTGATAATAAGAAATATATATCTAAGAGTTTGTGCATTGACTATAGAAAAATCAATGCTATTGCAATAAATAACAAGTATCCACAACCTCGGATTGATGATTTATTTTATCAACTTCAAAGAGCCCAATATTTTTTAAATATTGACCTTCGATATGGATATCATCATTTGTGTGTGAGTAAATAAGATATTCCAAATTGAGCATTTAGAACTAGGTATGGGCATTATGAGTTTACAATAATGCCTTTTGGACTGACTAATGCACCCTTTGTTTTCATAGATCTAATGAATGGAGTTTTCAAGGAATATATAGATAACTTTGTTGTGGTATTTATTTATTATATCTTGCTATACTCCAAAATTTATGAAGATCATGATAATCACTTGCACATTATTTTAAAGACTCTTAAAAGAAATGAATTATATGAGAAGTATAGAAAGTATAAATTTTGCCTTCAATTTGTATCTTTTCTTGTCCATATTGTCTCTACAGATGGAATCTTAGTTGATCCTATAAAGAATTAGGATTTTTAGGAATGGACTACTCCAACGAACATAACTGAGTTATGTAGTTTTATTGGTTTAGCATGTCATTATCATTATTTCACTCATAAATTCACTAGATTAGTCAACCTGTTAACCAATATTACTTGTAAATGGGTTAATTTTGTATGGAAAAAATAATGTGAAGAATTTTTTGAAAATTTGAATAAGAGGTTAGTAAATTATCCAGTCATGAATCTACCGTTAGGAAATTTTGGATTTGTGATTTATAGTGCTGCATCAAAGAAAGTACTTGGTTGTGTCCTTATGTAGAATGTAGTTTTATCGCCTATGCATCATGGTAGTTAAAAATTCCTGAATAAAACTATCCAACTCATGATATTGAGTTAGAATCTGTGATCTTTTCTCTAAATGTATGGATAAATTATCTCTATAGAGAAAGATGTGAGATATATACTAATCACAAGATCTTGAAATATATCTTCTGAAAAAAATAACTCAACATGAGGAAACGGTGATGGATCAAGCTACTCAAGGATTATAATTATTTCATACACTACCATCCAGGGAAGGAAAATAAGGTGGCAAATTCATTAAGTAGGAAGGATCATGGAGTTCAAAAAAAATTAAAATTGACAAGGATCCAATGTACATAGATATAGCAAGGTTGGATATAGTAATTATCAAAGAAAGTGAGTCATAATTACTTTTTCAATTGATTTCCCAACCATATTTATTGGAAATAATTAAAATTTATTAATCTAATGATGAGAATATTCAAAAGAAAATTAATGTTTTGAATGATGGGATGTTTCTAGACTGTGTGTGTGGATAGAATTATAAAAACTGGGAGAAGAATATGTGTTCCCTCCATACACGAGATAATAAAAGAGAGTTATTGAATTGTTCACATAGTTTTAATTTCTCTATACACCATGTTATCACTATGATGTATAGAGATTTAAAAGAACATTTCTGGTGGGACAACATGAAGTGTGAAATTGCTGATTATGTATCACGATATTTTGTCTGTCAATAGGTGAAGGATGAAATACAACATCCTAGAGGTTTCATGCAACCTCTGCCTATTCCTATATGGAAATGGGACGACATCACCATGGATTTTTTACGGGATTACCAAAAACTCCAATAACTAATGATGATAATGGTTAATTGTAGATCGACTTACCAAATCATCACCATTCCTCACTATAAAAGAAGATTTACCACTAGATCACCATTCACAACACAATATCAAGGAAGTTATAATACTTCATATAGAAACAATATCAATTTTTTCTGATCATGACCCATGATTTACATCAAAATTTTGGAAAATTCTCTAGAAATCTTTGGATACTGAGCTTCATTTGAGTACTTCTTATCATCCTCAAACTAACAGGCAGTCAGAAAAGACGATCCAAATATTATAAGACATGTTGAGATCATTCTCACTTGATTTTCAATGTATGTGGGATCAGTATTTACCTTTGGTGGAATTTTTCTACAACAATAGTTTTTATTGTAGTATTCAAATGGTACCATATGAATAATTGTATGGAAAGAGATATCCTACACTAACATGTTGGAATGAAGTAGGTGCGAGGAAGCTTGTAGGACTAGATATTGTGGAGGAAACAATATTGAAGGTAAATATTATTCAATGATACATCAAAGTAGCTCATATTAAGAAACATAACTATGCTGATAACTGAAGGAAGGATTTTTAATTTCAAGTGGGAGATCATTTTTTTTCTTAAAATTATCTCCATTAAATGGTGTTATATTATTTGGGAAGAAGGGGAAACTTATTCTCAGGTACACTGGTCCTTTTGAAATTATGGAGAGAATTTGAGTTGTTTCTTATCATTTTGCAATGTTTCATATCCTATCTAAGGTATACATTCTGTTCCGTGTATCATTGTTGAGAAAGCACATGCCATACCCAACACACACACTCACTTCGGAAGGTATAGAATTAGAACATGACATATCTTACTGTGAATAGACTATCTCGATTATGGACACTAAAGAACAAGTATTGAGGAATCTTTCAACTCAGCTAGGAAATGTAAGTTGGAAAAATTATAAAATTGAAGAGGAAACGTGGGATCCTAATGAACTTATGATGAATAACTACCGAAATATTTTTATAAGGTAACATTCTAGTAATTTTGAGGATGAAATTTTTGTAGGTGGGAAGAGTGTAACACCCCAAGGAATAACAAATAGATTTAATATAGAAGGAATGAAACATTGAGTCTCTATGAAACAAACACTTTTTTATAGAATATAGTTATAACCTATCCATCAAACATAATTTTGTCACTTCAATGTTTTGAATTTCGAAAAATGGACATACATAGTTGCGATCAATACAATATTTAGAGTTAGATAGAATCAATATACATTTTTGGTGAATAGAAACCTGACCATTATAAATAGTAATTTATCCTTATGAATAGTAATGTGACTGTTAAACTCACCCATCTAAGTTATAAATAAAATTTAGGCACCTTATATATAAGACTGAATATTTTAAAAATCAATAATTAAGTGTTTGTATTTTTGTGAGTAATAAATATTTATTACAATTTTAAATTAATAAATTTATTTTTAAAAAAATTACTTTCATAAAATTTATACCTAAAAAATATTTTTTTATTATTAATTTAAGATAATTTTATTATACCTTAACTAATTTTTAAAAGTATTATAAAATCAGTTTTAAATTTAAAATCTGTATTTTTCTAGTAAATAATGATTTTATTTAAAAATTAAATGTCACATATTTAGAAATTTATTTTCATAAAAAGGAGACAATTTTTAAATTCTACGCATTGAAAAATTGGTAGAGTAATGTTTTTGTATTTTTCTAAAATACCTGAATTTTTAGTGAATAGTAAAATATCGTAATTTATGGTATAAATACATTATAAGCCAAATACACTATTACATGATTCATTACTAATGTAATAACACTTGGTTTGAACTCACATGCAATTATTACTTTTTTTGTCACAATAATCAATACTATTGGTTGTCTTTAGCAAAATAATAAAATAATGAATAAGATATTCAAAAATCACTCATCTCCTCCACTTTACAAGTCACCCCTCACTCCCTCTTCTCCTCACTTATCTAAGCCTTGAAGCTTCTCAAGGTTCTACCCAAATACACTTCCATATCCTCTCCCCACGTCCAAGATTTATTTTCCTTTCCAAAATACCAAAATCAATCCTCCTATGGAGATTCTCAAGGAGCAGTATCCTAGAGGTAAAATCCTCTTCCATTTTCTTTTATTTTCTTTTCTTGTTCCTTCTTTATTTATTATTTTCTCCTCACACCCCAACCCTTTAAAAATGATCATGATAACTCTATTATCATATATATACTATAATTATATCATGTTAATGGAATATAAATCGTCAATCTTCTTACTCTCTTTTATTTTAAAAATGAAACCATCATCTGGGAGGTTTCAATTAACAACTTTCATAGACAACGAACCTTATTTATCTTTTATTACTTTTTTTAGTTTTATTTTCTATTTTCTCTTTTGAAATTTTATGTATACCCCTTTATGAATTTGTAATCACATAGGTGATAGTGGTATAGGCATAGGGAAAAAATATGTAGGGGAGGATGTGCCATCAGAGGGTTCTTTTGAGGCCCGGATTGGAGTGTCGTGGCTGTGGGTGGAGGATTCAGTGAGATGTTTCAGTGGTTTCCACCCTGATGTGGTCATATTTTATGTTTTTCTCCATAATCCTTATATCACGTTTTTTTTGTTTTAAATCTTTTAATGGGATTTTGGGGACCACTTAGGGGATGATCTGTGGATTTTGGGGATAAATTAGGGTTTTTGGTCCGTTTTAGGTGTTTTCTATTCAGGAATAACCATGTACACAACATGTGGTTTAGAAAACACATGATGTGTGTTCTTATAGTTTGGTGAAGATGAGGTTTTTGGGACTATACTCCATGTACTAGGGGTTAAATTCCATAGAGGGGGTTTGGGGGTGTGGCCATGTACTCACCCGAACACCATGTGTGGGGGGTACTTGGCCAAGTATGGTACACAGACAATCCCCATATGGGATGCATGTCGTGTAGGCATACATGTAAATCTAAATTACATGTCCAGGTGCATGATGGGGGGACCCCGTGTGGTGTACAAACTATGTATGGATTGTTACATGTCAACTTCTCTAGCCATGTGCATGTCAAGTGGGGTTAAGGTACCCATGTGAGTATACACGATGTGTACTGAGAAGCATGTGATATTTACTTTGGGAAATTACATTCTAAGTGGATTGAGGGAAATTGATAGGGTAGAATATTGGGTTTACACACCATTTACCCCAGTGTACAAGACTTTTGGGTGAGTGGCATAGAGTTGATTGGATACCCTTTTTGGAAAGATGGTACTCGTAGATGGATTTTTTTTGGGGAGGTCGGCTAAGGTTTTTCCGATGTGGGCTTTACCCCCAAGAATAAAATTTTACAAAGGATACCTTTTATGGTACTACTTTTGAGGTGGTTATAAGGACCATTGTGAACTACCTAGTTAGGATTTGTTTCTTTTGGATGTTTGTTAGGAACATTGTTGATCGATGATCCTCTAGATGTTGTTGAGTTCTATTTGTGTTGTTTCATACTAGGCATGTCCTATGATTTTGGATGATCTATAGAATACCCTCATTGGGTATCATACTCTTGTTATGTCCTTTGTGAATTTTAAGGATCTTATGAAGAGTGTGGCTCGAGAGATTGGGTGTAGTGTGGGGTCCGTAGTAGGACTTCACCTTTGTGTTGTAACCCTAAGGAATATGGGAGTCCCGTGTTTAGTTAGGCATATAGCGGGGTCATTGAGTCGCTATAGTGGCTATTTTGTTTGATGCTGAGATACAGGGTATTATGAGTGGACCCATTATTTGATGGTAGAGAGTTTATCAGTGCTTCTAGTTTAGCTATTGGGATGATGGTTATAGGTTGGATCATCCCACATTTAGTTATACATTGGCCATGATGTTTGAGGTAGTTTATACTCAATAATTTGGTATGAGGAAGAGACCATTGGGATTTATTGGATTGAGACGTGTACCTAATTTTTTATATAGATCTCTCCTTTATTGTTTTTCTATTTTTAGATCATCTTAAGAAGATAATGGGTGTTCTGGATGATTGAAAAACCCCATCTAGTTTAGTGTGACACCCTGGCTAGAGTGTCTTCAGGCTCGTGAGGTGTCAATGTAGTCATAGAGTGGGTTTTTTGTACCATGGATTTCTTTGTACTCATGGGTCCATTGATGTTGGATGATCCTAGATTATTTTATAGATATCACCTTTATTGGGTCTATATCTGGGGCATAATTAATTATGTATGACCTTCATGACTGATAGGATCTCTAGTTGAGTTGACCTAGATGCTCTCATCACCAATTCAAAGAATGTTATTAGAGTCCTAGATCTTGGTGGATGTGAAATGTTCATTTGGATGTCGATGGTTATGAATTAGGGTCCTTAATTCATGTCTATTATGTTTATACATCTTTGATCACCATTGTATATCTAGTGGATACATCAGTTGTCATGTTGTAAAATGAGCCACATGTTGCAAATCCTCTAGCATGGTCCGAAGTGGGGGTAGATTTACCACATGAGCCAGGATAAAACCCATGGATGGCTCTTTTCCTCTTTCCCCATTATTTTATATAGTTTTTTTATGTCATTCATCATTTATTTTAACTAGGTTGGGCATATCATGTGTGCATTCACTTCTTATGATAACATATTATTGGTTCACCATTGGGCTTGTCCTACTGAGATTTATATCTCACCTATTTATGTTCACCTCAATGTGCATGAAGACCTAACATTTACTTTTATATTAGATAATAGGTTTTTGATGGAGGGGGGAATTTCTAGTGTTACTTAATCAAGCAGATCCACTTGTGTGGAGTCTCAGGATTGGTCTATTGTGACTCGGGCATCATGGAGATTAGGTATGTGGTTTAGATCGATAATGCAAGTAGAGCCAGATGTATTTTATTTTTAATATATTTATTTTTTATATATAGTCATCCTAGTGGGTGGCCATCTTTTTTAGGTTTTACAATATTTTATTCTATATAATTTTGTGTCATATTCTATTTTTTATAGTATTCTTTTTTCATTTTATTTATTATGTGTACTCTAATGGTTATCCTTAAAATATTTTTGTTTATTTCTACTATTATTGAACTCTAAATTGACAGTATGGTCACCCCACTATATTTTCTAGACCCTCGCTACTATTTAGAAAACTCTAGAATTTGGGGAGGTGTACATGAGGCCTTTTGAAGAGCTACATCGCTTGATGTTTCAGGTCAACTAAGACTTCTTCATTACTAAATTGTATCAGAGCTTTCTGGTTTTATGATTTTGGGAGTTTGTATATAGGAGGTCTAAGAATGTGTGATAACTTTTGATGGATATCAGAATATTATTTCCTGAAAACATTTACCAATAGGAATTCCAAGTTCCCAAGTCATGGGGACATTGTTATTGGATTTTTTTATTATTGCATGATTTCACCTAGTGAGATAAACTTGAGTTTTTGGATTTATGGTTTTTTAAATTTTTTGGATCCTATCCCATGGGAAAGATAAAAACATCCATCCATCATTCTAGTCATGTTGTATTCTCATGACATATTCATTTCTGTGGTGTTTTAATCACGATGGAGGTCCAGTTGTTTAAAGTGTCAGAAAATTATTATATTGTGATTTATCATATAAGTATTTGATAGCATTATACTGAACAAAAATAAATGTATATATTTTCTTCTGATAACAATGTGTGTGGATCATGTGGATATATGATCGTTAGTAAAAAAGATGCAGTCCCTTCACTAAGGGATGCATAGTGACCCTTGTGTGTCGGTAATGGGTTTTGAGTTCCCTGTGGTGGCTTGATTAGTGTAAGGATACTTGAGAGATTTTTGGATTAGTCTTGAGTTTCCATAATCTAGTGGTTCCCCTGAATTCCTAGTTTTTTTTCTTGGTATTAAGCTTTTATTTGTGTGTTTTATTCCAGGTCATGTGGTGGGGACTATGTTCCTTATATGACCAATGGCTTGGGTGGGTGTGGTTATTCTTCCTTGGTGGGTTCATTGAGATATTTTATCACCGGAAAGTTTTTGGGCATAATGGTGCATGGATTTTGGGAAGTGGATTACTGGGAGTGCTCCCTGACCTATTATAGAAACCCAATATCCCCATACATGCATGTTATATATTTTTTGGAGAATATTAATTACACTACACAAATACATGCCTAAGGACCATAATAGTTTAGTGACACTGAAAACATGGAACATAGTATTCTAATGTAGTGAAAGATCTTTAATGTTTCCCATGAAGATCTTCCCATTTATAACTCTTTATAGACATACCCTATATAAATCCTTAATTTATAACCTAGGGAAAGTAAACATAAGATAGGGTGATCTTAGAAGCTCAATAAGGGTTAAAATAATAGATATCAATCTATGATCATATGAATTCATAAGTTAATAATAAGGATATGTGGTCATGACCATAACTTATAACGTTCATACCCCACCTGTTGTATATCATAATCATGAGTCATGGAATTAAACAATATCATTTCTGAAAACATGGACCATAAGAGTGATAAATCATCATAAATAAATCATGAACCATAATCTCATGTCATAAAAGTGAATAAACATCATAAATATAGAAAACTATTTCATACATCAAGGTTAAATACCAAGACTATAAACATTGTGTATCATGATATATCACTTGTTTCCCATTGTGGATCAAGAAACACCTATTTCCCATTTTTAATTACAACACAATTGTTTCCTATAGTAGATCAGGACATGCCTATTTCCTATAATGGTTTAGGACACACCGATTTCCCATGGTGGATCAAGACACACCAATTTCCCATATTGGATTAATATGCACCTATTTTCCATAGTTTATAAATCAGGTCGAATGGTTTCCTATTTTTATCTCATGAGATATAAAGCTTTACCCAATGTATTGGAGGTAGACATAGGTCCCACATATCAAATAATAAAAAACATATTTATATGTGCCACATGATAATAAAAAACTCAAAATATCATAGACCAAGAAATGAAATGGATTTCATAATCGTTTCATCATTTCATCATAGAATAACCCATTAAAAGAAGTGGGTTTCATAAGAATTTAATCATGTTATAACCCATAGAAGAGAGACAAGTATCATAAAAAATTTTCATTATAAACATAAACCATTCATAGAAAGAATAAAAATGGTATCCTAGGTTAATATCCTCATTAAATCATAAATTATATCCAATGATGTCAACTTAGATGGATAATGATTTTGAAAAATCACTTGGAACATTTCCAAAGTAAAATAAAATTTCTTTTAAAACCAATTTTTAAAACATAAAACATTTTAAAAATACTTTTAATTTAAAATAACCTTGAAAACTTATAAATGATGATTTAAAAATCATTTAAAACATTTCTTATGGAAAAAATAATTTTTTTCTTTGAAAACAGTTTTTAAAATAGAAAACATTTTGAAAATACTTTTCACTTTGAAATCATTCCTATAAAATCTAAAACAAAATCACAAATATTAAAGGAATTATTTTATAGGAAAATATATTTGAAAACTTTTAAGGGAAGATAAAAATTATTGAGCAGTCATAACAACATAAAATATTATTCATGTCATGCATGTAAAAACAAAGATTCTTTTCAAATTTATGGTAAAACTAAATGGGAATTTTTGGAAAACAACATGAAGATTCCTTTAAATAAATATTTTAAATATTTAAAAAAAGGTAAAAAATAATTTGAAAAATTTTAACAATATTTTTGTAAACCTTAGTATAAAACATGGTTTTGGAAGAAAACATATTTACTATTAAAGAGAGAAATAATGTTGTATTTTCTTAAAAACATTTTCTTAATTATTTTAAGTACCAATGAGTGTAAAAATGGTATGATTACTTGAATATATCATTAATAACCATAGAAGAATAAAATTAATTATAATAATTCAGATCTATATGTTGAGATATAAATATTGGACACTTAATCATAAATAATCCTAATAAATGATAAGATTGTAACATAAAACCCTCACCACTTCGGTAACATTGAATAATAATCCCCATGAAAGAATAACATAAAATTAATGTTAAAATATCATGAGGATAAATAAATTCATAATATTATTTTTAAAAGGGGTTGTATATACACCTCATAGAATAATATAGTTTCATAGCATAACATATGTTGCAAATAAGGTAAATTGAGACAAAAACACTTACTATTTTAGTAATCTTTTGAATCTAAAGACCCAATAAAGCATATAATTGAATGAAACTTTAAATATCCTGAAACTTAATAGATTGTTGATATTATATTTCAAAGTGTAAGTATATACATCACACAAAATAAATTAGTTGTAAATTTTCATATGACTCCCAAAAATAAAAGAGAGACTAGAAATCTCTTACCGCATTGATTACATTGAGAATATAAACCCCGTGAAAGAGATATCATAAAATGGATGTATAAAAAAAATAATTTTTGGGGTTAGAATAATAAAATAAATTTATGGGCATCATATACACCACATAAAAAAACATGTGGCTAATATGGAATTTGTCTCAGGGAAAATAAAAGTGAGATGGAAATCCATTACATTAAGTATTGACTTCCTTCATACATGTTAAAACATCATGTATAATAAATATAATTTTATTATAATTTTTTACATAACTAAATTGATCTATATAATACTATAAACTATTTTATTATGAACTTTTATTACCTTTTTATTATTAATTATACATTAAAGTCACATTTTTGGCAACAACTACTTTGTTTTTCACATTTTTTTTAACCTGTTATTTTTTGGTCTTATTAATTTGATCATGGTTTCATTATCTAAATAACTCAAATCATGATATAAATATAATGTTTAAACATAATATATTTATATATATTAATTCATTAAATTTAGTGATAAAAATGAAATACACCATTCATAGAGACGGTAGGCCATATGTACGCATGAACATTGTATTAATTTTCTTTTCAGATTGAAATAAAAAAATTAAAATATATAATATAATTATAGAATAGTTTTTAATTTATATATATCACATATTTTCATTAAATATTTCATTAATACCTTCCATTTAAAGAGTGAATGAGTCACATCGTTGCACGAGGCAGTAGTCTATTGTACACAAGAGTAACGTCATCATATTCCGACAAAATGGATAGTATGAAGGTCTGTCTGATATAATAATTAATGAATAATAATAACATCATAAATATAATATATATAAAATATAAACAATAAATCAATCATTAAAACCATCCTTTATAGGTGGTAATGGAAAAATGAATGACATTGGTTCAGGAGGCGGTAGTCCGCCATACACATGAATGATGGTTTCATTACCCATTTGATGGAAGTAGAGATGGTTCTAGGTCATTAACCCAACATAAAAACATCTTATTATATGTATGATACTAAGGTTATTATATAATCATGGTATAATAATAATTTTATTTTGTGGAGGGAGAAATAAAACAAAAACGCTCGTTGATTAATGTTACTTCTTCTTCGTGTATCCTCCTTATGTTTGCATCAAAATCCTTCATAGGTTTACTTTATACCAAAAATAATGATTATCGTATTATATTAAATAATTTGGGAATTTATTTGGGTATTTATTGGCTGAAAAAAAGGGTTTTTATAGTGTAGGAAAGAGAGTATAGGGGGTGGCAATTTATAAGTGGGGGAGAGGACACACTTGATATTTTTGAAAGGAATTGAGTACTCCCACATCTTTCATATGTCGCAAGGGTCTCAAAAAGTAAATTATAAAACACTATATGTTTTTTTGGTAAAATATGGTCATAAAATAGTTTTTATACAATTGTATAGGTCATTTTTACCCTTATCTTTTTAGTTTAACACCCCCCCCCCCGATAAACCCATTTTTACCTTAACCACAGTAATTAATTTCTATTGCATTCACTATTAATTTTAGTTAAGAATAAATTTTACCTTGTTAGATAATATAAATTATTATTATTCCAAATATGGAATTAATTTTTACAAATTATATTCACAAAATTTGAAAATTTCAACTTAAAATTAATCTCACTAATGCGATGAGAAAGCGTGTTATTTAAGAGACAACATTCCAATGTTTACAAAGTTTTTATATAAAAATTCAATATTAAATTGATTCTAATGAACTAAATTGGATTAATTGATGTATAATTGAACTAATTTAACTTCAAAATCAATTTAAAATATTATTTTACTTTATAAATAATTTAAATGAAAATTCATTTTTCAATTAAAATTTAATTTTTTCAAAGGTCATCAAAAATGAAACTTTTTAGAAAAATCCAAAAAAATTACCCTTAGATTATTTTGATAATAAGATCTAAAAAATTAATTTTATTATTAAATAAATTTTATAAAATTTTTAAAAATTAGTTTTAAAATAAGTGAACTATAAAAAGGTGACAAACCTTCTTTTTAGAAAAATATAGTTTTTAAGCATAAAATTAGATTCATTCTCATCGATTGTCAAGAAAACAAATAAGACAAATGTTAAATAGTTTATTGAATATATAATATACACATTTCATTATAATCATTCATCAAATTTGGATTTCTTATTTTATTAATTTAGAACAAATTTGTTTTCATAAAAAAAATAGTCTTTCAAAATAAGATTTTCTTTGTTTTCAAATAGTTTTTATTTTCATTTCTAAATATATTATCACCAAAGAATTCATTATATATACATTTTTAAACCCTATTTTCATAATTTAGTTAATCATATCCATACCTATCATTCCAACATCTATGTTATAACTATCATATTAAAGAATGATATTTTAGTTGTATATCATGTTTTGTTTAAACTCAGTTTTGTGTTTAATGCAACCTAAACTAGGGATTTTATGAAACAAAATAAAAACATAATATTTCATCTAATTTAAAATATATAAAATATTAAATATAATTGAAAAATATATATTTCCTCAAATCTAGGGGAGTTACACCCATGGTTGACTTGATAGGGTAGGTTTGGTCGGTTTCCTGACCTACTCATTTTGGTTTCACTTTGAGTAGTTTAGTGAAATAACAGTTGGATGCTTGTAGATACGGATCAACACTCAAGTGTTGGTTTGTCATTTGGTTGATCTCAGCATGAGGTAGATTCCTTATTTTAAATATGGGTGTTGAGGGTGCCCTAGTTTGTTGGAACTAACCTACTTGAAGAGCACAATGAATTTTTTTAGGTACATTAGCCTATATTAATTAGGACTTTGCCTATGTGACCATGAGTGTTGTTTCACTTTTGAGATAAATTTAAGTAAAACCTTGTGTTGGGGAGTCCACTATAATGTTTTAGATCTCGTGAGCCTCATTCAAATGGATTTTTGACTATAGAGGTTTCAGTTTTTGTGTTTCCACATAGGTGTGAGTTGTTTGAATATGTAAATCTATTATTTTAAGTGATGGAAATAGTGTGGGTCATTTGGTTTTTCATTGGGGAAGTGGTGAAATAAAAAAGGATACTCTAATTATGGGGAGAAAATTATCTGTCGTGGTTGAACCTCTCTCATATTGGGAGAAATTTTGGGACACTGTGAAACCATTCATTGGATAATTGAGATCACATTGGTTGTGTTGATGCTTATGGAGAGCATAGTTGTTAGTTTTCCACTGGGGATTATTAGGGGTGATAAGAATTCATCTTAGACAGTTTTTTATTCTTTGAATAATAATTTTTTAAAAAAATTAGTGGATATTCAAACCTTCTTTTTCTCATGAGTTTTAGGAGAAAATGGTAAATTATCTTATTAGATAGTCCTAGATAATTTTTACAACCACTCTGTTAGACTTTGAATATGGTGTTTACCCTAGGATAGTAGTTTGGTGGAAATATTTTCTGCACTAATTTTCACATAATATTCAATATTTAATTAATTAATATTATTTTATTTGTGCATATTCATTTGGTGGTAGCTATTAAATGGGGAATTTAATTGAGATTATATCTCCACTACTGATTCTGAGATAAAGGGTTTTCTTAGGCGAGGCATAATCTTTCCTCGATCATTAGATCCAATCCTGAGCCCCTTCTCTTTTCTTTTCTTTTTTCTATTTTCTTCATTTTCATTTTTTCCCTTTTTATTTTATCTTTACCCGTTTTTTATTTCTTTTATTCCCTTCAAAGGATCTGTAATCATGTGGACAAGAGAGGGGGACGAAGAATAATAAAATATAGAGGGGTAGGAGATGCCATTGAGGGTTTTTCTAAGGTCCATATAGGAATTTTGTAGTTGTGGGTGGTGAATTTGATGAGAATTATTGGTAGTTTACACCTAGTTGTAGTACCATTATAAATTAGTCATTATAGTCCTTATAGAGTAGTTTTCTTTAGTTCTAATTCCTTTAATAAGTTATTGGGGATCTCTTGGTGGGTCGATCTGTGGATTTTTGGAAGAAATTGAGGATTTCAGGCTTTATTCCATGTTTTTTGTTTAGGAATAACCATGTACACAATGTGTAGTTCATAAAAAACTCATCATGTGTTATTTTGTTTTGGGAAAAAAATTGAGGACTAAATTCCCTATACTTTGGAGTAAATTTTGTGTTTTGGGTTTGGGGTTGTAGCCGAGTACTTGGCCAAACACCACATGTGAGGGTACTTGGCCATGTAGGGTACATGACCAGTCTCAATGTAGGGTTCATGATATATAGTAATACATAACTAGTATGATTATATGTCTAGGTGCATGGTGGAGGACACCATGTGGGGTACACATAGTGTATAGGGTGTTACATTCAATATAGTCTGGCGGTGTACACGGTAAGTGGGACTAAGGTACATTGGTGGTTACCTATGTGGGGTTACAAACCATGTACCCAGAGGCACACATCATTTACCTTTTGAAATTACACATTAATTGGACTAAGTCACATGTCTATGGAGGATCTTTGGGGTTACACAACATATACCCCAAATACATGCCATTTACTTCTCCTACCTTGGTCCATTTTACAAATTGTTCACCCTAGATTCATAATTTTGCTTGTGATTAGTCCATTTTGAGTGTTTTCTTCTGTGAAAATCATTTTAGTGGAATATTTTTGGTGTTTATAATCAATATAGATAATTCTTTGTACTATGATATTTCATCAAGAGTATTTCCTTGAGGATTGGTTTCATAATCCTTCTGGGAGTTAGGTTATAAGCTACGTGGCTCAGGTGATGGTTGTGTGCTCGGTGATTAGACTAGATTAAGAATGACATGGAGATCGTTTTAAGGATTTTTGGATTGATTCCTTAGGGTGGGTTTTTTATTATCTCTAAGGATTTATTGTTTTTCCTATATATCAGGACCTATTCCTCAAGGTTACAATTATTGGAGCATTTGGGATGGGTTGACATTGTGGGGCGGCGGCTATAGCCAAGTTCCTTTGAGATATTGATATGAGTATAAGGGGTTCTTCAGGATTATCTAGTTATCTAGTCAATAATTTATTGATCAGTGGTTTCCTTATTCTATTATTTATAATCCCTAAGTGGTGTGGAATTTTTTGGATGCCCTTGTGGGTGATTTGGTACCCATAGATAGGTTGTTTATTGGGGGTCATCTAAGGTTTTTATTACGTGGGATTTTCCCTGAGGTTCGGATTATATCTAGAGCCCTTATAGGGACCTTAATTTTAGGTGTTCTTGAGGTCCATTATGAATTCCCTAGTTGGTATGATTTTCTTTTGTATTCCCTTTGAGCGTGTAATTGATCAAAGATTAGTTGGAGGCCACTGAGGATGTTTGGGTTGTTTCTGCACTAGGTGTGTCCCATACTTTTGGATGGGCTGGATAATCCCCTCATAGGGTGTACTAATCTTGACGTGGCCTTTAGGAATTTTTTGGATATTTTTAAAATAATGTAATGAGATCTTAGGTGTAGCGGGTGGGTCCATAATATGATTTAGCCTTTATTTTGGAACCTTAGGGACTATGGGAGCCCCAAGTCTTTTTTATCATTGAGATTGTTTATTGAGATCACTTGGTGGTTGTTTTGTTGGATGTTGAGATCCAGGGTTCCTTAAGAGAAAATGTTCATTATTGGAATAGAGATGATAAATATATCTATTTCAGTTTTTTGGATGGTTAGGTCGATGTTGGATTTTCCCATATCCATTTGGCCATTGGCCATGACATTTGAGGTAGTTTCTACATAGAAAATTATTTTGAGGAGGACACCCTTAGGATTTATTAGATTGGGTGTTGGACCTAGGATTTTATCTAGTTCTCTCCTATGTTGGTTAGATTTTGTTAGATGGGATTAATTAGATAATGGGTTATCTATATGAGTACAACTCCTATCTATTTTAGTGTGACATCCTGAAAATATTATCTTTGGGATCATGAGGTTCTATTAGAATCCTAGAGTTATTTTTGTATACTAGGGATTATATTCTTCTCTTGAGGTCATATATATTAGATTATACTTGATTAAGGTATGGATCCCACATTTTTTAGGTCTATAGATGGTGCTCATTTTGATCTTCAAGACTAACAGGTTCTCTAGTTATGTTTACCTAGATGTTCTTATCATTGGTTCAGATTATTCTATTGGATTCTAGAGCTTTGTAAATGTGTGATGTTTTTGTGGAAGCCTGTGTTAATTTCCTAGGTTCCAATATTCATTCATATTATATTTAGACATATTGGATCTCTTATATAGATATGGATAATGCACCAGTTTTCATGTGGCGGGTTGAGACCCATGTTGTAAATCCTCAAGCATGGGCCAAGAAAAGTGCATATTTACCTCAAGCATCATGCTAGAACCCATGGTTGGTTGTTTTCATTTTTTCACTTTTATATGTAGTTTTTTGGTTTACTGTAGCGGTCATTAGTCTCAACTAGGTTGGGCATATCACATGTGCATACACTTTTTATGATAGCAGATTATAGTTTCACTATTGTGGGTTCTCTACTAAGATTTATTTATCACCCCATATATGAGAAACTTGCTGTGTGTGTGTGTGTACCTAATGTCTAATTTCATGTCGAAGAATGGGTTTTGTGATGGATTGGGTAGAGGCCTGGTGTTTCTTGATCAGGTGGAAAACTCATATAAAGTCTCAGGATTGGCCTAGTGTATCTCGATCACTATGGAGATTGGGTATGTGGTTTGGATCGATATAAGTATTATTTACTAATGTATTTTATTTTTAGAATATTTATTTTTAATATGTTTTCAGACCTATAGGATACCATTTGTTGTATATTTTTCATTCTTTTAGTCGGTATGACGATATGCCACATTCCATTTTTTATAGTATTCTTTATATAGTTTATTTATTATAAAAACTCTAAAGGTTATTCTTGTGGATTTTTTGGTAATATTCATTGTTATTACACTCTGAACAGAGGTTATAGTATCCCCAAATAGTCTTTTAGACCCTCACCACTAGTTGAAAGCCTTTAGCATTTTAAGAGGTATGCTTAAGGCCATGTGGAAAGCCATATAGGGTGATGTTTCAGGTAAATTTGGGTTGGTTCACTACACCTCATAAAATAATATCAATACATAATATAAACATGTGCCCCGTATAAAAATAATTTGAGAGAAATAACCCTTACAAAGATCATATCATTGAATTGAGAATTAATCCATGGATATATTGTGTGTAAGAAATGTAAATCCACACAAAAAAGTGTAAATAAAAAATAAATCCAAGAAAATAATTTTATATATAATATTATTACAATATAATCAATAAATAAGTGATATAACCCAATTAAAGAGGATTGAGTTAATAAACCCTTACATTTCCCTTTGTATTGCATCCCTTCTATGGATCTTAAGGCCTTTGTATGGGAGTTTTATGATCACCCTAGTGGATGTGGGATGTTGGAATGGATGTTTAGAGATGGATTGGGTAGAGGTTTTAAAGGAATACCAAATTTGATTTGTGTGAAAAAAATGTTTAAGGGATTCCCTTTTTATAGGCACAAATCAATGGTGTTTTTGCAATTTTTCTATCTTTAAGGGTCATAAGGGTAATTCTAAAAATAAAAAATTCCACACATAAAGAACAGTAATGATATTATTATAGATTTAGAAACTATATTATTCATGATAAAAATTTTATAATTTTATAATTATTTTAAAAAAATTAAATATTAAATACTATTTAAGGTTTTCTCATCACTATTCATAATGCTTGA
This sequence comes from Viscum album, assembly GCA_963277665.1. NCBI lineage: Eukaryota > Viridiplantae > Streptophyta > Magnoliopsida > Santalales > Viscaceae > Viscum > Viscum album. The sequence goes on from OY728125.1 coordinate 1,840,104,872, forward strand.
ATTTAAAAACATCATGAAAAATACCAATTTTTTAATATAATCAATTATATTATCACTTAACCTTCCAAAATATGTATAAAAATCATGGGATACACAAACTCATCTAAATATTATCATTTTTAGTATTTTTAAAATTATTTATTTAATTATTTTACTATTTTCAAATACGTTGCGTCATCACGATGTAAGAGTTTTAGAAAATTATAAAAAATTTAAAAATTAAAAATAAATTACAAAAATAAAAAATTATTATACACCATTTTAATCATTTATATGAATTTATAAGGGATATTTATCCTTATTCCTATCATGAAAACATATTTAATATGTAATTTTTACATTTCACACCTTGCACAAGAATTGTACAATCATATGGAAAAGATTCTTGTTATATAACTCAAAAGTTTAAAAATATCATTCCAAATAACTATTATTACATAATATTGAATAAAAATCCATGAAAATACTTCTTCCTTCCAAATTATTGTCATTAGGACACCAAATTTAACTTTTATTGTGTTTCACAATCACTCCATCGACACTAAAAATGATTTTGATATTTGTTATGAAATTAATTTTAATTTATATGTTTTGAATTATTTTTATATGATATTTGTATAATATTATCATACCTGATCCTTTCTAGATTTTTAAAAAAATTATATATCATGTTTATTTTTTGGTAACATCGTAAAATATATTATATCTCATAAAAACCATAAATTTTACAACTATTCACCAAAATTTGAATTTAAACAATCCAAGAAAATAATGGAATTCATATATATCTATTTAAAACATTAACTAAAATTAATTTATATACATAAAAATCATTAAATAACCTAAATTCTCTAAAACACATCAAATTTAAAAGTTTTAAATCTATTTACTTTGATTTTTTTACCAGCTTGTACAAGTGTAGCATCAAGGATGTGTTAGCGTTCTAGGTAATTATATCATTTATAAAAATTAAAAACAAATTATTATAGAAAATATAATAATTTCATTATCAATTAAACCATGTTTAATCATTCATAAATTATTTTAATCCTTCTAATGCAATATTAATGTTTGCTGATATAAAGAGAGTGATATTTTGTTTTTATACATTAATGAAATAATATTTATGTCATTATCAAAGTCAAATGGAATAAATTTTCAATATGTTTTAAACATATAAGAGTATTGATGGACTCCACTCATAAAATAGTATTATGGTAAGTATTTGGGTGATTTTAAGGTTATACCCTATAGTTTTTACCCAGTTTTCCTATTTTACCCTTACTAAGGTGATAAATTTTATCAAGGTTACTATTCATAATGAAAAAAATAAAACATACCTACTTAAAAAATATGAACATCATGATTCCAAATATGGAATATATTTTTCAGTATCCAATTTATATAGTTTTGAGAAATAAATTTTAATATAAATTTGTGAAATGCAACAGAAAATAATTTTTAAAAAAATGTGTTTCTATGCATAAAAATGAACTTATACTAAAATTGGGTATAATGAGGATTAAAATGTAATTAATTATATTATATATAACTAAATAATACTTATTTTACTTTCATATAAAATTAAAATAATAAGGATAATTTTCATATAAATTAAAGTTTTATAAAAATTGGTATTTTCCACTATTCACTAAAAAATCAATATTTTCAGACAAAAAAACCTAAAATATGAGCCTAAGAAATTTTTTATATGTTAATTTAAAAAATTATATACTTTTTATAAAGTAATATTTCTAAAATTTTCATAAATTAATTATATTATCCATTGACAAAAATAAATAAAAATCATTTTAGAAGAAAATGTATTTTTGAAGCATAAAATTACTTTACTGAAAATTAAGTACTTATTTATTATGAATTATTCAATAAATTTTGATTATAAAAAATCATTAGAAATATTTTACAAAATATGATTATTAGTATTTATACATAATAATTTCATATATGTTTTATAACATAATAATTTTTTGTGGTTCGTTTAAGCTCGGTGTTGCGTGTTGTATATATTATCTAACAAGGTCTTTTTCTAAAGTCTTGGGGTATTACATAAAAGGTAAGTGAAATTAATCCATATGTTAATCAAATATAAATCAATTCTCTTATTTTCTCTGGTGAATAATCATATTTCCATGAATTCTCCTTAGATTTTCCCATTTGGGTGATTCGAGAAAAATTACACGTGTTTATTTATTGCTTTGTTCACTCAAAAGTGATAGTGAGGGTGATAAGTGTGTTCCTCATAAGAGAGAACAATATCATGATAAAGGATGAATAATTAAACTGAAATATCTTTATTCCCCTCACCCCCTTAGGTTTTATACATTAATTTTGGACCAATATGAATGGATAAAAGTGGTGGAATATCTTTTAACAATGCCACCAAACCTTTCCCAAGTGCATGATATCTTCTATATATCCCTTATAAGGAAATATATGCTAGAAACTTCAAATTTAATTAAGTATTGTAATGTTTTATTATATCCCTACTTGTTATATCATGAAGATAAAATTCAAATTCTTGGTATGAGAGAGAAAGTGATATAGAATCAGAAAACTCAACTGGTGAAGATTTTTGGAAGTGTTAATCGGTTAGAGGATAAAACATGGAAACCAAAGGATACAACAAAAATAATTATCTATTGTTTTTTCTTGGATTGATTTAAAAAATTTACAATGAAATTATTCTTATAGTTAGAATGTAATACTTAAGAAATTATATTAATAAATAGACATATTTTATTAAAAAATGATGCATTATAAATCAAAGATGTTGATTTATTAAGAGCCCAATAGCTAAGAAGGGACAATAGATAAAAATAAATAATTTGAGTACAATGTAGATGTCTCCTATCTTATATTCCCAAATAAAAATTGTGGTTATAACAAGTATTGTACAAAATAAAAATAATGCCATCCATAGAATCGACATATTGAAATAAATAAAAAACATTAGTCTTAAGTATTTGTTTTATCCGGAACCAAACCAAGATACCCCATGAAATAAGTATCTGAGTCTACCTATGACATGGTCCAAAGGGAATTCTTGATCCCTAAAGGCTAGAAACTAGTAAGTAGGAATTAAACATACATGAGTAGGAATGATTTATCCAGATGATACAAAGATAACATGAAACTTCCACCCAAAACTCTGATATTACAACTCTATAAGTTCAATGATCATGCATATGAAATAAATAGTTTCAATAAAAAATAAAACTAAAAAATTAATATTCATACAACATAATTCATCAACTACAAAAAAAAATCCAACCAATTAAAACAAACACTACAATATAATTGGAATCCTATGTAATATAGAAGCCAAAAAATCCAAGATAGAGTTAAATGATTTATCTTCCAGGGAATAATACATAATAAGAGTAAATACCAAAATAAAATTTTAAACATGATCACCCATATCCATGTGTCATGCAACAAGCTCCATTTCTTTTCACCAATAAAACCATACACCAAATACCAATGGTTACACACAATTGAACCGAAACATAACCTGAAATATATGTAGGTGTGAGAAAACATTATTGTAGGTATCCTCTCCATACCCCATGCCTAACCATTAATATTGAAACATTTCCATGATAGTTTGAAAATATCACTATAAAGGAAATATTAGTCAAAAAATCACATAAAACCATAACTTTAGTTCATTTTTTCTAGAGTAGCCAATTCATTCATTTAATGAAAACTAATCTTTGAAACATTTTATGAAGGGAAGGGAAATTAAATAAAAAAGAAACAGATTTGGAACTATACCTTTTAAAAGGCTATTCATATTTTATAAGTAAATTAAAATAATCCACCTATTAACTACACTTTCTAAAGTCACTTAACGAACCCATCAGAAAGATAAAACAACACTTTTTAAAATAAAGTAAGATCCCCAAAGGTCATAAACATGAACCCAATAATAATAAATCAACTCACATCATAATATTCATAATTCAGTGTAAACCACTACATGAAAATAGAAATATATTGTAATAACATCCACTCAAATAAAAGAATGGAAATTAACTACTATAAATAGAAATAGAATCACTCAACTGAAAAAAAAAATAACATCATGGGAGTGGCCTAGGGAATTAAGTTCAAGTAATCCTAAGATCCACATACTATCTTATCATTGAACCAATCATATCCATCCATAACTAGTTATATCCTGTTATACATAGGCTACAAGGGAGAACAACATTATGTTTTAGCAGTAATCACATTTATATCATAGTATCATTTAGTTATTATTTTATCATATTCCATAGATAGGTAGGGTGTGTCATGTCTAGTGGTACTTTCCCCAGTCTTCCTTAACTAAGTACCCAAGGTTCCCATGATTAACCAATGGATTTAATTAAATCAATCATAAAATTAAGAATAAAAAATTTCAATAAAATTTTACGAAACCATAACAACCAATAATCATACCACTCTCACACCTCTGAACACCCTCTATATAAGAACCCCCTTTCTCAATAATAATAAAAAATAAGAATCACATCTCCTATCTAGAAAAGTTACATCAACTCACAAAATACCAAAACATGACTTTAACTTTGTAAAAATAACATAGAGGTGCTCGCTATAGCAACCAAGTCATAAAATACATGGATATTACATCATTTTTGATAAATATTCAGCACATTACAAAAGTACAAGCATGTGAACTATAATAGTTTAGTGTCTTTGGAAACATGGAAACATAATTTTCTAACTTGGTAGAAGATCTTCAATATCTCACATAAAGATATTACACTTTAGTACTTCTAATTAATACCCTTATTTATAACATGGGGAAAAGAAACATAAGAAAGGGTGCACTCAAATGCTCAGTAAGATTAAATAAAGGAGATACATAAGAATAACATGAGAATAAGGGTATGAAAACGTGATCATAACATTATAATATCATACCATACATATCAAAGATCATAATCAATAGTCATATAATAAATATTGGAAGTTCATAATACATGAATAATAAGGTAATCAAAGGATGTGTTCCATGAGATCATAACATTGGAATAAGACATAGAATTTTTGGTATACACATAAGAATATAAAATCATTACCTATAATACCATGATCATTTCCCAAAAAATATCAAGTCACTTCATGGGGATTACACCAATTGGGAAAGACACACCACTATCCCCAGTCGCAACCTATTTTGTATAGTGTACTAGGTTATACCTTCTTGCCATAGTGGATCAAGTATATTGACTTGCTAACATCATTATCCTATGATATATAAATATTTACCCAATTAATTAAAGAGAGATATAGGTCCCACCCATATCATAATGAAATCATACTTATGTGTTCCATAAGATAATAAATCATTCATCATATCATGACCCATTAAATAAAAATGGTTATAAAAAATATGTCATCATATCATAACCTACGGAAAAGATAAAGGTTTCAAAATAATTTCATCATATAATAACTCATGAAAAAAGGTCGGTTTCATAAGCATGTAGAATTTTATAACATGTGGAATAGGAATGGGTTTCATAAACAACATTTCATTAAAAGCATAACCATTCATATAAATAATAAGAATGGTATCCTTGCATTATAACCCCAGTAAGACATAGGTAAAATCAACATATGTAATATTAGATGGGAAATAATTTTTATAAATATTTTTAAAATCATTTCTTTAGAATAATATCCTTTTACCATTGAAAAAAAATTATTTTTATAACATAAAACATTTGAAAATATTTATATTTAAAAATAACATTGAAAACTTATAAAGGAAGATATGAAACCCGTTTTAAACACATTTTTAAATCATAAAAATATTAAAATCATTTTTCCTTGAAAAATATCATAAAATATAATTTTGTAAAAGAAACTATGAAAACATTTTTGAATACATGGTTTTTGAATAAAACATATTTCTGACCGAAGAGAGAAATAGGGTCGGATTTTCTTAAAAACACTTTCTTAATTATATTAACTACCAAAGAGATAAAAAATGGTACTAATACAAAAATATGTCCAAAACATCTATAGGTTATTAAAAATAAAGATAATTCTTGAGATATGGATCATAATATTTCATCAATGGAAGCATAAGCATAAACAATCTTGACAAAAGATGAGATTATAGGTATCTTTGAATCAAATTTACCATGAAATAATAAAATTAAATGAATCTTAACATGTATTTAAAATAATTATATTCATTATATAACATTTAAAAGGGAAGTATATAAACCTCGTAAAATAATATAGGTGCATAACAAAACATGTGTCTCAAAGAAGGAAAATAGAGAAAAAATTACCTTACTGATTTGGTAGTGTTTGAACTGTAACCTCATGAAATAGAGATCATAAAATTGAAATGTAGATACCCATAAATTTAATTATAATAATTGTAAAATAAATTCATGGTAATTATATACACCATATAAAATAAACTAGTAGTGAATGAGGCATAAGTCTTGCAGAAATAAATGTGAGACTAGAAATCCCCTTACTACATGAGTAACTTTGGAATCATGAGATACATGAAAGAATAATATCAGTTAAAACTTATAATATCATTAAATAAAATAAAATTAAAGATATAACATGTCATAGTTTAGTATATACACCACATTTCAAGAATAATTTGTGAATATAGCAAATATACTCTTAGAAATAAAAGTGATATGGGAAAACCCATACCATAAGTCTTGACTTTATTGGTACATGTTAAAACCTCATGTATAATAAATATAAGTTTATTATAATTCTACCAAAGAACCATATTATTATAAATCTTACAGTATATTATTTTATTATGACTTTATATTACCATTTTATTTATAATTTCATGTTATAGTTACATTTCAGGTAATAACCAGGTTGTTTTTTGTATATATTTTGACTTGTTATTATTTATCCTCTTAATTAGATCATCATTTACTTATTTAAAAAATTTAAAACTTGATATAAAAATTATATATATTAATTTTATATTTTTTTATAATAATATATAAAATATATAACTATGAAATTAAATAGACCATTCATGGAGATGGTAGGTCTTACGTACGTATGAACGTTGTTTCCATTTTCTTGTCCTATTTTTTAAAAAATAAAATTAAATGATATATATATATATATATATTATCTTTAAAATAGAATTATTATGTCATATATATCACATATTTTATTAAAATTATTATTAATACATTCAATGTAAAGCTTGAATAATCACATTGCTTTGTGGAGGCGGTAGTCCACAAGTCCACAGACGAAGTTATCATATTCCCACAAAATGAAAATCATGAAGATATATGTTATATAATAATTAAATAAGAATAAATAAATCATAAATATCATATATATATCATTTAAAAACTATAATTCCATCAATATTACCAACCTTGAAAAGTGGTAATCGAAGAACGAACGACTTCAGTTCGTGAGGTGGTAGTCTGCAGTACACGCGAATAATGATTTTGTATCCCATTTAATAGAAGTGTGTGTGAGTGTAGGTCATGAAATTAATATAAAAACATCTAATTATATTTTTTATATTTATGTTATTATATAATCATTTAATTATAACAATTTAAGGGGTGGATAAAGAGATAAAAAAAGTTCTTGTTGAAGGATGTTACCTCTTTTTTGGATAAATCCTTTTGGTTTTCACCAAAGGGATTAATTGATTGGATTTGTTCTAAAAGTGATGCTTATAGGATGAATGGATGTAATTTTGAATCTTATTTAGTTAGGGTTTTAAAGATAAAAACTTCTTTATAGTTTTTAATAAGTGAGCGGGTGAGTTCCCTTTTATAAGTGACGGAAAGGACACACCTGGCAACATTAAAAGGAATTTTTGTAATTCCCTTATTTTTACCAAACAATAGGCTTCGATAACACACCAAATTAGATAGATTAAGTTTTAAAATATATATATTTACATAAAATGGGTTTCATACATGTTTATGGTCATTTGTAAACCTTATATTCTAATTTTAGTCATTTGGTAAAGTTATTTTAACCTTAACCACTATAATTAATTTTACCTTCTTTAACTAATCACTATTGTAAAAAAATTATGTTTTCCTTATTTTAAATTATAAATTTTTATTATTAAAAATATGGAATCCAACTTTAAAAATTCTAATCACGTATTTCGAATAAAATAATTTAAAATTAATCACACAAATGTGATGAGATGATGGGTTTTTGAAGTGAAAAGACTTAAAAGTTTAAAATGATTTTATATCCAATTTCAATTTAAAATTATTTCCAATTATCTAAATTGTATTAATTGATTTATAATTAATCTAAATATACTTTAACAAAAATTTATAATATAGTTATCTATATAAATAAATTACTTGAAAATGAAATTTTCAATTAAAATTAAGTGTTTTTCACTATTTATCAAAAAATGAAACTTCCCAGAAAAATACCAAAGATTCACTCAAAGTAAATTATGATATTACACATTCAAAATTGAAGTATATTTTTAAAAATAAAAATTATAAAATTTTTAAATATTAATTTTAAAAAAATTCTTTCATTAAAAGGCGGTAAAACTACCTTTTAGAATAATGCAACGTTTTGTGCCTAAAACTAGATTTGTTCTTATTTTATGCCTATAAAAATATTTTATGAATGTTAAAAAAATAGGTTAAATTAATATTATATAAATTTCATTAATACATCTCACTAATAGATATTAAATTAATTTATTAATATAAAATTCTTTTGTGAGCATAAAAATAGTTTTTTCATAAAAAACCTTCCTTTATATTCAATTGTTTTTTATTTTCATTTATAATTAATATAAAAAGAAATAATTCATTTTATAAACATGTGTAAACCATAGTTTCATAATTTAGTTAGTATTATTTATATATTTCATTACAATAGCTAGCTGATAACTATAATAATATTTTAATCATAATATTAATAGTATATTGTAGTTTGGTAAAAAATGGTCTTGTGTATAATACAAACTATTGAAGGAACTTATAATTGTGTGTAAAAAATTATTAACATATTATTTCACATACCATAATCTAATCTATGTGTTTCATGTAGTGCATGCTTAAATTTTTTTTATGTATAAATCTATAATAACTCGGTGCATCGTGAAATGCAATCCATCAATGAAATTTAATTTATTAAAAAATAATAATTCATAAAAACTCATGGTGTTACATTATACCCCCCTTAAAATGAATTTCACTATCAACATTATTCAGAATTATAAAAATTATAATACTTGAAAGTTACTTACATATAAACCCACATTGTAAAACTGAATACTAAAACTCACTTTAAAAATGGAATGTTAGAAACATAACAGTTACCCAAAGTTATTCAAAACTAGGTTTACACATAGGATAACATAGGTCGAAAGTAAAAACACAAACATGTAAGATAAATCTAACTATAAAGTTCTAGTGTGGAGTGATATAGAACATGGTTAGGATAATTTTAATGATAAAAAATCCACAAACTAAATAGGCTTGAATACAATCATTGATATCATCAAAAATGATGATAATTAGAAAATAATTTATTTCAATACCCTTTTCCTAAAGTGGAATAATTATCACAAGGAAGAATACTTACTTGGTCTTGTTTCATTTCATAAGATTAATCTCGCCCTTTAGTTTTATCTCGACCAATTTCAACTTCATCACCTACACCAAAAATGAAAGATCCATAAGTATAATGAAAAGTAATTCTATCTATATTTAGTTATCATCACATAAAAATGGTTAGCACAGGTTATCTAATATGCATAAATCCTCATGTGGAGAGATAATACTTTAATATCAAAATCCTCATCATAATTATAAATTAAACCATTTTATAAATGTTTAACCTTATAACCCAAACAAAACATAAAAATCCAAGAATTCAGAAAGAAATTCAATGAATTAGCTTAACATTGATCCCCTATATATCATAAATTATTTATTGGTTGTCACATATCATACATGTGGATACGTTTATCATTTTTCTCTTGAAATATGGTAATGAATTTAATTACTATAAAAACTTATTAAAAATATGAATGATTTCTTATTCCAAATATTAATGGATATATTCCTTAAATCCAGAAAATATGTAAACTTAATCCATGATAATATAGACCACTTTTTCAACAAATCAATGATCACTTCCTTGGTAATGGGTGCTATAAACTTTACTTTAACCATATCAATCAACTCTTTATCAAAGCTAAAAAAATTCTCAACATCATGAACACATTAAGGGTTGCCTTCCCTTAAACAAAATATCACCGTTACATTCAATCACATTTCTTTTTCATTAGAACCATTAAACATATCCTTTGAAATACTTAATGGAAAACATATAATTCATTATTCATATAACATAATTATTGGATTCCAATACATATAAACTTCAATCATCAAACATTATTCTTAAACCATTACTTAGGATTCACCATCTTATTCCTCAACACCCCTTTCCTAGAATATGAAATATTAATCATGTCTTAAGGTTCATCAACCACAATTTAATCATGATTTATGTGTTTAATGTAAATGATGTTGTTAGAACATCGCATACCTTTCACATGTCATTCTTAGTCACTTTATATTTAGAAGTATAACCAATAATCAGGCCACCTTCCTGATTACCGTCATTAGATTTCAACTTAGGATATATATTTTTATAATTCCCATACTTTACACAGCCAAAACATTCAATGTTATCCCATATCCTTCTAGTCCCCGCTATTTACTAGGACTAGAAAACGTAGTTTGAGAAACACTAATCATATCAGAAAACCACATAATCATGAAAAATTACTTATAGGATGTCTAAATCAAGAATCCTTTTAAATCTATGAAATCTTAGACTTATCCTTATAGACATCCCTAGACATATCTATAGAAATATCCCTAGGTATCGCACTAAAGTTTTCTCATCCTAGTTTCCAAAGGTTGACTAAACCTTTCCTTTGGTACTAACTATAGAAACCCAAGCTTAAGATACATAGATATTACATCATTTTAGATGAATATTCAGAACAGTAAAAAAGTACATTCTTAGGGACCATAATAATTTAGTTTGTTTGTAAACTTGGAAAATAGTCTTCTAACTTGGTAGAAGATATTCAAGGTCTCTCATAAAGATATTCCCCTTTAGTACTCCTACTTAAGACCTTTATTCATAACCTATGAAAAGGAAACATAAGAAAGTATGACAGAATATTCTTAGTAAGTGTAAATAAATGAGATACATAATCATAACATGAGCCTAAGGGTATGATAACATGATTATAACAGTATAAGGTCATACCCTACATATCAAAGATCATAATCAAGAGTCATGAATTAAATATTGTCAGTTCATAAGACAAAAATTATAAGTTAATAAAAGGAAATGTGGCATGAGAGTATAACATAGGAATAAAAAATGTAATTTGTGGCATACTCATAATAATATAAAATCATTCCCTATATGATAAGGCATGTTTCCAAAATATATCAATGAACTTCATGGGAACTACACCTACAGGGCGGGAAACCCCACTATCCCCAGTCACAACTAATTTCTTATAGTGAATCAGGTTGTACCTTTTTATCATAGTAGATCAATCCCATTGACTTATTCCCATAATTATCTCATGAGATATAAATATTTACCCAATGAATTGGATGGATATATAGGCCCCACCCATCTCATAATGAAATCATACATATGTGTGCAGTGAGATAATAAAACATTCATCATATCATAACCCATGAAATGAAAAATGGGAATCATAATCATGCCATCATATCATAACTTGTAGAAAAGTGACATGTTTATTAATAATTTAATCATAGAATAACTCATGAAAATAAGTGGTTTTTATAATTATGTAGCATGGTATAGCCCATAGAATAGGAATTGGTATCATCAAAAATGTTTCATCAAAATCATAACCATTAATAAAAAGAATAAGAAAAATACCATTGGATCATAACCTTAGAAAGAGATAGGTAACATAAACATATGTCATATTATATGGTAAAAATTTATAAATATTTCTAAAACATTTCATGAGGAGAATTTCCTTTTTTTCTTTGAAAAAAATCATTTTAAAACATAAAACATTTTCAAAATACTTTTCTTTGAAAGTAACTTTGAAAACATATAAAGGAAGCTTTGAAAACCATTTTAAATGCCTTATTAAAACATAAAACAATTAAAAATTTATTTTTCCTTGAAAATTATCTTAAAGTGTAATTTTAAAAAAAATTGAATACATTTTTTAATACATGCTTTTTGAATAAAATAGATTTTCGACTGAAGAGAGAAATAAGGTCAAATTTTCTTAAAACAATTTTTTAATTATCTTAAGTACCAAAGAGTGGAAAAATGGTTCCAGTACAAGAATATATCATGAAAATTCATATGAGAATAAATATAATGATAATTCTTGAGATTTGGTTTATAATATTTCATTAATGGAAGCATAATCATTAACAATCCTTATAAATGTTGAGATTGTATCAATAGACTCTTACCACTTTGGTAAATTTGAGTTAAATTCCCCATGAAAAAATAAAATAAAATAAAGATTAAAGTATCATATATATAATTATATTCATGATATAAAATATCAAAGGGTATTATATAAACCTTGTAAAATAATTAATGTGTATAGCATAACATGTGTCTCAAAGAAGAAAAAATGAGACAAAATTTATTTACCATTTTGGTAACATTTGAACTGTAAACCCCGTAAAAGATAGATAATAAAAATGATATTTAGATACAAAAAAATTTAAGGATAATAATCATATAATAAATTCATGGTAATTATATACACCACACAAAATAAAAAAATGGTGAATAAAACTTAAGTCTCGTAGAAATAAAAGTGATACTAGAAATCCCCTTACTACTTGAATAACTTTTGAATCATGAGATCTGTGAAATAATAACATCAATTGAAACTTTTAAAATCATTAAATAAATTAAATTAATGAGATAACATGTCATAGTGCAGTATATACACCACATAACAAGAATAAGTGGTGAATAAAGCATGTATCTTAAGTAAAAAAAGTGAGACGAGAAAACTCTTACCTTAAGTCATGAATTTCCTCATACACATTCAAAACTCTTGTATAATAAATATATTTTTGTTATAAACATACCACATAACCATTTATATTACCCATTTATTAATAATTTCATTTTAAAGTTACATTTTAGTAAATAATTGCTTTGTTTTTCATATATGTTTTGACTTGTTATTCTTGATCTTCCTAATTAGATCATGATTAACTTATTTAAATAATTTATAACATTATATAAATATCATATATATTCATTTAATATTTATTTATAATAATCTATAAAATATATAACTACAATATGAAATACATTGTACATGGAGACAGCAGGTCATACGTACACATGAATGTTGTTTCCATTTTGTTGTCGTATTTTAAAGAAAGAAAATTCTATATTATATTTAAAGTATAATTACTATATAATATATGTCACATATTTTTATTAAACTCTTCCTTAATACATTCCATGTAAAGTGTGAACAAATAACATCGATTTGAGGAGGCGGTAGTCAACACGTCCTCAAATGAATTTATCGTATTCCCACAAAAATGGAAGGAATGAAATTATGGGTAATATAATAATTTAAAAATCATAAATAAATAATATATATCATATAAAAACAATAATTTCACCATTATTACCAAACTTTAAAGGTGTTAATGGGAGAACTAATGACATTGGTTCGCGAGGCAGTAGTCTGTCATACACATGAACGGTGATTGCACACCCAATTTGACAGAAGTGTTTGTGAGTGTAGGTTATAAGCTTAACATAACAATGTATAAGTATATTTAGGATACTTATGTTATTATATATTAATTTAATAAGAAGAATTCATACTATTTAGAAATAGATAAAACAAAACTTCTTGTTGAAGTATGTTACCTCTTCTTTAGGTAACTCCTTTTCCTATTCACCGAAGAGCTTCCTTGGTTGGATTTCTGTCAAACGTTTGGGATTCTAGGATAAATGGAGGGAAGTTTTGAGATTATTTGGAAATATTTTGGATTATTAAAATTTCTTTAAATGTGTGAATAAGTGAGGGTGAGTGCCCTTTTATAAGTGGGGGAAAGGACACAGTTGTTATTTTTGAAAAGAATTTGTGTGCTCCCCATGTTTTTACCAACCAAGAGGCTTCAATAACACATAAAATTAGATTCAATAAGTTTTAATTTATAATTATGTCCATAAAAATGGGTTTTTAAAAATTTTAGTCTCATTTTTACACCGTATATTCTAATTTTAGTCATTAAGTAAACTTTTTTTTACCTTAATCATTATAATTAATTTTAACTTCTTCCATTAATAACTTCTGTCAAAAAATTAAGTTTTCATTATTAGAAATTATAAATTATGTTTATTCTAAATATGGAATCAATTTTTCCAAATTATAATCATAAAATTGGTATAAATTAATTTAAAATTAATATCGCAGACACAATGAGATGATGGGTTTTTAAAATGAAAAAATCTTAAAAGTTTCAAATGTTTTTATATGAGATTTCAATGTAAAATTGGTTAAAATGACCTAAATTATATCAATTAATATATAATTTATCTAATTATACTTTAAAAACAATTTAAAATACAATTTAACTATATAAATAATTTATATGAAAATGATTTTTTTGATTAAAATTTAGTGTTTTCACTATTCATCAAAAAATGAAACTACTCATAAAAATACCAAAAATTCAACCAAATTAAATTTGATTTTACGATTTAAAAAATGAAGTTTATTTTTTGAAATAAATTATAAAATTTTAAAAAATAGTTTTAAAATAGGCCATCCATTAAAAGGTGGTAAAACTTCCTTTTAGAATAATACATCTTTTTATGCCTAAAACTAGATTTGTTCTTTTTTCTGCCTATAAAACTTATTGGATGAATTTAAAAACATTTGGTTGAATTTATAATATATAAATTTCTTTAATATATCTCAATAATATTGATTAATTTAATTTATTAAGACAAAATTCCATTATAGGGCATAAAAATAGTTTTTCATAAAATCGTTTTCTTTATATTCAGTTACTTTTTATTTTCATTTATAATTAATTTATAACCATGAAATTAATTTTAAAAACTTTTTTAAACCATAGTTTCATAATATAGTTAATCATATTCATAATATTTATTCTAATGGCTAGTTTATAACTATAATAGCCCAAATGGACAGAATGCCTTATTTCTATTTTATTATGGATAATCCTCCTTTTAAGGGTTGAAGGGGAACCTGTATATAACCCATAGGCCCAAGGGAAAAGGCCCAAATGACTCGCAATACATGAACAGAAGGCCCAGAGGCATACCATTTCCATTACATGACTTTTAGGCCCAACCCACTAGAACTTCCCCTCCCCTGCTTCTATGTCATTTATCACCTAGTTCCCCACCATGCATTATTGATCAGCTAGCATTATCGCATACAAAGCTGCATGGTGACTAGTATCGATGGTGTATGGAATACCCTCTCATTATTCCAATCCAGTTAGCTCTGATTCTGGTGGCTGCTACTCTTGTTGCTTTGATCCTCTTTTAGGGCATGTTCTATGTTTACAGGGAAACTCCATGGTCTCTCTGGACCGAAGGCCCTCTAGCCCGAAGGCCTTTGATGACCCGAAGGCCATTAATGACACGAAGTCCTTTGAGACCTATAGGCCCAAACCAGTGGCCCAAAGGCCCAAATCAGGTGAATAGTTTCGGCTGCTACAGAATCGAACAGTAACTTCTACAGTGACTGCTACTGCACTGCTACAATAACCCCTAAAATTCACCTCCACCCAATTTTAAACCTGGGTCTCTTGGATGCCAAGCAAGAGCCCTTAACACTTGGTTATAGGCTCGTTGGATAACTATAATAATGTTTTAATAATATTATTAATAGTATGTTAAAGTTCGTTAAATCCTAGTCTTGTGTGTAATGAAAGATATCAAAATAATGTGAAATTGTATGTAACAAAATAAAAAAATAGTATTGATTATAACATAATATAATCTAAATGTTGTGTTTAATGACATTTTACCAATTTGTTATATATAAAACAATAATAACAAGGTCTATCATGTAATTTAATCCATCAAATAAATTTAATTTATTCAAAAAATAATAATACATGAAAACTTATGGTGTTAGAGTCACTTATGAAAAATATTTACATCAATAAAACCCTTTATATAAATTTTTCATCATGCCTTTGGAAACACTTTATTGGAAACCAAGTTATGATTTCACCACTTGAAACTCAACTCATGAAACAACACATGAAAATATAATAAAAACAGAAAATCATTTTTTAAATTTCTCTAAACCATAATAAAGTCCAAATATCAAAAACATATTAGAAAAAAATATCAATAAATCATTAAAAATAAAAACCATTTTTTAACAATAAAATTCTTTTTAAATATCCTTTAAATAATTTTATAAAAATCTTAAATAATTTACAATTTATATGAAAATAGGTTTTAGTCATAAAAATTGAGGAAATAATATTTACATCCAACAAAAACTAGGAGATAAAATAATACACCTAAAAAGGGAGAATAGTAAATTATTTCATAGCTTTTATAAAATTCAGGTAAGATTTAAAAGTTTATTATAAATCAAGGATTTAAGTATAAATAGTTATGCATGGAGAAAGATACCTTGACTGGTGAAAAAACAATTTATTCCAAGATTATAAGGTTCTCTAATGGGTTCACAAGAACCTATACCAACCATAAAAACCCTTAAATTAACAAAGAAAACATCTAAGACAAAAATCCCACAATGAAATAATCAAAATCAAACTCATTGGATTGTATAATAAAGTCAACCCATGAAAAAAGGGCGTGAATTCTAGTCCCAACATGTACCCAGTACTAGAACACATGAAATACTCAATTAATACACCAAATCAAACAACTAATCAAGTAAAAATTCACCCAAAAAATCCAAAATAAATTTTTGATGATATGTTACTCAAGATAAAAAGTTAATAGCTACTTGAAAATACCCTCTCGATGTCTCCTCCTTGATCTATACACCATCACCATAAAAATAAAGGTAATTACACCATTCCATAGTGGAATCATATCCCCCAAACCCTATTTGGGTGATCTAAGATTATATAGAGAAAATGAGAAATAATAAGGATAATGAGGGAATAACTCTTACTAAGGATACATGAAATAAACTCCTCATAAATGATTTGAATTGAAGGGTAGATAGGGGAAGGAAGAAGAGAGAGAAGTTCTCATCCACCCCATCTCATATTCCCGAAATGAATAAATCCTAAAGGTATTTTCAAATTATAATACCCCATCTAAAAGTCCATCTTACCCCCATAAAAATGAATCAGCAAGTCAATTGTAATGTGGCCATCATGGTCATGATTTAGTGTAACCATGTCTAGACAAGTCAGAAATGATTCATATGGGTCATGATGTGACCTCTCTTAGGTATAGGGGACAATATCATGCCAAGCCTCATCGAGATGTGACCCATATTAGTCATGGATCAACCACCCATAGGTAAATGTCATGATCACTAGGCCAACACTATCACGGTGTGTCCCCAATGGGTTGTGGAATGACCTTCTGCCTTTTATAGAATTTGAGCCACCCACTCCTACAAACTTTATCTAGGAATTCTTCTACCATACTTATACTCCCAAAGCATCCTAAAACCCACTTAAAACATGGTCAAAAATCTCACTCCTTACATTGAATCAAAAAATTAAAATTTCCTCAGGCTCTCACAACTCATAATGACACATTTCATTAAAACCACCCCACTATAAAAACTTTCCATGCTCTGAAAGTAACACAGATTTATTTTTGTAAAAACAACTTACATAATAAGGGAAAATTTCACATACCAAAATGATTTACATCAAAACCTCATAAAACTCACTATCAAGATTTCTTTTGTAGGTCAGTTTTTCCCTGACATAAAAAAAAGTAATTTATCATACTATAAAACCAAATATCATAAAATTGATAACCAAACCCTATAAATCAATATATAACTCATAAAATTAATAAGAAAAATAATAAAAACTCATCAATAATATGGATACAATTATAAAATATTCAATTCAAAAAACCAAATACTCTTAAGATCAATAAATCATAAAGTAGAATACCCTTGAAAATATAACCCATCCTTAAATTATAAAAATATTTTATAGTACAAATGATAAATATAAAACCATTAAATATAAATTACATCTTTTAAAATAAAAATGTTTACTTGTTTCAAAACCAAATAAGGCATAAACCAAAAAACCCCACTTAAAACTACAATATTCAATGTCCTTCTTATATTACCAAAATTAACAATTATAAAGATATAATCCAAAACCCTTTTAAAACCCCAAGATCCATTCTCTTTAAGAAATTAAACTAGTAGAAAACATGTTTATTCGCATAGTTATTTATTATTAACTTAACCAAAATAGTTTTCTTAAAAATAAAAATTCTGAAAAGTTACAATCCCAACTTAAACATGTGTGTATTATTATTTGTTCAAAAAATATGAATAGGGGATAAATTAGAATAATCATATCAAGAACATACAATATAGATACATTTTATTATAATGATTTTAATATAAATATCATTTTATAAAATGATGTGGTAACATATTTCAAATTTTTATGCCACCAAAGTAATTAACTTTTCCCAATCTATACATCTTATATAGTGAAGATTAAATTGACATAAGTCATACACTATTTATGGTATCCTACCACATACCAGGAACTAGAAAAACCAAAACATATTTATTTTATATTAAATAGTAATATATGTAAGTTAAAATCCTTTATCAGAGTAAACACATGTTTAAAAAAATTTCTAGGTTCTTGAAAACATTTTACACAACTTAAAAATTGTTCCAATTAGAGAAAAATACTATTACAATAATTTAAATTCCAAACATTTACCACATTTTAATATTCCCATTAAATTATCCCATTAAAATATTTACTACATTATAGAAAATTTAAATAAAGAGAAACCATAAATTTAAAACCCATACATGATATGAGAAACTACTTTTTCTTTTATCTAAATCAATTAAAATTTTCAAAAAGACATTTCTATGAAGTTAAAAATTAAAAAAACAATAAGTTTCATGAAATAAGAAATAAAAAATAATATAACTAAACAATAATAAATATCCAAGGAAATAATCTTAATCCATCTCAAAAATAAAATAAATTAGGGTTAATGGTACATGAAAACCTATGAAAACCATTAACATCAATCACAATAAACCCATTTGATCAATAAAAAACATTAAAAAATAACTAAAACACCAAGCCCTTCCAAGTTTCGTGGCCCATATGCACAGTCTTCATCTCATGCACCCTACCCATGAAAATTATTAGTTTCTCTTTCAACGTCCTTCAAAGTTTAAATCTATAGGGCCCCAGCCTTAAACATTACTAAATCTTGAGATATTTCAAGAATACACTTTGAGGATATTTTCAGGTTTAGAGTTTTAGAGAACTAAATCATAAAACATGCATTGCATCCCATATTTAAACAAAGTGGTTACAATAAAAGATAGTATTCATTTTTTCCCATCAACGGAAACATATTTAAAATAAAACATGGATTCTTTCTTGACACTTCCTTGACACTATCATCATATCATGTACCATTCCCTTGACCTGTGAAAAACATTTCAAAAACATCGGATGAGCATAAAAAGCTCAGTAAGGGTTATAAAAATATGGAAAGGAAACATGAGTTTATATATACATAAGAATGAAATCATATTTTACCCATAAAACATAAGAAATTTAACATACCTCATCAAATCATGAATAAATCATAGAAAACATAGGACATAAAGGTAACTTGAGGCATTCATAACATTCTTACGTAAGGAGTAACCCTCTTGGTTACTTTTGGAATACCCATAAAAGTATATTCCCTAAATCTCTTCGGAGAAACCTTAACGTTTAACTCCTTCGCGTTACCTAATTCATTGGAGAGCTATATCGGGCTCACCCACCCTTAGTTTATCACGGAACCACCCGTCTTCATAACAATGCCCAAGAACCATAACATAATCGTATCACATAAAACATGCATAAAGGAAAAATAACATTTCCACTTTTAAATCACAAGATATCAATACAACACATTGATATAAAAACATTATGAAAACCATTTTCAACACCAAAATAAAAGAAATGTAAAACATGGTATTTATTTTTCATTTTAAAAAAAAGTTATGGCTTGTAGAGGAAGCCGAAACTCAAATAATGGTCACGGTGGCGGAGAAGTCGTTGTTTCCGCATACATACGACAAAAACATTCCCTTTTTTTGTTTAGTAAAATGCTTCGTATAAATAAGTTTCCTTTTGAATAAATGTAAAAGTAACAGGGGTTTATACACCGTATAAAAGAAGGTTGTGTATAAAACAAAATATGCCTCAATGAAAGGAGATTGAGATAAAGTTCAATACAGAGATCATTTTTTAAATAAAATAGATCTGTTATGTGTATTCACTATAATTACACATAAATAAAGTAAAAAATATAAGATAAGACATAATAATATCATGACATAATTTGAAAGTAGTAGATTAACTCAAAGAACGGAAATTGGGTTAAGAAGTTCCCTTACCTCGGGTTCGACTTGACTCGATCGTTACTTAACCTCCTAAATAATAAAATTGAGTTAATTTCTACTTGCTTAAGAACCCTTTTCAAGTTCATTATTCCTTTTATATCACTATGTAATTATTTAAGTTAATAATGGTCGTTTTGTCGATCATTGCTACTTGAGTCAAAAATAAACTTCTTATATTTACAAGTTATTCACATAGTCAAATATCCATTTTCTCAAGAATGATATTCATTATTTAGATGCCATATATATCATATATATCCAGTATATACATGCATTTATAATATTACATAATCATTTAGAGTTAAGAAATTAAATGCACCGTTCATGGAGACAGTAAGCCATACGTACGCAAGAACGCTACTTCCATTTCTATTTCATATTTAATGGAATTAAAACATAATGATACATAATAGTATTATAATTCCAGTATGGTATCATATATAATATCATTAAATCTATCCTTTATATGTACCACATATGGTATTAACGAATCAAATCACTTTGAGGGGGCGGTAGTCTGCACTTCCTAAAATGAAGATATCAAGTTTACCCATAATGGAAACCATAAAGGTATGACAAAAATGAAAAATACAGAAGTATAAGGAAAACATAAAAATAATATATATCATATATAAATAGAGTGACATCTTAATTTCTACCATGAAAGGTGTTAAAAGAATATTGAACAATCATTGTTTCCTGAGGCAGAAAATCGCCAACCACAGAAACAGTATGTTCTTTAACCATTAGACGATGGTGTGTGTATGTGTAGCTCCAATAATTCTCATAAAAACATCCTAGTATATTGAAGATACTGTTGTTCTTACAATAGAAAGGAATAAAAATATTTTAGGGGGTTGTAGAAGCAAAATAAAACATAAGAACACAAGAGAAGACAACACCTTTAAAACAGGTAACTCATTTTGATTTGAGCTCAAAGGCTTCCTTGGAAAGACTCCTACCCAAAGTGTGGCTTCTAAGATTAATATAGGGATGTGGAGAGACAAAATGGTCAGGTTTTGGCCGAGCCAAAGGCTTGAGAGGTGTGGGTAAGGTGGTAGAGGTGAGGGACTTTTATAAGAGGAGAGGAGGGGCACTCTTGGAAAGGTATAAAATGTTACTTTATTTTCAAATGCGTTTCGGATTTTAAAGGTCCCACATTGATTTATTTTGAGGATAAGGTGATAAGGGTTCTAGATATACTCATACAATAGGTTTTTGACATGTCTGGGTCTTATATTTTACATTATCTTTTCATTTTATTTAAATCGGTAAATAATGAGGTAATCGCTACATTATCCTGATTTCATAAATAATTTAATTTATTTAATTTCTAAAAATTATAAAAAAAATACTCTGATGTAGGAAATCCTTTTATCTTTTCAATGACTATTTATAGTCAAAAATCTGACTTGTATAACCCCATGTAAAAAAAATTAGTACAACAATACATGTTTGTGTCATTTTTACTTTTACTTTAAATAAAGGCATTAATATCATTATCTTACCCAAGTGGCTCTATGGGGTCCCAAAAATCGACCCATCAGTTATCTTTGTCGGCCATGACACATCCAATAGGGTTAGGACAAGTTTCAAGGTCATTTCATATTATTAAAATATTATTTTTACCTTAAATTATACTAATTACCTCTAATCGTGATTAAAACTTAAAAGTTACTATTCACCAAAAAATTATTTTAATCCCATTGAACCACATTTTACTTCCTAATGACAACCATGTATGTCGGATTTTTGAAATTCAAAATACAGAGGTGGTAAAATTTATTTTAAACAAAAAATCAGTTTTTTAAGTACCACTTAGTGGTTTCACTATTCATCAAAAATTGATGTTTTTTAGAAAAATACCAAAACTTCACCCTAAGTTATATTTGATAATCCTAATTCAAAAAGGATTTCTATTTTACAAAATTCAAAAACATATAAGTTTAATTAATTAATTTAATAATTAATTCCTGCAGTCAAAACAAATAGTGTGTTTTTATGAAATAAAATGTATCAAAAGATTGACACTAGTTTAAGTCCAATTTCAAAGTGAAATTAATTCCAATGACCACTATTGGATTAAATGGTAAAAATATATTCTAATTTCACTTTAAAACCAATTCAAAATATAATCTAATCATATAAATAAATTATATTAAAAAGGAGGTTTTGAATTAAAATACAACATTTTTAACTATTCATTAAAAAATGAACCTTATCGGAAAAATACCAAAAATTTACAAAAAGAAAATTTTGATGTCCAGATTCTAAAGAAGGATTTTATTTTTTCAAATAGAAAATATATATTTTTCAAAAGATATATTTAAAAATGGTTCACCATCAAAAGGCGGTAAGACAATCTTTAAAAAAAATATTAGAGTATTTCATGCTTAAGGTTGGATTTATTCTCATTTTAAGCCTCTAAAATGCTATCTAATTCATAAATAGACATAGAGAACTATATCTATTATTCATTATTTACTTGGAATGTTACATCCTTCCCCCTTTATAAAATTATGTCCCCGTAATTTATTTACTTATCGAATAAGTGGGGGTATTTATCCCTCATAGCATTTTCATATTCCCACATTGCCTCTTTAACCATATAGTTTTTCCAACAATCCTTTACCTGGTGAATTACCTTATTCTGCAACACTTTCTCTCTATGTTCAAGAATCTGGACTGTTTGTTCTTCATAAGAGAGATTCTCTTCCAATTGAACTACCTCTGGGCTCAAAACATGAGATGGATCTGGCATTTACTTCCTTAACATCGAAACATGAAAAACATTGTGTACCTGAGATAAACTCAGAGGTAAATCCACTCAGTAAGCAACTGATCCAACTTTCTCCAGAATTTCATATCATCCAATGAACATTGGACTCAGCTTTCCTTTCTTACTGAATCACATCACACTTTTCCATGGTGAAACCTTAAGAAAAACATGATCACCTACCTCGAAAGATAGATCCTTCCTCTGGTTATCTGCATAACTCTTCTGCCTGCTCGGAGTTGTTCTCATATGTTTATGAATCAACTGAACTTTTTCTACCATATCTTCTACCAATTCTGGTCCCATCAGCTTCCTTTCACCCACTTCATCCCAAAAATCTAGATTTCGACACCGTTTACCATATAATGCCTCAAATGGAGCCATATGTATACTAGAATGAAAACTAATATTATAAGAAAACTCAACCAAAGAAAGATGTTGGTCCCAACTTCCCTGATAATCCATCGAACAAGCATGTAGCATATCCTCCAAAGTCTGAATCATTCTTTCTGACTTCCCATCTGATTGAGGATGAAAATCTGTACTAAAATTTAATTCAGTACCCAACGACTTCTGAAGGCCTTTCCAAAAGTTTTAAGTAAACCTGGGATCACGATCAGATACAATGGATAGGGGAACTCCATGAAACCTGACTATATCTTTAAGATACAATCGAGAAAGTTAATCTAGAGAGAAAGTATCTCGAATAGGAAGGAAATGAGCAGATTTAGTCAAGAGATCAACAATAACCCAGATTGCATTATTACCTCGATATGTCTTCGGTAATACCACAACAAAGTCCATGGATATATTTTCCCATTTCCACTCTGTCACTAGTAAAGGCTAAAGCATCCCTTTCGGTAACTACCACTCTGCTTTGACCTGCTGAGAAGTCAAACACTTCACAGTAAAATCAGCAATATCTCTTTCCATTCCAACCAACCAGTAATACTCCCACAGATCTCTATACATCTTAGTACTGCCAGGATGAACTAAAAACGGAGAACTATAAGCTTCACATAACAACTCTCTCTTCAACTGTGAATCACACGACACACACAATCTCTTCCCAAATCTCAAAACACAATCATTATCAATGTTTAATTCTGGTAACTTACCCATCTGAACCAGCTCTACCTTTTTTTGCAACTCACTGTCTTGCTTTTGTGCTTGCTTGATTCTGTCTGATAGAGAAGATTTCACTCATACCTGAAACAAAACAGAATTAAATCCTTCACCAAAAACTTCTATTCCAAAGTTCATCAAATCCTTAACCAAAGGATCATGTTCCAAATGCAACATTGTTAATGAAGTATTACTTTTTCGACTCAAAGCATCTGTCACTTTATTTTCTTTTCCCGGATGGTAATGAATTCTACAATAATAATCCTTGATTAATTCTAGCCATCTCCTCTGTCTCATGTTCAATTCTTTCTGAGTGAATATATACTTTAAAATTTTGTGATCGGTATATATTTCACACTTTACACTATACAAATGATGCCTCCAAATTTTTAAAGCGAAAACAACAGCAGCTAATTCTAAATCATGTGTAGGGTAATTTACCTCATGAGTTTTCAACTATTGTGAAGCATAAGCAATTACCTAATCATTCTGCATTAAGATGCAACCAAGTCCTTTCAATGAAGCATCACTCTAGATAACAAACTCACCATTCCTGGAAGGTAGTGCCAAAAATAGAGCATTCACCAATCTTCTTTTCAACTCCTAAAAACAATCATCACATTCTTTTGTCCAGATAAACTTAACAGCCTTCTGAGTTAGCTTAGTCATTGGACTTGATAACTGTGAAAAATGGTCAACAAACCTTTAGTAGTAACCTGTCAAACCAAGAAAACTATGGATCTCAGTTACATTTGTGGGTCTTGGCCATTCTTCAACAACTTTTGTTTTAGCAGGATCAACAGTTATGCCATTTTTTGAAACAATGTGACCAAGGAAAGAAATTTGTTGTAACCAAAACTCACACTTGCTGAATTTTCCATACAGTTTCTTCTCTTTTAAAGTTTTCAATATAACCCTTAAATGAATTTCATGCTCATATTTACCTTTAGAAAACACCAAAATATCATCAATAACACAACTACCATTTATCACCTGATTCAACTAAGCCATCACTACAGCAAACTGTTTAGTTCTGATTCTGACCATCTCAGGATACTGATTTGAAAGGTCATTTCCCTCTGTATGTCATCCCAGAAAATCTATTCTGTTTCCCATTTGAAAAACCATTCTTAACAAAAAAATAACTTATGAGAAGCAACATGGTAATCTTTAAATGCTATATCATTTCAATCATACCAAAAATTAATTTATAATTTAACAATTCTCTAACTCCTAAAGTTGTCTGAACCTCCCTATGATACCAACTATAAGGTCCCAGCCTTAAACATTACTTAATCTTGAGATATTTCAAGAATACACCTTAAGGATCTTTTCAGGTTTAGAGTTTTAGAGAAGTTGATCATAAAACATACATTACATCCCACATTTAAACAAAGTGGTTACAATAAAAGATAGTATTCATTTTTTCCCATCAATAGAAACATATTTAAAATAGAACATATATTCTTTCTTGACACTTCCTTGAAACTATCAAAATATCATGTACCATTACCTTGACCTATGAAAAACATTTCAAAAAATGGGATTAGCATAAAAAGCTCAATAAGGGTTATAAAAATATGGAAAGGAAACATGAGTTCATATATACATAAGAATGAAATCATACTTTACCCATAAAACATAATCACTTTAACATACCTCATCAAATCATGAATAAATCATATAAATCATAATACATAAAGGTAACTTGAGGCATTCATAACATTCTTACGTAGGGAGTAACCCTCTTGGTTACGTTTGGAATACCCATCACAATATATTCCCTAAATCTCTTCGGAGAAACCTTAACATTTAACTCCTTCACGTTACCCAATGCATTGGAGAGATATATCTAGCTCACCCACACTTAGTTTATCACGGAACCACCCGTCTTCATAACAATTCCCAAGAACCATAACATAACTGTATCACAAAAAACATGCATAAAGGAAACATAACATTTCCACTTTTCAATCACAAGATATCAATACAACACATTGATATAAAAACATTATGAAAACCATTTTCAATGCCAAAATAAATGAAAAGTAAAACATGGTATTTATTTTTCATTTAAAAAAAAGTTATGGCTTGTAGAGGAAGCCGAAAATCAAATAATGGTCACGGTGGAAGAGAAGTAGTTGTTGCCGCATACGTATGACAAAAACATTCCCTTTTTTCATTTAGTAAAACGCTTTGTATAAAAAAGTTTCCTTTTGAATAAACGTAAAATTTAAAGGGTTTTATACACCGTATAAAAGAAGGTTGTGTATAAAACAAAATATGCCTCAATGAAAGGAGATTAAGATGAAGTCCCATAAAGAGATAATTTTTTAAATAAAATAGATCTATTATGTGTATTCACTATAATTACACATAAATAAAGTACAAATATAATATAGGACATAATAATATCATGACATAATTTGAAAGTAGGAGATTAACCCAAAGAACGAAAATTGGGTTAAGAAGTTGCCTTACCTCGGGTCCGACTTGACTTGATCATTCTTTAACCTCCTAAATAATAAACTTGAGTTAATTTCTAATAGCTTAAGAACCTTTTTTAATTTCATTATTCCTTTTATATCACTATGTAATTATTTAAGTTAATAATGGTCGTTTTGTCGATCATTGCTACTTGAGTCAAAAATAAACTTCTTATATTTACAAGTTGTTCATGTAGTCAAATATCCATTATCTCAAGAATGATATTCATGATTTAGATTCCATATATATCATATATATCCAGTATATACATTCATTTATAATATTACATAATCATTTAGAGGTAAGAAATGAAATGCACCGTTCATTGAGACGGTAAGCTGTACGTACGCATGAATGCTACTTCCATTTCTATTTCATATTTAATGGAATTAAAAAATAATGATACATAATAGTATTATAATTACAGTATGGTATTATATATAATATCATTAAATCTATCCTTTATACGTACTACAAATGGTATTAATGAATCAAATCACTTTGAGGGGGCGGTAGTCCGCATTTCCTAAAATGAAGATATCACGTTTACCCATAATGGAAACCATAAAGGTATGACAAAAATGAAAAATACATAAGTATAAGTAAAACATTTACATAATATATATCATATATAAATAGATTTACATCTTAATGGCCACCATGAATGGTGTTAAAATAAGATTGAACAATCGTCCTTTCATTAGGCAGAAAATCACCAACCACAGAAAATGTATGTTCTTTAACCATTAGACGATGGTGTGTGTAGGTTTAGCTCTACTAAATCTCATAACAACATCCTAGTATATTGATAATACTTTTTTTATTACAAAAGAAATTAATAAAAAGAGTTTAGGTTGTTGGAGAAGCAAAATAAAACATAAGAACACAAGAGAAGACACCACCTTTAAAATGGGTAACTCTTTTGGATTTGAGCTCAAAGGATTCCTTGGAAAAACTTCTGCCCAAAGTGAGGATTCTAGGAGTAAGGGAGGGATTTGGAAAGACAAAATGTGTAGGGGTTGGCTGATCCAAAGGCTTGAGAGGTGTGGGTAAGGTGGTAGAGGTGGGGTCCTTTTATAAGAGGAGAGGAGGGTCACTCTTGGAAAGGTATAAAATGTTACTTTATTTTCAAATGAGTTTCGGATTTTAAAGGTCCCACGTTGATTTATTTTGAGGATAAGGTGATAAGGGTTCATTATATACTCATCCAATAGGTTTTTTACATGTGTAGGTCTTAGATTTTACATTATATTTTCATTTTATTTAAATCGTAAAATAATGAGGTAATTGCTGCATCATCATGATGTCATAAATAATTTAATTTATTTAATGTCTAAAAATTATAAAACAAATACTTTGATTTATTAAATCTTTTTATCTTTAAAATAACTATTTATAGTCAAAAATATTACTTGTATAACCCCATGTAAAAAAAATTTTAATTCAACAATACATGTTTGTGTCATTTTTACTTTTACTTTAAATAACGGCATTAATGTCATTATCTTACCCAAGTGGCTCCATGGGGTCCCAAAAATCGACCCATGGGTTGTCTTGGTCGGACATGACTCATCCAATAGGGTTAGGACAAGTGTAAAGGTCATTTCATATTATTAAAATATTATTTTTTACCTTAAATTATACTAATTACCTCTAATCGCGATTAAAACTTAAAAGTTACTATTCACCAAAAAAAATTATTTTAATCCCATTGAACCATATTTTTTTACTAATGACAACCATGTATGTCATATTTTTGAAATTAAAAACACATAGGTGGTAAAATTTCATTTAAATGAAAAATCAGTTTTTTAAGTACCACTTACTGGTTTCACTATTCATCAAAAATTGAAGTTTTTCAGAAAAATACCAAAACTTCACCCTAAGCTATATTTGATAATCCGAATTCAAAAATTATGTCTATTTTAAAAAATTAAAAACATATAAGGTTCATTAATTAATTTAATAATTAATTCCCGCTGTCAAAACAAATAGCGTGTTTTTATGAAACAAAATGTATCAAAAGATTTACACTAGTTTAAGTCCAATTTCAAAGTGAAATTAATTCCAATGACCACTATTGGATTAAATGGTAAAAATATATTCCAGTTTCACTTTAAAACCAATTAAAAAGATAATATAATCATATAAATAAATTAGATTAAAAAAGAGGTTTTGAATTAAAATACAACATTTTTCACTATTCATTAAAAAATGGACTTTATCGGAAAAATACCAAATATTTACACAAAGTAAATTTTGATGTCCAGATTCTAAAGAATCATTTTATTTTGTCGAATAGAACATATAAAATTTTCAAAAGATAGATTTAAAAATTAATCTCCATCAAAAGGCGGTAAAACAATCTTTAAAAAAATATTAGAGTATTTTGTGCTTAAGGTTGAATTTATTCTCATTTTAAGCCTCTAAAACACTATCTAATTAATAAATAGACATAGATAACTATATCTATTATTCATTACTTACTTGGGATGTTACAAAATTTTACCCATAAATAAGGATAAATCAAAGTCTAATATAAAATTATACATTCCCAAATTCCCTTAGAAACTTAAGGTTCGGTATTGAAACAATTCATTAGATAGTACTTAATATATAACTCATATGTTCTAATAATCCTATATTATATCTACCTAGACTCCTAAAATAATATAAAATAAAAACGGGCACTAATACGATTTTTTTACCAACCAACTTAGGCCACCCCCTGAATTGGGTTCCCAAGTCAAACGGTGATATGGCCCGAAGGGAGATCCCAATCCATATGGTATGAAAACCATTGCCTAGACATCAAAACCTCTTGAGTGAGAATGATTTTAACTTAATAAAAGAATAATATAAACCTCTACTTGAAACACTAGCATGACTGCTCCATAGTTTTGATGATCGTGAATATGAAATAAACCATTTCAATAAAAGAAAAAAAAACAAGGCATAAGTGTACAACATAACTCACCAACTATAAAACAAAACCCAATAAATATAAAAAAAATATCTCAATATAATAGGAATCTAATGTAATACAAAAGACAACATAACCAAGGGAGACTAAAATGATGATTCTGACATTGAATAATACATAATAAGAGTAAAATAATAAAATAAAGAAAATTTTATGATCACCCATATCCGTGTGTCAAGAAACAAGCT
Organism: Viscum album; assembly: GCA_963277665.1. Taxonomy (NCBI): domain Eukaryota; kingdom Viridiplantae; phylum Streptophyta; class Magnoliopsida; order Santalales; family Viscaceae; genus Viscum; species Viscum album. Next base: position 1,840,135,168 of record OY728125.1, read on the forward strand.
CAATTACATTGCAACACCACCAAAACTTTAACTGGACACCAAATACCAAACTCTATACCCAATGAAACCTGAAAATAAACTGAAATATATATATGTGTGACCAAAAATCTCAGTAGGTATCCCTCCAACACCCCATGCATAACCTTTAATAGATAAACCCTTTAGTGCGAGTTTGAAAATAAAAATACAAAATTATGATTTTTCTTTAGTCAAAACATTTTACATGAAACCATTACATTAGTTAATTTTATCCAAAGTAAAAATTTACTAATTTCAATAAAATATACGATTTGAAAAAAATTAAAGAGGTATGCGAATTTACAGAAAAATAAATTGCCTCTAAACCATTCCTTTTAAAATGGTATTAATGTTTTATATGTTAAGGAAAATTACCAATATTTTAATTAACATTTTTAAAATAGCCTAAATATCCCACTATAAAGATAAAACCATGCTTTTTAAAATAAATGAAAATGACAAAATGTGATGAACACAACCATAATAATAATAAATCAACTCACATCATAATATGCATAATTAGGAGTAAATCACTACATGAAAATATAAAAAGGTGAAAATAGCTTCCACATATGTAAAAGAATAAAAAGGTGTAAATTTAAATATCTATATCATCACTTAGATAAAGAGGAAATAAAATTAACAACATTATAGGAGTGGCCCTAAGGAACTAAGTTTATTAAAACCTAGGATCCTCATACTATATCATGATAAAATTAATCATATCCAACCATAATCGGATATATCTAATTTTGTGTGGCCTACTAGAGATAACAACATCAATTTTTAGTGGTAATCATATGCATATCATAGTATCATTTAGTTAGGTTGGGTATGTCATGTTGATCATTACTTTCCATAGTCTTCCCGACCTAAGTACGCAAGGTTAGTATGATTAACAAACGAAGGTGAGTAAACCAGTCATAAAATAAATCATATAAAATCTCATTAAAATATAAAAAAGATATAATAACCATGAATCATACCACTCTCTCACCTATAAAAATGCTTTATAGAAGCATCCACATTATCATTGAGAATAAAAAAAACTAAACACATCCACTATCCTAGAAAATTACATTATCTCACATAATATCAACACATAATCTTAAATTTATACAAACAAATCATAGTGCTTCACTTCTTAGAAATATTTAATTCAATAAAAACATTTTTTTAAAGTGTAATTCTACAATGGCCAAGAACTTTCAAGGTGTGTTATTCCTTGTTATTAACCTTTCTTTAAAAGTGTTTTCAGTTATACTTTTATGGGTGAATTATTGGGTATCTTATACATATTATTTAATTGTTTTATAATCCTTTAGTGGTGATCATGGTTTGATCATTGTTAGAATAATACATGCAATTTTGCTCAGGTATATGTGTGGCCTATTAGAGAGGAGAAGTGGGTGGTTCATGCTTGGAGCATGGATAATTCTAACCATGTGAAATTCCCCAATTAAATTTATAATTTTTAATAGAATCAAAAGTAGGATTGGTACAAGGTTTACCAAATTTTGTGTCCAAAACTTGTGGGTTCTTTGAAGATCCAGTGAGCTCTGCACGATTTTTGCACTATTTTGTAAACAATGCATGTGGTATTAAATAACATTAGAAATCTAATTTTGATATGAAAAATCCATGAAACCACTTATTAGTCCTACCATACATTGGGATGTTAAACATAGGGAATCAAATGGTTGTTCTTGGAGAATTTTATCCCTCTAGAGAAATTCTATTTGATCTAAAGGCATTAGTCCTAGGGATTTCAAGGTAAGTTTTCATTTGTACTTTGTTATTATTTTTCTTGGTAGATATTATCTATTCTACTTATTTAATACACTAGATCTATATTTTCATAGAATATTCTAGTAATTTTAAAATTATATAATGTTATTCCTTCTATAATTTCAATAAAATGGAAGGTGGAAAGCTGGTTTTGTCTGGATCGTTCTCAGATTCATGTAGATATATTTGTTATCTATGGTCTTGTTGGATAATTATAAATTAATCATGGCCCTTAACATGTTCTTATTCTTTTATATTATCTCTTGAATCCTTATGTGGTGATTTTGGGCTAGTTATAGATATTATTAGGGTTTGAGATTTTTTCTAATGGAAAACCTTGTTGTTGGGCTTTAATACAATTAATTTAGTATATTCCCTACCATGTTATAGTAATTTTATATAAAAATTGATATAAAATTCTTTTGGATGTGTGTGTGGCCTATGATACCTCTCTTAATATGAAATTATTTTTTGTTTTTGTCTGTGTCCTATGAGACCTCACAATATATGGAATTATTATATATGTTTATAACTCAAGAATATCCTTGGTATAGCTTATGTATGTATATATATATATAGGTTCTATAGACTTATACTATCTAGTATCAAAGTTAAAAGTGGTCCCTTATTGGATTGGTAAATACCTTAGAGGGGAAAACATGTGGAACATGACGTGTGATCATTATGGAGGGGTCTTGAATGGTAAATGGTAAGGAATGATAGCCTTAAGGCCTAACCTAAGACTGGAAGTGTGGCATGATGGCCTTATGGACTATCCTAAGATAGTTGGGTGGGTATGAAGGCCTTTTGTTATAACAGAGGGCATGATAGCCTATTGGCGTTTTTCGAGACTTACATTGGTATTATGGATTGTTCTGAGATTAATGGAAACTAGAAATAACAAATCCTCTATAAAAATTCTAAAGCAGGTGGGTTCGAGGTTCGTGGTTTCCTAGTTAGCGCATGATGATCTGGTATGTAATTGTTTACTTTTTCATTAACTTTCCTTTAATTATATAAACTTTTATATAAATTTTTCACTTATTATAAGGAGGCATTGGTTATGTCATATTGGGTTTATACACACACCCTACAAGGGATTTTCGATGCACATGTATACCTTATAGTCATATATCCATTCAAGGGTTGTATCCCTTTATTAGGTATTTGAGCTAGAGGAGTAGTGAAGATGGGTACAGTTAAGGTAGACTTATGGTTTCTTGTTATAGTGTCTCTTATTATCTTATATCTCTATTTTATTTGGTGCTTGACTTAAATTAGATAGTTTTTGGTTTTCTTTTATGACATATTAATATGAAATGGTTTATTTCATGTTCTAGTCTTATATTATTACTTTTTATCACTTCATTATGTATATCTGTTAGATGGATATTTTTACTGAGGGCGTAATCTACATGTGTTCCAATTTAGGATCTTATTACTATTTGGTAGCCTATTTTGTACATAGAGGCACATGTGAGGTCATGTAACACTCTTTTATGGACCATATTATTTGGGTATAAGTGCTATAAAATGGTATCAAATGATCTTTTTTCATTGGATATGATTTGTGAGTTTTATGGATATGATATAGGATAGTTGGGACTCAAATATAGGAGTTACACATATTCCTAGCCTGCTTAAGTGTAATAGACCTCTAAGTTACCAAGGAAAGTGAAATTTATATTATTGATTGTGTCATTGTTGATTCATGTTGGTATTGAGAATTTTTATGTGGTTAAAATTTAGGGTATTTGGTTATTTCATTCATCATTAGTAGGCATATAGATTCACTTTTCATGAAACAGTTTTCATTTCATTGATAAATATTTAATTAATTGAGTTCTAGTTATAATCTATGATCTATTCCTCTTAGATGCACTATTATTTAAATTTAATTATTTAATTATAATCAATTTATATCATATATTATATATATGATTGTGAATAACATGTAAGCACTGGAGAATTTGGAAGAGACCTTGGGTAATGTGAGGTGTTAATATGTTATAGTTGTAGGTATCCTTTTAGGAGGAGTAAATGTGAAGATATTTTTATGTGTATTCCTATTAAATTCTTAGGTGGTATTTATATTTAAGATTTTAAAGGAATTTTTATGTGTCCTTTTTGAAATTTTTGATAATTATGCCCTGATGAAATCTTATAGTACCACATAGGGAAGTAGGTAGGGTTTCTCCTATAGACACTCTTGTTGTCCAGGTAGTGGAACCACATCATGATGGAGTCTTTTGGTAATTACTTATTTAGGGTGGAGCAACCCATAGGGGAAGTCCTGCTATGGTGGATTTTTACTAATATTTCAAGTTATAGCATCCCCAATATTCCACCGAACTATAGGCCCCTAGGATGATGAAGATTGTATTGATATCACCAAGGGTATTTTTGATCTAGTAGAGACACTTGGTGGGTGTAAAGTAAAATATGATTCATTTATGCTTCAAAGACCTGCTAAGATATGGTGGATAATAATGAACCATACTAGGAGGCTTGAGGTTCTAATTTTGGAGACATTTAAGTATCTATTTTTTTAGTATCTCTTCCCAAATAAGTTTAAGTTGGATACATAATAAGAGTTAATAGAACTTAAATATATAATAATGATGGAGACATAGTATTCTGCTAATTTTACAAAGTTGTGGCATCTTCCTCCTCTTTAAAATGGAAATTAGGCATGGACATACCAAAATTTTGAGATTGTATTACATCCTAAATTGAGGCACCAAGTGAGGAACTTCAACCTAACCATATACCATGAAGTTATTCACAATATCCTTACAATTAAGAAGACTTTAAAGATGATAAATAAATTGATCTTCTTCCTATCTTTATCGAACTAGTATGTGGGATATCATGAGGACCTATGAGTTCCCCATATAGAAACAAAATTTTGAAGGCTAAGAAGATGTGTGAGTGTGATTATAGAAGCTAGAAAAGAGCAGGGTTTATTTAGTTCCCTTTGTGGGAGGAGTTATTATAGCAACTCTGCTCTTTATTTCATACTTAAACATGATTTATTACATAAAACCTTCACTTGATACAATATTTAAGATAGAGAGGTATACTGTCTTTGTGGATTAGGAACATTATATAAAAACTTAAATCATATAATGCAACATCTTATTGAAAACTTCCTTTACATGACCACTACATTCCCTCATACTTAGCATTACATAGGATAACTGGAGGACATGCATAAAAAAAGGGTGAGCTATAAATCCCAGTAAAAGAATAATCATGTAAAAACATGAGGAATAAAATATATGTCATAAAATATTCATATCAATAGATAACAAGAGAAACATGAACATAAAGGCATGATAAATCATGATAATTATAACATGGAAATGTGGCAATAACACTTAACATGGAATTAGCATGAGCCAAGGATCATTGCACATGGAGCATGAATAAACCCTCGTTGCACATGAAGCACGAGTAAACCCTAGTTTCAATTTAATTATCATGATTCAAAAACCATTGAACATGAAGTATCATGATACTATATTTTACCAAATGCATTGAAGTGCTATCAGGGTGCACCCTTCTTAAACATTTCATTTCATGCATAAGTGTGCCACATGGGTCATATAACATGGAACTAATCAACATCATAAGTTATTCCATGATTAAGTAATTTGGAATAAATACATGAAAGTACCATTCAACATATATATGTTCATAAAGGTTAATACCCTTGATAGATACATGGGTATGGTATTCACTACAAAATGTTCTTGGCTTGCAAAAACACAGTTCAATTTCGGCAGCATAACGGTGTGACATAAGGATTCATGAAAATGGTTGATGAGATAGATTTAGGTGTATCATCATATGTACAATAAATGAAAATTAATGGGGGAATATAGATACATGACCCAACAAATTTAATGGAATTTATATGCACAATACAAAAGAATTACTTGGATGTAAAAGAGGAGAGAGAAATCCCTCACAGAATTTCAACATGATAACGGGTATACATGGGAGGCATTAATGAGCGATAAATGGGTCTCCCATAATCAAAAAATAAAGAGGTAATTATGGGGAGGTGATAAATCATACCCCAACATTTGTAATTGAAAAAAAAGGCATAACAACTTAAAGAAAATTGGGAAAAAATAGAAAGGAAGAAATCCCTTACTTGGAAGTGTGATCCCAAAAGCTTAGGAGAGGCTTGAGAGAGGCTTCTTGGGAGATTGGGGCACCTTGTTAGGATTATATAGAAATGAGTTCATGGGTTGGTAGAACTCCAAAGGCTTTTAGTGAATAGGAAGTGGGATCTTGGGTGGGTTTATATAGGAAAAGAGAGGGAATTCTTTATTATTTATGTTCGAGACACCTCACATTAAACTAATCAAAACCACAAAACAGACCATGGTTTTTTCCCATGGTATTTACCAAAGGGGATTGGAAAAAAATATTTTATAAGTTCAATATCCTAATTTCTTAAAATAATTGGGTTGCTTATGTGGAGCTGAGTCACACTCTCAAGGAAAACAATTTAAAAAGACAAAATGTTTTATAAGCCTTGAAGGGTCCACTGAAGCTTCGTAAAATAAATCAAACAAACCCAAAATCACATTATTTTAATGGTAAAACATATATTGTCCGAACATAATTTTTATAGTATTTTATTACATCACTATTGGGTCATTTTGATGTCATAAAACGCATTATATATTTAAACGGTATTTAATTTTTTACCCAAAAAATCAATTGTCTCAGAAAATTATAAAAAATTCATTGTTGGATAATTTTGACATCTTGATTATAAAAATAATATTCATTTTATCTAAATAATTTTCTAAATATGTGAATTTTTACTTTTAAAATAGAAACCGACATCTATCAAAAATTCTTGGGTTTTTACAAAAACAGCTTTCAAACATTAACAAAAATTACAATTTCATTCATTAAATTTTATGATAATTTATATTTACTAAAAAGTAATTTAATAATAATAATAATAATAATTTATTAAAATATTATTTAATTCAAAAATCCATTAATTCATCAAAATAGATTTCTTACTTGAAAATTAACTAAAAATATTATTTTTACTTTTAAAACTATTTACAAAGTAAAAATAATAAAAAGAATGTATATTATCTATAAAAGAATAATGTACATAAACATAGTACTAGGTTCTTGTTACATAACCCCTTAAAACACCTGCATAAGACCTTAGGGTAAGGTGTGCGATGGTGACTGACTCTTGGGGTGACTGGGATAACATTTCTCGAGTGGTAATCTTTATCAACTTCCACTTCTCTCATAGGTGGTTCCGCTAGAGATTAACGTATTCAATCGCATCTTAGAATTGGTCAAGAGAGAAGCCCAATGATTCCACCTCCTTTTCGAACTTTGAAAAATGGGATTCATATGGGGCATGTCTACTAGATGAGGTCATGCTTCCTTTTTCTGAGTAAATTGGATTTGTTAAAGCCCTATATTTATACTAATCATGTGATCAATGTTCAACGACTATATTAGAAATGATCACAATTCTTAATGGTATTTTAAAATCCAAAACATAGAACCAAATAAGTGCATACATTTTACATAACCATAAGAAGATATTTAAATAGACCAAGAGTAGTTTTCATTAATAAATTTTTGGGTCCTTAAAATCTTCCCCCCATAAGAAATTTCACCCTCAAAATTTTCTTTTCCAACTCTAAAACAAATGTCGGTAACTCTGCTTCATCACTTCCTATGATTCCCATGTCGCTTCTTTGAACTTGTGGTTTTTCCACAACACCTTGACGAGGGGCATTTTCTTATTTCATATAACTTTTTCTATATGATCTAATATCTTCACTGGTTGATCCTCGTAAGAAAGATCATCATCTAGTTGTAATACCTCTAAAGAGAGTACATGTGAAGGGTCTAGTATGTACTTCCTTATGAGGGATACATGAAAGACATCATGTACTTTGGCCATAGTAGGTGGAAGTACTAGTGGATTGGCCACAGCCACAACACGATCAAGAATCTCGAAGGGGTCGATGTACCTAGGACTTAACTTCTCTTTCCTTACAACCCTCATGACCTTATTCTATGGATATATTCATAGAAATACCATTTCTCTAACTTTAATTTCAAAGTATTGTCTATGGTTATCTGCACAACTATTCTATCAACTCTAGGCTTCCTTGATATGTTGTTGAATGGTTTTCACCTTCTCCACCATATCTTCAACCATTTATGGTCCTAGCATCTTATGCTCACCGACTTCCTCCCAATATTTTGGTGTTCTACACCTCTTCCCATATAGGGATTTATAAGGTAGTATTTAGATACTCGGGTGAAAACTGTTATTATAGGAGAATTAAACCATAGGAAGATGTTGATCCCAACCTCCTTTAAATTCCATTGAACATGATCTTAATATATCTTCTAGTATCTGAATAGTTCACTCAGATTGTCCATCAGTTTTAGGATGATAGGTCGTACTGAAGTTCATCTTAGTATCCAGAGCATGTTGAAGACTCTTCTAAAAGTTAGAGGTGAATCTTGGTTCTCTATCGGATACAATAGATAGTGGTACTCCATGTAGCCTTACCACTTCCCAAATGTATATATGTTCCAGTTGAGCCAATTAGAAATCCTCCCAAATTCCAATGAATTGTGCAGAATTTGTAATACAATAGACAAAAACCCAAATTGCATTATTTCCTTTGTATTTCTTCAGAAGTCCAGTGACAAAGTCCATGGTGATTTTCTCCCATTTTATTGCTGGTATGGGAAATGGTTGCAACATCCCATTAGACTTATTCCTCTCTGCCTTCACTTGTTGACACACCAAGAACTTTGATGTATACTTAGTGATCTCCTTCTTCATATTATAACACCAATAATGCTCTCGTAGATCATGATACATCTTTGTGTTTCCTGGGTGAATAGATAAATTTTAACTATTTGCATCATCCAAAATTTCCTTCTTCGGCTCCGAACTTGATGGAACACATAGTCTTTTCCTAAATCTCACAATTCTTTCTTTATTAACATTAAACTATGAGGATTTACCTTTTTTGATAGCTTCCACTTTCTTCTGAATTCCCACATCATTCTTTTGAGTATCCTTTAACCTTTCCAAAAGATACAGTTGAGAAATCATTTGTGAATGGATTGATGTTGTTCCCTTCTTTATGATTCCAATGTCCATCTTCATTAAATCTAAGAAGATTGGATCCTTTTCAATTATCATTAATGAAATAATCCATGGGTCCATTCTACTTAGAGCATCTTCCACCTTGTTCACTTTCCTAGGGTGGTAATGGATTGAGCAGTCATAGTCTTTGATCAGCTCTAACCATCTTCATTGGCACATTTCAACTCTTTTTGTGTGAATATATACTAGAGGCTTTTGTGGTCTGTATATATTTCACAGTTCTTCCCAAAGAGATAATGCCACCATTTTTTTTAAAGTGAAGATCACTGCATCCAACTCCAGATCATGTGTTGGATAATTCTGCTCATGAACTTTCAATTTCCATAATGCATAGGCAATGACTTTGTCATTTTCAATCAACACGCATCCCAGACCCTTATTCGAAGCATCACTGAAAACCACAAAAAGTTCTCCACTTCTAGGTAATGTGAGCACGGGCATAGTGATAAGAATCTTTTTCAACAACTTGAATCTTTCTTCGTATTCATCACTCCACGAAAACATTACTCCCTTCCGATTTAGCTTGGTAAGATGGTCGGAAAATAATGAGAAATTTCTCACAAATCTTCGATAAAATCCAGCTAACCCCAAGAAGCTATAGATATTTGTTACCGATGTTGGCCTCATTCATCCCTCTATTGTAGTTTTCTTTGAGGTATCCACATATATCCCATTGATTTTGATTATATGGCCCAATAATGAGACCTCATTCAACTAGAACTCACACCTGTTTTACTTTACATAGAGCTTCTCCTTTCACAAGGTCTCTAGTACAGTTCTTAGATTCTCCTCATAATCCTCCTTGGTTTTGGAGTATATTAGAATATGATCTATAAATACTACCACAAATTTTTCTAGGTAATCTCTAAAGACTCTATTCATCAATTCCATTAAAAATTTTGGAGAATTAGTGAGTTTAAAAGGCCTTGCTATGAATTCATAGTGCATGTACCTTGTACAAAAATCAATCTTGGGAATATCTTCCTTCTTCACCCTTACTTGATAATATCCAGACCAAAAATCTACCATGGAAAAGTATTGTTCTCCACGTATCTGATCAAAAAAGTCAACAATTCTTGGGAGAGGATACATGTTCTTTATCTTGATTTTGTTAATCTCACAATAATCGATGCAAAGGCGCATTGACCAATCATTCTTCCTGAAGAAGAGGACTGGTGCACCCCATGGTGAAGCACTTATGTGTATAAACCTTGTATCCAGATTCTTCTGTAGTTGTTTCTTCAACTCCTCATGCTCCAAAACAGCCATTATATATGAATTAATTGATATTATAAACTCCCCGGGTATAAGGTCAATTGAGAATTCAACATCTCTTCTAGGAGGAAGACCAGGCAATTCCTCAGGAAACACTTCAGTGAATTCCCTCACAATAGGCATGTCTTTAAGGATGGTTGCCTCCTTAGACTCAATCATCTGAGCCAGATATGCATTCCCATAGGGAAGTAATATCCACTCTTGAGATTATGGATCTAAATAAGATTCATCTTTCTCATTGCACTTGTATAGAATTGGGGGTCAATTATCCACATCGAAAGTGATTTCCCTCTCCCAGAGATTTATGTTGGATCTATATAAGGAAAGACCATCCATTCCAAGAATTGTATCAAATTCCACCAGAGGGAGTATGATGAGGTTATCTAGGAAGTTCAATCCACCGATTATGATAGGGGAGGATTTATATTCATGGGATGAAATTATTTCCCCATTTTCCTTACTCACTGACATATTTACTTCCAAGATTTTTGGTGATGTTGGGATTTTTCTACTAAACCTTCAGGATATAAAATAATGCATAGAACATGAATCAAAAATTATGTTCGCTATTCTGGAATGAATAACTAGCATACCTATCACCACTTCATTGTCGAGGTTCACTTCGGTAGTGGTGATGGAAAAAGTTCACCCTTGCTACCTTGGAGGTTGTTGGTTGCCTCTGAAAACCCTTGGCTTAGGGCACTGATTTTCAAGATTCCCTGGTTCTTTGCAGTTGAAGCAATGAACAACATGTTGAGAGTTAAATGGATAGTTCCTCTCCTCTTTCACATCCACGTGTTTTTCTTATTGGCAGTTAATAGCTAGGTTCCCTTCTCTTCCACACCTAAAGCATTTCCTCATCCCCTTCAGGCAATTTTTGGGGTGCTTCTTTCCACACCTTTAGCAAGTGGGGTGTTGTATTTTCTTAGCACCATTGGATTTATCCACCAGACTGCTATAATTGAAGTTCACCTTATGCTTCTTATACCCATGATACCCCTGAGATTAGTTGATCTCCATTTTTACCTTGAGGGCACATCAGACAATTTTCAAATAGTTGTTGAAGTCACGGATCTCCATGGCTTTCCACAGGCTAGGTTTCATCCCACCAAAGAAGCGGTCAACCTAGCATTCAAGGGTAACGACAAAGTCAGAGTCATATTGTGCAATCCTTGTGAAGTTTTTCTCATACACTCCAACAGATTCATTATCTTTTTTACTTGAGGTCAAGGAAGTCCATTTCCATCTTAATCCGGAGGGTACATGGAAAATATTTATCGAAAAACATTTTCCAAAAATCCTTCCATTATAATGACTCGATCTCCTTCTTAGGCTTCATATTTTTTATCAATTTCTACCATTGTTCAGCTTCACCCTCTATACGATAATCAACTAGAAGAACCTTCTATTCCTCATAACATTGAAGGATGGAGAAGATATTTTCAATGGAGTTTATCTATTGTTCGGTGATTGAGGGATCGGATGATCCATTAAAAGTAGGAGGTCTTTGTCTCATGAAGCTCTCGATAGAGACTTGTTCTTTCTTAGTGAGGTTTGAACGTTCCTATTGACCCATGTTTCTATTCAAATCTTGAGTTAACTGAGAAATAATCATGAAAAAGATTGTGATTCCTTCTCCCAATGGATTGGGAATCTCATTAGCACAGTCATTACATTGATCTTCAAATCGGTTATTAGCCTGAGTCCTCCTATTATAGGCCATTGGCTAGAATAAAAGTAAAAGTTAGGGGTAACACATAAAGGGTAATCCAAGGAAAAAATAGATGACATATAAATAGATTTTTTTTCCTTAACTTATGAATCTATAGGCTTCAATCTATGTTATCCAACATATATTCTTAGGGGATATTTTTTTAATTCCCTTAATAATGGTTCATACTAAGCTTGTGAATTTATCAATGCATATCCCTTATGAGTGTTATAACCGAGAGTGCAGAAAGGACCATTTTTGTATACTAGGATACCCTGGGTCAAGCCCAAAACTCCGTGTTGTGGTTTTCACCCCTAGGTACATATGTGCCAGAGTCGCCTCTACCTGCTCATATCTAGAGAGGGATGTATTTTCTTGATAAACCACTTAATAAATACCCACTAAAACTTAGGTATGTTTTTATTATACTTATTCATGTCTCTAAGTTCTCACTAGGGTTTTCTAATCCTAATCCCAAAAATAACTAAACATATCCTCTGAAACCAACTATAATAACCATGTTCTTTATTTCATACTTAACCATGATTTATTACATAAAACCTTCACTTGATACAACATAGAAGATCAAGATTTCTAGTGTATTTGAGGATTAGGAACATTAAATAACAACTTAAATCATATAATGCAACGTCTTATTGAAAACTTCCTTTACATGACCACTACATTCCCTCGTTCTTATCATTGTATATGATAACCTGAGGACATGCATAAAAAAGTGTGAGATATAAATCCCAGTAAGGGAATAAGCATAGAATAACATGAGTAATAAAATACATGTTACAAAATAGGCATATAAATGGAGCACAAGAGAAGCATGAACATAAAGGCATGGTAAATCATGATAATCATAACATGGAAATGTGGAAACAGCACTTAACATGGAATTAGCATGGGCCAAGGCTCATTGAACATGGAGCATGAGTAAACCCTCATTTCACATGAAGAATGATTAAACCATAGTTTCACATGAATTATAATGAGTCAACATCTATTGCATGTGACGTATCATGATATAATACTTTACCCAATGCATTAGAGCACTATCAAGGCGCACCCTTCTTAAACATTTCATTTCACGTATAAGTGTGTCACATGGATCATATAACATGGAATCAATAAACATCATAAGTTGTTACATGATTAAGTAATGTTGAATAAATATATTAAAGTACCATTAAATATGTATATGTGCATAAATATGAATACCCTTGATAGAGACATGGGTATGGTATTCACTAAACAATGATCTTGGCTTGGAAAAACGCGGTGCAATTTCGGCAGCATAACGGTGTAACATAAGGATTCTTGAAAATGATTGATGAGAGATAAATGGATGTCTCATAATATGTAAAAGAAATGGACAGTATGGGGGTCATATAGATACATTTCCCAACAAATGTAATGGAATTTAGATGCATAATACAAAATAATTACTTAGATGTAAAAGGGAAGAGAGAAATCCCTCACGGAATTTCTGCATGGTAACGGGTGCACATAGGAGGCATTAGTGAGACAGAAAGGGGTCTCCCATCATCCAAAAATAAATAGGGAAGTATGGTGGAGGTTTTAAATCTTACCCAAAAATTTTTAATTGAAAACAGAAGCTCATAACAACTTAATGAAAATTGGACAAAAATGAGAAAGGAATAAATCCCTTACTTGGAAGTAAGATCCAAAAGCTTCGGAGAGGCTTGAGAGAGGCTTCTTGAGAGAATGGGGAACCTTGGGAGGATTATAGAGAGATTATGGAGGGGGTTGGTAGAACTCCAAAGGCTTTGAGTGAAGAGGAAGTGGGATCTTGGGTGTGTTTATATAGGAAAAGAGAGGGAATTATTTATTATTTTGGTTTGGGACACCTCACATTAAACAAATCAAAACCACAAACCATCCCATGATTTTTTCCCATGGTTTTGGAAAAAGGGGAGTGGAAAACAATATTTTATAATTCCAATGTCCGAAATTCTTAAAATAATAGGTTTGCTTATGTGGAGGTGAGTCACACTCTCAAGGAAAACAATTTAAAAATACAAAGTATATTATAAGCCTTGAAGGGTCCACTAAATCTTTGTAAAATGAATCAAACAAACCCAAAATTACATTATTTTAATGGTAAAATATATCTTGGTCGAACATAATATTTATAGTATTTTATTATAACACTATTGGGTCATTATGATGTCATAAAACACATTGTATATTTAAACGGTTTTTAATCTTCACCCATAAATTCGACTGTCTCAGAAAATTATGAAAAAATCACTATTGCATAATTTCTACTTCCTGATTCCAAAAATAATATTTGTTTTATCTAAATAATTTTCTAAATATGTGAACTTTTTACTTTTAAAATAAAAACTGACATTTATTGAAAATTCATGGGTTTTGAAAAAAAAACATTTTGCAAACCTTAATAAAAATTACAATTGCATTAATAAAAGTATACAATAATTTATATTTAATAAAAAGTAATTTAATAATAATAATAATATTTTGTTAAAATATTATTTAATTCAAAAATCCATTAATTCATGAAAATATATTTCTTATTTGAATATTAACTAAAAATACAATTTGTGCTTTAAACACTATTTGCAAAGTAACAATAATAAAAAGAATGTATATTCTCTATGCAAGAATAATGTATAAAATCGTAGTACTAGGTTGTTGTTACATAACCCCTTAAAACAACCTCATAATACCTTAGGTTAAGGTGTGTGATGGTGACAGACTCTTGGAGCAGCTCAGATAACATTTCTCGAGTGGTAATCTCTATCAACTTCCACTTCTCTCATAGGCAGTTCTGCTCGAGCTTAACATATTCAAAATCAGCTTGGGCTTGGTCAAGAGCGAAGCCTAATGATGCCACCTCCTTTATGAGATTCTACAAATGGGATTTGTATGGGGAAAGTCTACTGGATGAGGCCATCACTTCCTTTTTCTAAGTAAATTGGATTTGTTAAATCCCTATATTTATATTAATCATGTGATCACAGTTCAATGGCTATATTAGCAACGGTCACAATTCTTAATTTTATTTCAAAATCCAAAACATGTAACTAAATAAGTGGAGACATTTTACATAACCATAAGAAGATATTTAAATAGACCAAGAAGAGTTTTTATTTATAAATTTTTGGGGCTTTACAATTACTCCCCCAATGATTTAACTATATATAGATTAAACACTATCACAAATTCTACCAAGATATTTGGAGGAATTTTCATTGATGCACTAAGATGTAAAATCTATAGAATTTCCATTTAAATTCATAGTTATCAGGTTCGCATATAAATGTATATAAGATGTAGGACCAAGGTAGTGTCTAGGAGAACTTCAGACAAGGAATCAGAAAACTATACGAGGGTCATTCCATAGAGAAGGTAGGTGTTCTCAATAGTAGTTATAGAATATATAGTGTTTGGTAAATTAGGTGAATTTGGGATCGTAAGGACAAGTCCCTAGATCAGATGAAGTTAGATTCTATGATGTTGTTAAGATTCTAGTTAATAGTTGATAGGGGCCTCTAATAGTTCAAGGTATGGCTTTTATTATATCTATGCACTCTATTCCCTCTCCTATTTGATACAAGAGTTTCCTATTATTTTATGTCTGCTCAAGTAGTCATCGGGTTTGGTTTTCTTGTAAATATTTCCCCTAAATTTTATCTCTTTATAAACATATTAAAAAGAGGATAGATCATACTCATATGTCTGTAGAATGAATTTTAGTAGTTTCAAGATTTAGAAATTATTGTTATTTCCCAATTTTAAAGATGAATAGTTTTAATGTGAACTTTTTTATTGATGGGTTAACTTATTTCTAATCTCATATTGTTTTTTATTGGATATGGTTCGCACTCACCACCCTGGAAGGATGGAATCATATCTTTACTAGAGAATAGGATCTAAGAGAAGGTAATTGGGACCATACATTAGTTAGATCATGACCATTAAGTATATGGTGGAAAGTATGGTTGTTACATCAGAACATGTAACATCTCCAAACACATTTCCTCATATGGCGAACCTTTACTAAGATGTCTTTCAAGATGATTCTTAGGAACCCCTCCAATTAGAGGAATCAAGTTTGATATTGAATTCATACTAGATGAAAACCCAATATAATTCCCACTATATTTTATGAATATGGCCAAGATAAATTATTTTAAAGTGTAACGTGAAGTTATTGAGTTGAAGGGGTTTATTCAGATGATAACATCCCCTTATTCTAATCTAGTTATATTTTCTAAGAAGTTGCATGGTAGCCTAAGGCTATGCATAGATTAAAAAAATGAATTAAGTAAAAGTGAAAGAAAATTATCCATTACCTAGGATTGACTACTTGTTTGATCTATTAAAAGGATGCCAGTGGTTTTTCAAAATTGATATATGATTGGCCTATCACTTATCACATTGTTGAGCATGTCAAATTAGAAATTTATATTTTTACTGGAATTTATACTGTATAGAAGGAACTTTATGATATCTCTCGATGGAGCCTTAGATAATTAATTTTATTTGATTATGTTTTTTTGAGTTAAAAAATTGGTGGATGATTTTAGGGGAATTATTATTTAAAAAATGTAACTTTGTTAATAAGTGAGATAAACTTGTTTGATAAATCATGATCAACCCAGGTGAGTTTCCCTTAAAGCTCAACGTCCTCTCTCTCAAGGGAAATGTGAAGAATAATTGATTCCATAATTTATACATAATAAAACTAGTATGGTATGGGAGTTATTACTAGGTTAAAACCTAGTATTTTATCGATCGATGATATTGATTATTGGTTACTTCTCAAAATCAATAAAATTATGCCCAAGTAATAATCAAAATTAATCAGGGAATCACATCAACAATGTAATAGGATGAACATATTTGTGTCTTTATTGTAATTTTTCTTAATAAAAAATTATTCATATTTAATGTTTATTAATTCTATATTTCATCAACTAACACAATCTATAATCACACTCATGAAAGAGAAGGAATTAGAAAAGAAGAAAATATGCTCAAATCATCCCATGATTGGGGTTATGCATGAATGTTTGGGGATTTTTTTATATTGATTGTAATTTGATCATAAAAAAATAAACATAAAATAAAAATTTATAAATGAATAACAATAGACAAAAAACTTAAAACTTCAATTACCTTCCATAGATTAAAAACATGGAGCTTGAGATTACAACAAAGAACTCCCCCTAGATTGATCACTAAGAGGTTTGGAAGTACATGATGGCGAAGAGGATGAAAATGGATGAATTAATCTCCCTGATTTGACTCAACCTTACCCCAATATGTTCTAATATTTACCAGGATCCATGGATATATTTTAAAGAGAAATTTGGCAAGTTGGGTTCAAGAAATGTCAATGGTCTAGGGGTGTAGGTGATCTGATCACGGTAGATTTTTTAACCCAGCTGATTTGAATGTATGAATAATACTAATGTGTGAAATTTAATTAATGGTTTTTGAAAATTTGGTTCATTGAGTTATCTATCCAATGGAGGTATAATCATCCAAGTTGGAGTTCATAATCTCAGGTTATGGGTTAATCACTACTGGTAGATCCAATATGTATTACCCATAATTTCTTCACATTGTGGTACACTTTTAGGCCTCTTTTTAACATATCTAGTCTTTGGATAAGTTGGATGAATTAAAGACCAATGATCATGTAATCCTATAAAAAAATAATTGTTACATTTTGATTAGTTTATATAAAGTTTTGATAAAAAAGTTAACTATTATCAATTTGGTCCATTGTATGATTTCAAATTTTTATGTATTCAACGCATGAATTAAAAATATATAATTAGAGAAAAAGGCATTAATAACGGGATACTAGAACCAATAAAAAATTAATTCAAAAGTATGATGGTTATAATATATGATATATCATTTTGTGATCACACCCCCACGCCTAATCCTTTGCACACCTGGGAAAATTTTTACATCCTAATCAAGAACCATTAAAAAATAAAGGGTGATAAAACTTAGAAAAAACATTAGAAAAGAAATTATTCATGTATAATTTTTTAAATAAAAATTCATATCATTCTTCTAATATCACATTCAAATTATTTCAACTTCATTTGTTCACCCATGCAACATGTCACAACCTACCTTGCCAATAAATTTTTTCTATTCACTCCAAGAACATATAAAAGTGGATCCACTCTCATTTAATATAGTTCATGTGATCATAACATATGATTTCCTAGATTATTTGTTCACTACTAGTATAAAATAGTGTTATAATCAAGTGTAATTCCAACAGATTGTTTTGAGGTTCAAGGGTTGGTATGATTTTATATTTAAAGATATGAGGCACAATAGGAGTGTTTCACCTCTTAAGTAAAAGTAACATTAAAATTCAGTAAGTTTTCACAATAAATGTACTCTATAAATCCCTAAAATAGTGTATCACATCAAAATAACTCTTCCCTTTGTTCCTTTTTTGTGGGTCACAACCAAGAAGTGAATAATAATGAGTAAATTGATTCTTTTCTCTATTAATTTGTTTCTTTTGTTCTGTTTATTTTCAATATATAAAACTATTATTTTTTAATATAATTTTTTTAGATATAGAAATGGAAATTTTTTAAAATAATTATATAATATGGATTGTGAACCCACTACCCAAAACAAATGTAGTTACCTTTTCACTCAACCTATTACAATGAATATTTCCAAAGAATTCCCATAGAAACACCATCTCCCATAAAATTTTGGAAAATAAAAAATATATATATACACAAGTAATGGGTAGGTATGGATATATAAGATTGTAATGTGGCTACCTAATAGAAATTTCATGGTATCTAAATCGTAAGAAGGGTAAAATGTCAAGGTGGCCCAAAATAGGAGTTACTTGTATAGATGTATTTTTAATTGAAATATTACCTCTATCATGTGTGTAGCACATAATAATATTACATATTTAAATATAACCAAGGAAATTTTTATTTTCTCTACATTATCTGAGACTCTCAAAAAAGTACCTAAAATTAAGAATATCAAATAAAGGACTTATAATGTATCTTAGGTAAGGGATTTTATATATTGTCCATTCCTAATAAGACATGAGTTTCAAAAAACAATTAAACTCCATTGAATGATTTTTAAATAAAAAATATATAAAAATATTCTATATAAAAATTCATTTGAAATAATTTTCTAAATGTAAATAAAAATTCCCCAAAATCAACTCAATAATGAAAAATAATTTCAGTTATTTTATTTAAGAAAAAAAATTATCTAAAAGCAAAAAAACAAAGAAAAAGAAATAAAAAATGGAAACATAATGATTTGTTTCTTTTTTTATTTTTAGTTCTTTTTTATTTAAATCCTAACTATCTTATTTCATCATCCACCAAACCTAAAAATAACATTTTCCTCAATGTAATAAATTTAAATAAATTTAAAAGAAAATAAAGGTATAGATAAGAGACAAACTACTATGTGGTGTCATATGTGGAATCCATCAGCTAGATTTCCTCCACTATATTAATTGGAAAATCATTATACAAGTGTTTAATTATATTCCTACTAATGGTAATCCATCAGCCACCGGATCATGAAAAACTTTTATTACACCAAAAGGGTGAACTTTTGTAACAATATAGGGACCGATCCATTGGGAACAAATTTTACCTAGGTAGTTCTTTAGGGTGGAATTTTACATGAGGACCTTCTCACCAATATAAAACTTCTACTAATTAATCATATATTCATGAATATCCTTTTTCGTTTCTTTATAGATCTTGGATTTCTCATATGCATCACGCTAAATTTATTCCAACATCAGAATCTATAACTTTCCATGATCACCTACATCTGATAAATTCAGATTATATTTTTTACATCACAATATTCAAATTTATCTACCTCTATAGGGATGTGGAAATCCTTTCCAAACACAATCTTATATAGTGAAATTCTGATTCATATTTTAAAAGTTTTACTGTACACCCAATTTTCTTTATCCAAGTGAAAAATCCAATCTTTCTTAATGGGTTGCACTATTTTTTCCAATATTCTCTTAACTTTTTGATTAGAAATTTTTTTCCCTTGTCCATTAGTTTGGGGGTTCTATATATTGGATACTTTATGAACAACCCCATACTTACAGAGCAATTTTTCATGTTATGATTACAAAAATGTGAACCTTGATTTCTAATGATGAATCTTGGTAAACCAAACCTACTGAAAATTTGAGATAACACAAAATCTACAACCACTCAAGAGTTATTGATCAAAGTATCTTTTTCTTCCACCCATTTAGATACATTTTAAATATCAAATAATATTTATACAAATAAAAATGAATTTGTAAAATTCACCATGAATTCAATTTCCCATGAATCTAATATCTCACAAAATATCATGGGTTCTTGGGGAATTACATTACACTTAGGAGTATTCCCTATGAATTGACATCATGTTCATGACGTAAAAAACTTATGGGAATATCAATACAATATTCTAGAATAAATTCCAAAGTCACAGTCCTTTTGAGTTGTACGTTGAGAGACAAAGACGATACCATAATCCAAACCATGGAAGAATCTCAAAAAAGAGGTAAACTCATGGTTTGGGATGCACCGATGAGCAATATGGTCACTAAAAATATCTAGAATTATGGATCATCTCAAATATAACATCATGAATAATGACTACATATTTGTTATTCTAAAGTAAAAAAATATCTGGGGACCCGAGAAATTTTTAGAAAATTCACAATGTTTTCATACCAAAGGGTAAGGTCTACTACATAACAAAAGTGTTCATCAGTGATGAATTCTCCAATGGGTAGGTATGAGTAAATAAGGTGGTCTAATAGTGGGGAAATCCTAAAAATGTGGTTCAATACCACATTTTACAATACTCTCTTATCTTGAGTCCCAATATCAAACTTCTATAGGAGTAGAATCCACCATATGAGGTAGGGATCAGCTTTGGGTTTCTTAAGGAGATGTCGAAGGGCATTAGGATCATAAAACACAAAGACTTTATACCTAGAAGATATATGGGGAATTTTTTAAATATAACATGACATAAAGAAGTTAATTTTCAATAGTCTTGTAGTTTTCCTTGGTAGGGTCAATGGTATGTAAGGAATACCCAATGACATGAGGAGCTATCTCAACCCTTTTTGATAAAACTGCCCCAACTGCAATGTTAAATGAATAAAACATATGTTCAACAGGGAGACCCCACCTTAGTAGTTGGATAATGGGAGGTGATGTGAGATTCCCTTTTAGAAAACTAAATGCATCATTACAGTTTTTATCAAAAAAACTCATAATCATTCTCTACAATGGAGACAAGGGAAGTGAGATCTTACTAATGTATTTAATGAATCGGTGGTAAAACCCAACCTGAACCAAGAAATATCCCACCTAATGAACACATTTTGGATATGTAAGGAAGGAAATTATTTCAATTTTTTAATTATCAACTTCAATTCCCTTACATGGAATAAAATTTCCAAGAACTGTACCCCACTCTACCATGAAATGAAATTTCTCATAATTTAACACAATATCTTTTTCAATTAAATTGTGTAGGATAGAATGTAGGTCTTCCAAATAATAATAAAAATAATATCCATGAACTGTAAAATAATCCATAAAAATTTCCATAAAATTATATAGGTACTTATAAAATATACTCAACATATAATCCTAAAAAGTAACAGTAGCATTATATATACCAAATTGAATACACCTATATGAAAATGTGATGAATAGGTAGGTAAATTTTGTATTTTAATGATTCTCAAGGGCTATATGAGTTCGAAAATAACCCCAGTATCCATCAAGTAAATAATAATGTAACTTACCAACCATTATTTCTAACATTTTTCCAATTAAAGGTAGAGGAATGTGGTTCTTTCATGTGGCTTGATTTGGTTGATGGTAGTCAATACAGACTTGCCAAATATTTTTCACATGTGTTGGAATCAATTCATTCCTTTCATTTGACACTTCCATTATTTCAGTTTTTTAGGCATAATTTTCACTAGGCTAACCCATTTACTATCATATATGGAATAGATGGCCCTAGTATTAAGTAATTTACTAACTTCCAATTCTACACAATTAAGAATGTTGGTATTTTAACATTATTTAGATTAACTTATGATCTTATCCTCCTCATCTAAAAGTATATAGTCCATAAAAATAGATAGGATAATCTCATAAATATCATCTAATCTCTAACATATCACCTTTTAACACTCTCTCAAAAGGTATAATAGTTTTAATTCATACTCTAGAGAGAGGTTTTTCGAAATAATGATGGTAAAGTGGTCAAAACCCTCAATATAGGCATATTTTAAATTATATATAAGTGGTTTTAATTCTAACACCGACTGTTTTGGGTTGATGGAGGGGGTTTTGTGGGTTTTAGGTTCATTAAAATTTCTATCTTTTCATGTTTATTCCGTATGGATAGATAATTAATGGAAATTAGATTTTTATCATCATCAATGGTCCTGGTTACCTCAAAATGAACACACTCATTAATTAAAACACCCAATTTACACTTTTCCAAACCCACACAATACTCGAAACATTAATTAAAACAAAAATCATAAATGATTAAACAATAGGAAAAAGAATTGGATTATAGGATAAGGAGAGAATTTTGTGTGTGTGTGTGTGTCATTAGATATAGCTTTCATCGAATAGATAGGAAGATCATAGTTCTCTTTAATATGTTATTTAATAGAATCAAGTATATTAAAACATAAATTTTTCCCACCAAACTTTATATATAATGTACCATTGTGAAAAATGATTATCTTCTTTTTTATTTTATAGAAGGGCCTTCCAAGTGTGATAGGATCATTTCCTCGGGTCTGGGAATCATCCATTTCAAGAATGTAGAATTTTACAGGGAAAATGAGATTCTTTACTCACACAAGGATGTCCTTGATCACTCGTATTAGGTGTGTTGTGCTATAGTTGGAAAGTTTCATGATGATACCTATTAGTTTAAAATTTCCAACCTATGGAGAATTATATATAGAGTGAGTCATCACATTAATCAATTCACCTTAATAAATTATTTCATCATAAAATAAAGTCTCCCAAATTATGCAAGGTATCATAAAAGTGACCAGATCCTTACATTTAGTTGGAATCTCTATTTATATCAAGTATGATACATTATTTCAAAGGTTGAATATCTCATTCAACTTTATTCATCATATGTGGGTGAAAATTTGTTTAAGAAATTTGGCACATAGAGGAATTTTTGTAGCTACATATAAGAGAGGAATATTGACTTGTACCTTTTTAAATGTATCCAAGATCTCTTTATAAATTTAATTATTAAATTTTTTGGATTTATAAAGTATTTGGAGAAAGGTAAGAGGAATTTATTTTCCAGGGTGGACATCAATGATAACTTTTGTACCATTTTTGTTTTGTTTTTCTTCACTTAAATATTTTGATGATAGAGAAAGAGATTTTTCAGGAGGAGGAAATTCCTATTGTGTAGAATCATTGGAAGAAAAAAATTTTTCCCCCTAAAAATTGTGATTTCATATACAATACTTTGTTATATAGAATTAAAAATGGGTTGTGATGGTATTTTTTTAAAACCCTTCATTTGTATCTCACCATTGTTGTTTTATAATTTTCTCAATTGAGTTAGTAGGTCTTGAATAGATGATTGTGTGGTCTGTTATAACTGGAGGTTTTAGGATTTCATTTGATTCACCATTCACTTGATACTTGGTTCAAATTTGGGAGTAGGAGTATCTTTTCAATATGTTTAAGGATAATAAGGTTTCATACCTTGGCCTTCTTGATACCAATTTTATTCAGGGTTTTTTGAGATTCCTCTTTACTTGTATTGCGGTTTTTCATTCCACCAAAATTTTGGATTAGTCCTAAAAAATTATTCCATGGAAAAACTGTTTAACAATAATCAAATGAATCCTAAATTTTAGGTGCACTGATCAGAAAAATGAGTGTTATCAAAAAAGTCTCTTGAATCTCTCCCAATATTCATGAAGGGTCTCTCCTTGTGATTTCCTAATTCCAAAAATTTCATTTCTAATGGATGAAATTTTGGAATAAGTGAAAAATTTATATATAAATAGTCTTTTAAGGTCTTTACATCCCCTAATTATGGTAAGTATATAGTATAGTCGTTATTTGGATGAAACATCAATTGAGAAATGGAAGGTCCCAAACATTATGAGGCCATCAATCACATTTTGGGGTTTAATGGTGGATTACACAATGTGAAACTCTAGGATATATTTGTGAGGGTCCTCAAAATTAATTACATGGAATTTTATAAGGAGGTGGAGATACCTGATCTCAACTCAACATTTTCTACTTCCTTGGGGTATTGGATGTATACAGTTTGGTACTCTACTTCAGGTGTGATCAGTTATGTTAAGGTTTAATTATTTGTAGCCATACTTTATAGGGTTTAATTTGGTTCAATTTTTTACTGGTTTAATATCTATTGAGGTTGCATAGGGGTATCCTTAGTGTTACTTGATTTTCCTACTAAATATGAATTAATGTGTGAGTGAAGATCCTTTTAGATTTTAACATCTATTTCAAGTATCTTTTTTTTCCTCGATGTTTCATGAAAATGAGCTGTAAAGATTTTTTCTAGGGTTTTTTATTTAGGTGGAATTAAAGGAATAAAATAACACACACAATTGAAAATGTATAGTAAAATGACAAAAAATAAAATAAATAATAGGTATAAAAGAAAAAAAAATACTTTACGAAACAAGAAATAAGGGAGAATAAGAAGAAGGGAGAGAGAGAGAACACACAAAAACAAACAAAAAAGGGAAGGGGGATTGAAATGAGTAGTAAAAAGGAAAAAATACATAAAATGGAAAAATGACTTTGGATCCCTGACAATAATGCCAAAATTTGATCACGTTGTTGATCACGTCAAATTAGACATTTATATTTTTACTAGAATTTATGCAGTATACTAGAAACCCTATATCATCTCTCGATGGATCCATAGATCATTAATTTAATTTGATCATTTTTTAATGAGATATATTATTTTATTAAGAGTTTGTGGGATTAATTCTTTTTTTAATGAAACTATGTTACTAAGTGAGATAAACTATTTAGAGAAATCATGATCAACCTAGGTGAGTGTCCCTTGATGATCAACCTTCATCACTCTCAATATAAATGGAAAGGATGATTGATTCTTTGATTTATACATACTGAAACCACGAAGTTATGTGATTTATTATAGTTTTAACACATAGTATTTGATTTATTAATGATATTGATTACTGTCGACCACATAAAATCAATAAAATTATGTCAATGTAAGAACCAAACTCAATCAAGGGAGTAAATAAACAACATGATTTGGTGACCATATTTTGAACTTGTTATAATTTTTCTCAAGAAAAAATCATGCATATTCATTGATTATATCTTCTAGATTTCTTCAATCAATATAATTCATAAGCATACTCATCAAAGAGAAGGTATGAGAAAAGAGGAAAACACGCTCAAATCATCACAAGATCAAGGTTATGCATGAAAGCATGGTGATTATTATTACTTTGATTTTTATTTTCTCATACTATAATAAAAAAATAAAAAAGTTCTAAATAAAGAAAAATCTATAACAAACCTTAAAATTCAATTACCTTCAATTGATTATAAATGTGGATCTTTGGATTACAACAAAGATCACCCAGTAGATTGATCGCTAAGAGGTTTAGAAGTACATCATTGAGAAGAAGAAAAAAATGGATAAAAGAATATCTCCAATTCAACATAAGATTACCCCTAGAAGTTTCAACCCTGACAATTATCCATGTAGTTCTTTTAAATAGAAATTTGGAATGTTGGGTTCAAGAAAAATCAATGGTTTATGTGTGTGTGAGATTTATTCATGATGAATTTTTTCAACCAATTGGTTTGACTATAATAATAATAAAATGTTTTAAATGGACTTGAAATTAATTATAAAGTTTTTTATTAGAGTTATATATCTAATTGAGGTGGAATAATCCCAATTGGAGTCCATAAGCCCGATTTATGTCCCAACTACCACAAGTAGGTCCAATCTGTCTCGCCCAAAATTTCTTCACATTGTAGGACTCTTTTGGTCCACTTATGTTCAAATAATTCCATTAGTCCAATTATATGAATTGAATATAAATGATAATAAAATCCAAAAAAAATATGAATTTTCACATTTAGATCAGTATATGTAATGTTTTGATAAAAACATTGAACTGTTATCAAATTGGGCCATCGTGCAATTTTAAATTTTTAAGCATGTTTTCAAAATATGAATTAAAAATATATAATGATGGAAAATGGATTTAATAATTTCATAATAAAACCCGTAAAAATTTAATTCAAAAGTATAAGGGTGATAATATATGATATATCTATGTGTGATCAATCACCAACTTTGGATTCCTTCATCATGATGTTTGTTAATGAAATCTTATTATATTCATGGACATTGAAATTTTATGCTATATAGTTAGAGATCATGTTCAATATACTTCGATCACATTTTATTTATGCCAATATTTTGAAGTTTCACTTTTTGATCAAAGAGATGTGATTTACTGGGAATTTTATTTCTAAGACATGTATTTCTGTTGATCTAGAGAAGGTGGAGTTGATTATATCATGGGTGTGGCCTAGGAATGTGTTTATGGTTCAAGGATTCCTTGGGTTATTCAATTACTATATGATATTCATCCAGAAATTCTCCCATTTGGTAGCACCCATGATCAGACTTACTAAGAAGGGGGTAAAGTTTGAGCAGACTATCCTATGTGTGGATCCCTTCTGATAGTTGAAGAGAAGGTTGAAATATAATTTGATATTGATTCTACCAGAACCAAATATTGGTTATATAGTATATAGTGATTCCTCAGTATTTGGTTTAGGGTTTTTCTTGATATATAATGATATATATATATTTGATTATGGTCCCCACCATCTATGAACCCATGAGAAAAACTACACTACTTATAACATGGAGCTACCTATTGTGGTTCATGACTTGAAATGTTGGCATCATTTCTCTTCATTAAGATATTTTTTGTCTATATAGACTATAAGATCTTATAATATATTTTCTCCTATTAATACCTGAATTTTTAGGCATTGGTTTTAGTATCTATATATGTCTGATTTTGATATGGCATATTCCCCTAGAAAAGGTAATGATGTTATATATTCTCTTAGTAGGAAGTTGTAAGAGTTGTTGGGATCTTGTACATTAGAAGAATAATGAAAGTTTAAGAGTATACTCACAAATTTATAGGTGGGTATATTTGAGTAGGAAGAGGTAGTATTTTTTATAACCTTAGTCATAACTTCTTCCTTTTTTGATTAGGTAAAGGTTGGTTAGTATATTTATCTATATTGTCTACTGATGTGGAATAGGTTAACATGAGATAATAGTTTTCCTGTATGGTCTTTAAAAGATAATGTTGTGTTTCATGTCAATGGTAGAGTGGTAGTTCCTAATTCTATGAGATAAGAATTTATGAGGGACTCAAATATCTCAAAATGGGTGGTTAATCTAGGATCAATTAATATTAATCATGATATCCAATGTTTTTTCTAGTGAAAAGGCATGAAAAGGTACATAGTAGGGTTCTTCTCTCATTTCCCCACTTTCTAAAAGATCAAAGTGGAACATAAATGATCTAGTGGTTTACTTTAGCCTTATCTCATACCTATTTATAAGTAGTATAAGGTGGTGATGGAATTTCATACATATTTATCTAGGACCCTGAGTGGTTAAGATATGGTGTGGGTTATCATTAATTAGCTTACAAAGGATTCACAGTTCTTCCCCATTCGAGGAAATCAATCCCCATATGAGTTGGATAGGTTTTAAATTTAGAAGAAAGTTTGATGGATTGGAGTTCCTACAAGTATCATGTTGGATTGAGATTCTAGATTTACATCGTTTTTTTTTCAAGGCCTTCATATAGTTATGGGGTTAAATCCAAATATGTGTATGTAATATCACCCTTATATAGATGGACAGTCTGAGAGGATGATCCAAGTTTTAGACGATATACTTTGGGTGTGTGTGTAAGACTTTGAAGGATCATTGTATGATGAACTAAAATTGTTAGAGATTTCATATAGTAATTATCTTTAGTCTTAAATTTGGAAGATTACTTTTAAGTATCTTTATAGTTGGTCCTTTTTTTCTCCGTTATGTTGGTATGAAATTGATGATTCAATAGTAATCGAGATGAGTTTAGTACAAAAAACTTCTGAGCATATGTATTTAATCAGGATGTGGTTGGTTATCGCTCAGATAAGGTAGAGTTCTTATGCATAACAAGGATTGTTACCTTTATATTTATCTATGGGTGACTTATTTCTATTATAAGTATCACCTTGATATGGGTATCGATGATTTTGGAGGTAGGAAAATCGTTACTATAGTTTGTGGGACTGACTGACTGACTGCAAATCATTTTTTTGATTTTCTAATGGTTGGTTTGAGGGTAGCCGGTTCCCTTGCAGCCCGGTTTGAGGAAAACTGGAAACCTCACAACATTCCAGCTTCAAACCAGCATAAGCGGGATACACAAAACAGCGAATCAAATTCAAATTCAAACATTTGATCTTCCTTCATGACATCAATAAATGAATTTTGTGTTCTATGTGTTTAGGCTTAGAAATTATGAGATATATTATTTGTATGTTATTGATAATAAGGACTTTTAGTTGGAGATATATTTCTCATTAATGTGATGTTTGATGTTGATTTTTTATCAGAGTGAAAATTTATTGTGAGTGAATAATGTGCCTATCATTCAATTTTTATGGTCACATTGACTTCTTGAAGAATAAAATTGGGAGTAGGAATTAGATTTCTGCACTTAGTGGCTCGACTTATCTGAGCAGGGCCTCTATAGACACTTCCCAACGATGAAAGTTGGGGATACTGTAACCGAATCAGACTTTTGAGGTGCATTATTCCTGCTTTTAACCATTTTTATAAAATTGTTTTTGACTTATTCTTTTTTGGGTTATGTGTCAGGAACCAACTCGCGTCGACCATGAAATGGTCGCTCGAGCCAGTCTGCAACATGTCCCTAGGGTCGTTCCTGATCTCCCTAGGATGGAAACCAGTGTCGGGCATCAAAATTTATCTATTGGGAATGATTTGGCCCATGAAGAAAATATAAACAGGTAAATAAATACTGTCGATAAATATAAAAACTACCAGTGGAAACAAAACAAAACCACACATACCTCTATGTGACCTCTTAGTCACCTCCAACCACTAACAACCCCTCTCAACCACAAGAAGATGAAAAAAGGAACCTGAACCAAGAAACTGAACTTTCATTTAAAGAGATAGGATAGGCATTATCATTAAAATGCTCAGTACGGATACCAAAAATGACCCACAGAATCCATGCATTTTCTAATTCCAAAACAGCCTAATAATACTACATTGAACTACAGTTATAAAAATAAGTTTTTCACATATAAAATGCATTTTTAAAACTAACAATCAAAATTCCATTTCCCTTATAATTAAAAAACAAGGAAAATAAGGAAAATGGGGTGCATGAAAACTTTTCTAAAACAACTACTTTGACATCATTTTTAAAACCAACATACATTCACAATTTTCCAAGAAAACACCAAAACCAAGATCAAGGGTATGATTCTACACACAACAAGGGAAATAGTATTAATAATTATCATATTTTATGATCATTAAAAACCTAGGAACCCAGAGGAAAACTATAACACACTAATACCTATGAATCCATCCTCGGTAGCATGCCACACACAACAGAATCAAATGCCCTAATTCCCAACCACCCTT
The DNA here is from genome assembly GCA_963277665.1 of Viscum album. Taxonomy (NCBI): domain Eukaryota; kingdom Viridiplantae; phylum Streptophyta; class Magnoliopsida; order Santalales; family Viscaceae; genus Viscum; species Viscum album. Next base: position 1,840,165,038 of record OY728125.1, read on the forward strand.
TCTTAGGTCAGAACAAGGGGCCCAATCCCATAGAAATAATCCCAAATATCCTTCTATTATGGTCCACTAAATAGTACATGAACTTCAAGTGCAATAATCCTTCTCAATAAACCTCCTTGTTATGCTAGGTTTATGTGATATGTTCACAAAGGGGTGTGCCACACATTCAAACAAAAAGCCTCATATATAACCAAGCACACTACACAATCCAACACCACCCCTTCCACCGCAAGGTTAGTCCCTTTCCATAAAATAATTATCATACAAAGGAGGTCCCATACCGAGGACCTTCCCATCTCACAAAAAAATCAATGAGGAAGGAGATATAACCTAATATGGGTTTTCCAAATATCCATTTCAAAATTTCAACTGGGTATTTAACTTCACAAAAATCAACCATTTACCAAAAACTCTTGGATATATTTCCAACACAATAATAAACATCATTTTAAACAAGCATGGCCAAATAGTCCCTTACACCAAACATTTACCAAAATATTCCCAAGCTCATTTTAAATCAATTTAACACAAAAAAAAACTTAATAGAGTTCCAAACAGGCTTTCACAACACTCATAATCCAACACACTTTTGCAAAATGAAAAACGGGGCATAGTTTCCAACCACTCACCAAAACATGTTTCAAGTCCAACCAAGCCAAACCACAAGGAACACAATTGAAATAACTTTTTAAATACAAGGAGAACCACTTCCCCAATTTTGGAAAACATGAAAACATTTTAGGGAAAAATAAAGGTTAGAATAGGTACTCTTGAGGGAGATTGTCTCTAGAGTTCCATATTCACTTGATAACACATCCCTGTGTGCACCTAGTGCACCTATGGATGTGTCACCGTCAAATGAAACATTCTAAAACCAAATAAAACATTTGAATCCCAATTTCATAAATCCACCACTTACCTTCAACCTAAAACCATCCATTTCACTCACTTATAAAATAAAATAGAAGTTCATAAACCAAAATCTCTTTTTAAATCAATTTCCAAACCATACCAAGAAAATTCACGATGTTTCACATATAAAACACAAATCATGACTTAAGTCAATTTACAAAAACATATCAATAGGTAAAAAACCACTCATCCAACCAATTTACCCTAAAAAGATCAATTATCATTTTAACAAACACTTTTGTCACAAACACACAAGGTAATAAATCAAGTTTCATGTAAAAATCTATTTTTAACACAATTATTAAACTTTATAATATCATAAAAATCTAACTAGAGGTATCATAGAGGTGTGTATCAAGATAATAAATTAATTAAAAACATAAAACATTAAAGAATAAGAAATTTAAAATAAAATCATGGATTCAACTGCCTCAACCACATGTGGGTGCGACGAAATTTCAAGGAAGGAAAACAATGCCCCGCGGACCAAACGTACACCCTAGACAATGAGACAAACACGAAAATTAAAAAAATGAGGCATTAAGGTTTAGGTAAAATTAAAGAAAAACTCTAAAAATAGAATAAATACTACAAACCGGTGAAGGGGGGTTATGAGTAGGGACTTACAATGAGAAGGTAGGCCGTTGGGGTCGGGATCACTAGAGAAGGCCACATCCAACTGGAGTGGAAGAGGGGGGACCCAAGTGTACCACAGGTAGTGTGGTAGTTGGGGTGCGGTGGACGGAGGAGGCACGTCGAGAGGAGGGGGAGATGGACGTGAAGGGGGGAGTGCGATGGTCAGACCACTAGAGCTAGGGCAGCGAGGGGAGGGGGTTGGCCCGTGCGTGAGAGGAGGGGAGGACAAGGGGGTCGCAGGTGAACAGTGCATAGGAGGAAGAGGGGGGGTTCGACCCCCCTTAGGGTTTCCCTTCATCAAAAAAATAATAAATAAAAAAATAAAAAACTTAATATAATAATAATAATTGTAACTAATAATATTCGTAATAACAATAATAATATTAAAAATCACAATATTATTATTATTTTTATCAAAAAACCTTATAATTTTTTTTCATTTTTTTGTTAATATATGTGTGATTGTAATATTTATTTTAAATACATGGTAACTATACAGGCACTATACAGTTACTCATAACTGTGAGAGCTGACTGTGAAATAGTGAAAAAACAGTTTAACTCAAAATAATAATTAAAATATTTTAAAATAACTAACCAACACGGTCGGGTTGTGACAATTCTCCTCACCCAAAACACTTTTTTCCCCCAAAAAGTCAGCAAGCCAAAGGTTAACCAAAACTCAAGTGCATTCCAAGACAAAATTGAGGGAAAATATGAATCTTAGGATTTCCTTACTCTCTATAGTCCACACCAGACCAATTCAAGTGGAATTTGAAGCCCGGGGTTGAGGGGAAAACACGGGAGGGTTCTCCCCACCACAATAATTCACTAACACAAAAACCTTGAAAACCAAACACACCACCCCCATGGGGGTCCAATGTGGGAACTCCCCAACCAAACTTCTTCACACTGACCAAGCAGTGGCCCTTTAATGGCCAAAATCTAGGAAACCTCTGGCTTGAGATAATCCAATTCCCTTAGCATGATAAAACTAACTCCACCACAAGGAAACAACTAGAAACATACTATGAGACAACCGGACATACCTAGACATCAGAATGAGAAATCTTCCTAGAAGAACCAATAGCCCTTTGATAAAGGTCGAATAATAACATCACCGAGATTATAAACCCCCACACCATCCTAAACCTAAAACACAAGGAGAAGATCCATGAAATAGAATTCAACCCAAAACCTCCACAAATCCAAGGCACTCTCATCACCAAACAAGTATCTACAAAGATAAACCCACCCCGAACAAAATCTAAACACACCTTAATAAGGACGAATGATTCCAAAAATCCACATTCTATAAACTGAACTGTTTATATCATATAAAAATATATCTTTTACACCTTCACACAAAAATGATGAACCTACCCTTTCTAGGAAAAAAATAAAATTTAGATATTTCATAACTTTTCCTTATGACACGAATAGTCTCAATAATGAAAAGACTTCGGATGGATGCAACAAAATGGCTTGGAAATCCTAAATCGATCAAACTAGTGGAATGTGAGAGAACAATCTAACGAACTAGAATTTGGCACCGATGAATGAGATTATTTCAGGAATAGGTTCCTCTACTCTCTAGATGGGGAACCTTCACAAAATCTATCCACCCCCAATTACACCCTAAAATCCAATGAAAAAGAGTCATTCAACCTCCACTTATCCAAAACTAAACCCACTATTTAAAATTGAAATGAAAATATCTTTAATAAACTCAAAAGTTCCCAATAACCGAAAGACACACTCTACTTATACAACCAAAAAACATCCCATAAAAACCTCAATTACCATGGTAAACTAGAAACACTTAAAAAGAACTGAAACTGGACATGACTCACTGGCTATATTAGTGATCCTTATAGGAATTATACTCTGAGTAATGTGAAAACACACCCAAAATCAGCACCCCCAAGTCAATAGTAAAAGACAAATAATTTGAAAAAATACAAACACAATAAAATCCACTTTTTTAAATACCAAAACCCACTTTTCAAGAAAAACCAAGTCCAAAAATCACTTTCTCATTCATGTCCATTTTATAAAATAAAACAATCCAAGACTTAAATTCCAAAACCCCACACATGGAATCCTATGTACTGCTGCATAATCCTTCATCAATTTCCAATCAAATCACTCATACATATGTTTCAACATGCACTTCACGTGTCTACCCACACATATGAGGAAGATCCTAAGGAATACCAAGGGTATCACTTTCCATTATGTTATTAAATCCAAACATAAGACAAGTTTTTCAAACCAAAATACTTTCTCATTTAAAAACCCATTTCACCAATTTCCCAAAACAATTTTAAAGAAAACACCTTTTTAGCAATTTTAAAATCATTAGAAAAAAGAGCCCTTTAATTTAAAACCACCTTCATTTCCCAAAACACATTAATCCCCAACCAAAATCAAGAAAAAGCACAGTCAATCAACAAAAAACTGGAATGAGGAACTAGTGTTTATTCCCAACAAAATGACATGGTAGTGATCTATTCCCTAAGTAAAAAATAAAACTAAGAGGAACTTAAATTGGACACTCAGACTCAATATGGGTCACTAATCAATGTGGAGTCAAAACATGAAACCATATTTTATCCGTTGTCATCCCTCAATCCATAACAAGAACAAAAGACTCGAATCCCAGACAACCCCAGGTAACTCGGGTCTCATCATGAGTGGTGGTGATTAGGCACCGACCTGTAACCTACCTCTTGACCTCAGACAATCCTAATCTCCAACAACTGACACCCAAAATAAAAAAAGGACTCCTATGATACTATTTTTTCATGAAACAACCCGGATCAACCATGAAACGGTCACTCAAGCCAGTCCTCAACATGTCCTGAGGGGAGTTCCCAATCCCCTTGGGATGGAAACCAGTGTTTGGAATCAAAATTTAACCATTTTGAATGACTAGGCCCCCATGAAAAAAAGATAAACATGTAAATAAAGACTATCAATAAAAATAAAAACTAGCATCAGAAAGAAAACAATACTACACATGCCTCCATGTGACCTATTGGTCACCTCTAACCACTAATAAACTATTTCAACCACTGGTAGAGGAAAAATGGAACCTGAACCAAGAAACTAAACCTTCATCTAAAATTATAGGATAGGTGGAAGCATTAAAATGATCAGTAGTGATGCCAAAAGTTAACCACATAATCCATGCATTTTCTAATTCCAAAACATCCCAACAATAATAGTTTGAAATAATGTTATAAAAATAAGTTTTTCACATATAAAATGCGTTTTAAAAAATAAAAAAAATCACAATTCCATTACCCTTATAATTCAAAAACAAGGAAAAGATGGGAAAAGGGGTGCACACAAACTTTTCTAAAATAACTACTTTGAAATCCTTTTTAAAACCAACCATACATTCACACTTTTCCAAGAACACACCAAAACCAAGATCAATGGTATGATTATACACACAATAAGGGAAATGGTATTAATAGTGGTCATATAGAAGGATTACAGAAAACCTAGGAACTCAGAGGAAAACCATAACATACTAATACCTATGATACCATCGATGAAGCATGCCACAAAATATAGGATCAAATGCCCTAATGCCTGGCCACCCTTTATTAGTTCAGACTGAGGGGCCCAATACCATAGAAATAATCCGAAATATCCACCTACTATGGTCCAATGGATAGTACATGAACTTCTAGTTTAGCAATCTTTCTCATTAAACCACCTTATTATGACAATTGTTTGATATGTTCACAAAGGGGTGTACCAAACATTCAAACAACATGCCTCATATATAACCAATCACACTACATAATCTAGCACAACTCCAACCACCTCAAGGTTAGTCCCTTGCCTTAAAATAATTATCATAAAAAGGAGGTCTCATATCAAGGACCCTACCATCTCACAATAAATAAACAAGGAAAGAGACCTAACCTAAGAGGGGGTTTCAAAATATCCATTTCAAAATTTCAATCAGGTCTTTAAATTCACAACAATCAACCATATTTCAAAAAACCTGGATAGATTTCCAACATAAGAATAAAAATCATTTTAAACAAGCATGGCCAGATAGTCCCTTACACCAAAAAATTACCAAAACATTCCAAGGATAATTTTAAATAAATTTAAAACAAAAAAACTTAATATAGTTTCAAATGTGATTTCACAACACTCATAATCCAACACACTTTTGAAAAATGCTAAATGGGTCATAGTTTCCAACCAATCACTGAAGCATGTTTCAAGGGAAACCAGGCCAAACCACAGGGAACACATTTGAAATCACTTTTGAAATACAAGGAGCACCACTTACCCAATTTTAGAAAACATGAAAACATTTTAGGTTAAAAATAAAGGGGATAAGAGTTACTCTTGTGGTATATTGGCTCTAGAGTACCATCTTCACTTGATTTCACATCCATGTGTACACCTAGTGCACCCATGGTTGTGTCATTGTCCAATGAAACATTCTAAAACCAAATAAAACATTTGAAACCCAATTTTATAAATCCACCACTTGACTTCAACCCAAAACCATCTATTTCACTCACTTATAAAATACAACACAAGTTCATAAATTAAAATCCCATTCTAAATAAGGTTCAAAACCGTACCAAGAAAACTCATCGTGTTTCACATATAAAACACAAACCATGCCTCAAGTCAATTTATAAAAACATCTAAATGGGGAAAACACCACTAATCTAACCAATTTACTCTAAAATGGTCAATTTTCATTTTAACAGACACTTTTGGCATAAATGCACAAGGTAATAAGTCAAGTTTCATGTAAAAACATGTTTTTAACACAATCATTCAACTTCAGAATATCATAGCAAGATAACTAGAGGTGCCATAGAGGTGCATAGTAAGATAATAAATTAATTAAAAACAGAAAGCATTAAATAAAAATAAATTTAAATGAAAATCATGGATTCGCCTACCTCAACCACACGTGGGGGAAAAGAAACTTCAAGGAAGGTAGAAAAATACATCACGAACCAAACACACACCCTAGAACATAATATAAATGCATGAATTATAAAAAAAGGCATTATATTTTAGGTAAAATTAAAGAAAAAACTCCAAAAATCGAAGAAATACTACAAACTAGAGAAGGGGGTCATGAGTAAGGAATTATTCCAGAAAGGGAGGTCATTGGGGTCAAGTTTGTTAGAGAAGGTTGTTGTTGGACGGAGTGGGAGAGGGGGACCCAAGTGCACCACTGGTATCACTACGGTCGGGGCGCGGTGCATGGAGGAGGCACGACGATAGAAGAGGGAGCTAGCCATGAAATGGAGAACATGGTGGTCAGGCCACTAGAGTTGGAGCGGTGAGGGGAGGGGGATGGCCGATGGGTGAGTTGAGGGGAGGATAAGGGGGTGAAAGTGCGCAGCATGCATGAGGAGGAAGAGTGGAGTTTCGATCCCCCGTTTGGTTTCCCTTCATCAAAAAAACTTAAAAAAATATTAAAAAAACTTAATAATAATAATAATAATAATAATAATAATAATCCAAACTAATAATATTTTTAATAACAATAATAATACTAATATTAAAATTAAAAATCATAATATTATTATTTTTATAAAAAACCCATTTATTTTTTTTCTTTTGTTCTTTATTATTTGTGTGATTGTACTGTTTATTTTAAATAATTTGTAACCGTGCAGGCACCACACAGTTACTCATAATTGTGCGGGATCACTGCGCAACAGTGAAAAAAATATGAACTCAAAATAACAATTAAAATAATGTAAAATAACTAACCAATAGGGTCTATGTGTGACATTATGTATCAAGTAGTTTTTGGGTGTTTTTAGACGCTTTAATAAGAATTTAGTGGGGAAATATATTGATCATGGTAATGTGGAACAAACCAGCCCGGTTACCCTAGTAAATTGATAACTAAGCTAGAACTTATATGGCCTGAAGGGCGTCCTCAATCTCTATAGGTTGGAGACTAGTACCTAGCATCATACAAAATTAAAGTGGGAAGGATATTTTCATATACATTAGGGAATAAAGATAAAAAATCAGTAAGAATACCAAAGAAACTCCACTGGGATAACTATCCCATAAGTCAAATAGGTATAAAAAATAAAACTACTATAGAAAAGTACCAATAAAACATGATAGATAAATATTCCAAGTCCTAATGGATACAACTCTCCAAGTCCATAGATCAATAGAAATAACCACCTATAAGTTCTTCTTTACCCCTTCCCTAACCTGGAAGGTGATAATATACGAACACCCAAAGGCACAAGTAGGGTGTGAAATAAAATATCATTAGGATTTCACCAAAGATTCCAAATATATTCCAATATTTAATTAAAAAAACAAATTGATTTATATTTTTAAATAAATAGTTTTATTATCTAAAATCATATTTAAAAAAATCATGATTTACATTTAAAAATATGGAAATACATTAGAAAATTGTGCTTCACATTTCAAAATTATTCCAATTCATTCACAAATGGTTATTTACACAAATAGATTAAAAAAACACTTTTATATAAAACATTTTATATAAATTCAAAATTCGTGTAAAACAGTTTTCAATAATGGCATACATTTATATCTAATATATAAACAAGTGAGAAACATGGTCATCTTCCAAGAGGTATGATAGTTCCAGGTTATGGGGTCCTCACACACTCTTGTGATAAACCTCAATGTGTACACACATTCCTCAGAAATGGAAATAAATGACACATATATGTCCCAATGGGGAGGAAATATGTGTTAACCAGTATTTTTTAGTTTTTTAAAGCATCAATCAATTTCTAGGGAAATTATAACCTAGAATGTTTGTCCATCTAACTCACTAACTACCTAGACTTGCGCTCTGGTATAATTCAATGATTGGAAATTTATTTTAAGAAACCTTAAGATATAATTAAATCTCAATACCCTATTTCAAAATGTCAATCTAAATTTAAAATACAAAATATTTTTTTAATAAAAAAACATTCCTTTTTCAAGATAAACCCCAAAGTTTTCTATGAAAACCATTTTAATCCATTAGTTACAAATAGGAACTTGCAATCAATTCATAATTTAATTCTAAAAAATTTCCATAAATATCACAAAAAACCCCTAATTCAATGGAATTGTGTTTTTTCACAATTATTCCATCAAACCCATTTCACAATTTAAATTAAACAGTTTAAATTTATCTAATTTCCATAAATGCACCCCAATTCAATGGAATTGGGTGGTTTCCAAGTTCATGCCAAAACCCCCTTTTTTAAAAACCCAATTCAATGGAATTTAGTTTTTTCAACAAACCAATTGAAATTAACCTAATAAAAATCAAGAAATTTTGTTTAATTAAAATAAATGAAATTAAATAAATAAATTTAGTGTTAATAAAAATCGAGCATCATGACATAACCACCTACCTCTTGATAAATAGATCTTGAAATACCAAACCCTAATCGATATTTGAAAATGAAGAATGATGATCATATAATTTAGGAAATAAGGATAAAACCTAGGTTTGAGATCCTAAAATATAGTTTACTAGATCCACAAATCAACATAGGGATCCATGGGTCCCTAGGGAGGAGAAGATAGATCACAGTAGATAGAGATCGGGTGAGGAAACTAACAGAGAAAAGATCAAAGGGAATTATTCAATATTTAAATCACCTTTAGAAGGGTTATGATTGGACAAGAACTATTATTAGGTGATCCTAAGGAATAATAACACACATTGGGTTGTTTTAGGTCCATTCTTAACCTACAGGGAGGGTTTCATGATTATAAATATGTTTTTCAGATAAAATAAATATCATGCAAGGTTAGTAGGGAAGATTTGTACAGTTAGACCAAACCGTGTGACCTGGGCATGCACCCCTTTAAATGGGCCTTATGTTTCTCTTAAGAGGGAACGTGTTTGGATAAACTCTGCGCCAACTATGAAAAATCTCACTACCTGGGTTTGCACGATTTATCTTGAGAGGTCGCATAGTTTGGTAAAACTGTGCCCCAACCGTACACTAGCCCAATTTTTTTTAAAAAAATAAAAGTTTTCACCAAAATTACCCTTAAATGAAACCCAACAAAATCATGGTAAAAATAGAGGTTTAGGAATACCCAAGAAATAATATTAGGATGTTACAACCTCCCCACCATAGAAAATTTATATCCCTAGAGAGCCTACACAGAAGCACCCATGCCAAAAATATGAGGCCACTATTTTCTCAACAGTGCCTCCCTCTCCCATGTCTCATTATTATCAGAACCATGTAGCCATAGCATGCGAACCAAAGGTATATCCCTTCCATGAATTACCTTGCTTTTAGAATCAACTATCCTAAATATTCTTTCAGTCATGGATAAATCATGTTCAACTTCACGATCACGCCCACTTAGAATATGAGATGGTTCAAATAGATTCTTTTGTAGTTGAGATACATGGAAAATGTTATGTATCGATGTTATATATAGTGAAATTTCTAAATGGTAATATATTTTTCCCTCCTTCTCAACAACCTCAAAAGTTCCCAAAAATTGAGGATCAATTTTCCCTTGCCTCCCAAGCCATCGATGACCCAAAAGGGGTGAAACTTTCAAGAACACACGGTCACCTACTAAAAAATCAAATAGCCTATAACAACGATCTGAATAAGAATTATATCAACTTTTTTCTATCAATATTCTCTAAAAAATCACTAAATATTTTTTTTCATCTCTAGAAACAAACTTGGTCCAACTAAGGAACTTCCTCCAATTTTCGACCAAAACAACTGAGATCTGCAAGTTCGGACGTACAAGTCCTCAAAAGGATCCATTTTGATAGAATATTGGTAGCTATAGTTATATAAAAACTAAACCATCCCCAAATAATCATCCCAAGATTCACCAAAGTCAAAAACACAAGTGTCAAAAATATTCTCAAGAATCTGTATAGCTCTTTCTTTCTGGATATCTGACTATAGATGGTATGTCATACTCAAATGGACGTAAGATCTTAATGCCTCTAGAAGGACTCTCTAAAAATAAAAATTGAACCAAGTATCCCTATCAGAGACTATAGCAGATGGATTTCTATTAAAATGAATGATCTCTTTCACATAGAGATTTCACAACTCTTCTACTTTGATTTTATCAAGAATGGGTATAATGCGATCCAGGTTGGTCAGTCTCTTGATCATAACCCATATTGCATTTTTCTTTATCTTAGTGAATGTAAACCTAAAAAAATTCCATAGATATCTATTCTCACTTCTAAGTAGGTACTTGATGTTTTTGAAGTAAAATAGAAGGTTTCTAGTGATCATCCTTGACCTGTAGGAATGTATAATAATGAGAGATAAAATAGGCTATGTCCCTTCCCATACCTAGCCACCATAATTGTTTCCTCATGTCATAAAACATATTTGTGGTTCCTTGGTGCACTTTCCACTAGGAATTATGGAAATATCCCATCACATATTTCCTTGTTGATAATGGCATAAAAAACATTTCTGAAAGCATATAATGCCCTCTTTGGAGAATGAACACTCAACAACGGCCACATCACCATGAAGAGAGTCTCTAATTATACATAACTTATCATCAAGATGATTCTCCTGAATAATCCTATAAAGAAGATTGGATTTAAACTGAACACTATCCAAAGAAACCTCATCCTCTGATTCCTAGAATCTAATATGAAACTATACAAAGATATCCATCAATTTCCACTTGTCCAAGGATTCTTTTACTATTTGGGTCAAAACTTTCCTACTCACGGCCTATGTGATGAGATTACCTTTACTTGTGGTGTAGGTGATGTCAAAGTCAAATGATTTAATGTATTACACCCAACTCCTCTAGTAGAGATTCAAATATTTTTCAGAGAAGATATAACTCGAACTTTTTTGGTATAAAAACATGGTAAAAATTTCTCGGTAAAGATAGTTCCACCAACTCTTAAGTGTGTGTATCACAGCTTCAAGTTCAAGGTCATGGGTTCGATAATTCTTCTCGTATGTCCTAAGATGATGAGATCCATATGAAATGACATTATAACCTTGCATAAGAACACAACCCAAACCTAAACCTAATGCATCATAGTAGACCACATTTCCCTACCTAGCCTCTAGAAGAGTCAACACTAGTGCAGTCATCAAAATATGTTTCAGCCCAAAAAATTAACTCTTATCATCCCAATAAAACTTTGCTCCCTTTGGAGTTAGATAATTCATTGGAGAATAAAACTTTGAGAAGTCTTTAACGAACTGGTGATAATACCAAGCTAGACCCAAGAAACTCTAAGTCTCAAAAATATTACATGGTTTTTCCCATTTCATAACATATTTTACCTTCTCAAGATCGACTGATATCCTATGTTTTTACACCACATGTCCCAATAATTTCACTTCCTAAATCCATAAATCACATTTTTAAATCTTGGCATAAAGTCAGTGATCTATCAGTAGACTTAGAACTATCCTTGGATGATGCATAATATACTCCTTATAATTAGTGTAAAAAAGGATGTCATCCACAAAGACTACCATGAAGGTATAAATATACTCATGGAAAATTTTGGTCATTAAATCCAAAAAGACTACAGGATCATTGGTTAAACCAAATAGAATAACAAGGTACTCATAATTTCTATACCTGCTCTGAAAGGTGGTTTTTTAAATACTATATTCTTTTATCCTCAATTGATGGTAACCATAGTGAAGATAAATCTTCGAGAACCACCTTTCCGATTAAAAATAATTAAATAGATCATCAATCTGTGGTAATGGATACGTTTTCCTTACCATCACTCAATTGATATTTTGGTAATCAATACATAAGCGAAGTGAACCATCAAATTTAATAGAAACGAGAACCAGATCTTCCCAAGGTGACACACTCAAGTGTATAAAGACTTTATCTAGAAGATCATCCAATTATATCTTCAAATCTTTCATTTTATTTGGTACAATGTGGTAAGAAGGAATAGAAACTAGTTCGGTACTGGGAACTATATTAATATATAACTCCACCTCCCTTACCAGTGAAAAACTAGATAAGTTAGAAAGAAACATGTTGGAAAACTTGATGATAACTAGAGGTAAATAACCTCTCAATTATTAACACTCTAGATAAAAATTAAACACTAATATTACTTTCCCCAACTCCAGATAAGAATTTCCAGCCCTACTCAACCTTGGGTCCCATTCTCCTTGAAATACGTGGAACACACCATTGGGTGTAGTAATAGAAACCTGTCCAAGATAACATTCAATCCAATATTTATTAGAAATGATATAATCCATCCTGAATATGATTTCAAGAGGTTTTACATCGAGAACCAAAAAACTCCATGCAAGCTTGACATTTGATATAGAGAAGACACAAGAAGGACTATGGATACCAAGCTCTCTCTTTATACCAAGGGGTGTAGTAATATCCATAACATAAGATAAATTACCTATATAAATATTTCTCAGATTAAAAATAATGGTTGAAATAAATGAATGAGATTCGCCAATATAAAATAACGAAGTAAATAATGATGAAGCTATAGTGACGGTACCACTAACAGTCATTGTACCTATATCTGCTTCCTCTGGAGACTCTTTCAGGGTATGAATAAGCTTCATTCTAGATGCCTATGGATGGAACCCTTTTATATGTGAAGAATCTAATTTCCCCATAGTCTTAAGAGGATCTAATAATCTTATTCCACTATGAGGAGTGGAATAAACATGGAATAATTTCTATAAGTGTCTTGAGAATCCATAAGAACCACATACCTTGGGTTCCTTAGTGAAAACCCTCTTTGAATGCCCTAGATTACCACACTAGTATAAAATCAAAGGAACTCTTCCAGGTACTGTAGAAGATATATAATGACCCTAATATTGAGAACCACCATGAGAATCATCATGCCTTTTCTTTCCTCTGAAGGAACTCAAACTTCCACTAGGAGAGAAAGAAACTCCTGATAACCCTGACTTGCTAGCCAAGTCTATTTCGACCATTAGTTCTCTATCTAGGACATCATCATAAGAATTTATATTTAACAAGAAAACATAAGAATGAATATATTGATAAAGTCCCAATTCGAACCATTGAGCATTTATCTTCTCATTCGATACAATCTCATGTGTGAAATGCACAAGCTCAGTAAAATGGTTTGTATACTCTCTCATGGTCCTGTTAGCATGCTCAAGTTTCAAAAACTCTATAGCCTTGGCCAACACCAATGATTCTAGATAGAACTTATCAGTGAAAAGAACTTTTAAGTCCTTACACTCTAATCCCTCATGATTCTTCACCATTTCTATAGTGTCCCACCATCTCCTACTCAGTCCTTCCATCACGAAGGTAGCACACTTCACTGTTATTTCCTGAAGTGTTTCTAATAACCCAAAAAAACATTCCAACTTGTTCAACCATTATACATCCTCTTTCTGATAATTTTATACTTTGAATGGTGCGAGATTATGGTGAAGGAATTTCTAAGAACGTTCCCATATAACATCCCTTTCAGGTTCCATAGATCGAGCCTAAATTAGAACTGATGGTGGGGATTGTCCCAAATCTTGGATAGTATACATAATCTCCTCAAATAGATTTGGGTCCATAAGAGGATTTTCTCACTAAGTTTCTACAGTAGATTCCTCCTAGATTTGATTCTCACATCTTCTCAGAGACATGATGCTACAAAACATCATCAGAAAACAAAAAAGACATCAGATCAATATAGAAACAGAGAAATAAGAAAAATAAAACCCAAAATATAGATAAAAATATTTTGATTTCACTCTATCCAAATAAAAAGTAGGGAAAATACTATAACTAATCCTCAATACATTTTTCCATAACCATTGCGGGTGACTTAAGGTTCATTAGGATGAGATATGGACAAGCACCCAATCGTAACTACCACCTAAGTCACGACAATATTTCACAATGCATACTGACTTCAAGATAAGAATATTATCCTAGAGCTCTAATACCACTTTTTCATGAACCATCCCAGGTACCCTAGTAACCTGATAACTAAGCTGGTCCTGACATGTACCAAAGGAAATTCTTGATCCCTAGATATTGGAGACTAACACATGTAATCAAACAAAATGAAGGTGGGAATGAATTTTCCACAAACATTATAGAATAAAGATAGAAAATCAGTATTCATACCAAATAAACTCCACTGGGATAATTGTACAAGAAGTAAAATAGGTATGAACAACCCAAAGTACTATATAAAAGTACCAATAAAAAAGGATAGATAAATATCCTAAGTCCCAACAAATGCAACTCTCCAAGTTCATGGATCAATAGCTTGAACTACCTCCAAATATTGTTTTACCCCGCTCAGAACTAGAAGTAGATAATATACAAACACCCAAAGGTACAGGTAGGGTGTGAGATAAAATCCTAGTAGGGTCTCACCAAGGATTCCATAATAGATGCCAATATTGAATTAACCAAAGAAAGTTCTTTCAATTTTCAAATAAACAGTTTTTGAATTTCAAATAATATTTAAACAAATCATGATTTATATTTCAAAATATTAAAATACATTAAAAAATCATGATTCAAATTTCAAAATGATGGAAATAATTTCACAAATAGTGATTTCATAAATGTCTTAAATAAACACTTTTATATAAAATAGTATATATAAATTCAATATTCATGTAAAAATGATTCAAAAATTAAATACATTTATATATCACATATAAAAAAGTGAGAAACATAGTCATCTTCCAAGAGGTACGATAGTTCCATGTTATAGTATCCTCACACACTCATGTGATAAATCGTAACGCATACACACGTACCTCAGTAATGGAAAGAGAGGACTCATCTATGTACCAATGGGGAAGAAATATGTGTTGGAAAATATTTTTTTAATGTTTCAAAGCATCAATTCATTGTTAAGAAAATTCCAACCTAGCGTGTTTGTCCCAATAACTCACTAACTACCCAGGCTTGCATGTGCTCTAGTATAATTCAATGTTGTAAAATTTATTTTAAGCAACCATAAAACTAAATTAAATCTCATTCCCCCATTTGAAAATACCAATTTCAATTTAAAAACCAAAAAATTTTTTTATTCAAAAACATGCATTTTCCAAGATAAAACCCTAAGGTTTTTATCCAAACCATTTTAAGACATTTTCTATAAATAATAATTTGAAATCAATTCAAAATTCAATTTCACAATTCACTCTCACAATTGAATTCAACAATTTAATTTAAAATAATTTCCATCAATTTCATAATAACCCCCCAATTAAATTAAATTGTGTTTTTTTTTAATCCATAAAATCCATTTCACAATTAAAATTTCACTAATTTCTATAAATTCACCACAATTCAATGGAATTGTGGGTTTTCCAATTTCATGTCAAAACGCCATTTTAAAACCCCAATAAAATGAAATTGTGATTTTTCGACAAAACAATTTAAATTCACTTAAGGAAAATAAAGAAATTTCATTTAATTTAAAAAATTTAAATTAAATAAATCAATTTAGGGATATCAAAAATCAGGCATCATAAAATAACCACCAACCTCAGGATCAATGAATATCAAAATTCCAAACCCTAATCAGGATTTTACAATGAAAAATGATGATCATAGAAACTAATAAAAAAGGATAAAAAATTGGTTTAAGATCCCAACACAAAAGTTATTATATCCATAAAGCAACATAGGTATCTACATAACACTAAAAAGGATAATAGATATCATGAGAGATAGAGATCTGGGTGAGGAAACTAATTGGGAGAAGACTGAATGGTATTCCTCAAGCATTGAATTGCTTCCAGAAGGGTTGTGAGGGGATAATAACTACTCTTAGGTGCTATTGAGAAAGAATATCTCACATGGGGTCATTCTAGGTCTTTCTAGAACCTAAAGTAAGGGTTTTAGGATTTTAAAATAAGTTTTTTAGACAAAAGAAAAATCATGCATGGTTAGCTGAGAAGATCTGCATGGTTAGACCAAACCGTATGGCCTGGCCATGCACCACTTTAAATAGGCCACATGGTTTCTCTTAATAGATATCATTGTCTGATAAACCATGTGTTATCCATGAAAATACACACTACCTAGTTTGTCAAAGTTTCCCTTAAGCTGTCACACGGTTTGGGAAAACCATGCACCAACTGTGCACTAGCCCATAAACAAACAAAAATTTCAATGTTTTCACCAAAATTATCCTTAAATGAAAACCAAAAAAATCGTGGTAAAAATATGGGTTTATAAATAATGGAAAAATAGTAACAAGATTTTACATTATGGGAAACCATACAATTTCTCTTGGGTAATCATGTAGCCTCTTGGAGAGGAGTAGTGGGTGGTGAACAGTTGGCACATGGTTAGAGATAACCGTGAAACATTCCTCATGTAACCATGTAACTTATATAGAATCAAAATCATAGTTGTCACATGGTTTACAAAACTGTATTTTCAAACCATACAAGTTATCTAAATTGAAAGCTTTCCACAAACAATTGATGCATGTTTTGGTAAACTATGTGACCAAACCATGCATGTGGTATTAAATGATCCAAAACTATTATTTTTTCCTCAAAAATACTTTAAACCCATCATTCTTACTCCTAAACCTAGGGATATTGAACCATGGGACTCCGGTGGTGGTTCATGGAAAATTGATTCCCTCTTGAGGGAAATTCTATTGGATCTAGTGTCTTTAATGTAACGCCCCGACCCCAGTTACCCAGAGTCAGTGCATTATTGTGTAACATTGTAATGATCACAAATGATCAAGTCTCGAAAGACCGATTAGTTTAGTAGCCTTGGAAATACTAGATACATTCATAAGTCTTACATTACATCATAAAGAAAAACAAAACTACAACAACATCTTTTCTTCATATCCCCTCATACTATCCCTGCAGGTCATTCATAATATACTTCTTCACATCCTGGAAAAATTAAAACATTGAAAGGGGTGAGCTCAGATGCTCAGTAAGGATAACAATATAGAAAAAGCTTTCATAAATAAACGTAAACATTTTAGGCAATTTATAACTAAACAAAAGCCTTTTAGATAGATCTTCAATATAATATGGAAAAAGTAAAATGAAATAATGACATTTACTTATTCACATGGATATTCTACTGGTCGAATAATCACATGCAATATCAATAACAACTTTCATAATGATGGAATGCATAATTCCAGACTATCATAACCACATAGCCAAGGCCTCGTGCTAAGACCACAAATAAGATTTTTTCAAGGCCTCGTGGAAAGACACTAGTTTGTCTCATGAGACATGCTGATGCATCGAGGAGCTATAGCGGGCTCCACCTGTCACTTATTAAGTCCAATACATTCCTCATATGAACAGGTTTAAACATATCATAAACTATAACATAATCGTATCACATAAAACATGCATCAAGGGAACATAACATTTCCACATTTCAATCACAAGATATCAATACAACACATTGATATAATAAAAACACTTTCAAAACCATTTTCAATACCAAAATAAACGAAAATTAAATCATGGTATTTATTTTTCATTTTAAAAAAAAGTTATGGCTTGTAGAGGAAGCCGAAACTCAAATAATGGTCACGGCGGTGGAGAAGTCATTGTCACCGCATACGTACGACAAAAAAACATTCCCTTTTGTCGTTTAGTAAAATGCTTCGTATAAAAAATATTCCTTTTAAATAAACATAAAAGTCAAAGGGGTTTGTACACCGTATAAAAGAAAGTTTCGTATAAAACAAAATATGCCTCAATGAATGGAGATTGAGACGAGGTCCTTTACAAAGATAATTTTTTAAATAAAATAGATATATTATGTTTATTCACTATAATTACACATAAAGGAAGTACAAATACAAGATATAACATAATAATATCATGACATAATTTGAAAGTAGGAGATTAACCCAAAGAATAGAAATTGGGTTAAGAAGTTCCCTTACCTCGTGTCCGACTTGACTCGAACATTCTTTAACCTCCTAAATAAAAAACTAGAGTTAATTTATACTTTCTTAAGAACATTTTTCAAGTTCATTATTCCTTTTATATCACTTATTACCATGTTATGAACATTATGTAATTATTTATGTTAATAGGGGACGTTTTGTCGATCTTTGGTACTTGAGTCAAAAATAAACTTCTTATAATTACAAGTTGTTCATGTGGTGAAATATCCATTATATACAGAATTATATTCATGATGTAGATATCATATATATCATATATATCCAGTATATACATGCATTTATAATATTACGTAACATTTATAGGTAAGAAATGAAATGCACCGTTCATGGAGACGGTAAGCTGTATGTACGCATAAATGCTACTTTCATTTCTATTTAGTATTTAATGGAATGAAATAATAATTATATAAAGGTAAAATATAATTCCAGAATAATATAATTTATAATACCATTTACTTCATCCTTTATACATCCCACATATGGCATTAACGATTCAAATCACTTTGAGGGGGCGGTAGTCCGCACTTCCTAAAATGAAATTATCGCGTTTACCCAGAATGGAAATCATAAAGGTATGACATAAATGAAAAATACAGAATCATAATAAAAACAGTAACATAATGTATATCATATATAAAAATAGTGTCAACATAATGTCCACCATGAGAGGTGTTAAAAGAATATTGAACAATCATCGTTTCGTGAGGCAGTAATTCGCCACCCACAGAAACAGTATGTTCATTAACCATTAGACGAAGGTGTGTGTAAGTGTAAATAAAATCCTTTTCATAAAAACATCCTAGTATATTTAATATACTGTTGTTTTTTACAAAAGAAAAGAATAAAAAGAGTTTAGGGGGTTGGAGAAGCAAAATAAAACAAAACAACATAAGAGAAGACATTACCTTAAAATCGGGTAACTCTTTTTTGATTTGATCCAAATGCTTCCTTGGGAAGAATTATTCCCAAAGTGAGGCTTCTAGGAGTAAGAGAGGAAATTTGGGAGAGTATTTGGGCAGATTTTGGCCAATCCAAATGGCTTGAAGGTGTGAATAAGGTGGTAGTGGTGGGGGCCTTTTATAAGAGGAGAGGAGGGGCACTCTTGGAAAGTCATGAAATGTTACTTTATTATATTATGATTTTCGGATTTTAAAGGTCCCACACTTATATATTTCTAGGATACGGTGATAAGGGTTTGAAATATACTCATCCAATAGGTTTTTTACAAGTTTAAGTCTTAGATTTTACCTTATCCTTTTATTTTATTTAAATCGTTAATTAATGAGGTAATCGTTGCATCATCATGGTGTCATAACTAATTTAGTTTATTTAATGTCTAAAAATTATAAAACAATTATCATGATGTAAGAAATCTTTTTAGCTTTATAATGAATATTTATAGTCAAAAATATTACTTGTATAACCCCATTTAAAAATTGTTTTAGTAAAACAACTCATGTTTGTGACATTTTTATTTTAACATTAAATAAAAAGTTTTTAAAGTCATTTTCCTACCAAAGTGGCTCCATGGGGTCCCCAAGTTGACCCATGGATTGTCTTGGTCGTCCAGGACTCATCCAATAGGGGTATGACAAGTGTAAAGGTATTTTTATATTTTTATAATATAATTTTTACCTTAAATTTCACTAATTACATTTAATCACGATTAATTAAACTTAAAAGTTACTATTCACCAAAATATTATTTTTATCCCATTGAACCACATTTTACTTCCTAATGACAACCATGTATGTCAGATTTTTGAAAATCAAAACACAAAAGTGGTAATGTTTCATTTAAACGAAAAATCAGTTTTTTAACTACCACTTAGTGTTTTCACTATTCATCAAAAATTGAAGTTTTTCAGAACAATGCCAAAATTTCACCCTAAGCTATAATTGATATTCCGAATTAAAAAGTGATGTCTATTTTAAAAAATTCCAAACATATAAGTTGCATTAATTAATTTTATAATTAATTCCCGCTGTCAAAACAAATAGCGTGTTTTTAAGAAACAATATATATCAAAAGATTGATAATTTTTTATGTCTAATTTCAAAGTGAAATTAATTCTAATGACCACCATTAGATAAAATGGTAAAAATATATTCTAATTAAACTTTAAAACCAATCAATAGTATAATTTATCACTATAAATTATTATGATTAAAAAATTTGTTTTTAAGTATTTTTCACTATTCATAAAAATTTGGAAGTTCTCAAAATAATACCAAAAATTCAACATATGCTAATTTCTATATTCTAAATCCAAAAATGAAGTTCATTTTGAAATATAAATTATATATAATTTTAAAAGGTGGGGATTACTATTCATAATGGCTATTTTGATTGGTCGTGGTGCATTAGAATCTCGAACTTGCGTACAATGCAAGCTATTGCATTATTGAAAGAGAAGCGTATCGTGGAATATCGAGGTGTTACATTCTCCCCTCATTCAATAAATTGCGTCCTCGCAATTTGAAATTTTTATTTGAAAATAAAAGGTTGAAAATACAAAATACCTTTGTGGAAATCCCACATCAGAAATAGGGTTAATAAAATTTATCCTTAATAAGAGGGAAAGGGAAATGAAAAAGTCACCACCAAATTATGATCTCGATAAGGAGAACATTGGTGGCAATTAGAGACATATAATTGGAGAAAAAACATAAATATTTTTAGGGAGTGATTGAGGTCATCAATCACAAAAAAGTGTAAAATTGAGGGCCTCAAAGCCTTCAATCTATATTGATTTAAAATATTATCAGTTCAACAAGACATAAGGTATTAGGATAACACATTTTTTGTTTTAATATCCCTTTACTAAAGTTTAAGAATTAATTTATTCATAGAATAAGAGATAGGTATATATATATATTTACGCTTGACAAGTAGAGTTTCAACCTTCAAATAATTTCTACCACAAACTCATCTTTCACTCAAAAAGATAATAGAACTCAAAAATATTATATTTATCCTAATCGTACAAGGTTCGAAATATTAACACATACCATTTAGATTAGGAAAACTATTTTTTAATAACTAGGGACTTCCTGTAGGCTAGTGGTAGGTAATAAAGTCCTGTCACACTATAGTTGTGGGTTCGATTCCTAGAGCTTTGTCTGACGCGATGGGTTATCCCCCAACCTACAGGTTGTCCTTTTCCTAAAACTATAGTATTATAATATTCCAAAAATAATCTTTAGAAATTTTTTAACCTTAAACAATACTATCCACGGTTCAACTTAATCCATTCCAACCTATATAGTTATCCAAAATACCTCTATCCAGTCTTTCTCTAAAAGTTCTCTAAATTCCAAAATCAATTGTAACATCAGATTCCCTAAACAAAGTAAAGTTTCTCTTATTGTCACATACAAAAAATATGATTACCTTCATCATATTAAATCCTAAATGAATACAACAAGTACTGTAGTAAAATCCTTATATATATATCACATTATCCTTATAACCAGAATATAATCCTTGAGTCCAAAAGCACCAATACATTAATTATTCTGCTTCAACTGTAGTAACAGCATAAGATTGTCCTTGATCCCTTGGCCTTTTCTGAGGTAAGTTTCCCTGATGCTTAGGACATTCATTCGTATAATTCCCCATTTCCCTACAATTGTAGCATTCAACCTTGATAGCCTATTTCTTTCCCTTGCAATCACGAGCCTAGTGACCTTTTTCTCCACATTTATAACAAAATCCCATTCCTTTTAGGCAAGTACTGGGGTGATTCATCCCACAATTATCGCATAATGGAAAATCCTTCTTTCCCTTTTTCCCTTTATCTGTCTCTTGTTCCACCATTCCCTTCTTCTCTTGCTTTACTTTATTGTCATAAGATTTAGAGAATTCCTTTTTAGTCTTGATAGCACATGCGACTATATCTTCGTATGTTGAGAAAGATTGTGATACTAATGCTCGATGGAGAAACGGTTTTAACCCATCAAAGAAACGATCGATCTTACTTCTTGGGTTACATATATAATCTGCAGCATGCCTTGCTAATCTTGTAAAGTTAGCCTCATACTTTGCGACATTCTCATCCTCCTTCTAGCTCAGACTCAGAAATTGTCTTTCCATATCTGCTCTATGGTCACGAGGGAAGTATTTTTCTAAGAAAATCTACTTTAACTCTCTCCATTCCATACTTGATACTTCTTCATCTTCCTTTGTGTTTTGAATCAGCGACCACCATTGATCAGCATCTCCAGTAAGGTGGTAAACTACCATGATAACCTTTTCCCTTTCACTACTCTCCAACGCATGGAATATTTTCTCTAAGGAATTTATCCATTGCTCAGCTACTAAAGGATTTGTAATTCCATTGAATGTTGGCGGTTGTTGCCTCATTAAGCGGTCTAACATTGATCCTCCATGTTTCAGATCAGGGTTCTCCATACGAGTAAGGTTATTATTCATAACCTAAGTGAGTTGTCCCAGTATGGTGATAAGGTGATCAGCACCAGTTATATCTCCAGCTCCACAATAACTATCTTCAGAAGGAGGTAAATCCCTACAAGGAGTGCGTGCATTTATATGGTTTCCATTCCTCCCACTTGGCACCATTTCTAAACAATGGCATAAACTAGATTAGTTTATGAATCAAAATACATAATTCCATACTTGTAAAACACTTAACATAAATTGAACTATTTATGGATATAATCCATAATCATAAAAATGTTTTCTTTGAAGAAGTATATACTCATAAACCTTCATAGTGGTTTGTAAAGAAAATGAGAATTATCCTAAGCATATCCCCGGGAGTGTCATAACCAAGAGTGCAGCAAGGCCTGTTGTCGTGCACTAGTTCTCATTCGAGTCTAGCTCAAAGCAGTGTTTTCGGGTTTTACCCCTAGGTACATCTGTTCCAGAGCCGCCTCTACCTGGTCATATCCAAACATGGATGTATTGCTCGGAAAACTCACAAAGTCTCTATAATACCAAAATTCTAGGAAGTTCTTCTATACTAATCCGCAAAGTCTAGCTTTGGGCTATGTGCTTTAATCAGAATTTATCTAAATCTAGCTTCCAAGGTTAGTATTAAACTGCCTCTGATACCAACTGTAACGCCCCGACCCCAGTTACCCAGAGTCGGTGCATTATTGCGTAACATTGGCATGATCACAAACAATCAAGACTCGAAAGACCGATTAGTTTAGTAGCCTTGGAAATACTAGATACATTCATAAGTCTTACATTACATCATAAAGAAAAACAAAACTACAACAACATATTGTCTTCATATCCCCTCATATTATCCCTGCAGGTCATTCATAATATACTTCTTCACATCCTGGAAAAATTAAAACATTGAAAGGGGTGAGCTCAGATGCTCAGTAAGGATAACAATATAGTAGAAGCTTTCATAAATAAACATAAACATTTAAGGCAATGTATAACTAAACAAAAGCCTTTTAAACATGATCTTCAATATAATATGGAAAAAGTAAAATGAAATAATGCCATTTACTTATTCACATGGATATTCTACTGGTCGAATAATCACATGCAATATCAATAACCACTTTCATAATGATGGAATGCATAATGCCAGACTATCATAACCACATAGCCAAGGCCTCGTGCCAAGACCACAAATAAGATTTTTTCAAGGCCTCGTGCCAAGACACTAGTTTGTCTCATCAGACCTACCAATGCATTTAGGAGCTATAGTGGGCTCCACCCATCACTTATTAAGTCCAATGTATTCCTCATATTAACAGGTTTAAACATATCATAAACCATAACATAATCGTATCACATAAAACATGCATCAAGGAAATATAACATTTCAACATTTCAATCACAAGATATCAATACAACACATTGATATAATAAAAACACTTTCAAAACAATTTTCAATACAAAAAATAAAAGAAAATTAAATCGTGGTATTTATTTTTTATTTTAAAAAAAAAGTTATGGCTTGTAGAGGAAGCCAAAACTCAAATAATGGTCATGGAGGTGGAGAAGTCGTTGTCGCCGTATACGTACGAAAAAAAAACTTTCCATTTTTTTGTTTAGTAAAACGCTTCGTATAAAAAATATTCCTTTTGAATAAACATAAAAGTCAAAGGGGTTTGTACACCGTATAAAAGAAAGTTGTGTATAAAACAAAATATGCCTCAATGAATGGAGATTGAGACGAGGTCCTTTACAAAGATAATTTTTCAAATAAAATAGATATATTATGTGTATTCACTATAATTACACATAAAGGAAGTACAAATACAAGATAGAACATAATAATATCATGACATAATTTGAAAGTAGAAGATTAAACCAAAGAATAGAAATTAGGTTAAGAAGTTCCCTTACCTCGTGTCCGACTTGACTCGAACGTTATTTAACCACATAAATAAGAAACTAGAGTTAATTTATACTTGCTTAAGAACCTTTTTAAAGTTCATTATTCCTTTTATATCACTTATTACCATGTTATTAACATTATGTAATTATTTAAGTTAATAACGGTCGTTTTGTCGATCCTTGGTACTTGAGTCAAAAATAAACTTCTTATAATTACAAGTTGTTCATGTGGTGAAATTTCCATTATATCCAGAATTATATTCATGATTTAGATATCATATATATCATATATATCCATTATATACATGCATTTATAATATTACGTAACATTTAGAGGTAAGAAATGAAATGCACTGTTCATGGAGACGGTAAGCCGTACGTACGCATAAACGCTACTTTCATTTCTATTTCGTATTTAATGGAATGAAATCATAATGATATAAAGTTTCAATATAATTCCAGTATAATATAATGTATAGTACCATTTACTTCATCCTTTATACATCCCACATATGGCATTAACGATTCAAATCACTTTGAGGGGGCGGTAGTCCGCACTTCCTAAAATGAAATTATCGCGTTTACCGATAATGGAAATCATAAAGGTATGACATAAATAAAAAATACTGAATCATAAGGAAAACAAAAACATAATATATATCATATATAAAAATAGTTTCATCATAATGTTTAGCATGGGAGGTGTTAAAAGAAGATTGAACAATCATCGTTTCGTGAGGCAGTAATTTGCCACCCACAGAAACAGTATGTTCTTTAACCATTAGACGAAGGTGTGTGTAAGTGTAAATAAAATTCTTTTCATAAAAACATCCTTGTATATTTAATATACTGTTGTTGTTACAAAAGAGAAGAATAAAAAGAGTTTAGGGGGTTGGAGAAGCAAAATAATACAAAACACCATAAGAGAAGACATTACCTTAAAATCGGGTAACTCTTTTTTGATTTGAGCCAAAGGCTTCCTTGGGAAGAATTATTCCCAAAGTGAGGCTTCTAGGAGTAAGAGAGGGAAGTTGGGAGAGTATTTTGGCAGAGTTCGGCTGAGCCAAATGGCTTGAAGGTGTGAATAAGGTGGTAGTGGTGGGGGTCTTTTATAAGAGGAGAGGAGTGGCACTCTTGGAAAGTCATGAAATGTTACTTTATTATATAATGAGTTTCAGATTTTAAAGTTCTCACACTTATATATTTCGAGGATGAGGTGATAAGGGTTCAAAATATACTCAAACAATAGGTTTTTGACAAGCTTATTTCTTATATTTTACATTATCTTTTTATTTTATTTAAATCGTTAATTAATGAGGTAATCGCTGCATCATCATGGTGTCATAAATAATTTAATTTATTTAATGTCTAAAAATTAAAAAAAAATTATCATGATGTAGGAAATATTTTTATTTTGCTAATGAATATTTATATTCAAACATATGACTTGTATAGCCCTATTTAAAAATTGTTTTAGTAAAACAACTCATGTTTGTGACATTTTTATTTTAACATTAAATAAAAAGTTTTTAATGTCATTTTCCTACCAAAGTGGCTCCATGGGGTCCCCAAGTTGACCCATGGATTTTTTTGGTCGGCCAGGACTCATCCAATATAGGTGGGATAAGTGTAAAGGTATTTTCATGTTTTTATAACATAATTTTTACCTTAAATGTCACTAATTACCTTTAATCGTGATTAATAAAACTTAAAAGTTACTATTCACCAAAAAATTATTTTTATCCCATTGAATCAAATTTTACTTCCTAATGACAACCATGTATGTCAGATTTTTGAAAATCAAAACACAAAAGTGGTAATGTTTCATTTAAACGAAAAATCAGTTTTTTAACTACCACTTAGTGGTTTCACTATTCATCAAAAATTGGAGTTTTTCAGAACAATGCCAAAATTTCATCCTAATCTATAATTGATATTCTGAATTCAAAAATGATTTCTATTTTAAAAAATTAAAAACATATAAGTTGCATTAATTAATTTTATAATTAATTCCCACTGTCACAACAAATAGCATGTTTTTAAGAAACAATATATATCAAAAGATTGACAATTGTTTATGTCAAATTTCAAAGTGAAATTAATTCTAATGACCACCATTGGATAAAATGGTAAAAATATATTCTAATTACAATTTAAAAACACTAAATAGTATAATTTATCACTATAAATTATTTTGATTAAAAAAGTTTTTTTTAAGTATTTTTCATTGTTCATAAAAATTTGGAAGTTCTCAGAAAAATACCAAAAATTCAACATAGGATAATTTCTATACTCCGAATCCAAAAATGAATTCATTTTGAAATATAAAATATATATAATTTCAAAAAGTGGGTATTACTATTCATAATGGCTATTTTGATTGGTCGTGGTGCGTTAGAATCTCGAACTTACGTACAATGCAAGCTATTGCATTATTGAAAGAGAAGCGTATCGTGGAAGCTCGGGGTGTTACATTTAATCCTAGGTATTTCATGGTAAGTGTTAATTTATCCTCTGTTCATATTGTTCTTTCTAGATGTTTTCTATTATCCTTAGTGTAGACCCTAGATCCATACTTTCATAGCCAAATATATGAATTCCAACATGATCTAATGTGATTCATTCTATATTATTGAGGAAAATAAAGGTTGAATGCTATTTCTAATTTTGACCATTCTCAAACTTTTATAGATTAATTCATTACATTGGATCCAATTGGGTAAGTCTAAAATGATCCTAGACCTTGACATATTCTTCATCATTTATCATCACTCATGAATCAGAATGTGGTGATTTGGGGCTGTTTTTAGGTTTCATTAGTGTGTGGGATTAATTTGGGTGTAGAACCTTGATGTTGGGATTTGATACACTTAAGATGGGATTTTCCTTACCATGTTAAAGAAATTATATAAAACTGTATGATATGACATGCATGTGTGAGTTTGGATCATAAAACATCTCTTGATATGACATGCTTGTGTGTTTGTGTCCTAAAAAACCTCTATTTATATACAATTCTCATGCGTGTGTATAGCTGAATACTTCCCATAATGTAGTTTTTCTATGAATATATATATATGTATAGCCCATATACTTATAATATCTGGTATCATATTAATAGGTGGACCCATTATATCTTGGTTAATACCTTAAAGGGTAAAACATGTGAGACATGACATATGATAATTATGGTGTGGTCATGACTGACAGATTGTAGAGCATGGTGTCCTGAAGGCCTAACCTGAAACTAATAGTGGGTAATGATGGACTTGAGTCATGAATTGATATAATCAATGAGGTATGGAGACCTTGTGGCCTATCCCAAGGCATGATGGTCTTGTGGCCTATTTTGAGACTTATATTGGTTTTTTGTCTTATTCTGAGATACATGAAAACTAGAAATAACATCTACAGCATGGAATTGAAGTAGGTGGGGTTGGTGTCCATAGAATCCAGGTTAGAACTTGATGACCCATAATGTGATTTTTTACTTATGCATTTACTTTCCTTTCATTTCATAAACCATTGTATAAATTTTTCACTTATGCTAAGGATAAATTGGTGGTGTCCTATTAGGTTTATAATCACAACTAACATAGGAATATTAGTGTATGTGCATAATTTATGGTCATGGATGATGTCATGGGAAGGAAACTATATCTTGAAGCTGAGCTAAATGATCATGGAACATAGGTGGAGTTACAGGGTAATCTAGGTTTCTTGCTATGGAATCTCTTATTGTCTTCCATATTTATTTTCTTTGGTACTTGACTTATAATTGGTTCATTTTTTGTTGTCTTGTATGACATATTGTTACAGCATAGTTTATTTCATTTTCATCCATTATATATATTTATTATTTTATTATTGTTTCCTCATGTATATGTGCCAGTTAGATATCTATACTGAGGGCATAGGGTTCCCATGTTTTTATTTAGGTTCTAACTGTTAGTCATAAAAATATTACATACATGGGGGAATGCATGAGGTTATATGAAAATCTGATATAAACCTAGTGACTTGTTTTGGGGTGTTACATAATTAGACCTTTGGAAACACTTTTTAGGAAACCAAGTTATGAATTCACCTCTTGAAAGCCAAATCTAGAAACAATATTTGAAAATACATTTAAAACTCCACAGTCTTTTATAAATTACACCAAACCATACTCAAGTCCAAATATAAATAAAATACCTAAAAAATCTCAAATAATCATTAAAAACTAAAACACCTCTTTTTAACACCCAAATAATTTGTAATGTGCCTTTAAATAATTTTATCAAACACTAAAATAGTGAACAATTTTTATGAAAATAGGTTTTCATCATAGAAACATGACAAACACCTCTTTAAATATAATAACAACTAGGAGATAACCCAATACACCTAGGAAAGGGTAAAAAGATACTTATTGTTCATATTTTAATAAATTCTATCATGATTTAAAATTAGATAATAAATAAATGTTTTACATTTAAAATAGATATTAATGTAGAAACATACCATGAATGGTGACTCAAAAATCAATCCCAAGCTTGTAGAGACCTTATCGAGGTCCATAAGCACCTATCCTAATCGTAAACACCATTAAATTAATAAACTAAACATCAAAAATAAAAATATTACAATGGAATTATCCAAATAAGACTCACAAGAAGACAT
This sequence comes from Viscum album, assembly GCA_963277665.1. NCBI lineage: Eukaryota > Viridiplantae > Streptophyta > Magnoliopsida > Santalales > Viscaceae > Viscum > Viscum album. The sequence continues at coordinate 1,840,194,537 of OY728125.1, forward strand.
AATGGTGTTGGACCATGATAAAATAGGATGTTGTCCACTCCTGATATACACCCAGACCTAGATCACACAAAATCCTCAGTTAATAAACCCGATCTAATTGGTAATGAGTCTAAAATTCTGTAAAACCCCTAAATAAATTTTTTTGGAGACATACCCACAAGATAAACAACAGATGGAGGCTTGAACATACCTTCTCGGGACCTCCTCCATGAGGTGCATGCCAACCCCCCAAGAAGAGTGATGGTTCCACCATGCCTTGGTGGAATAGGATCCCCAAAACCCTTATTGGGTGAATCGGGATTAAAAATAAACAAGGGTAAAGAACAAAGTTAAATAGGAAATAACTCATACTAAGTATCCATGTAACAAAATCCTTCTAAATGATTTAGATCAAGGGAGAGACAAATGAAAGAAATAAGGGGGTAGCTCAGCCTCCCACGTTCACATGTCCTAAATGGAGAAATCTTGAGGGGGTTTCTATATTAGAACCCCTTTCAAAATACCATCATACCCTCTAAAAAAGCAGTGGTTTATTTGTGGTATGGAAATTATTTATCACATCATTGAACACCCTCACTGGGCCAAGTCATGGCATAACCCCTATGGGTCATGGCAGGACCTGTCCTTAGAAAATGGGGAAACGTCTGACCATACTTTGTCACAATATGACCCATATGGGATGCGGCACAACCACCCATAATCATAGTTCCTAATCCCTTATCCAATATTATTGTGGTGTGACCCCTATGGGTCATGGAGTGACCATATTGTTGTGACATAATTTCAACCACAAACACCTGCAAACTCTCTTTGAGTGCTCTTCCACCAGAATCACACTCCTAAAAGAATCTAAAAATTTTGTAAAACATGTCTAATACTCCTTATCCATGCTATATATCCAAGAATTTAAATTTCCATAGACTATGATTGTTTTGTAACTACACATTTCATTACAGGATTGGTATGAATTAATTTATAAGAGGTAAAAGTAAATATGGTTGTTATATAACCATTGGTAATTGAGACCATTGGTTAAGTAGCTTTTATAAAGTGATCATTGGAATTAGTGAATATTAAGGGTAATTATGAGAGTTAATTGGTGCAGAATAGAGAAATAATGTCCTCAATAAAAAGGAATATAGTTTACACACTCCTGTCATGGGGTGTGTCAAAATGATTTTTATTACCTAGGTATGGTCTATTGGTTAACACTAAGTAGTCTTCCAAATAGGATTATGCACAAAAAGGTTTGTCACTTTTTATGTTGATTTTAGGAAAACAGATTTTTGTTTTTATTTGATAAATTGAGAACCTAAAATCTGAATAAATTATTGGTTGAAAACAATTTATGATAGATAGTGATTGGGTCGGTCTCGGTTAGACCTAATGTAATGCAATCCTAGTTTTCAATTTTTACCAATTTTTCTTCTGTTGATGGGTAAGTGAGATATTTATCTATAGATTTCTCTCTCTATCTCTCCTATATTCATATGGTTATGTTGAGTATATTCTTATTTGAAACCTCATGTTGGTAAATCATTATTTTTATGTGTGTGATCATTGTAGTAGGTCATTTTGATAAATTAAGGAAATCCCCAACCAGGTTTTGGTGTTCCCTAATAAATCAATTGTTCCAACATACAATTTCACACATCTGCTAATGATCACAGAGCACTCACAACCCAACCCTAATCTGTTCCAATGTATATATGTCAAAATTGGGTGGAGAGAAATTTTGGATCATTAACCAAAGATATTTTAAATTAATAGAATCAAAACCTAGAACAACCATGTGTGGTATTTAAAAAAGTATATTAACAATTAAAACTAGAAAGAAAAACAAAAAAAGGGTTTGATAAATTAAATAATGGGAACTCAAGAAATAAAAATTTTCATAGCCTTACCTTTCCTGATCACTTGGAACAACTACCCCTCCTTAGATGGTGTAATATAGTTAATGTGGGGGAAGAAGGCATCACATAAAATAAAGAAAATAAAATAAGGAAAATAAAACATGAGAAGTAGTAAATCTGCAATCATACATCCAAATATTCCCATTATCGATTGATACTCTTTCCATCCCTCAATAACTTCTATTTATAGAGATAGATAGTAGCCTTATGGTGTTATAATTAGTCGGTAAATGATTTGAATTCAATCTCAGAGTTGAAGGATGGTCCCGAGGTCAAAATTGGGTGTTTCATCTTAATTCCCATCAAATTTTATAAATTTAAATTCGTCATGTTTTTCATGTTGTGAATAGTGTTCATGACATGTAATATATGGTTTCCAAACTTCTCAAAGCATGTTTCGCAGCTTAAATTCCAATCTAGATGATTTTTAGGAGTGTCATAGAGTAACCATATGTTTCACTCCATGACACATGTAGTCCTCATCCAGTTTTTCCTTTTACCTTCACACCTTGTATTCACATCCTATAGTATTTCATGTTTCATTTCATGAATGATTTTTAGGACATTAATTGGTTTTTTCTAGATAGTTTTACTCCATTTAACCTAGATATTCAATTTCAAGCCTTGGACTTGGTCCTTGACTTATCCTTTGTCACCGGCCATTATTTGTGTTATGAATTCATAAACATTAAGATTATTTCTAATATTTTGTTGCATCCTTCCATAAAACAATAAAACAATTAATTATTGTAAAGTTTAATCATTTAAATAGTATAGCCAGTATATTTTATATTTAAATAATTATAAAAAATATTAATCTATAAATTCACCCATACTTAGAACTTTCTTTTCCTCAAGCATGTAATCTCAACAAAAATAAAAGAGACACATCATGTTATTAATATTTAAATTAAAAATAAATTAAACAAAATGATTATTAATAGTGGATTAACCTTTTGATTTTCACATAAAACATCGATTCAACTTCACACTTTTCAAAATAGATAAATCAACCCAAGTATTTTACTCTCTACCACTGAAAAATGGTGTATCTTTTCCTTTTATTCATTTACATATCATAATTCATTATTATCAAACATAAAAAATCATGATTTACCTCACAATGGATTCTTTTATGTCAAAATTCATGATACAAGTTCAAGTAGAGTTATGCAATTATCATTAATACATGTTCCTTTTCTATAGGATTGAAAAAGAACTTATTTCTCCACCATGTAAAGATAAAATTCACATAAAATCATGTGGGCTTTGCAAATATGGTTCTTATTTCTCTAAGGTTTATGGTTAGTAGTTATTGATATTAAAAATATTATGGCTCAAAAAGGATTTTTATCTATAAATCATACTATATGATATCTAAAGTAAAGTAAAATGAAAATTTACTTTTTTAAAATGAAAATTCCCACTCTTCATGACTCAAAGTAAGTCCATGATCAAATTTTAGTATAGAAAAAGAATTTAAACTTCTTGAATTTTCCTCTAATTTTTTTACATTTTTAAATATATTTTTTTAGTTTTTTAAAATTTATGATTGGAGAAAATATCAAATTCACCACTAAAAAACATAAAATCCACAAATTATCAGTCTGGAAATAGTGATTTCATATTTATCCAAAAAAGAACCCTTTTTTATTTTTTTTATTTTTTATTTTTTTTATTTTTTTTTTATTTTTTTTATTTTTTTTTTTATTTTTTTTATTTTTTTTATTTTTTTTATATTTTTTATATTTTTTCCTAGAAGGGGTAAAAATAATTATGAATATAACATGATCCTTTCACAATACCTAAAATATAACTCCTACACGTTTTTCATACAACGTAATACAACCATTATTCTAAGACTTCCCACATCCCCATAACTTAAATATTAAAATATCATGCAATATAAATAGAGCATGGTAGGAATAGGTATAAATGTCTTGTAATGTGACTCAATTAATAGTGAGATCATTCATAAATTATATAGGATATATAATTGATGTCATGGTGGGTCCCAGTATAAGGTCTTAACAATAATAATCACCTCAATCATTTAAATGTGGTTTTTTATAGTCATAGCTTTAACTAGTTCCAATTCAAGTTCTAGCAAGTGGCACAAGATCACTCAAGAAATATGATCAATTTAAAAATAGGAATAATTTGGTATATAAATCTTCTTGAGAATGGAACATATGAATTTGGTACAATCACTCATGGTATGCAATAATAAAAAAAAAAAATCCACGTAAATTTTATAAATTCAAAGTGTGAATATAGTAGGGAAATTTCACTTAATTGAATCAACCAATTCCTTAAAATTATGATTCATTAATAAAATAACCATGTGTCACTATAATTAATCAATTCCTCATTATACTCATTCAATATTATCATCTTAAAAATCTAAAACATAGAATAATAAGATTCCATATAATTTCATGTATCTTAGACCAGTCAAGTAAAGAATGAATGTTAACTGTGGGCATGAAATTTTCTTATAAATATCAAAAATATATTTTCAAAAAAATATAGGGAATTAAAAAAATGAATGTAAAATAAAACTCTCTTTACTAATGAGGTTTTATTTGGGTTTTATAAGACTTGTTCCTTTGAATATGTTCCACAACACTTTCACGATGTGTAAAATTTTCACATCATAAGTTTTAATTTATCTAGACTTTTGTTGACTTAATTTATGGACCTAAAAATAATAATAATAAAAACAAATGATAATATATTCATGTTCAATCATTCTAAAATAAGACTAAGGGGAAGATTGGACTATGGAAACAAATGTGGGTTGCTTCCCAAAAGTTTTAACGCCCAATTAATTTTCTATCATGTATGTTCAAATATTTTCTTTTTATTTCCTTTTTTATTGGATGAGTGTTTCTAACCATGGAATTGTTAGGATACCTATAATGGTGAAGTTAGGGAGTTTCAAGAATCTCCAACATAAACCTACAGTTTCTACTTCTTGTTAGGTAGTTACATTGTAATTCCCTGACCCTAGAAGCCTAGATTCGGTGAATTATTATAATACATTGGCATGATTATAAGAAATCAAATCTCATAGGATCGATCAGTTTAGTAGTCTTGGAAAATAGATTACATACATGAACATTACATTTTTATTAAAAACATTAAATAAAATATATATAATCCTTTGAGAATTCCATTATTCTCTTAGCTTAACTCAATATAATAATCATGCAACATTTCTTGGAATCCTGGAAAATTAAAGCATAAGAAATTGGTGAGCTCGAATGCTCAGAAAGGATAAACAATGTAGCAGAAGCTATCATTAACAAGCATACTATTTTAAGGAAAGGTATAAAAATAAAACACAAACCTTTTGAATATAATATTCAGCATAATATGGAAAGAATAAATAAAATAATTTCATTTAAACATTCACTTGGATATTCTACTAGTCTAATAATTGCATTTAATATCAATAACTAATCTCATAATGAGGGAATTCATAATGTTAGACATCATAACCACGCAGTCAAGGCCTCATGCCAAGACCATACATATGCTTATCATCAAGGCCTCGTTCCAAGACACTAATTTGTCTCATGAGACCTACCGATGCATCGACGGGCTATAGTAGGCCATGCTCATCACTTACTAAGTCCAATGCATTACTCTTATGAAATAAGTAAAACATAACCAATATAAACATTTGTATTAAAAATATTATACGAGATGTTAATACATTAACCATAAACCATGAATGGTATAAAAATAGCACATCTATAGTAAAACATATCATAAAACCTTCAATAAAATAGGGTATATTTTATCATAAAAAAACAACCTCAGTTAAGAATAAAATCCATCAAATGATATTGACATAGAAGAAAAATAATCTAATAAAATTATTAAAACTCTTAGAGACAAATATCCCTTTTTACTCTGAAAACATTAAAAGTCATGTAATTTATAAAATAATGAATTTAAAATATATTTTTGAATAAAAGTGTCTCATACCACTTTGAAAATTTGTAAATTAATTAACATTTTAAAACATTCATATCCATATAAATAAATCCTTAAAACCATTTTAAAAACATGGACATTAATGAGAAATATCTAGAAGATTAAATCTTTAAAACATTTAAAATTGTGTTTTAGTTAAATAATACCTTTCATAAAACCTTAAAAATATTCATTTCAAAAAAATTTAATAAACATGTACATGGATGATAAATATGTCCCTGTAAATACTTACGCATTAACAATCTTGGACAATAATGAGATTGTAAAGTTAGCCCTTACCTTGTACTTTACTTTAGTCGAGGGTGCGTTAAACTAATTTATAATGGTTAAATAATGTTATTAAATTATAATAGGACCCTATACATATTTATTATATCATATATAATCCTATTATATCATTTTTTTTAATAATATTTCAGTATTGCTATTTTTGTGTTAACTATTTTGTTTTCCTGTGCATATTTTGTTGTATAAGCCATGTTTCTTATGAATAGTATATATTTAATTAATATACATAATGATATTAAGTTCATAAATATTATATTTAATCATATTATAAATTTTATAATTATTCTCTAATGGTTAATGTGTAGAATTAATCTCATCGCATCGTGGAGACGGTAGGTCGTACGTATGCATGAGCGACAGTATCATTCCCTTGATGGTTAAATGGTATGAAATTGATAGTATACTAATTATAAAGAATATTTATCCTATTATATTCATTATATATATATATATATCTATTATTCTCATCATTATAGACATCCAATTAAAGTAGTGTTGAATAAAAAATTACACCACGGCGTGGAGATGGTAAGTCGTATGTACGCACGCATGGTGATATTGTTACTCGTAGGATGGATAAAAGGAGTAATATGATTTTCCCATAATGATAATAAAATATAATCTTATAGATGATACTATATTTATTTCTTTTTTATTGAAACAAAATTTTAATACGAAGTAAAAGAAGAAAAGAAATTTAATTGAATGGGTAAAATAATTACCTCTTCTTCAAGTGTCTCTTTTTGATTTTCACAAATCGACTCCTTAAGTGGGATTTATACCCAATATATGGCCTCTAAGTTGAAGTGAGGGAAGTTGGGAGGAGAATTTGGTAGGGTTTTTCTAATTAAAGTTGACTTATTATTGTGAATAAAAGAGGAGAGGTGCCCTTTTATAAGAGAGGGGAGGGGCACTTTTGGAAACTCTCAAAATATTAAAATATAATAAGACTATTATAGATCCAAATACTTACAAATGGACCATAAATTAAACTTATGATACATTTTATACCATATCCTATCCTCTTTTGATTATTTAAAATTTTTTATTTTTAAATAATTTAATAATAAATTAATTCAATAAGATATCATTATTTCTAAATTTAATACTATTCATTTAATTTGACTTAAAATACATTAAAAAAAGTGGGAATTAGAATATAATACATTAAAACATCTATAATATATCTTATAAGTCTATAAAATTCATTATACACATTAAATAATCATAAATATATCAAAATTATTATTATTAAAATCATTAATTCTATTTTTATGTTAATTAAGTAAATATTGTTCTAGAATTGAAGAGACTTTTAAAGTAATTATATAACTTCTTAAAATTAAATAAAAATATTTCATAAAATTTATTTTATTTATATAAAAATAGATATTTATATTCATTTATAGCTTCACTTGGTCCCTTTGTGGACATATAAAAGATATTAAAATACAAGATAGTAATATTTTGTAATTATCATTGATTTAAATAATATATAATTTATGTTTAAGGAAAAGTATCCATTAAACAACTAAAAATTTATATTACTATAACAAGGATCAAATATTATTCATCCAATAATTTTTGGACATGTTTTAGTTTTATTTTAAACCTTATAATTTTGATTTAACCCTAATTAATCTATTTAATTTTAATTGTGGTAATAACATTTCAAATATTAAAAGGTTATAAATTTTTACTTATATGGTGTAAATTTTCTATAAATGGAACTTTTATGACATTTTAGACCATATAATAATCATTTTTTATTTTTTATTTATTTTTTTTATTTTTAAATAATTTAATAACATATTGTTTTTAATAAAATATCAATAGTGTCAATTTTGACACTAGTCATAACTTTGACTTTAATTAAAATTTAAACAGAAAGATAAATTCAAAAAAAAATCATTTAATATAATTATAAAATGTCATAGTCATCTATAAAATTTTTATATAACCTTAATTAATTCAAATTACATTTATTTTAATATTTTTAAAACAATTTATATAATATTTCTATTAATAAAATAATTTCATCATCGCTATTGTGTCATCATTAAGGGTAGTAATTTAATCTCTAAAAATTATAAATAAATTACCATGATGTAGATAATTTTTTTATATTTCTAGATAATATTTATAATTGATGTTATCTCTTGGTTATACCTGTATTAAAATTATTATACTTATATAAAACGAGAGAGTGACATTTTGTCACATTCATTGATTTTAATCATATTCATGCCATATTCATGGAAAAGTGCCCATCAAATGATTAAATTTACAAACTTAGGTGATAAGGGTCTAATTTATTTATCCAATATGATTTTTACAAGTGTTAGGATGTTTTTTTAATATTATTTTTACACTTAATTACATTATTTACCTTTAACCGTGGTAAATAAAAAATTATTAAAGTTACTATTCATAATGTCAAAAAAATAAAAGAATCTTATTTAAATAATTTTGACACACTGATTCCAAATATGGAATCCATTTTTAAAAATTCAAAACATATAATATTAAGTAATTAAATTAAAATTAAACCTATTGATGGAACGATAAAATGGGTTTTTTAAAAGTAAAAAACATTAAAAGATTGACATGAGTTTATATCCAATTTTATTGTGAAAATAATTCCAATGACCTAAATTATATTAAATGATAAAAATATAATCTAATTATACTTTAAAACCAATAAAATTTATAATTTAACACTATAAATTTTTTCGATGGAAAAAGTTGTTTTCAATTAAAATTTATTATTTTTCACTATTCATAAAAACAAAAAACTTATCAGAAAAATACCAAAAATTGAACCAAAGTAAATTTTTATATTATTATTTCAAAGAAGAAGTTTATTTTTTCAAATTTAATATATAAATTATCAAAACCTATATTTAAAATGGTTGTGCCATCAAAAGGTGGAAAAATTCATTTTTTTAAATACTAATTTTATCTGAAAATTTTAATTTTTTCTTATATCATGTTTATAAAATATATAAAATGACAGTTAAAATTATATGGAATATATAAAATTTAAAATGTGTTTAATACTATTCATAACTGCTATTTTAACGGCTAGGTTATATATTATAGTAAATAATAATATTTAATTAATATATTGTTGTTTGGTAAAACTAGGCCTTGCATGTAATGTAAGGCAACTCATTATTGCATGTAGCATCAACTTAACATGGTATTGCATAAAAAGTAAGCAAGAAAAAAATATTTATAAATGAAAATAATTTAATGTCTTGGGGTGTTACATACATGATGTGTAGTGTGATTAGACAATATGTATTATCTTTGAGACATATCACTTGAATTGATTACATGGTGTGAAAATTGTACATTTCCTATAAGGTTTTACATCATGTATTGTAAAAATTAGTTTTTAATTAAAAAAGAAATGTGTTTTTCAGCGTAACATAAAATGGAAGAAATTAACGATGAGTAAGGTACTACACGCCGTGTAATTCCCCAAGTTGCATCTTTTAAAGTGTCATGTGGGTTATTGATGCTTCATTCTCTTTTTGATCCTTCTCCTCTTGTCCAAATATCTTACCCTAAGCATTTTTTGGTAACTCTTTTCCCTCTAAATCACTTTATTCAATGATTGATCAGCAGTACTAGGCACTTCGTCTCCTCTGGTGAGCCTTTCTCTCAGTTTCTATCTTTTATAGTTGTGGAACCATTTGTGGTATGGATTGGTAATTACATCATGTTTTCTATAAATCCTTTTTAGTCTCTTGAAGTTCCTTGTCTTCAAAATGATGGTCTTGTGGTTTCCAAACCTCATTATCAAAGGTGAATAAGTTTTCTACTTCCTTGAGGTAGGTGGATATGTACAAGTGTTTTAATCTTTTGAATTACTTATTGTTCTTATTAATTCCTTGAGATTTGAAATGCAATTTCATGTTTTGAAATTAAAAAAGGAATGGGTTCATGTTTTAAAGGGGCGTTTCTTTGAAATATAATTTCCATGATTTAAAATGTAAAATTGATTTTCAAAACCTACTGAATATTATCTTATATTTGAAATGGACTAATAAAAATGTGAGCATGGTTTTAAAAATAGAAATTGAAAAAAATTACATAGTGGTAACCTTGGGTGTGTCAAGAAAGAGATATGATAATCCTTAGTGTGTGTGATTCCACTATTAGGTAACCTCTTATATATCAATTCATTGTGGTAGGACTTGATTTTAGTTAGATTCAACCTTATGCATTTTTACACTCATGAGTGTCTATTAGGTATTTTCCCATAGTATAGAGCCCGACTAGAAGGTGTATTTTTTTTCTATCTATTTATTGAATGATAAATTATTTAATGTATGTTATCTCACGTGTATATTTAAATTTTGGTATGTTTACCTTTTTTTTCTTGTAACTAGCATGTTTCTAGCTTTGGAAAACATGATATGAAATTTGTGGAAAATTCAAGGAGTTTTTAAGAACTGTTTTCAAATTGTCTTATATATAAAAATATTTGTTAAACTTTTTAGTTTTAAATTTATAAATTATGATTATTGACATTAGAACTTTTATATATTCTTTTGAGGTTTTCTATTGGGATATGTGATCACACCCTACTTCTTCTTTTGGGCGGATTTAGACCCTATTTTTCAAAATATAGGTAAAGAGAAGGGAATTTTGTATCATGATGGATTCTCTTTATGTAAATATTTTAGTTTGGGGATGGTTTGGGGGTGACATTTGGTCACATAGAGGATAGTTTTTCTATACATTTTATACATTTAGGACTAGTCTATTTTTCTAAATTATATCTCTTTTTGTTTCCTCTTTTTACTTCAGTTGTTTGTCTTTTTTCCTTATATATGAGACTTGTTTTGTTATATATTTTTTTCCTCACCCTATAATGGAATGACTTGGGAAACTCTTCTAGTTGGATCAGGTTGGTCTGTTAAAATTTGGTATCATAGGGTTTACTTAGCCTAAAGTGTATCATCACTTCTTGAGTTGGTTCTATGACTTAGGTAGACAAGAGTAGGATTGTCAGAATTTGGATAATAGGTGTGGAAAATGGGTCTATATTGCTCACTCCTATGATTGAATTTGTGTTTCCCTAAGTGGTCTTAAAATCATTACTAAGTCTGAGACCTGGTATTTAGGTTTATTTGAAGGTATTGTATAGAAAATTTATTTAAATTGGCCTATCTACTAATTTAAGGGGCTCGGTGTGTGAAGGTTAGTTTCAATTAAATAAGTAGGGACTTTATTTAGATAGACATGTTCCCTTATAAAGGTGTTTCCCTTTTCTAAAAGAACTCATATTTTATTTAAATTTTTATTGTTTTAAATCATAGTTTTGGATTCTAGAAGTTGGATCAATGGTTTTGGAATCTACTCAAGACTAATCAGATTTTTTCTTATGTTTAACAGATAATGTCTCCTGGAAGATCTCTTCTAAATAAGAGAGGGGAATCTATGAGGTAGATTCTGTATACAGATCCTCTAGTGGACCCTTCTTTGGTTTAAGTAGTTATTCATACCATTCAGACTCTGGGGTTAGTGGGCGCAGTGAACCCGGGACTAGTAGTTGACCATAGCTCGGAATTTACTAAGAAACATCCACTTATCTTTTGATGTGACAAAGGGGTCCATGAATCAGAGGAGTGTCTTGAACATATTGAGAGGAACTTCAACTTTATGACGACTCCTAAATATTCTCACATGTTTTTCTCCACGTATATGCTCAAGGGATAGGGAAGAAGATGGTGGGACTCTATAGTACAAGTTAAGTTTCAAGAAGTTTTTACTTGGGATTATTTTAATAAAATATTCCATCAGTAGTTTAATCCTGAGACTTTACATGCATCAAAAACCTGGGATTTTCTAACCTTGGAGAAAGGGGAGCGTACAAATCTTGGTTAATCCACTTGCTTTTCAAAGTTGGTGAATTTGGCACCAAATCTTGTCACCAATTATTACATAAAGGCTTATTGGTTTGAGATGGGTCTGATGGATAATATTTATTATATTCTAGTAATTTTTTCCTTCCAACATTTATATAGGTAGTGGATAAAGAATCTTTGGATGAGGTATACATATCTAGAAAGACAGGTTTGGGTAGAGATTTAGTGGGTGCAGTAGTTAGCGAGGGTGCTTCTTCTAGTCAAAACAAAAAGAGAAAGAGTTGTTAGTTTTCTGTTGGACTAGTTTTAAGGTATTCTTTAGGGAATAAATAGGTTACTTCCTACCAGTGTGTGATTCATGGTCATAAAATTCCTCATTGTATAGAGGCTCGTAGAGCTTGTCATCATTGTGGGAAATCTAGAAATATGAAATGTTTCTATGACAATATTTCCTAAAAAAGTGAGGTGGGATCCAATTTCACAAAGGGATCACAGGTTCATGTTAATGCTTCCAAGTGTGGTGGGTCTCATTCACATGCTAAATGGGATGTCTAGGTGGTTAAATTGAGATATATTTTTATGGAAAAGTGTACACGAGAGGAATATGAATCAAGGTTATATGTTGTTAGAGGTACGGTGTTTATTTGGTCTTCTGTAGTGCTATATTTATTTGATACATGTTACACTGATTATATTATATCAAAAAAGTTGTTTTAAGTTTTGGGATTATATTTAGAGATTATTCTATTCTTGTTGTATATTTCCACACCTTTGGGAAAGTGGTCCAAACAAGGTGTTAAGTGCCCTGCATGTCGGGTGATGATAGCAGGTGTTGAGTTCATTTGGGATCTCTTAGTTCTTGATCTTAATATCTTTTAATTGATTATTAGAATGGTTTTTATTATCAATTATATGGCCCATTTATATTGTTACCATCATCAGGTATAGTTCTTATCTTCTAAGGGTAGTTGAACCTTGCTTGAGTGGTTAACTATCGATTGTTGTGGGTGCATATCCTGAGGTCTTTCTAGATGATTTTTCTAGTTTACCACCAAAAATAGGGGTTGGGTTTACTATTGACCTACTCCCAAGAATGATGCCCATTTTTATAGACTCCTATCAAATAGAATCTATTGGGTTAGTGGAAATTAAGTTCCATCTTGAGGACTTAGAGGTGAAAGGATTTATTCATACTAGTGTGTCACCATGGTCTTCACCTATACTCTCTACTAATAAGAAATACAGGAGCCTTAGACTTTTTATTGAATATTGAAATTTGAATCAGGTGACCATTAAAAAAAGTATACTTTACCTAGAATTTTTTATATCTTTGATTATCTTAGAGGGTATCATTGGTTTTCTAAGATTGACATGCAGTTAGGGTACCATCAGTTGATATTCTGAGAGGAGGACATACCCAAGGCAGCATTTCAGAGTTGATATTGGAATTTTGAATTCCTAGTTATGCCATTCAGACTCACTAACGGTCCTATAGTATTTATGGATTTGATGAATTAGATCTTCTATTAGTTCTCAAACTCTTTTTTTCTATTTCAGAAGATATCTTGGTGCACTCTAAGTCAAATTAAGAACATGTGAACCATTTAGAAAACATTCTTCTAACCTTAAAAGAACATATTTTATATATTATGCCTTCCAATTGTGAGTATTTTATCCAAGAAGTGAATTTTATTGGGAATGAGATATCTAAGAGGGGAATCTCAGTAGATCCTAATAAGGTGCTTATATTTGTCTATTGGGAGCACCCTAGAAACGTGTTTTAGATCCGAAGATTATTTTTGTTATATAGTTATTGCAGACACTTTGTTTGGTACTTATCTAGGCTCTCATGTTCAATGATATATTTAACCCTTTAGGGTTTTGAGTTTGAATTTAATGATGAGTTTCAGAGATATTTTGAGGAGCTAGAGATGAGTTTGACTTTGGTACTAGTTTTGGTTATTCTAGAACTAGGGTTGAGGTAAGATGTTTTTAGGATTCTTCTGGTATGGGTTTTGGATGTTTCTTGATGTAGGGGAAATAGGTAGTGGCTTGTGACTCTCTCCAGTTACTCTCTCGTGAAAATAAATACCCTACCCATGATCTTGATTTTGAAATGGTTATTCACACACTCAATACATGGAGTAATTATATTTTTGGAGAGAAATTTAAATTTTATTCTGATCAAAAAATATTGTGCTATAATTTCACTTAGAGGGGTCTAAACTTGAGATCAAGACATTGGGTTTAGTATCCTTCGAACATTTATTTGGATATAGTATATACCCCTAGTAAAGGAAATGTGTTTGTTGATTCATTGAATAGAAAATTACCAACACAATCCAAGAATGAATTAGTTTAGTAGTGGTATCTGATGATTTTGTTTACTGAGATGATCTTGGGAGTGAACGAGGTTGGTGGAAATGTGTTCTTGGATTCGATAAAGGTTGGATTATCTTTTTATGAGAAATTCTGAATTTAGAATACAATATACACTGAGTTTTCATGCTTAATAGAAATACTAAATTGTGGGGAGACTTCTAGTGAGTGGTCTTGGTCTCCCAGTGGATATTTCTACTTCCATAAAAGGTTGTTTTTTACTTTTCTACTGAGATATGATTTGTTATACAGTAGACACCAGTCATGTTTGTCTCTACACCCTAGGGATACAAAGATGTACCATAATTTGATATGTTAGTATTGGTGTCCAAGAATGAAGTGGTTAGTTAAATTTTTTTGTGTTGTGGTTCTCACTTGTCAAAGAGTGAAGGTAGGACACTAGATACATACAAGTTTTTTGTATCCTTTATCCATTTTGGTATGTCTGTGGGATGCTATTTCCATGTATTTCGCTGTTGGTTTACCATATAATCCTAGTGGGAAGGATGTGATTTGGGTGATTATTTAAAAACTCACTAAATCAGTGCATTTATTATTAAGAAAGGAAATTATGAAAGTATAATATCTTGGGGACTTTTATGTTTGATAGATTGTGTGGCTTCATGGAGTTCCCTTTGAAGTTGTTTCTGACAAGCATTTAATGTTATGATCCATATTCTGGAAGTTTTTGTTGGAGGAAAAGGGTTCCCAATTGAAATTAAGCATGACCTATCATAAAAATATGGATAAAAAGATAGAGAAGGAGTTCTAGGTTCTTGAGGATATGCTCCAGGATTATGTTCTTGATTTCGGTGGATCTTGGGATAGGAATCTTCCTTTGGTCGAGTTTTCCTATAATAATAGTTATTAGGATTCAATCCAGATGGCACCCATTAAAGCTTTGTATGCGAGACTATGTATATCTCTCTTATGCTTAGTAGAGTTGAGAGAGTAATACTTGGTAGAGAAAATTGTGGTTCAAGATATAAAAGAGATGGTGAAATTGAACCATAGGTGTTCGATTATGACATAGAGTCATCAAAAATCTTATGTGGACCATCATCATCATCCATTGGAGTTTGAGGTTATTGATTGAGTTTTCCACATGGTTTCACCACATTTGGGACATCGTCGATTAGGTAAGAAGAATAAGTTGCCTTCAAGGTTTGTGGGACCCTTTGAGATCATTGAGTGGCTATGGAGGGTGGCCTATCAGTTGTTTTTACCATATGTATTGAATTATATACACGACAGGTTTTATGTTATCCAGTTGAGGAGGTATTTACCAGATCATTCCCATGTGTTTAGATGTGAGGATGTTGATCTTGTGCCTGATGCCACTTTTCTCAAGTATCTAAATCAGATTATGTATTATCATTATAAGGTACTATATGGTAAAATGATCCCCCTAGTTCAGGTATTTTGGAAGTGCGGACAAGATTTCCATGAGAAATGGGAGAGAGAGTCATTTATGAGACAACTACAACCTTCTGTTTTTGTATATCTAGGATCTTGATCACTTTTGGGAGATAGAAATATTTTATGGTGGGGAGATTTTAATGCCCCATTACCTTTATTTCAAGTATGTTTTGATATTTTCTTTTGGTTTCCTTTTTTATTGGATAAGTAATACCCACCATAGAATTATAAGGATACATGTAATGGTGAAGCTAGGTATTTGTTGGAATATTCATCCAAAACCTATAGTTTCTACTACTTGATGTGCAGTTACATGAATTGTTATGGGATTACATAGAATGTATGGATTCAAGATATATCCTATGAATTTATTACATAATGTGAAAATGGTACATGTCATGTAAGTATTTCACATCATGTAATGTGAAAATTTTATTTTTATTCAAAAATGTGATTTATTTTTTAGTGTAACCTAAAATGGGAGAAATTAATGATTTTTAAGGTATTACACACCAATTAATTCCCTGATTTATATATTTTAAGGTTTGTGTGGGTATGTTGGGCTTCATTCTATTTTTCAACCTCCTCTACTTCCCCAGATCTCTTATCCTATGCATTTTTAGGTGACTCATTTTCCTATGAATTGCTTCATTCAATGATTGATCAGTAGTACAAGGTGATTCATCTCCTTAGGTAATCCTTCCTATCAGTTTCTCTCTCTCTCTCTATTGTAGTTACAGCACCATTTTTTGTAGGTATTAGAAATCGGGTAATGTTTTCTATCAATCATTTTTAGACTCTTGCCATGCCTTGTCTTCCAAGGGATGATCTTGTAGTTTATAATCCCCATCATTAAAGGCATACAGGTTTTCTACATCCTTGAGGTAGGTTGATCTATACAAGTGTTCTAATCATTGGAATTTCTTATTGTTCTTATTGATTATTTTAGATTTCAAAAGGAATTTTAGGTATTAAAATTTCAAATGGAATGGGTTCATGTTTTAAAAGGGGTTTTTTCCTTGAAATATAATTTCCATGATTTTAGAAATGTTTTAAAAAAAATTTATTTATAAAATTTTATACAAAACTATTTTTTAAGCAATAAATTGTTTATTATTGATATTAGAACATGTATTGATTCTTTGGTGGTTTTCTACTGGGCTATATAATCACGCCCTACTTATGAATTTGGGTGGTTTTAGACCTTTTTTTTCAATATATAGGTAAAGAGAATGGAATTATTTAGAATTATGGATTCCCTTTACATCTCGATTTTAGTTTGGGGATGGTTTTGAGGTGACGGTTGGTCACATGAAGGCTAGTTTTTCTAGACTTCTCATACTTTCTATTTTATCTTGTTTGTATTAGTTGTATCACTCATTATTTCTTCTTTTTTACAATGGTTGTGTGTTTTTTCCTTATATATGAGACTTTTTTGTTATATTTATTTTACCTCACCCCTTAATGGGATGACTTGAGTGATTGGTCTGGTTGGCCTAGGTTGGTCTGTTATAAAAGCACTTTTGTTTTATGAAATTGGATCTACTCAAAAAAAAAACTTTTAAAATCCTATACTATAATAAGATTCCCTTCCCCACACTTAATTGATGTAGTGACCACAATTCATTAAAATTTATTTTTCATATAAGTATATTAAAAATGGAATTAATTCATTTAATTAAGTGTAAAGGAAAGGTGTGACCCTGTGGTTCTTCATTAGTAATTAGGGCAGATGAGTGTAATCTTGTGTATTGGTTCATGAGGTGTGGTTCCATGGTACTTTTTTAGCCTCTTCCCATTTATAGTGAATGGGTTTTCTTCCCCTTTAATTTCAATCTTCGCTACACCAAAGGGGTATACATGAATAGAAATAAAAGAATATTCCTATCTATAATGAAGTTTACCTAGAATCAGTTTATATATATATATATATTTTTTTATAACAGCGCTTGATCTATAGGGTATAAGGTTCAATGTTGAATTATCTTTTCATGGTCCATCCTTGTTCTCTCTTTGGCTCTAATATTTCCTATTGGGTTTGATTGTCTTTTCAAAAATTTATTTGATTTCATTGTTGGAGACTTATACTTTCCCATTTTTTTGGATGGTACAGTGTTGGTGTTTTATAATGTTCCCCACACTTATTCAGTTGTGACTCCAAGTTCTTATTGTAAAAAATATTTCCTTGGTTAATAATGATTTCTCATGGTACTTTAAAATTATAGAATGTCTTAGATATAAAAAAACATAGACAACTTTAGCATCATCAGTCCTGGTAGATTTTTATTCCATCAATTTGGAAACATAATCTATGACTAACCGAATATAAGAATTTCAAAATTAAATTGGGATGGTCAGATGAATTTTATGCCCCATAATTCAAAATTTTCATATAAGTTAATTTATTTTTTAGGAATTTCCATTATTTTCGACATATTACCCCAAACTATAATTTTTTACATTTTTTAAAAAATTTATAGGAATATTTTAGTAAATTTGGATAATAAATTCCTGACTCTAAAAATTTCATGGTCATTCACTAGGATTCAAATTTTCCTCCACAAGCTGATTTTTTATTGAATTTAAAAATTAATTCAATTTAACTTTCTAGAAAGCATCCTCTTATGATTTTATCAATAAAAATTTTCCATAGGAATGTGTCTTCCCAGATATAAAATCTAGAGTCATATTTATGTTTATTTTTATAATGAGAGTTTAGACAAGATGGTACTTGATAGGTGACCAAATACTTGAAAATATTGGCATACCATAGTGGTTCACCTTCCATGATGTAGATGTTTTCTCCAAAAATATCATCATTGAGTGGGTCTTGATTTGGAATTTATACTTCAACGGTGTGGGGTAGTCAACTCAGATGATCGACCACCTGATTTTCCATGTTCTTCCTTTCATTAATTTTTAGGTGTAAATCCAATAAAAGAAACACCCATATTTCCAGTCTTAGATTAGTATCAACCTTCTTCATTAGATACCTGAGATCTTCATGATCAGTAAAAACTAAAAAAAATAGCACCAAGCAGAACATATCTAAATTTATCTAGAAAAAATATGCATGTAAGAAATTTATTTTCTTTAGTTTTTTAATTGATCTGAGTGGAATAAAATATCCTTAATTAATAGGCTATGACTTGAGGTTTATAGTCAGTTCTTTATAAGTTTTAGTCTCCCACAACTTGGTTTGATGCATCCTAGAGCAACTCAAAAGTATAAACCTAGTTTTTTTGTTGCACTATTGGTGGTGTAATGAGACTTTGATTCAATTCATCAAATGCCTTCCTACACTAAACATCAATATTAAACTCATATTATTTTAAAAATAATAATGATAGAGGGATAAAAATAATACATAAATATTTTATGATTCTTCTAAAATCATGCATGTCCTAAAAAATATCAAACATGTCTTAAAAAATTGGATATGGTAATGAGTTTATTACTTTAACATTTGACTTATCTACCTCAATTCCTTTCACTAAAATTATATACCCTAACATGATTCCATTTTCAGCCATGAAATGAAATTTTTCAAAGTTTAAAATGAGATTTTTCTTAATTCAAATTTTCAAAGCATTTTCCAAATTTCCTAAGAAATGATCGAAATAATTACCAAAAACCGAGAATTCTTCAAGAAATACCTCCTTACAATCTTCAATATAATCTAAGAAAATACTCACCATACATCATTGAAATTTAAATGGGTCATTGAATAGACCAAAATGAATCCTATTGTAGGTGAATGTTCTGAAAGTATAAGAGAAGGTAGTTTTCTTATGGTCTTATAGTGAAATCGGTAACTAGAAGTATCCTAACAACCATCTAAAAATAATAATGAGTTTTCCCTGCTAACCTTTTTAGTACTTGATCAATTAATGGGATGGGAAAATGGTATTTTTTTGTAACTTAATTCAACTTTATTTAATATATATATACCATCCAATATTTTTTACTCACATTGGGATTAATTAATTTTTCTCATTCTTGACAACAGTTAGACTAGTTTTCTTTAGGACAACATTAATGGGTATAACCCAGTAAGAATTAGATATTTTTTAAATGGTATCATCTACTATAAATTTTTATTTCTCTTCCTTAATTACCTCCATGAAGTTAGGGTTAAATATATTATGTGGCTATATCAATGGTTAGGTATCACCTTCTAAAATGATTCTATCATAGCATACATTAGGGTTGATTCTGGGCATATCTACTAAGCTTCATCCAATGGTTTGTATATTTATTTTGAGATGGTTAGTAAGTGTTTGTTCATGGGTCTTAGATATATTATTGGAAATTATCACTAGTAGTTTCTATCCTTCCATAAGGTAAACATACTTCAAATCACTTAGAAGTTGTATTAACTCAAGATATGGAGGTTGTTCAAGGGATGATATTGAGTTGAGGTTCCCTACTTATAAGGATTTGAGATCATGTATAATTTAAGTGTATTTTAGTAAATAATTGAAAAAATTATAAGTAACCTATTCTTCTAACTTGAAATTTAGATTTTTTAAATTTTTGTGTATTAGTATTTTTAAATGATAAATGTTCTCCTAATGATAAGAAATCTCAAATAATACCTGAATTTTCAATTGGTTTTATATTCTCTTCGTGAAAGATCACATTTATTGAATGTTATCTTGACAAATTTCTCATTACATCCAGTATATTAAAGTGTATTATACTATCTCTAATCTCAATTGTAAGTGTAACTTCATGTACACTAATGATGGTTTTTTAATAAACTCTTCGACACCAATGGTACAGAGTCAGTGGTTACATTATTACATTAAAATTAGATACAAATAATCACATCCTAAAGGATTGAATAGTTTAGAAGTCTTTGAAAACTAGATACATACTTCAATCTTATATTATAATTGAAAATATAAAATACAACATAGTATTTCATTTGATAACACCATTATTCTCCAACCTTATCCCTACATATTGATCATTATATAATTATTAGCATCCTAGGGAAAAAACATAAGAAAAAAGTGGCCTAATATTCTCAGTAAGGATATGAATACATCAAAATCTAAATAATACATGAATAATATGGTAGGAAATAAATTGAAATAAAATAATTTCATAATCACATGAGTTAAAAACTTTTCCATTTATATCATAATGAATAAAATAATAACATAGAAATAAATAAAAAATCTCATGATGAGGGAAATGAATAATTATAGATATATTACCATCTGGGACACATTCCAAGAAATATTATATAAATAGGTGAACCCCTATCCAATACCAAAACTAGTTTGTCTCATGAGACATACTGACGCATTAAGGGGCAATAGCGGGCATTGTCCATCACTTACTAAGTCCAATGAATTCATCATATTGAAAGGGTAGAACATAATAAACATAAAAATTCATATTGAAACTATCATATGAAATTTTAATAATTTCTCGAATCAATAAACATAATCATATACCATCCAAAGTAATATGGTCAATGGTATCAAAATAGTATATCCCCAGTCAAATAGATTATAAACCATGTGAAGAATTAATAAGTATGGTATCATAAAAAAATCTCCCTAATATAGAATAATTAAAATAAGGGTTTTTATCTTTTATGAATAGAAATACCATAAAAATTTATTTAAAAACATCCTTGATAAAAATAACCTTTTCACTTCAAAAATATCTTATTTTTAAAAAATTGGTAAAATTACGAAAGAAAAATATTTACTTTAAAGTGAACCTTGTAAAATCGTAAACTAATATTCAAAAAAATATTATTCATGAAGTCATGAAAATTTTTTCATTCCATATAAGTTAAAAAAAATATTCCTTTCACACTTTTTTCAGAAAAATTGAAAACTACCTTGTTCGAAAAAAACAAAAATATTTTTTTCAAATCATTTTATTAGAAGTAAAACATGGGTAAAAATGAATTTAAAAAATAATAAGAGAGTAAAAAAATATTATCTAAAAAATTATATAGAAAATATGGATACGGAAGAAAAATATTTCCCAATAGATACTTAGGAATAAATAATCCAAGATATTGATGAGATTGTGAAATAAACTCTAACCTCAGGTCTGGCCTCCTTCATACATGATCCAAAATATTGTATAATAAATATATATTTATTATAAATCTATTAAAACCCAAAATAATATATATCATACCAATTATTACATACTTTTAATCTTTTATCACCCCTTTCTAAATAATTATTTGTTAAAAATAACTGTTTTGGGTAATAACTGCTCCATTTTTCAGGTATTTTTTGGTTTAGTAATTTTAGTATTTATAATTTTATCAAGGTTACATAATCTATAGAATTTTAATAATGATATAAATATAATATTTGTTAATTATATATTTATTTAAAGTAATCCATAAAGTTAGATATATAAAAATGTATCACACCATTTATGGAGATGATGGGTCGTACGTACATATGAACTCTATTTTCATTATTCTACAGATGGAAAAAAATAGAGGTAAATAATAATTATCAATTAAATTATCATTATTATATA
This sequence comes from Viscum album, assembly GCA_963277665.1. NCBI lineage: Eukaryota > Viridiplantae > Streptophyta > Magnoliopsida > Santalales > Viscaceae > Viscum > Viscum album. The sequence goes on from OY728125.1 coordinate 1,840,216,951, forward strand.
AAATAAATCATATATATTCAAAAAATACATCATTGTACAATACAAGTAAAATAGAAATAAAAAAAATCACATCACTTTGTGGTAGTGGTGGTCCTCATATACGCATGAGTGACATTATTCTTTACCAATGGTTTGGAAGGTAATAAGGTAGATGTGATATTATTATTTAAAAAGTATATTTATGTTATAAATATCGCATAAAAATATTAAAACTATCATAATTCCCATCTATAAAAGATGGTAATAAAAAATGAATTATACCACTATATGGAGACGGTAAGCCATGCGTACGTATAAGTGATACTTCCACTTCCTGTTTCATGTAAAATGTGTTGGGTAATAGTGATTTCATAATCATAATTACATTTAAAAATATTTATTATACTTAATTTATTGTTTCATGATCACTTCAATCGATTTTGAAGTGTCATAAGAAGGAATAAATTGAAAGAGGTCGGGTAATACAATTACCTCTTCGAGGGAGAACTTCTTTAGATCCCTTCTTAAGGGAATTAAGGTTTATATTTTAGGGATACAAGATACTAAATAACTTATAAAAGGATTTCCAAAATAGAAATAGGTAGGTCTTGGTTAATCTATATAGCTCAATGTGGTGTGAAGAAGTGAGGGAGGAGGTGCCCTTTTATAATTGAAGTCAGGGCACTTTTGGAATTTCCCAAAAGATTAAATTATAATAAATTAATTCTCATAAAAATGCCTAAAAATTGAAAGTTATTATAAGATAAGTAAGTATAGGTTTTTAATCCAATCAGAAAATATAATTTACAAAATTTTTGGTGTCATTTTGAGCCTTATCATTTTAGTTAACCCTTAGCTAATCGATTTTAATTTTAACTATAGTAAAAACTTTTTTCATATTAAAGAGTTGTGATATTTACTATAAGATTACAATTGGCCAATAAATGGACAATTTATGATATTTTAGGATATATCATATCCAAAAAGTCTTATTTCATGATTTTATTATTTTTAAATAATCTAATAAAATACTATTTTGATAAAATATTATTTTTATAAAATATCATTTTTTGTCAATTTTGACACTTCATTTAATTTGACTTCAAATACATTAAGAGATATGGGGAATTCAAATATAATGATTTAAAACCCCTATAATATTTTATATAGATCTAGAAATATTTTTGACACATTAACACATTCAAATTATATCAAAATTAATATTTTTAAAATAATTTATTTTATTTTGTTTATTAATTAAATAAATATTATATTAGAGTTACACAAGAATTTAAGGTAATTATATAATTTATAAAAATTAAAATATATATATAGTTAAAATAATTTCATTAATCTCAATATATAAATTTAGTTTCATTCATATCTTTCTTTTTTCCCTATGTGGACACATAAGATATATTAAAACAATGAGAGTGACATTTTGTATCTATATTTGATTTAAATAATATGTAAGTCATTTTTTGATGGATTTGAGGTCCAAGGACCAATGTTTTGTACTTTTATTACATTTATATTTGATGTATTGAATATTAATAAACCTTCTTCTTACATATTTTTCATTATTATTTAAGAATCTAATGTAATAATATCCAAGAGTATACATCACATTAATAAGGTCATGGAAGTTCCTCGCTTTGATGAGAACCTTGAAGTGTTATGGTGATATTATTTTAGACTATTCTAAGGTTGGATAATGTGCTATGATGGTACATATAGTATATAGATAATCTGGTGTGAGTACTCATACATGGATGTGTCTTATTCTCATGAAGTTCACACTTGGTAATCTCTAAGACGATATATTGTGAGAATAGGCCTACCAATAGGAATTCTACATGTTTTGGTTTCATTGAACATTCCTATCTATAAGTGTGAGTAATGGTCCTTAGAATTTAATATTTATATTAATGTATGTTATGAATTTTTTACTAATATTTATTTCATAAAACCTGAAGATAACATATCATGGTGAATTTGGATACATTGGGTGCATTATGAGTGACATGTTATTAATGGATAAGTTAAGGAATGATTTTTCCCTTATATCTTTATGGAAGTTGATATCTCAACTCTTTTATTGGAATATAATTGTCACCATAAATTCCATGGAAATAGTGTAATGATGTGTTTATTTCAGATAATCAAATAAATACATATCCAGAATGTAGGTTGGTGACATGGATGTACAACCGTCTTGAGAAGATATTGTGATAATGGGATAATATTAAATAGTGAGTGTTCCTATGTGGTTATCATCATTTATACATTAAATTCTTTCCTTTGGGTTCCTTGACCCAATACTAGATAGTAATTTTGGACTTTAGGCAAGCCCATTTAATTCCAATGAAGAATAATCATTGAGTGTCACGTACTAAGTATTTATAATGATCTTTATTAAAAAAATTGAATTTAATCAATTGAATAAATATTATTCTCAAGACAGAGGAATATTTTTATTAATGTTTTATCAATCGTAAATATTTATTGATGAATGAAATATTTAAATTAACAATTTATATAGGTGTTTAATAAATACAAGAGGAGTTCGAATGGACCAAGACCATTTCTGGTGACAAATATTAATTAACAATCCAGTTAAATAATATTTATTATTTCGCAAGTTGGAGTGAACCACAAAATAATGTTGTTATTATTATTATGTGGAATGGGGTTTATTAATGGTTATAATATTTTTTAAAGGCCAACATGAAATTAAATAATATTTTAACCTGATCCATAACTCTATAAATAAATGGTTATTTCTATTGTGTAGGGTGTGTAATCAAAAATTAAAAATAGAAAATTTTTATGCACAATGACTTCTCTTTCGACTCCACAATATCTCTCCCTCTCAATAACAAGAAACACTAAAGATATTTCTTCAAAACTGAAGAATAAGTGATCAAGATCGAATAAAAAAATACATTTGATTTCTCATGCTAGCACCCAGAGATCATTTGGAATTTCTCATAGATAAATGGAGCACATGTGGATCACTACTAGAGGGATTATATCATTGGATCCTCCAAAGTGAAATAAAGGAAATCTGAAAGGGTATCACCAAACTATTATTATCAACATAAAAGAAAGAAACCTCAGAAAAGGTAATTGCTTTCTTCCGATCTAAACAAATTAATTAAAAATTTGATGTGGAATACCCTTATTCATGTTTCTAGGTATAGAATTATTAAAAGAAATTTTAAAATATTTCCCACCACTTAATGCTTCTACTATACTCAAAACCAAAAAGTGGTATCTGAGTGATAATGTTTAAATTTATAATTATTTAGTTTATTTTTTATTTATACACATTTATGGTAAGATTTTCATTTCATGGTATTCATTCATTAATCCAATTTGAATTAACATTTTTTGACATATTAATCATGTTTTTTTAGTATTTTATTTTCTTAAAGGTCTAATAAAAGAAGAATAATGACCTTATATTTCATCGGTAACTGCCAAATTTTGGCTGGTATGATAGGGTTACATGGCCTATACTCAGAAGTACACACTATGTACCTTAGTGCACTTCATCTGAATGTGCGAAGAGATACATGGAACACTATGTAGTTACTACACATGATGCATTTATTACACACTTCATGTAGACCCGGATATCCTGGCACACAGGTTGTCAGATTATATGGTGTGTATCATTCTACATGATGTGTAGTCTACACGAGTTAGCAGTATAAATTGTGCAATCTGTGTAATCATTACATATGGTCAAAACTGCATGAGACTAACAACCTGGAGCATTTATGTTATACATGAAATGTATGCGGTGTACACGGCATGTAGTTCATCAATTTCTGCATCTGAAACACATATCGAAGACCTAAACATGAATCTCGGACACACATTGAGTAGAACACATGTTGTGTAGATAGCCTATACATGCCATGTAGGCTTTCTGAGGTACACACTGCATTACCAGCTATTTACCCTAGATACATAGTAATTGAGATACATGGCGTGTAATTGGTTAGTACATGCTGTATAGTATCCCATTAAATTTTACAATTAAAAATTACATTAAATTGAAAATTTTAGCATTAAAACCTTATTTTATCTATTGGAACACCATTATGATTTTGAAAATTTAATAATGGTTTTAAATAATTTTAAATGTTTAATTGATTTATTATAAAATATATAAAATTGTTGATTCTTTTATTTATTTTATATGAATACCTTAAATGATTGATATCTCTAATTAAGTTATGATGATCATTAAGATAAAAGGTAATTAATTAAGTAATTAATTAATGTGATCATGTATATCTTAATAATAAAGAACAAATTAAGAAATGAAATCTAGCCAGTTAATTTTGTATATTTGTTTCTTGTTTGACTGATCATGAGCTTGACCAAGACATATGTATGCAGTGGAATTTATATAATTTATTTTATTTTATATGTTTTAAATTATTTAATATTTAATTAAATTGATGTATTTTGAGTCATCCATCCCTCTATTATTATGTAGGACCTACATGTACACAGTTATTTATGTAATCCCCTTAAACCAATACTTTGGTTCCCCCCACCTGTGTGTGAGTTATAAATACATATAATTAATGTAGTATCCCAAGGTGCATCGTGTAACGTCCCGGTTCTAGGAGCTACCCAGAGGCTCCCTATACCTGGTTGGTCACATGGCCTCAAGCGAATTTCCCTAAAAACTAGAGGCTGTCGACTAGCAGCAAGGGCCTTGGGTGTGATAATATAAAAACTATACCCTCATTGGTAGAGTAACATAGTGGAAACAAATATATAATAGTAGAGGAAATAGTAATAATACCATACACAAGTAAACAGCAGAAGATTGGTAGTAATAAACTGGAGCACATATATAATTATACATGATACATATGTTTAGGAAAGCAGAAAAACATGTCACAATGCTGAAATATAGTACTAAACCAAAGTACAAGAAAAAAAGTAAACAACTCTTCAGCATCGCAGGCCTCATCTTGGTCCCATGCTCCCCAGCATCAAATCAATCAAGTACCTGAAGTAGAAGGGTGTTTGACCTTATCAAGACATGCAACAATATAATCTGTTTGGGCCCAAAACCATGACCCAAATAGGGTGTGAGATGAATCCCAGTAGGTAACCACCCAAATATCTATTCCTAATAGTTAGTGAATATATATGGCAGGAAATATGCAAAAAGAAGCAGTAAATAAGGAAGTACTCAAAAGTAAACAATCCTACAGTTTCAATTGCATTCCATTTTCATAACTCAAGTAATAATCTAATCACAAATAGGTAACCCTCTGGAAATTACTCACACCCTAACCCCTCTGGTTCAACCAAACAACACAAGCAACCCTCTGGGAAGAACACACAGTCTAACCCCTCTGGTTTAGCTTTAGCAAAGACTCTCAAAGGAAGTACTCACTATTAATTTCCCCTGTGGTCTTGTATCGGTAAATAATAGGCACTCTGATGAAGCACTCAACATCCAATTCCCCTTGTGCCTTGTATCAAGGAAATAATAGACACTCTGAGGGAGAACTTATGTTCATCCCCCCTATGGTCACGTAATGTAAAAGTAAACAGACACTCCGAAGAAGCCCTCAACGTCCATTCTCTCTATGGTATATGACACCAGGTTCTCACGGCCCTATGTAAGTCAATCATTCACAAAAATATATGGCAGACAAAGTAAACCTCAAGAACTACTTGGCTAAATAGTCTATATCATATCATATAAGGTTAGAGAATAATCACTCCATCCTAAAAATACTAGGCATGGAAAGCAAAAAACCTAATTGGAAGGCCAGACCAAATGGCCAAAATAATTAATCAAAGTAAAAACATTCATAACATGGAAAAGTTAACCCTATTCATAAAAAATTAACCTCTATCCAAAAAAATAAGGTATAGTAGGTAATAATAAGGCTAAAAACCATAACCACACAATACCTCGAACAAGGGTATTGGGAACTTTTTCACATATAACTCAAAGAATAACTACAGAAAGGCACAAACCACCTACCTCGGTGTCGTGAGATCGATATACGTGAACCTCAATCCTTGAATCTCCCTAGAACACTGTATATCTACAAAAATGTTAAAAAATTTCAACCGAGGATAACTCATGAAAGAGGAGAAATCAATAGATGGAGTTTAAGAATAAGGAAGAACTCAATTATGCAGTTCTAATGAAACTAATGGAGTTTGATTCGGAGAATGGACAGAGAGTCGGGGGCTCGGAGAAGATTCATGATCGTATGGATGCTCCTGGATGAGATAAGTCAAGAAGAATATGGTTATGTCCATCAAACATGACCCCGATACGTTCAATAAAATAAAAAGGAAGTACAAAACATGTATTTTAAAAGTACATGGAATGTACTTAACTTTACCGGGATCCGCTTTAGGTGGACTCAAGGTCACCCCACATGGCCATGTACTCAGCCATTACATGGCCAGTACATGGTTACCCGTGGTAACCGAGTACACGACGTGTACTTATACGTACAGGGCATGTACTCCTAAAATTTCTAGAAACTCCCCTTTCCACAAAAACAACCATAAAAGAAATACATACCTTAAAATAAGATCCGAGTTCTTAAAAATTTTCCCCATTGAATAAATTTTTCCTTGAATTCCCCTAGCAAGGTGGCGTAAAAGAAGAATCCTCGAAAAGCTCCGGCCACTGCGATCGTACATCGGCATCCCTCTCCCAAGTCTCATCTTGTACTCGCACATGCTGCCATAGCACTCGTACCAGAGGAACAGACTATCCATGGTGAACCTTATCACTTAGATCAATAATCTAGATAGGATGCTCCTCAAATGAGGTTTCCACCTCTAACTCAACCTACACAGATTGGAAAACATGATACGGGTCTAAGAAGTAATGTAGAAGCTGAGAAAAATAGAAGATATCATGCATATACCGGTACCTTTGAGGTAATTGCAACCAATAAGAAACCAGCCCGACTCTCCCCAACACCTCAAACAACCCGACATATCTTGATGAAAGCTTACCCTGTCTCCTAATCCTCTTGTGTCCCAACCTCGGTGTGACACGTAGGAAAACCTGATCTCCAACCTCAAACTCCAGAGGTCATCTCCATCAATCAGCATAAGACTTCTATTGTGACTATGTAGTATTCGTCCTCTTCTGAATCAACTCTATCTGCTCTATAGTCTCCTGGAAAAGATGAGGTCCCAGTATAGCTACCTCTCCTGCCTCCATCCAGCATAAAGGTGATCGGCATGGCCTATCGTACAAATCCTCATAAGGTGTCATCTGAATAGTTTCTTGAAAACTATTATTATAGGAAAACTCCACAAGAAGTATGTGCTTCTCCCAAAAACCTCCAAAATCCATGATGCATGATCGAAGAACATCCTCAAGCATCGGAATCGTATGCTCGGATCATCCATATGTATGGGGGTGGTAAGTTGTACTCAAAATCACATGTGTACCCAAAGCCTTCTGTAATCCATGGTAGACCTGAGAAGTAAAATGTGCATCCCTGTATGAAACAATGGAGTGTGGGACTCCATGTATTTGGACAATCTCTCTAATGTACAACCTCCCAAGCTCATCAACATTGAATGCCTCCTTAATCGGAAAGAAGTGGGAAACCTTCATGAGTCTGTCAATGACAACCCAAACTGCATAATTCCCTCGAGGTGATCTCAGAAAACCTTTCATGAAATCCATCACGATATAATTCCACTTCCACTTGGGAATGGGTAATTGCTGTAAAGTACCTGTTAGTCTTCGATGCTCTACCTTCACCTTCTGACAGGTGGAACACCTCATTACAAAACCAGCAACATCTCTCTTTATACCTGGCCTTTAATACTAATGGTGTAGATCACAATACATCTTGGTGACACCAGGATGAATTTTCAAAACTGAGGAATAAAATTCCCGCATCAACTCTTTGTGTATTCCTTCTAACACCCATACGCATCCATTAAAGTGAAAGATATCATCCTCACCTATGGTCCATCCAGGAATAGGGTCCTCTCCTAACACACTCTCTTGTAGAACTAGGCCTTCTAAATCTGATAACTTCCTCATTCTCACTTGATCAAGAAGAGTAGAGGTAACAGCTATAAAATAAATAAAATTCTTCCCCTGTCTATCATGCACCTCCAAATGCATTTCATAGAACAGAGCCATAAGCTGCCACTCACTACTGGCCTCTTGAACTACCTGTATCTGAGTCCTCCTGCTCAGCGCATCAGCCATAGCGTTTCCTTTCCTAGGTGTGTAGGCAAGCTCAAAGTTAAAGGGATTAAGGTACTCAACCCACCTTTTTTGTCTCAGATTTAGATCATGCTGAGTGAAGATATACTTGAGACTTTTGTGGTCAGTGAAAACCACAAAATTCTCTCCTAGAATATAATGTCTCTAATACCGTAAATAATGAATAACTTCAGCCAACTCAAGATCGTGCGTTGGGTAGTTTCTCTCATGTGGCCTCAACTGCCGAGACCCATATGCAATGACTCCTTCCCCCTGTATAAGCATTGCTCCCAGCCCGATACCTGATGCATCACAGTAAATAGTATATCTCTTTCCCAGATTTGGAAAAACTAGTATCAGTACTGAAGTCAACCTCCCTTTCAGATCCTAAAAGGATGACTCGCAAGAATATGAACACAAGTACTTCTCACCCTTCTTAGTCAGACCCGTTAGTGGCACTAATAAGCATGAAAATTCCTGTATGAAGCATCTGTAATAACCATCCAGCCCTAGAAAACATTACACCTCAAAGACGTTCTCCAGCTACTCCTAGGAAAATACTTCTCTCACTTTATCTGGATCTACTGATGCTCCTATCTCTAAGATAACATGACCCAAGAAGTAAATTTGGTCTATATAAAAGTGGAATTTTGAGAGCTTAGTGTATAAATGATTCTCTCTTAGTGTACTCAAGATGATCTCAATATGGGTAGCATGGTCGTGTCGAGTGTGATAGTACACCAATATATCATCCATGAAAACTACCATGAAAGAATCCAAGTATGGATGGAAATCTCTGTTCATTAGTGCCATGAAATCTACAGGCACGTTTGTGAGATCAAACAGCATAACCACATACTCATATAGACCATACCTACTCTGAAAGGCTAAAAGAGGTATATCAGATGGTCTAAGGCACAACTGATGGTAACCGGATCTCAAGTCAATATTCGAGAACACCCAGGCTCATTGAAGCTAATCAAAGATATCATCAATCATTGGTAAATGGTATAAATTATGGACCATCAACTGGTTTAACTTCTGATAATCGACACAAAGTATAAGGGTATCGTCTGCCTTCTTCGTAAACAAGATAGGCGAACCCCAAGGAGAAGTACTGGGTTGGATGAAACCCTTTGTTGGGAACTCCTCCAACTACTTCTTGAGCTCCTAAAGTTCTGGGGTAGCCATCCTATAAGAAGGAATGGACACTGGTGCCACTCCTGGCACAGGCTCAAAAAAAATTCTACCTCTCGCTCCAAAGGAAAACATAAAAAGTCCTCTGGAAAGACATCCCTGAAAAGATCCACCACTGGAGGAAATTTCATTCATGAAGTCCCCTGGTCATCCAGATATATACTAGAAATCTGGGTTGTAAATCCTCCTAACCAATGATGCTCAAGTCCCGCTCTACTCACCTGAACATCCCAATCGCCCTTATGAAGAAATGATTCACCCTCTAGTGATATGAAACTCACCCTATGGCGATAGCAGTCAACAACATCCTGAAAGGGAACTAAGCAGTCCATTATGAGAATGACATCATAGCCTATCATCTCTAGTACATAAAGGTCCCATAAGAAGTGACACCCACCAACATTAAGAGGGAACTCCTTGCACTGACGTACACTAGTCGTTATAGCCCCCAACAGAGTGTCTAGCGTCAATTATTAGTAGAAGAAAGGACACAGATCCCAAGGATATCCACAAGGAAAAAACATATAAAGATATGGTATGACCCTGTATCGAAAAGAGCAGAAGCTAAAATGGAGGCAACTAAGATCATACCTCAAACTATAGAGGGTCCAGGATCCTGCTTCTGCTAGGTCTGATCCACTGCAAAAGTCTGACATGCAACATGGCCCTACGACCCTACTTGACCACCCTGATCTGATCCACCCTATTGTCACTAAAATCCTGGAGACTGGCTACCACATCCATGACCTCCAACTTAGACTGAATGGCTGAAAGAACTTCATTTCCTAGACTGATAAGAAACTGGTGGTGCTGCCCTTGAATATGGAGTCATAGAAGAACTCCTATCACTAGCTGCTGGTGAGAAAAGATGACAGAATTGCTGAAGATGACCCATTTTTCTACAAGATCGGCACTCCACTTGGTCTATTAGGAAATGTGGCCTCGTATTCCCACTCTTCCCGCAATTTTAGCACACCACCTCGATACCAAAAGTTCTCTCTCGTCTCTTCATATCTCCGCACGTAGACTCCCTGCGGTGCTTCCTACTATCAGTAAGAGAGATACCAACTCCATATGTCAAACCTCCCTTGCTCATAGCTCTATAATCTCTCAGATTTCACTTCATTATCAGTGACTATTTGACTATATAAGTGATGTAAGTCAACCTAAAGATGTTCACCTAAGATAGTATTTCGTGCCTGAGACCATCCTCAAAATTCCTCGCTAGAAATAACTCATCACCTCTTAGAATAGGGGCTTAGCATTGTATCTCTATGAAGTGAGAAGAATACTCCATAACAGAAAGAGTACCCTGCTCCAAACTCATGAACTCTCGTGCTCGATCGGCCCTCAAATTCTCCGGGTAGAAGTAATCATAGAAGGCATGTTGGAACTCATCCCAAGCCATGACCTACTGGTGTCCCGCCTATGAGATCACATCCCAAAAAATCTTGGAAGAATCACAAATCATGTACATAGAAAGATTCACCTTCCTCTCTGGAGGCATCTCTAGATGCTCGAAGATAGATATCATGGCTTTCAACTATGACTCTATAGCTAGAGGTCCTCCTTCCCCTGTGAAGATGAGAGCATGTTACTGCTAAAAAACCTAATTCAATTCTTCCATAGGTGGGGTAGGATGCAGTGCTCCCTTGAAGGTTTGAATAAAACTCATAAAGCCCTCTCAGAACTGTACACCAGCACTTATGTCCGGAATGACGGCTGGTACCAAGACCGGCACTATAGAAGGATCTGCTGGTAGTCCCTATTCAGCCATGTCCATTGTTTGATCACTGCCTTGTAAATGGCAGACAACCAGAGGACGTCTTGGTGGCATGAATTTTCAAGGTTAATCGCACACCTTATATCGAGATTAACAAGGACTAAAATATATAAGTGTCATAAGGGAACAAAATAAAGAAAGTATTTGAGTTTTTTTAATCATAGATACATGGTGTGTATAATGCCTACACAGAGTGTTCTTTTAAGCCTTCACATGGGAGTGTACTTTTTCCAAAACTTGTTGTGTAACACCCCATACACATGGCGTGGTGTATAATTGAATCCTCTTCCCTTTCCTGAGTTCCCTTACATGGCTAAGCCGCATGGTTCCCTAAGAACAAGACTACACGGTGTGTTAGTGCCAAACACGGCCTGTACTTGATGAACTTCACTTACCTGTGTTGTTAGTTACATAGCTAGATATAAGGGTTATACTACATAGCATGTTCAAGCTTGACACAACTGCATAACCTAAGTTTTATCCATCTGTGTTGTTAGTCACACAGGTGGACACATGGTCTACTCAACATGGCGTGTACATCCGGTACACGGCATGTCCCACCAAAGAATTCCCAACCCTGTGTCTCTACATACACAACCAATGACATGATTAGAGACTACACGGTGTGTACATATAGTACACAGCGTGTACTTAAGAAAAACAGTTCCTTCCTGAACAGAAGGATACATGGCATGTATTTATAATTACACGCTGTGTATTCTGGGTTTTTCTGGACAGTAAGCCTCAGAAACCACTCCGGAACCTAGAAACATTGAAATGAACATTAAAGTTCCAAATGTTGATCCATGAGGGGCCATACTCTCTACGAATCAAATCTTGGCATCTTATAAATGTCATATATAAGCATTATAGTTTAATGATCCACCAAATTCTGATCCATGAGGGGCCATAACACCTTAAGAACCAAAGTTTGGCATTCATTCAAAAAAATACTTACAAAATTTAACACCCTATCAAACAGTATGTATTTTGTCTAGTATTATATCACAATAGCATGAATATCTAGAACAACATCAATCACAACAACATGAAATCGCTAATTCACCCTAAATGGCATGGAAAGAATGCATGACAAGTGATTTCTATCAAGTTCCTATATGATGCATGAGATGGAATACCCACATCTCATCGGGTTACAGTAGAAATAGAACATCAATAATATCAACAATAACAACACCAAATAAGTTAATCGCCCAATGGTGAAATCAAATCAACTGTAATACTTGCAAAACCAGAAAAAATTTCCCTAACAAGGTAAATTGGATTTTCTCTATACACGGGATAGCTACTCCGGGGCACAGCATATTACCAAGTACCTATTCCATAATTTCGATGTCTATAGGCTCCAAGCAGTAAGTCAAGAACAAAAGAAACCTGACTATGATACCACTTTGTAACGTCCCAATTCCGGGAGCTTCCTAGAGGCGCCGCATACCCAGTTGATCACATAGCCTCAAACACATTTCCTTGAACACCAGAGGCTACCAACTAGCAGTGAGGTCCTTGGGTGTGATAGTAGGGAAACTATGCCCTCATTGGAAGAGTAACATAGCAGAAACAAATAGATAATAATAGCAGAAGCAATAATAATACCACACACAAGTAAACAGAAGAAGACTGATAGTAATAAACTGGAGCACATATATAATGATGCATGATACATATCTCTAGGAAAGCATCCAAACATGTCACAATGCTGAAATACAGTACTAAATCAAAGTACAAGAAGAAAAATTAAACAAATTCTCAGCATCGCAAGCCTCATCTTGGTCTCATGACCTCCAGCTCCAAAGCAGTCAAGTACCTGAAGTACATGGGTGTTTTACCTAATCTAGAACTGCAATTATATAATATATTTGGCCCAAAAATCATGACCCAGATAGGGTGAGAGACTAATCCCAGTAGGCAACCACCCAAATATTTGTTTCAAACAGTTTGGGAATATATATATGGCAGTCAATATTCAAAAAGAAGCAATAAATAAGGAAGTACTCAAAAGTAAAAAATCATATAGTTTCAATTTAATTCCATTTTCCTAACTCAAGTAAGTATATAATCACAAATAGGTAACCCTCTAGGAATTAATCATAGTTTAACTCCTCTGTTTCAACTAAACAACACAAGAAACCCTCTGGGAAGTACACACAGTCTAACCCCTCTGGTTCATCTTTTGCAAAGACTCACTGAAAAATCACTCACCATCAATTCCCCATATAGTCTGGTATTGATAACTAATAGGAACTCTAAGGAAGCACTCAACATACAATTCCCCCTATGGCTCATAACGAGGAAACTGCAGTCACTCTGAGGGATCACTTACGTCCATCCCCCCTATGGTCTAGCAACATAAAAGTAAACAGACACTCTATAGAAGCCCTCAATGTCCATTCTCCATGTGGTCTAGTACACCAAGTTCTCACAACCCTGTGTAATTCAATTGTGCACAAAAATATATTGCATCCAAAGTAGACCTCAAGAAATACTTGGCTAAACAGTCTACAGCATATCATAGCATGTTAGAGAATAATCACTCCATCCTAAAAATACTAGGCATGGAAAGAAAGTAGCCTAACAGGCAAGCTAGACCAAGCGGTCAAAACAATAAATCAAGGGAAAACATCCATAGCATGGGAAGTTAATCTTATTTATAAACAATTAACCTCTATCCAAACAAACAAGGCATTGTAGGCAATAACATGGCTAAAAACCATAACCACACAATACCCCGAACAAGGGTATTGGGCACTTTTTCACATATCACTCAAAGAATAACTATGGAAAGGCACAGAACACCTACCTCAGCATCGTCAGATCGATATACATGAAACCCAGGGCCTGAATAGCTCCAGAACACCATAGATCTAAAAAACATTAAAAACGTTCAACCGAGGATAACTTGTGAAAGAGAAGAAATCAAGATATGAAGTTCAATAAGAAGGAAGAACTCACTAATGCAGTTCTAACGCAACCGACAGAGTTTGATTCAGAGAGAGGATGGAGAGTCGATGGATCAGAGAAGATTCACAGCCATACGGACACTCCTAGATGAGATACATCGAGGAGAAGATGGTTTTGTCCATCAGACATGACCTCGGTCCATTTAATGAAATAAAAAGGAAGTACACGGCGTTTATTTTAAAAGTACATGGCGTGTAATTGCCTTTACTGGGCCCCACTTTAGGTGGCCTCTAGGTCACCCCACACGGCCATGTACTTGGTATGTTACATGGCCAGCACACGGTCACCCGCAGCAACTGAGTACATGGTGTGTACTTATAAGTACACAGCATGTACTCCTAAAATTTCCAGAAACTCCCCTTTCTTCAATAACAACTATAAAATAAATATATACCTAAAAAGAAGATCTAGGTTCTTACAATGGAGTAGGTTCAAGATGTAACCATTATGATTCCAACTCAGGTGATACACTGGTGGATATGTGGAATTCTATAACTCATTACAAGACCAACAATAGGAGTTAATACCCCTTGGTTAGAGGTTGATTAAATATACACTCATTAAATAAACCATTAGATAAATATCATGATTGGGTAATTTACTTTATTTATTTATTTCTATCTATATATTATTAATCTTATATATTTAAGACCACAATCACATAAATAAATGAATTAATGTGAAAATAATGAATTTAAATAAATGGATTATGCATAAATTTTTTATCCAACATGGTTAATTACTTAAGTAAAACCAACTTAACATTAAGAAAATATAAAGGGTAAAATAAGATAAAATTTATGCATAATTAATTAAAATCCCTAAAACTAATATTAATTCAGACTAATCTTTCCATTACTTGATTGGGAATAAAACCATAAAACTAATTGTAGTACATGGACAAATCCTGGACACTTGCTTCTATCAAGGAGTTCTCATGAGGGTTTTGGGTTGACTTAACCAAACTTGTATTGAGCTTAATGGATAAAGTTTGTTTAATAAAAAATTAGCGTAAATTATTGGGGAAATCCAAGTTAGGATTTTAGGATAGGTGAATCCACTCAATGGATCAAGGAGTTACACGCTTGTAGGTAGAAATATAAGACTCCAGCCTTATACCTTAATTAATATTGAATTAAATGAATAATTCACATTGAGGATCTTTTCAGGTTTAGAGTTTTATAGAATTAGATCTTAAATCATGCATTACATTCCACATTTAAACAAAGTGGTTACATAAAAGATAGTATTCATTTTTACCCATCAATGGAAACATATTTAAAATAAAACATAGATTCATTCTTGACACTTCCTTGACACTATCATCATATCATGTACCTTTCCCTCGACCTGTGAAAAACATTTCAAAAACTTGGGATGAGCATAAAAAGCTCAGTAAGGGATATAAAAATATGGAAAGGAAACATGAGTACATGTATATATAAGAATCAATGAAATCATACTTTACTCATAAAACATAATAACTTTAACTTACCTCATCAAAACATGAATAAATCCTATAAATTATAAGACATAAAGGTAACTTGAGGAATTCATGACATTCTTACATAGGGAGTAACCCTCTTGGTTACGTTTGGAATACCCATCACAGTATATTCCCTAAATCTCTTCAGAGAAACCTTAACGTTTAACCCCTTCATGTTACCCAATGAATTGGAGAGATATAACAGGCTCACCCACCCTTAGTTTATCACTGAACCACCCGTCTTCATAATAATTCCCAAGAATCATAACATAATCGTATCACATAAAACATGCATAAAGGAAACATAACATTTCCACTTTTCAATCACAAGATATCAATACAACGCATTAATATAAAAAAATTATGAAAACCATTTTCAATACCAAAATAAATGAAAAGAAAAACATGGTATTTATTTTTCATTTAAAAAAAATTATTGCTTGTAGAGGAAGCCGAAACTCAAATAATGGTCACGGCAGCGGAGAATTCATTATCGCCGCATACGTACGACAAAAACATTCCCTTTTGTCGTTTAGTAAAACGCTTCGTATAAAAAAGATTCCTTTTGGATAAACATAAAAGTCAAAGGGGTTTATACACCGTCTAAAATAAGGTTGTGTATAAAACAAAATATGCCTCAATGAAAGGATATTGAGATGAAGTCCCATACAAAGACGGTATCCTTCGATTAAGGATAAATCAATTACATAATTATGTGTGACAAACGAATACACCAAATATAAGTGGATATTAAGTCTAAAACAATGAGAGGTTATTTACACATATTCATATAACGACATATTCAAGTA
Source organism: Viscum album (assembly GCA_963277665.1). Classification (NCBI taxonomy): domain Eukaryota; kingdom Viridiplantae; phylum Streptophyta; class Magnoliopsida; order Santalales; family Viscaceae; genus Viscum; species Viscum album. Next base: position 1,840,233,432 of record OY728125.1, read on the forward strand.
GTACAAGTTTATCCCAAAGAATCAAAATTGGGTTAAGAAGTTCCCTTGCAAAAATTCGACAGCCTAACGGCGTCACTTCAAAATTCAGAAAATGAGTCGATGAGAGATAAAAAGGGTATCTCATCACTTGTACATAAAATTTACATCAATAATGATATATAAGAACAAATCCCAACATAATATTATGTGAATTAAAAGACATAACAAAATAAGTCTTTTAAAAAGAGGAGGGTGAAAGGTTCCCTTACCGACTTGGGTAACTTTTGAAACGTACACCCCATTGAAGAAGGGTCATACAATGAATATGTAAATACCCATAAATGAAATTATATTACACAAAGAGTATAATAATGGGTAGTAAATACACAACTCAAAGTAAATTATGGAAAATTTAGCATAAATCCCATGGGAATAAAAGTGAGATGAAAAATCCCTTACGAAAACTCGGCAGCCTAACTAGGCCACTTAAAACTTCCAAAAATGGATTGATGAGATCAAATAGGGTCTATAATCATATTTAAATAAAATTTATAGAAATATGAATATAAAATAACATCCCCCAACATAACAAATAGGAGCTTAAAATAAGTGACATAAAGGAGAGTACTTAAAAAGAAAGAGACAGGTTGGATCTCTTATGAAAATTCGGCAGCCTAACGGCGCCACTCAAAACTTCCAAAATGGATTGATGAGAGAAAATAGGGTCTATAATCATATGAACATAAAAATTATAGTATGAGTAATATAAAATAACAACCCAATCATAAGAAATATGAGCTTAAAATGAATGACATAAAAGAGTGTACTTAAAAATAAAGAGAGGGGTAGGATCCCTTACCTCAAGTCTGACTTGTCTTGTTAGTTTCTTTATATTCCTGAATAATAAACTTTCGTAAATTTATAATTTCCTAAGGAACTCCTTTAGATATTATTATTCAGTTCATATCACATATTATAATGTTATAATAATTGTTTAATAATTTTAGTTCATATCAGACGTTTTTGTCGATGTTTGGTACATGAGTCAAAAATGAACTTGTTTAAAAAATGATTGCCCATGTAGTTATAAGTAAATCATTTCCAGAATATTATTAATGATTAAAATATCATATATATCCAGTAAATATTCATTTTATACTATTCCATATCATTTGGATATGAAAAAAGAAAAGCACCGTTCATGGAGACGGTAGGCCGTACGTACGCATGAACGCTACTTTCATTTTTTTTGTCATATTAATGGAATTAAAAATAAATGATATATATATATATATTATAATTAAAATATAATATATATGTTGTATAGGTAACATATGTTCATTAATTTCATTCTTTATACATTCCATGTATTGCATGAATGAGTCACATCACTTGAGGGGGCGGTAGTCCACACTTCCTCATATGAAATTATCGCATTTCCACAACATGCAAAGAATAAAGGTATATTTTAAATATAAAATACATAAGAATATATAAAACATAAATACCATATATATGATATATAAAATACATTTACATCATAATGTCCACCTTTAAAGGTGTTAAAAGAATATTGAACAATCATCGTTTCGTGAGGCAGTAATTCTCCATCCATAGAAACAGTATGTTCTTTAACCATTAGACGGATGTGTGTGTAAGTGTAACTCGAATAATTCTTATAACAACATCCAATTATATTTAAGATACTATTTTTGTTACAAAATAAAGTAATAAAAAAAGTTTAGGGGGTTGGAGAAGCAAAATAAAACAAAAGAACACTTGGGAAGACTTTACCTTTAAATCGGGTAACTCTTTTTGATTTGAGCTCAAAGGCTTCCTTGGAAAGACTTCTACCAAAAGTGAGGCTTCTAAGAGTAAGAGAGGGATTTGGAGAGACAAAATGGGTAGGTTTTGTCTGAGCCAAAGTCTTGAGAGGTGTGGGTAAGGTGGTAGAGGTGGGGGACTTTTATAAGAGGAGAGGAGGGGCACTCTTGGAAAGTCTTGAAAAGTAACATTATTATAAAATGCATTTCGGATTTTAAAGGTCCCAAAATTATATATTTAGAGTATAAGGTGATAATAGTTCTAAATCCACACATCCAATAGGTTTTTGACAAGAGTAGTTCTTAGATTTTACATTATCTTTTTATTTTATTTAAATCGTTAAATAATGAGGTAATCACTGCATCATCATGGTGTCATAAATAATTTAATTTTTTTAATGTCTAAAATTATATAAAAAAAACATGATGTAGGAAATATTTTTAGATTTCTAATGAATATTTATAGTAAAAAATATGACTTGTATAACACCATGTAAAAATTGTTTTAGTAAAATAACACGTGTTTGTGACGTTTTAATTTTAACTTTAAATAAAAAGGTTTTAATGTCATTTTCCTACCAAAGTGGCTCCATGGGGTCCCCAAGTTGAGACATGGATTTTCTGGGTCGACCATGACTCAACCAATAAGGTTAGGACATGTGTCAAGGTCATTTCATATTATTAAAACATTATTTTTACCTTAAATTACATTAATTACCTCTAATCGCGATTAAAAACTTAAAAGTTGTTATTCACCAAAAAATTATTTTAATCCCATTGAACCACATTTTACATCATAATGAAAACCATGTATGTCAGATTTTTGAAATTCAATTCACAGAAGTGGTAAAGTTTCATTTAAACGAAAAATCAGTTTTTAAACTACCACTTAGTGGTTTCACTATTCATCAAAAATTGATGTTTTTCAGAAAAATACCAAAAATTCCACCTAAGCTATATTTCATATTCTAAATTGAAATATTATTTCTATTTTAAAAAATTCAAAACATATAAGTTTCATTAATTAATTTAATAATTAATTCCCGCTGTCAAAACAAATAGTGTGTTTTTAAGAAATAATATCTATTAAAAGATTGACACTAGTTCAAGTCCAATTTCAAAGTGAAATTAATTCCAATGACCACTATTGGATTAAATGGTAAAAATATATTCTAATTTTAGTTTAAAACCAATTTAAAAGATAATCTAATCATACAAATAAATTAGCTTAAAAAGAGGTTTTCAATTAAAATACAAAAATTTTCACTATTCATTAAAAAATGAACTTTATCGGAAAAATACCAAAACTTTACACAAAGTAAATTTTGATGTCCCGATTCTAAAGAAGAATTTTATTTTGTCAAATATAACACATAAAATTTTCAAAAAATGTATTTAAAAGAGGTTCTCCATCAAAAGGTTTAGTCGACCTTTTAAAGAATATTAGAATGTTTACCCTTAAAATTGGATTCATTCGCATTTTTAATCCTCTAACATTTATTATAAAAAGTAAAAATATTTTAAAAACATATATAATCATTTTGTAGTTAGTTCTGTTCATTCCCCTCATTACAACGTCTAGGTGTTAACTACCATTTAAAATAAAATTATTTTATTATTAGAGTGCAACGTAAGATTTCAAAGGAACTCGTTGTTGCGTATTGGGTAAGCCATCGAGCATAGCGTTCCCTTTAAATTAATATTAACATTTTATTCAAAAATTGGGATAAATATAAAAATTTCATATTCTTTATTTACCTGGGGTGTTACATCCTTCCCCCCTTTTGGGAATTGCGTCCTCGCAATTTTAAAATTGGGCTCAGAAATATCATTGAAAGTCCCACATCGGAACAAGAGTCGGTAAAACAATCAATTTAAAAGAAATAAAGAGAAGTACAGAGGTCACCCGAGTTAACCCATACTAGGATTCCATGTAGGAAAACGTGGATATGGATGAAAAAGAAAAGGGTCATGTTCTGAGGGAGAGTGACAGAAAACATGTATAGGAGAAAGTTAACCACAATAAAATCACAAACTTGTGGTGGGTTAAATGGTATTTGATTCCCCGGTAGGAAAAGTTAATAGACAACATTTTTGTTTTAAGTTACTTTTCATTGAGGAATTTATTTTTGATATTAAGGAAACATATTTACTTGTCATGTTGACTTTCAACTTTTATTAGATTTCTTACACAAACTCACACTTTCCCCAAATGATGAGTATTTAGGAAGAATTGTTTACACTAAGAGTACAATAATAAACTTCTAGATAATCACCTAATCCAAAAAAGAGGACTATATATTTCCCATGTCTTTAGACCCTTACGAAAACCAAAATTATTAGAACAATATCAGATAATCCAGAAAAGGATAACCCTTTATAAAAATAAAATCTATTCTTAATCTCCAAAATTTGTCCAACAAAACCCAAAGTTCAATGAAGACCATTCGATAAACAATTTGTACATAAAATTCTTTAAAGTAAACCAAATTAAGATTGAAACCCAAATATTTGAAGGATTTAATCACATAGTCTTCCAAGGTACAAATTAACACTTATCTCCAAATAACATCAGTTGCTCTTAAAGTCTCATATTGAAAAGTAATTAACCTAATCACATATCCTCCATGATAGGTTAATAATTTCCATAGATAACCCAAAATAAACTTACTCTTAATTCATAAAATAATCTAACTAAAAAGAATAATCCATACTAACTAGGGACTTCACGTAGTCCAGTGGTAGGCGATAAATACTAGTCGCACTTTGGTTGTGGGTTCGATTCCTGCATCTTTGTCTGACGTGACGGGTTGTCACATGGTCTACATGTTGTTCTTTTTATAAAACTCTAAAAATAACCCTAACATGTTTTAACCTCAATATTTTCCTTATACCTCTAATTTTCATCCAAATTCATTACGATCTCAACATATTAATTCTTGAAGTCTTATTTCACCACCATAAGATAAAATAAAATGATTCCCAAAAAGAATAATAGCATGCCTTGATCATGGAGACCACTTGGTTTCATCATCATCTTGCTCACGTAGGTAGAAGTCCCATGCATTACAACAATTATTTATGGATCCTTCAAAATCATTTGCTTCCTCCATCCAAATACACCTTGTACAACATGGGTCATATGGGTGTTCACAGAAAAACAGTTTTGGAAAATAATCATGTATGACATATAATTCCAAAACATCTGATAAAACATGATTTCTATAAAATATTCGAAAAGAATTTGAGTTGAAAATTTCTATTATTGGTCCTTTTAAAATACCATAAGTATGTGTTGAGAGACTATATTTTAAAAGAAAATAGAAATAGGTTGTGCAAGGCTCTCCTTACTCAGCACCATTTTTAAAATCATAATATGCTTCAAATTCTTGTGATAAGGTAAAATATTTGAAAATACCTTGATAATATTTACCTTTCTTGAAAATATGAGAATATTGTGAAAATAGTATTTTTCTAAAAAAACCCATGATCCACGATGATAACGAGGTATAGTGTAGGTGTTTGATATCTCAAACAACTTCCTGCAAGTGAGTTGTATGCTAGAAAAAGTTTTACAATCATCTGAACATGACTTTGCAATAATTATTGCAAGCATTTCATCAGGAAGATATAGGAATGTCATTTGAGATCCTTCTCCTTCCATTTGTAACTGACTTTACTTGACCTGAAAAATTTTATAAAACAAGGATTTAACTGAAATAATAGATATAGGGACTAATCATGTGTCTAACAAAACCTCATAATCCCTAAAGTTGTCTAAACCGACCTATGATACCAACTATAAGACCCCATCCTTATACCTTACTTAATATTGAATTAAATGAATAATTCACATTGAGGATCTTTTTAGGTTTAGAGTTTTATAGAATTAGATCTTAAATCATGTATTACATTCCACATTTAAACAAAGTGGTTACATAAAAGATAATATTCATTTTTCCCCATCAACGGAAACATATTTAAAATAAAACATGGATTCTTTCTTGACACTTCCTTGACACTATCATCATATCATGTACCTTTTCCCTTGACCTGTGAAAAACATTTCAAAAACTTGGGATGAGCATAAAAAGCTCAATAAGGGATATAAAAATATGGAAAGGAAACATGAGTACATGTATACATAAGAATCAATGAAATCATACTTTACTCATAAAACATAAGCACTTTAACTTACCTCATCAAAACATGAATAAATCAAAGAAATCATAAGACATAAAGGTAACTTGAGGCATTCATAACATTCTTACGTAGGGAGTAACCCTCTTGGTTACGTTTAGAACACCCATCACAGTATATTCCCTAAATATCTTCAGAGAAACCTTAACGTTTAACCCCTTCACGTTACCCAATGCATTAGAGAGCTATAATGGGGTTACCCGCCCTTAGTTTATCACGGAACCACCCGTCTTCATAATAATTCCCAAGAACCATAACATAATCGTATCACATAAAACATGCATAAAGGAAACATAACATTTCCACTTTTCAATCACAAGATATCAATACAACACATTGATATAAAAACATTATGAAATACATTTTCAATACCAAAATAAAAGAAAAGTAAAAAATGGGATTTATTTTTCATTTAAAAAAATTATGGCTTGTAGAGGAAGTCGAAACTCAAATAATGGTCACGGCGGTGGAGAAGTCGTTGTCGCCGCATACGTACGACAAAAACATTACCTTTTTTAGTTTAGTAAAATGCTTTGTATAAAAAATATTCCTTTTGGATAAACATAAAATTCAAAGGGGTTTATACACCATATAAAAGAAGGTTGTGTATAAAACAAAATATGCCTCAATTAAAGGAGATTGAGACGAAGTCCCATACAAAGAAGGTATCCTTGTATTAAGGATAAATCAATTACATAATTATGTGTGACAAATGAATACAACAAATATAAGTGGATATTAAGTCTAAAACAATCAGAGGTTATTCACACATATTCATAGAATTACATATTCAAGGAGTATAAGTTTATCCCAAAGAATCAAAATTGGGTTAAGAAGTTCCCTTGCAAAAATTCGAAAGCCTAACGGCGTCACTTCAAAATTCAAAAAATGAGTCGATGAGAGATAAAAAGGGTATCTCATCACTTGGACATAAAATTTACATCAATAAGGATATAAAAGAACAAATCCCAACATAATATTATGTGAATTAAAAGACATAAAAAAATAAGTCTTTTAAAAAGAGGAGGGTGAAAGGTTCCCTTACCGACTTGGGTAACTTTTGAAACGTACACCCCAAGAAGGGTCATACAATGAATATGTAAATACCCATAAATGAAATTATATTGCACAAAGAGTATAATAATGGGTATTACATACACAACTCAAAGTAAATGGTGGAAAATGTAGCATAAATCTCACGGGAATAAAAGTGAGATGAAAAACCCCTTACGAAAACTTGGCAGCCTAACGGCGCCACTTAAAACTTCCAAAAAAGGATTGATGAGATAAAATAGGGTATCCCATCATATTTAAATAAAATTTACAGCAAGAGGAATATAAAATATCATCCCCCAACATAACAAAGAGGATATTAAAATAAGTGACATAAAGGAGAGTACATAAAAAGAAAGAGAGAGGTTGGATCTCTTACGAAAATTTGGCAGCCTAACGGCGCCACTCAAAACTTCCAAAATGTATTGATGAGAGAAAATAGGGTATCTCATCATATGAACATAAAAATTACAGTAGGAGTAATATAAAAGAACAACCCAATCATAAGAAAGATGATCTTAAAAGGAATGACATAAAAGAGTGTACTTAAAAAGAAAGAGAGGGGTAGGGTCCCTTACCTCAAGTCCGACTTGTCTTGTTCGTTTCTTTATATTCCTGAATAGTAAACTTTGGTCAATTTATAATTGCCTAAGTACCTCCTTTAAATATTATTATTCAGTTAATATCACATATTATAATGTTATAATAATTGTTTAATAGTGTTAGTTCATATCAGACGTTTTTGCCGATGTTTTGTACATGAGTCAGAAATGAACTTGTTTGAAAAATGATTGCCCAAGTAGTTATAAGTAAATCATTTCCAGAATAGTATTAATGATTAAAATATCATATATATCCAGTACATATTCATTTTATACTATTCCATATCATTTGGCGATAAAAAATGAAAAGCACTGTTCATGGAGATGGTAGGTCGTACGTACGCATGAACACTACTTTCATTTTTTTCATATTAATGGAATTAAAAAAATGATATATATATATATATATATTATAATTCCAGTATAATATATATGTTATATAGGTCACATATGTTCATTAATTTCATTATTTTTACATTCCTTGTATTTCATGAACGAGTCACATCACTTGAGGGGGCGGTAGTCCACACTTCCTCATATGAAATTATCGCATTTGCACAACATGCAAAGAATAAAGGTATGTTTTAAATATAAAATACAGAAGCATATAGAAAACATAAATATCATATATATGATATATATAAAATAAATTGACATCATAATTTCCACCTTTAAAGGTGTTAAAAGAATATTGAACAATCATCGTTTCGTGAGGCAGTAATTCGCCATCCACAGAAACAGTATGTTCTTTAACCATTAGACGGATGTTTGTGTAAGTGTAGCTCGAATACTTCTTATAACAACATAAAAGTATATTGAATATACTTTTTTTGTTACAAAATAAAGTAATAAAAAAAGTTTAGGGGTTGCAGAAGCAAAATAAAACAAAATAATACTAGGGAAGACTTTACCTTTAAATCGGGTAACTCTTTTTTATTTCAGCTCAAAGGCTTCCTTGGAAAGACTTCTGCCCAAAGTGAGGCTTCTAGTAGTAATAGAGGGATGTGGAGAGACAAAATGGGTAGGGTTTGGCTGAGCCAAAGTCTTGATAGGTGTGGGTGAGGTGGTAGAGGTGGGGGCCTTTTATAAGAGGAGAGGAGGGGCACTCTTGGAAAGTCTTGAAAAGTAACATTATTATAAAAATAATTTCGGATTTTAAAGGTCCCAAAATTATATATTTCAAGTATAAGGTGATAATAGTTCGAAATCCACACATCCAACAGGTTTTTGATAAGTGTAGGTCTTAGATTTTACATTGTCTTTTTATTTTATTTAAATCGTTAAATAATGAGGTAATCGCTGCATCATCATGGTGTCATAAATAATTTAATTTCTTTAATGTATAAAAATTATAAAAAAATAACATGATGTAGGAAATCTTTCTAGATTTCTAATGAATATTTATAGTCAAAAATATTACTTGTATAACCCCATGTAAAAATTGTTTTAGTAAAAAAACACATGTTTGTGACCTTTTAATTTTAACTTTAAATAAAAAGGTTTTAATGTCATTTTCCTACCAAAGTGGATCCATGGGGTCCCCAAGTTGACCCATGGATTTTCTTGGTCGACCATGACTCAACCAATAATGGTAGGATATGTGTCAAGGTCATTTCATATTATTAAAACATTATTTTTACCTTAAATTACACTAATTACCTCTAATCGCAATTAAAAACTTAAAAGTTACTATTCACCAAAAAATTATTTTAATCCCATTGAACCACATTTTACATACTAATGACAACCATGTATGTTGGATTTTTGAAATTAAAATCACAGAAGTGGTAAAGTTTCATTTAAACGAAAAATCAGTTTTTAAACTACCACTTAGTGGTTTCACTATTCATCAAAAATTGAAGTTTTTCGGAAAAATACCAAAAATTCACCCTAAGCTATATTTGATATTCCTAATTCAAAAATTATGTCTATTTTAAAAAATTCAAAACATATAATTTTCATTAATTAATTTAATAATTAATTCCCGCTGTCAAAACAAATAGCGTGTTTTTAAGAAATAATATCTATTAAAAGATTGACACTAGTTCAAGTCCAATTTCAAAGTGAAATTAATTACAATGACCACTATTGGATTAAATAGTAAAAATATATTCTAATTTCACTTTAAAACCAATTTCAAATATAATCTAATCATATAAATAAATTAGATTAAAAAGAGGTTTTGAATTAAAATACACCATTTTTCACTATTCATTAAAAAATGAACTTTATCAGAAAAATACCAAAAAATTACACAAAGTAAATTTTGATGTCCCGATTCTAAAGAAGAATTTTATTTTTTCAAATATAACACATAAAATTGTCAAAAAGTTGATTTAAAAGAGGTTCTCCATCAAAAGGCGGTTAATCGACCTTTTAAAGAATATTAGAATGTTTACGCTTAAAATTGTATTCATTCGCATTTTTAATACTCTAACATTTATTGTAAAAAGTAAAAATATTTGACAAACATATATAATCATTTTTTAGTTAGTTATGTTCATTCCCCTCATTACAATGGCTAGGTGTTAACTACCATTTAAAATAAAATTATTTTATTATTAGAGTGCAATGTAAGATTTCAAAGGAACTCGTTGTTGCGTATTGGGTAAGACATCGAGCATAGAGTTCCCTTTAAATTAATATTAACATTTTATTCAAAAATAGGGATAAATATAAAAATGTCATATTCTTTATTTACCTAGGGTGTTACAAGAAAGACCGCCTACGTAATTACTTTATTATCGTATTCATGTGCAATATCTAGATCATTAAGAAAATTAATGGTAATCCTTTCCACAAGAATGTTTTAGAAACTAGTAATTTTTATTTAAATGGTGATTGATATTGAGACTTGATAAACTGAGATTCCATCCTTAGATACAATATGGCCAATAAAAGAAACTTTTTAAATCCAAAATTCACACTTTATCAATTTCGCATATAACTCTTTTCTTATAATAGTATTAATAATGATCCACAGGTGGTTCTCATGGTCCACATAGTTCTTGTAGTACACCAATAAATCGTCAATAAATACCACAAAAAAATTATCAAGATATTACTTGAATACTAAGTTCATTAGATCCACAAAAAAAGAGTGTGTGTTAGTCAATCCAAATAGAATTACTATAAAATCATAATGTTCATACCTCAATTGAAATGTTATCTATAAAATATCTTACTTATTTAATATTAATTTATGATATCCAAAATGAAGTTTAACCTTTGAAAAATATTGAGATCCTTGAAGTTGGACTAATATATCATCAATGTGAGGCAAAGTATACTTTTTCTTTATCAAAACAGCATTGATTTGCCTATAATCGATGAAGATCCCCATAGATACATCTTTATTCTTATGGAAAAGAACAGGGTATCCCCATGGTGAAACACTAGGGAATATAAATCTCTTACCACTCAAATCCTCGATTTGTTTCTTCAACTCCACTAACTCCATAGTGGTAAGTCTATAAGGACTCTTTGATATAGGTCTTTCATAGAAAAATAAATCAATAGAAAACTCAACTTCCTTCTCTGGTGGATATCTAGGTAATTTCTCAATAAATAGATCAATATATTCTTATATAATAGGTATATCCTCAATTTCAACATTGATTGTTTCATATATAGGTTGTTTTTACTCTTATTCTCCAAGAGTCTCATTTAGAAGAGCTACTAGAGTTGGATCCAGAGATGACTTAGATGATGAAATATCCCCTTGAAAGATATGGAATTTTATATCTTCATCATGAATAATAATTTCCTTCTCTTTGCAATAAATTTTTTCATTAAATTTTGAAATCCATTCCATTTAAATGATTATATCAAATACAAACATTGGTATGATAATAAAATTATAAAATAGAGCACATTTATGTGTTATAATCGGAACTGCTTGACATGCCTTTGTTGAAGTGAGGTATCCACTATGAGTTTTTATTTAAAACTATCTTCATAAGGTGAATGTAAAATGTATAATTTCTTTGGAAAATTGGGAAGATATAAAAGAATTAAATGATCTAGAATCAAATAAATCATTAGATAAATTTGAGGATGTGATTAAAGTACCAACCACCACATCATTAGGAACTTCAACCTAAACTATTTTGGTCGTATAAGCTTAGCATTTATCCCTTGTCCTTTTTTTAGGTGATGTTCCCTTGATGCCTATGGTAATTATTTTCATAGTGTACCATATCCTTATAGTTTAATAATTACACATTTTCAACTTATTTATTGACCTTGAAATAATAGGCCTAATGGCCTTTTTCTCTACACTTGTAGAAAAATCCCATTCCCAATAAGCATCTTTCATGATGTTTCATTCAACATTTATTACATGTTGGAAGTTCTACCCTTCCATTTTTCCTCATTGCCTTATTTATTTTTCTAGTGTACTCAATATCCATCATATTATCTTACTTCTATTCAAATCTATAAGACATGGATAATTATTTCTCTATCTTTATAGCACATGATATTATATCCTCATATGATGAGAATGTATGGGAGACTAGTTCCCTTTGAGGAATTATCTTAATCCAATAAAAGAAACGGTCAATATTTATCTTTGTATTATGTATATAGTTCATGGAATGTCTTGATAACCTTGTAAATTTGGATTCATATTTAGAAGCATCCTCATCCTCATTTTTTCTCAGACTCAAAAATTATCTCCCTATATCTGCTCGCTATTTGCGAGGAAAATTTTTTTCTAAGAAAAATTTCTTAAAATACTTTCATTCCATGTTTTTTATTTCCTCCTCATCCTTAGTGTTTTAAATCAATTTCCACCATTGATAAAGATCTCTTAAGAGATTATAAACTACCATGATAACCTTCTACATTTAACTACTTCCCAAAGAGAGAAATATATTCTTTAAGGAACTTATTTATTACTCATCTATTAATGGATTTATAGTCCCATTGAATGGTGGTGGTTGATGATGTATGAAGTGATCTATAATTATTACACCATTTCTTGGATCATCAGGTTGCTCTATATAGGAAATGTCATTTCTCAAAACTAAGTCATTTATCCCAACATAGTTATAATATTTTTAGATCTAGCATCATTATCTTTTCTATGAGTTCAATCCCTACATGGATTATATGCATTGACATGGTTTACATTCCTTCTACTAGGTTCCATTTCTAAATAATTTCATGCACTAGATTATATTATGAATCATAATGTATAATTTTGAAACTATTAAAACACTTAACATACATTTAAAATTTATATATAACTAACCTCAAAATCATAATCTTGGTTTATTTGGTAATATTCTCAAAGTCCATTATAGAGTTACGTTTCCCTAATATATACTTTACTAAATGTAGTTCTCAAGGTTTCTATTAAAAGTTTTATGATACCAACTATACATTCCATGGACCCAATAGCCTAGAGTCGGTGGTTACTTAATTACATTATCATTTGATACAAATAATAATATCCCAAAGGATAGAATAGTTTAGTAGTCTTGGAAAACTAGATACATGATTTAATCTTACATTACAATTAAAATAATAAAATGTAATATAGTATTTCATTTGGTAACACCATTATTATCCTAGATTATCCCTGCATATAAATCATAATGTACTTCTTGGAATCCTTGAGAAAAATAAACATAAGAAAAGGGTGATCTCATATGCTTAGTAAGGGTGTGCATACAATGAAATCTAGATAAGGCATTAATAATATGGTAGGAAATAAATGAAAATCAAATAATTCCATAACCACATTAACTAAACATTTATCATTGGATATCATAACTAATAAAATAATCAAATGGAAATTAATAACTAATCTAAAAATGAGTGAAATTAATAATTCTTGACATCATAAACATATCTTCAAGACCTCATTCCAATAAATCTTACATAAATGGGTGAGGCCTCAACCAATACTCAAGATAGTTTGTCTCATGAGACCCACTGATGCATTGAGGGGCTATAATGGGCCCCGCCCATCACTTATTATGTCTAATTAATTCCTCATTTGAAAGGGGTGAAAAAAACAATATAAACATTAATATTGAAACTATAATATGAAATTTTTATAATTTCCCCAATCAATAAACATAATCCTAAACCATCCAAAGTAATATAGTGAATGGTATTGAAATAATACATCTCCATTCAAACAGATCATAAACCATCTAGAGAAATAATAATCATGGTATCATCATAATATATCCCTAGTGAAGCATAATTAAAATTAGGTTTTTTTCATTGATTAATAAAAATAACATAAAAATTTCGTCAAAATAATTCTTGAGGAATATAACCTTTTCACATTGAAAATCATTTATTTTAAAAAACACTCTGTAATTACATAGGAAAAAATTCATTTAAAAAGAACCTTGTAAACAAGTAATGGAATATTTAAATAAAATATTAGTCATTTAGGTGTGAAAATACATTCATTCTTTATAATTTAAGAAAACAGTCATTTTACACTTTTGTTAGAAAAGTCTAAAAGTACCTTGTTTGGAAAACATCGTGAAAATTCCTTTCAAAAGGTTTTATAAGAAGTAAAACATGGGTAAAAATGTATTTAAACAATCATGGGAGAGTATTAAAATTATTATTTAAAATATTTTATAGAAAATATGGATATGGAAGAAAAATATTTCCCAATAGAGACTTAAGCATAAACAATCCTTCATATTGATGAGATTGTGAAATAAACTCTTACCTCAGGTATGAATTCTTTAGTACATGTTAAAATATCATATATAATAAATATAAATTTACTATAAATCAATTTAGGAACCATAATTATATATATCATTCCATTTATGACATACTTATAGACTTTTATTTTCTATTTCTTAACAATTCTTTGTTAGAAATCATTGTTTTGGGTAATAACTGCTTTGTTTTTCATGTATGTTTTAGTTCATTAGTTTCAGTATTTATAATTTTATCAAGGTTCCATTATCTCCATAATTTTAATAATGATATAAATATCATATAAATATTAATTATATATGTATTAAAATTAATCCATTAAATTTATATATATAAAAATTTATTGCGCCATTCATGGAAACTATAGGCCATATGTACGCATGAACATTGTTTTTATTATTATACGGATGGAACAAAAGAAATTTAAATAATAATTATCATTTATATAATAATTATAATATCATATAAATCATATATATTAATAAATATATCCTTATTACTATCAAAATAAAATATAAATGAAAAACAAATCACATCACTTTGTGGAGGTCATAGTCCTCACATACGCATGAGTGACGTTATTGTTTACCAATGGTATGGAAGGTAATAAGGTAGATATGATATTATTATTTAAGAATTATAATTATTTTATAAGTATAATATATATATATATATAATAAACCTATCATAATTCCCATCCATAAAATATCATAATGAAAAATGAGTTGAATTGTTGTGTGGATACGGTAAGTCGTACGTATGCATGAGAGATACTTTCACTTCCCATTTCATGGGGAAAAGGGTGGGTAATAGTGGTTTCATAATCATAATAAAATTTTCTCATATTTATGATACTTAAGTTATTATTTTATTATAACCTTCATATATTTAGAAGATGTATAAGAATGAATAAATTGAAAGAGGTCGGGTAAGACAAATTACCTCTTATTTGGGAGACCCTCTTTAGATCCATTCTTAAGGGACTTAAGTTTGGTCTTTTAGGGATACCAGCACCTTAAAAACTTGAATATTTATTTTTATAAGAGAAATTTTTAGGTATTGGTTGATCTATATGGCTCTTTGTGGTGTGAAGAAGTGAGGGTGGAGGTTCCCTTTTATAATTGAGGTGAGGGGCACATTTAGAATTTCTCAAAAGATTAAATTATAATAAATTCATTATCATGAAAAATGCATCCAAATGTAAAGTGATTAAAATATAAATTTGTATATGGTTGTAATACCATCAACAAATATAATTAAGATTATTTTTTGTGTAATTTTAAACCTTATCATTTTTATTAATCCTTAGTTAATCAATTTAAATTTTAACTATTTTAACAACATTTTCCATATTAAAGAGTTGTAATTTTTTCTTATAAGGTAAAAATTGGACCATAAATGGAAAATTTATAAAATTTTAGACCATTTTATATAAACCTTATCTTATTTTAATATTTTATGATTTTTAAATAATTTAATAAAATGTTATTTTAATAAAATATCATCTTTATCAATTTTGACACTATTTAATTAATTTGAGGCCAGATAACTCAAGAGAAAGGTGGAATTTGATTATAATGATTTAAAACCAATATAATATGTCATATATATCTATGAAATATGTTTTATAGATTAACTCATTCAAATTATATCAAAATTAATATTTGAAAAAACATTTATTTTATTTATCTGTTAATGAAATAAATATTGCATTAGTGTTGCACAAGCATTAAAGATAATTATATAATTTATAAAAAATAAAAAAACCATATAAAAAATAATTTCATTAATCTCAAAATATACATTTAGTCTGGTTTATATATATATTTTATCCCTATGTAGACACATAAAATATATTAAAAACAAAGAGAATGACATTTTGTAACTATCTTTGATTTAAATAATATATAAGTCATTTTTATTGGAAAGTGTCCATTAAAGAACTAAATTTCAAGTATAAGGTGTTAAGGTAAGAATTTAATTCATCTAACAAGAATTAGGATGAAAAATTATGGTCTTATCGCTTAGTTTTAACCTAGATTATCCTGGTTCACCCTTTAACAAGGTGAAAAAATTTACTCTGGTTACAATTCAAAATGTCTAAAAGTAAAAAAGAACTATTTAATAAATATGAGACTGCTGATTCCAAATATGGAATCCATTTAATAAAATTAAATTTCAATATATATCATAAATTATTTTTTAAATAAGTGTGCAAAATTTAATAAAAACCACATTTTAGAAAATGCACTTTTTAAGAATAAAACTAGATTTATTCTTATCCCATGAATAGTAAAAATATTATATAGATGTTAAAAAAATATTGAATATATAATATATAAATTTCATTAAAATAATTTACCAATAGTAACTAATTCAATTTTTTATAATATAAATATATTACGTGAAAAAAAATATTTTTTCAGAAAAACACTTATTTTATAAAAAACATGATTTTTTTTAAAAAAATATTTCCAATAAATTAATAACCAATGAATTTATCTTATAAATATTTAGAACATATATTTTTAAAAAATTATTTATTCCTATTTATAACCACCAATTTAACACCTAGGTTATAACATTCACATAAAAATATATTACATTTTGTTTGAACTCAGTGTTGCGTGAAATGAAATATATCAAAGAAATAAAATTTATTTAAAAAGTGTAATAACATAAAATATTTGGGTGTTAAATTTTATTTCTTTTGTAATGGTCACCCCAAAATGATGTTCAAGTTTCCTGATTTCATTTCCACTTTCATGGTAAGTACATATAAGTTTGCTGGAAAAATTAGTCCCCTTACTCTTATGAGTACATATTCTACAACTCCCAATAGGAATATGGTGGGTCTATTCACTAATTGGGACACCACTCATGTTGTATCTATTTATCCAATATGAAATTATGAAAACACTGAGTGAGGCATAACATTTATTTAAGCACTAAGATCACATAAATCATCATTAAAATTTAATGAACCAATAGCGCAAGTAATAATGAATGTCCCTGGATATTGATACTTTTATGGTATCAGTGGTGTGATCAGTACTGAGACACTTATTTCTAATTTTATTCACTCATTCCCCTCCATTTTTCTTCCCTCCATGTATAAATCCTTGAGAAATTTTTCATACTTTTGGATTTTTTCTGATTTCTTATAGTAGTGGTATATTAATCTTGAGATTCTAAAAGGTCTCTTGAATTTAATTTTAAACCTGATATTATTCAAACATCATTGAAAAAATTAACACAGGAGGTAATGGTACATAAATTTCTTTTTCTCCCTTTATTTAGTTTTCATGGTAATTCCTAGTGTGTCCTTTCTAAACCTAGTTCTCACTTTATCCTCTTATATTTGAAGGATGGGTTGTTCTTTAAAATTATCTGTAGAATTTTTATATTTTCTTTGTTCAGGTGGATGGATCCCTTTTCCACTTCGTGTTGTAATCATGCTGACATTCTCCTTGGGATTTGGAACTATTTGGACTGGTATATTTCTATGGGTTTTGTTCAAAAAATATATAAACCTTCTAAATTGGTATGTTAGCTTATCTATCTTATCTTCCAATATTGCAACCTTATACCTCTATTGATGTTCTCTAGTTGATGGTTCACTGTTAGAAGGTTTCTTATAAATATTATATTGGAAAGGTGTTAGTTTAAATGTTTGTTTTTTTAGGTCGTTTTGTACATTTTTTGAAATAGTGGTGGGTTCTGATATTTTTTTTACAAGAACAGAGGTTGCGGTGGGTATTAGCTTTTATAGTAGGGATTTTTTTGATTCTGAATGTATCATGGTTGGTTCTAGGGTTTACATAGCTGATTTTACTAGAATTTTCTTAGTTTAAAGGAAATATCATAGCTTTATATCCCTTGTACCTCAGTACACTGATCAATAAAATGAGTGGGTGAAGCACATAAACCACATACATGAGATGAAGGTTTCTTTCTATTTACTTGTGTCGTAACCTTTATTTACACTAACTTGGTGAGGTCTTCGACCTTGGTTTCAATTAAAGCTAATGCATTGGATGTTCTTAACTTTTGGATTCCTCTGGTACTCATACCTCTCATTCCAAATTATTGTGAGCTTTGTGCAATCTTCTCAATCAATCCACTAACTTATGCTAGTTATTTTTCATCAGGGATCCTCCAAATGCATCATCAAGTAAATTTTGATAATTTTTTTGTAGTTCTTTATAGAATAAAATTAGGAAGTATTGTTTCTCCATTTCTTGATATGGGAAACTTTAATAGAGTTCCTTTATGTATTCATATTTCTCATATAGGGTCTCTCTAATTGATTTTCATATCACAAATATTTCTTTTCTGATTGTTGTGGTAAGGGGTTTATTGGAAATAATATCTTCATGAACCATCGTTTGAGGTCGTATTATTTATTGAACTCTCCTAGTTGCATACTGTACAGCCATTACTTAACTACTCCTTCAAGTGAGAAAGAGAATTCCCTTTACTAGAATTGTTCTTCAGGTGATCCTCTTAGGATGAAGCTGCAGAATATGTAGCCAAATTTTTGTATATATCAATTTTGGTCTTCTCCTGTAAGGCCATGAAATTTTGGGAGCACATGAATCATATTAGAACATAATTAAAAATCACTTATGTAGCAGGCAAAGTAATCTTTTTTAGGATTAGTAAATTGTAGTTTGTAAACATCACGTAGGGTTTGTTTGGGATTTCAAACCATTTTATCAAAATTAGAGTGAACACTGAGTGTTTCACTTAAATATGAGAGAATCATTTCTTAAAATTCTATTTTAGAACTTATTTTTCTTAATTGGGTCAGCATTCATTCAATTTTAGGATCAAATTCAATAAATGGTTTATTTAAAATGTTCTTCGTTTAATATTAATTAAAAATATTTTGAGTTTTGAGGATCTTCCTCCATAGAAACGGTGCCAAGTTTGACACACACCTATTATAAGGCATGTAAAAACAATTTTTATTACCTAGATATAGTCTAGTTATTATCCCTATGTAGTCTCCCAAATAGGAGAACACGCAATATGGTTTGTCACTTTTTTATGTTGATTTTATGAAAACTGATTTTGGATTTGATTTGAGGAATTAAGGACTTAAAATTCATATTAAATGATTAGTTGAAAAAAATGATGAGAGATGGTGATCGGTTCAGGCTCAGCTAGATCTAATGCAATGTTATCCTAGTTTCCAATTTTTACTGATTTTTCTTTTACTGAATCGTAAGAGAGGGATTTATCTACTGATTTCTATCTCTCTCTCCCTTATCCAGATTGTTATGGTGAGAATATTCTTATTTGAAACCTCAAGTTGTTCTATCCTCCTTCCTATGTGTGTGATTGTTGAAGTGGGTCCTTTTGACTAATTAAGGCAATACCTAACCAGTTATTGTTCTTTCCTAATAAACCAATAGTTTCAACTTATAATTTCACACATGTGTTAATAATCGTTGAGAACTCACCACCTAATACTAACTTGTTCCAACGTATACAAGTCAAAATTTGGTGGAGGGAGATTTTGGGTCATTGACCAAATAAATTTTAAATTAATATAATCAAAACCTAACATGACTGTGTTTGGTAATTAAAATTGTAGATTAAGAATTGTAACTATAAAGAAAAAATAAATAAAGGGTTTCATAAATTAAAAAACAAAAACTCAAACATCACAAATTGGTCCAGCCTTTCCTTTCTTAATCACTTATAATAACTAACCCTCTATGGATAGGGTAATCAAGTTGATGTGGGAGGAATAAGGCATCATATAAAATAAAAAAATAAAAGAACAAAAATAAAATAATAAAAGTAATGCAACAGCAATCCAACATCCATAGCTTCCCCTCATCGATCGATTCTCCTTCCATCCCCCTAGGTCATTTATTTATAGTGATAGATAGTAGCCTTAGGGAATCATAATTGTCTAATGAATGATTATGGGGAAATTCTGGTGTTGATCGGTGGTCCCGAGGTTAAAAATAGGGTGTTTTATTTTAATTCCTATCAAATCTTCTGAATTTGAGTCTATTGGGTCTTTTCACACCATGAATAGTGTTCATGACATAGAATATATTGGGTCGAACTTCTCATGGAATGTTTCACAGCTTGAATTCCTATATGGATTATTTTTAGGAGTGTCATGGTGTAACAATATGCTTCACACTATGACACGCTTATTTCTCATCCAATTCTACCTTTTTCCTTCACGTCTTGTATTCACATCCTTCAATCCTTAATGTTTCACATTGTAAATAATTTTCATGACATGAATTGGTGTTCTCCAGCGATTTTTTCTCTATTTTCACCAAGATATTTGGTTTCAAGACCTGGACTTGTTCCTTGACTTTCCTTTATCAATGACCATTTTTTTTATCAAATCATTGCCTTTAGGCTTGTTTTTAATCTTTTGTTGCATCCCTCCATAAAACAATAAAACAATTCAATACTGTAATGTTTAATCATTTAAAGTTCATAAATAGTGTGTTTTATATTTAAATAAGCATGAAAAATATTACTTTTACAATATCTTATTAAGTATATTTAATATTACTTGTAAAGGAAGTAGCATTATTGGAGTTATCCCTTGACCAAACCCAAGCAGAACTTCAATAATTGAGGTTTGAGTGGAATCATCTATGAGAGAAGTTCAAGTTAGTGAAAATCACTACCATATAAATGTTGGAAAAACTACCCAATGAAAGTAACACCATTTCACACCTTAATATTATGGTTTATTTCAGTCTAATAAGGGTTTATATATCCAGTGGTTAAGTAGTATTAATGTATAAATTCATTTAATAATGAAATGGTGTTTACTCCAATGCCACATTTTTTCCAAATATATCATCCATATATAAATGTTAAAATATATATAATTTGAGGAGAAATTTGATAAAATTGATTTTATATTTAGAATCATGGTTTCTAAGTTATCTAGGGTGTGTAATATGATAATTTATTTGTAAAAATAGTAAAATATAGTAAAAATGGTGAAATGCAATCAATATGAAATCATATTTATATAAGCATGATTAACTCAGCCAAGGTAGTTTTATTTTCCTATTTTCATCACTAAACATTATAATTGATCGTTAAGGGAGGTAATAGGAACTATTGGGATTTGTGAATCACTTAAGATAATAGAAAAATAAAATATTCAATACTTTAATCCATGAAATTACACTCACCACACCTATAAATACACGCCCCCGCTTCTCATTTCTGTCACACAAACTTTAAATATCCCACTTATTATCTATCTCAAGGATTATTTTCCATATATTTATCTTCAATATTAAAGATTTTGGTAGGTTCTATAGTTATTCTCTTGGTTAAGAAGCTCAAGGAGGTAAAGGTCCTTTTTCTCTCTCTTTACAATTCCTATTTACATTTCCATTATAATATCCTTTTTGATTTCCAATTTCCTATTCCAATATTGTTATAATATAATTTTAATTACTATAATTATGATATCCTATATATATGAGGCCCCATTTCACTCACATTATACTTTATTCATAAGTTGTTACAATGAAAATTTTCTCATAAGAGGCATTAAGATCTATATCGTTCCATGAACAAAAAACCCTAAATATGCCATGTATTTTTTTGTATTGTAGATATATTATTTATAATATGGGACCTTGTATAATAAAAGATGAATATGACATATTTGGGGCATCCTCTATTGGGTTCTAAATAGATTAAACTCAATTTTAGAACAAGTGCACTTTTGGAAATCAAAGCATATTGACCTGGAGGTTTCTCCTTAAGGAAATTTTATATCACTAATACATATCAATTATGTGTGATTACATACTTTTATTTTTTATAGGGGATTTATCCATAATCTATTATTAATCCTACCCTTTCAAATACATGTATTCAATTTTCTAAACACATTGATCATCTTAATCATTGCAAGTACTCGATAACTATAATTTTTTATTCTTTACATTATAAGGATACTTATTTGAAAATTGTGAAGCCCTAATTATCCTTAACAATTTTCAAGGTAATTCAACTATATATCCTATTAATTCAATTATTGTGAAATTCTATTGACATTCTTGTATAATCCTTTATTATATATGGGAAGATCTTGTAATAAAATCATCATTGAAAAATTTTGATATGTATTTATAAGTTGTTCATTCTTGATCATTATTCCATGTATTGTTGATCGTGTTGTCGAGCATGTCAAACTAGTTGTTTATTTTTAATTAGAATTTACGTAGTATAACAGAAACCCTAGGTCGTCTCTCGATGAAGCCTTAGATCGTTAATTATAAAAGGCAGTTATGATTAAGAAACTAAAATGGTAATGGTGTTTTATAAAACATGGGTTTTTTCTTTAAAAATATAAATTGAAAGTATATTACTACGGAGAGAAATCGGTTGGAGAAATCATGATCAACCCGGGTAAGTGTCCCTTAATGCTCAATCCGTCATCGCTCTCAAGGGAAAGGGAAGGATAATTGATTCCTAGATTTTATACATAATTAAACCAGTAATGGTATGTGATTTATTACTATGTTACCACCTAGTATTTGATCGATCAATGATATTGATTATTGGTGACCGCTCAAAATCAACAAACATGAATCGATGTAAAAATGGAACTCAATCAAGGCATTACATAAACAATGTAACGAGATGACAAGATTTGTGTCAATGATAAAAATATTATACAATAAAATAACATTAATATTCATATTCTCAAGATCCTAGATTTTATCAACTAATACAATCCATTTGTACACTCATGAAAGGGAGGGGGTGAGAAAAGAGGCAACGACACTCAAATCATCACAAGATTCAGGTTATGCATGGAAGCATGTGGATTATTGTTCCTTTGATTTGTATTTGATCATAAACTAATAAAAAAAATTATAAGGTATAAATTAAGATCAGTTGACAAAAAACCTATAAATAAATTACCTTACAAAAATTACAAGCATGGAGCTTAGGATTACAATAAGGAACACCCCCCAAATTGATCACTAAGAGGCTTAAAAGTAAATGAGGGAGAAGAGAACTAAAATGGATGAAGAGAGATATCTAATTCAACTAAACTTTACCCCTGGTCATACCATATAGATAATTAAGTTGGAGGAGTGATTTTATGGTCAATTACATCAATATTTCCACATAAAGTGGTCAAGTATCTAAAGGGCTAGGTGACTATTCAAGGCCGATTTTTTACTCCATCTTTATCGAGCTGGTTGACTGACCAAAACGCATGAAAATGACTTGAAATTATGTGGATAGTATGTGATTAGAGTTATTTGTCCATGGTAGGTCTAATCATCCCAATTGGATCTCTGAGTCCCAAGTTATGGCCCAAATACAGAAGGGCAGTCCAGTCTAGTCTGCCCAGAATTTCTTCACATTCTGGGATGATTTTGGGCCAATAAGTGGAAGAATTGGGCTCAATGATCTTATAGAGAAATGTATCCCACATTTTTTTGAACTCATAAACCCATTTCCAGACCAATTGGATTCACATATTATCCACATTACAAATAATTTTCCACATGCATGCTTGGGCTCTCGCGCAGTTTGGCCCATTTTGCTTGAATTCCATCACAAGCTCTCCAAATCACCTCCTCCTACAATATAAATATCAAAAAAAGTAAAATTACCCTATTAAATAGTGATAAAAATTAATTCATTTATTCAAACATAAAGTGAAATTTATTATTATATTTGTAATATTCATTACAAAACCAGTTTAAAACAGCGGTGTAAGGGTGGATTTGAATAGTGAATCGCTATGTGATCACACCCCCACTCCAAAACATTTGCACTCCTGGGAAAAGAAACATATCCAAAAAATGATGCATTTATATATTCCTAACATCATGAAGATTTAAAATTTGAGGAAAT
This sequence comes from Viscum album, assembly GCA_963277665.1. Classification (NCBI taxonomy): domain Eukaryota; kingdom Viridiplantae; phylum Streptophyta; class Magnoliopsida; order Santalales; family Viscaceae; genus Viscum; species Viscum album. The sequence continues at coordinate 1,840,257,682 of OY728125.1, forward strand.
TTAAATTCATTAAATTAATGTGATCAATTCACAAACCATGCCAAGGAGTTCTTCTTAGTGAAAATGGAAAATTATGTCTCATAAATCATATCACGCTGAAATTAAAAGAGATTCATGATACCAAATTGATAATAGAATTAAAAATTCAACCATGTCACTAACTCTCCATGTATTTTTTTGAAAACCATTCCATAATATTCATTCCACTTTCTATCCAATAAATATAGGTTATTTTAACACTATTCAGCTTAAATGATTTTGTCTACCGAACCTGCCCTACATCCTTTGCAATCATATTTAAAGACCCACTCACTTAAGTATTCCCAGAAGTCAAACCATAAGCTCCCGAACTAGATATTCCTATATGTTTCACATTTCACCACTCCCCTCATTCATTATTTTTGTTTTTTTAGAAGTTACATTTGGAAAAAATCTCACACTCATCTATCAACACTTGTTTGATCTCCTCACGACACTAATGGTAATAGTTATAAAAAGATCAAAGGTTAAGGAGGAGTTATTTTTGACCTACCCAAGACACAACCCAATTTATTTATTTATTTATTTATTTATTTATTTATTTATTTATTTATTTATTTATTTATTTATTTGAGTACGTACAACAAAAGGATATCAGGTACACATGCATAGGTTAATCTGGTACAGTAATGAAACAGATCGGATAAGGAACCAATGTATGGAAATATCATTTTAAGCTGAAAAATATTAACCTAACATATATTTATGTTCTATTAAGTAAGAAATATTCACACTTTGTGGTTTGTTCAAAAATGTGTGGAGATATTAGTGACACTGTTTTCCCACAAAATACTCACACAAGGGTCATCAATCATCTCAAAGGTTTCACATAGATACAACCATTTATAACATTGATATAAAACCAATTCACTAAAAATCACTCCCTGAAGTTAGGTTCATAAAAATATTCATTCCATAACAAAGATATGTTTTATCAAATGTCAAAACAGCATGGAATAAAAAATTTCAACAAGAATTTTTAGTAAGTTCCATGATTTGGTGATCATATGGGGGGTAAAAATACCATAAAGAAGGCGAAAAAGAGAAGAAAGAAGAAATTAAATGAATACCCTAATGGACATGACAAGATAGGGAAAAGTGAAAATACCATAAATAAGGCAAAAAAGAGAATAAAGAAGAAAGACAATTAAAATTCTAATGAACCCAGGAATGTATCCACCCCCCCCCCACACACACACACCTAGAATGTGTAGATTCCTCACTAAAATAATTGAGAATGTGAGAAGGAAGGATAAAACCTAGTATGTTTCATTGGTATGTTGCTTCTAGAAGGTGTATTTCCTCCACCAAATTCTTTAGAAAATTCTCATAGAAGTGTTTAAATTGCTTCCCATTTATACTAAGACTTCTTCCACTCTTCTCATGAAAAATCTATATTTCACCAAAAGGGTAAACATTAGTAACAGTATAAGGACTGAGCCATCGAGAACGAAGTTTACCTAGGTAGAGCTTTAGCCTGGAATTGTACATGAGGACCCTCTCACCAATATAGAACTTCTGCGGATGAATCATGTTATCATGTATATCCTTTATCTTCTCTTTATAGATTTGGGAGTTCTTGTATGCATCACATTGAATTTCTTCCAACTCTTGAATATGCAGCTTCCTATGCACACCTGTATCTGAAAGATTCATATTACATTGTTTAACATCCCAATATGCATGGTCTTCTACCTCCACTAGAAGGTGACAAGATTTTACAAACATAATTCTATAAGTTGAAATTTCTATTGGGGTTTTAAAAGTTGTATGGTATGCCTAAAGTGCAACATCCAAGTGAAAACTCCAATATTACATGTTGGGTTGTACCATTTTTTCCATGACTCTCTTAACTTTCCTATTTGAGATTTATTCTTGTCCATTAGTTTAGGGGTGATATGAAGTGGAGACTTTATGATCAAACTCATACTTATGAAGCAAATTTTTTATGTTGTGATTGCAAAAATGGGAACCCTGATCACTAATGATGGATCTCAGCAAACCGAACTGACTAAAAATTTGGGACCTCAAAAAATCAACAACTCGAGATTCATCGGTCCTAGTAGCCTTTTCTTCCACCCATTTAGACATGTATTCCAAATATAAAAAGATGTACATGATTCCAAATGAATTTGAAAAAGGCACTATGAATTCAATGCCTCATGCATCAAAATTTTCACAGACTAACATGGGTTGTTAGGGAATTTCATTACTCTTGGAGACATTACCTGTGAATTAACAATGACTACATGACTTAAAACATATATGTGAATCCCTATATAATTTTGGACAATAAATTCCTGATTCAAGGACCTTATGAGCTATACGTTGAGAGCCAAAGTGGCCCCCACAGGCCAAAGTGTGGTAGAAGGTCAAAACAGAGGTGAAATCATGGTTAGGGACACATCGACGAACTACTTGGTCACCGCAAATTATCCACAAATATGGGTCATCCTAAATTTACCACCAAGAATAATTTTTAAGTCTCTGGGATTGAGAAGTGATGAAATCAGTGGGGACACTAGATGTTGCTAGAAAATTCACAATGTCCGCGTGCGAGGGGGTAAGGTCCACAACATCACAAAGGTTCTAATTAGGAAATAATTCTCTAATGGGTGTGGATGAGTCAATATGGGGGTCCAGTGGTGAATAAATCCTACTAATGTGGTAAGATACAGCATTTTCCACCCCCCCCCCCATCTTATATTTAATCTCATGGTCAAACTCTTGGAGGATGAGCATCCACTGTATGAGGTAGGGCTTAGCTTTAGTTTTCTTTAAGAGGAATCGAAGGGAATCATGGTTGTAAAACACAATCACTTCTGACCCAAGAAGATATGAATAAAATTTTTCTAAGGAAAAAAATATAAATAAGTTATTTTTCAATGGTTTTTTAGTTTACCTGAGTAGGTTCACGGGTACGTGAGGCATATGCAATGACATGAGGATCATTCTCAACACTTTGTGATAAAACTGTCCCAACTGCAAAGTTAGAGGAATAAAACATAAGTTAAAAGGAGAGATCCCACCTTAGTGGTTGGATTATGGGAGGTGAAATGAGACTCTTTTTTAGTTAATTGAATGAATCCTCACAATTTTTATCAAACACCAAATCAAATTTTTTTTGTAATAATCGGGACAATAGAAGTGTGATCTTACTAAAGTATTTAATGAATCGGTGATAAAAACCTGCATGACCTAAGAAATATCACACCTCAAAAACACATTTTGGATATTTAATGGATGAAATTAATTCAATTTTAGATTTATCAACTTTAATTCCCTTATTTTAAATGACATTCCCAATAACTATCCCCCACTCAACCATAAAATATTATTTCTCATAATTTAAAACAATATTTTTTTCAACGCTATGGCGGAGGATAGAACCTAGTTGTTCCAAACAATTATCAAAGGGAGAACCATATACCATGAAATTATCCATAAATAATTCTATACAAATCTTAAGGTACTCATAAAAAATACTCAACATACATCGCTGAAAAGTACCAAGAGCATTACATAGACCAAAAGGCATTCTTCTGTATGCAAATTTTCTAAATGGATAGGTAAATGTTGTCTTTTCTTGATCCTTAGGGTCTATATAGATTTGGAAATAACCAAAATATCCATCAAGGAAACAATAATGTGACTTACCATTCAATCATTCTAATATTTTGTCAATGAAAGGTAGAGTAAAGTGGTCCTTCCACGTGGCTTGATTCAGTCAACGGTAGTCAATACAGACTCGCAAACTGTTTTTCACATGTGTTGGAACCAATTCATTCCTTTCATTTGAAACAACTGTTATTCCTATTTCTTAAGGCATAATTTTCACTGGGCTAACCCATTTACTATCAGATATAGGATAAATGATCCCTATAGAAAGTAATTTACTGACTTCCAATTTTACCACTTTATAGAGAGTGGGATTCAACTGGCATTGAGATTGTCTTACGGGATTAGCCTAATCATCCAAAAGTATATGGTGTATAAAAATAGATGGTCTAATCCCAAGAATATCAGCAAATGTCTATCCTATTTCTTTTTTACACTCTCTCAAAAGGTTGATCAGTTTTGATTCCTATTGTGGAGAGAGGTTATTGGAAATAATGATGGGAAATTGGACAATACCCTCAAGATATGCATATTTTAAATTAGAAGGAAGTTGTTTAAGTTATAACACCAGTAGATTATGGATTGATGGAGGGTTTTTAGTGGGAGTGAGGTCCATGAAACTGTCTATTTTCTAATGTTTATTATCTAATAATAGAGAATCTATTGAAAGGGAATTTTCATAATCATTGACGGTCATGGGTACCTAATAATGAACACACTCATCAATTAAAGCACAAAATTTACACTTTTTAGAACCCACACAACACTAAAAATATGAATCAAAACTCAAATAATACAAGGGTGAAGAAGGGTAAAATGAATCAGAGTATGGGTTGAGGAGATAATTTTGTGTGTGCATCATTTGAGAGCACTTCCATCGAATAGATAGGTAGAGTGGAGTGCTCTTTAATGGGGTGTTTCATAGCCTCAAGGATGTGAAAAATTACCTTTTCTCCTCTGAACTCCATGGATAGTGTACCATTGTGAACGTTGATGATCGTCTTTGTAGTTTTGAGGAATGGCCTCCCAAGTATGAGAGGTGCATGTCCTTGGGTTTGGGTATCTTCCATCTCATGAATGTAGAAATCAGCAGGGAAGATGAGATTATTTACTCTTACAAGGACATCCTCAGTCACTCCTGTTGGATGCGTAGTACTCTGGTTTTCAAGTTGCACAAAAATTCCTATTATTTGAAGCTCTCCAACCTATAGATAATTATACATTAAGTGAGGCGTTACATTAATGGAAGCACCTAAATCTAACATTGCATCTGAAAATAATTTCTCCCCTATGGTACAAGGTATCATGAATGTTCCTGAATTCTTGAATTTGGTTGGCATTGCAGGTTGAATCAAGGCTGATACATTCCTTCCCAATTTGACTCTCTAATTACCCTTTTTCCTCCTTCTATGGGTGAAAATCTCTTTAAGAAATTTGGCATATCATGGGATTTTTTTTAACGGCATCCAATAGAGTAATTTTAACTTGAACCTTTTTAAATGTATCCATTATTTCTTTATCAATATCATTATCAAAATTCTTCTTAGATTTATAGAGTCTTTGGGGGGAAGTAAGAGGAATGGATTGTTCATTTTAATCATTAATGATAATTTTATTACCTTTTTATTTTTCTTTTCTTCATTGGAATATTTTATGGGCGGAGAAAGAGTGTTTTCAAGAGGGGGAGATACCTTTTGCATATAATCAGTATAAGAAGAAACTTATTTACCACTAAGAAGTGTAACTACACATACATTACCGTTTTCCTTTGTATTATAAATGGGTTGGGATGGTAGTTGTCTAGAACCTTGCATCTTAAGCTCACCGATTGTTTTTCCAACTTCCCCATTTGAGTTCGTAGGTCTTGAATTTACGATTGTGTGGTCTGTTGGAACTGTTGGTTCTGGGTTTCCATTTTCTTCAATATATCCTCGAGGCTTGGTTTAGATTTAGGAGGATGAGTATGATTTTTAAGGTTTCATACCTTGTCCATATTGATACCAATTCTGTTTGGGGTAGCTTGTGTTCCCTCCTTGTCGGTACTAGGGTTGTGCTTGCCACCCAAGGTTTGTATTTGACCTAAATTGTTCCTATTTAAAGGGAGGTTCTTGTTGTAATGGATTCCCTGGGAACATGGTTGCACAAGACTCAGGTGAATCTTGAAGTTGTGTTCACTAATTAGAAAAATGAGTATTGTCAAAAAAATACCACAATGTAATGGAACAGGAGTAGATTCTGAGTTACCTTGTGCTTGAGATAATTACCTTAGAAGGGATTGCATCTCATCAAGATTGTTATATACCTTTTATTCTAGAGATTAATGAATTACCTCATGAAGTCCTCAGGTTGGTGCAATAGCTTGTGTACCAAATTGTTGTGAATTTTGATCCATATTGGCTATTAAGTCATGATCAATGGAAATAATTTTATCAACCAAGGCACCACCAGCTGCTGAATCAATCATTCCATGATCCATGGGTATAAGTCCCTCATAAAATTATCGGATTAATAGTTTCTCACTAATCTGGTGGGGGGCATCTTGAGCAGGGTCGTTTGAATCTCTCCTAGTATTCATGAAGGGTCTCTCCTTGTAATTGCCTAATGCCACAAATTTCTTTCCTAATTGATGCAGTTCAGGGGGTAGGGAATAAATTCTCAAAAAAGATTCTTTCTAGGTCATTCCATCCCCCAATTGTGGTAGGAAAATAGTACATCCAATCTTTGGCTACACCATCAAAGGATAAAGGGAAATCCCTAAACTTAATTAAGTCCTCAGATATATTTTGGGGTTTCATGGTGGAGAACACTATGTGAAACTCCTTAAGGTGTTTATGAAGGTACTCACCAGGAAGACCATGGAATTTGGGAAGTAGTTTGATGAGGCCTGATCTCATCTCAAAGTTGGTTTCTTTCTCAGTATATTAAATGTACGTATGTTGGTACTCCATATCCGGGGTGGTTAGTTCTTTTAAAGTTTGATTATTTGCATCCATGTTTTCTTGGGTTTGATGGGGTTCAATTTTTGATTGGTTTATGACCACTTGCGGTTCCCCAAGGGGTTCCTTAGTGTTACTTTATTGACCTTATCAAGATTCATTGATTTGTGTGTGAAGTTTCTTTTCAATTTCAGGGTTAAATTCAAGCAGTTTTTCTTTTTCTGATTGGGTCATGAAAATAAGTTGTAAAATTTGTTTTTTTATGATTGAATATGGATAAAGTCACTTAATAAGGGTGAAAGGAGAATAGAATATTATAATACAGAATTATAGAGAGATATATATAGAATAATAAGAGATAGATAGAGAGAGAAAGAATGCACAAAAACAACCAGAATTAGAAACATAAAACCAAAACAAAAACAATCAAATGGAAGTGGGGTATTTAAAGGAGTACTAATTAAGAGGTAAAATAAATAAATAAAAGGAAATAAATAAAAAATTATCCTGGATCCCTAGAAACGATGCCAAAATTTGATCGCGTTATCAAGCACGTCAAATTAGTTGTTTATTTTTAACTAGAATTTCTATAGTATAGCAGCAACCCTAGGTCGTCTCTCGATGTAGCCTTAGATCATTAATTATAAAAGAAGGTTATGATTAAAAACTAAAGGTTAATGGGGTTTTATAAAACTTGTTTTTTTTATTTAAAAATAGAAATTTAAACTATATTACTACTGAGAGAAATCGGTTAGAGAAATCATGATCAACCCAGGTAAGTGTCCCTTGATGCTCAATCTGTCATCACTCTCAAGGAAAAGGGAAGGATCATTGATTCCTTGATTTTATACATACTAAAACCTTTAATGGTTTGTGATTTATTACTAGGTTACCACCTAGTATTTGATCGATCAACGATATTTATTATCGATGACCGCTCAAAATCAATAGACATTAATCGATGTAAAAACAAAACTCAATCAAGGAATCACATCAACAACGTGATCAGGTGAACAGATTTGTGTTAATGATAAAAATATTCCAAAAGAAAAGAACATGAATATTCATATGTTCAAGATCCTGTATTTTATCAACCGACTCAATATATTTTCACACTCATGAAAGGGAGGGGTGAGAAATTAGGCAACCGCACTCAAATCATCACAAGATCCGGGTTATGCATGGAAGCATGTGAATTCTTGTTCCTTTGATTTGTATTTGATCATACCAGAATAAATAGAAATTTAAAAGGTATAAATGAATAACAATTGACAACAAACTTGGAAATAAATTACCTTACAAAAAATTACAAGCATGGAGTTCTATATTACAATAAGGAACACCCCCCAAATTGATCACTAAGAGGCTTAGAAGTACATGAGAGAGAAGAGAACTAAAATGGAAGAAGAGATCTCTCTAATTAGAATAAAATTCACATCTGATCATACCACATTGATAATGAGGGGTTATGAGTGATTTTATGGGAAATTATATAAATATTTCCACATAAAGTAGTCAAGTTTTTAAAGGGATAGGTGACTATTCAAGGAATATTTTTTACTTTATATTTATCCAGCTAGTTGGCTAACCAAAACACGTGAAAATGACTTGAAATTCGGTGTATATTCGTATCTTAGAGTTATCTATCAAAGGGATGTGGAATCATCCAAATTGGATCTTCGAGGTCCAATTTATGACCCAAATATAGAAGGGTGGTCCAATCTGGACTGCCCAGAATTTCTTCACATTATGAGCATATTTGGGGTCTCCAAGTGGGAAAATTGGGCTCAATGATCTTCTAGAGAAATGTAGCCCATATTGTTTTCACTCATACACCCCTTTCCATCCAAATTGAATTCACGTATTATCCAAATTACAAATAATTTTCCACATACATGCTTGGGCTCTCACGCAGTTTGGCCCATTTTGCTTGAATTCCATCACAAGCTCTCCAAATCACCTCCTCTTATAATGTAAACACCGAAACAAGTAAAATTTTCCTATTAAATAGTGATAAAAATTAATTTTTTGATTCAAAAATAAAGTGAAATTTGTTATTATATTTTAAATATTCATTGCATAACCAGTTTAAAACAGCGGTGTAAGGGTGGATTTGAATAGTGAATCATTATGTGATCAATTGGCTAGGCTCTTTTAGAATATTGTAGAGTGAATTGTAATTTTATGTGATTGGTAGGGCCCATAATTATATAGAAAGTTAGTGAACTGGTAGGTCTTGTGAGATATTTAAGATAGGGTAATGAGGGTTTCCTTACCCTTTACATATGTTGTCTTAGCATGAGGCCATGATAGTATGTGTATGATATCTAATATTATACATTCCCATAATTTCAAACATTATGAGACCATTTAATTTTATCCATGGATTATGTTATTCTTATGTATTCATTTATATGGAATCAATATTTTTTATCTATTCCTACTATATTATATAGCCATTATTATGTCATGTTAACTTCTACTATATTCTATCAATTATAGAGCATCTGATCTCACCATTTTATTTGATTTCCCACTTCTTAAGATAATTAAGTGGGATGTTATATATGAATGGATCTATGGATAGAATTATAGAATAGTTATTTGTACTCAAACGATGTAATATGTGATATTGTAATGTTATGTATCTGGTCTCTTAAGGACTAGTAAACTTTGATCTTGGACATGTAATCTCATGTAATCTAATTAAACACCAAGTCTAAGTGACTGGGTTCAAAGGAGATATAGATTATGTTAAAATCATGGAAATGGGGTAACCTATATCCCTGGTTTTGAAAAACATTGTGGTAATAGGTCTCTCTTGTACCACCAAATTTCTATCATTTGGATAGAACATTAACTATAGTTATCTATATCATTCTCTATTATAATTGTTAGTATAACCATGTAAATAGATGTTATTATAGCCACAATTTGGATAGAATTGTGGATATAGCTATAGATAACAACCTACTACCGTGGTTTTAGAAAATTGTGCCTATAAATAATAGCATTGGGTTCCTTTCTATTAGAGATTTATATATTCATACCCTTTAAGGATAATAATCTATCTTTTTTTTGAAAAAAGGATAATAATCAGTCATTAACCTACCTATTGTAGGAATATTTAGGATATCACACTTGATTATGTAACAAAATCATGGTGATGTTTTGAACATATCAAGTTGTAACAATTTAAATATGCAAGTAGATAAAGATATCATCGATAAACACCGCCATAAAAATATCCAAGTACATATGGAAGACTTATTTAATCAAACTCGTTAACATCATCAAATAATTAATGAGATAAAATAAGATCATAATAATATCATAATGCCTATATTGTGATATACATTTTTATATTAAGGCTTCATCCTATCAAAACCTAAATCAAATATTATCTGAATTTATACCAACCTTTGAGAATCATCCATCACCCTTAAACATGTTAAAAAAATCAATTATCCTTAATAAAAAATATCAACCATTTATTTATTTAGAACATTTATTATTGGAAGTTAAACCTTCATAACTTCAATGTGTGGAAAAAATTACTCTAATCTACTCAAATAGAAAGAACACATTGACTCCTGATCTTTGCAGGAGTCCCTTTCTTAAACATGGTAACCTCTAATTGCATGTAGATCTCCCAACCACAACATTCAGTTTCAAGTGAACTAAACAGGTTACTCTTATGTATCACTTCAATGACTTTTATGTAATCCCTTTTCTAAAAACCCACTTGAAAAAAATCATTTATGTATCATATTTAGTGACCTACGCGTATGTTGTAACTTCCATTCATCCATATTTCAAACCAAAACCAGTATAACCTAGTTTTGAAATGTGAATTTTGAACCACCTACCTATGTTAAGATTTTCTTACCACAAGTCTTCATCATCCAAAACATAACTTATAAAGTTTATCTTTCTGGTTATATGAATAAAAACATGAAACTAGAATTCACATTACTAAAAAATATTCCACTTGAAGACTCCTTTTAGATAAACACAACACTCACTAGCACTTAGACAAAAGACCAATCTTCCAAAACTTCCACAGCAATGAATAATAGTGTCTCCACTATGTTCTAATTATTCTAGTCCCACTGAGTCATAATGTTGCCTCATACATTCATATACTAAAACCTTGGGGAACATGTTAGATAAATTTTTTTATTCTACTAATCTTCCATAACTCTTGCACTCCTTCCTCCAACATCATCTGTATTAAATGATATTTTAGGATAATGTATTTCATCGATGATTGAAATAATGGAATCTAAGAAAAATAGATTGCACATTAACTATCACATAATATCAATCTGCCTTTATGAATTCTTCCAGGCTCCTATAATAAAAACTAACCATATCAATTCTTTCTATACTTTTTTTATGACTACATATTCCACTTCAATTATGGTTTGTGCAACAACTAGTTGTAATGGAAATATCTAGTTATATTTTGTACCTTAAATTGTGAACACATAGCCTATATAATTGTTAAATTTTTCCATATATACCCTAAATACTATATCCACATAACCCTATAACAAATCATCTATTCTAAAGAATATTGATATATCTTCCAATCCTTTAAGATGTCATAGAATCCATTTCATATTTTCTTAGAGTTATTTTCCTGGATTCTCTATAAACTGGATGATAACTCCCACTGTTAAAGTAATTTTTGTCCATGAACATACCATGTCATATATCAAGATACCTACTACTGATAAAAGTGAAATATTTTCCATGTGCATGATCTCATATTCCATTTTTAGTGCTCTTTATTTGTATAATTTGAAGTGCTTGACCAATGGGGTAGAAACTAGTTTACATCTAGTAATTCTAAACAACTTGATGAACTTATAGATGTAATACCTTTGAGATAAACCCAAAATTGTGGCTTTAATATCTCTATCAATCTATATTCCCAATATTTTCTTGGTTTCATCAAGATATTTCATCTTAAATCTTATAGAAAAATAATTTTTCATATCCTAAATCCATTTAATGTTCTAAATTTCTTAGAGCATGTAAACTACATAAAATAGTAAGATGTAGATATTTTCATCCTCAAAATCCTTCCAATAGTAGCAGTGATCCTATTTTCTCTAGATGAAACTATTGGAAACTAATTATAATTAGAGTTTTCATGTGTTGTGTGTTGGATTCTTTATCAACCTTATCATTTCCCATACCGGTGTGTTTGTTTGTTGGATTCAGTGTTTCTATTAACATACTGTGGTGATAATGTTGGATTTATTGTTCACTATATCAATAGTTTCATGATACCGTGACATTCCCAATAAAGGGAATGAAGAAAAAGTTACATGATAATATGTTATTCCCATTAAAGGTAAAGTGGTGGATTGTACTAAGAAATGTTAATAAATTGAATGATGTGTTAGTTGAAAGTAAATGGAAAATTTCATGAAGCACCATGTGATCCTATAATTTCTATCATGATAATACTGAGAGATGGGTTGAAGTTATCGAAGAAAGAGGAGCACACAAAGATGGATGAATCATGAAAAGTTCATAGATAAGTTCAATGACTATGGAGACCTTGATATATTTATAAATTAATAGTTTTATAAGTCTTTTATTTGTGTGGGAATTTGGCATAAGAAAAATGCACAAAGGAAGAAGACACATGAAAATCAGAAGTTGTGTGAATATGGTGATCCCAAGATATCTTAAGAAAAATTGAAGAGGAAGGATTTTAACACAAGTGAAAAAGTTATGTGAAAGGTAGAATAATTTTTTAAAGTTTCACAAAATAGAATATATGAGACACCCTCAACAAAAAATGGAAAAGTCATGAAGTTTGTGAAAGAGTTTCATGAAGAGGAAAAATTTCATGAACACGCAAAAAAGTTTCATAAAGTTAAAGATTCGAGGATTCATCACAAAAATATGGAAAAGACAAGAAATTTATGAAATATTGGGTTATTTCATGAAAGTTAGTTTCATGAAGGTAGTAAGTTTCATGAAGGAGGTATGTTATGTGAAGATTCCATATTTTATGGAAGTATAAACGAATGGAAGATATTCCTGAATGTTCTGTGAAGGTGGGAAGTTTCAAAAAAAATAAAGAGTTTTTTGAAAGGTGGTGGTTAGTGATAAAGTCATGTTAAAGGGTAGAAACATCTATAAATAAGTCATTGACCCACCCCCCTCATTTTTGGAAGTCTAAATAATTAAATATCTAGATGGTTTTAATTTCATAAAGTAATTTTAAAATGGTTTTTATTGCGTGAAATATTCATAAGAACATTAATTCCATATAGAAACAACTTTTTTTAATCTAACCAATGTAGTTTTCTAAAATTTTAGAGAACATCATGAAAGGTTGTGAGTTTCTTGAAAGAGAAAAATTTTGTGAAGAATTATAAAGTCTCACAAAAGTTGAGCAGGGGTTACGTGAAAGTGAATCTTATATAAACCATAAGGAATCACCCATAAATTATGTGGTAAAGTGGTATTAATCCAGTAGATGAAAATTGAGCTTCATTATGCACCAAATGAGGTGTAAAAATATTTATTCAAGTAATAAATATAAGAATACTCTAAGGAGTAGTGATCATACTTCAGTTGAGAGAGTAGTGATCCTGTGAATTCCTACCTCAGTATAGTGAGTAGAGGAGAAAGAAAGCAGTGATCCTTGGGTGGCAGTGAGCCTGGGAAAGGAGTTTCCAAGCTCAAACATATTGTATGGGTATTTTCCCCTTGTAAATATTAGTGAGATCCATTGTGATTTTGATTCCCAACACAATGATGATGCATGCTTCTCGGCCATAACCTATTAAGGGTGAACCAAGTAAATACTCATGTCCATATTTACTTTATGTATGCACACAAAAATAGATCAATAAACCTTAATCATATCTAGTTTAAAAGAGTAATAAAATGACCATCGCAGTTTAAAGTTTGAGTTCCTTTAAGGGTATTGAGATAAAAGGTTCAAGTAGATTTAATTGGGTAAAACATTTTCACAAACTAGTTAAACCCCCACCCTCTCAAGGTGATATCATGCTAAGTCCCTTGAAAAATATAACAATTGGTATCATATTGATAGGTTATTTTTGGATTTTTTTTATTTCTTTGACTAGATCTCAATTTTTATTGAAGATTTTATTCAGAATGAAAGATATTTTATCAGATGGAAATAATTTCAAAGCATGTAAAATGTAGTTCATCCATTTCATGGAAGATTATCTTGGAGTTCCTTGAGAAGTGGTTAAAGATGTAACTATTCTATTAAGCTGACACAAAGTTATCTTTGAAAAGATCAAAGTAATATAGAAATTTATGCTTCGATCAATGATGAATTAAAGAAATTTATTTAGGAATATATCTATAAAAATATAAATCATTGTAGATTCTCTAAAGACATATGGATGTAGTTGGAAGAGTTGGTTGGAAAAGAAGAAGGCCAAGTGAGAAGTGCATAATGACAAAAGGCAAGTATAAGAAGAAGAAGAAGAGTAAGTCATCCTATAATTTGTGTTCTTAAGCTAAGGTAAAATCTAAACCTAATGATATTTATAATTTTAACCCTCATGTGGAGAATGGATGTGTAATTTTAGGATCTCTCTTAGAGTTGAAAATGAGATTTGATTTTAGTAATTAAATTACAACAACATCAAGTTGTTATTCCAATGAATTATCATGAAATAGAAACAAATATTGATGGAGTATCATGCATGAAGTATACTATTCAATGATTTAATATTTTTCCTTGGAAAAAAAGATGTTTTAGAATGAATAAGTGGACCTGAATTTAATTATTAAAAAATGGGAATGAAGAGAATAGAGAAAAGTGATAAACTTAAGTAAATTTCCCAATATATCAGAAACCAAAAGGCCACAGTGAAGGAATTAAAGGAAAGTATTATTTCACTAAGAACATAATATAAAGAAATAAAATGGTATTTTATAAATGTCAACTCAAATTTTTAGAATTTGGATGAAAAATTTAAAATTAGGATCAAAAGATAAGTGACTTTGAGGAGAGTGTGTACACCTCAAAATAGAAGATGGATATCCCTTTAAAATAAACGTCAACTTATGTAGTAATGAAGAGGAATCCAAAACTAAAATATGGGAGAAATGATTTGTTCTATGGTTCCACAAAATAAGGATACACCAAGGTGATTCTATCATTGATGGTTTGGGAACATTATGGGTAGATGCTCCAAATCCCATAATCCTAAATATGTGAGAAGAACTCTAGTAATGCCTTTATCTCAACTAAGGAGAGACCAAATGAGGTATGAAACTTATGGTGGATGTTTTATTTCCTCTAAAATAAGTCTCGTAGAATAGTATTACAATTGGTGGAATGTATGGAAGGGTAATAAATCCTTATATAGATACTCCACTCCCATGACATATCATGGGATAGAATAAATCAAAAAGGAGCCTATGAAGTTGGATAATAGGTTCAATGTTTTGGAGAATGAGAAAGAACCTAAATATAGGGTGTATCATGCAACAAAACCTATATTATCACAAAAAATCTTTTGTAAGGTTAAAAGGTAAATATTGAAGGGAAGTAAAAATGTTTTTCTAGTTGTGAAGAAGGTGGAATAGAATGTTATGTTGACTCCACCAAAAAAGATGTATTTCAAGATGGAACTTTTAGTTTTTAAGGAAGAGTTTTTCCAATGTGGTTTCACACATAGAACTAAAAGGAAAAATATGAATATGTAATGGAGAATAATTCTGGAGGTGATATGCACTAAATATGATGCACAAGATGATACATGTTAAATTGTTTTTTAACAAGTAGGGGGAAACGCCCCCTTTTTATTAAATAAATAATCCCTCTTTTTTAAATGGGTTGAGAGGAAATCCTTTACATGACCTGAAGGAACAGTGACTTGAAGTACCATTAAAATTTTAATTTCCTAAATTACCAATATCTTGAAGTCCAATACATGTCCCTTTAAAACCCTGAGTGAGTAGTCAGTGTCATTCCATGTTGTCAGTAATACATCATCCCATTCCCCCTACACACACACAAGTAATCATCACACTATGATCCCAGTCTAAAAGTTGCATCACCCCCCCCCCCACCATGAATCATTACATCATCTAATAAAACCATCCTTTTATAGTGTGTGAGGAGGGATGGATAATATATATCATCATACCTATCTCTCTTTCAAGATTCCCACCCGGTGATGCATATGTGGCCCTCACTTGTATCACCTGTCTGTTTCTCTGCATCCTCATATCAATACCCATTGTAGTTGATCATGTGGAAGTGTACCCCTCCATCACACATTGGTTATATAGGTACATAAGTTTGGATGATAATAATCATCACACCTATCCCTCTTTTCAATTTCTACCACCTAGTAATGTCTACCCGCACTGCCTTCTTATTGTGCCTAGTCATTAGCCTAGTCCCTATCACTCCACCTTCTACCCACTTTTGTAGATCCAAAGGACCTTTTGTATCCTGGAGGCTCTATGTACAAAATTACTTGGATATAATACAGGCCTTATGGATCATAGGCTAAAATTAGTGGCCTAAATCCCAAATCGAGTGAATAGTTTCGCTGCTATAGTACCAATGTAGTGCCGCTGTAATAGCTTTGAAAATCCTCCCCTATCGGGATTTTATCAAGGGGTTCATGTGGGATTATAAGGCATGTTAACCACTTGGATAACACCCCTAAATTCATGATACATGTTCAAGTGTGATTGATTACACAATTATGGAAAATTCTAAGACAAGAAAGGATTACAATGCTCACATTTATAAAGAGAAGTGCATGAGTGGTAACACACAAAGGAGATCCTTTGGAATGATATTTAGTTGTACAGCTATGAGTGAAGCTAAAGTACTTGAAGATATGATTTCATTCGTTTCTCAGAATATGAAGAAGGAAAAAAAGTAAATTTAGAAGTTGATGGGTTGGTTCATCTTGACTAGACCTATTCCTCAACTTGAGGAACTTTGAGGTGTCCTCTCTCCCTATTTGTTTAAATTATATTAACTGTTGTTGAAGTGTTTTATGTTTTAGGGTAGATATGATCCATGGTGAAGTTTCATCAAGATTTAAAAATTGGGGTTATGATGTTCTCTAGAGTTCCAACTAATTCAAATTAGTGAATGAAATTATTTTACTGTATTTAGAATTATAATGAACCAGAACATAAGAAGAATTATAGTAGTAATGAGGAATGCACTGATTGAAATCAGGAGATGAAAGTTGATATTTCAATTAATGTCAAGTGGTAACAAGAACCATGAATCATTAATGTTTATATCACCTAATCTCTCTAACGTTAGATCTTGATGATAGAAAAATGGGGAAGTATCAACAAAATAATCTCTCATGTTTTTTTATCTAACATGTGATATCATTTTAATGTTATCAGGATATCAAAGGCTACTATGGATAGATAACTCTCAGTTTTAGTTTCAATGAAATATTCTGTGAAAAATCTAGGAAAGTCAAAGGGAGTTTTGAAATGAAAATTTGATAGATGGTATCCCCAAAAAACATAGAAATACACACTATGGGTGAGATAAGAAATCAGTTGCTAACAATAGTTCAAGAAGTAGACTTGAAAAGTTTAAAAAATGAGATATCATTTCAATATTTCGTATCGATAAATATTCAATGAATGGTATCATACATCATATTGGTATTTGTGATAGTTGGTATCAGTTTCAACAATTGGTATCATCTTGGTGTCTATAATTAAAGAAGAAATCTGGTATATTTCATTGAAAGAATCTAATGTTCTATAGATACTTGATATTAATGGAAGTAAGTGATTGTAATGGATAAGGATGGTGTTATTAACTTTATCCATTATTTCCTAAACTGAGTTCTAAATCGGTATAATTATAGGTTGTGTTTTTGGCTCTTTGCTAAGTGGTAAATTCACCCACTAAAAATCTTATTGAAGGCAGCTATAGCTGAATGATGTTTTTGAGCTAGAGAGCTTTCTCAAACCTACATTCACATTGAATAAATGATGTAGAAGAAGAAGTGATTTTAAGGGTCTAACCAATGGTCCAAAAAAGGAGAAGTTGCATATCATAGGGGGGATAATTTTCTCTCCTTATTAGATGCAAGGAACATATTAACAAAGGAGGAGAAGTAAAAATACCCCTATGCACATAATTGATAAAGGAGAAAATGTTAAATGATACAGTGAACAGTATTAGTGGTATAAAATAATAGAATTTTATGTTATCAAGCATCAAGAAAATAGGGGGAGAATGATACTATTCTAAAATTGGAATCCCTATTTCCCAAGGTATGAGTTTTATTGAGATTATATATCTAGTTCATACTATTCAAAGTATACTTTTGATTTTATGTTTAATAGGGATAGGAAAGGATCATCAATCCATGTATAGTTTTTGTTTAGTAAATAATGGACCATAGAACTGTGTGTTCTCCTTCCGATCAATTCATAAAGGGAGTAGGAATTGAATGATAAAAATATAAGGATGTTGAAAATGTTCATTAAATAAAGATAAATCAAATAATTAATTTGTGATGAAATCAGTTTCCCAATGGGGTTGAAGAAGTGGTCTTATCATGTGCATGCATTATGAAATAGTTGACATTAATCTTCAATAATAATCAATAATTTATATTATTATTGTTGTACAATTGTTATCAATAATGGTTTATCTGATGGAATTAAGATATAAGAAAATTATTCATGAAAGTGTTTCCAATAAATCCAAAAGAGGAGATTTTTGGACACTAATAAGAATTGGCGATTCCATGTTTTATGTGTCTGATTAATTATCGACCCTATCATTTCCCACCCTAGTATGTCGGTGTGTGGATGCAATTTTTCTATTTACATGGTGTGATGGAGCATGTTGGATTTTATGTTCACATGATCAACATATATATGAGACCATGATGTTCCCAATATAGGGAACGAGGCAACAGTTTCATGAGAATATGGAGTCCCTATTAAAGGTAAAGTGGCATATTTCATTGCGAAATGTCAATAAAGGGAACGAGGTGGTAGTTACATAAAAATATGTTTTTCCTAATGAAGTAAAAATGTTGGATTTCATAAATCATTATGTGATCCTTAAATGTAAATCATGATAATACTAAGAGATGGGTTGAAGCTATCGAAGAAAGAGGATCACATGGATAGGGATTCATCATGAAAAGTTCTTAGAGAAGTTACAAGATCAAGAATGCCTTAATATATTAATGAAGGAAAATTTTTGGTAGTGTTTGAGTTCATGTGAGAATTTTTCATAGTAAAATGGTGAAAAGGAATAATAATCACACAAATCAGAAGTTGCGCAAACATGGTGATTCCAAGCCATCTCAAGAAAAATAGAAGAGGAAGTATTTTCACACAAGTGAAAAAAAATTTCAAAAAGAATAAAGAGTCTTGTGAAGATTCTCAAAATTTAATATTTGAGATGGCCTCATTGAAAAATGTAAATGGCATTAATTTCATGAAATATTTTCAAAAGGAGGAAAATTTGGATGAGCATGCGCAAAGTTTTGCGAAGTTGAAGATTCAATGCCGCCTCATGATAATATGGAAAATACCTAAAAAAAATTAAATATTGGGTTTTTTTGTGAATGTATGTTTTGTAAATGGATTAATTTTCATAAAGATGATACATTACATGAATATGCCACGTTTTTTTAAATCATATGAAAATAAAAGATATGCCCAGAAATTCCATGAAGGTGGGAAGTTTCGTTAATAGAATTAAGAGTTTCCCAAAAGGAGTTGGTGAGTGATAATGTTTCACAAAAGGGTAGAAACTTATATAAATTGGATGATACCCCCTCATTTTAGGAAGCCTCACTCATTAAAGATATGATGGCTCTAAAATTATGAAATAATTTCGAAAAGGTTTTTCTTATGTGAAGCATTCATAAGAACATCAGTTCATTAAATAAACTTATGTCAATTTAACTAAGGTAGTTTCATGAAAGTTTAGAAATATTTATGAAAGGTAGTGATTTTCACAAAAGATATAATCTTCACAAATAATTGGAAAGTCTTACAAAATTTGATCAGTGTTTTCATGAAATTGAATCTTCTACAAACTACAACAAAATGACTAGAAATTCTATGGTAAAGTGGTATTTATTAAGTGGATGAAAATTGAGCTTCATGACATGCCAAATGAGGTGTAAGAAATATTGAATCAAATAATCAATAGAATAATATTCTAAAGGAGTAGTGAGCATAATTTAAGTGATACAATGATGAGATTGTGAATTCCTACCCTAGTGTAGTGAGAAAAAAGAGGAGGAAGAAGGAATTGAGCCTTGGGTGGTAGTGAGTCCAACCCTAAAGCATGTGAAGTCAGTGAGTCTGGGTGAGGATTGACCAATCCTGAACCTACTGTATGGTGAGTACCCCATGTTAATATCAATGAGATCTATGGTGATTTTGGTTCATGACACAACACCAATGCATGCTCCTTGGATGTAACACGATGAGGGTAGGCCAATTAAATACTAATGTTCATATTTATATTATGCATGCACACCAAAACATATCAATAAACCTTAATTATATTCATTTAAAGAGAATAAAAAATTGTCTCTTAAGTTTAGTAGGTCAAGATCCTTTAAGGGAAATTAGATAAAATTTTCAAGTAGTTTTAATTGGGTAAGTCATTTGTACACCCTAATTCACCCCACCCCCTAGAGAGGTCTCATGATAAGTCCCTTATAAAAGCTAAAAAAATATTTATCTTCTATGAATGCACAAAACTTTTGGTTCCACTATCTCGATGCCTTATTCAATCTATATAGAATTCTATTTAGCTTACGCACTAAGTCCTTATTCATATTATCCATGAAACCAACTAGTTTCTTCATGTAAATATCCTCTTCCAAATCACCATAAAGTAATGTCATCTTTACATCTATATGATCTAGTTGTACATGTAGAGACCTAGTTTTTGTCCTGTAAGACTTTTAAATATTTCTATATATATTTTCAAAGATAGGTGCTAAGATGTAATGTGATTCCGAGACCTGGTGTACTTGAAATTAATTTTATAAAAATATTAAATATATTTTATATTTCACATACACAAATTATTAAATAAAATGAGATAACTCATAAATAGTAACTCAAAATGGAACGGTTGAGTCCAAAATGCAGCTTTTACCCTAGGTGTGACATAAAATGAGTCGGTTTAGGGTGTTCGGATCCCTCACTCGTTGGAGGTACATTCAATGGGTTAAATTAATTAATTAATTTAATTAATTGTTTTGTTTAACCTAAAATGGAATGTTATAAATATATCACCGTGGAAAAATTCCCAGGGTTAGCCTCATAATTCTAGGAATTTTCCAAGATCTCTCTCCTTCCTTCTATTGGTGGATCTCATCAAACGATGACAAAACTCCAAATCAGAGCAGATCAGGATGTTGCGAATGCAACAACTTATCTCAAATCATTTTTGGATGAATTCTTCATAAATTATTGATTTTTAATCAAGGTAGGACTCATCAATTGGTTCTTTTATTCCCTTTTTATTAAATGGTTGAGAAAATCCATCTTTTTTCTTGGATCTGCACCAATTACAGACCTTTCATGCACTTGGGTATTGAAATATAAATTAATTTTAATTTTTTATCTAACCACAGTTTCCCCATTCTTGATAAATTGGCCAAAAATTCATAGAATAAATCCTTAAACCTTTTTATTTTTTCTTTTCTTGCTAATTGCTTCACATTCTTCACCGATTAGACCTCGTGGTATCTGTTCTACAATTTTTGGGGGGTACTGAGCTCAATCAGACCCCCAAATTCACTATTAATCAATGAAATAAAATGGACCGATGAGAAATGCATAGATTTGGGAGATTTTTTAGGCAAGGATGGTCTTTTTGGTGATGAAAGATCAAGAAATCAAATGTAGAACCATTAACAGCACGAATAATGAATGGAGGAACCCCTGACGGTGACTGGTGTCCATTTTAAAATGAATAATGGTCAAGATCCATGATTCATGGCTAGATTCTCTCATCCTAGATGGATTCGAGGAGAGATCTACAATGGCACAATCAGATTCAAATGTGGAAGTTGGATCTGGGATTTATGTCAAAATATCGACTACACACTTTTTTTAAGGATGAACATGTGATGTGCATCCCCCTCATCGGTGGTTCTAGGGTTTGAGAAAAGTTAAGGATGATATGACTTGTAGTCCTCACTTACATGTTGTGTACCCTATCCCAGTTGAACAACTTATGTGATAGATCACACAGGCGGGACTCCGTGTAAGAGTATATGAACACTGATTGAGTGCATGGGTGGAATCCCATGTGAATCCACACACTGTGTACCGAAGTACAAGAACACTAGATTAAGGTACACAGACATGGGTTTTGGTGCACAAACATAGCCAGCAGCACACAGCTCAGTCCCCAGGTAGCTCGGGCACGCCATGCATTCCACCTGCACGGTATGTTATTCTACATGGGCAGGAGTTGTGTTCTAGCTAGGGACACAGCCAGGTGTTGGGGTTGGACCACACACTATGTGGGTCCCCTTACACATATTGGACCCCTATTTCCTTTTTGATTAAAATTCAATCATCCATATCTCCTTCGTTCAAACATGGATTTTGCCCCGTGAGCAGCCTATCCTGAGTGTTTTTTCATGTAGAACACAATGGTGCCTTTGGTTGTGGATTTCAAGATATTATTTGAAATTTTATGGTAATGGAACCTTATTAGGTGATGCTTGATGGAGTTACTAATCAAGAAGGATCACCAGTGACCTTCCAAGTGGCACCCTCTAGTAGATATGGGAAATGGGTCCTCAATGTCTTCTAAGTGGTACCCTCCAGTAGAGATGGGCAGTGGGTCCTCGACATATTATGAGTGGTTCCCTCCTATAGATATGGATAGTGGGTTATAGAATCTTACCATGTGGTACCCTCTAGTTGAGTTAGGCAGTGGGTCATCGACGCCTACCGAGTGGTACCCTCCAGTAGAGTTGGGTAGTGGGTTTTCGACTTCAAGTTTGTGCCCACTCAGTTATGCATCATAGTGATGAGGCATGGTTAGAATTGTATAGTTACTTATGGGTAGACTAGTGGTATGTTTGACATCATTGATGGAATTTTGGAACTATTATATACTCTCCTTCTTGGTCTGAGTTGTGATATGGAGATCCCATTACTCTCTCATTTGGGCTTTTTTGACTGGGCATATATATATTCTTCTTCCGTATCCACACCTTAGATTTGGTTATTCTCCTTCGATGAGAGGTGAAGACAAGCAGAGTATGCCATGTGTTTTCTGTGTTTATATTATCATGGTTGGATGAGTCTACTCTCTTTCTATAGGTGGTGAAGACTCTATGGTTTGTTTATCTATTCACCATGTTTATCCCCTTGTGATTGGAAGAGCGTATTTTCACTCTTTGTTGGGTTGAGTTGTACTCTTTCACTATACCTTGTTCTATATAATATATTTCCCTTCCTATTGTATCTATTAATACTCCCCCTTCAGCTTTTTGGGTTTCCTACTAGGTATGTATATACTCACCCCCGCATGGGCTTCACCTACACACGTCATGTCTTGTGAAGATGACTGATAGGTCAACCATAACTATATAGGATCTCAAGGATACTAGGTTCTTGGACCACGTATGGTGGTCATAGATTGGGATTCAGGAGCTATTCTATCTTTCATTTGTTTACTTTTTCCATTTTTCTCAAGTTGGAACATATTTTTGTTTGGGTGTGTATTTTTTTCCTTTAATTTTTAGCTTACACTACAATACTTTTGTATTGTCTAGAGGTTCATTAATGTTTGGTTTACTTTATATTAGCGTGAAATATTTTATTCTTTCCCTATTAAATTTTTCATTGAGATATTTGTGTGTGTGTAGGTATTTAGGAAAGGGACTCCCTGAGTTAGTAATGCCTTCGGTGCTTTTCGGCACCCCTGGCCTATGGAGGCAGGCTTGGGGTAGTTGTGGCTCGATCCCCATATTGGGCCAGGTTGTGAAATATTTGTATCAAATGTGTTTTTTTTGTATGTATCCTCTTAAGAGGATTTGGTTGGGTTTATTCCAATAGTTTCAAAGTGTCTTGCGTGTGGATATCTGGTCAAGGAATCTAGTGATGGTGTGGCGGCCAACATATCCAATCAATAGGACCTTGAATACCTATTTTTTAACTCGACATGATGAGACATTTGTTGTAAGTATTAATGGTACATGAATCATATATGATTGAGTATTTTATTTTCCTTTTTGATTCATATCCCCAATGTTGTTATATATATTTATATTCTCACCTGATCATGGTACTCCTTGATAACTTTCATGATTCCTCCACAACAACAGCCAACTAGGATACCAACTTTGGTTCATGAAGTCGGCCTGATTAGTGATGTGGCCTCAATTAAGGGTCCATCCCATGATCTCATTCTTCTAGGAGGGTAGGTAGAAGAACCTATCCATGTCGAGTAGTAGATCGTTCCAACAGAGAATGTTGAGGATGCATGCAGTCTTAGCATGCTCTGTGAGTTCCAATGTCAGAGACCACTGAGGTTCCACAGTGATCTAGATCCTCAAGAAACAGAGGTTTGGCTAGAGTCAATGGTCCATATCTTTAGGCTTGTTCAGTCTTTGATAGATCTTGTGGTTGTGACAGTAGCCATCCTCTTCCACATAGTAATTGAGAATTGGTGGAGCCTTGTTATGTAGATGCACAATGATTCCACACTCTTGTAGCCTGACTTCCAGCAGATATTTCCTTAGGAGTAATACCCCTATTTCTTGTTCTTAGTCCACATCCAGGAGCTTATGGAGCTGCAGTAGGGAGGTATGATAGTGTCTGATTAGGCATCAATGTTCATATACCTTATGTGTTACTCCCTTAACATGATTCAGGATGGAAACTTCCGAGCATGAAATTTTAAGCAGGGACTCTGTAGAGAGATATGAGCCAACATTGTACCCTTGTCCATCCCCACCTTTGTCAGGTTACTAGATTGGTAACTTGTGATAGAGACATTTATATTAGAGGGATTCCAACAATCTAGAGCTGTTAGTGGGAACCATAGAGTTGAGTCGTCCACAGCAACTAGCAAATGCCAAACGCTAGGACCTCAACACAGGAGACCTTTCCATGATCAAACTCAAGTGTGAAGTCAGAGGCAGTGTAAAGCTCTAGGGATACTCTTAGAGGGTTGGTTCTTTACTTGTGATGGGAAAGGTCACATAGAATGAAACATTCTAACTAGATGTGTTGATCAGCATAGAAATATAGCTAATGGACCACCACGGTAGAGGTAGTTATGTGATCAAGTATCTCCCAAACATGGACAAGGTGGTCCCTAGGGAGGTTGAGCTAGAAGAGTATAAGTTGGAGTTTTGGGTGGTGGATACCTCTATGAGATTCGTCCACCACCACTAGGTGGTCCATGCCAGGCTCAGTGAGTTGGATATCGAGGCTGGGGACAGCTATAGGGTTTTTATGTCTATGATCCCACAACGCACGAGATGATAAGAGGTATAATCTGTGTGTTTTCTACTCTTGATTCAGTACTAACATACATAGTTTTCAATCATTCCTTTATCTTCATAATCTTGGTAAGAGAATTGGAGCTCTTAATTGAGGTGCTACCCTAGCTACTTCATCTTGAGTTTCCTACATGGAATGATTCTTATGTATCTTTCATCTGTTAGTAATGAGGACTATAACTTGGAGGAGATAGGTTCACGTGGTACCTATTGATCATCATAATTGAACCCTTTTACATCATATTGGGTATGTATTTTTTGTCCCTGTTCTGATCCCAGATTGACTATCACTGCATACAATTCAGATTTCTACGTACTGATGGGATGAGATTCTTCTTTTCTGGTGAGAGAGATATCATGGCGGGGCAAGTGGGTTTTGTGAGTAGGAGGTTGTAACCCATCACCCATTAGTTGGTGAGTATATCCCTTGGTGCAGCAGAATATTCAGGAATCTAGGTTCCTTTAGTTATGGAGGATTACATGGATGTCTTCTCTGAGGATGTTCTAGGACTACCTTTGAGGCGGGAGATAGAGTTCTGCATCGACTTGCATCTTGGGACTACTAAGATATCTTTTATGGCATATCAGAGGGCACTTACTAAGCTCTGGGAGCTACAGTTTCAATTATATGACCTTTGTAAGAAAGGTTTCATTAGACCTAGTGTGTCCCCCTTGGTAGCTCCAATCTTTTTAGTAAAAAATTCATATAGGAGATTTTAGCTTTATGTGAATTATCATTGCCTGAACTAAGCCACAATAAAGAACAAGTACCCATTTTTGAGAATTGATGAACTCTTTGACTAGTTTTGAGGCTCGATATGGTTATCAAAGATCAATCTTAGGTTTTTCTACCACCGGTTGAGGGTTTGTGAGGCTGATATTCCAAATTTGGCATTCTGATGTTGTTACGGACACTATGAGTTCTTAGTGATTCCCTTTGGTGAGATTAATGCCCCATCCATGTTTATGGATTTTAAGAACTAAGTTTTCCAGTTGTACTTAGACTAGTTTGTTGTTGTCTTCATTAAATACATACTCATCTACTATACATTAGAGAAGTATGTAGAGCACTTGAGGATGATTCTAAATTTTCTTCGAGAGCACCAGATTTATGGGAAACTCTCAAATTGAAAGTCATGGATACATGAGGTTAATTTTTTGGGGCATGTCATTTCTATGCATGGTTTAGTCATGGACCCAGCAAAGATTGATACAGTACTTTCTTGGGAGCCACCCAATAATGTGTCATAGGTGCAGAGATTTCTTGGTTTGGAAGGGTACTACATGAGGTTTTTGGATGACTTATCCATAATCATAGCCCCTTTGACTACTCTGAAGTGGAAAGGGAATCCATTTACCTAGTCTGAGTGGTGAGATAAGGCCTTTAAGGAGTTAAGGTAGAGGCTTACAAGTTCTACAATATTGATACTACCAGAGGAAGGAATAGATTTTTTAGTGTATTGTGATGCATTGGGAGTTGGTCTCGGATGCATGTTGATGCAGTGGTAGGAAATTATCACTTATGGGTCAAGGTGGTTGAGACCCAATGAGTAGAAATATGCAACTCAAAACCTAGAGTTGGATGTAGTAGTCTTCACCCTGAGGATGTGGATACACTACCTTTTGGGAGAGTGCATTGTGGTTTACTCAGACCACCAAAGTCTCAATTACGTCTTCACATAGAGAGTCTAGAACCTAAGACAGTGACGTTGGTTGGAGTTCATTTAAGAATTTGATTTTGAGATAGTCTATACTTCAGGGAAGGGAAACATTGTAGCAGATTCTCTTGGTAGGAAGTCTCAGGCTTTCTTAGTGTAGTAAGCTTCAAAGTAGTTAGCTTCCTTGTAGCTAAACCTGGTGGAGCAGGAGGGTACATAGTTTTTGCAGTTGATGGTGTTGAATCCTTCATTCCTTGAGTGTGTGAGAGTATCCCAGCTGGGATACATTGACTGTGAGGTCTTATGTGACCATATATTCATAGGAGACACACCGGATGGATATTTTGAATTAGGGAATCACATTATCATATTACAAGGATGAACAGTGGTTCCAATCATGTTACGGGAGGAGGTGATGTGATAGTTCCACACTTCTCCCCTAGTTGGGTATCCCAGTGTGGGGAAGATGTATATAGATCTTCAATGGCAGTTTCCATAGTCCAACATGATATTAATCATATCTAATTTCATTTATCAGTGCCTTTCCTAATAGCAAGTGAATTTTGGGCACCATGTTTTGGTAGGTTTGTTGCAACCCCTTGAGATCCCAAAGTAGAAATGGGATGACATATCCATGGACATCATCACAGGGATTCCATGCATAGATAAGGTCCATGACGTCATCTAGGTGATAGTTGACTAACTCACAAAGTCGGTATAGTTACTTGATATCATGGAATAGATTTTAGTGGAGATTTTTGGGTAGTTTTACGTAAGTTAGATTGTTATCCTTCATGGGGTTCCCTCAACTAGTGTCTCTGATCATGACAGATGATTTACATCATGATTGTGAAGAGGGTTTTATGAGGAATTCTGGACCTGAATGAGGATGGGTACATCCTTTCACCCCCAGAATAATAGGCAGACCAAGTTCACTATCCAAGTGCTAGAGGATATGCTGAGGGATTGCGTGTTGGACTTCAGGAAGAGCTGGGAAGATCACCTTCCCTTAGTAAAGTTTTCATGAAAAAATAGCTACCACTATACCATTATCATGGAACCTTTTGAGGCCCTATATGGGAGACCCTGCAGGTCACCCTTATGCTAGATAGAGATGGAAAAGTTATATCTTGTGGTCCCATAGATGGTTCAAGTGATGATGGTTAAAGTTAAGGTCATACATGAACAAATGAGGATGGCCCATAGTTTATATAAATCTTACATAGATCACTATTATAGGCCCGTTGAGTTCGATCATAGAGACCACATTTTCATGAGAGTCTCCCCATGAAGGGGATTGTGGACGTTTTTTCAGGGAGAAAAGTTATCCCCAAGTTTCATCAGGTTGTTTAATATCATCTTGAGAGTTAGAGAGGCTTCTTACCACCTCGCCCTACCCCCACAGCTAGAGTGGGTACACAACATATTCCACATGTTGCAGCTGATGAGATATGTGCATGACCTCACACACGTTATTGATTAGAGTGAGCTGGACATCAAGGATGCAGCCACCTTTGTGGAGCACCCGATGGCAATCGAAGACTGATAGGAGCAGACCCAATATATATGGATCGTCCCCTTGGTGCGCATATTGTGGCAGCATGGAAACATGCAGGAGAGTTCCTGGGAGCGGGAGAGCTAAGTCCAGGCTTAGTATCCTAAGTTATTTCTTTAGTTTTTATTTTCGAGGATGAAAATATTAAAGGAGGAAATATTGTATAGACCTT
Source organism: Viscum album (assembly GCA_963277665.1). NCBI lineage: Eukaryota > Viridiplantae > Streptophyta > Magnoliopsida > Santalales > Viscaceae > Viscum > Viscum album. Next base: position 1,840,286,202 of record OY728125.1, read on the forward strand.
GTTTTTTCCTTATAATAATTTGAAATTTTTATATATTTTTTTCATAGTTAGTCACTAAAAAGGTGTGTGATTCTAAGGCCCGATGTGCCTGGAATTAATTTTATAAAAAAATTAAATATATTTTATATTACACGCCTATATATTCTTAAATTAAATGGGATAACTCTTAAACAGTAACTCTGATCAGAAATCTGAGACCATGGTTGAGTTTGAAATGTGGCATTTACCCTAGGCACGACATAAAATGAGTCGACACAGAGCATTCGGTTCCCTTGCCCATTGGCGGTATATTCAGTGGATTAAATTAATTAATTAATTTAATTAATTGTTTTGTTTAACCTAAACTTGAATGTAATAAACATATCATCATGAAAATTTCCCCAGGGTTAGCCTCATAATCTTGGGAATTTTTCAAGATCTCTCTTCTTCCTTCTATTGGTGGATCTCATCAAATGATGATGAAACTCCAGATCATAGTAGATCATGACACTGCAAATGCAATGAATTCTCCCAAACCATTGGCCGATGTGTTCTTCATAAATGGTCGATCTTTAATCTAGGTATGACTCATCAATTGGTTTTTTATTCCCATTTGATTAAAGTGTAGAACATTCCATCCTCTTTCTTGGATCTTCACCAATTGAAAACATTACATGTGACTGGGTATTGAAATCTAAATTTATTTTAATTCTTTATCTAACCTTGGGTTCCCTGTTCTTGATCAATTAGACAAGAATTCCTAGAATCAATCCGTATACCTTTGGTTTTATGCTTTTATCCCTCATTGATTTGTGTTATTAACCAATTGGACCCTTTGGTCTCGGTTCAACAATAGTTGGGAGGTACCAAGATCGATCGGACCCCGAATTTGTGGTGGATCAAGGAAACAACAATGGATTGATGAGAAAAGCATAGATCTAGGATTGTTTCAAGGCAAGGATGACCAATTTGGTGATTAAAGATAAAAAATTCAAATATTGAACGGTTGGATGCATGTTGAATGAATGGAGGATCCCCCAATGATGAGTAGTGTCCATTTTCTAGTGAATGATATCCAAGATCTATGATTCATGGCTATATTTGATCATCCTGGATAGATTCAAGTTGAGATCTTCAGAGGTGTGACCACATTAAAGTATGGAATCTATATTTGGGATTTCTTTTCAAATCCTAACTATAGTACATATTCAAGGATAAACACATGGAATGTATCCCCCTCAGAGGTGGTGCTAGGTTTTTAGAAAATTTTAGGATGAAACGGTGTGTATTCCTCACTTACACACCATGTACCCTATCCTCGTTGGACAACCCATGTGACGAATCACACGGGAAAGACTGTGTAAGAGTACATGGGCATGGCTTGAGTACATGGGAGAAATACCATGTGAGGCCACACATCATGTACCGAAGTACACAGACATGGGATAAAGGTACATGAACACGGGTTCTGGTACACGGACACGGCCAGAAGCACACAACCCGACTCCTAGGTACCATGGATGTCACATGTACCTGCATGGATTTTTCTCCTACATGGTTGGGATCCATGTTCCATCCAAGGACACAGCCAGGTAGTGGGGTGGGACCATATGTCATGTACCCCTATTTCATTTTTTAAGAAACTTCAATCATCTGTATCTCCTTCATTTGAACTCAGATTTTGGCCCACGAGTAGCCTATCCTATGTTTTTTTTTGGGTAGAATTATATGGTTTAAAAACTTGTTTATTTAGATATGTTATTTGAAATTTTCTATCATGAAACCTACTTAGGTGATGCTCGATGATGGCAGTGATCAGGTGGGATCACCAGTGACCTTCCTAGTGGTACCCTCCAATAGAGTTGGTCAGTGGATCCTTGAAATCTTTTGAGTAGTACCCTCTACTAAAGCTAGGTAGTGGGTACTCGATGTCTTCTGAGTGGTACCCTCCAACAGATATGGTCAATAGGTTCTTAACATCTTCTGAGTGGTACCCTATAGTAGATTTGGGCAGTGGGTCCTCAATTCTTATCAAGTGGTACCCTCTATTTGAGCTCGGTAGAGGGTCCTCAACGCCTACTGAGTGGTGCCTTCTAATAGATCTGGTTAGTAGGTCCTTAACTTAGAGTTTTTTCCCACTCAGCTATGTGTCATAGTGATGAGGTTTGGTTATACTTGTATGGTTACTTTTGGGCAGATGTGTGGGATACTGGGCATCGTTGATGGACTTTTGGAAATTTTGGCTACTCTCTTTCTTAGGATGAGATGTGATATGGAGATCCTATTACTCTCTCATTTGGAATTCTTTGATTGAGAATATATATATTCTTATTCTATATCCACACCTTTCATTTGGTTACTCTCCTTCTAAGAGATTCAAATACATGAGGGGTATGCCACATTATTTTTGTGTTTAGATTCTCATGGTTGGATGAGTATACTCACCTATTTTAGGTAGTGAAGACTTGATGGGTAGTTAATTTACTCGCTATGTTCATACCAATATTCTTATATGAGCTTAATTTCACTCTTTATTGGTCTGATCTATACTATTTTACTGTACCATGTTCTATCTATTGTCTTTCTCTTCCTGTTGTATTTCTTTCTGCACTCCCTTTAGATTTTAGGGTGTCCTACTTGGTATGTATATACTCACCCTACATGGGATTTTTCCACACATGTTGTGTATTATATAGATGATGAATAGTTAAACCATGCCTACATATGATCTTAGGGATACTAGTTTCTTGGACCACGTACGGTGGTCATATCTTAGGATTCAGGAGATGGTCTCTCTTTTAGATATTTACTTTTTCTAGTTTTGTTAGGTTGGGAAATATTTATGATTGTGTATGTATTTTTTCCCTTTAGTTTTAAGCTTACACTACCATAATTTTGTATTATCTAGAGGTTCATTCATGCTTGGTTTACTTTATTGCAGTGTTTTATCTTTTATTCTTTTCCTCTACTTTTTTCATCAAGATGGCTATGAGTGTGTGTGTGTACAGGTACTTAGGAAAAGGCCTCCCTAAGTTAGTTAATCCTTTGGTGCTTATTGGAACCCCCTAGACTATGGATGTGGGCTTGGGGTAGTTTTGGCTTGAGTCTCATCTTGGTTCAAGTCGTGATAGTACACTTTCAGAAGTAACTAAACTTAGCACTATTTGGATGGTTGTATGTGTAACATCCTCGACCTGGGAGCCACTAACTAGTGTCCCGAGCTGGGTCACCACATGACCTCAGGCATGCCTCCCTATAAAATAGAGGTTGTCAACTAGTAGTGAGGGTCTGATAAATCACGTGGGGATACTATACCCTCTTTACCATAGTAATCCATAGTAGATAATATATGAAATAAAAGAAAAAACAAGCAATAAACTAGAAAAATTCATTACCAACCATTTCCCAAATAGGGTACAAACACAACCAAATAGTAAATATGTCATTTCATTATAACAGTGCCCAAGTGAAGAAAACCAAAAATAAATAGAAATATATGAATCCCCAAAGTGGTTCCTAACTCAAAGTCCAGATCCCCATTTATGCACATCCCAAGCCCAACTCAACTCCCTAGCACAGGGCCTTTAACATTATCTTGACCTTCAACCATGAAATCTTCTCAGGTGCCAAACAGCAGCACGAGTGGGGTGTGAGTACAACTTAATAGTTCACCACCAATGGTTTCTACAAAATATCCAATATAAACAAAAATTACATGCATGTAAATTAACAAATTACAAGATAAAAAAACAACTATGGTACCATTAGGTAAGAATATTCACTTAGTTCATTTCCCTTTACTATTATCATTCACATTAGTTATATCATCTTCGCTACTAAGATCATTTTTAATACATGTTTTTATGGATTAGGAATTTACTTCATTTACACAATGACCTAAGTAGACAAATCACTATACATATGGGGATAAGTCAAATTCCCTATATCACTAGGGAAAAACATATCAAAAACAAATACATCACACTTACCTTAGAGCCTTAGTCCCGGTAGTTTCATCAAATTTAATTGTTAGGCTCATAGAGCCTTAGTTCGAATCCCTAAACCATGCATTATAGTGGTGGGGTTTAGCGCCTTATTCTAACCCGACCCATGGGCATAGAACCTCAAGTCAATGCCCCAAATACCACTTAGCCATGTACACATGATTATTTATCAATTTACCACATATACTATATCACAAACCATAAAAAATCAATCAACATAACATCCACGTTTCATAATAATTCAACATGTATAATTAGTATCAAGCCTTAACCCATTATCACATTTACCAATTACATCACATAGCCCATTTAACCTATTTAACCCATTTCCCTTTATCATGCCTTAACCCAGTAAATATATTCAAAAATTTCTATACATTAGCCTACTTAACTTAATCATTAATTTCATTATTCTAACCCATTTAACATATTTATCAATTCACAAGCATTTACCCATTTTTCATGCCTAAAATTTCATATACATTAGTCCACTTATGCATTTCAAGTACATTTCATAAATCACTTAGCATAATTTCCTTTATTATAACTAAATCAATTCATATTAAGACAAAAAATCTCTTATGTCGTTACAGAAGTCTAGAAACCACTATTCATATTCTCTTTTTAATTCAGTTAAACATACCAACATGTTCTTCATGGGATCTACCTTATCACAAATCAATTTCAGGCTTGGCATTACTATTTTTGATATTCAGGGTTATTAGTGCACCCCATGGGTGGTCCTAAATTGTTCTAGTCAACATCAATGTACCCCATAGGGATAATTAGGGGTTCAAATCCCCATTTTGACATCCATTTTTACCAAATATTACTAGTTGCATTAAATGCAGGACAAGGGAAAAGCAAATGCACAACCATGGAAGGGAAAATCTACATAAAGACTATGGGATATAACCTGTAGACCACCTACCTTGAATCCAAAGATGAACACACCCTTAACCTTAGCCTTAAATCTGGATTCAAGCACCCTTTGAATCTCTAACATAAGATACACCAAAAAATAGGGTTTTGGGGATTCAGAATAATAATAAGAACAAGTCTACAAGCCCTAATTCATAAAAGAGAAGCAATAGGGAGGTTAGACTCACCTAGAGCTTTGATTCATAACCAATGGCGCTCTAAATGGCCTAGAATCGAAATAGAATGATCCCTTGGAATCTTTGGAGATTTTGGTTCATCACTAGGGTTGAGAGGAGGAGAAGTGGGGTAGAAATTGAGTAAGGAACTTAAAATATTGAGGGGGTAATTTTGTAATTTTTCACTTTTTATTGGGGCATACGGTTTGCCCGCACGGTTTTATAAACTATACGCCATCCTTTGAACAAGAGGGGTTAATCCACATTGTTACTTGGAGAGGATTATATAGTTTGAAAAACCATGCCCCAAATATGCAAGAAGCCTCTATCTAAGGTTTCATGGTTTGGATTTCCCCTCGTATGGTTTTCCCTAACCGTGTGCAAAGCATGCAACATGCACTGAATGGCCCGATTCTTTTGTATCACAGGCCCCCGAAACACCCCCAAACCTCCTCACACACATGATAAACATTTAGTTATCCAAATTTAAGGGATTAAAACCAAAATTTAAACAATAACATGCCTCCACAATGTCTAGGATCTTACAACCTCCCCACCTTATAACATCTCATCCTTGAGCTGCACTTACAAGCATCATTGAGCTTCCAAAGGAAAGAGATCAGGACACTGAACCCACATATCTGAATATCTCTCCCAATTTTCCTCCATAATTCTACCATGTTTCCATAAAAATCAAACCAAAGGCACAGTCTTTCCCCAAAAGTCTTTTTCACTACGATCCACGACCTAAACTAGATTCTCCTCAAAGGATGCATCAGCCTCAAACTCAACATCCTCAACATCAATCACATGAGATGGATCAGGGTGATACTTATAAACTTGTGACACATTAAAGACATATTTCATACCACTATACTACTATCAAATATCCAATCTTTATTCCATCATCCTGGTCCTATCCACAATCTTAAATGACCCCATGTACTTGGGTGCCAACTTGCCCTATTTCCGAATCCAACAGTGACCCAACCTTGGAGACACTTGAAGAAACACACTATCACCTACCAAAAAATCAAGAGGTATCCAATGTTGATTCTCATACAAATTCTACCTACTCTGAGTCATCTCCATATGTTTTCTGGTCAACTGAATCTGTTCTGATGTCTCCTGCACGAGACTCTATCCCTACAACTCTAACTCCCTAGCTTCTAACCAACATAGTGGAGATTTACATGCTCTACCATAGAGTGACTAAAATAAAACCATCTAAATCATAGTTTGGTAACTATTATTGTAGGGAAACTCAAAAATATCTGGATGTTTTTCCCACATTCCACTAAAATCTAGAACACAATCCCTCAACATGTCCTCTAGTACTTGAATGGTATTCTATGAATTCCATCCCATCTACAGGTGAAAGTACATACTCAAAAACACCTAGATACCGAGAAACTTCTGAAATATTTTCCATAAGTGTGATTTAAAATGGGGATCATGATTTTAAACTATAGTTTATGGTACCCCATGAAACTGCACTACCTCTCAAACACTACTGAAATTTTAGGTATTTGCGACGGGATATTTGCGATGGGATCTCATCACAAATGATCTTTTGTGACCGGATCCCATTTCAAATAGCCCATTGCATAAAATGGTGTTGAAAATAGTATTTTTTTTTATAGGTCCGTCATAAATAGATTTATAATTATATACATTATATATATAAAAACATGTTTTGATGGGCCCATCACAAAAAAAGTATTTACGGCGAACCCTTTTTCCTGTCGCAAATACTTATTTAAAAAATATATATCAACTATTTGGGACAAGGTCCCGTCACAAAATGTCCCATCGCAAATACTGAATAAAAAAATATTTAATAAAATTATGATAAATTAATGAAAAAACAATATTAATATTATTAAAATAATAAAAAATAATAAAAAAATATTAAAATTCTCAACATTTGAAAAAAAATATTAAAAATCATAAAATATTATTATTAGTAGTAGTAAAATAAAAAAACATTAAAAAATATAATACTAATAATAAATAATAAAATATTGAAATATTAAAAAAATTAAATTATACAATATTCGCACCAATATAAAAGACAGAAATTGTAAATAGTTTATATTATAACAAATCTTGAATTCAAATGTTTTTAACATAATAAAAAATACCTATGAGGATAGTCTTCTGGAAGAGGTGGAGGAGTTGGAGGAGATGGTAGAGGAAATTCCATCCCTAAACTATGAGTCAGACAATGCATGTAATTCATCTACTCGTGTTGCTACAGCTATCAACGACACATCTCATCCTTGTGTTACTGCTACTTCCATCGACGCATATCCTCCTCGTACTGTTGTTGTTGTTTCCAACTCATCTCTTCCTACTACTTCTGAAAACTCTCTATAAGCTCGCTATGAGCTCACAGATGCTCCTAATACTGTGATCCAGAAGATGATTCCTCTCCACGATCTCCTCTCAAGATGGATGCCGATATCGTAGTAGTACTATAATAAGTCCCATGAGTCAAATGAGAGTTGATACCAACTACTTGGCCCTTATCAAAGGCATACTGGGTCACCTGCATCCATGTCGCCTCATCAAAATGGTGGGCACTGGTCTGATCAGTCATCTCAGTCTGACTCTCAGCCTGTGTCTAAGAGGTCGCAGCCTCATATGACTCCTTCAGTTCCAATTTGAAATTAAAATAGTGAAAATATTATATGCAGTTAATTTTCAAACTAAAAAATAAATACTACTGACCACAATTAGATACTGGCAATCACCTCTAATATCTCTAGTAGATGGATCACTATACATCCTCCAATAAACATAATACTCCATAATAAAGGGCTGCTCGACTGCCTATATGAATATAAAATAAACTGTTTATATTTAAAGTTATATAAAATATTTAAAAAAGAAACTTACCAGATGCTCTTTATGCGTACTGAATGTATGGATACCAGCTCGATGTGTCACCTCCTGTCTCCCTTGATTCTATCAGCACAATGAAGATGTCCTCTAAAATCCACCACCCAAATAGTGTGAACATAATCCATCCCAAATGTTAGATGAAATGTACTATGGTCGGTAGGCTCTACACGACTCATCAAATATTATCACTCCTACTTTCTTCATGGTCATCCTTCTCAAATTTTGAAAAAACAGGTGAAAACAGTCATGCATAGACACCTCCCATGCTGTATGGATAGAGTCACGCATGCTATAATTTATGGGATACCATAAACCCTACAAATAATTTATAATATCAAGTTATTAATGAAATAAATTTCAAAATAAATATTATTTATTTATGTACCATCCAATGATTAAACATGTCGAGATGCACATCAATGGGAATATTTTCCCATGTGATCTATGGATGAGAAAAATAATTACATAAGATAGCACTCCCTTGTCCAATAGTAACATGTGCAAAACTATGAAAAAAGAATAAATAATCAAACAATTAGTATATAAATAAATTAATGAAATCTACCTAAAATACACAGGTTACCATACCTCCACGTGTGTGGATTGAAGCCAAAATGTGGATGTCCCTCAGGGATAGGGTCAGGAATCATCAATCGCGCAAGACCAAGCCCCCTCTGCGTACCCTCTGAACCACCAGTCAGATTAGGGTCAGATGATCCCAAATCCTCCTCATCCAAAGGTAGCTCAGTCTCCTGCAACTCGAGAAATATATCATCGTTCATCTTAAAAACAAAATGATTTTTTTTAGTAAAAAGTTGAAAATAACTATTATATATAGATATATATTACTTATGATTATAACCAGCATTTAATTGTGTCAATGTTCACCTTCCTCATCATCTTCATATCTAAAGATTTCAATGTCTTCATATTCCTCCTCAGGATCATCAATATTCATAGGAGTTTTAGTTTTATCATCTCTTATCATTTCAAATTCAATTGTAACATCATTAACATCATCATCCCCATCGACCCTTAATTGTGGGGTGTCATCATCGATATTCATGTCTCTTTGTGAAAAAGATATATTTTGAGTAGTCTCTTGAAAAATTTAAATTTTTTTCACTTCAGCAGAACCATAATCACTTTGAGTAAACTGATTTTCCTGAGATTTCATTTTTATTATGCTCCACCAATCACTCAGGTCTCTTGAAGTAGCACAATAATTTACGTAATAAATTTTATGTGCCTATTGAACTAGTAAAAATGGTTCATTTATTGCGACAAGACTTTTATATTTAATATTAATAATTCAATGAGTCGGATGAACATAAAATCCACTCTCAGTATCTAACCATCATCATTTAAACATTATTATGTAATTTTTTCCTAGATAACATAGTTCAATAATTTCATCCAGCATGTCGTGAAAGTCAACTTCATTTTCTCTATGATGAGATCCTCTCAAGAAAAATACACTATTCATTTTTTTATTCTTCAAAGCCACATGTATGAAATTGAAAACTATTCACCACATATGCATTATAAGATTTAACCATTTTGGATGGTGGGTTACTCAATATACACAGTCGCTTATCAATTTTATCAGTGTGTTGATACACCTGAAAATTTCTAAAACAATTATCAATATAATAAATAATAAACTGAATTGATATGTTAAACCATCAATAATTTATGTTACCAGTTTTTGAAACCATTGAGAAAAAAATTGTCGGCGTAATTCATGAGCAGCTACTGTAATTTATGGAAGCTATTTCTTGATATGATTATCATATAACCTACAAATAAAATAAGTTTACTTATTGTAACATAAATTATAGAATAAGTGATAGAAGCACTCATAGTAAAAATGATTTCATTTCTTCATAGTTGAGAAAAACATATGTATGATCACTGTGATGTTCATCATCTGAAATCCATCATTCATGAACTCCACCGAACCCAAGCTCTGGATAATTAAAAACTAATAATTGATTTTCCATTTCATCATCAACATTTCCTTCATTGCATCCCATGCGGTTATTTTTTTATGGATATTCATATTCAAAATAAAGAGAGAGAAAAATCAATTTCCTCTTGCAAATAAGATTCAGCAATTAAGCCTTCAACTGATACTTTGTTACATAATTTTTTCTTCAATTTCTGCATGCATCTCTTGAATGTGTATATCCATTGAAACTATACTGGACCTCCACATTTTTCTTCATGTGGAAAATGTAATATTAGATGTTCCATTGAGTCAAAAAAATCCAGCGGGAATATTTTTTCTAGTTTACATATAATTACAACAACATCTTCTTCCAGTTTTCTTAGTGCATCATAGTTTATTGTCTCCACACAAATGTCTCTAAAAAATATGATATGTTTGTTATCGAATATCAAATCATAGAATTCAACAAACCTCTTAATACAATCGGTATAAGTCTTTCCATTATAATATGACAATCATGACTTTTTAATCCGGCAATATGACCATTCTTAACACATCTTCCCAAATTGGAAGCATAGACATCTGGAAGTCTCAAATCTGCAATCCACTAAAAAAATAATAAGTGAATCTCTTTGGATAGTGTATAAGATGATTTTGGATTCATTAACCTCTGTGATCTAATATTTTCAAACAGTTCAAGTTATGGTCGCCTGTAAATTTGTGTAGGATCTAATCGTGACTTTACAATATCTTTGGTCTTACCTAACGTATCCAAAACTGTATGAAATAAATTATAAAAATATTTATTCTCAATATGGATGATATCCAACATGTGGAAGACCAAAAAATTAGACCAATATGGAATATCCCAAAAATGCTTCGTTTTATCCAATTGTGTTCTTTCCCAAAGCCATAAATTTTCTATTGGTTTATTGTTAGTCCAAATGTGATTTGAGGTAATATAAATATAACTTATTCTAACTCTATACCTAATATCATTTTTGGATTTTCATCCCTTTCAATTGTTCCTTTTCTAAAATGAGATTTGTTCCTCCAAAAAAGATGATCAGTTGGAAGAAATATGCGATGACAGTCAAAATAGCAAGGTTTTTTTTCATTGATGAGCATAAATGCTTTGTTATATTCTGTATAGTAAGGACATGATTTAGGACCATGTGTACTCCATCTAAATAACATTCCATATGTCAAGAAGTCACTAATTTTCCACATTAATGCAGCTTTTAGTAGGATATTTTATTTTGCAGCAACATCATATGTACTCACACAATTACTCCATAATGAATTTAACTCATCAATCAATGGTTTAAAATAAACATCAATATTCTTTTTTAGATTTCTTTGGATTAATAAATTCAAAAAGATATAATGATCTTTCATCAAAATCCATGGAGGTAAATTGTACAGAGTTATAAAGATATGCCAACATGAATACTGACTACCATAAGAACCAAACAGACAGAAACCATTAGTAGAAAGACCTAATCACACGTTCTGAGCTTCTAAAGAAAAAGATGGATACACTCGGTCAAAATGTTTCCATGAATCACTGTCAGATGGATGATTCAATATTTTATCAGTTGAAATCTTTGTTTTGTGCCATGACATCATTGTCGTTGTGTTATGAGGCATAAATAAACACTACAACCTCAGTGTAAGCGGGAAATATATCAACTACATTATAGGAATAAATCCAAACTTCCCCAGTTGATCTTATTTATACCTCTATTGTCCACATGTGGTATAACTATTCAATGACTCATTTTCACCAGAATATAAGATGCAATAATTTTCACATGCATGAAAATTCTAATAGCTAATGCCCAGATTACGAACCAGCCTCTTTCCCTCATATTAATTTATAGGAAACACATTTCCTTCAGGTAACAGTGTTTTAACAAAAGAAAATATATGATCAAAACAGTTGTTTGACATCCCATTATCTGATTTAATAGCCATAAATTTTGAAACCTCTTCTAATTTGTTTATCTTGCAACCAGGATATAATGCATCCTTAGAAGACCTCAATAACTCATAAAATTCAAATGTTACCAACTTGGGATTTAAATCAATATCATCATGAGTTTCAATTTGTTGAACATATGGACCTACAACATCATATACTAAATTTTGAAACTGTGATGGATTTGTAATCAAATTATTAGTATCTTCTCTAGAATTATGTTCACCATGTTGATACCAAAAAATATAATCTGGTTAAAAACCAAAACGCAAGAGATGTCCCCCAATGTTGTCAAATGTGTTAAATGTTCTCATAGCATATTTTTTATAAGGACACTTAATTGTGCCTTTTGAAACAAATTCTGGTTTTAATGATGCAAATGATAAGAAATTTTCAACTCCCTCAATATATACAGTATTTAAACCAGAACTATTTGGATTTATGTACTGATTTATCCAAGCATGATCATCTAATAATGACTGTTGTCAACTTCCTTGTTCCATATTTTTCTGCAAAATATAAAATCATTACTGTTTTTGAATAATTTGAAATAATAAAAATACTATCCAAAAAAGAGAAGATAAATAATTATAGTTATTTCTTACTAATTACCACTAATTACGAGTGACACAATTTCCAGTGGATTGACTGCTACTCTTTTGTTTGTCGGATCATTTACTTACAACTTTCTCACACTGAAATCACAATGTTAAATCTGCTCAGAGGTACGCATATCCATTCTCGTGCATATGAGAATGCATAAGCGTACCTCCAACCAGAATATTCATTGTGATTTTAGTGTGAGAAAGATGCAAGTAAATGAGTCATTAGAAAAAAGAGCCCCTTTTGTCGATGAATCATCTTCTACCAACTGTCACTACCAAAAAACTTTATGAAAAATATGGTCCTACGAATGCATATCCAATCTCGTGCATATGAGATTTTATATGCATATATAGCAGCACATTTTTCATAATGTTTTGAGTTGGTGAGAGTTGAAAGGAGAAGAGTCATCGACCAAAAGGAGTGTCACCAATCCATTGGAAATTGTGCCAAGTTATTATAATTTATTACAATTTATACTAATTATTTCTAAATATTCATAATTATTCCTAATTATTACTAATTATTCTTAATTATTTCTAATTATTCCTAATTTTTGCTAATTTTTTCTAATTATTGTTAATTTTTCCTAATTATTGTTAATTTTTCCTAATTATAGCTAATTTTTCCTAATTATTGATAATTTTTCCTAATTATTTCTATTTTTTCCTAATTTTTTAAAATTATTCCTAATTATTCCTAATTATTCCTAATTATTCCAAATTATTGCTAATTTTTCCTAATTTTTCCTAATTTTTCCTAATTATCCCTAATTATCCCTATTTATCCCTAATTATCTCTATTTGCCCCTAATTATCCCTATTTATCCCTAATTATCCCTAATTATCCCTAATTATCCCTAATTATCCTTCTTTATCCCTATTTATCCCTACTTATCCCTAAAAATCCCTATTTATCCCTATTTATCCCTAATTATCCTTAATTATCCCTAATTATAACTAATTATTACTAATCATAACTAATTATAAATAATTATTACTAATTATTACTAATTATTACTAATTATTACTAATTATTAGTATTTATTAGTATTTATTACTAATTATTACTAATTATTTCTAATTATTACTAATTATTACTAATAATTAGTATTTATTAGTATTTATTACTAATTATTAGTAATTATTACTATTTATTACTATTTATTACTATTTATTACTATTTATTACTATTTATTACTATTTATTACTATTTATTACTATTTATTACTATTTATTACTATTTATTACTATTTATTACTATTTATTACTATTTATTACTATTTATTACTATTTATTACTATTTATTACTAATTATTACTAATTATTACTATTTATTACTATTTATTACTATTTATTACTATTTGTTACTATTTGTTACTATTTTTTACTATTTATTACTATTTATTACTATTTATTACTATTTATTACTATTTATTACTATTTATTACTATTTATTACTATTTATTACTATTTATTACTATTTATTACTAATTATTACTATTTATTACTATTTATTACTAATTATTACTATTTATTACTAATTATTACTAATTATTACTATTTATTACTATTTATTACTATTTTATTACTAATTATTACTATTTTATTACAAATTATTACTATTTTATTACTATTTATTACTAATTATTAATATTTATTGTTATTTATTACTATTTATTACTATTTATTACTATTTATTAGTATTTATTACTAATTATTGCTAATTATTACTAATTATTACTAATTATTACTAATTCTTGCTAATTCTTACTAATTTTTACTATTTTTTACTATTTTTTACTAATTATTAGTATTTATTACTATTTGTTACTATTTATTACTATTTATTACTATTTTTACTATTTATTACTAATTATTAGTATTTATTATTAATTGTTACTAATTATTAGTATTTGTTACTAATTATTAGTATTTATAACTAATTATTAGTATTTATTACTATTTTTTACTAATTATTACTATTTATTGGTATTTATTACTATTTTTTACTAATTATTACTATTTATTCCAAATTATTTCTAATTACCGCTAATTATTACTAATTAGCATTTATTATTAATAATTACTGCAAATTACCGCTACTAATTACTAATTACCGCTAATTATTTATATTTATTACTAATTATCTTTAATAATTACTAATTACTAATAATTCTTAATAAATAGTATTAATAATTTAAATTTATTATTACAAATAAAAACTGATGACAAAACAATCTAAATCTGAATTAATTACAACTAATTAACAATAATTAAAATTAATATACAAAAATAGAATAAATATTAAATTAAATAAAACATAAATACCTTTAAACTTGCTCTCTTGTAGGTGGAGACGACTTCAAAAACTTCTTCGTTAAAAAAAATTAACTCAGAGAAATTTTCACTCTAAAATTAGAGTTTAGAGAGAGAGAGAAAGTAGGAATTGAGAGGAAGGGTGAAAAAATAGATGGAGCATATATAGGTTAGATTAGTTGCGACGGGACTATTTGCGATGGGACTCCTGTCACAAATGCTACTATTTGCGACGGGATCCATCGCAAATACCTTCGGCCGTATTAATTACTGTCACCGGTTAAAAGGGTATTTGCGACGAGACCCCTCGCAAATAGTAGCCTGCCGACACACTCTTTGTGACGAGGCAACATCCTGTCACAAATAGTATTTACCGCCATCGGGTATTTGTGACAGGTCCCATTGCAAATAGTGACCTGCGGACGAACTATTTAGGACGGAGAAATTCCCCGTCGCAAATTGTGTTTACCATCCGAGTATTTGCGACGGGGGGTGCCTCCCCGTCACAAATATCATTCCCGCGGTTTGGCACGCAAACCACACCAAACCGCGCCTAACTTTTTGCGACAGGACCCCAAGTTCCGTTGCAAATAACCTCTTCGATGGACTATTTGCAACGGGTCGCAAAACGCCATTTTTTCCAGTGTAACATACAACTCACCCAACTGATCCACAGTGAAACTCTATTGAATTAGAAGGAAATAAGACACTTTAGTCAATTGATCCACAACTACCAAATAACATCATTCTTCTAGGGCATCCTCAGAAGACCCACCATGAAATCCATCATCACGTCATCCCATTACCATTTTGAAATGGGCAAGGGCTGTAACAAACCACCTGATCATTGATGATCATGCTTCACCTACTAATAGGTATGGAATCACACCACAAAACATGTAACCTCTTTCTTTATCCCTAGCCTCCAATACTGCCTATGAAGATCATGATAAATTTTGGTCAAACTAGGATTCACTACCCACTTTGATGTATGAAACTCACTCATTAACTCTTCTCACATACACATTGGCACAACAACAAGGCCATGAACATAAATGATCCCATCATCACCAACGCTCTAATCCTAAGGTGACTCCCCACCTTTAAGGATTTCTCTCACATCCAAAAATTTTGAATCCCCTTGTTATCCCTCATTAATCTGGATCAAAAGTACATACTCAGCTTCCAAGGATGAAAGGTTCATCTTCCCTTGGCCATCCTACACCTCAAGATTCATCTTATCAAACAACGCCATCATCTTTCATTACGAAATTGATTTATGAACCTCTTGATTTTGAGTCTTCTAACTCAAAGAATCTTCAACAATGTTCCCCTTTCCAGGTGTGTAAGCCAACTCAAAATTGAAGGACTGCATGTACTCAACCCATCTTCACGGATGAAGATTCAAATCACACCGATAGAAAATATACTTAAGGCTCTTATGATCAATATAAACCATAAAATGCTATCCTAACAGGTAATGTCACCAACACATTAAGGTATACACTACCATGGATAATTTAAGATCATGTGTATGGTAGTTACTTTCATGAGGCCTCATTTGTCACAAACCATATGCAACCACCCGACCTTTTTGCATCAATATCATCCTAATTTCAACACCATATGCAACACAAAACAAGGTATAATCTTTAATTGGATTGGGTAAGACTATAACTAGTACGGTGGTCAACCGCTTCTTTAACTCTTGGAAAGAATTTTCATATACCTCAGACCATTATAACTTGATTCCCTTCTTGTTCGAGCCTAAAAGTGTTGCTGCCAAATGAGAAAAGTCTTGAATAAACCTTCGATAGCAGCCGACCAAACCTAGAAAACTTCAGACATCTAAAACATTCATAGGGCTCTCCCAAGTCACCACCGCCTACACTTTCTTCGAGTCTACATACAAACCTTTCTCTGAGATAATGTTACCTAATAAATGCACCTTATCAATCTAGAAATGGCACTTAGATATCTTGGCTCTCTCTTAGTGTACTCAGGTTGATGTCAAGATGTTTGGCATGATCATCATGAGTCTTATAGTACACTAAGATATCATAAAAAACAACTACAAATTGGTCTAGGTATGGGGGAAATATTCATTTTATCAGATCCATGAACACTACTGGTGCATTGGTCAACTCGAATGGTATAACAGCAAACTCATACAACCCATACCTACTCTTGAAGGTTGTTCATGGCACATCTGAAGGCCTCACCCTCAATTGGTGATACCCTAATCTCAAATCAAAATTTTAAAATACTGAAGAACCTATCAACTGGTCTAAGTGGTCATCAATTCTTATAAGAGAGTATCGATTCTTAACTGTTATCTTATTTATATTTCTATAATCAACACATAGTGACAAAGATCTATTATATTTCTTAGAAAACAACACTGAAGATCCCCAAGGTGACATACTAGGATGGATTAACCCTTTATTCTTTGATTCCTCCAACTGAGCTTTAAGCTCCTAGATTTCTTCTAGTGACATTCTATATGGAGGAATGGAAACTGGTTCTACTCCCAGTAGCAAATCTATTGTGAACTCAACATCCCTATCACGTGGAAACACCAAGAAGTCATCAAGAAAAACATCTTGGAACTGATCTACCATATAAGGGAAAATAGGCTTCTCTACTTCCCCATCATCAAGCATAAGACAATCTACTTGGGCGATCAGTTCACCTGACTGTTGACAAACTGGCCCTGCTCAGCCTACTCGAACATCCCATTCACCACGATGGATATACATGTCTCCTTCAAGAGACATGAATGTTACTATATGGAGGTAACATTCAATATGGGTTTTGTACAACTCTAACCAATACATACCCAAAATCTGATCAACACTCAACATCTCAAGCGCAAACAAGTCCCACAAGAAATAGTATCCACCAACCTTGAGCGAACACCCCTTACATTGCCTAATATTTTCTTCTCTCACCCCTAATGGTGTATCAATTGAAAAATGTCACTCATAATCTTCAATTATAGGCCTAAAAAAACTACAAACTAAGTATAAATAAAATAATGTGAAGCACTTGTATCGGAAAAAACACTATCAAGCGTGGAAGAAACAAGGATCGTACCTTGAACAGTTGATGGTCCAGCCTCGCCACCTCTAGGTGTAGACTGAACTAGATGAAGTTGGTCCATTTCTTTACCCTGAGCTTCTATTTGAGTTCCTTATGTTTCACTACCCTACTGGAATGGATGCTCTCACCCCGAAGTACCATGCCCACTGTCTCGGCTAGTACAGCTGATCAAACTCCAACTATCTTCCTGATGAAGGGTAATTGATCCCCTGCCTACACTTTGTATCAGCATCATCCCTCCATCAATACCCATATATCAAGAGTTCCTACAGAACCTCTGCACATTCCCCAACCTACCACACACCTGGCACTCAACTGGTGATCAAGAGTACTGATTGCATAGGTGTCTCATCCATCCTCACTGATAGAAAATTACTCAGTCACTTCCTTGAGAAAATGGTTCCTTTTTCTAACTACCATGTCCACCACCACCCTGGTGGAAACTCTTTAAGTGGAACATCATACCATCATAAATTGCATCACTAGATTTCCCAATTGAGACTACACATCCACTACTAAGATCCTCTTTGAGGCTTCCTTCATAAATAAAGGCATGATCTACTAATTAAGCAAACCACTCTAAACATAAGATATTCAATTGGGACTTAATCCCATGTCTAATAAAATCCTGTAAATTCCTCTCTATTTTTTCCTCATCCCCCACTAAAACTGGAAAAAACATTTCAAGTCAGTAAAACAACTAACATAATACATCGCTATCATAGTTACCTGAGACAAAATCATAAACTCTTCAGCCTTTCTATACATCAAGGTCTTAGGATAGAAGTGTTCTAGAAAATTTTTTTGGAATCTCTTACATAACATACCCTCTGATTTCTCGGTCTGAACTAAGATGTCCCACCAATATTTTCTCTACCCTCACAACATGTAATCCACCAACTTGACTATCTTCTATATGGATGTCTCAATATGATCAAGGATTTTCTAGATGGACTCTATCTAGAACTCTACTGCCTCAGGTCCACCCTCTCTAGAAAAAAACAGAGGGTGATTCATTTGAAACTCCCTAGTCAACTCAAACATACATGGCGCAACCTATTATGGGTCTTGTTCCATCATTTGCATAAAATGAGAAAAGTTCTCATAGAAATTCTCCTCTCCTCTCTTACCCTGATCTACTAGAATTTCCTACTCCACTTCTAGAGGAGCATTCTTTGTGAATTCCTCTTATCACCCAACTGGTAAATGTCATTATGGTGGTATCTTCCTATAATTACAATCAAGGATTTTTAAAACACATAACATAAAACTTACATAATTTATATGAAAGAAGGCCCTCCAATAGTCATAAAAAACCTATTTCTCATACACTATCACAACAGATATTATCACACTTAGAACACAACCCTTAACTATTCCTACCACAGTCATGGTCAATAAGGGTAAATCCAACTTCCATAGCAACAAATATTTTATTAATCAACCTTATTAAGACATTTTCACTCTCACAATGTAAATCTCTCTCTCTCTCTTAGGCATTATTCACATTTTGAAACTTGTTAAAAATCAAATTTTAACTCATTTAAAACCTTCATTAAGAAAAATTCTCTAACATTCTTCTATTTAAATATTTACATCATCTTTATTAGACACCATTTTCTTCAAAATTTTCAAGAAAATAAAATGAATTCTACCTTCCACAACCCACACACCCATCCTTTGTGTTCATATCATGATTCTTGCAACCTATATTCCTAGGTTAATATAATGATATATGAATTCACAATTTCATGCCATTCTGGACATAAGAAAAATATCATAAAACCATCACATCACTCAATGGTGAAATATCATTCAACTGTAACCACACACACCAAGAAAAATAATCCAACCCTGAGTGACTTAGGTTCCCCCTCACACATAGGTTATCTACTCCCAAGAATGAGCTCATTTCCAGGCTCAACACATCCTAATCTCACATCTGCCATCCCAAAATATTAAGGTGTAGAAAAGACCTACTCTGATACCACTTTGTAATGTCCCCGACCTGAGTTCTACTAATTGGTGCCCTAAGTTGGGTCACCATATGACCTCAAGTGCTCCCCCCATATTCCAAAGGTTTCTAACTAGTAGTTAGGGTTTGATAAATCATGTGAGGAGACTATACCCTCTTTACCAAAGTAGGGTACAACATATAGCATGTGAAATTAAAGAAATAATGAGCAATAAACCAAAAATATGAATTAACAACCATTTCCCATACAATTTATAAACAAAACCAAATAGTAAATATGTTATGCCATGCTAAAAGTTCCCAAGTAAATAAAACCTAAAATAAATAGAAATAGATGAATCCACAAAATGAGTCCTAAATCCATGTATGGATCCTCATCTATACACATCCCAATCCCAAATCAATTCCCTAGAATAGGATCTTTACCCTTGTCCTGACCTGTAACCATTAAATATGCTCGGGTACTTGACGGTGGCCCAAGTAGGGTGTGAGTACAATGCATTAATCCACCACCAACAGTGTCTAAAAAATATCCAATCTAAACAAATAGTGCATTAAAGTAAATAAATAAATGATAAGATTAAAAAAAATATAACTCAGGTTTCATTAAGTAATAATATTCAGTTGGTCTATTTCCATTTACTATTCTCATTCCCATCAGTTATATCATATTCACTACTATGTTAATTTTCAATACATGTTCTATGGGTTAGGTAATTACTTCATTTACACAATAGCCTAATCATAAAAATCACTATGCATAAGGGGATAATTCAAATTCCCCATCTCACTAGGGAAAAACATATCATAAACAAATACATCACACTTACCTTGGAGGCTCATTCTAGGTAGTTTCATCTAATGCAATCATTAGGGGAATAGAGGCTTAGTTCGACTCCTTAACCCATGAATTCTAGGGGTGGTGTTTAGAGCCTCAGTCCAACCCAACCCATGGGTATAGAACCTAAAGTCAATACCCCACATACCACCATGACATGTGCATAATCTTATTTATCCATTTACCCCATATACCATATCATAAACCATAAAAATTAAATAAACATAACATCAATATTTTATAATCATTCAACATGTAGAATTAGTATCAATCCTTAACCTGTTAGTACATTTACTAATTACATTACATATCCCATTTAACCCATTTTCTTTTCCCATGCCTTAAACCATTGATTATATTTAAAAATTTCCATACATTATCCTACTTAACTTAATCATCAATTCCCTTATTCTAACCCATTTAACACATTGATTAATTCACAAGAATTTACCCATTTATCATGTTTACTATTTTATATACATTAACCCACTTATGCATTTCAAGTACATTTCAAAAATCACTTAGAATAATTTATTTTTTTACAAATAACTCAATTGATGTTAATCCAAAAAATCCCTTATTCCATTAATAAAGTCTAGATACCACTATTCATATTCCCTTTTTAATTCAATCTAATGTACCAAAACGTTTTTCATCGGTTCTACCTTATCAAAAATCAATTTCGGGCTTGGAAATACCATTTTCTATGTTCGGAGTCGTTGGTGCACTCCATAGGTGGTCCTAAATTGGTCTAGTCAACCTCAATGCACCCCATGGGGATCTTAAGGGGTTTAAATCCCCATTTATATATCCATTTTTACCAAATATTACTATGGAAATTAAATTCATGATAAGTGGGTCAAAAACACACAACCATGAAAGCACAAATCAACATAAAGACTATGGGATATAACTTGTAGACCACCTACCATGAATTCATAGATGAACACATCCTTAACATTAGACTTAGATCCAAATTAAAGTAACCTTTCAAACCCAAACTTAAGATCCACCAAAAAATTGGGTTTTAGGTATTCGTAAGAAAATGAAAAAATTTATAATCCCTAATCCATAAAAGAGAAGAAAGAGGAAGAGTAAACTCACCTGAAGCTTCAGTTCACAACCAACAGCACTCCAAATGGCCTAGAATCAAAGGAGAATGATCCCTTGGAAGATTAGGAGATTTTGGTTCATCACTAAGGTTTATAGGAGGAGAAATCAAGAAGAAATCAGGTAAGGAACTTAAAATACTAAGGGGGAAGTTTAGTAATTTTTTACTTTTTAATGGGGTGAATGGTTTGGCCACATGACTTTCCAAATTATGCGCCAACCATGCACCAGTCTCTTCCCAAGATGGGTTAATCCATATGGTTACCTGGGGAGGCCCACATGGTTTGAAAAATCATGTGCCAACCATGTGAGAATCCAGTGTCCAAGGTTGCACAGTTTGGATCCCCCTCGCACGATTTGCACTAACCATGCGCAAATCATGCAACATGAACTAAATGGCCTAGTTTCCCCTTTATTTAATATCTCGATACCCCATAATACCCCCAAACCTCCTCATAGACCCAGTAAACATTTATTTATCCAAATTTAAGAGATTAAAACCAAAATTTAAACAAGTAAATTCCTCCAAAATGTCTAGGATATTACAGTATGCTTAATAATCTATGAGAAGATCTTAGAGAAGTTTACTCATTGCTTATTTTGAAAATATTTCATGACTAACCAATCCATGTAACTTTTCTTACCATCAAATTATTATTTAAAATATAAAAACCATTTTTTCTATAGTTTGTTATTTCCTTGTGGTAGTTTTATTGGCCCCATGTTTCATTTACATATAAATAATCCATATATTCTTTCATTTCCAACTCCCACTTTTCAGAATCACTGATACTAGTCACTTATTCAGAGATATTGGGTGATCCTCCATCCATAAGAGACAAGTAATTAAGATATATTTAGAACCTCTATATTCATCATCTAATTCTGGTATATCTTCATTATTAAACCTATGACTCTACTCTTTTGGATCAATTACATCCAAAACTTTGAATTCTATATCTATGCCTTAATATTCCACAATTTTAGAGTACTCTGGTTATGGCATCTTTCCTTTTTATTACATAACTTTTCATTACATTTTTACAAACAGAGGATCTTTAAAGTTTAGTTTCTTGAAAATTAGAGAAATAATACATGAAAATATATAAAATTATTCTAATAAACTTTTAAGGCTTAATAATAAGTTCATCCTAAATAAAATTACTATATCTCATAACTTGGAGACAAACAACAAAGGAAAGGGTGAGCAGAATGCCTAGTACGGAAAACAAGTGAAACAGTTTACATGTGATCTTGAGTGATATCAATAAGAACGTGGGGTATATCGTAAAGGAATGATAAAGAGGTATATCATAGAAATAATAACATGAATCATAACTTGAAAATGTGGCTACAACATTTATTTTATACATTCGTGAACATATCACCAAGGTCTATCCCAAAGGTGTCATAAAAAATTACCAAGGTTATTCACCAAGGTATCGTGAAACCTATCATCTATAGAAATTAAATTACTTACCCAATGCATTGGAGCGCGATCATATAACACCATTAATATGTCTTTATTTTCATTTTATCTGCATATATCGTAATCAAACATTTCATAAATAACCCAAAGATATTAAAAGAAATGGGTTTCATTTCAAAATCATGATGTTTAAAAAGTACTTAGAAACAAGATCATTATGTCATTTATAACCCATGGAAAAAGAGTGAGGGTTATATGTATGTCAATTCCAGAATAAAATATATCAATTTTATATATTGATGAATACCCCTGGAAATTAAATAGGTTTGGGTATTCACATAAATAAAATAAGATAACTTCTTGAGAAAAAGAGAGAGATTTTGAGATGAAATTTATGCAGCATAACGGCTATATAACATGGTTTTAGAAAACATTAAAAAGAGAGGTGGAAAGGGTATCCCATCCATAAATGACTCATTTTAAAGTAGATGTATATAATAAAATATAAATAAGATCATGTTATGGTTTCTTGAATAACATACCACATAAAAAGGAAACTTGAAAGAAAAGAGAAGATACAATTTCTTTTATGAAAATTTGGTAGCCTAACGGAGTCAATTATAAATTCAGAAAATTGGTTGATGAGAGAGGAAAGCGTATATAATCATTTTTACATGAAATGGATAGAAATAATTATATAGAAGAACATACCCCTATATAATAAAATGGAAACTGGAAGACATAACATCAAGGAAGTTAGGACTAAAAGGGGAGGGTGAAAGGTTCCCTTACCTTGAAGAGTAACTTTAATAACTCGAAGTTTGAGACCTTGGGGGGGTTTAGGGAACCTTGGGGAGGTAAAAATACCATATCTTTATTGAGGAGTAATTTGTAATAAAAGTAATGAAGGAATGGGTTGGTATTTATAGCAAAAGTGAGGGAATATCTTATTAATTTCCAATGAACACCTCCTCGGTGGTATTGGAAAAACCATGAGCTTTTCCATGGTATTTTCCCACGGTATTGCCCAATTGGGACACATCATAACATATATTAATATTCACAAGTCTACTAGAAATATTGAATCATGATTACATCATTAATTATGTCATTAAACACACTGAAACTCAAAACTGTATTTTTACAATTCACTAAAAAACAAAACATTTTATAAAAATATCATAAATTCACCCTAATCTAATACCAATGATAAGAATTAAAAAATGAACTCTATTTTATGAAAATAATTTTCTAATTATGAGATATTTAATTATTAAGTAAAAAAACTATTTACCCAAAAAAATACTAATACTTAACTAATAATTTCTGAAACATTTATTTACTAATGATATAATATCACATTACCAGACAAGATGCCTAAATTATATTTATACTTTCTTAAGTGAGGTTACTATTCCATTGGTCACATTACTATTCATAAGGGTAATATTACTATTTATATTTTACTATTCACTAAAAATTAAGTTGATCTTATTAGACTCTAAATTTCGTACTGATCACATTTTTAGAAGACCATTTTTTGAAAATTATTTCACATTATTAATTATTTAATTTATACAAATATATTTTATAATACCCTTTTTTCCAAAATTCACCAATAATATGGAACTTCTAAAAATTCATCCTATATGTATTTTAATATTTGAAATTCACAAATTTTACTATAATAAGAAACAACCATTTTATTTATAAAAAAGGATTAAACAAAGTAACTAAGGCCTCGTTACATAACCCCTTATAACACCTACATAGGACCTAAGAGTAAGGTGTGCAATGATGATAGAATCTTGGGGAATCTCGGACAACATTTCCCAAGTGATGATTTCTATCAGCTTGAACTTCTCCTGTAAGCGATTCCGTTCAAGATTCACATGTTGAAGCTCAGCTTGGGCTTGGTCTAGAGCAAAGCCTAGTGATGCAACCTCCTTCTCAAGCTCTGATAGATGGGC